>OV884012.1:25324198-27724198 GCA_930367205.1 Acanthosoma haemorrhoidale
AAAAACTGGCCAGTCGCGATAGTAATAAGGTATAATTTTAACATTAGTTTTAACAGTGTTATTTTATGAAATTGAAAAGGGCTGGCGTCCACGTGCACTATGGGGCCGTAGCGTAGGTCGCTACCTAGGCTTCCTTCTCTGCCTGTTCCTGATGAAAGAGTGCTTGTTTTTGTCCTCTGGTGGATCATATATCTGCATCTCTCCGCTGCCTTACGGATCTTTCAACTGGTTATTTAATGCCAGTTGTTTTGGATATTTATACTTGGCTTAATTTACGTAGTTTATAAAATAAATGTTTATATTAATTATTGATATTATTGTTATTATAACTATTAATAGTTAATATAACGATAGTAAAAACGTTCATACTTTCATAGGCATGAACCACGGATCGTTACTACGTTCTTCAACGCTTGCTTTTTCCGAGTTTATTTAAACAAACACCATTAAAAATCATCATATTAAAATATCACAACAATATATTACAGTTTGATGATTTGGATTAAATATTAACTAATAACAAACAATATAATTCTAAGAGATAATTCAGTATAAGCATTTGGGTTAAGAATCAAGAGAAACCTTTATACCTTACCTCAGGTGAAAAATAGTCAAATATTATAACAATCCTCTATTTTTGCCTTTGCTTTAAATTTATTTGTTTATTCGTAAAGAGTAAAAGGAGATGTGTAAAAGTTTATTTTAAAAGTTTCATTTGTGATGAGCTCATGGTGTAGGTTCTAGTGCATATTTTGGGCTATTTCAAGTATTTGAAATAATACAAATGACAGTAGAAACTTACACATGATAAATAATATTTACCTACTCAGTATTACAAACATTATATAAAAATAAGTGGATTGTTGTCGGGGTGTATTTGGACGTGTCGTTTCACTCCTGGCATCGCACTCCCATGCCACTGTTTCTAACTAACTCCAAATCATCTCGGTCTCTACCCTATGAAAGTCTAGCAATATCTAAAATGCTTTTGCAACACTCCCACTAACAATCCTTTGTTTTTCAAGGTCAATCAAAGGTATACTTCTGGAGACCCTAACAATACACCTCTCCACAGTCTTTCTTTCTGTTAATTTTTTTAAATAAAATTCAATTGACAAAAAATTACCATTGAAATACATTTGAGGAGCCTATTTTTGGACAATTAACCTGTTGCTAACAATTATACAATAAAATTAATGAATGACTAAAATATACCTTTGCCAGATGAGAGGCGGCATTTTCTTCAGGAATATTATCAAAGATCCTCTCGATAGCTGGGTCATGGGAGTGACCCTCATAAACACTGCCGATGGCTAGTACTATGCCTGCAGAATGAGCCGCTAGCTTTCCAACAGCCTCGTTCGAATCAAACAACCTCACCACCAATGATCCAATAAGGTCCCCACACTGGTTGAAAGTGCTTGGATTCTACATATAATAAATGAAAACATTATTAAATATAAATTCTAGATGATTTAATGATATTTTAAAGAGTAATTTTATTTTAATTTGAATTCACCAGGGCTGAAACCATTATTGTTTTGTTTTTAAAGTAAAGAGAATATAGCTAAAAGCTATATAGTATAAAAGCTGATTTAGACCACCGTAGGAAACCCGAGAACAGGAAAAAAATCCCTTGTAGAGAATGATGAAAGAGTATACTTCTATACTACCTTTCTTTCTTTTTTGATGCTGCACCTAAGGAAGGTAGATCTGTGTAGGAAGAGAAAGCTCAGGACTGGAAAGAGGCACATGGTTACTGAAATAGCATGTAGGAATAAACCATCCTTAATAAATATAGGAACCATAATAAAAAAATTGAAAATCATAAAAGTTGGATAGAATGGATTCCAAGCTTTTAATACTGACCAAGTAAGCCATTGTAGGAAATGCTCTACTCATTGCTATAAAATATTTACAGAAATAAATGTGGCCTACCTGGTAGCCAAGCCTCATGTTGTGATAGTATGCAAGCAGTGCAGTCCTGAGTACTGTAAGGCCGGCCAAACGTTGCTGGGGGTTACGGTGCCGCACCCAAGTCTCCAGCATTGTGGTCACCTCATCCAGGCGATCTGGACTAACCTCTTCTATAAGCAGCTCTTCCACAAGCTCTCCTGGGATATAACAGCTTTATTTAGCAAGAGCCAATGACCAGTTGTATCCGAATTTTCTCGTTTAGGTATAGGTATAAAACAGTTACCGAGCTGCTTGAGAGTTTGAGCTGCTGTTAAATGGTCATAGCCGTTGTGAGGTGGATCTTGGCAGAGCACCCAGTTGAAGCACATCTTGAGAATGTGAGCCCTGCAACTGTCGATTATTGGCGGAGGTAATTTACTAGATTGTGGTATAAGGAACAACTTCAGCTTTATAGTTTACAGTAATAATATTTCATAACAGTATCGTAATTTGTTGGGTTGTGATGAGTTTGTACTACCAATGGGAATGGTTTATTGTGAACAGTTGAATGAATTTATACATCAAGTTAATATTTACCCTACATTTATAAACTTACAAATAACAACTTTTTGAGTTGTAACAAGTGCCCTACAACCGCTTTAAGTATAAATAGTCCACAAAAGACACCATGAGGAGCAGTCTGTGTTTTAGTTTGGAAGGGTGCACTTGTCTTGTATAAGGTTATGATGAAGTGTATGTTATGGTGACAATTGGTTCATTTAAAGTTTTAAGTACCAATGAGTGATGCTTTGAAGAGCTCTGAAGGTAAAATGCAATTGATTGAAATTTGTTAGATCATTGGAGGATAATCAAGAATCGCCCGAGAGGCAGAAGATTGTCACAAGCAAAAAATGATGTTCTAGTAAACAATTAGTTGACATTTTTATTTAACTTAAGTACTAATAGCATCTTATGTGATGAGACATTTTAATTCTCAAAAATTCACTAGAATAACTATTATACTAACCTGACACCATTAAAGTGGGAAATATACCGACAGTGTTGACCCCTGTATTCACTAATAACACTATATTTGGTTGAAAGAGTGATGGGCGGCGGATTGAATTGATAATTCTCTTAAGGGGAAATGTTTCATGGTTTGCCATAAGCTCATTCATTCTTCTGTGATCCAACTTAAGACTTCCTTTAATAAATTATCTTAATATTCAGTCTTTTTTATAGATTAAATTTAATGAAGAAATATAATTATTACACCATTGTGCAAGTTTGTGTATATTAAAAATACAGCTCTGGAGAGCCTGGGGCTGGCACTGAAGTAGATTTTTTTTGGTGAAACATAACTGAATCCTAATAAAAGGATTATTATATATCCATTAGAAACATGAACGTGGAAAGAGTAAAAGTGGGCTAGAATCAGAGACAATAAGATAAGACTACCGGAGAAGGTCTCATTTATGTGCAGAAGGAGACAATGGGGGAGGAAGTTATTAAAAAGAGAGCTGTAATGGATATCGTAAAATGATAAGGAACATTGGCCTAGGGAAGTCTTTCATTGGATGCCTGTAGGGAGCAGAAGTAAACCATGTTTCAATGGGACAGACAAGTGACGTGGAAGAAATGATGGCGGCCAGGGCATCCAGGACTTGACGGCAGAGGGACCAGGAGGTGGTAGGAGCTCTAGGAAGGCAACCCACCCTTCAGCAGGATCAGCCAAAATAATAAAAAAAGACACCAATATCAAAGATCATCTAACGCCGATATGAGAAATTTAAACAGGGATGGGAGAATCTTAAGCAATCTAGACCACTATATATGACATTACTGATATCTCTGTTGAGTCTTAAAAATGTTAAATCACTCTGTGTAGAGGTGAAATACACTCATGATAAGCAATGATTTGATTAAGAAGTAAGTAGATTAGATTAAATAAAAGGATACACAAAAACAGTGATAACTTTGATTGCAAGAGGATCAGGTCTATTCTTCTGGATCTGCTGAAGGACAGCGTTGAGGATGTTGGTCCTGTTCTTGAGGGTGTGCTTGCTTCCATTGCTCTTGTTGCGGACTAGGCTCTCTCCACAGTTGTATATAGCCTCCAGAGCGGCAGCTCGGCACGAACCTTCCTAGCAACAGTTGCGACAATATTAATTAAAAATAGAGTAAATTTTTATTTCATTTGAATCCAGGGTTGAAAGAATTTGTGCTGTACCTAAAATAACCATTTGGAATAGAGAAAGACTTTCAGGAGTGTGAAGGGAGGCCATACAATTCCTCTAGAGCAAGGTAGGCATTCTTCACTGATGACAAGACATGCAGAGGGGATGAATAGGCTTGTTCAGGAGGAGATAGTTTGGAATGCTCCAAAGAATATTGGTTGAGTTGAAGTGAACACCACGTTACGAACAGTTTGAATGACTTTCAGGAGTGTGAAGGGAGGCCATGCAATTCCTCTAGAGCAAGGTAGGCATTCTTCACTGATGACAAGACATGCAGAGGGAATGGATAGGTTTGTTCAGGAGGAGATAGTTTGGAATGCTCCAAAGAATCATTGGTTGAGTTGAAGTGAACACCACGTTACGAACAGTTTGAATGACTTTTTTGTAATTAAGGTTTAAAAAACAAAACATAAAGTGCATGTTGCAAATCAGGATGATTGATACTCTACTCAATGTTATAGACATTTCTTTTGGTTGATACCAACTATTTAATTACTTAATGATGTTTATAATGAGGACTTATTAATGAGTCATGTTTTATTTTAATGACTTCCCTTCCTCAATGGGACCTCCAAAATTTCATATCATGGCTCATAAAACAGACTAACATTGAACAACAGTAAAAATATAATGGTTTCTGATTTTGAAAAAAAAACCCCAAGGAACCATAAAAATTAATATATTTCCTTTTATTAAGAAAACAGGTATATAAAATATTATTGTCCAGATTTGTTAGTTCTTCTGATGAGGGACATAAGAGAAAATTGATGTACATACCTTGGCGACAGTTATCTGGGTCAGTATCCAGTGGGTGAGGGTTTCCAGTTTCGGAAATAGCTCCATTAGAGGGCACCGTTGGGCTATTGCTGCGTAGCACTCCAGCAGCACCTCTCGACACTTCTCGATCTGCAACACAGTTGCAAGTTGCCCAATTGAGCAATAACAGTTGGTGATGCAGTGACAGTGATTAAATATAGGATACTGAAGAAAAAAGCCTTTAAACAAGAGGAAATAAAGTCAAATTTAATTAAATGACCTATGACATTGTAAAATAAGAGTTGAACCTAAACCTGGAAATTAATCTGGAATTTTAGATATTTTTTAAGTTTGTAAAACTATAATTATTTTGACTTTATCTAATTAATTTGAAAATATTTTCATTTTTATCTTAAAAAACAAAATAATATCAGAACGCAATAACACAGAAAACAGAAGATACAACCTAGATAGATAATTGACTGTTATTGGGATTAGTTCTGTAAAGGATTGCCAGTAGCTGTGTGGTCCGGCATTGCAGTTTTATGGGACTTTGCTTATATTAAAATCATTTGGGATTTTGTTTGAATCTGATTTCATTTGAATATATTCTATTGAATTAATCTTTTCTTGCTGTTTTTTTTTTACTATACAAACAGACAAAAAAAAAAATGAATACTTTGAACTAGTTGATTAGTGAACTCAGCAAATTTTGCACTTCATTATGCTAAGGTTTTGTTTTAAGGACTAAAGTCTTGTCCACATTAATTATCAACCAAATTTTATTCATGAAGTAAATTATCTCTTGAGCTAAAATAATTGTTGTAGAAAGTAAAAGGAACAATATTTAGAGGTTGAAATTAATATAAACAAAATAGTAGTTGTAATATCAGTACAACTACTATTATCAAAGGTCCCAATAATGCCTCTAATCTCTAATTAACATAGGAGATAGTTAATTTAAATAATCTCATACTGTTAAGTATCTAGGCATAATTTTTGATAAAGGGTTAACCTTTATTAATGCTATAAGTGCAAAAGACAGGGCTGCTATCACTTTACTGATTTCATTCCTTTGCAAAATATACAAACTGACAGTAAAAATATAAAGCAATATTTCATAAAATCTAAAAGCATCCACTATTAAGCTGTGTAACACCGTTCTTGAGAATTATCTGCAATAGTAACGCTCAAACTACAGAGAATACAAAATAAATTTCTAAGAATAATAAAAAAGTCGCCTAGCATTACCACCATTTACCGAATACATGATATTACGGTTATGCACTCAATTTATAAGAAAGCACAGAAAGGTTTCTTGAAAATTGCAGTTATAAAAACAATAATTTAGTAAAACATTTGTACATAATGAATCAACAAGAAAAAATGATACTTAAAGACGTTCAATATTTTTAAGGTCTGGTTTTGTCTTATAGTTTATAATTATATATTCATAGTTTCTGTTTTTTCCTAGATGAATTATTTTTCATTAATTATTATTACTAAAATTAATAATATATTTCAGAGGAACTCTACTGAGTGTCTGGCAAATATACAAATTAAACTTACGAAACAAAAATAAATAATAAAAGTTAATTATTTAATAAAACAAAAGTCTATTTCTATGGAAAAGTGCTCTTTGCAGCTCATTATAATTAAAAATTACATTTAATAATAGCTCCATCAGCTGCCAAAAGGGCTTGTATAAACAAATATATTAATTGTGAGAAGAAAATGGAGTTAACATTTATTTTACTCATTACAACCATCTCAAAACCCAAATAGGCAGGGTTGGGATACATCAGTAGTTTCTTAAGTAATTCATTTTATTTCTTAAAACGTCTTGATCAGTGAAAATATCCTACTAAAAAAATAACTAAAATATTTACAAAAAAATCTATAGCCGACACCCATATTTTTTTTTTGAAATATCATTGATTTTTTTTTTATCTTTTAGAACAATAGTTTTAGCCTTTGCAAATACAAATTAAGGGATAAATAATTATTTTAATCATCCATATGAGTTAAAACCCAGATGATAACAGATGATGTAACAAGTTTGTTCCCAACTAATTTTTCATTAAGATCAAATGATAATAGAACAACAATGCTCAATATTAATTTTAAAAAATGTATGTAATAGTAAGAATTTTTTTAAGCATCAAAATCATAGAAAAAATCTTAGTAATCATCCTGAATGAACAAGAGAGCGACGTTACAATGGTAGAAATAAAGATAAATGTACCTCAGCATCGACTTTCATATCCTTCATGAGCCCCAAGAGGCGTGAGTTCCTCCTGTTGAGCTCTGTCTGGGCGATGGTCTCGAGGCGAACCAGCACCATGTCCAGATGGGCAGAAGACAAGATACCAACAGCTCTCGCACATACCTAACAGCAAGAAAATGCTTAAATTTAATTATTAGGCTTATAGGCCCTTTTTGTTAGTTAGGCAAGTATCACTTAATTACTTCTTTCATTGCTTCCATATTGCTGTTGAGCGATAATAAATTTCCTCTGAATCATTGATGCTGCAGAGTTATCTGGGGAGCCTGAGGATGCCAGTGGGTAGGGTAGGATAGAGGGATGCAGTAAGAATAAAGATATCAACAAATAGTCCAGATACTGTGAGAGTATATTTGCTGCAGACAGATGATTCTGGAGGAAAAGAATATGATGGAGTTGCATGGGAAGAAAAAGTTATGGATGCTGAGCAAAAAATGAAATTTCTGCTGGAATTGACAACATTGAGCCTGTACTTATCAAGTTCGTATATGACAGGAAACGTTTCGTAGCCTGCAGTTTCTAATCCTTAAGATATGGGAACAGAAAGTAATCCCTGAGGAATGGCCGTATACGCTAAATGGTTGGTGCCGGTTGTGGAAGAATAAAACTAAATAACCATTCTTTTCTTTATCTCTCCACAATAAGGTTTATTTAACAAAAACAAAAATGTTTTCAACAGCTCTAAACTGTCATCTTCAGTTACTAAAATAAAACCATTGATCACACATACAGAGACAAACAAAATCAGTCATTAAAAGCAACAATAAATAAAACCTATATAAAAAAAAAATTAGACATGCTGAACTGCAGATAAAATTTATTAAGTCAGAAATGGTACATTTATTTTATGTATTATACTATAAAAAATTCAATGGCAATAAATATAATATAGGGTCTTTCATTAAGCGCTGTCTATCTTTAAATTTAAATAAAACATAGTGTGTGTGAGATATCATCAAACTTTTTTTTCGTTTGAAAGGCCTATCGATCCATTATGTATGGAATATAACATCAAGCAAATGTCCTCCGCGGCTTCGCTGGGTAGCGCGCATCCGACATGTCCAATTTTCCATGACTCTGGCACATAAATCAGGGTGAATTTGACTGATGTCATGGGAAATGTTGGCTTTGAGGACCGCTGTGATTTGTTGATTATTTGCATAGACCTGTGACTTAGAAAAAACCCACAAGAAAAAGTCTAACGGGGACAAATCACACGATCTCGGGGGCCAGTTCACATCACCTCCACGTGAGATGACCATGCCCTCAAATCGCTCGTGCAGAATGTCCAATGTGACATGAGGTGAGTGGCACGTAGCGCCGTCCTGTTGAAACCACATGTCGTTGGTGTCCATATCATCAAATACAGGCCAAAAGAAGTTGGTAATCATTGACCTATAGCGCTCACCGTTGACGGTGATGGCCTGGCCAACGTCGTTCTCAAAGAAATATGGACCGATGATGCCGCCAGCCCAAAATAAACACCAAACGGTGATTTTTTCGGGATGCATTGGACGCTCTTGGATTTCATGTGGATTGGTATCGTCCCATTCAACAATTTTGTTTGTTGACGTACCCATTCATCCAGAAATGGGCCTCATCGCTGAAGATGATTTTTTGATGAAAATTAGGGTCAGTTTCCAACTGCTCCAGGGCCCATTCAGTGAACACACGTTGTTGTCTATGGTCGATGGTCTATTTACCTTCAGCTCCTGGGTCAGTTGAATTTTGTACGGGTTCAGGCCCAAGTCACAACACAAAATTCACCAATTTGTGGTCAGCAAAAGACCAAGTTCTTGTGAGCGACGCGAAATCTACTGCCTCGGATTCTCCTGCACAGTTTCATGGACAACGGCGATGTTTTTGGCAGATCTTGCGTTTCCTCGACATACGGGTGTTGGTTGATTGTTTACTGAACCAGTGGACTCAAATTTATCCATCAAACTGCGAATAGTCCTCTCGTTAGGACGGTTATGGCGACCATAAAATGGGCGAAGTGTGCGGAACGTTGCCCGAACAGAACACTCATATTGATAAACAATTTTATCATTTGCACGTTTTGTTGAGCACTATATACATCCATGGTGATTTGGCAAAACAGACTGAATAAATGACAGCCAATTCGACAAATGCAGTTTCAACAATATGGCCGCTATCAACTGTCCAAGTTCGGAAGTCCATATTGGAAGGTGCTATATAATTATACATGTCTACAAGAAAAAAAGCCAATCTGGCTGTATTAATAACAGACCAATATACCTTTTCAATGCAGCATCCAAGTTATGCAGATCCAATTTAGAAAGAAAGTTAAGAAGATTATAGTTTTGAAAAATACTGGAAACAGATCTAGAAGAGGAGAAAGGAGCTTTTCATCCAGGAAGACCGAGATGCTAAGAGTTATCGTTGAAAAACTATTTGGCTATGGATGAATATTTTTAATATGTATTTCACCTAGGTCTCTCCGCCATATTATTTATTATTAAAAATATTTTCAATGTTTCACTTTCTAAGCTTTCATTTTCAGTTACTAATTAATTTAATAATTTAAAAATCTGGTAAAATTATAAAAAAAATACGGTGGTTATAACAAAAGGGTTTTTAGCAGGTCTGAATTCACTCGATGACTAGTCATTCTTTGGTCATAAGTTGTGAAATGCACTTACAAAGAAACACATCCCTCAGGATTTCATCAAGGCAATTAAATCAACATTCCATAAATCAAAAGGTATTGTAAGAATTGATGGCATGTTATCAAATCATTATTCAATGCAACAGAGAGTCAAACAAGGAGATAACCTAACCTTTTTGGTTTTTATTGCTTTTATTGACAGAATAAATAAAAGGAGGACATGATAATAATAAGTTGGGAGATGAGGTATGTTTAGGAACAATCTTACATTTATTTAGATGGCATTCTCCTAATAACTGACTCAAAGTAATAACCGAACAAAAACAGACACTGTAATCGAATGGCAGGCTGAACCAGAGAGAAAGAGGATGACAACAAATAATAAAAGCAAAGTGCTTTAGCTTTCACAGTAGGGAGCTGGAAGAGGTACATATTTCATGAAATGGAATGGAAATAGAGGCCACAGAATATTAAAAAAAATATAATTGAAGTAATGAGGAAATTTTAATTACCTTGATGTTTGATCCTGACTTGAAGCGCAAGAGTACTGTCTCCAGGTCTTCCGCAACATGTTGTTTGTCCTCGATGACTGCGGTAGTGGTTGCCAATGTACATAGGAGTACGTTTTCCTCGTCTCCAGGGGTAGTCGTTGCCAGGAGGCTGGTGAGCTTGCGGGACATCTCCACCGGCCACTGACTGTCATGGCAGGAGATCGTCGTCACAGTGTTGTTGATGACCTCCAGCAGTAACGAGTCCCATTCAGATTCATTCCATTCAGACACTGGTATAAAAATTATAATTATAATCCAGGGTTGAAATAATTTATGTGAAAATAGATTTTAGAAAAGGACTAAAAAAAAAACCAAATTGACTGGCAGGCTTAGGCAAAGATCTTTTGGGATTTAACAAAGAAAAGTAGATGCCTTGTATAGAGAGAAGAGAGTGGTTGGCGTTCTTTATTCTTTCATGATGTAGTCCCGAAAGAGGACAGACCT
Organism: Acanthosoma haemorrhoidale; assembly: GCA_930367205.1. NCBI lineage: Eukaryota > Metazoa > Arthropoda > Insecta > Hemiptera > Acanthosomatidae > Acanthosoma > Acanthosoma haemorrhoidale. Next base: position 25,334,996 of record OV884012.1, read on the forward strand.
GTTTAGAACGAGATAAAACATGGACATAGCATGCACGAATCATCCAGTTTAAGAGCATGAATATTTCCTAACATTATATGAATGTATAATATTAAAAAACAAAACAAGTTATATTACAAACACATACTGTTTATTACGTTAGCGATACATACAAAGACCTTACCTTGGAGATAGTTGATGAGCTGTGGAAGCTTGTGGGCCCAGAGGTCGGATATATGAGGGCTAAGATACCTGGCAAAGTGCTGCAAGAAGAGTAAAATCGGCACACCCCGGTTGTTGTTGAGTGGCGAGCCAAGAAATGCAAATGAACGGCAAAGTACGGTCTCCAAGCTCGGCACCATTCCTCCGTCTTTTGGCACCACTGAAATTAAGTTTTGGTTAAGATTTTTTCAGTGTTGTTGCAACAGATTATTAAAAAAATTGAAGTAAACTGTGATGCATTCATTCCATTCAGACACTGGTATAAAAATTATAATTATAATCCAGGGTTAAAATAATTTATGTGAAAACGATTTTAATTGCTCAACAGCTAAAAAAATAAATTAAAACTAGTTTATAGCTTATTATTAAATTTTAGATATATATTATTATCAGATCCTAAAAATTAAAATTTTGAAATTATCATTGCGTTACCGCCTTTATGTGTAATTAGCCATGGAGAAAAATTCAGAATTTAAATTTTAAATATTCTGAGCTGGGATCTGAGACATGTTAAAAATTATCGAAACAGGTTAGGTTTGACTTCCATTTTTCCCCTCTGTTATTACATTTGAACCAAAAAATAACGAGCACATTCCAAAGTGTTGGGGAATACAATATGAGGTTTGATCAAAAAGTAACGAGAATTTTGTGGGTGTTATGATTCTGAAAGTAAACATTGTTTTTTTTTATCATGTTGGTACACATGTCTCTGAAATACGTTGAAATTTGCAGCTGTTTTCAATGTTTTCTTTTTTAGTAGCTAAGGTTATACGTGTTTAGGTGTTCTTGACAATTTTTAGTTTCAAAAATCAATGGCTCAAAGAGTTTGTATTAATTACATTTTGTCAAAAAAATAAAATAAAGTGCAGTAAAGTTTTTGAAATGTTGACAGTAGCTTTTGGTGAATCTACCATGAGTAAAGCAAGAGTTTATGAGGGGTATGGATGTTTCAAAGAGGGTCATGAAGACATTAAAGATGATGATCGTACTGAGCGCTCTAACTCTTCAATAAACGATGACAACATCGAAGAAGTTAAGAAAATGATTCTGGATGATCACAGAATTATTATTAGAGAGGTTGCTGATGAAGTTAATACATCATTTGGATCATGCCAAGCGATATTTTCCAAAGTTTTGGGCAAGAAACGTGTGGCAATCACCAAAGAATTGCTGAACAAAGTAACCAACAATCTAGAGTTTGTTAAATGCATCATAACAGGTGACAAAACATGGGTATATGAGTATGATGTGGAAAATCTTCAAGGAAGTGGCCTTAAGAGCCAAAACCGAAAAAATTCGACAAGTTCGATCAAAAATTATGGTTCTTCTCACTGTTTTTTTCAATTTTAAAGGTGTAGTGTGTCATGAGTTCCTGCCAGGTCATATGATCAATAAAATATATTACTTAGAAGTAATTGTGGCAAAACAATTCGTAGAAATTGCCACACGATAACAGTCCCACTCACACCTCACTGATTGTTCGTAATTTTTTAGCAAAAAAAACAACACTGCTGTATTACCTCAGCCACCATCGTGTTTGCCAGACATGGCTCCCTGTACTTATTTTTGTTCCTGAAGTTGAAAAAAACCTTGAAAGGACGATGTTTTGACACCATTGATGAGATAAAAGAAGAATCGCTGAAGGAGCTAACAGCTATATCAATAAGTGAGTTTGAAAAGTGCTTCGAAGATTGTAAAAAGCACTGGCACAAGTGTATTATATCTGAGGGGAATTATTTTGAAGGGGGTATTGCTATCAATGAATAAATAAAAATTTTTTAAGAAAAACAAAAATTCTTGTTACTTTTTGATCAAACCTCATACCATTAAAATTTCAGATCATTGAATCATTTTTAGACTACTATCATAGAAGATACATACACCCAAACATACAAAATATGATCTTGCCTGAATGAAAGTAGAGCTGGAAATTAATATTCTATGCCATGTTACAATACAAACCATGGTTGTTGTTTACAAGCTACTGTAATAGAATGCTATAAGAAATGACTACCTTCCTGTGGAGAGGTCTTGGGTGCTATCTGAGCGAGTGCTTTGGTGATGACTGTGACTGCTGGGTCAAAGCCTGGATTGGTCATCAGCACTAGGAGTGTGTTCCAGAGGCACGGGCGTAAACTGTCCACAGTTCTACTCAGCAGGTGGACGGTCTCTGTACAAATTTTGCTCAGTTCTATGTAGTCCGGCATCTGCAACCACACGGCCATGTATCTCATTCAGTTTATTCTGAAACTTCCCTAAACATACTCCAACAATATTTTAATTAATAAATGGAATAAATTTCAGGTAAAAGAGCTCACAAACAAAGGACACCTTGAAGGAAAAATCTGTCTAGGAAGAGTTAGCTTGGGACACTTAAAAGAAGCGCAAATTGCTAGAAATATCACGCAAGAACCTGCTAGCCCTTATAAATAATTTATTGAGATCCTGGAACTACAATTAGAAGATTTCCCATTATTTAAGTTAAATTGTGCTTTTAATAGATTCAAATTTATTAGTATTGTACAGTTCATAGATTGACTTAGTCACAAGTTCGCAGATTGGACATAAATAACTTTAAATACAAATTAAAATAAAACATAGTGTATTGCTTGTGGTTAATAATCATTAAAAAACATAATATTTTTTTTTAATATTCTTTAATTATTTAAATTATATATTTACCTACAGAAACGGTTGTAAGAATTTTCTAGTTGAATCATTTGCTTTAATTTACTAACCCATTATTTTTCTATAATTAGCCAGAAGCGATTTATTGATATTCACAGGATCCCAGCACTATGCTTGATTTCCTATTTTACTTACAGTTGAGACCTGGGACAGAACAGAATGCCTGACTAAGAACTCTATGAAGGCTTCGTTGGAACTGCCGACATGGTAAGGCACTTCTGACTGACTCCGCTTACAGAACAGAGCAACGATTGCTTTCACCAGTGCCTTCTTCACCTGAAATCACAAATCAACATTAAAAGCCACGCCTATCACAATTTATAAATTTTAGCTCAGTCATATGATAAATGAAAAACTTAACATGATCCTAAATAATTGTTACCTGTATATATATATATATATATATATCAAGGGATATATATATATATATATATATATATATATATATATATATATATATATATATGGTATGTTATACAAGAGTGAAAAAAAAATCTAGGTTCAGTTCAGGAGCTGTTTAAGATTTAAAGTTCTAATTTTATTTCTGATATTGAAGGCAGTAAGAAAATAGGAAAACAATTTCAAAGACATTCCAAAAAATAATGTTCTGAGAGCAAATAATAGAAATTTTGTTTTTAATGAGTTTTTCTTAATATCAATATTTTAACTATTCACAAAATTTTTTTATTAGTTGAAAAAAGTGATTTTCAGTGACCGAGCTGGTTTAATAAATAAAATGAATTACATTTGCTCCAAAATACCAAATAATTTTTTCACAATGATTTATTAACATTTTATGGAACTGTTGCGGAGATTTTTTATATTGTTTCTTCACTTCATTTATATATATTTAACAGAATACAATGATACTTGTATTTTATGAGAACAAATTTTTGTCAGTATTGTAATGTTATTCTTACTATTATGAAATATTAAAGATAGATAGACGGATTAGATTCCGAAAGAGGGTTTCGATAAGAGATAATCGAGATATGAACAGTGCATGATAAGAACTTATGTGGAAGTGGGAATATAAGGTAGCTGTGAAAGAGATATGGCCTATTCTGGTAAAGGCAGCTGAAGATGAAGGAGACCCAGACGCCATGAGAAGAAGTATGCCGGCATACATGGCTAAGAGTTGCAAGCATTAAGGGGTGAGATCCCTTGATATTTCATTCTTGAAATGTGTCGGGCAGGTGTAAGAAGAGATATCGAAGAACACCAACGAGAGGGATGAAAGACGTCCCTTATCGACAAGTCAGCTTAGGCAAGTGTCGTTCTGAAGATGAATCTGTAAGTACCGATGAACTCATTCCACAATTCTCCGCTATTTAGAGACAGTTTAAGTGTTAGAAATAATTATTAAAGTAAAGGATTGATAAGGTTATTTTAGATAAAAATATAAATGTAAGTTTGTCTGAACCCAACTTGTGAGTTGTTTTTACATATTAACCCTTGATATTCTTATTTATTTGTAACAAGACCTTGGATCAATTATAATTTATTTAGCAATCTTTAAAGTAGCATTTGTAATGCTCACAAAATTGTAGTTAAATATCTGACTTACTTTGACGGATGTATCTGTAAGTAGAACGCTCATGGATGGTATGATCTCGTTGAGCCTGTTCTCGAGGATTTTCTCACTACCAGATATCAAGTGAGCTGTGACGATGAGGCACTCAACCTTCTCCTTCTCACTGCCAAGCTTCATTTGTTTCAAGATGAGATCAGTCAGTCTTTCAGTGAAGTTTTTGCCTTAACAAGATACCACGGTTAAGTCGCCAATAAAGTGATATCAATTAGTGTCTTTTAAGGTCTGTTCATCGTGAAGCATATAGTAAAGAAAAAAAATCAATTAAAAACATTCATATGAGAATGTGTGTCTAAAACACTGTTCATGATTCATATGATAAGAAGGACAATTTTTAATTTATATCTTGAGTGAAAATTTTATTTCAGATTCAAAATTTATATCTGTACAGAATATTTTAATAAAAGAAGAAGGGATTTGACAGATTATGCTGTAATTTTCTTGTGCTGTTCAGAGCTGGATTGTTAATTTATTTAATAAAAGTGTGATTAAAAAGCACAAATAATTATTTTATCGGAATTATTAGTTATCTCCATTGACCTGAATTTCTACTACCAGGTTTGTGTGAACATTCTGTTACAATAAAGATTATACACATCGATGATTAATTAAACAAATTTTGCATTTTATTAAATAACAGTCCATAACCAGCATTACTATCAAACTGAAAATTTAAATAACTTTTATTGGATAATGAATAAAATATATATAATCATCTGTTTGATGAAAAAATAACTTATTGATTATGCTCGCCAGTGTATTTAACATCAAAGAATTGAAACCATACCTATATGATCATAGCAACGAAGTACTTCGCTGTGCTGTTTTACAGTGTGCGGAAGTGTATAGTCTGGCGGCACAATCACCTGAAAATGTTAATAAACCATGACATCAAAATATCATAATTAATATTTTGTAATTTAATAAGATTACAAATAATGAATAAGCTTTATAAGAAAAATTTTTTTTGTCCACTGATCCTTTTTCATTAAGGTTAAAATTATACCTCAAACATTAATAATGCATAGAGTTTAATAGATAGTTTACTTCTAAATTGTTACCAAGCCCAAAGGGAGATATTTTAATTTGAAATACATGGGACAATCAATTTCCTGTATAGGTATAAACTAAGATAACATTTATAAAAATGAAAATTGTTTTTTAAATTTTTAAGCTTTATCCCACAATACCTCAAAATATACTGATAAGGATGCATGAAAAAATAAGTGGCTATACATGAAAATAGATTGGCCCCGAATTTCTAATTATTAAAACTGTGTTGTCACACCTCAGTAGCTATTTAAATTTAAATTAAAATTTTTTTCCACATTTTATCACTCAATAAAGCTGGTAATGCAAAAAGAAGTTACATGATATTCTAAAAACACATTTTTTAGCATCAACAATGGGAAATCCAGCATTCTGCCCATGAGAGGATTTTAATGACTATTCTCTTTTTGTTATATTAATCTACAGTTACAATTTCATTATAAATTAATAATATGTTCATTTATATTTTAAAAATAATACTTAGTAAACCATTTTAATGCTGAAAAATATGTTGTCTTTAACAATACTTGGAATTTGTATTTATGATTGAAATTTGTTGATTATTACTATTTGCATTGTGAGAGCACACTGTCTCGTAAGTTAAAAAAAAAATGAGTTTTTCAATTTTTTATAGAAAAGGTAGTATAGAAGTAAAGCCAATAGCATGAGCAGTTAGTCACAATCAGGACTAGTATTTGTATGTGGCAAAATAAAACATGTTTTTGGCGGCTCAAAACTGTCTTTTACGTCCCCTGTAGAATCAACATTTTATGACTTACTTTATTATTTGTTAGCACCTCTTCAGAAGCCTGGTGCGAGATGTTTCTTTCACAAATGAGAAAAAATTGTTAATAGGTTTAAATTTGTGTTATATTCTGTGTGATTGATTGTGATACCTATAGCTTAAAGCTACCTATAGCTATATAGGTATACCTATAGCTATAGCTTCCATAGGGTAGAAATTTGACACGAGTATTCGCTCAAGTGCCTACACATACAGCCTCAAGGCTGTAGTACCACGTTTTAAATAACAGTGTTTAGTACAGAAAATACAGTATTTAGATAGATAGAAAAATAATCTTTACTCTGGGACTATGTCCTCAATAAATAATAACAAAGTACAAATAAATAATGGGAATACCTCAAATTATAAAATTTCATCCAAGAATTTATATAAGAACAAAAAAAATTAAAATAAACAATTAAATTAAAAACAGTTTTTCTCAAATCTTAATTAACAAAGCTATATTGATTAGCATTCTTCACTTTGATACAATTATTTCGGTTGGCACTAAAAGTGATAATAATTGATAAAAAAAATTTTGATTTACAAATGCATCGAAAGAAGTCTCCTGTAATGGTGGACAAAATTTTAAGAATACTAATTGGCACCCCTGGAGAAAAAAAATAAAGGAAGATGGATTAAAAACAACAACATTTGCTAAAACAAAATTCAATATTAATATCTTTCTTAATTTCATTTAAGTCACTTATAGATATTTTTTGTTCATGGTTTCTTTCTTTATTCAATTTGCTTGCCAATACTTATTTTTAAATTTGTGATAATTTTCCATCATCAAGCCAAGCGGTCCATCCTTCTACAAACATAATCATGCTTTATAAGCATGTCTTACTTACAAAGGGAAACGGTGGAGGTCCCAATCCACTAACATGGTAATAAACGTAAGAGACTAATCTGTACTTTGGACTACTCATTTAAGGTTCTTTTCCATTCGTTAATATATGATGTAATGAAAAAAAACAACAGATATACTACTGTCAGTAGTGCTGAGACATGCCATACCATGTTCCCAAGACTGTGCAGGACCTGATCTAGGACCGGGATGATGGCTGAAGGAGGAGCGGTACTGAGCACAGTGGCAAGGCAGGAGGTGATCAGGTGGTGCTGGATACACGGACGACGGTAGGCATTCAGCAGGCAGGTCACAGCCCGTGACGTCGCCAATCCCGCTTTCTCTTCTGGTAGCAAGTTGAACAACGGGCCAAGGCAGCATATTGCACTCTCTGTCACCTGTGGGTAAATTCTTATATTGTTATGGCTTGTATGAATGAGCGAGTGAATGATGAATTGTAAATATGGTATGAATGAGAACATTTATTTCAATTACTTATTGCCTAATAAGGCAGATTGTAATTTTATCTTAATAAAAATTGTTGTTTATTGTTATGGCTGCATAAGATTAAATAAAAAGAATGAAAATGTGATACTGGTAGTGGTTATTACTGTTTACTAGGACCATCCTTTATGAAATATTTTATTATAATGGTAAAAAACTATTATTTAAATAATTTTTTCAAGTTAAGAAATTAGCTAGCTTTTTCAGCTTTCCATGCTCAATATTTCTAGCTCTTATAATTTAAATTAATTTTTTATGATATACAGTGGAACTTATATCCTTAGTTAGTTAACCAACATCAGCAGGGATTGAACCTTTGTTTTGTTAACCTAAGAGCCTGTTTAATCGAATATTTGATAATAATTGTTTTTTTTACCTGGTTTTGTCTTAGGTGTATTTTATCACAATTATACACATCCGTTGCTTAAAGTTAGGTAAAAAAATCCTGAAGTTTAGAGACCCAATTCCTCATTAGGGACAACGGAGGTTCCTTCTTCACTTCAAAGTTTTTAGTTTATGCTCTGCTTTTTAATTTTTCATACCAACTTTCACAGACAACTCAAGATCAGTTAGCCTGAAATATGCTTAATAGAGGAACTCTAGAATTACATCGTTTGTGTTCGGTTAGAAAGGTACAAATAAAATCTGTTAAGAGGAATGCCTATTTGTCTAGGATGCCCTGTATTTAACCTTTTTGGTGCCAGACTACGATTTGTCGTTATAAACAACACTTGTAAAAAGTAATGACAACATTAATTTTGCAAATTCAATGGGGCCAGACTATCTATGACCAGAGAGAACTCTGCCACAAAGCAAATTTGTAAAACGTTATTAATGATTTTGAAATTCCATGCTAATTCCACGATTTGAAAAAAACAAGTTTATAGTTTAAACTTTCTGTAATATTCCACAGTGATTAATTAATACTTACTTTTTTTTCCTTAAAACCTACTAAATTACATCAACTTGGTTTGGTATTCTTCACTCGGGTAAATTTTTTCCAGTCAGCACTAAAAGGGCAAAGGGAATGTTAGTTATAAAAAGAGACTTGTATACTTAACTTGACTTCTTTGGCTTGGACCCAGGAGTTAGCGATGACATTGTAGGCAGAGATTATCTCCTCCGAGAAGGTCTGAGCGGTGACTGCACAGTCCCTCTCGGCCTCCGATATCGACAAATACTCTTCGAGGGCTTCACAGAACTTACCTATGACTGAATGAAATTTGTAACAATTAGTTATCCACACAAAGAATAGAGCTACGACAGGTAAGTTTTGACCACACCTAATAAAATCTTCTTTAAATGTCTATGCTTCTTTTATATAGATGTATTTGTTGGGAACCGGCGTAGGTTAATGAAAAAAAATACACTAGATTTCCATCAAATTTATTTATAGATGACAGTTCAACATATCCAATTTGAGGTGCTTATATGATATGGTCTAGAGATGGAAGACAGATGTGAACAATTTAACACCTTCGTTTTCCACCCTCAGAGGACCCTTCCGGTTCGCTTAATCTAATTTATGGTTAACTATGAGCTCACAGTCTAATAGCCCACACTGATAAGTTTCTTCTGAACAGATGATTAGACCAGTGCTGGAGGACCCACATTAACTTGGAGTAATTGGCCATCTATTTGTGAGGTTTCAGTGAGTGTAGGCACGATGCAACAATGAATTTGGAGTGAACAGGATCAGAGTAGGGATATGATTGTCTCTAATATAGAAGGGAAATCAAGAGGTTGCGTGGACAAGGTTTTTTAAGTGTCTGAAGTAGGTTATAAACAGAATCTACCCCTTTAGTTAACTCCTTCACATTTACATTTTTTTTTTTTTAATTAACTGAAAATTGTGAGGAGAAAAAAATTTTTTGTTTATTTCTTCAGAAGACTAACATACATTCAGCCATATAAAAACAATTATGGTGAATATTTAATACAAATAATTCCATTTAAAAACAAACATCTCAGAAAAAATTGAAAAAAAAGAGATTAGATTGAAGCCTACTTTGTAAAAATTTTTCAACTTGTGGTGTATTTTATCCGTTGTTTTTAGTAAATATACTCTCTTAAATAAATTAAATTATGTTAACATGATTAATTAAAGTTATTAATAGGAAATTACCAAATGCTAAAGCAATACGTAGTTGCTCGTTCCTTGTTGTCGGCATCATGGGTATCATTATATCAAAGGCTACCTTGATAATTGGCACACACTGGGCTACGTTGGCACAGGACAGGTGACCGAGGGTCATCAGGAGGTTGGGGTTTGGGTCACAACCTGGCTGCAACTTTGGAATTAACGCACTCAAAACCTGTAAAAGTGACAAGCAAACGAGTAAATACATTGGTTATTGCTATACAAGATCACAATTAAAGTTACATTAAAAAAACAAACAAAAAACATTAAAAGAATTAAGGAGTTTTGCCTTTTGAGTTTTATTTCACTTAAGTGATTAGTACAAAAAGTAAATAAAAAACCTATTAATCATATTGAAATAAAATAAAATTTTACTTTGGGATTTCGTGGGTCTACTAAGAATAAAAAATATGTTTACATTCTCTGTGTATTGTCTTTAGATTACTCAACAGTACTGGATCGATTGGGCGTTTTAGCCTACAAGAAAATATGGAGGGATGCCCTTACAAGGCTTATCCTACAAAGGTGCTATTTTTTATAATAATTAACCTGTATCTTTTTAATAATTTCACAATAACTTTTCTCATAGTCTGTTTTGTTATATATAAATTTGTTTAATACCCAAAAGAGGCAAAATTCTTAAACATGATGTTGAAGCAAAGGACATCCATGACTCTAAATGTTGGTTAATGTATAAGAGCTTTTTTTAACACAGTCCCACAACTTATATATTATAATAATGAATAATTGATGAGAAAAAGATCACGGTTTTCTCGACACTGAGACTGTTTTCTTATTAATCAATATTTATATGTATTTTTTAAAATGCTTTTATTGATAATGATAGGTAGAACAGAGGAATTGATGTTTAGGCAACAATGTCCTTTCCGCCACCTACAATGACTCTACTAGCTAGTTTCCATTTTGTCAAATCTTTTCACTCTACTGATTAATATTAATAAAAAAAATACAAAAAAAGACTCCTTAATACTAATTTATAGTTCAATTATGACAATGATGGTTAACAGGATTTGTTAGCATTGAAGCCTTGCAGTTTGGAATACATTATTAAACAAATAAAGTATAAATTTGCTAAATGAATATTCCATTGAAACTGATTAAGCAATAATATTAAATTTTATTTTAATTATTTTCTAAACTTTAAAAGACTAATCATGAAAATATAGGCAGATATATTTTTTTAAATGATTAATTAAATTAACAAAATCTGTATTATATTACCTCATTGCAATACTTCGTTCCTAAGGCAATCAAAATACTGCTGAGGACACTTTGAGTCACATGAGTGTTTTCAGTCTTTAACATCTCTTCAACACTGAAATTGATCAGCTTAGAAACCATCTCATCGTTCAGCTTGCTCTTATCGTTTTGAGCAACTGACTCTAATACACTGAGCAGCACCATATTGTGGTTTGTTGAAATCTGCAAACAATTTAATTTAAGACGTTCAAAAACTGTTGGTATTTATATTTACTTATTGTATTTTCCTACATATTATTCTCCATTGACATCTGCCAACATGATAACACAGTAAGTTGTGAGGGGTAATTAGGTGGTATTTTTTAAAAATATTTATATTAGAGTGTAATTTAAAAATAATAACCTTATAGATTAATTGCTCTGCCCTTCAGGACTTTCGAAAAGAAAAATCTTATCTTTATTTATTAATTTGTTAAAGAGGAAATAAAGATTTAAATGACCTCCTTAATTTCACAATTTTCAAAGTCAGTTTTGATTTTGTCCAGCCTAAGCATAAAGTTACTCTAATTTTCATACTTTACAATTAATTGTATTTTTAGTCATAAATGGGTATTAAGTAACCGAAGAACACGTATCACAGGTCTTATTTTCTATCATGGAGTCAAAGGGTGGGGGGGGGGGAAGTACCTCCTTAATGGGATAATGGGTGTTATCTTTATAAATGGTATAATTGTATAATATTAGAGCTTAAATTTTAATAAAGCTGAAATTATGGTTGTGTTAACCTTTCTAAATTCATAATTTATCTCGGCCCTGTCAGATCAAGGCACACTGAAAAAAAACGGCCACAAACTGTACTTCAACAATTTAAATGGATTAAACAATGTGTAAATGTGCCCTAGGTTACAGATTTTAAGTATCTATACATATTTTTTACCATAACTAGTTATGTTTTAAGTTTAATTTCCACCACCCAATTGCCCCAATATTTTAACATTCGTAGTATAAGAATTGAAGGGCAATCACTCAATGGAAGAAAGGAGGAAATGAAGTGACAATTCACATTTTTCATCAGTTATTTTGAAAAAAGTAAAAATTATGTTACTGTGATTAAAATATTACTAAATGCAGTTAAGAAATATGCGAGGACATTAATACAAAAATAAAAAAATGTAAGAGGTCTAACCAGTTTAATTTGGAAAACACCTTTCAATTCCACCTGCTTACCTCAACTATTTTTTTTGTTTGTTTGATTGTTTTAAGGCATGTCAATGCCAAGGGTCATTGAGGCCTGTTCACATTTACAGGTTGTGAATAGATGAGAATCAATTTCCATATCCAAAACTAATGTAATGTGCAAAATAAAAGCAAAACTGTCATTGTACTGGTCCATTCAAGTGCAATAAATTTCAGTTTAAATAGAAGTCATGTAAATGTGACAAGCATTGAAGCAGTTAAAGCACATATTACTACATTATTATTGACAGTAGCAAGGCTACTGGTGGTATGGACCATAATGTTTTTTTAATAGTTCGGCTGATGTAACAACCCATATGATTCTAACACAGGTGCAACATAAGGCAACACAAGTATCCTAATTATATTATTAAGAAAAGAAACGGATGTTGACATATTCACCTTGCTTTTCTTCTCCTTATACTGGCAAATCTTGTCGACTACTTCGTTGGGTCGTTCCTTCGCCAGCTTCTGGAGGGCCTTGCAGACGGCCTCCCTAACGATGGCCTCTGCATCCCCTGAACTGTCGAGAAGGGTCTCGAGGATAACTGGAAACCATTCAGCAGACTGATCAGTAAACAATAACATAGCTGATGGCTGACAGAACTGCTGAGCCATTGGATGAGGCTATCTCTAGTTAGGGGAGATAAGGTGACAGAACAGCCAAGCAGACTCACCAGTGAGGATCACGTTTGGAGGTTTCCTGTCCTCCATATTTACTTTACAGATTGTTCTTTAGAGGTCCCCTAGATATTGGCAAACATAACGAATTATGTAACTTTGGCAGATTAGCCTAGGTTCCACACTATCAGATAAGAGACTAGGCGAATGTGGCGACACCTTTGAGTCAGCAACAGAACTGCCAGCAACCAGTGACGTCGCCAGACACTAGATGTCGTCATGACTCTCACCTGAGTCAATTCCTCATTCCTCCCCCCCCTGAACTTGAACCATGTTAATTTATTTATTGAAAACAAACAGATCCGTTAATGGCAGCATCAAGAATGAAACAAGTTTAACGGAGCTGTATAACGGCTTTAGCAGAGCGTCGGGCTCTAGATCTTCTTTTCTGTCGTGGTAGTACTGTCACGACAGTCAGCCAGTGTGCTAGTCTACACGATGTCTGTTAGTTGGATAAATGGTGGATATAGAATCGGTTGCTGCAGTACTTTTAAAAATTATAAAAAATAAACAGCGTACCAAAAAAAAAAAATAAAGAAGAGGAATAAGGACACGAAATAGGATCCTCAGAAGAAATCAACTAGGATAAATTTGTTGGCTCAATTCTTTTGTTCAAACAAGAATAAAGCTTTGAAGGAGGGATCTCTCTGCCACTTCTCACTTTAAGGTTATTGAGCACTGGATCGCATTTCCTCCTTTGGTACCTTTGGTACTCCTCCAAGAATTCATGAATAGTATGAAAAACGTAAATAGTAACCTTACGCACTACAACTACAAACCCTTAACCCTTAACTTGATCATTATTAAATAAACTGCAATCTTTAATGAACTTTTATGAATGTTCTTTTACCTTTTATAATAAAAGAGTGTAAATATATGTTTAATAAAAAGTGGAATCGCTATAATATATGAAAATAAAGGATTATTATAATAATGTTTATCTTATGATTGTTATATCAACCATGACTCGATGATGACACGTTATACAGGACAATAAACACGAATGTTCTTACTTCAGCTACAAAACAGTTGTTGCTGGTCATTTGAAGACATAATGGCACAACATACTGGAGAAAAACCACATCAATGTCCTCACTACAACTTCAAAGCAGTGAAATCTACTTGTTAAAATAATCGAGACATAATAAATTTATACTGGGTAGACATACAGCTAGTGATTATTATTTTTCTATTTGTTTGATATTAATGTTAGTTTAAGATTCTTCGGCTTCAGTGCAAGATAGTATAGTGCCATATCATGGTAATGCAGGAGTTTTAAGAGAATCATACAATGGGTCACTAAGGTAATGAAAAGCCTCATCAATGTCCTCATTGCTACAAACCAGTTGATGCTGGTCATTTGAAGAAACACGTTATACATGATACATATGACGAGGCTTTTCTCCGGTATGGTGTGTTATTATATGATTCTTCAAATGGTGAGCTAACACTGCTTTGTAGCTGCAATGAGGACATTGATGAGGCTTTTCATTACCTTAGCGACCCATTATATGATTCTCTAAAATGAAAACTCCTGCATTACCATAATAAACATGAATGTTCTTACTTCAGCTACAAAACAGGTGATGCTGGTTATTTGAAGAAACACATAATGACACGTTATAAAGGACAATAAACATGAATGTTCTTACTGCAGCTACAAAACAGGTGATGCTGGTCATTTGAAGAAACACATAATGACAGGTTATAAAGGACAATAAACATGAATGTTCTTACTTCAGCTACAAAACAGTTGTTGCTGGTCATTTGAAGACATAATGGCATGTCGGGGGCGTCACTAGGGGAGTGCCTGATCACTCTAGCCCTGGTGACAAGTGCGGATTGATGTAGTTTATAACATGGACCATTGTTCCATGTCGGCATTTAATATCTGACTCCATTTATTGATAGGAATGTGTCCCGACAAGACACTGTGTTCAAAAGAAAAAGGTACAGAGGTAGCATAAAAGATAATACCGGTTCAGAGTTCAAACGGGGCACGGCAGTGTGGTAGGCGTCAGGTGGTCTCAAGACTGTGAGACAGCGTGGCGACTCATAGGACAGCAGAGAGAGAGAGAGTAGATTAGCGGAAGGCTGAGTAGGCGTATCGCGACGGGTGATAGCGGCTATCGGTATGTAGAGACTAGAAAAGAGTGAAGAGCGGGCCTACCAGGGCCATAGGTGGCCCTGGGGTAAGTGATAAGTCGCGCGGCTATGGAGACTAGGAGACGGAGTGTCTTTTCAGGGCGAAATTTACTGATATAAATATGGTAACCCCCTCCCTCGTGGAAGGCTGGGTCTGTCTGCCAGGGGTATGTTTTACGATACACGGGTGACCATTTCCTTTTAGTTTTATGACCGTTGGGGTAAAAGGGTGTGTTTTTTATGGCTGCTAGAAGGGACTGAAGGTCTATTCTAATAGGGGTAAGTGTCCTTGCCCTAGGTTATATGGCAGTCAGGTGGCTAATTCTCTTGGTTTATTGCCGTCTGTCGGTGCCCGTATGTCTGCCTGCTTCCTACCACGTGCCGCGACCCTGATTTATTCCAAAGAAGCTTACAAGATTTACATTATATTATAATACATTACTAACCCGAGTGTAGGGTGATTTACATATATTTAGCGCTACGCTACATGGCACAACATACTGGAGAAAAACCACATCAATGTCCTCACTACAACTTCAAAGCAGTGAAATCTAATTATTTGAAGAATCATATAATGGCACACCATACCGGAGAAAATCCTCATCAATGTCCTCATTGCAACTACAAAGCAGTTCAAGCTGGTCCTTTGAAGCATCATATAATGGCTCACCATACTGAAGAAAAACCACATCAATGTACTTACTGCAGCTACAAAAGAGTAAGAACTGATTATTTGAAGAATCTAAGTCACTAATAAAGGTCAGGTAGAAGGTTTTTTTTTTTTTAATCTTGTGGATATTAGTAGAAGTAAGAAAAATATGAGTTTCTGGCCTCCTCACACAGTATGTGGTAGCAAAACACATACGAAAATTTCGGACTTTTTTTGGGTTTTGGAAAATAAGTTTTTCGGTTAAATGTAGGGATAATCAGTTTATTATCAATGTGAAAGAAAACAAAATTCGCTAAACCGTTTGTTTGAAACATTTTTCCCTGAACCCATCATTAAAACCAGGATGCAGCTTTTTAAAGTTGCACAACATTTTCCATATTTTCCTTACTTGCATTTAATGACGTGGTATAGGTTGTATAAGTAATATACATAATGTATTTTATCATGATAATAGTAATTTATTGCATTTCTAATCAATGCTAATAATTTTTGGAATTGTAAAGCCATGTTTGCACCTGAATCTTGTTGACATTTCAAAAAACGGCACTAATTTTTTCATCTCGTGTCGTCGAGAAGTTGAATGTTTCTACACTAGGAGTCTGGAAAGATCAAAAGTCTTTGATACCTGGCATTCACCTCCCCTCCTCCGTTCTTTTCAGTTGTAGTTCCATATTTGTAGTGTTATTATTGTGTTGTTTTAAAATTGATTATACTATGAGTGCTTCCGGTTTCTAGGGGTTTATATGTGAACTTAATTTGACAGACAGTAGTATGTTCACGGTGATAGAAAGAGATGTGAATACGCTTCGAGAATCCACCGTTAAGCGGAAAATTCCCAATCACAGTCGGTTTTTGAAAGACGTACGTAACGTGAAAGTGCAAAATGCTAGTCAGAAAGAAGTTACAATAAACCAAAATTAATTTCGGCTTCACTTCGACGAGGTTCCCAAACAAGCACGTTCTCGACAATACTTCAATCAATCACAGGTTCGTTCAATTTTTGCAACGAATTACCAACGCAATGGTTTATATGTAACGAGGGAGTGACTGATAATTTCGAGAAATCTCAAAAGAAATTCCGTTATGCACAACAAAATTCGATTTACTGAGTGATGAAGCATGATGAAAAATAGTATGGTGCAAAGAACTGAAAGAAGGGGTGACGAATGGGCTCACGAAGTGATGAGATGTATCAAACACTATTGCTCATTAGAACTTACCCATGTCATTGTTCTCAGGGTGTTTGCGGAAAGGAGCACAGTCTTCCTTATATAAAGAATTCATACCAATCCAAGACCAACTATTTATTGCCAGCAGGGAAATCTGTGTTGTCGATAATGGTCTGAGAATGCGAATAATATGCGTTTAATTTGGATGCGAATTAAGAATTGCAAATCCTTCATAATCAACTAACTGAATGATCTAAGGCTTTGATTGGATTTCTTTTTCAAGAATCCAGAAAAAAATATTTTACAGAAACAAATTCTCAACATGCCACTAGAACATTTGCAACAAATTTAACAAGGTAATTTGTACTCTTCCTGTCTAAACTGAGTAATGGTGGTAATAACTTCAGTTTACACCGAAATGATTCAAATTGAAAGCGGTGAAATTGACAAAAGGTGTGCCGAACTCCCATCAACATACCTGGAGAAAGAACGGTTGGTGCTTTTTGATTTCAACATATTATTGCCTTATAAAAGGCATATTGTAATTATTGCACAATAAAGGAATTATACTACTACTACTGATTTCAACATAAAATACGATCAATTATGCATTGATGGAACGGCTACGTTTTGAAACATTAGTGTCATTATTAATATTAGGAGGACCGGAAAGTAATTTCGTTTTTTTTTCCATTAAATTCAAACAGATAAATTTTTAACAAGTTTTTGTTTTTAATCAATGATGTAATCACCCTCGTTATCAGCAACCTTTTGCCATCTAGTGTGAAATCCGATGGCGCAATATCGGGCGAGTGTAGTGGTGAAGCTGGAGATGAAAAATGGGTCTTCTATGATAATCCGAAAAATTCTCTCCGCATGAATCGGCACGAAGTACAGCTAAGCCAGGTTTACACTCCAAAAACGCGCTTTTGTGTGTTTGGTGGAGTATTCGCGGGGTCGTTCATCGCTGATACCTGGAAAAACTGTGAATGCAGATCTTTACATTGAACAATTGGATCGAGTAAATCAATCTTTAATTGAAAGTTTCCCGGCGATTGTCAATAAAAAAGGCGTTATTTTGCAACATTCAACACGATATAGCAAGACTCCACTGCGCCTAATTTTTCCGCAAGAACCCTGGAAAAAATTAATGAATTGGGGTGAGAGGTATTGCCTCATCCACCATACTCACCCGATATCGGATTTCCATTTATTCCGATCGCTACATTTTCTAAGTGGCAAACAATTTCAAAATTTGGATGATGTCCAAAATGCCATCTCCAGATATTTTACTCAAAAACCAATTGATTTTGATCGATCAGGCATTGAAAATTTGCACACTAGATGGCAAACGGTTACTAATAAGGAAGGTGATTACATCATTGATCAAGAACAAAAACTTGTTGAAAATTTATTACTTTCCGGTCCCCCTAATATTAATGATATTTCGATCTCAACAATATTATTAATTCAAGCAAGCAGCTCCAGCTAAGGAGATGTGGGGCGAAGCGAAACTTCTCAACATGGCATCCGATTATTTCTCCAACGACAAAATAGATAAATAATAATAATAATAGACATAGTAACACTGTGGGCAGACAAATTGAGATGTTTAGATCAAAATCAAAAACGTTTTTCTGAACAAGTGATAAATGATATTTTATTTGAAGCTCAGTTAGGAGATTTAAAACGAGATTCCATGAGGAAATTAATGACCAATTTTTCTGTCTATGGTGGCCAGACTTTCCCTCAGTTAAGCCCCACCATCTCTCTCCCAACAGTGGAACCTTTCCCATTAGTTTGACAAGTCTTAGGAAACTGTACCATCCACAAAACCGTGATCCGGGCCCTCCCAGTCAATCACTGTGAAACATATTCCTTCTTGTGCCCCATTTATCCCAGGTATCCAGATCCTGACATCTTGCCTATCTAGATAATCCATTGAAAACATATCGAAATCTTCAGCTTTGCTCCCCATCCAAAATTACTGTCAATCATATCTCCCTATTTCCTCCTATTAATCGTCATACCAACTTTACCATAGCCAATCTCCATATTAAACTTGTTTATAGCCCAACTCCTCCGAGAATACGCAACAGCACTCCAAAAACGATATAAATTTAAAAAATCTCTTCACATCGTTTCAAAAGTTTAAATAGACCGACAAAGTTAAAAAAAAATTACATGCGGACTATATATTACACTACTGCATATTAAAATTATACTCTTACTAAATCACTTCTTAATACATTTTAATATTAAATTTATTTAAATGCTATATTAATTATGATACAATTTTGTGAAATAATTATATATATTTTTAATAAGCCTTTAATGTTTTTGTGCATTTTGTAATTTTATATATTGTTCGCTCTAGAACTCTTGAGAATCATGAATTCCCCAAACGCCAGAAAATTGCGCCGGTTACGTCGTGAGAAGCTGGGTGTTGGATTGAGTCGGTTAGCGTTACAAAATTGCCAACAGTAAGGCATAAACATTAAACAAAGTACCACAAATGATATATATATATAACTATTAATTTTATTATTAAAAAAAATAAAAAATAACTGATCAGCAATTTAACAATTAATTTAACCAGGCCTGATTGTTAGAGAATATAAATATAATGTATAATAAATAATGAAAAAAAAGTTTATAGTCACGAAACGATGTTTTGGAGAAGAATGCGTGTAGTCAACTCCAGAGCAGCAGTTATATAACCCTCATATGTTTAAGATTAAAAAACCAAAGAAATTTTATGAAGTTTATGAAGTGTGTTTTGTTTATTCTCTTAAACAGCAGTTTTCATTTTGTTTCATCAACATACAGATAGTTTACATCAGGAGAAGATAGTTTGAAGTACCATAAGGCTCGAGGAAGTGAAGAAATAGGACTTGGCGTATTAGAGGAGGCTTAGTCGGTGTTGAATACGGGCCTGTTCCCCTGCAAAAAAGAAGTCGTTGTTTACTACAAGTTTAGACTTCTCGGCATATCTCGTCTACAGTTCTCTCCGTGCGCATCGCCAGTTATATAACCCTCATATCTAGCCTAGTCAATATCAACAACCTAATCAATACCCATTGATAACTAGCTATATAAGCACCCCTCTCACGATGGGGACCAACTTGTTAATTGTAATCCCATCTAGTATGTCATTTTGATCATTTAATATATATTTAACCAGTGTTTGTGTTATTCATAATAAAGCTTTTTAAAAAGACTTTCCTCTGGCAGTATACTCAGTAACTTCACGGCAGTCCACCATTTAGAGATCCCTCATTCGGCAACGGACAATGAGACCACTCCGACAGCGTGAGAAGACCGATGCAAATACCTCTGGAAAGATACCCCACAGGAAAGGACTTCACCGATATTGGGTACTGATCTATTTCAATAGATTTTTACCAAAGAACCACCTGAAGAAATTTGTCATAGCTCTGAGGAAGTTTGAAGGAAGAAAGAAAACTAGACTTCACTGAAGACTTCATTCATTTGGTAAATATATTTATTATACACATTCTGACTTTATGACACCAATAACTGACAGACTAAACGTTTTAAGAAACCTTTCAGAAACAGAAAACATGGACGGAACTAATTACGTAATTAAAGATTCAGATTTTCATTAGATCCCAACTTCCGATGGGTCATCCGACACTTTAGTAGATTTTATTGATAGTATAAACTTAGTATTCGAACATTCATGCAATGCTAATAATTCACATAGAATAGGAAACCATCAAAGATTATTAGCACTCGTCCGTAATAAACTTGTAGGAAAAGCGAGATCATGTAAAAAATTGTAAACTGACGTAGGCCAATTACTTAATGACGTCAAAAAGGAATTTAGAGACACTAAAAGCATCGAGAAAAGCATTTGTAAAATCTATGATACCAAACCCCATTACAATGAACATCCTTTAACATATATTGACAGACTAATGATCCTACGAGAGGAAGTGCTAGAATCAGGACTAATGACGAATTTACTTTAGAACAAAAAAATGCAAAAGTGGTTGAATACGATTTACAAATAGCTACCCATTGTAAGCGACATTTACACCCTGAATTAAACGCGCAACTTATTCATGTAAAATACGATACGCTTGAAGATATCGAACAATTTCTAAAAAGAGAAACCGATGAAATCATGGAAAGAATTTACGATAAACCTCAAAAACGCGCACCCCAAACTAAACAACAATCAAATTATAAAGGGGGAAACTTTGACCCTACCCATCATAAACATTATGAAAGAAGATAACAATATGGGATAAGAAACAATTACCAACAAAGTTATCATTGGCTAATAATTAATTCTTCGGAAATTATTTTACATCCTTCCGGTAGAGATGTAGGGTTTATGTAATTTTTGCTTGCACCGGTGTCGATTAGCCATGTCTTTCCTGTTTTATCCTTAAGTTTGGGTAAGGAATCAGTATTATTTCAGGGGGTGGCTCTTTTTCATTGCGACCAAAGTCTAAAAAATGTTCAAATTTGTGGGATATCTTATTAAGTTGTTCTTTTAATTGTTTGATCTCTAAGTCCTTATTGTTTTCTGATCAAACGAACTGTTTGACTATCTAGAAGCTGTTTGATTATCCCACTGTTGTTCTTGTCTTGGTTGGGGATTGAAATATTTTCTTTGTTCATGAGGTTTCCATGATTGTTTATACTGTGCATTATCGTCTCTTTGATAATGGTAACCATTCATTATTTGTCGATGTTTATTTTGTTGAGTGTCGTAAGGTTCTTGCTTTTGTGCATAGTATCTTTCTTGTCTCTGATAACTGGACTGATATCCTTGTCTTGGTTCATATCTTTCCCAATGATAACTTTGTTGGTAATTGTTTCTTATCCCATATTGTTATCTTCTTTCATAATGTTTATGATGGGTAGGGTCAAAGTTTCCCCCTTTATAATTTGATTGTTGTTTAGTTTGGGGTGCGCGTTTTTGAGGTTTATCGTAAATTCTTTCCATGATTTCATCGGTTTCTCTTTTTAGAAATTGTTCGATATCTTCAAGCGTATCGTATTTTACATGAATAAGTTGCGCGTTTAATTCAGGGTGTAAATGTCGCTTACAATGGGTAGCTATTTGTAAATCGTATTCAACCACTTTTGCATTTTTTTGTTCTAAAGTAAATTCGTCATTAGTCCTGATTCTAGCACTTCCTCTCGTAGGATCATTAGTCTGTCAATATATGTTAAAGGATGTTCATTGTAATGGGGTTTGGTATCATAGATTTCACAAATGCTTTTCTCGATGCTTTTAGTGTCTCTAAATTCCTTTTTGACGTCATTAAGTAATTGGCCTACGTCAGTTTACAATTTTTTACATGATCTCGCTTTTCCTACAAGTTTATTACGGACGAGTGCTAATAATCTTTGATGGTTTCCTATTCTATGTGAATTATTAGCATTGCATGAATGTTCGAATACTAAGTTTATACTATCAATAAAATCTACTAAAGTGTCGGATGACCCATCGGAAGTTGGGATCTAATGAAAATCTGAATCTTTAATTACGTAATTAGTTCCGTCCATGTTTTCTGTTTCTGAAAGGTTTCTTAAAACGTTTAGTCTGTCAGTTATTGGTGTCATAAAGTCAGAATGTGTATAATAAATATATTTACCAAATGAATGAAGTCTTCAGTGAAGTCTAGCTTTCTTTCTTCCTTCAAACTTCCTCAGAGCTATGACAAATTTCTTCAGGTGGTTCTTTGGTAAAAATCTATTGAAATAGATCAGTACCCAATATCGGTGAAGTCCTTTCCTGTGGGGTATCTTTCCAGAGGTATTTGCATCGGTCTTCTCACGCTATCGGAGTGGTCTCATTGTCCGTTGCCGAATGAGGGATCTCTAAATGGTGGACTGCCGTGAAGTTACTGAGTATGCCAGAGGAAAGTCTTTTTAAAAAGCTTTATTATGAATAACACAAACACTGGTTAAATATATATTAAATGATCAAAATGACATACTAGATGGGATTACAATTAACAAGTTGGTCCCCATCGTGAGAGGGGTGCTTATATAGCTAGTTATCAATGGGTGTTGATTAGGTTGTTGATATTAACTAGGCTAGATATGAGGGTTATGTAACTGGCGATGCACACGGAGAGATCTGTAGACGAGATAGGCCGAGAAGTCCAAACTTGTAGTAAACAACGACTTCTTTTTCGCAGGGGAGCAGGCCCGTATTCTGCTATCTTCAACACTGACTAAGCCTCCTCTAATACGCAAAGTCCTATTTCTTCACTTCCTCGAGCCTTATGGTACTTCAAACTATCTTCTCCTGATGTAAACTATCTGTATGTTGATGTAACATAATGAAAACTGCTGTCCAAGAGAAAAAACAAAACACACTTCATAACCTACACTTTCTTTTGTTTTTTAATCTTAAACATATGTTCGTGTATACAATATTTACATTCGCTTTTCCTAATTTTCTCTAGCTAAAACAATCAGAAGATAAAGAAAAAAAGAAATTTACAATTCCACTCATTACCATAAAAAAAAAAATATTAATAAGTAAAAATATTGCTGAAATCCTCTCAAACAAACATTAAGTTTAAACACAACACTGAAGTCTCTTACTTTGAATTATATTTCTAATCAATACTGATTTACTGTCTATGGAGCCCAAACATATATGTTTTGTATTATAAAAACATATACTCGTTTTTATCTTTTATCCTGACTTATTTGTCATTCACCTTTTCACACACTATGTTTATTATCTACCAATTTGCTGAGGACATTGAAAAAAAAAATACCAGTTTACAGATAAGCATAGTTTATTACATTATATTTTTTTATTAATTACAGTTGATTGACTTTAAACTACTTCGTTCTGCCATGTAATGGATCCTTCCTGATTGAAGCAGTGATTAAAATTATCTCTAACAATTTTGTCAATTGTTAAAATTTCTATAACCTCTATGACAACGTTGAATATATATTAGTTCAGGATCACAACTTCTGGAATGTTCTGCAGTATTTTCTATGCCTATACTTCCTGTGGGTGTGTAACTTGGACGTTCTGCGTAAATAATTGTGCAGCAGACAGGCAGATTAAGATTAGGTGAACGAAAACCACACCTTGAGGACAAGATCCCACGTGTTTTTAACCGTTCATCGTGCTCTTGACAGTTTGTATGTGATCCCATCTATAGCTCCCAGGGAATGAGGAAATTGCCACTTATTTTCAAAACCATTGTCGATGTCTAGCCACTCGTTTGAGTTTTTGGGTATCTGAAAATAACGATTATGGAAAATTTTAAAATTATATCTAAATAATATAATGGACTTTTCTTCTTTATGTATCTGAAAGTTCAAGCGATCGCGATATTTTCACCTAAAATCGCACCCTTCTACGTCAGTTGTTGAATTTTTGAACATTACAAATTTTTTAACTTGATTCGTCAGTCAAAAAACAGTGTAGAATGCGAGATGTGGGACGAAATCTGGAAGAAATTCGCTAAAAATGCGTGTAGAATCGTGCCGTTTTCGTACACATTTTTTTTTAATAGTTCACGCTTCTTTTGCGTACTTAATAATTAAAATAATCATAACCAAGCAATCAAGTTGGCTATTGTTGAGAAATGTAAATTTTAAGGATATTGTTTGTTAAATTATTGTTACTTTTAAGATAAAATAAATAAATCTAATTACTTACCTTTAAATATTTTTTTTTTCAAATCAGGTGCATTTCTTTACAAGTTTCGGTAATTATTTTATTCAGTGCCGATTCGGATGCAACTGTTGAGAACTCCTGTTCCTTAAAACTTCGTCCAGTTGCGATAATACTCCTATCTGCTGCAGATGGGCTTTCTTAGTTTTTTTGGTGTTTTTTGATTTGATAATGGTGTTACTTTTTTAAATTTACCTATTTGTGTTTTCAATGTTGGGCCATTAATAGTTTCAGGGGAAAATTTTTGTTGTTTTTTCTTGATTTATTATCTGCATGTAGCCTTCGCGTGGCAAAGGTAGATTTTCACGCGTTTCATTTAAGTTTCTCGTTCTATTTTCTTATTCGTTTAATTTTTTTTGTACCCTCGTGAATAATTTGGTTATCTTTATGGATTTAAATAAAAAAAAGTGTCAATAACACGTCTTTCATTTAAATTTTTTTTTCGTCTCAATTCATTTTATGTGGGGTTAAGCAGGTTAGGGAATGTAAATAATTGTTATAAGGAATAAGGCAATTTTCAGTGTTTTCTGTAAAGAGAGGTGTTTTCCTCCGTTTATTATTAGTCTAATGGCTTCTATGAGTATCGATTGTGGGTTTCTAATGAATTAGAGTGACTTTAGAGGGGTTATAAAAGGTAATTTATAATTATAATGTAACTATATCGTTAGAATTTTGTAAAATTGGAATCATTTATACTATTAATTACTGATGAACTGAGAGACACAGCGAAATGTAACATTGGTAACAAGGGATCCAGAAGTATTATGGACCAACAGTAAAATTTATTGTACAATTCATCAAAAGAGGATTTATGTGTTCGTTAGTGAGCTTTCGGAATTATTATATCTATCCTATTAATTTTCGATAATACACTATATAACGTTACTCTATTAAATGATACTAAAATTGATATACCAACGCTTGAAAACTTAACTTTTTATGATAATTATAGTTTGTTATTTTTTTGCACTATTGCTGCAATTATTGTATTCTTTATTATTGTTTAGTTTACTATTGTTTTGTCAATAGTTCTGTTGGGGGGAAACGTTTCCTCTTTTCCGAGAGCCCGCTGCTGTTGCTTTAGCTGTTTGTTAAAATTATTATGGTTTTCCTGTCTACGTATCCATAGTTGTTGGTTTTGATGTCAAAATTCCTTGAGCTCCAATGAGGGGGAGGATGTTGACGTTCCCAACATCTTGGGTAATGATTTTTTTGTGGTTTATTGAGTTTTTTTTTAATTGTTACCTCCGAACGTTATATGATTTAAGATCAGTGAGCATTAATTTTGGATTTGTAAGTGCCTGGGTCATAAGGTTGTTTCTAAGGTGATGAGAAATGTGACTTAAGATGTGAAAAACTAATTCTTTTTATATATATTCTATCAACGTCTATCTAGTAGACGATGTGTGATATTCTATTCTGGAATACAAAAGCGTTCTATTTTCATCTATTCTGTTGACGTAATCTGACGGATGTTCGCGATAGCTAGGTTTTGTGTTTAATAATTCTATTTTTAACTGTTCATGTTTTCTTAACGAGGGAGTAGTTCACTAATGGTTTGAAAGTCGTGGATCAATGTTATATTTTCTGCGCGTCCAGTGAGTTTGGCTTGATTAACAGTCTAATCTTATTTTGTGACGCTAGCGTGTTATCACTGCAGCATACTGTGTTTTGAACTTCCCTAATAGTTTTTATGAATTTAACCAGTTTGTTGGGGTTTCCGTCAAATTCGAGAACGTGGTCATGGTTCGTGGTTTTCGTGTCGTACTGTCCACTCATGTTTGTGCTTTGCTCGGGACTTATATATCACTGTCAGTGGCGTAACTACAGGGTGGCAGGGCTGGCAAAATGCCACGGGCCCCCGACCCAAGAGGGCCCCGGCCCAAGTGATTTTTCATGATAAATATCTTGTTGAAATTAAATTGTTAATGTATAAACCCATGTTCCTTTCAATTGAAAATTGTTATTGGTTGTGGGTAACTAAACTACTCGTCAGTATAATAAAGCTTAATGATAGGGCCCTCATTAAAGGAATTTGCCACGGGCCCTACATGATATAGTTACGCCACTGACCACTGTTCGAATCTTTTAGAGCATTAGTTATTTCTAACCAGTTTCTGATAATGCCACACAAATTATCGATAGTTATATAATGCTAAGAATATTGTAATGCTAAAAGTAGAAGCAAGTCCATTCTAGTGTATACCTGCCTCGTGACTTCATGAAAATCACTGATGTATCCTGTTATTTTTTTAAGTAAGCGACCGCATCCCTCCAAGAACTCGCTCCCTATTCCAGAACTATCCTTCCCTTATACATATATGTCTCAGCTTTAGCCCCAGACCCCACTTGTTCCCAGACGCTCCTTCCTAAACATCCCAACTGGAATGTAGTAACGTAACTCTTAATATTTGTATATACTAGTGTTTTGATTGTACTTCATAATAAAGCTTTTCTTTCTTTTCTTTTAAAAGACTCTCCTCAACAAAAATTATTTAACTGATAACAATGCTAGTCATGAAATAACACATAAAATAAAAATTACAATAATATTTTCAAGACTCACTACGAAGCTCAGCTTCTCGGATGTAGGGAGTCGCTTGCATGGCTAGTCCCCTCTGTGGTCAGTGTACAGTCACCCTAAAGCCCTCCTGCAGATCGGCGTGAAGATGCCAAATCTTCTATGTAGAATCAACTATTACTGACGGACCCGTGTTCTTGAGCGCCAAATAAATAATAACTACTTAGACCACTCCAAACAAAACTTTATTATGCAACAGAGATTGTTCCTAATTAGACGATAGCTATTAGCACAGTGAGTGGACTGGGGCGGAGCATCAGTTCTTTAAGGGGTGTAATAGTTATTGTACAAACTAGGAAAGGAAGTGACGTCATGGGAGATGATAAGAAATTATTTCGCAACATTACATAACTATATCTTTAATTTACGAAGTTGTATGTGTTTTATGCGCAAAATCGTCGCATGACTATATAGGCCAATTATTCCATACGTTTCTTAGCGACGTCTATCAAGTTCTAATAGTATTAATTCCTAATAATATACGACATAAGATAATGTGTTTTTTTTAAATCTTCCTATGGTTTTTGTTTCATTAATATAAATCTTAACTCTGTATAATAAGTTTTTGTTTTGCATTAGTTTATAATAGTTATAGCATTAAGTGTAGACTAACGCTCAACGGGCGGGCGAGCGTCGATAAAAGATCTTTCGAGAAAATCACATGCGACACATCCTGTCAGGATTGCAAGTTCCTCTTAGAACAGATTATGTCTTTTTACAAATTTAAAAAATGGAACTTAATCTGAGAAATCAGCCTCATCCGAAACCTCCCGGTAATCATTAATGGTATTCCTTTGATTAGACATTTCACATCAGTTATTGCTGATCCATTGGATCGAACAATTATTTTAATTTAGGCCGTTGGTGCATAAACTTTGATAAACTTATACTTTTGAGTGGGCTCAAAGATAGTAATGACATGTCTTGATGACTTTGTTTATCCTTTAATGTCACGATCAGATATTTAGTAAAATTTTGGACATGATTGGAAAAAAGACTACCTGGAGGTTTCGGAGGAGGCTGAGTTCCATTTTTTAAATTTGTAAAATCACATAATCTGTTCTAAGAGGGGCTTGCAATCCTGACAGGATGTGTCGGTGTGATTTTCTCGAAAGATCCTTTATTGACGCTCGCACGCCCGTTGAGCGTTAGTCTACACTTAATGCGATTATAAAGTCTATTATAAAGTCTACACTATAACTATTATAAAGTAATGCAAAACAAAAACTTATTATACAGAGTTAAGATTTATATTAATGAAATTAAAAACCTTGGGACGATTTAAAAAAAATTCCCTTCCGAGTGGAAAGAATCTATAGTAGTCCCTATCAGGAAGAGGGGTAAGTCACAGCCCCTAGGATTGGGCTATAGGCTAATAGCCTTGGCATGCACTTTTTGGTAATAATATGGAGAAAATGATAAGCAACTCTCAAGTACTCGAAGGACAGGAATCTACTCTACCCTTGGCAGAGAGGTTTCAGGAAAGGAAGAGGCACAATTGACAATCACATTTGTTTTGAATCAGATGTACTTCAATCTTTCAAAAATAGGTTCTTGCAATTTAACTATGCATTTGATCGTGTTTGGAAAACACATATTATGAAGTCAGTTAGAAATTTTAGAATAAATACACTAACTCTCTCAAAATAAATTTCTGATCGAGAGAGTGTTTAAGGTTAGATGTGGTCAGGAAGTTTCCCACTCATACAAAAAAGAAAATGAAGTTCCACTGGTTATCATCAAAACATACTCTGCGATATTTAACTAGGCCTAGTCAATTATAATTAAAAAAAAACAACACATTTTTGTCAAAAAAATAAAACATTCATTTTTGAAAAAAACAGTGGCAGGTTACAGTAAAAAAACAAGGAAATTCCAGGACTTAATTATTTGGCAAATCTTAAAGTTGATTTGGAACTACAAATAATAATTTTGTAACGAGACCAATGGCTTTCAAGTTAGGCATTTTAATTTTAAAATTTTTTATTAGAAATTTTTACACTCATTATTTTTTAGAATGATTAATGTAAAATAGGTTAATTATATTTTTTGAATATTTCTGTTTATTATTTTATTATTTTTATACTGCAGTGGCCCATACGCCATTTGTACAGGGGTGTATTCTGCCAACTACTTTAATAAATAATGTTTTATGGATATCTCTATATTTTCATGACTTGCCATTGTCGAGCGTACTTGTACGTATAACTTTAATGGTTCTGACTTGAACAAATACGAGAAGAGACACACAAGTGAAACCTGGTTTCTGGTTTTAAAAGATCCAATGCAACCATAAAAATACCATTTTTTTTTTTCTTTTACAAAGTGATCCTTTGTATATAAAGTACATTATTAAGTTATAAATGTTTAAAATAAGTGAATATTGTAGACTTAGATGATAGGAAAATGTTGCAGTCCTTAAAAATAAACAAAATACTTCAGTCAAAACAATAAGTAAGGGTTTTTGCCGAGGGGTCAGAAGTATGGATGGTCAATTTGCCGGCAGCGACATCTATGCGAGGGAAGTCAACAGTGCAGGTGGGTTTTAGGGAATCGTCAGTAGCTGTCGTGTCTTTCTGGGATTAACTTGTTCTTCAACTTCTTCAGGATGTGCTCACTAGATTCCTGTCCCCGATCTGTGAACAATGGAGAGGATGATCCGCATAGAGTTGCAAGGAGTGAAGGTATCTATTTCATTCTCTATTTCTATTCTATTTCAATATTCATTTAGGTACATAAATACGTATATGTCAGTCGAGCATGAGCGAGGCTTTTAATGAATTACAACATTCAAGCCGGAAGTGTTTATAGGCTTTGAGCCTTACATATCGCTACCTCAGTGCAACAGTGACGCAACAAATGGAACCTCAATCTGGATTTTCAGAAAATCAAACTTGAATTATCGATTTCTTTTTGACAGAAATTACCAAGAATTAATTTACACGGCATATAGTTTTGCCAATATTATTTTCATTTTTTCATACTTTTCTCAAACCGTTCTAGTATTAAGATTTTTCTTACTAAAAATCACCAAAAAATGAGATGTCCCACTGTTGCACAGTGCAATATTTTATCTGTCCATGTCGTAATGTGCAATATATCTAAGTTCCAATTTTCCTCACTACGCAGGACAAAAAGGCCTCGAAGGGAAGTAAGTACCTGGAACGAATACAAAAAAAAATCACCAAGAAGGGTCATTGAAATTAGCCAATAAAAGAAACGAACGGTCACTCTGATGTCAAACAATGAACCGTTGTCATTTCAGGTCAAACCTCTTCTTGTCAAACCTTCCCTCCATTTACTCCTCCACTACCTGATGTTGACTCTAAGAACTTTCTAAGTGCCTGCTACGTCACCACGTTGAACTCCAAAGGAGTACTGAGCGATATCTCAGATGTATGCGACGGTTTCTAAATTACATATTAAGGGGCTGTTAAGTAACTAGCGACTCTCAAGCTCGACCAATTTATGGTCACTGTTTGTTGTTGTTTTTTATTTCTCAAGAGGTCAGATATTTTCCAATGTAATTCTATTTGAACATTAGTTCAACGTGATTTTAGTTAGGCCTTTTATTTTTTTTAAATAACAAAAATTAATCATTTTGAGCAGAGCATGTTCATTTAGGCGAATTAAGACTCTTGACTTGAAGTGAAATTACAATCTTAAAATTTGAGATGTCAGTAGAACGTGTGACCAAAAAATGAATATAATATAAACTATGAAATTGACCTAGTCATGGAATTTACTTCGGTTCGCTACCTAGATCTTTTGCCAACTTTTCTAAGTCAATCAAAATCAGCATTTAGTAATTAGCAATTACTAAAAAATTGTATTTATTATGCTGTATACATAATAATAAAATGTAACCGGGGTTATATATATATATATAAAATAAAAAAAATAATAAATAATAAAAAAAATGCAAAAAAACAAATATATATATATATATATATATATATATATATATATATGAATGACATTATCAATCCTAATTTTCAATGGAAACTAACAATAAATCAGTTTGTATTAGGTATTACTTATACTTTCGACATTGCAATAATTCTGTTGAATTACAAGTGGCCCTTTAAAAGGTACTTTCTTTGACAGTTATAATATTTACCACCAGCTGACTTATCTTTACGTGGCTAGCACTAATTCAAAATTTACTGTTTACTGTCTTTAATTTATTGTTTTTTTCCGCTGATTAAGCTTAAAGTTGTCGACGTCGAGTCCAGGCCCCATGCTGGCTGACCCGGGGTACGCATTTTCATTAAAATCCAAACTTATTAAAACCATTAATTCTATTGATTAGAGCTACATTTATATTTTTTATTTTTATATAATTTAGAAAAATTTTTTACAAAAATACTGACCCAAAATATGTGGCACCTGGGGCACTGCCCCTCCCCCCTCCCCAGGTATTTCACTAGCTGCCCTTGTTTATAAATAATACTCTGTTGATTGATCCTCATCATTTACTGTTGATATCGGACAGGTAAATATACAGTGTGACAAATCAGGCCTAAGCCATGGTATTTCTTATTCAAAAATAGACATCTAAACAGGTTACTGGTATTATAGTGCCTTATGTACAAAATCTTTTATTATTTGTGCCTAATCCACTTTTTTATGTTAATGTATTCCATATAGTATGGTTTCTTGGAACTTTGTTAGCAAATAAATTACTAATCAGACGAGTAGTAGAATTCTTATACGTTAAATACTTGTAATGTAAACATAATTAGGTGAAGGGTGTTAATAACAAATTATTCTTGTTTTTGTAAAATTGACATAATTCAATTCCAAAATAAATATTTTTCCGTATAAATACATTTTCATTTTAATAGCACATTTTATTATTCTTAATTTACAGATTTTTTTTTAATGTTTAAAATTCATTGCTCATATTTAAGAATTACATGCATTTTTTTCCAGTGACAAACTGTATCTTAAGCTTAATAATTATATTATATCATATGATTAAAATACTTGCTTCTCTATAAAAAACAAATTCTTGTTTTATTTTTCAGTCCTGAAGATGCCTGAATTAATAATTAAATATATAGCCGGTTAATTTAAAACAATTTTTTAAGAAACAACGGTCTCTTTATTTGGAGTCTTACCCACACTTAATACATTATATTCTTCTTTGGCCTAATAACTACTGTTTGATTTAAGAATTAGGAGATTTCACACCATCATATCATGTCATTATTACATTTATCCAACTTAAGATTTGTAGTAATATGTCATTTTTTTCATTTCATGATGTTTAGGTTTCGTTTTTCAAAGTTTTTTTACCCGAATGTCTGTCTGTTTCTCTGTAAAGGTGTATGTTTCACCCTTTTTAGAGACAGAGAAATAAAATTAAACAATAAGATACCATATGATGAAAAGTTTCCGATCTAATTAAGCTTTTATTTATTTTATTATCATCTTCATGTTGAGGCCGGAAACTTGTCAGACCACCTGTGTATTGTTAAGAAATTAAATATATACCCAATTCTAAAAAATAAATAAATTAAATTAATTAGCATAAAAAAAACTTATTGTTCTACTTCTATTTCTAGTTTGATCTGGCTCTCCGAAAATGCCCCCAAAAAACAACAACCTTATAAATAACAGGCGACAGTACGAACTTAAACTGTACTTGATCCTAAGGGTTTGGGCAGGAAAATTTGAAATATATTATTTCAGGTGTGTTTAAGTGCAGTGGCCAACACGTACTTGCGCCCTCAGTTCTCATAACCACCCCATCATCCACAAGGTATGCCAGGTATACAAAATACCGGAGACATACAGACTTCATCCACCATGCACCCTCGTCTGAAACGCACCAAGGGCAAAGGTTGCAAGCATTCAGATTGGCTGACCCAGGCCCTGTCAATTGCACAGTTTGTTCATTCGAGAAATCAGCCAACGCTTCAAGCGCTCTCCCAACTCCAGATTATCCCCGCATCCTCTTATATTACACAACCTCAATCACAGTACCGAATCCTTCATATTCCTCCGCCACCAAATTGGACTGATCTTATCAGCCTGAACCATAAGGTTCATTCCTTAATACCCTCATTAATAATCCTCTTACATCCCCTTACAAACCTGGTTTGACACTAAGCCCCCACAATTAAAAACATAAATGCCCTCAACAATTACCTTATCCTTTCTCCTTTAGAATGCAAATAGCGTTCGTAACCATACCAACGAACTTACACCACTGCCAACCACTAGTACACTGGACCACTGGGATTCTCTACCTCCTAATATCTGCCATGCTTCATCCCTTCAAACCTTTGAAACTCTCCTATTCTAACACTTCTTCACCATCGCGACAGACGCTTGCTAGTTTGGGAACGATTTGGTTATTATACTATATTTACATGCATGAATTTTTTTCAATATTGTAAATTTAGTTGGATGTTCCTTTTATTTCCCTTTGCTATCAACCTAATGGTTTTTAAATATTATTGTTTTTTTTCTTATTTTTATGTGGATCCATCTATGATTTTTTTCCCTAAATACAGTTAATATGTTATCTCGTAAAGGCTCAAATCTAATTTCACATTGTCATTTTTTATAGAATGTAATATTTATTTTTATTTACCAGACCTAAATCTGTTATCTGGACATTTGTAATTGTTATTAATAGGGATTTTGTCCTGGAATAATTTTTTTTTTCCATTCTAATAGACAATTCTGAATAACCAACTAACTAATTAAGGCTAGTACTACCCTTCTGATTTACCAGTCCTTAGTCCTTCCACCATTCTTCTCAAACTTTCCTGGCATTGCAGTGGCCTATATTAATCTATTTTAACTTTTTCATATCCCGTTAAATTATCAGAGTTATATTCCCTCCAAACAAATCCATCTCAGATTTCCTATTCCATTCTCTCTTGAACTCTCTTGGAAATAGTTTGCACGGAGGAGACTTCAACGCCAAGCACCTTCA
This sequence comes from Acanthosoma haemorrhoidale, assembly GCA_930367205.1. Lineage (NCBI taxonomy): Eukaryota > Metazoa > Arthropoda > Insecta > Hemiptera > Acanthosomatidae > Acanthosoma > Acanthosoma haemorrhoidale. The sequence goes on from OV884012.1 coordinate 25,369,152, forward strand.
ATAGCCCCAAGAAGGATTCTAGACTAATTCTCCCACATATTATTCTACATAATAGGGTTTAGGGTGGTTTTAACTCGTATTAAACCCTGAAAACCTCTCCAAAATTTCCTTATTGTTTTTGTACTCCAACAACAAACACCCCAGTTGGGCTTCCATCTTCAACTTTCCGCTGAGTAGTAGCAGGGCCTACTAGTCAATTCATCACATTTCCTCTGCTTAAGAGACTTGCACTATTCCATATTGAATTTTAACCATATTCCCTTATCTTTCGCTCGAACTTACCTAACCGCTAATTCCGAGTCCGCCGTGGCTTGGAATACTCAAAACACTTTCCAGCCCGAAGGTGGAGTTCTTCCCAGGTAACGTACTAAGGTTTGACGTTCTGGGGCCAGTTCTCTGTACTCACTGTACTCCGAAGTCCTTGCCGATGAAACAGTTTTACGTTCATCTCATCAAGACTCCGATACAGTATCTCATAAACTATGTCACACATTATTTTATAATTTTTATTAATTAGGTCACATCACAAATATCTACTTTTTCTTAATTTTTATTATTTTTTTTTGTAGGTAATCAAATAAAATACGAAGAATCGATAGCTAGGGAAATCAGCCTCGTTACGATTGATGTTGTGGATGAGAGTACGAGGGAAAGAACTTCAACGGAAGAGAGTCACTCGTCGGATAAAGAAAATGAAATCGTTAAACTTTTACTAGAAATCCTGGAAAGAGAAGAAATATTATCTAAGGGTCAGGGGTTATTGGCAAGGTTAAATAGGCTCTACGAAGAATTCATATTTTTAGAAATTCTGTCCAAGCAATTGGAAGATGAAACAGGCTAATGAATGCTATGCGTAGCACTATTTAGGTTGATGACCCCACGTGACTGACCACTGAAGAAACTAAACAGGACAAGGATGGTCACTTCACAAAGATGACAACTATTCCCAACTTGGAGACTTGTGCGAATAGGACTCTAATATATTTTACTACTCCAAGTAGCACATGGATCAAAAAGTGGTACGTAGCGAAACCTTACCACGACCAGCTGTCTAAGCTAAAGTGGAGATCCCTCAAACGCTGTGCCCTATTATCGGACACTATTACTGTCAGTTCTGGAATTTATCCCACTATGTTTTCTAAATATTAGTTTTAGAGAATATACTGTAGCTCTGACCCGAGACCCTCCCCAATGTTTGGTCAGCAGATGTACCAACTGATCTATACATTTTGAAATTGAGGAGAAGACGAGAAGAGCGATGTACTTATCGTAATATTGGCGGAAGAGTTCATTTCAGAGGTGGGTCAGAGGCGAGGACAGGCCTCTAGATAATAAATAAGAAAACTTCATTTACAATTCAATTTACAATCATCTTGAATTATTAAATTGTTATTACATGTTCCGGTTATCCATTCCATGTTATTGTCTATGGTTATAACCTATTGGTATATTATTAACCTTATTCATAAATAAAACAAAATGTTTACAAGATGAATAAGACAAATAATAAAGCAAATTAAAATAATCTTCAAGGTCATGACAATCAAGATTTTGATTTACTCATGATCATAAGTTTTTTTGTGCACACAAAATATGTTTAACCTATTTGATACTTAGATTGTTGAATACCTACTCAAAATAAAAACGGATACTTTTAATATGGAAACAAATGATAAGAATTTCGTAAGTGTTTGATCATTTGAGAGAAGGTTTACAGTAATTACTTATCGCCCGTATTAGTGGTCTTTTTCAAGCTGTCGGGGGGCACCCCCGGGGGAGGTCTCGTCGACCCATGAACTGCCCGGTGGGCGTCACAAAGATATAAATATAAAGCTGTGGTCTTTGTCCTTTGCTAGCAGACTTGTCGGTGAGCAGCTTAGTTCGTATTTGTTTATTGATCTTACTCTATAAGATCTTAGAAGGTGCGCCCCGACAGTACACTATGTTTAGGTGGTACAGGGTAGGTATTGTAGGTAGTTTACGTGGTCTTGGAATGAACAAGAGTTTACAATCGGTATCTGAGGGTAGGTGAAAAACGTCCGGATTCCAAAGACGAGTGTGAACCAGTAAGAAACAGACTGGACCGCTGGGGAAGACCCTACTAGATAAATTTTGTAGGGTCCCAAAGTTGTCGTCTGCATGGAAGGGGTCCCTTCCAAGGATATGCTAGCTTTAGCGAGGGGAAAGACAGAGAATCCCGCTAGGAAGGCGAATTATTTAAGAATAAATAAATGTAATATAAAAATATAAAATATAAATATAATAATAATAAATATATAATAAATGTAAACCTATGATTTCATTTTCTTCCACCATTATTGTGATTTGAGATATTTATTTCAACTACGTTGTTCATTTCGCACAAATTTATTTTCAAAAGATTTATTTTGCCCTAAGTGATCGCGTTTTCTCCACTTAATGAACACTAATGGTACAAAATTCATGAGGACTTGGATTATTATTAAGTCCTCTTCTACTTCTGGTGCATTTTCAAGAATCCTGTTTTCATAGAGCCATTGTATACCCCCTTCATGCCTTAAATAATTTTTTTATATAATTTTTCGCTTTTTCTAAAGCCCAAAAACTTAATTTTCATTGCTCTCATTCAACGGCTTTTCTAAGTTTTTGAATTTTAGGCTTCTAGAATTCAGGATATCAAACAAGTCATTGAAAATTGTTACGAAATTGATCGTCCCTTCAGAAACTTCGAATCCCTTGGTTATATTATCTAAGCAATACTGAAGTGCATCTGAAACAGATGTACTTAACAATTGCGTGGTGAGTTTTAGTTTCATTTTTTGGCTACTATAAAATAGATGCTTCCTTGCTACCTGGTTTCACAGGTGTACTTCTTCACTTTTTCGTAAATTCATTAATTTTCTTTAAAAAAGTACAACTTACTAGTCTACCTCACATGTTCATGAGGTTTTCCAGATCATAGAGTGTATTTCTCACCAATTCAAACATATGACATGGATCCAAAAATACATCAACAGTAAGAGCGTCTTTTTGAAATGAAGCTTTCATCTGAGCCAGGTCTTTAAAATCATAGCCCAATTTTCCTAAAGAAGGTATGTTTGAGGATTTTCCATCGTACGAGATTGAAGGGACCATTACATTTATATCAACTCTGTTTCCCATCACATAGTTCCTTTGGTAGCACATGATTTCCTTCAGTCCACTGCAGTCTCAATCGGCATCTTAACTTTTCCCCCTCACCCTAGTCGGGTACATCGGTGTACTGCTCTCCCAATAAATCCATTTTCGATTCCCAAATCATCTCCTTTCTAGACTCTATTGGAGATCGTTTCCTTGCGGGTGGAGATGTTAAGGCGAAGCACCAACCTTGGGGCTCAAGATCCACAAATACACGGGGGCGTGCTTAGCTGTCTGCACTCACACGGATACATTGCTCCACTACCTCTCCTGACACAGCCACCTATTGGCCACCAGATCCCAACCGAAATCCTGATCTCCTTGACTTCTTCTTTTACAATAGGAACACTAACCTATTCACTTACACGCCTCGATGACCTCTCCTGCGATAGTAGCTCTTTGATTTTAACCATTTCCCTAAGACCAATTTACAAACTGCCTCCTCCTTAATTTATTAGAGGCCAAGTTGACTGGGACCACTTCCACCAGGGTCTTACAGATTCCGTAGATCTCAAATTGTCCCTGAAAACATCGCAAGACCTAGACGATTCTTTCACTACTCTGATCCAGAGGTCGGCTTGGGAGGCATCGTCACCCCACCGTCATCTAAAAATTCACAATCAAATTCCTTTACCTCAGAATCTCAAAGACCTAATCCAACCCATATGCCACTCGAGGATAGCATGGCAAATATCCCGACATCCTGCTGATCGTCGCTCGTACAATCATTACTGCAGGTTGGTAAAGCGGCATTTAGCATCCTTCCGATCCAATTCCTTTAATTCCTACCTCTTCTCTCTGTCTACAGTTGATAACTCTCAGTGGAATGTAAGATCCTAAAGTACCATCCTGTTTCACACCCACTCTGTCGTGATGATGGGTCCTGGGCGGCTTCGGATGGGGATATGTCGGAAGAATTCGCACTGCATCTTTCCCGTTCTTTCACACCTCACCTTTCTCATCAAAACCATACCCATGGCACCAGTGTTGAAGATTTTCTCACTTCCCTTATTCCTCTCTCACTTCCATTAAAATCTGAGGTCAAATACCTTCTAAAAACTTACCTTAGCGAAAATCCCCTGAATATGATGTTACTCCTCAAATTATCAAACAACTTCCTTCTAAAGCTATAATCTTCCTAACCCACATATATAATTGCATTATCCGAACGATGCACTTTCCTCTCCTCTGGAAATATTCCATTATTGTCCTATTCGCTAAACCCGGTAAACCACCCAATGACGCCTCATCTTACCGTCTAAATAGCCTACTCACTATCCTCTCAAACATATTTGAAAACCTATCGTATTAAAACGTCTACTTCCGATTGTTAATCCCCAAAACCTTTTTCCTATTCACCACTTTGGTTTCCGTCTACGACATTCCACTGCTCAACAAAGCCTTCGCGTTGCTGAAAACATTCTTGAACTGATCCCTCCCAAGTGATAAAATTCCGTACTAACCTATCCAACCAGCCTAAGCCCCTAGCATAGTCATTCTAATCTACAAAGTTATACTAAATTCTAAAAAGACAATCTGGTCATATGGACTAGAGCTATGGGGGGCATCAAGTCGAACATGAGTCAATGTCAAAAAGTCCTGAGAACAACGCGTCTTATTAAGTCTTATATTATATATCTTAATATACTCTACATTCTTGAACTAATCCCTTTAATGTTCATGAAATTTCATAGTACCCTCGCACTGTCATTACATAGGTGGTCTGAAAAGTTTTCGACCGGGATGAAGATGATAATAAAATAAATAAAAGCTGGTGAAATAAAAGCTTTGTTAGGCCGGAAACTTTTCAGACCACCCTCGTACACTGCGCCACTCATCCCTATAACCCTCCTTGGAGTTTAAAGTGGCAGTGTCCCCGTGACCTGCTACAAATACGTGTCAGTGGGAGTCCTAGAAAATGGCCATTTTATCCAATCATGTCCTGAGTGTCTGTGGCTCTCACACTCTTGGTCGGCCTCCGCTGGTTCGTAACCGGTGACGCGATTGAAGGAGGTGTGGAAATCTTTAGTAAAAGGCGAAAGATTTATTCGCTTTGAAGGGAGACCAGAGTTCATGGCTTACATAGCGATTTCCGTAAGTTTTGGAAGCTCCTAAAGACTACTACAAAGAAGGACTCAGGTGTCCGTCTTCATGACGGAGACACCCTGTACACATCGGAAGAACAGGCTAAAATATTGGCCGACCACTATACCGCAGACAACGCCGCTAGGACAGGTAACTACCACGAACCTCAGCAGCTAAGGACAGGTCAGAACTATATGTTTGTCTCCCCGAAACAGCTCAAGGCGATTCTTCGCCGGTGTCAGGGAAACCGAGCACCAGGGGGCGACGGGGTGCAAACGGTGTTGCTGAAACAGCTGCCGAGGAGAGGGATAGCCCAACTCGTTAACCTGTACAATTCATGTATCAGGTTGCGATACTTCCCGACAGCGTGGAAACAAGCTATCTTGTTCCCGCTGCGCAAGCCCACAAAGAGAGGCGACCACCCAGCCCACTATCACCCGATCAGTCTTCTCCCTCACATGGGAAAGATTCTCGAAAAGATAATACTGAACTACCTGAAGGGGTTCTGTTCGGAAAATGCTATCATTCCGTACGAGCAGACAGGTTTTCAGGCTCATCTGAGTACAGAACATCCGCTTGTGAAGGTACAAACGGAAGCCACCCTCGGTATCAACAAGAATACAGCAACTGCTATGATGTCGTTGGACTGCACGCAGCCTTTCGACTCAGTGTCCCACGGGATGCTATGCCAACAGCTTTGTGACTGGGAATGTCCTGAGCAGCTATATACCATGTTGGTTTCGTTCTTGAAGAACAGATCGGTGAGGGTACGGGTGGGTGATTGCCTCTCTAACCCATTCCCTCTGACTTGTGGAGTTCCTCAAGGAGCGGTTCTGTCTCCGGTTCTTTCAGTATGTACACATCTGAAATTGTTGGGACAAACTATCAGAAAGCTACTGTAATTGCTTTCGCCGACGACATTGTGGTTTACAGCAGCAGCATGAGTGCACAAAGAGCTCTTACACACGCCGAGTCAATTTTTAACGTTATCAGTGACAGACTGGGCATATTAAACATCAGCGTAAACGCCGGGAAGACCAACTGCGTAATCTTCTCCCTCCAAAAGGGGAAAAAATCCTTGCCAAAATCGTATAGCGTGGGAGGGCAAGAGAGCTCACCAGCTTTCTCAATGCACTATTTGGGTATAAAAATGGATAGGCATCTCCATTTCTCTACTCATTTTAGTAATAAAATAGAAAAAGTACGTCAAAGGTCTTACCGGCTATCTTCACCTAACCTGTCGCTTCGTCTCAAATTGATAATATTTAAATGGGTCCTCCGGCCAGCTCTGCTGTACGGTACCCCGCTATTTACCCACTTGACTGACAATACAGCCAAATGTCTCCAACACTTCCAGAATGGAATCATGCGAAAAGTGGTCCGACATACCTCTTTCGAGAGGTTGAAGAACGCTGACCTGCACCCGTTGCTTGGTGTACCGTCGGTGGGTGAGTTCATCCGCCGGAGACACATTAAGTTTTTTGACTCGTTGCAGCACCTGACAAACCCAGTATTTAACACTATGACCTCACCATCCCTCCCGCATCGATGGCAACAGACTGTCGGGGAAAAATTAGGATAAGAATTAGTATGTAAGTTAGTTTTAAGGTTGAACAAAAAGGTGAGCCCCATCACCTTTATTAGTCAGTTTAGTCCAGTCTCGTATTATGTATATCATTATACTTGTTTATTCATTATATAATTTTTATAAAATAACGAAACCTGTACATAATGCAGTGATGCTACAGGAAATACAAAATAATTTGTAAATAGATTCACCTGAGGATCTATAATTATATATAATTATCTGGAAATTTAAAGTGTCTATAAAAAAGAAAAAAAAGGGGGGGGTTTAAAAAAAAGAAAAAAAAGAGGTGCCTGGGGGACTTCTCAAGACTCCGCTTACTCTGAGAGGGGGGTGGCAACCATGTGGATTTGGGAGGTCCTTGGGCTGTTTTTAAATACTGTATGAATGATCGAGTGAATGAAGAATTGGAAAAATGGTATGAATGAGAACATTTATCACAATTACTTATGGCCCAATATGGCAGATTGCTATTTTATCACAATAAAGTTTTTGAAGAAATAAGTATATTTACAACGCCAAGAAGATACAAACATTGAGAAATCAAACAATACTTACCTTGTCATTGTTCTCTGTTCAGTTACCCTACAATTATTACTGGAGGGCCCCTTAGAAATCTTCTACTGTATGTCCTATACAATTTATTGTAATGATCATATGAGGTTTTTTCAAACGAACGACTTTATGTAATGTTTTATTGAATGTCATTAAGCACCTAATGAATAAATCTATTTTTAAAAAACATACAGCACCCTTGTTGTGATAATGTGCAAATATTTCACCTATTTCCAGTCCAATCTGAATAGTGGGCTATCGTGACACATTAAGGGTCAAGGGTCAACATGTTTTCATTGACACATCACCTCTGGCAACACTGTTTTCAAAATTTCTTTAAGTCCACGTCTACTACATAAGATTAACTTTTTTTTCTTAAGGAATTGTGGAAGACTGTAGACGCTAATAAAATTTCGTCCATATGTTCCACACTAAGCTGGTTCCTAGCAAAACTCTGACTCAATTAGCTAATATCCCCAAAGCTTTTTCAACAACTCTCCTTGCTCAACTTAATTGGTAATTCACAATTTTTCTTCTTTGGCGTGTTGTTTCTTAGGGCGAATGGTTTCATCATTCAGGGAACTACGTAAAAGTTTCATCGCTACTAAAAACAAAAGACATGGGTGAATCAGTTCCTTATATAGAAAAAGGATCTGGTAAATTAATTGTATTATTTGGTAGCATCTTACAAAAAATGGCCTCAAAACGCCACCATGTGATATTTGGCCATTGGTCCCAGTGTGAACGTAGATAAATTCATTGCTTGCATCTTAGTGCAAACAGCACTAAGCTGAAAGTTACTTTGTAATTATAAAAATAGGAAGCGCTGTTTGGTGGTTGCTTAAAAAGTACGTGCTTTCCATCCATTGCGGCTAGACAATTTTCAAATGGCCAAGACATCCATTAAAAGAAACTGAAAAATATCAAACACAAATTGAAATCACTTAACAAATGACACAAACATTATACATAAATTATCAATGATTTTTTCATTAAAAAATTTTGATTTTATCTCCTATTACTAGTGTGATAATTTTTAAATTGTTACTATCTCAGTTTACAACAGGCAATTAACTTATAATAAGGTGAGTTAAAACTAAGTACGACAAAGTTCTTACCGCTATCGCACTTGCTAACTTCACCCAACTTGTCGCTTCGTCTCAAACTGATGATATATTAATGTGTCCTCCGGCCAGTTCTGCTGTACGGTGCACCACTATACGAGTATACTCACTTGACTGACAATACAGCTAAAAGTTTGCAGCAATTTCAGAATTGTATCATGAGAAAAGCGGTCAGATATACCTCTCTCCAGAGGTTAAAGAATACCGAACCTGCAGTAGTTGCTTGGTGTGGCGTCGGTGGGTGAGTTCGATGGCAACAAACTGTCGGGGAAAATTACGTTAAGATTTAGTTTAAGTTTTTTTTGTTAGATTTAAGCTAGTTTTATGTCTATGATAAATAAAAGTGTTAGGCACTTTTAAATAAGTTCAATAAATTAATGCATAATTTGCATCAATATACTTATGTACAAGCACTAATTGCATTGTAGGATAAGATGTAGCCAAGCTACAGGAAATATAATGACCTATTTTATATAGATTAGTATTCATTTGTAGAATTTATATTCAATTCTGTAATAATTTTGTAACAAGGGAGTATAAAAAAAAAAATACATTTAGTTTGAAATTGAATGTACATCATTTTTTTAATAGTTTTAGCTCTAGTATTTTATTATATTATATTTTTTTTTTGTAAATTATTCTTCAATAAAAATTATTTTGAAATCATTATTGTTTTCGGTTGTCCTAGTTTAAAATATAAATTATTTGTTTATGAATTGCGTACTTACTTGTAAATAATTTGACTGCAATGTTTCGAAAATTGCCCAACAAGTTTCTGGGATAATTTTTCCAAGTAGCTGTGGAAATATTATGCAGATAAACTTCAGATCTTCGTAGCTCCTCCCTGTTGCAAGGAAGCTTAACGTTGCGGCTAGCCTTTCTGGCAGCACCAATTTTCCTTTTTCTCCATTATTGGGTGAATTAATTCTAGTAGCTTTGAAAAATTCAATTCTGATGAAATCACCTCGTTCTTGCTGTTTCCGCAGTGTTCAGTATGTGTAGAAATTCACATCCGTTTTTTTTTCTTTATCTTTTTATCATCACAAAATAACAAAACTGCACAAGCAAGGGACACTTTCGAGTTAATAGGTGTCATGATGCAAACTGACGCATAGCAGGTGAAAGTGTCAAACAATATTACAATTAGATTAGGGCAACGAGATATTTGATTTGATACTTTTTTCAATACGATGAAAAATACTTTCAATTATCAAATTTTATATCAAAACTTATTTTGTGATTAATACACATCACATTTGTAGAGTTTAAAGTATTCTTTTTGTTGTCGGGTCGTAAAATGAAACATTAATGTAAATTTTCATGTCTCCTCGTTGATCAGTGTACTCAAACTTTCCATAATGGATAAACATTTGGGTGAAACCTAAGTGTATCTGGTTTAAACAAAAAAAAATTTCTACCTGATATTAAGTAGAGTATCAAATTTTATATCAAAACTTATTTTGTGATTAATACACATCACATTTGTAGAGTTTAAAGTATTATTTTTGTTGTCGGGTCGTAAAAAGAAACATTAATGTAAATTTTCATGTCTCCTCGTATTTTAGCATACACCAGCAACTCAACTTCCAATTTAATGAATTAAATAAAATTCAATTTGATCATAAAAAATATTATTGCAATATATAGGGTCATTTGCCATTCATTTCCAACAAAATATATTAAATATTAATTAGTACTCAAACAAAAGGATATATAAATACATATAATGTAAATTTCTCGGCAAAGGATACCAGTACATTGAAATATGAATAAAATAAATAATTTAAGCCTACATGTTTTTTAAATCTTTTATGTTTTAAAACACAAATAAAATTTATTGTAAGGTGGTAAGAAGCAATGGGGTGGGAGTTACACAAATAAGAAGATATTCAAAACTATTTCAACTCGCAAGAAAACGTATTGTTTCTCAAAAAGTATTTCTTTTATCAGTTTGCTTCAAAACAACATAAACTCTGAAGAAAAGTGATGGAATCTTATCGATAGCACTGAATTTCCTCATCTTTCTGAGATGAGAAAAATGGACGTCAAAATCAATGCTTCTTGGTAGTTAAGGGGACTTTAATGACAAACATTAATAAGTTTCAGTGCGACCGATATTATTGTATTAACTAGCTGTTCCGTTGACAGATTCAAAACATGCTTTTACAATGCATAATAATAAAATTTCGAAAAAGAAGATTAGTAAAGAAACAATTTCCAGGTTGGAGTTAGTTTTATAAAACTTATCAATGATTTTGTCTAAAATGCTTCCTTATGTCTCTCGGTCAATGAATTTGTCCATTTTAACATATATAAAAAGAAATCGCGTTTTTAGCCTCACAGGATTGAGGGTATCGCATTTTTTAGACAGAAATTTCTTGGCATAGGAAACGTTAAGCTTTGCGACAATGGTACTACAGAAATGCTAGTCATTAAATTTTTTCTTTGTTCTAATGTGTAAATAGTTTGAGCAGGCTAAAATGAATCTTGCACTCAAAGGTTTCTGTATGTTTGTGCAGTTCAAAGGAACTGTACATTTTCTCTTGCATTCCTAAGACAGGTAGAGAGAGGTACCTAACAACGAAGGCTCGGTTGTAAATTTTGTATTCAATTTTCTAGAATGGCGAGACGGAGCCCTTTACCTGGACTACTGAGAAAATGGTCTGCTTCGCCCGGTGGTACGTAATTGTTCGAAACTTTGTGCTAGTCATTAGTAAGATCGTAGAAAATCGTAATTATGTGCTTATTACACACTTAGCTAACTTCTTTTAATTTCGCAGATCTGAGAAAAGCAAAATAACAATATTTGTAATAAATGTTTACAAGTTACTTCTAATAGATACTAATGCAATGATGACCATTGTTACACACTATTATTTAATTATAGTCTGCATTTTACATTTCTTTCCCTAATGAACATTCAAATTATTTATGATTTATGACCAAATTATTAGGAAACTTTGTTTTAGGGAGTGTAAAGAAAATAATTATTAGTTGTTTTACGTTATCTCACTGGTGTAATGGGTCATTCAACCTAAAAGGTCCATTTTAACTTGGAAAAGTATGGGAAAAATCATGAATTTTTTACATTGCATTCCTCATGGAACCGGGGAGTCAGCAGCTCACAATTACTGTTGAAATCTGTAAATTTAAATATAAAAATATGAATATAAATAGTAGTTTTAAATGTGGCAGATGGAAAGATTTATTATTTAGATGATAAACAAAGAAAAAATAATTCACTGAGACCCTATTCTCACCCGAGAGAAAAAAAAAATTAACAGTAACAAAATTAAACCAATGTAAAAATAATTAATTGAGTTAAAGAACCTCAGTGCGAAACACCATTACTTATTACTGTAGTTCGGTTTATTATACGTCAGAGTACGGTTTTTTTTTTTAAACTTCTAAGAAAATTACCAAGCAGTTAATCAATTTTGTAGGATTTGGCTTTTCAAATTAAATTTGAAAAATTCGGGGGCCTTTATTCAATGCTTCACCCTCTTTTGAAACATGCACCACAGTGGAGTTCAACACTTTAAACGCTTCTAAGCCAACTGTATTCTACCCGAATGGTTCATTTGTTTAAAAGATGACGTAATAACGTTAAAGGCTCACATGTTCAAAACTATTCCCCGGAATCGGCTGGAAATCACTTTTCAACGTGATTTTCATCCTTCAAATTGATCACTAAATGTTTTATCACTTGATAATACAGCTGAAAGTCACATGCAAACGGGAGAATTATAATAGGCGATAGAGCAGATTTCAAAGCTGAAAACGTCATTTCAGGAAAATTACCACTAAAAAATGTTTTTAATTCATAATATAATTAAATTTAGTAATTAAAACTGAGGGCACTATTAAAATTAGATGGAAGCTACAATAAAAAATTTTGTTTAGCCCCATGTAGCTTGAAGTCAGCGCGAAATGAGCCTGGAACACCAAAAGGAACTTTTTCCTGGAATGACCCGTAATGTTTACTAATTATTGGTTAATAAGAAAGCACGGGGCCAGGATTCAAATCTAAGACCTTCTAATTTTCGTTCAGAAACTATTATTATTAGCGGTTACCTTTATCCTAAAATTAAAAAAAAACAGCATAAATTGCAAAATTACTATATAATCTACTAGCTAGAAGCATTTCTCTCAGTTATAAGCTTGGACTAGACATCAGAAGATCCCGGGTTCAAACACTATGTTTATGCTGTGGAAATGCGAATTGGCCATCTCAAAACTGGAGTCAGCGAGAATCAACGATCGGAAAATTTTTGGCTATTCGATTTTAGCTCAATTTTTTTTCAGCTGGAAAAAGTTTTAAAAAATTCATAAAAAAATCGAACAAAAATGAAAAATGTGAAGCCACCGGTTTGGGGGGGGGGATGGAAATCGGTCGGCAAAGCTTCTTGGAATCTCAAGTAAATAATGAAAGGATAGTGACAAAACTGCTACTGTCGGGTGGGAGTTGAGTTCGCCGTAGAAACTAATGGAATTTATTGTGTGCATTATTTATTAGCTTTATTTAAATATGTGTTTATAAGATAATAAAAACCTGTATTCTGAGCACTATTGTTACTCATAGGAGACTTGGTCCTAGAATTAAAAATAATGTATCTATTCAATTCTATGATAGATATATATAGATAAAACCTTTACATATTCTTTTAGAATTAAAAATTTATATAAATGTTTTGGTAGTCCTTCTAATGTTATATTTTTACAGCTTTGCAGGACGCATAAAAAAAAAAAATCCTAATGATAATGACATAAATAAACTGAAAGAAACAATACATTTACTAATCCCAAAAATAGCCCGGGATTTTCTTTAGCCTCCTAAGAAAATTACCAAGCAGTCAATCCATTTTGTAGGATTTGGCTTTTCAAATTAAATTTGAAAAATTCGGGTGCCTTTATTCAATGCTTCACCCTCTTTTGAAATGTTTTGAGTGAAGTACTGAAAAGATTGTAGTTTCGAATTATTACTTTTTATTGCTGTTGAACTTTTGTAAAAAAAAGTACTAGATTTTCATCAAACATAAATATAATTACATTATTTAAAAAAAAATAAGTACATGAGATAAAAACAGTAGCGTGAAGCTGTGTGTAGTAATTTAACTTTAGTTCTCTTGTGCGGCGTATCTCAGTGAAAGAGTTGGTCATAATTTGCTCTTTCCTGAATTAAGGTATTCTGTGTGATCAAATTGTGAAACTAAAGAATTTTTATGCTTGAGTATATGTACGCTGTTGTAATGTCGGCAATTTAAGGTCAAACAATTTTTCAGGTTTTCTCGTATTCGTGGGTATCCCCATTTATAATCGTCATGCAGAGATACTGGAATTGTTTCAAGTTTATTCTAGTTCAATTGGAAGGTGAGAAGCATGTAGTGGTGTGTAGTTACTATACATGCAATAGCCTTTTAACAAATTTTTCTCATTTTCAGGAATTGCTTTAAAGTTATCCAACATAAGGGTAGTATTACACCAAAATTGAAAAATCTATGAAAATTCACCCCCCCTCTTCATATCCTCTCGTTATTGTAAATTATGGAAATCAGTATAGACTACATAAATGAATGTAATGGGCATGAATAAATGTTCTATGTAGCTTGGCTACATTTACATTACGATTGTTACAAAAGTATAATGTACATTATACATTGATTGTCTAAACATGTTTAAAAGTGATTGGGGACAACTTATGAATCATTGACATAAAACTAACTTACATCTAAAATCAAAATCTTAACCTAATTTTCCCCGAGAGTCTGTTGCCATCGATGCGGAAATGGTGGTGGGGTTATAGTGTTATATACTAGGTTTGTTAGGTGCTGCAACGAGTCAAAAAACTTAATGTGTCTCCGGTGGATTAATTCACGGCACATCAAGCAACGGGTGCAGGACGCGCGTGTTTTAACCTCTCGAGAGAGGTATGTCTGACCACTTTTCTCATGATCGAATTCTGAAATTGTTGGAGACATTTGGCTGTATTGTCAGTCAAGTGAGTAAATAGAGAGGCACCGTACAGAAGATATGGCCGGAGGACACATTTATATGTCATAGGTTTGAGACAAAGCGACAAGTTGGGTGAAGTTGGCAAGTGCCAAAGCCGGTAATACCTGTGTCGTACTTTTACTATTTTGTTACTAAAATGTAAGTCCCGTCGAATTCTTGTCCTAATGTATATATGTTCTCGTTACGACTCTTCAAATTCAAGAAGGTCCCCCCCCCTTTTCCTTTTAAAAATGACAAAATGATTTTCATTATAGATTCTCCCTCGAATCTATTTACATTGAAGTTTTATATATCCTGTAGCGTCGCTACATTATATACAAGGTCTAAAAGGTATATTGATACACATTATACCTGACTTCTTTGATAAGACTTTGATAAGTGATGGGGCTCACCTTTTTAGTAAGAAGAAGGCTTTCTTCTTTATGGCCCTTTGTAGGTCTCCTTTTCACACCAACTTGCGAGCACTTAAGACCAGCTATACCCAGCTATAGAGAGATTTATGGCAGGGTTACCTCAACTTCTATTTAGTTTTAGTTTTCTTAAATGATTATTATATACATAAATATAAATTTTCTATTGGTTGCTACTTTTACTGCATAACATATTCATTTTAAGGAGTGTATATCTTACAAACTAACGTCTTCTTTTTGTTGTTAAAAATTTATACAATGTAAAAAGGACTAGCTGATGGGGCTCACCTTCGGGTTACAATAAAGGGACTAATACTAACTTAAAATACTATAACGTTCTGGCTTCGACCCTCTTCTGCCATCGATGGGGAAAGGGAGCGGAGGTAATCGGGTTGAACACGGAGTTTGTCATGTACTGTAGCGAATCGAAGAATTGTCAGCTCAAAATCCTCGTGAATCTCACTGTTTCTTCGCTGCTCGACTGCAGTATGTCTGACCACTTAGAATGCCGTTTTAAAATTGTTGGATTCGTTTTGCTGTCGCTTCAGTCAAATTACTAAAAAGCGGTGCACCGTACAGCAGAGCAGGCCTGAGTACACTCTTATAAATCATGAGCTTGAGGCGCAGTAACACATTGGGGGAAGTCAGTAAGTTTATAAGCCGGTAAGATTTCATACGTGTTTGTTTTAACTTCCTGGCAAAATGGCCACTAAAACGGAGATGTCGTTCCATTTTAATGCCCAGATATACGAGGCTGTTTGCTGCGTTCCTACAGTGTATGTGGTAGGCAGTGGACTTTTTCCCTTTTGGAATGAGAAAATTACGCAGTCAGTCTTACCCGCGTTTACAGAGATATTGAGTTTCCCCAATTTCTCACTGATTTAATTACAGGCTATTTCAGCCTGTTTAAGTACTGCATTCCCCATGTCGGGGGTTGGATATATAGCAGTGGATTGTGGATATTTATGATGTACTTTCTTAACGCTCCCTTAATAACCTGACTCCGGTGCCTTGTCAAGTGCAGATGCCATTGCTAACAGCGATCAACCCCGATATAGTTCTTGACCCTACATGATTCCCAGTCCTTCCTTCACCCAACAATAATCTCCTGGCACAAGGATACAACACGTGTGATCATGTTGAGATCTCACCTTGGCCCTGTCCTAGTGTTTGGTTTCAGGTGGCCGGGGTTAGTATTGTGTAAACCCAGTCGGACTTGTACAGGACCACCAACTTATTTAAAAGGCTCTATCGAACTCCTTGATCATGGAGAATTCCGATGGAAACTCCAGTCCCACCTCCCCAACCAACGAACTCGACGGTCTAGGAAGTGGTGCTACCACCCTTCCTAGTGAGACAAATGTAAGCCACTTGCCATCAATACTTACTCCTCAAGGACGGAACAGCACAATTGAATCAACCCTGATCCGATATTTGATGTGCTGTGGAAAGCCCCATAGCTCCTCTCCGTACGAAACAAAATATCCTCAACCCTCTTCATTATCAAAAAAGAACTGACAAATTATACCGATCCTTCCGGAGGTGGAAGAGATTACTAGTCCAAGCATCCAATAAAATGGTGGTCCTGTGGGCGGGGTCAGAAGGTGGATACAAGATGGCGGGCAAATCCACACCGAATATAAAAAGGTGAGCGCGGATCTGTACAAGCATTGTTGTGTTTTATTTAAATACAAATTGATTCCTCATTTAATTATTTGTCACTGTCTTATATAGTGTAAAGTTGTTTTGTGTTTGATATATACATTTTCAAATATTCTTAGATACTAATGTTTTTTCCAATTGATTGTTGGAAGGATGCTAAAATCGATTCGTTACTTATTTTTTGTTAGCCCATAGGAATTTGACGGATTTTGAGCTATTACTGATCCTTCTACATTATTTTCAAAATGGATTTAAATGTTTTGAAGGGTGCTGAAATCGATTATTTTCCTACCCTTTCCTACGAAATTGAATCATTTTTAACGATTACTGGGATGGTTTCATTTGTTTTAATAGGGGCTGAATTCAATTTGTGGCTTACTTTTTCCTTTTCCTACTCATAATACAAATATATTGGTATGATGTGGCTTACAGCTATTCAACATTCCTATTCAACAACCAATGGCATCCTTAATCTCACGCCTAGCGTATAGAATGCACTACACACGATGATGTACCGAAATGTTGAACGAATGTAGGGTAATACACCACTGATGTCCCCTCTACCCCCCCCCCCGATAAAGCATCCCATAATCTTCAAAAACACCTTGATGAGATCGATCATTGGTGCTACCAATGGTGGATCAAAGTTAATGAAGCAATCTTTACCCCCGGCCGCAAGTCCTGTCCACTAGTTTTTTTAAATTTCATTCATCTTCCTGTATCCGAGACAGTACGGTATATGGGCTTCCATCTCGACTGAAGGCTAACATGGAACCCACACAGGAAGCTAAAAAGACAAGAAATAAACAGACGCTTTGGACTACTTACTGTACAGACTACTTCGAAGGACATCCCATCTCTCAATAGAAAATAAATTACTAATCTACAAAGTTATACTTAAGCCAATCTGGATACACGGAATAGAGCTATGGGGGGGCAGCAAAGAAGTCGAACATCAAGCGTATCCGATCCTTTCAATCAAAAGTCCTGAGAACAATAGTAAATGCCCCTTATTACGCAAGCAACAAAACTCTTCATAACGCTCTTACTATACCCTGCATAATGAAACTCATCCCTTCCAAGTTCATGAAATTCCATCTAACCTTATCCAACCCCCCTAATCCACTAGCACAGTCATAAGACTTCGCCACTCATCCCTATAATCCTCCTCGTAGACTAAAGCGGAAGGGGCCTCGTGACCTGCTATAAATATGTGACAGTGGGAGTCCTGGCAGTGTCCAGTTTCTCCAATCATGCCCTGAATGCACTCGCTCGTATCCGGTGACGCGACTGACGGAGGAGCGTGGAGGACTTCCCTAGACTCCGCTTCCTCTTACGCATGTGAGAGAGGTGACTGGATTTGGGAGGTTTCTGGACTGTTAGTAAATAGTGTATGAATGAGCGAGTGAATGAAAATTGTTAATATGGTAATCTATAATATAAATTTTCATATATATATATACATATATGTATCCGAAATATATATATATCGATAAACTATTTCTGTAATCCTATGATAAGTGGTCAGTTCCGCAAATAACAACTTGTTCATTCAACATTCGTTGTATTCCAGGAAGAGGAAAGTGTGGAGTTTTGAAGATGAAAATTATAAATATGAAGAAATAGGGGACGGATTGAGGGTAGGTAAAGCTTTTATGAATTTGACGGGAATGCCTTCTCTTCTGTATACTCACCATGTTAGTTCTGTATTTCATGGAGACTAGACGAATTAATGAAATTATGTCACATTCATCCAGCACATTGTATAATTTTTGTCAATATGATTTTTATTCAAGGTTTCATTTAGACTTCAGACTCCTCCACCCGTTGCAGTGCGCTGGGACATTGTTGATATTAAAAGTAAGGTGTACCGGAAGTACATTTTTTTAATAAAGCAAGTTTATGTAAGTAATTGCTAAGAAAATATCTATATATGTATATATTTTTTTTTTTTATAGTCCGTTTAAGTCTACAGATAATTGTATACAATTATAGATTCTCAGTCGAATTTATTTACAAATTATTTTTGTATTTCCTGTAGCGTCACTACATTATATACAGGTTTTGATAGTTTATAAAAATTATATAATGGAATAAACAAGTATAATGATACACATTATACGTGACTGGACTGAACTGACTCTAATAAAGGTGATGGGGTTCACCTTTTTGATCAAACTGTTAACCTATTTTTTCCCCGACAGTCTGTTGCCATCGATGCGGGAGGGCTCATAGTGTTAAACACGGATTTTATTAATTTTAAGATGAGTATAATTTTCTGATTCTATTTTTACACAATTAAAAACCCCATGAAAATCATGAGAGTCAATAATACTGACCAGAAAATGACATTAAAGATCTCAGCGACCTAATTAATAATATCTACCACATGAGAACATTAATGGACTGTATTTATAAAAAGTGATTCAAATATGTGACTTAACAATCTTTCCTTATATAGAGGCTTAAAATATGTGCTTAAAATAAAACCAACTCCGTGAAAAATGTTGCACTAGTAATCAATTACTGTTAGATAATAAATAGATAGTTTCATACTAAGTATAGTAAACAGTGATGACATCGCTGTCGCACTGAAGGGGGCAACCTGATCGAGTCTTGAAGTATTATTCCAGACAACAAAGGAAAATGGAAATAATAATTCATATAGTTCTGAATTTTGCTACAGTTATTGGAATGCCCTGAACAACATACCAACAGTCCTCAACTGTAGGGAGTGGGGTGAGCGAGGGGGGGGGCGCACTTTGAAGGTCCCCTTTTTCGGTGTTGCTCAAATATTTCGGGAAATGTGAACTTTAGCAAAAGGTACCCATATAGGTAATAAGGTTTTCGATAATAATAATTAATATTAATCCTGGCCTCGGTTTTAAATTAATCACGATTTTCATTCTACTCTTAATTATACCTGCGCTAATTTATAATTTTGTTTTCAGGTTGTCCCGACCTCTGTTTCTTGCGCACAAATATTTCCCAAAGCAGGGGTGATCTTGTGTGAACGGCGGTCCAGGCGTACGGGCGAAAAGGGAAACAAATTATTATTTCTAAATGCCAATATGGAAGGAAAAACAAAATTAAATTAAAGAACATTTTTTATTTAAGTGTCAAAGTAGAAAAAAAAAGTTTTGCAAATAAATTTGTTATTATTCTTTGCGTTATAATTTTTCAATATTATTATTAAATAATGAAAATAAATCATCGCTGGATAGATGATCGTTCTGATTCCGACTTACGCTCTTAGGGGTCCGGTTTCAGTACACAAAAGAGGACGAGGAATGAGGACTGGGATCTGTTTGGAACTGGAGCGCTTAAGGGAACCTGATACGCTGGTGGAGCTGGAACGGCTGGAGCTAATACGTTATTTATTGTTTCATAACATCCCCTATGGACATGCATGTACAAGCACTTGCTTCATGGTTTCCCGTGAATCGAATTATGAGCCGACCAGTTTTGCTGTGGGTGTCTCAACCAACACCGAAAACACCTGAGAGAAATGTACTTGCACCTTAAATTAAGGCCCAAGAAAGTAGATGAAGTCAGTTGGATCACTCACACCAGTAAGGAATTCTTTTCAGGTGTTAGCACCATCTAATAATGGCCATCGTTCTTCTGAACGAAACATTAAAATGAATCAAACCTTCTCATGCTATACTGAATGTGTGGGGAAGGTTGGAGGATTAGTTAGTGTGCTAAATACAACAGGGCTACAGTTCCTAGAAGACAGCAACGGCAGCTTTCACATATACCAGCTGACAAGGATCCCAAAATGAGCAAAACGGGTCGTGATTTAAGGCTTACCTACCTACCTGCTACATTCGACTTCCAATGTCTTATTTTGTATAACGTAGTATTTATTTTTATTTGCCTGACATTAATCTGTATTCAGAGCAATATTTTTATTCATAGGGCACTTTTTCCCGGAATAAAAATATAAAGTTTCTTCTACATTCTGTATTTGTCTATACTCACTCCGAATCTCCAAGCTATTGGTCAACATTTCGGACAAACGTTACCGTGGAAATTGATTTATGAAAAATGTTTATACAATCATTATTTGAAAATAATATAGTATTCACCAATTTGAAAATAAGTCAAAACACTACTTATGGATCTCAAAGACGAGCGTTTTTTTTATTATAGTAAATTTTTAGAAATGAATATTTTTCTCAATATTGTTTCAGCAGAAAAGTCGGTCTACCCAACTGAAATCTGGATGTGCGGTGTCTTGCGTAGTTTTGTTTCACATTGATGACCACAGAGGATATTTAGCAATAAAATCAATTTCTTTTAGGTTTATTTTTTCTTACGCTCTTAGGAATGATATCGTAAAACACCCTAAAACATCCTTGTAACGTATTATTTTTCTTCAAGGTAACGTCAAGTTTGTAGGTACCATAAGGAAACACAGGAATGTTTTTTGTAGACACCGAAGATATTTCGAGATTAGAAATGTGAAAAGTTCCCTGAAATTAAATGAGACATTTAACTGTTAGTATTCCATAAAAAAATATCAATGTATCCTCATCATAAAGCCATATCTTAAATTAGAATAATTGTTATAATTAGTATAACATATATATATATACTTTATTGTGATAAAATTACGAATTGGGCAATAAGTAATTGTGATAAATGTTCTCATTCATACCATATTTACAATTTTAATTCGTACTGTATTTACAAACAGCCTAGAGACCTCCTGAATACATGGTTGTCACCTCCTACAGGCGCTCAGGACATGATTGGAGAAATTGGCCACTACCAGGACTCCCACTGTCACGCATTTATAGCAGGTCACGAGGCCACCGCCTCTTTAGTCTCCAAAGAGGATTATAGGGATGTCTGTATGACTATGGGGATTAGGGTGGTTGGATAGGTTGCTATGGAATTTCATCAACTTGGATGAGTTCAAGAAGGGTATATTAAAATCGTTATGAGGGATTTGTTGTTTTGTTGCTGACTTAATAAGATTAACTATTGTTCTCAGGACTTTTGATGGAAAGGATTGGGTACGCTTGATGTTTGACTTTTTTGATGTCCCCCAAAACTCTATTCCATATGTCCAGACGATTGAAAGGATTTTCTTAGTTAATACTTAAATGCCATGAACATGCTAAAGGACTTGGATGTACTTTTTTTTTTTTTTTTTTTTTTCCTTAACTCTCAAACTTATAAAAAATAGGATGTGGGAAAAATAAAGGAAAATTATTTAGGGCTGATGAGTGCCTTTCACTAAGGGGAGTCCCCCATTTGAAGGATGTATGAGAAGGATATAGGGTGTGGAATGCCTTGAAAGGCGGATGGAATCAGGAAGGTAGCTTGGATGTACTTGTGTCAAAGAAAGTGAGATTGTCTTTGTTAATAATGTAAGTTACCATAACCGGCAAATATTTTTCTCCAAAGGTGTAAAACGTCCACCATAACTTTTTGGTGATGGAATGGGATTTCTCATTGATTCACTAAGAAAAGATTTTGCTTACTGGTGCTGCTGCAAGATCAATTTAGAGATTTGAGGCCATGATATTACAAGTATAAAAATTTTAATAACCTCTCTTCTACCTTATGAGCAGTGAGGGACACCCTATTTTAAAGTCTGATCTAGTTGTCCCGAACATGCGCCAGAGCTGTGCCCACTTTTTCATTCCAGCCATCTTGTCTGAAATGCCAGTCTTTTCTTCCAAAGTCTTCCAGAGAAATCACTGTTGGATTGTCAAGGCTCACTGGAATTAGTATGGAGTTGGAATGTGGAAAGGATCTGTAGGGCAGGAAGTATTTTGCAAGGTTATGGAAAATTCTATCAGAACTCAATATCTTCTTCATTTACCCATCTACTAGGCCTTGTTAATTGACCATAATTACTTTAATTTTTATCCATACTCTGAAATGTTTGGAGGTCACTCACATTATAAAATGTATTGCCGCATGTCATTGTGGAGAGCTATTACTGTTAACTCAATCGCTAGCCATATTATCGAAATTGTTCTGTAATCACAACTAAGAAAGCAAATAACTTTTCACTGGAGCTAGAGTTTTCATTAGAGGTCTTCCAGGAACTTGCAAGAGTAATCATGAAATTAAAAAAAAAATGTGTATAAAACTATTTACAAGGCCACCTTACTGTATATCAAAAGGTGGAGGAAAATTCAACTAGGATTTAATAACAAGTAAACCCCATCAAAACTCTCAAAAAGGATAACTTTCATGGTTCTTTATGCCAATGCTGTTCTCTGTTAGAAGTCCGAAATCCAATGGCATAAAAAAATATTACAAAAAGTATTAGAGGTTCTGAGGACTTCCATATGAAAGGCCTCATGTGCCAACTTTATTTTTATGTTTGTATTTTTTTTTCAATTTTATTGTTGATATTATTTATATTAACTTAGCAGCTTCTGGCAGCAAAAAATTAAATTCATACAATGATTTTAACAACTCATGTCTTTAGATATGTTATATTACATAGTTGGGTAGCACCACTTTGTCGGTAAATAAAGTGTTATTTATCGTTATTTGATCAATTATCCATCTACCTTCTGGTATGACCCTTCTACCAATCCTGAACTTCAAGTTTTTATCATGTTTGTCTGTGAAATTTTAGCACTTAATTCCTTCAACTATTAAACACCTGCAGCTGATCTGTGAATACTAGGACACTAGAGTAGTTTAGCCTTCACATTACTATACACAAGTGATAATTCCTTGTTCATTAAACGTTTACTCTTACCCTTCTTTCAAGTATTTTATAGCTCACCTTACTAGGTGCATTTTAAGGGGTGATCATGTTTCGGTTTTTCATCAGTAGTTATTGTATTTTGTTTGCACCACATCAATCTTGAAAGAAACATGTATAAACAGCAATTACTAAATTGTGATGTCTGTCAAAACAATTGTACCAGTAAAGTTCTGTCTTTTACTCTTATTTCTTTTAGCAAAAGAAAATTAAGGAATGATGATATAAATCAAATAATTAGTCATAAAAAAATGAATTTTCCTAACTAAGCTGTTGTTAAAATTATGC
The DNA here is from genome assembly GCA_930367205.1 of Acanthosoma haemorrhoidale. NCBI lineage: Eukaryota > Metazoa > Arthropoda > Insecta > Hemiptera > Acanthosomatidae > Acanthosoma > Acanthosoma haemorrhoidale. The sequence goes on from OV884012.1 coordinate 25,392,771, forward strand.
TCGCCTAGTTTTTGCACAGTTTTATACGTAGGGATAACATTTTGCATTAACCTTTCTTTTAGTTAATGCACCAGAGATACTGAAAAAGAAAACAATCTTTTGAAAAATAATGAAGAATTAATTATTACTAAATTACCAATTACTTGAAATTAAAAATAAATATTAAACTGCTTACCATGGTTCACACTTTAGTTACTAATGAGAAACAAATTAAAAATATCAATACCCAGGTTAATAACATGTACTAATTTAAATCAATTCATAATAGTATTTACATAATAATTGATTATATTTTTACTACAGAAAATGTCATTAGTAATACTGACAAGAAAACCATGGATTTATTTTATTTTATTTATATTATAATTATATGCCAATAAAACCTTTACCACACCCAAAAAAGGTATGGTAATAATATTTGATTAGGGTAACATAAAACCAGTTATCGTGAACCAAACTAAATGTGAGGCCAATAACATTTTGTAATTTTTGAATTCTCCAACATGAGAGTCAATCTGTTTTGGTTTTCACACACTAAAAAAATTAGGAACCAAAATAAATTATAATAATATCATTGAATCAGAGCAATAGAAAAAGGAGTTAATAAACAAAAATTTAAATAATGTTCATTGCTTAAACCATTATGAAGTTTTGTTCCCCTTTTTACAAAAATATGTTTATAATATATGTACCAGTTAAAAACTCCCCCAAAATCTCAGTGGAATAATAATGGGAGTATTATAGTTCATCAGGGTGATATCAAAATCATTCAACAAGGAATTGAGATAGTTAATGGGGAATCAAATGATGTTTATAAAACACCTAATAAATGATTTTGAAAGCCTACCAGTTATTTATTATCAAAATACTTTATTTCATAAGTAGAACCATCTGGGGCCACCTTATAAAATTGTCTTTTACCTCTACCCTGCTCGGATATTGGTGTATCTCGATTACTTATGAATATCTTTAAAATTACAAATAATCATCTTACTGCAGGTAGTGGACATCCGTTCACACCCATGGCCGCCATCATTGCTTTGAACAAAGATGGGAAGTACTTCTTAGGATTTACGCAAGGATTGAAATCGAATACAAAGGAATGTGGTTTCCAGCCTCCATTTCCCCACACCGAGCCATAAATCATGCCCTGTGCAAAAGATATTGTTATTAGCATACTAAACCTCTTCGGAGGTCAGGTTGTAGTATAGCAGGTTATAAAGATAGTATGGTAGGTATTACTTCAAACTATTGTGTTTGAAGTTTACCTTAGTGCCTTTTAAACCTTATTACTCATTTAGTACAGTAAAGGAATATCTAAGTTTTAGAATAATTGTGAAAACAATTTCAAGCATTGAATAAGGCATTGTCGTTAAATTATAGTTATTCAGCAGAGATTTGTTAGTATCTACTACATAGTACACCAGCATAACTAGCAACTTATTGCTGTCCTAATATCCTGACCATTGGTATAGTTTTTACAAGTCCATTTTACAAGAACAAGTACAAAGTGACAAAATAATATAAAAATTTGTATAGTTTATAAACAAACATCATAACTATAACTTTTGTTGACAACTGTTCACATCGAATTTTAAATTAAAAAAAATTAGATGAAAAATAAAGTTTATTCTGGGACGAAATTCCCCTAAGAATAACAAAAATGGCCAAATAGGTCGAGGTAGTTGATTATTTTGGGATTACAGATGAGTTTGTTAAAATTAATAACTTAAAAAATAAATGTAAAACATTACATACTTTTATCAAAAGACAGCCTCTGTGGTTTTTTTTTTTTTGTAAATAAACATTGAAACAAACAAAAAAAATTATTTACCAGAAAATTAAATATTGGATTTAGAATATTGTTGATAACAAGATAGTACTCAAACTAGTTAGCTATTAAGTGGACTGAGATGGCTAATTCCCAAGATAAATGTAGGATTTGAAAATTGGGAGGAAAGAAGAATAACAGATACAACCCATAACTGGGAGATTCGTGTTTCGGTAATTTGTTCAGAGGTTTTGAAGGTCAAGATGTGGTTTAAAAGATTGGGAGAGGTGTGTTCTAAAACATAGAATTCTTCTCAGCCTGTTATAGTAAAATACTCATCATTGCAACAAAGAGGACAAGATATTATTTTTTATCCTAGGGTTTGTTCTTGTGGGCTGTATTGATTTATTACCAGCAGAGAAAATGAAAAGGAGTTGAATCAAAGTTTTACCAACAGTTTGATGTTTTATAAATTAATTACTAATTAAATATGTAAAAATTATCAGTGGCATAGACAGGACCTTTTTTTTTTTTAAAGAAATAACTATTTTCATGGATAGGATAAATCAGTAAATAGTATATGTAATTATATTTAATAATAATTATAATATAAATTTTCGACGCAATGCACGGAAAGAAATGAAACCGACAGAGCATTAGTGAAAACATAATTAAGTAGTTGTGATATTGATGATGTACTAGCTAGGCTGATTATAGTTTCTTCTGCATTTCACTCTTTATTTAGGTTTAATAGATTGTGTTCACTTCTTTTTATATTCATATTATTTATTGCCCATTTCCTTTAGAAAAAATCCAGGAACCTATGATCGAAAGCTGGATTTATTTACATTAACATTACCCAGGCAACTACTTCACTATGGACACAATCCATCACAAAACCCACCTGTTGCGAGTCGCTACTTTGAGCTTGGTGCTTTATGAAACCTTTATTCAAAGGTCTGTGAAATAAGGTAAAATGGAAGTCAGTGTGGCCTCAGAAAAAAACCCAGAAATTTCTGTACTATTCAGTTCGACCTTGGCCTTAGTTTTAAGTTTAGCTACGGAATTCAATTCATTCACTACTAAGTGATGGAATAGCCTAAAACAATTATTTTATTTTATTCCTTTTTTGATGGAGATACATCGCTCACCCCTCATTTCACCAACCGCCTCCAGGGGCCAATGGCAATTGAAATTCGGGGTTCTATTCTCTCATTTGTCCGGGCTATGGCATTGAACATTATGAAAGTTAAATTTTTGTAATATGAATTTCATACAAGGCATTATGATTATACTTAGTTTCACATCTTCACTAGTTCTGTTTCACATGTTATATTTACCTCAAAACTATCATCTATGGTTACAAGTGTTGTAAAGTTTGTAGAATATTGGTATTTATGCCTTCCAACTTTTACTATTCTTGTGCTGTCGTATAAAATTGTATTCGCACCGTTATCATCACAGCGGCCTATCTCCTTTACGATAATCTCGAAAGGACCCTGCAATAAGAAGAGAATATCTTTATGAGTGTTAATAAGAATTCTTGGGGAAGATGTGATCTGCGCACGGTAATAAACGAGCTACCTGGATATACATTGGATGAGCCCACATCAACAATTTATATATATAATTTATATATTATATTAAACATAAGTACCTCTAGTCCATGCCCATCATGGGTCATTTGATTATTGCTAGTCATCGAAGGAGTCACAACGGAGAAGATATAAAAGCTTATTGATTATATCAAAATGATTTAAAAGTACCCGTCCCCTCAGTCGCTACTGAGCATATAGCCCTAGCATACCGAGTGTGAACCATGAAATGAGCACGACATGTGAGGCAGTTTTGCCCGTTTTTGTGAAAAACAAACCACAAACCAGAAGCATTACCAAGGTTGGCAGGACACTTGGTAAGAAAGCTTTATATTTATGTATGTTTTTTGTTTCATTATTTATTACTTTATATACTCCAGTTTAATCATGAAAGGCACACTATCACATAACGGGCCTCCTACCAACCTTAATTTATTTATTAACAATAAAGATTAAGGATATTATCAAATATAAAGATACGGCTCTGTTAAATTTTTATATACGACATCGAATGTAAATTGGAACGTATACTTACAATACGGCTATCGGTATACTCTACATTGCTGGAGGACCAAATGATCGGTAAAAATGCTGAAAATATCGAGATGTATTTAAATGTAAGAATTGCCATTCCGATTTAAGCGGTATTTGTTACAGAGGCACACCGGTATCTCTTCATGTTTATAACGTGTCCTCCAATAGATAGTACGATAGTGATTTCCGGCATGATTTTTGTTTACCGACCAGCCGTTTCCTATTTATTTTTTTCCTATCTGCGTCAAACCGTCAAATGTTATGATAAACAAGCAAATAAAAAAAAAAAAAGCTATCTGTGACAATGACAGGTTATTATGTTCACGTGTAATCAATCTACAAGTCAGGTTTGTTCGGTTTAGAGTCCTGCTTGATGAAAATCGAGAACCGTTTTGATTTTATTTCATATAGGATGTTAGAAAAGTTTGGTGGCGTGTAAATCTACAAAATTAGCAACATCCGTATTTTAATTTAAAATCTTAAATGAATAGAATTCCAGATCAGTGGTTATTGAAAACAAAGAACATTCTGGAACCAAGAGGTAAAAACAAACTTATAATGAACAATTCATAAATTGAAATTAACTTTGTTGACTATAATATCAAATGATCAGTTGTTTAAATTGTTGATGAAATTAAATAAAACAATTTTTGTATTCGCAGTAGTTCATTTTAATTAATTAGTACAACCACTTTCAGAAGTTGAGATTGATATCCTGCAGCGAGTGATGCGGCTTCTTGACCTGCTATAAATACGTGACAGTGGGAGTCCTGGCAGTTTCTCAAATCATGTCCTGAGCGTCTGTGGTTCTTGCGCTCTTGGTCAACCTCCGCTGGTTCTTATCCGGTGCCGCGGCTGACGGAGGAGCCTACTTCCCAAGACCCCGCTTCCTCTTTCACAGGCGAGGGAGGTGATAACCATGTGGTTTGGGAGGCATCTGGGCTGTTTGTAAATACTATATGAATGAGCGAGTGAATGAAAATTGTATGAAAACATTTATCTCAATTAATTATTGCCCAATGAGGTAGATTGAAATTTTATCATAATAAAGTTGTTTTATCAAATCGAATAAGTGGCAATTGTTTTGAGTCTTCTATAGCAGTGGTCGGCAAAGTGCGGCTTCAGAGCCGCATGTGGCTCTTTGGTTCCTTAAGTGCGGCTCTGGCACAAATATCCACGGAAGCCGCAATAATATTTTCATTTAAAAAAAACTTGGTAAGAAAAAAATTACATCTTATTTTGATAAATTGAAATTCTTCTATAAATCGAGAACATCTATAATTTTTTGTTTAAGTTAAAAGATAGATAGTTAATTAAAATTTTATATTGTTGTAAAAATACGTAACGAGCATCGAGTTTAATTTTATTAGTTTTTGTAAACGTAAACACAAACCATGTACATGTTTTATTTAGTGTAATACTTATTTAGAGTAATAAAAGTTTACTAAACAAGCAAATTTGGCTCCCAATTTTTTTTAAATTGTTGTAATGTTCATATTTGGCTCTTTGGCTAATAAGTTTGCCGACCACTGTTCTATAGGAAGTAGAGAGATAGCCTGAGACACAGATGGCTAATTAAGTTAGACCGGTCAGTTTAGGCGGTAAGAAAATATGGGCCCTGATTCAATTATAAGGAGCAGCAGTTTTGGAGCCTTCTGCAGATATTCAGTCTGACTGGAGTATCCTAGGGTGCAAGTCGTGCGCGAAGTGCTCTCATGATGGTCATATTTTAAACCTTATTCTTAGGGAAATTATGATGTGGTCTCGATTACCAAATACGGAGGTGGAGGTTATACTTTCTAGCAGATACGATCGCCTCGTTTTTCGCCTATATCTCTACATCCATCGTAACTGTCCGTAGCCGATCTCATCTAATGTACTTGTATAGTGACAGTTTTAATAACTAAAAGACACTGAAGCATATAAATCGCGGACGTAACCAAACCATCACACTTGATTTTTTTTGTTTCCGTATTAATATCGATTTAAATATAACATAGTGAAAAGTCATAATTTATAGAAAATAGATAGTGAGTAGTTGAAATCATATATTTGGTTCATTACTTTGATTAGTGTAACGCTAAACTAATAATTTACGTTAATAATATGAATTAACTAATTGTAATCTAAGGGAGAATAGTTGCAATAATTATAAATAAGCTATTAGCAAATTTATTAAAAGTAAATGTAAAAATATCTAGGGTATTTCTTTCATCTTTAATAAGTATAAGATATCGTCTTGACTTTTGCCGAAAGTAGTAGCTTTTTTAAATACTCATTTTTTAAAATAATAAGGCTGGCAGTAATTTTGATTTGTTATAGATATGTGAGTGTTATACAATAATGATTAATTAATAATTAATCTTTAGGCAGTTCTCTTTAATTTTCACGCTATATCTTTCAGTTTAATGGGAGCCATTCAAGTGTTTGTGTAATTTTTTACTATCAATATAATCTGAGCAATTACGAGTTATATTCTTATATGAATTTAAACTTGGACATAATGGTTTTGTCGGCAATACAAGCCTCGACAATGAATCTATGGAAGGCCAGGAACAAAACTCAATGATTATGAATTAAAGGTTTTATTAGAAGCCAATCCATATCACACAAGTAGAGAACATTAAAAACACTTAAACGTCAGCCATACTTCTGTTAAACAACACCTTTATGCTGTTGGGAAAACAAAAAAAATCCACCAGTCGGCGACACATGATCTGACTGCCTGTTCACCAGAAAATTAGTTGAAATGTTTGTCAGTTAACTTTAAAAAAATTACATGATCTGAAATAGATGTTTTACCACAACCTATTGACCTGACTTGTCCCCGACTGACTATGATTTTTTCAGAGTGTTTGACGCATATTTAAAAAACAAAATATTCCAAAATGAATAAAAGGAAAAAATGTCATTTCTCGACTTTATTGATTCAAAGCCAAAAAGTTTCTAATGAACTAGGGACAATAATTAATGAAAATATAAAACTATTAGTTCAAACGTTGTGATTAGATATGTACAAGGTTTTAATGGAAAATCGGCATTGATTGATGAAAAAAAAGGAGACAGATTTACATCTAGTATTATAAGTAGTCAATGTTTTGACATAATAAATAGAATCTCCAGAATATAATATATAAAGGCTCTAACTGTGGGCAACAAGATATTATCACACAAGGAACTTACACAGAAATACATTCAATGTCTAAGCGAATGTCCATTAATAAAATGTGATAAAAATCCAGAGTATTTCATTTCATCAATCTAAACATATAAAACTTGTTTTTTTACATCAAGTCATGGATACCTTTAGTTAGATTAACTGAAGGAGTTGGTATTTTATTAGGTTATAGGAGACACCTTGAGTTGTGCAATTAAGTTGCTTGATTGATACAATTTTATAATATTTAAAAACATATATATCTATTTTTACTTTCGTATTTAAACATTTCCATAATAGAGGATCTTTAAATGTTTTTTTTGTCTCAAGTTAGCTGACTATTTATTAAAAGAAATAAATGCTTAAATTGTACTCTCTCGTCCAAAACTGCTCAAGTAAAATGTACTAAATAATAACTTATAATCATTAGCAACTGTCTCAATCATTAAAATGAACTTAGAGAGAAAAATCTGTCACAAATTATTGTTAATTATAAGTCATAAATGTGAGATAAATGAGGAATTATCACTAAATATTCATATTCTAATTATTTACTGCTTTAAATAGTGACTTACTATCCCTCATAATGAATTCATAGATATTGGCACTAGGTAAGAATATTATGACTGTTTATGCCTTTTAAACAATATTTTAGTTTTTAACTGAAATACTACCATTCAGATGATACAAAAAGTACATTAGGAGCTATTTGCTTTGTTAAATTAAACAGAAATATCTGATTAATACTATTAGACATTCCCTACTTTTTTTCCTCTCTAAAGTTGCTTAAATAGATCTAATCTGTGGTCAGATAGTGGAATGTTACAAGTCACTTTTTCTAAAAAAGAGATTTTTTTACATTCCAGAGTTTATAAGTACTGTAAAAAGAGACTATAAGCATTAGCCGACTATCATTGGTAGTATGTTCACTCGTTCACAAAACAACTTGTGTGATTTTTCATAGCACTATAGTACTCATAGACTCGGGAATGTGAAAAAATCCCTCCGATAAGAAAATTGACTTATAACATTTTGCCATTAGACCACTGTACTGTAACCTTTCATATAACTTTAGTAGTGTTTATAATCAAATTTACTAAGAAGAAAGGACTTTAAAGGTATTACTATCTTTATATAATTTATATGCAGATATTTAGCAGTAAAAAGCTGCAGCTCCTTGTGCTTTATCGTTTCCTTCAATCTCGCTATGTTCTGTTGCCCCCAAAAATGTGACTTCCGTTCCTCTATGGGATAGCTGAAATAATATGGCAAATATAAATAACCTGAGCTCAGTACAAAAACCTCATAATTTATTCTCGCCTTATTGGAAATACAATCGAATTCTAGCAGTATACTTGCAAGCTGTGCTACTATGCTTATTCAGTTGGCAGTCAAATCAATTGTATAAACTATAAGTTCCTAATGAACATGATATTTGATGGAATTAGGAACAAGTTTAAAAAATATAATGACAAAATTGAATTTTTCACAGAAATTCAAACGTATTATATTTCTGTTATAGTTTACCGATATTTATTTGTTAGTAAATGTACATACAGTGATAGATACATATTGTTTTTTTGTTATATTTATCAATATAATTATAATATAATATTAGAGATAATTGGATCAAAGTCGGATGATACTAAAAACAAAATTAAAAAAAAAGTTTATGATTAGGAATACGTAAACATTAATAATTTATATGATAGAAACATTTTTCAGTCCTTCTGGTGCTTCATTTTTTCACAGTTGGCCTGTCCCTGTCTCTGCCTGCAAGATTGTTTCCACAAACACTTTTCCAAGCTATTCCTGTTCTTGTAGTCAAATATTGCTTTCATCAGTGCTGAACATGTTTCCTAGTAACCTTAAGCTAATATTTATCCATCTCTATTCTGTGAGAGTTAAAGTGTGTTTAGTATGTTCGGAGTTAATGCAGCGTGTTTAATATATCTGTAGTTAATTCAGTGCGTTTATTATGTCTGGAATTAATGAAGTATATTTATTATATCCGGAGTTAATGAAGTGCGTTTATTATGTCCAGAGTTAAGGCAGTGAGTTTAGTTTCGGGAGTGTCAGTGGTTCGAGAAACAACATCGGTGCAGGATGCTATCTGCGATGGAGAAACTTGGTAAGTTAATTTCAGGTTTACTTTTACTTTTCCATTATTATGTTAACATTTAGGCACCTGCATAAATGCCTTCATTGGTTCAAAAGCCCTCTCCAAGATTCATTAAATTTTTTAAAGGACTCAAAGTTGAAGCAGTCTTTAATATATTATTTTAATATAATTATCAACTGAATAGTCCCCTACCTATTTAAGCATTCATTCTTTTGAAAGCCGTGTTACTTTTATTTAAACCAATATGCAGAATTTGAATTGTAATGTATTAATTTAAATTTTGAGTTGAGTTTTCACAATTTTAAATATTTTTACTCGAAAACTAGGCCAGTTTTGAAACTAGGTGATTCATACATACTTTTATTACAATAAGTACTATTGAATATCAGTTGATTTGTTTGGTTTCCTTGTGATGACAATCCTTTCTAATAAAAATACATTTATTATTATTCATTAAATCAGGACTGTCGATTCTCGTAACATAATAGTAATTAAGGATATTGCTAATTTCTCAATCAAATTGTATTAATTTAATTATTAAATAGAATTTTCATAAATTTATATCATTTGCTAATAAATATTTGGTCCTTGCAGCAATAATATTTTCTTTAATATTGTCGTAAGTAGAATACTACTGACATCAGTTCTTATTTCAGTGAACTGATGAAAAATATTGATGGATAAGTTATCTTTTAAACTTATCTTAAAACCAAAGTACCAGTGTAGCCGCATTTATTGAGTTTTTTTAAACCTAGTCTATGTCCCTTAAGACGAGATAAGGCTGGTTGTGGTTGCCACCTAGTTGGTACATAGTTCTGAGGAACTGGCTATCAGTCACTGCTAAGCCTTTCAATTTTTATTTTGCCTTTCTAAACTGGATTCTTTACTTCTTTATTAAACTAGATACTCAGTTTCCCTTCGACCGTACACCTCCCTTTCAGGAAATAATCCTGAGGGAACCTATTCAGTCCCAGATCACCGGACTTAGTAGTCAGTCAACTAACCACCATGTTACTCTGAGAGAGAAATTATACTTTTATTATAATTAAACTTCCTATTAGAATAGGAGAAAATAGAATATAGTATTATTTAATTATAATTGTATTTGTATGTAATATTTGCAGAACAATTTAACAAATGAATCGTTTAATTTTTTAGGTGAGAATTGAAGTAGCTGTGTGGTAAGTTGCATTTTTTTTTTCCTGGTTTTGGTTTTGGCTAGTAATAATTTTTTCAAGATCTCATTAATGATTAAATAATTTAATTAAAGTACAGAAGGTGCTGCCTGATTGGATTGGCTAGGTTAGTGCACTAAGTAAAATTTAGTTGATCTAATAATTTTAGTTGGTCTGGAGTTGAAGTTACGGTGAAACATCTGTGGCGTTATGAGGGAGGAGTCAGGTTAGCTTAGTAGGTTAATGGAGAGTGGTCGAATCGTCGATCTAAGTAGTCCTCTCTTTAGGCCGGCTTCATAGTCTTTGATATTGTTAGGGTGTTTGAAAGGGTAGTCTCTGGGGGTTTCAGGGGTGTTTATCACCTCCAGATCAAATCATTATTATTACATAACAGCTAAAACCAAAATATTTATTGCATGTTTGAGTAGTTTAGGTTTTTCAGAGCAGGAGATCTTCAAAATAGCAGTCCTTACAAATAACACAAGTATTTACCATTCTTCATTCATTAACATATTTAATTTATTTTTAAAACATTCAGTAGTCAAAATTTTATAAGTCGAAGCTTGTTAATTTGAATCATCATTTCCCCTTTTGATATAATTATTGTCATCATCATCCTAGTTGTTGCTGTAGGGAAGTAGTGAGCGTTTGTCTCCATCCTCAATTTCCACAAGTCATTTCAATTCTGTGCAGCAACTCTCCAGAATCAGAAGAATGTTTCTAGCAACTTCTATCACTCTGTGCGATCAACAAAGTTTTGGCCTTCTAACTTTCCTGGCACCAAGCATTAACCATTCATCAACAATTTTGACCAGAACATTACGGGGGATCTCACCCTCATATTTTATCCTTCTTGTTATGTCTCTATTATTTAAAAAATATCAGGGCCCTGGAAAAGACTGCTTCAATTTCAACTTCCTCAATGGGTCCAAATATTTTCATATAAAGGTTTACTAAACATTTTGTAGATTGGAATAAAAGTCATACTCGATATGGACGTTAGATTTTAGATTGTTAAGTCTTTAGCTCAGGTTGTTGAGATGAGAGACTCTTCATTTCAATGTTTGTTTTCAAATGACTGGTGTCTTTCTAACTTGATTGACCTATCAGTTATTATTTAACTGTTTATCTATCACTGAACAAAAAAATCTGAAAAGTCAAGCCCACCCAAATTCTCAATAAATTGAAAAATAAATAACTCTCTTTTCAATTTCTACTTATTTAGTTTTGACTGCACTTGTTTTAGGACAATCATCAGTAGGTATAATAGGAAATTGTTATTTAATTGATTATTATAGTTCATTTTTATTTACATATTATGAAATTGGTTATGCTTTTTTAGGACACACAACATTTATATTTCTTATAGGAAATCATACTGTTTTAATTTGATATACAATAATAAATACTTTACATTTACGTTGCTATTCCATATTAGGGTATACTTTTTAGGACACTAAACAACATCTATTGTAGCAAATATTCAAATTGTTCACATCGTAATTGAAATTGTGATGCTATTAATGCATTAATTATTATAGTTCATTTTAATTTATATATTATGAATTAGGTTATACTTTTTTTAGGGCACGCATATATTTCTTATAGGAAATTATCCTTTTTTAATTTGATAACCAGTAATAAATAATTTTCATTTAGCAAGTCATTCCAGAATAGGATATACATTTTAGGCCACTAAACAACATCCCTTGTAGAATATATCAAGCTGTTTCAATAGTAACATCATAACATAATTTAAATTTTTTGAAATTTTAATGTTAAAGTTAACTACATAACATCAAATATATGTAATATTAAAAAAAAAACCTTTCAGTTATTTTGTTAAATTAAATGTTTAATTATTTTACATAACCTTATTTCAAGAAAAAAAAATTAATTATGTAGTTTAACAACCAGCATAAAACACTTGAACTTCAGAGGACAACAAATTTGAAGCTGAGAAATCATATTTACCTTGTTTTTTATTTTCATTTACTATTATTATTTTATGAATATTATGTATTTATTTTTTAAGCATAATTCATACTATTTATAATTTTAATTGTTGTTACCTATTTTAAAGGCTTTTCATTTTGTTAATTTTTGTACCTGAGTATTATAAATATTTTTGGTTAATAAACTTTGAATAAATAGTTTCTTGATCATATCAGGGTTATTTATATTAGGTAGGGAAATACTTCTCTGATACAATTTTGTGTGTCACCTTAAGACTAAAATTATTTTGAAAGTGTATTTAAGTTGAAAATTTGCCTTAGAGTTGTCATTTATATGTCTATAGGTACCCCATTACCTATAATTCTTAACTAAGGTTTCTTTTTAGTATGTACTTTGATTTCTTTTTTTATCTGGACAATATTATATAAGTTTATTCCAATAGTTTTCCTGAAGTAGTCAGTTATTCAAGATTAAGGATGAAAAATCATGGATTTGCCATCTTATTTATTTAAGAAAGTATTTCCGGACACAAACCATTATGCCTGCTCATGTTTTTTTAACAGGGTATATTATCCTTTATTTTCTACATTTTTTTTGTTTGATGAATCTGCATCAATCCATTTATGTATCTTGTATATTTCATTTATAGAAAATAGGCAGGAAAGAAAGTAAACATTAAACTTTATTAATGAAGTCGATAGTGGCCAGTAGTAATTACTGGGTTAGAAAGTACCAAAGGGTGAGATGGGGTGGCCCACCCCAGGAGGCATGTATATTTGTCTAAAATAAGAATAAAAATAAATAGTATAGTAATGTTGGAATCGACAGAATCAATGATTATAATAAGTACGTGACTCTTACCTTTGAAATATTAGTGCAGAAAATAACTCAAACAAAACTGTTGATTGAGAAGGAACGCCAGCAACTGATTTGCAGCACATCCCATGAACAGAGAATCTCAGGATATTTGTAAAGCTTGAGGCCTGGTACCCAAATATTTATTACATTTTGAGCAAACCTTTGTTACTGAGTGGATCTACCTTGTATAGACAATGACTCGACCTCGCTCAACATTTCAAGTATGTCTGTGATCGCTCTTTCATATAATCACAGCAGATAGAACACTTTTCTCTATAGAAGTAAAAACACCGATGTCTCATCTAAGTTCAACTGCGTTTTGTTTAAAAAAATCTTTATAGTGACAAAATTACAATCTGCCTTATTGGGCAATAAATAATTGCGATCAATGTTCTCATTCATACCATATTTACAATTTTCATTCACTCGCTCATTCATATAGTATTAATAAACAGCCCAGAGGCCTCCCAAATCCACATGGTTGTCACCTCCCTCGCGTGCAAAAGAGGAAGCGGAGTCTTGGGAAGTCCCCCATGCTCCTCCGTTAGCTGCGTCACTGGATACGAGCCAGCGGAGGCTGACCAAGAGCGCGAGAGCCACAGGCGTTCAGGACATGATTGGAGAAACTGGCCATTGCCAGGACTCTCCCACTGTCACGTATTTATAGTTGGTCAGGATGCCACTGCTGCTTTCGTCTTCGAAGAGGATCATTGGGATGTGTGGTGCAGTGTAATGACTGTGCTACAGGATTAGGGTGGTTGTATAGGTTACTATGGAATTTCATGAACTTTGAAGGGATCAGTTCAAGAATGTAGGGTATATTAAGATCGTTATCGTTATGAAGTGTTTTGTTGCTGATGTAATAAGGGTCATTAACTATTGTTCTCAGGACTTTTGATGGAAAGGATTGGATAAGCTTGGTGTTCGACTTTTTTGCTGTCTCCTTTAGCTCTATTTCGTAGGTCCAGATTGGGTTTAGCACAACTGTGTAATTTAATTACTGATGTAGATTAATATTTTATTTTCTATTGAGAAATGGGGTGTCCTTTGAAGTTGTCTGTACAGTTGTCCAAAACACCTGTTTAGTTGTCTTTTTAGCCTCGGGTGTGAGTTCCACGACAGCATTTTGTCGAGATAGAAGCCTAAATACTGCACTGTGAAGAGGGCTTTAAATTAGTCATAACGAGGAAACAAAGTATTCTGTGGTTTACTCTAAGTTAAAGAATCAGATGCAGTTTTTTGGCAAATCAACTGCAGACCTTTTGCACACCAGCCCTTTCCTGAAAAAGTTAGGAATAACTAATTGGATGACAAGAGGGAGATAGAGGTAAAGGTTATAAAAAACATTAGTAAAGTTAAATAGTAAGGTGGTTCTTTTAATTACTATTTATATCACAAGGCAGTGAAGAATGTCAATACCATTGGAAACTTTAAGTTCCTGAGGGTCGGAATTTAGGGAAGGACATAAATAATACAACTGTTAGTTTTTATATAAAAGTAATATGACTATACATATATTTGATGAATTACGGTTTCTACACTAAATATATTACACATCTACACTAAAGACATTAGTCCGAAGAGATCACCGGTGCCCCGTCCTGAAGTGTCCTGTCCTGAAGAAACGGTGGTAGACTGGGGAGATGACTCCTCCGTTCTGAGCTGCTTCCTCTGCGGCGTTCCTCTCAAGTGCGGCCAAGATCTCCTGAGGCACAGGTGGCTCAGTCGGCAGGTGGGAGCCGTGAGCGACGAATCCGTTCTCGTCGGCGGTGTAAGTCACCTGGACCAGGCTGCCGTCTTTGTCTGTGTAGGAGTACGAGCCAGCGGCTACCGTACCCGACTGCGGGTCCGATGGGTCCCCGAAGGACTTCTGGCTCCCTTGCTCCTCGGCCTTGATGCCATTTCCGGTCTCATAGCTAGGACATGGTGGTGTGTTATTAATCAACTATACGTATTAAAATGTATGTATTTAGTATGATATAGGAAAGTGGTCGATTTCGCTTACCTGTAATGGTAGCTTCCATCTCCGAGATTGGGCTGTATGTCCAGTTTGAGGATTGGGACTGTCTTGGTGGTCACTTCCAAGGGCGTGTCCCTCTGCTGCTGCGGTGTTGGTTGTGGCTGCCCAGGCTGCGGGAAGTATGGGATCTGTCCTTGGCCGGGAAATGGTGGTGGTTGAGGGAACCCTTCTGGGTACTGGGGCAGCGAAGGCGGTTGTGGGAACCCTTGAGGGTACTGTGGGTACGGGAATGGGAATGTGTTATTGTAGGAGCCCTGCCTCAGAAGTTCTGGTATCGCCCCTTGCGCACCTACTGCCATAAACAATATCTGCAAAAAAAAAGAAAGAATATCAGTATATACTACTTTAGTATATTATACCTTCTTTAGTACTTTAGTAACTGCAAATAGTCTTTTATTTGTTGGAGTGCCTTAGTTCCGAGTTTCTGGGAGGATTCGGACTTTTCTGTCTGTGTTCGAACAATTTAAAATTGGCACAATGAACTGATATAAGTTAGGTTGGTCCGTTTCCAGGGAGCCTTGGTTTTACTCTCGTCCTTGTACTCTCTCAAGCTCACACTGGTGGAATCCCCAAATGAATTTAAATATACATAAACGGCGTTGATAACCTGAGTGTTTCAAGCCAAAGAAACATATATTGATGTAATGACTGTATCATTTATTTACCACGGTTACCTTTTCCTTAAATTTATTCGCACCACTAGCTCTTCAAATTCTCAAAACTGAAAAAGGAAATCAGGACAGTTGTTTATGACACGAATGGTTTTAAATAACCATTTATCAAATTATCACCTACCTCCATTACGGTTGCTAATTTACGGTTTCATATCACGTGCCAAAGGGGGACTAACTGTTTACTGAGCTAAATAAAAGGCTTCTTATTTAAATCGTTTCCTTACAATTTTTTTTTATAAAACGTGCAAAATATATCATCATATTAAATAATAGCTGACTCAAAGTAGCTCATAAAAATCTTATTTCTCTTTTAAGGTCAGTGTTTTATTTTATATATATTGAAACGTCTTTATTGTGCTAAAATTACAATCTGCCTTATTAGGCAATAATTAATTGTGATAAATGTTCTCATTCATGCCATATTTACAATTTTCATTCACTCGCTCATTCATACAGTATTTACAAACAGCCCAGAGACCTCCCAAACCCACATGGTTGTCACCTCCCTCGCATGCGAAAGAGGAAGCGGAGTCTTGGGAAGTCCCCCACGCTCCTCCGTCAGCCGCGTCACCGGATACGAGTGTTTTATTAAAACCAGAGAACCAGTCATTAGAAATCTAGTTGTTAACCCATTAATTTACATTTTATAAATCTGTGTCTGTCTGTCTATTGTCTACGTCTAGCTGTGTTTTGTAATTCCAGCAACAGGTGAATACAGAACTGGCGATGAACAAATAATTGGTCTTGCAATGTTGTTTAGAATAAAGACAGTTGTCTTCAGTTCATCGAAATTATGACTTTAAAATTGATTAAGATTAAACGGTTCTTTTATGAAAAAAATCACTGTGACTTTGTTACTCACAATGTATTTATTTTTTGTACTCGAATTCATGAATTTTATCAAGAAATTGGTTTATTTCATTTACTGACTCATCCAGGCCTTGTAGAAAAATTATTTGTGATAAAGACGTTGGTTTGGAACGAGGAAATGTAGAGTTGCCATAGTTTTGGCAAAGAAATTTCATACCATCAAACTTATTACCAAATAATTTCATGCGATAAAGCTGAGGGGATTTCACGTATAAATTATTTGGTAAAATATTGTTTACCAAAGATAATAAATCATCCTACCAATTTAGTACTAATACATAAATAAACTCATAAAAGCCAACCAGAAACAAATTACATGGCTGGCTATTTGGCAAGACATGTAGGCCATCTTCAGTGACGTCCTTGGCTCTACATATCTGGTACAAATCGCTAAGAACCATACTAGGGTTTGGCAATTTATTTATGCGGAGATTATAAAGAAGTTAGTTTAATTGCTGTACCCGTCTCATCTTCTTGGTGTTCACTTATGGTAGCGTTTGGCAACTTGTTCGTCGTTACAAGGTTACGCGGCTCAGGGCTGAGTCCCATAACGGGCGATAACATAACAGTGCTAATTATAATAATCTAGTGAATAATGACGAGAACAAGGAACTCGTTCTCAGACCGTTACAATCACAATCTCGGGTGTTCAAAATCCAATGAATTTGTATAACTTAATAAGAAGTTACGAGTTCCATAAGTGTTTATACTATTGCAGTCTGTTAAGTAAAGTGCAAAGATACCACGTTAATAGAAGGGGATTTCGACTTCGGGCAGATCAGTTTTTGATTAAATAAAAAAGATCACCGACCGGAAAATTCTACATTTTTTTATGTTTGAATATCAATCCGTTTTGAATAAACACGTGTTTTTTTATTAATGTTATTAATAAATATTCCAAAGGGAAAACATAGGTCACCCAATATACTAAGATGACAAACGCATTGATAACCATACAATATAAATAATCTATATATTATTCTTATTATGAACAAGGAATAATAACTAAACCAGTCTAAAGTATAAAAGAATTTAAAATAAAAAAAAAATGTGAAATACTCACAGACTATCTTTTTCGTGTGTGGTATTTTTTTCTCATATTTTTCGTTTATAAAGTTTATATAAGGGAAAAAAAAAAAGTTTATAAAGTTTAACGTAATAACCGAGAAAAATAGGGAATGTTAACTGAAATTATTAAACCACTGGAATCTTTTTTAAAATATATTACTTAGTGGTGGACAATCGAGAGACATTTTTTTAAATATCATTTTCAAGGGAATACCGCAGAGGAAATAAATGTATATCTTATTTCAACAAGTTTTTTCAAGAGAAGGATTCCGTTTAAGCACGATATGCTAATTGTATTCTTATCCCTCACCACTACTTTGAGTCCCCCTCTGAGAGATGATTTTATTTAGCAATATTTAGCCAAGAGAAAATACTAATAAATACTAACACTAATAATACTAAATACTAATAAAATTAGATTTTACTATGTTAGCTTCGTTCATGCATGTCAGTAGTTGTTTCAATGCGAAAATTGCCCGACCCTGTTGACTGTATATAGAATGGCCACAAAAAATGAAAACAATTTAAAACAATGGTTAATGCGAAATGACCAGGTAAACCTTATTTCATAATGTAGCGGGCCGACATCAGTCTAAATATTCTCCTGTAACACTTAAGCGTGAGAAGGGAATTAATTAGTCGTCTCTGAGTCGGTAAGACAAAGAATGCCTTATCTAAAATCGGTTAAACGAGATCTTTATGGGAGCCGTAGTAACCCTTTCGTTGTAATCGCCTGTCATGCTCAGTCCATCACAAACCAGTTAGGAGGCGGGAAGGAGCTGTATTATCTCACCGCTGTATTGTAGAGTTTAACACTTCGTCTTCTCTAGCGATAGGGTCAAATATAGGATGTTCTCAATCTAGCATCTAATGACGGCCTAAAGTAACTTTTTGTAACCGTTTCATTAGAAAGCTATTAGCATTATAGTTACTGAAAGCATTTCTAATGGCACAATAGTAAATTACTACGAGCTACTGTGAAATATTACGTCATAAACCCATCTCGTTACGGTGAATTCCACGTTATCATCTTCCTAGGATTTACATTATTTTAATTCTATAAAATATTCCCTACCGTATATTTCGTTTTTATTTAAATTTTTTCAATCTGTTATAATATTCTTTTTACTCTTATGAAATTAAATTTTTTTGAATATATTTTATTTACACTGACTGTAAATGTACACTACAACGAAAAGGGATGCTTATAAATACCAACAAAAGTAAGATCCTGAATGTTGGAAGAAAGAAGGAAGATATTCACATATACTGTAGTGGAGAAGAATTAGAAGTGGTAACAGACTTCACATACCTGGGTACAGTGATAGACGGATCTGGGAAGGTGGACGCAGAAATATCTAACAAGGCGAATGCAGTTTAGTTCCAGATATGTAACACTGTGGTAGGGAAGAGAGAAGTAGGCAAAGATGTGAAGCTACACATCTTCAAGACAGTATATCTGCCCAGCTGAGAGTTGGATATTATCAGACCGACAGGAGAGCAGAATCACCGCTGCCGAAATGAAATTTCTGCGAAGGATAGACCGAGTTCGCAATGAAAGGATTCCTTAGGAACTGCAGATAGCCCCACTAAAAGAGCTCCTAGAAACTCGTCAGATAAAATGGTTCGGCCATGTTATCAGGATGGACGACCACAGAGATCCTCTAAAGACCATGGAATATGTCCCAGATGGCAGAAGACCTAGGGGTCGCCCTACGATGTCCTATCACAGCTACATTGAACGACTCTGTAAGGCGACGGGGAAGGACCTCCGACAGGCGAGGAACCTAGCTGGAAATAGGGAAGAATGGTATTCCTGGCTTCATGCTCCTCTACGATGAGAGGCACTAAAGAGGGAAGCTAAAGAAGAAGAGTAAATTTATAAATGTTTGTTTTTAAAGGACATACTCTGAGGATTATAAAAATATATTATTATTACGACAAACGGCAAAAGTAATGTTCAGTGGTGACGACGTAACGCCATTCCGCTAATTTGAACTAAAGTGAACTCAGCTAGGAGTCGAAATGACTATTATATAACAATAGCCCTGAGCTACCCACGCAATTAAACACGACGAAATTTCTTTCTGCGAAACCTCTCCTACTAG
The DNA here is from genome assembly GCA_930367205.1 of Acanthosoma haemorrhoidale. Taxonomy (NCBI): domain Eukaryota; kingdom Metazoa; phylum Arthropoda; class Insecta; order Hemiptera; family Acanthosomatidae; genus Acanthosoma; species Acanthosoma haemorrhoidale. The sequence goes on from OV884012.1 coordinate 25,412,679, forward strand.
GCATGGCAATTAATTTCCCATTCGGCGAACTGTAATTAAATGAAATAACTCCCCGAATAGCATTCAATAAGGGTTTCGAAACTTGTAACACAAATGTGTATTAGCGCGCTTGTTTCGCAAGACAATTACCAACAGAAACATTTGATGTTTATAATATGGACATTTTTTTCTACGGCTGTTCAGGGGACGTAGGTACGATTCTTCTGAGGTCTTTGTATGTTGCCAGAATCTCATGGGGGATACCCGTGAAATGTGTCATTTTATTTTTTAAACATCACCGGTCACTAGAAATCGCTTTATCAATAAATAAATAGAAAAATCAAAGCCCAAAACATTGACGACCAAAAAGCCTATTTAAATTAACTGGGAGTAATCGAATGTGTACTTTCGGGGATATATTTGAAATTATTTCTTTTCCTCGACATTTTTAGCGATTCTTTCCATTGAAAAAAAAATATTAAGAAATCTCAAATAGTTTCTTAGTCACGAGACTTCATGCCTGATTCAAAGTAAAGCCTCTACCTACGTGACTCACTAAGTATTTAAGTACGGTTCATTCTTTCAAGAGCCTAGAATAAGAAAATCGTTGAGTAGTCTCGTTTACAAATAGCCAATAAAGACAAATGGATTTCATTTATAAAAATACTTCAATTTTATGTAACTAAAAAATAAATCTCATGATAGTAAAGATTCTTGTTAAAACACATAGTTGTATAGGAAAATTTAATTTTTTTTCTTTATTGTGATAAAATTACAATCTGCCTTATTGGGCAATAAGCAATTGTGGTAAATACTTATACATATTTACAATTCCCATTCACTCGCTCTTTCATACAGTGCTTACAAACAGCCCAGAGACCTCCCAAATCCACATGGATGTAACCTCTCCCCCATGTGATAGAGGCAAATTTAATTAATACTATTTATTTTTAATCTATTAAAATTAATTATTTTTTATATTTAATTTTAAATAGAGAATGGTGTTGTAACTTGAGGTCCTAGAAAGGTTTCAAGGCTTCTTAATCAATTAGAATAAAAATAAATTGATTATCTTCGTTTTCGCTAGCAGCCACTCTAATCAGGCACAGATCTACCACTTGTTATATATGACTATAAATTAAAGTAGAATAATCTACGTCACTTTTAACAATAAAAATCAAAGTAAAAATAAAAGTCAATTTCGTATCGTATAGACATCCTTGCAAACCTCAAATAATTATTTTTTTATACAAGACCTCCTGACAGTTTATTTCTCCAATTAGGTATCAAATTTTTCATTTTTAAAGATTTCCCAATATCTTTTTTTATGTTCAAATGTTTTCGCGACCATAACTTGAATTAGAATCTAAGAATCTTTCTTTGGCTGTTAATTATAAATAATACCACTTATAGATTCTCATGAGTGAACCGATTTGCTGACTAAAACGTAACAATACGAGTCATTTATCAATTTGTTCCTCAGAACGATTGGTCTCAGTACGGTATGATGTTTATCGTCAATGTTCCTTTTTTTTGGGGGGGGGGGGATTACTCCAAAAGAAATTAAAAAAAAAGCCCCTTGAATATTTGAATAATGACAGACTATTCCGATAATGAAAGATCGAAACCATGCTTTGTTGACATTGACATTGGCAAAAGAGCCCACGAATTAGAGAACAATAGGATCGCGAACTTATTACAGCTGTGACAGGATGTCAAATACAGGCGTCGGTTAGAAAAACACTCAGGTCTCGATCGCAAAATTTTGAATTTAAAATTTAAATTGTCGCCGTGGGATGCATCCTTTCGTGATGCGTTTTCCTCCCGATGGCCTGTTTTGCATTTAAATCCGTCTCATTTTCAAAACCTGTTTGCTCGTTAGGAACTGCTCGGGGATCCACCGCCTTGGGTCAGCGAACCGAAGCAGTTAGCTTTCGTAACAGCCATCTAACTAACTAACAGCTCTGGCTCATCCCAAACAGACCATCTTTCATAATAACCGTAGCCATATCTTCGGCGTCTGGACCGCCGACGACCTCATATGGTCTCATCCCTTCTATGTTTTACAAGATGGACAGTAATTTTGATTTTGTATGCAAGCATGTAACAAGATAACATAGCTCAGAGGATGTTATATTTGAGCTCATTAAAAAGTAATTAAACATAGAATATGTTAATAATAATCAATACCCTACTCGATTTTTCAATTTAGTCGAAAAATAGATGGTAACATTTTCAGATAACATTTTGAATATTTGATTTGATACATTTTTTGAGTATTATGTGATGAAATTTGAAATCATATTGCTATCTGAAAATGTCTAAGTAACTGATATACTATTAACCACCTTTATGTTTACTTATTTAATGAACTCGCATCTTAGATCATTTGTATTATTATATTCTTACTTTCCTTCGAATGGATATTATAATATGTAATTTTTTGATTGAATTCAACAAGGGCGATATTTTAAACAAATAATAAAAATAGGGCGAGTAACCAAGCATCATATACTCTCTATCATTCTTCCGGATGAAGTATTTACACAACTGTAAAAAATATTGCTTCATTTTACTTTTTAGTAACGCTTACATTTTTTGTTACTATGGAAAAATGGATACAATTTATTCACGGAACGAACTTTCTTACTTAACTAAGTGGAAAAATTTTTTTTTTTGACTTCTTGTTTATCTTTAACTGAACTATATCTATGCAGTAAGTATTTAAATTAGGTACATCAAACATCTGAAATATGTTGACAAAAGTTTTTGGGTATTCAGTTTTCAACTTACCAGTAGCATGTTGGTTTCCTGCTGAAGACTGACATTGACCGTGAAGATTGGGCTTATATCTTCCAGTCCCCACCCTTTCTTCTGGGGGGTGTTTCTCAACTTGGACTCACGCAATAGCCCTTTCGGACATCTTCAAACTATTAAGACTGATAACCTCAGCCAGTCTCGAGAAGACTTGACCTTGAACATTCATCTCTTTTAAACAATACAAGTATATTATCACAATGCGCCGAGATTTAGGATGCCAGACCGGTAATGTGTGCTATACACACGTTATATGGTGATTTTGTGAGATCAGTTTGGAATAAACTAATGTGAATATCCACTTTAATACGTGCAGAACATTTAAAAATATAATGTCTACAGAAATAATCTACAGCGCATATGCAATTCGACGAAGACCTAATGAGCAGTTATAGGAACACTTATGACATTTAAAATAAAGGCTTCAGAAGAATGAAAGGGCTCAGAATATAATTAAAAACAATAAATAAATTTCTATATAAGTAACAAAATAATTTAAAATTTTACGCAAATGCATAAAAATAAGTTAAAAAATGTTCACCGAAATGAAAAACAATAGTAACAAAAATATCAATCATTCAATTATTTTTGAAAAGTTTCCTGAAAAAGTACAAAAAAAAAAGTTAAATTTTATCGCATATAAAATTTGTTGTGTTTTAAATTTAATATCATCAATTGTTACTAAATCAGTTCAAAATAAAATTTCCATCATTGTCAAAATATATTTGGATTGACAATATTAATTTTATGCAATGATATCATGAAATCAAATCGAAAGTAAGGAATTGGTTAAGTGAGGGTTGGTGTTAAAAAACATTGTAATAAAACGATTAAACCGTTTATTTAGGCGATTATGCTATCATATTATTATGTGTATAGGCAATAGAAAAGACAAATATTTCCATTATATGCAATTAATATTGCGGTTTTTACAATATTTTGTTTGATTTTGCAATTCCAAATAGAAACTCGCTCTTAAAATTAAATTTATAGCGCGATTGCCAAGAGGTTGTCTCCGTAGTTGGCTGGTGGCGCTGGGGAGTTAGCGGGATTTGACTGTTATTTTAGTACATTAATTTCTGAAACTCATATTAATAAGAATTGACAAGAATAATCTAACAATTAACTTTCAGTTATATATGCAATAGAGTCCAAATACAATTTAAAGGTTAAGAATTAGTATGTAAGTTAGTTTTAAGTTTGATCAAAAAGGTGAGCCCCATCACCTTTATTAGTCAGTTTAGTCCAGTCACGTATAATGTATATCATTATAATTGTTTGTTCATTATATAATTTTTATAAAATAACAAAACCTGTATATAATGTAGTGATGCTACAGGAAATACAGAAATAATTTGTAAATAGATTCGCCTGAGGATCTATAATTATAATTATATATAGTTATCTGTAAATTTAAAGGGGCTATGAAAAAAAAGAGTTATTTATGTCCTGTTGGAAAATTCTTAATTTCTTCTTGTGATTAAATTACAGTTATCTAACAGGTGTGCCTCGCTTAGTGGTACTATAAATGTTTGGTTTAGGTTTCCAAGCTAAGAAGTATAAAAAAAAAACTAATTATTTATAAAATAATTGCTTTATTGCACTTCATATGTTCTTTGTTTACATAATTATATAAAAAAAAATATTAATACAAAATGATTATATACATTAGATGAGTATCACATGGACTTATCCTAGGTAAAATGGTTTAGGTTGGCACAAGCGTCGTAGGGTCCGGTGAAGATCACTTCCTGTAATGGTAGCCGGAAGAAGCGCTGAAGGATGGCCTGGCTCCTCCGAAACCTGAAGGCCTGTAGGATCCAGCTCCAGATCCAGAGGAGTAAGATCCACCGGTGTTGTACTCAGACTGTGGGTTGGCGGCGTTGTACTGGAGGGACCTGTAATGGCAGCAAATGAGCATTTGAGACATTGATGAAGTTAGGACGTACGATTGTCAATGTGATTGTAACACTGGACAACAAGTCGTTGCACTCTTTAAAAGTAGATGCGTTGACAGCTTGTTTATAAGGGTTGATTTAGGGGTGTGAATACTTACTTGAGGATCTCCTCTGGGATTGGTGGTGGAGTGGGGAGGTGGGCACCCTGGGCTTGGAAGCCGTTGGCGTCAGCGGTGTAAGTGATGGTGTAAGTCTGGCCATCGGGTCCGGTGTATGAGTAGGAGCCATGGGCGGATGTGCCGTCGTCGGGGCCTGGGCCTCCACGTCCGGCTTCTTGGGCGTTTATTCCGTTTCCGGTCTGGTAGCTGGAACGTACAAACGCATTAGAAACATGCTCAAATATTTGACATTTACCTGGTAGTACCGCAATGTTTAGTCGTTTCAAAAAAAACAATTACTTTTGACTCACGTACAAACTAGTTCTTGCGAAGAATCGTTAAGAACTCAACTACCTCGGCTTTTAAACGTACAATTATATATATTATGACGAACTGTAACCTGTAAGTGCGGTAACTACTCTCGAGATGGCATAACACAGAATACTCATCTACTAGACCGCAATACAAATGACGCAAGGTTACTTCAAGCTACTTACGATTTGCTATTAATCATTCGGGTGTGGATCATGTTTGTGGTAAAGTTTCAAAGAATACAAAATATCAGAGACACTGGATCCTGACACAGACTTAATTTTGAAGTATGACAATTAGCATACGCTAATAATTTTTTATATTTACCTTTTACTAATTCAATAGTTTATGCTGCCTCTTACCCACCATACAATTGTTTTTTTTAGAAGTAGATATAATTTTTCTTCCTCGGAATAAATTTTGGACAAAAAAAAATTTTAATTTCGATTTAAAAAACCAACTAACTAATTCTCTGAAATAAATAGGTAAATGTTTTTATATTTGTTTACTCCAATCAGTTTAGTAATCTGGAGATATGTTACAATGTACCACGATGTACTTAGATGGTGAAATAATTCTATTGGTGTTTCAGTAATGCATGTTCATGGATAGATAATACAGGCTTTAACGTTGGAAACAGCGAATTTCTTAATTTCAATAGCAACACGATTAAAAATGTATTAATGATATAACATGGAGCCTACATGCGTTCTATTGAGCAAGCACCGACTGTAGGCACTCTACATATTTTATTCGTTCGGTTCACACGCCTGATCCTCCAGAACACGATCATCGTCTAGGCAGTACCTGGTTTCGCAATTGCCTTTCCATCGTTCATCTTCGGTTACGTTACTAGACCCCAATAGTAAAAAAAAAAAAAAAAAAACGTGACACGGATGCGTTTTACGTCTTGGGTTTATGGCCGAGTGTACTCTGCGAGATATTAACTGCGAGTTGCATACCCATAGTTATGACATAGATTGGACCAGATTCCTTATGAAAGCCAGTGTGAAGTATGTACTTAGCATGGCTGAATGGTCCATGTACTACTAATGTAATTTTACTATGTTACTAAAAACGTTTAACTGTAAATTTAAGTGGCATCAAAGCCGATTCGAACTCTTTTTCTCTCTCTGTCTCTCATATAACTAATAATGATTTAATGACTTCAAAGTGGTCAGGTGATGTTTTTAAAATGGTTTTAAAAAAATCACGGGATAAATTTAATGACAAATATTGGTACATGAAGGTTTCCAAGTGCTTACTAATTGTCCACAATCTTAATTATGGGCTAAGAAAAAGTGCAGGATGCATCATATTTCCTTACCGACCGTTAAACTCACCCTGTATGCAAATAAAACTGCCTCTTGACCGATCACAAAATAGATTGACCATTAATATTAAATGATTCTTGGAGCATCTACTATTATTACTGGACAGAGGTGTTTGATACCGTGCCATTTTAATAATACGGTTTGCGAACATAATTGTTGTTTACTACGTACAGTACGCAATAAATATTTAGATTCTCTTTTGATATATTTGAAGTTTAACCAGACATGTTTGTGATTAGTTATGCTATTGCAGGTTTGGCCTTTTGTAATAATGGAATATGGGATAATGACTTATTTTGTGTTGTATTTTTAACCGTGTCTTATGAGAACACGAGGGTTGAAGAGGCTATCTGTCACGGAGATCCCTGACACCAAAGGTCTCATCCGTGACACTCCCTTACTGGGATTGATGACCGGTATCCTTGGCTACCGCGCATCGGACCGTTCTAGTTCATTTGTATTGTGTCGGCCCGTCCCTTTCTAACCGCTGAATGTCAAGTACAAGTGGACGAGAGGCACCTTAGCCGTTCTCTTTGATGTTAGCATACGCCGTTTGGCACACGATCCAATTCAATTTTTTTTTTTAAAGAGTTTGTTTACATGTGAAAGCTACATTTGTAGAATCCTTTCAGAAATAAAAAAAAAGATATGAAATGTTCGAAGATTTTGATATGTTAGTTCATGAAAACAAAATTCTGTGTGAAGTAGTTCTCCACTAATATTCCGCACACCCGCTAGTGGAGCATCATTCATTCTAGAATTGATTTCGCTAGTTTATCATCACGACAAATAGTCAAAAAGCAATTGATATTGAGCAATGCAAGGTGATTCGCAATCATTTACCACCGTTAAAGTCCCTAGGATCTACGAACAAAAGAGAGTGTAACTCAGCTGTGACCTGCCTCTCTATGAGCCAACCTATCAATTCAATTGTTAGCGGGCGATGCGCATCCATCTAGAACGGCCTCCAAGTCTGTTCGCGGCGAGAAATGTGTATCCATTTTTTATTCATTAGACCGTGTCGTAAATTTTGATGTTTTATTCAATAGGAAGGATATATTCAGGGCAGATGCGTGCGGAGTTTGTGCTCAAATTAGTTTTGTGGACTGTCTAATTGTCTCGCGATGTTTTATAAAAACTTTTTTACCAAAAATTACCAGCCAGGTGAATATTTTTGAAAATTTTTCATAGTCGACTCAGGGAAATTCATTGGTAACACTTTTACGAAAGAGGGTCGTGATAAGATATTGGTTCGGAGAAGTCTCATTCTGAGTCAGTTACTTTTACTTTCATATTTCGAAACAAAGGCTTTGAGACGCCCTCTTTAAACATTTCTCATGACCAAGTTACTGCTGTGCTAATGCACTTCTAATCATGGGCCAGGCTCACTATCCCCGTTAATTAATACACAGTTTTATGAGAGTATCAGGAAAAAAGTTGCATAAGAACGTTAGAATTTTAATTATTGTGTCCCTCCCAGATTTTCTCCGAACCACCCGGATGCTTACCTGTAAGAGTACTGTCCATCTCCTTGGTTGGGGTTGTTCTCATAGGACAGGATTGGGATGACGGGTCCGGCAGGTGCACCACCTCCGAAAGATCCAGGACCACCACTGTAGCTACCTCCAAAGCTGGGAGCGGAGACAACGCCACCGCCAGCACCGACTCCTACTCTAGGGGGCAAGTAGGAGTTGAGCTGGGCGGCATAGGCGCAGGTAGCGAAAAGGGCAACAATGACCTGAAACAATAGAAGATATTCTCTTGAATTTATTGCACTTATATATAAAGTATAATTATAGCTGAAAATGTCATAAAAGTACGCTCATTTACTCATTTTAAGCTCTGAAAAAGCAGATGGAAGCTCTTAAAATCCTTGCTGTGTATGTTTTTGTCTCTTCGTCAAAAACCGTTAAGTGGAAGACAATACAAAATTTCTTATCATTACTTCAGTAAAGGCCAAAGTTATGTATCTCGGTTAAAAAAATTGACCACGTCAGATTTATTTAAGATTTATACAGTCAGAATCTATCCAAGTTGAAAATGCAATGGTATAAATAATATGACATTACTCATTTACGGCATAGACGTGTTACACATTAGAAAATGTAAGTACATAAAGTATAAAGTACAGTTTTCGTTTCGTAATGTAGGTATAACTAATTTTACGTTCCGAAGTCAGTAGCTCTTAGCGCCGCTCCGACTCATCGATACTAACCTTCAACACTTTACATCTGTTCTCTCAAATTACCCTTTCATGAGAACATTTTCATATTGTTATTTAATTTAATTTGATTAAATATCTAAGGGTGTGATTCATCTCCATCCATTGCTTGCTAGTTTAACGGGGGAAAAATTATTCCAGAAGGAGTATTTAATAGACACAAATGTATTTGATAATACAAAGCATGGAATCTTTATAAAATCGGTATTTAAAAAAAATCAATAACCATCAAGTTTAGATATAGGTAAATTAAAAAATGAAAAACCTCTTTGAATATAGAGAATGGATATCGCTAATGAATGGTTTCTGCCAAACCAAACTAAAGCTGAAAAGTCTCTTTTTACTCTTTTAATATCGGTGATACTTATATTAAAAAAACTATTTTTTTTAGATAGTCTACAGGGAAACCGCAAATATGCATCGCCAAATAATGGTCCGTTATCCTGTACGGGCACCCTAATGTTACATAAATGTAAGTGTATTCTATGTAGGTGGGCACGTAATGAACGCAATACGTGCCAGATCCTCGCCTCTTCTCCGCCGGAATCAAGTCCTTTTGAGGCGGTGTTACGAAACGGACGAGACCCATCCCTCATGAGAGAGTAATTGGCCAAACGAGTCTTTTCGAGACTTCCGAAATGACGTTTTCGACAGTTCGCCGATTTGCTAGACTCTAGATATGGTTCGTACCGTTTAGGATAATCGCTATGCTCTCTAATGATATTGCGTGATTTTCAATTTTTTTTATTTCTTCTCATCATACTATTTTTGATATTTTTTAATAAATTTACTGCAAGCTCATATCAATCAATTGATGCGCTGAATGCTTCTCCGAATTTTTTTAAAAATATTTGAAGTATAACAAAATGGCCAACTATAACTTTTATTTTAAACCGTTTAATAAAGTTTTCACTAATTATGCCATTTACGCAAAAACTAAGCAAAAGTGCCGATATAAAATCTCTGCTGAAGGCTGGATAAAATGATGCTATTCAAAATGTACAGTTTATGACATTTTTATATAAAAAAGTCGAAAACTCGGCTTGAAAATATGTAATCGACTTGGTATTATTTACAGGAATTTCAAAACTGTTTGTTTTTTAGTCAAGAGTCAAATATTTCATTTAGAACTGTAACGAATGAAAAAAAATATTAGAAGAACCGAGGAAGGTGAAGTGAACTGTTACCAGACCGTGTACATAACAATATACATACTTATATATATATAATAGTGAATGCCGAGTGCACATGAGTACTCACGATTGAGTTCATCTTGGTGATGCTGGGCTGTGTGTGAGTTAGGGTGGTATTGCCGCCCAAGCCTTTTATATGAGCCAGAGAGAGGATCTCGCCCCCACCCAGCAGAAGGACGAGCCAGTTTGCGCAAGCCTTTCTGCAAAAGTTCAACCCTTCCTTGTCCCACCCTCAGCCGGAATCTGTACCATATCCTCTATATAGAGAGGTCATAGAAAATACATATAGAAAATAGTGATTATATTCTTTAAAAGAATACATTCTAGCTGATCAGATGTAATAATCAAAATGTTATGCGAATTTTCTTCGTAGAAAATTCGTTTCATTTTTAAAAATTATTTCTCAAATGTTTAGTGCACGTATTCAGATATTCATATATAAGTTTAATTGACATATAAATACTACGTTGGAAGTCCAATTGTGGGCTATTAATATTAATTATTAACACCTCTTTCTTGACCATCCACAATTTATTTTATTATGACACTGGGACATTCAGTAGCCACTGTTTTGCAAGCATTTAAACTTTTCATTTTAACATGCCAAAGCGTGTCTTAATTTATTAAATATTTTGGCATTATAAAAAATAATAACTCTCATTGAAAAACAAGAGGTTTTATTGTCTTTTGTTTTAATTATAGTCGGGGATAATTTATTAATTTGCAATATTATGTTCTATTAAATTTTAATTAAATTAATAGAAAAGAAAGACAACAAATTTTTCTCAATAATTGAATTTTCTTTTTTTTTATGCGTTCATAAATCATAAATAATAAATATTATCATTTAATAAATTAATCATATGATTGTGTCGATGTCGTGAAGTACTCAAATTTTTATTCTAATTTTTTTTTACTTTCTAACGTTTAGTAGTTTTCAAGTCTGATTGAACTAACAGAAAAATTCGGTAATAATAAAAACGTATGCATAATTTGTACTTATAATATGACTTCTTAATTAAAGTGAGTAATATCTTCGCCGATTTCGTGTAAACCTTTTTCACCACCTTTATTTACATATTAAACATAACTTTCATATAATTTTTTTTCATTTCCTGCTGAAGATTCAGTATAAATCATAAACAAAAAAAATTTTAAACCAATATTAAAAAGCTGTTTTGTTCTTTATTTCTGTGTATTAATTTCAAAAAGAAAAAGAAAAATATAGCAAAAGTACTGTGATGTTATGAATAAATAATTAGTAATGACAAATCTAAGATTAATAACGCTGAGAAACGGAAGAAATCTTACATCTGTGATGTTACTCTTAATTTAAAACATCGTCGTCGTTATTTTAAAAAAGTATTAAAGAACTATAATGTAAAAACGTTTGCAATGGCGTCAAAATGGTTTTCTCTATGGCAACATAACAAAAAACAAATAGTTTACAAAGGAATTGATATAGTAAATAGATTTTTTTTTCTTTCATAGCCCCTTTAAATTTACAGATAATTATATATAATTATAGATCCAAACTTTTTTTTTCTTTTTTTTCTTAGCTCTCAAACTTATAAAAAATAGGATGTGGGAAAAATAAAAGGAAAAGATTAGATAAAGTATTCAAAAACTTAGATTAAAGACATTTTTTGTGAGAATGAGTTATATTCTAGGCTTACTTATTAAGTCAACTATATCTAAATTAATATGACTAGGCCAGTGACTGTACACCGATAGCTCCAAGTTAGAGAGACCCCGTCACTATTGCCATAGCCAATAATCGCCCATACTTATAATAGATGTAATTTACTTTCCAAAGTTTTATGTTTATTTTTATCGTTTAGTCTCTTGGCCGTATCTTATATTTTTAAATATCGTCTATAGAAGTTTACATGAGAGTGACAGAAGTGTGAAAGCAATCATAATTTATAGTTTTGATCGGAATTAGGGAGTGAAAATGAGCCGCTCTGATAGCTGAGATTTTTGGTTGATATATGATGACTGAATAGAATTAAATATCTTTGATAAACTATCAGATTCCTATTTATATCGACATCTTAACACTAATTTTTGTAAATAAAAATTGTTACTAATTACGTTTTTACGGCTGCCAATGTAGTACTGACTGACAGACAGATATACAGACGTTGTCCTAGTGCCTGTTTGAAAGTATTACCTCTCATTTTTGACTAGTGAATCACCGTTAAACGCATTTGCAACATGCACTTACAAAGTCCTGATGATACAATATTTTTTGGTTAAATAACAAAATCGAGTGACATTCGGAGGACATTACAAAAATTTAGTAACTTGAACATATAAAAAAATGAATGAAAACGGTAGGAATGCATTAAATAGACCATTCGTTTTATTATGTTTTGGTCCTGACATTATTGAAAACTTCATTTGTTAGAGTGTCTTTAAAATTATTTTTTTGTTAACGTTTGTGATGTGTAACGATGTGGTAAACACCAGGAAAAAATCAACTACAAACTTCAGAGATCTTATATGCAATGCCAATAAATGTATGGAACTATGATGTATGACGCACGGTATTATTAACTTATGGAAATAATAAATAAATAAAACATAAATGTGGATACAAATACATATTATAGCTTGAAGTAAACCTTCTTCCAGGGTTAATGTAAGGAGGGAAAAGGATATGGATATGTTGATATACTGTAGTATACAATAAAACATATGTATATTAATTCTGTCCTTACCTTATTAGTTTTATTTGTTTTCCTCGTTTTTATTAGATTTTTGTTGTATTTTCATTACGTTTTGTTTTATTTTCATTGTAAATGTAAGTAAATAAATATTGAAACATGTAAATAATATAAAAATGTACGAAGTATTCACAAATAAAAGTCCTAAAGGTAGACTACAATTGAAGGAAAGAAAAAAATACTTAAATTTATTTTTAAACAAACCAAATACTTTATTGTCAATGAAAGGCTTTAACAAAAATTTCTTAATCAGTAACTGGCATGGAAATATAATCTTGACTTTCAGAAACAGCTCCATAAGTGTTGGCACTTATTCGATCCTCACCATCGTTACAAAATACCTAATCGGTTTGTGAAATAGTGTCACGCGTTTTTTGGTCTTCACAATTATATTTTCACAGTAAAACGTGCTAGTGGCAGTAATAAAATATAATTACGTTAGAAAAAAAAAAAGTAGTTGAATTATTTCACAAGCAAATTCACAGTCTCTCCCAGATTTTGGCTTAATGAGACGAAAAATACTCAACTTCATAATTATGTACCAATGGACACTTATTGTTCTCAATGAATGAATGAATTGAAATGTTACGGTAATATTGTCCAAAATTCCTAGAAAATTGAAATGGTTGGTATCATTTAGTTTGTATCTGGAGTGAGATATCTATAAGTCCTTAAAAAAAAGTAAAAGTTAAGTTACTTAACAAATCTTAACTTTTAAGTCTTTCAATTAAGACGGCGATTGTAAAATAGATTCACCGGAACGTTTATAGCATAATTATTTTTATAGAAACTGCCTAGCTTGGTGAAAGGAGAGTTTACAATTTGTTCTATTCCTCAAAATCTGCATCAATTTGTTATGGTAGCTTTAATAAAATTGTATTTAGTCATACCGTACATAAATCTATTGTGCTTGGCACATTTTCTTTCACGTGCACATTGGTCATTGGCTTCACATTTGAAAATTAAAAAGGATAACATTTAACTGCTGATATCACTTTACAATGATTTTGCTTTTTATATCTTCGAGTTCGTTAGTACATTGATAGAATTGTTCAGTAGATTGTCTGGAGGAAAGGATATTTATTTGTTAGCTAAGTGCAAGGCATTTCATTAAATCTCAAGTGAAATGTTTGTTTATTCCGGTAACTGTTGTTACGTGTTAATGAGTACAACAACCGTATGTTAGAGAAATTAATTTCAGGGCAATAGAGGATCAACCAGAACAGATAAACCATAAATTGCTAAACTAATACACACAATTTGAAAATATTTGTAAGAATAAATCGTGAAGTGAAATAGATGAATCACAGGCAGTCTAACAATATTAATGTAGTTTCGCTATTAAATATTTCGGTTAACTTTGTCTGAATTATTCTATTAGGTTGGTGCGTATGAAATGTCGGATTTTTTTTAAATGTGAGCGTTTGTCTCCCTGATTTTGTTATGCTTTTGTTTTTGACATAACCTGGTTTATAGTCGTACTGTCCATTGCCAGAGTCACATTTTAGCAAAGAAGATTTTCTCAAAAGTGTTCCCTTTTGTTATTTGCTTTGAATTTTGTACCGATATGAATTCAACCGATATTCGTGTAATTTTCTTATATGAGTATAAACTTGGTAATAATGCTGCGAAAGCTGCACGCACTATAAACCAGGCGTTTGGGGAGAATACTGTGAACGATTGAAAAGTGCAGCGTTGGTTTGAACAATTTCGGTCTGGTGATTTTTCCCTGCAAAATGAACCCGCGTGGAAGACCCAAAACGTCTGTGAAAAACGATGCTCTGAAAGCATTGGTGGAAACGAATCCAACTGTTTCTTCAAGGGAACTTGCTGCCAGAATGGAAGTTGACCATACAACAATATTGCGACATCTTTCTGAAATTGGCAAGGTGAAAAAAATGGATAAGTGGATACCGCACGAACTAACCGAGCGAAATAAGCTGGATCGCTTGAACGTATCCTCATCATTGCTAACCTTTTTTTTTATTTTAATTGTTTTTATGGGCTAAACAGTACGAAAATGAAGACAGTCTGAAAAATGCCATATCAGAGTTCATTGATTCTAAAGATCAGAATTTCTTCAAGACAGGCACCTATGCATTAAAATCTCGTTGGGAAAAGTGTATTGAATTAAATGGAGCATATTTTGATTAAATAAACAGCTTTTGGAAAAACATATGCAGTTTAATATATTCACTTAAGAATCCGACATTTCATTCGCACCAACCTAATAAATAAAAAAAAATCTATATTAAAAAAAATAATAGCAACATTAATAAAATATAATTTAAAAACCTTCTAGTGTACAATTAAAATAGCGTGGTGTCACAATTTGGGAAAGTAGTGTACGACGACGACATTTTACCAAACAAAAACACCGGTCAAACTATCCACCATTGTATAAACTAACTCACGCACGAAAATTATACATTGGGTTCCAAAAACTCATTTGTCAAAGTTTTTATTTGTGGCATTTAGAACTTCATGTGCACAGGAGCACATTAGCCAATGGAGTTAGGATTTTGGAATATTTCACAGAATGTTATGGAAAAAATAAGATATAATTAAAAAAAAAATATTTGTTTTCGGTATTATATCGAAGAAGACGTAAGATGAATATAAACCTACATTCATTTACGTAAATGAACGTAAACGTTTATAGGTTTATGAAATAAATATGCATACTACATATACTGGAGCGTTTAAGGGTTTTGTTTGTTTTCTAGCCATTATCCCGTAGTGATTCTTTATTATTATTATTGTGACGCGTAATTATTGGTATTTACTTAGGTGCATTTATAATCGATAGATAGTTCAAAAGAACCGATTAAACGCAAAAGCTGTAATTACCAGCACACCTCACAAGTGTGGGAGTTAAGATGGATTATTTATGGAAATGTTTCATCTCGAGGTTATATTTTTGCAAATATGTAAAAAATAAGTGATGCGAAAAATATCATTATTTATTATTTCTGTCAGCTGAGATTAGTAGTTAGCTTGAATGGCCCTAGAAAACATATATTTTCACTGATGGTTTAAAAAGGACATTGCATTATTTTGCATTTCGATACAAAACAGCCCTGGGGTTTCCCAATAGCATAAATGCGGTTAATGATAAATTTTTTTTGAGTTTTTCCAATTGTAGTTGTGCTAACTAATTCACCATTTTTACCATGGATATGGAATGTTTGTGGGCTATTTGAGTTCTATATTATATTGAATTGAACGTAGTTATAATTAGGCAAATAACCCGTTGTCTCTAGTCAAGAGTATCATAGCGTTGGAAATCTCCGGAACGGTGGTTCATATTATAAGGAGATTATTGCATGGGGGGATAGTATGTTCGGACACCAATGTTAGGAAAATAAAAAATAAAATCGATAGTATCTGCAATTTTAATTTATGTTTTACTTATAATACTTAGCTTTGGTATTGAAGCTTAAAGTTTGGCACTGAAAATATTTTACCAGTACACAACTTCGTAGAGAGTTCAGGTTGTTCTTTCGTCCAATTTTTTTTTTAAATTATCGATGTAAATAAAATTAACTTTTGCTTAATGTTTTAAAAAATGTTCATTATGAAGGCTGTCCAGAACAGCTGTGAATTAAAAGCAGACACTGACCTACGTCTATCGATTAGGTTGTACACGAGAAGCCCCACTCGTTGAACTAAAGACCGCTCTTCACATTTCACGTTTTTCCGAATCGCAGACATCATCTCAACTGGAGCACGCTATTTGTGTCTCGAGACTCTGCCCACAATTTTATAACTTTATTTATAAACTATCATTCTGATCGTCTCCAATAAAAAAAAAAAAAATGATTCTTAGACAATCTGGTGGAGTAAAAACTATCACGATACCTTGGAGATCAGGTTAAGTGTAGGCTCCAGAAGACTTTCCACTTCCACCACACCAGGCTGAAGTACAATTGACTTGTGAGTTACTGCATTTAATTCACAGCAGTTCAGGACAGCCATCATAGCCGAGGATGTAAACATTTTTTAAAACATTAAGCCAAATTTAATCTTATCTTCATACAAAATTTAAACTCAAATGGACGAGTGAGCAAACACAATTGATAATGAAACATTATTTTATATTAACGTTGATTTAAATTCTGTGATTTGTCGATTTATTCATTTTTTGGATTCCCTTTTTCACCTTCTTCAAGACAAATGAGTTCAATTAATTTTGATAAATATGCTTTTTTTTCCTCTACCAAAATTTTTTTTACTCACTTTGCAGTACCTCAAAAACCCAGTGTTTAACACTACGATCTCACCAACCTTTCCACATCGATGGCAACAGACATCGTCGGGGAAATTAGGTTAAGATTTAGTTTAAGTTTTTATTGTTAGATGTAAGTTAATTTTAAGTCTATGATAAATAAGGTGAGCCCCATCACCTTTAATAAATTCAGTCCATTAATGTATAATTGTACTTTTGTACACTGCATGAGTAAATGCCCCTTATTACGTCAGCAACAAAACCCTTCATAACGATCTTAATATACCTTACATTCTTGAACTCATCCCTTCCAAGTTCATGAAATTACATAGTAACCTATCCAACTACCCTAATCCCCTAGCACAGTCATTGCACTGCACGACTCATCCCTATAATCCTCCTCGGAGACTAAAACGGCAGTGGCCTCGTGCACCGCTATAAATGCGTAACAGTGGGAGTCCTGGAAAAGGTCAGCTTCTCCAGTCATGTCCTGAGCGTCTGTGTTGCGCTCTTCGTCAGCCTCCACTGGCTCTTATCCGGTGACGCGGCTGATGGAGGAGCGTGGGGGACTTCCCAATACTCCGCATTCTCTTTCGCACGCGAGAGAGGTGACAACCATGTGTATTTGGAAGGTCTCTGGGTTGTTTGTAAATACTGTACGAATGAGTGAGTGAATGAAAATTGTAAATATGGTATGAATGAGAACATTTATCACAATTACTTATTGCCTAATAAGGCAGATTGCAATTTTATCATAATAAAGCTGTTTAATATAATAAAATGGAGATTACTACAAGTAGAAAACAGAATTTGTATAAAATGTAGCCAAGCTACAGGAAATATAATGAAGCAATTGTAAATAGATTCGTATGTAGAATCTGTATTTTGTAGCAAGGGGATATGGCAAAAAAAAAAATATATATATATATATATATAGATATGTAATATATATAACCCATTTTCGCATAATAGATGCTCTTGCCGTCCTTAATCCGTTTACTGTCAAAATTGACTGGCATTCAAGTGGGCTGCTACCGGTCGCCAACTTTTATGTTAGGTCTATCGCCGGCGTGGCAGGTCTTCCTTGGCGCAGTGGTAACCGGCCCACTAACGAAATTACAAGTGGTGTTGATTGGACGGGAGGAAAGGATCTGCGATGAGGCCATAGGGGTGGACAGAAATTGAGTTAAGGTCATCGGGAGAAATAGGGCAAACAGGAAATGGTTTAATGGGATAAAATTTCCGGAGAAGGTCCCATTGGATGCGAGAGTTTGTTGCAGAATATTACGTCTCGTGAAAGAATTTTAATTTGCCAATGCGGATTTGAGCCAATTGCGGAGGTTGTGAAGAGGTTTTACAACCCCTCGTATGCAAGATAAACTCCTTGCTGTAATTCCAACGCCTTATTAACTCTTTCCTGAGTCAATCAAGGAGCAGGAGGACGGTTGGCTCGGAAAGACTTAAGAGCGGCATGCTTGTCAAGAAGAGAGAGGAGAGAACTTTGGTAGTAAGAAAATCAACCATAGATCGACAGAGGTGAGGGAATGTTACAGGTCCCATTGAGTTGACTCCAGATCAGAGTCCAAGAGCTGTTCACACCAATCTTTTATTGAAATTGTATTTTAGATTCAGGCCCAAGAAATTGAGAACGGGAAATAAAAAAGCCATGAGGAACCACATCGGACTAATAAGCTCGAACCAATACCATGAACCGAGAGGAGCATATAGACTAGGCAGGCGTCGAAGCCATTGCACGTTACAAAGATAAATGAGGATGATGGTTTCAGTACTCTGATGGCATCCCAACGTTTATAGAAGAAATAGCCAGTCTACGTAGCATTGGAAAAATAGCCTACGTGAGAAGAACTGTGAAAATTTGGAAATGGCGGAAAATCTTCTCTAATAATAAAGGATTTGTAAGAAGCTATTCGCCGTACATGACGGAATCAGCAGCAGGCTGTAGAAAAGCGGTGGGATCATGGAACATTCAGATAATAACTCTTTCGAGTTTGGAAAAACACGGGGGCCTAACTCCGTATCCTGCAGGAGTCAGACCTGTCTTCGCTAATGGACAAGGAGGCTATCTGTGGAGTGAATGCCCTCTTAGTGCGAAAATAGAGGAACCCATTGAGCCCGGATCTGAATGGAGTGCTGATTTGAGGAATCCCCGAGATCATTATTCTGCTAAAGTAAAGACGACGTTGTAACAGATGTAGACAAGTAGGAAGCTCTCTCTCTCTCTCTCTCTCTCTCTCTCTCTCTCTCTCTCTCTCTCTCTCTCTCTCTCTCTCTCTCTCTCTCTCTCTCTCTCTCTCTCTCTCTCTCTCTCTCTCTCTCTCTCTCTCTCTCCCTCTATCTCTCCCGCCCTCTCTCTCTCTCTGGTTTGGAATTCAATTTATACAATAGGTCACACGCAGAGGAAATAAAATAAAAAAACCAGCAGGTTGATGAAATGTACTTTTGCCATTGAAATGAAACGGCCAGAAAATCAAAGATAGAAATAACATGCAATAAGAGAATAGAGGAGGAGCTGATAATCACAACATTGTAAACAGGTCACTCAATGTTACATGTTTGCCGGAAACAGACTTACAGAGACCCAACAATGAAGTTAACTATCGACAGCCCAGGATGAAGAAACTCCACTACTAAGAGGCTAAGAGTGACCTAAGATGAAGTATCAGAGAATGCCTGAGGAACACAATAAGAAGAAGAATTATCGATGCTCAAACTGGAACCGAGTTGAACATTTAACAAAATAATTTTAATGCTTATATTACAGTTTTACAGTATATATATCTTTTATCGTGAATTGTGCAATCATAGACAACTGGAAATTGCAACAGCTTTTGAATATTTTTTATTAAAAATGTCTTAAAGACAAGCTGACAGCATTAAAGGGTTCCAATATGTCACGTTCACATAAATGAATAAATTTACCTTGCAGATTTCGCTATTATTCAGCAATGGCCTATGATAAATATTTGTGAAAAATTGGTTCATTGGACACGACTTTTGTTTTTTTTCCAGTATAGTGCTGCAATATGATAATCCATTGGTATCACTGCTAGTCTAGGGTATAGAAAGCCTTATTCTTTTAAATTCAAATGTCTGATTATTTAAATAACATATGGCTTCAAAGACTCAAATGATTTTTGTTGTTACATAAGAAACGTTCGTGAATTCACGGTTTATGGTTACACAAATGGAATGAAGGCTGTTCGTGTAACGTTACAGTTATGTTATGCAAATCAGTTCCCTTGTGATTTCTATCAACCAAATTGCCCAGTAATCAATCAAGATTTATAATTAAGCCACCTCTTCATAATGTATGACACGCAATATCATTTTTTTCTATTTGTATATAGGTTTCTTTGTTGTAATCAATTAGTTGTAATAAGACTGCAGAAAAGTTTCGTGACTGTTTTCATGAATGGAAGAAAAGCAATTTAAATGTAACGTAAAAAGGAGAATTTGGAAATGTCAAGTATATGAAATTTCAAGTATAAAAAAGTCTACACAGTAGAAAGCGTATGTGGAATTGCTTTGTCAAATCAACGTTGTAGAAGGACAAGATATTTATTTCTTGCTTTTTTATGTTTCATAGCAGGAAAGCGTCTGAATTGTATAGCTTGCCTGAAAAATAGTTATTGCCAGTTTTGTTAATGACTAGCCTATTCATGGATTTCCAACCAGCATGATATATCTCATTATATATGCCATGACATCTGTAGCGACCGCTAACTACATAAGAGAAATCACCCTATACTCTATTGTATATATATTGTTAACAAATGTAAATAACATGACCAAAAAATAAATCATTGTAAATGTGTTAAACAATAAAAAATGCGGGGTGCCAATCAGTTATATGAGCTGGGACGCCAGCTGTCAGGGCAGGTATATAGACCCAACCGCCGGAGACCCTTCCAGGCCCTGTCAGGGAACAAAGGAAAGCCACATCATTGGCCACTACAATGGGGATGCTTATTGGCTGCTGGCAAGGCCAGCTGGGTATTTAAGCCGGAGATTTGGGTCCTGTATATCATTCTACTGTCAACTACTGGCTCGTGGCTACCCTGCTTGAAACTCTGAAACTTGCTGCTTCTTTATGAAAAACCTCTACATCTCTTTCTCTTCTCGCCTCGCTACGTTTTAGTTCGGCGTTGTCAGACCCCACACCTTCCTAGTGGGAATCTCTGCCTTCGTCTCGCTAAATCTAGCACCTCCTTGGGAGAGACCTCTCCCTAGTGGACAACGGTTGTCGTGGCCCTGCAAACTTACCAAGCAGTGTCTCCTGTGACAATTCAGTCAGCCTCTCTCCGGTTCACACTCGCCTTTGGGATACGGACGGATTTCGCCTACCCTCAGATACCGAGTGTGAATTCGTGGTCATTCCAAGACCACACAAACTACCTACACCACCTACCCTATACCTCTTCTCCTGAACATAGTGCATTGTCGGGGCACATACCTATCAAAAATGGAGTCAGATAGTAAAGCCATCACGAAACGATTGCCCAGGTTATAAACTCAAACAACCCTCACTTGTCACCAGAGCTAGGTAACCAGGCACCCCCTTCGTGATGACCCGACAACTTCATATTGTGTTACAATCTTTGATTATTCCAATTAACCTCTCTGGACAACATGACTTCTGTAAATTAATTTTCCATGAATGGGGCTTTAAAATGGTGGTTCAAACGTTTGTTGTCTGGATACCACTTCTCCTGACTAAATCATGGTAAACTTCACGATGAACTGAATGGCTGAACAGTGGCGCTTCGTACAATTACAAACCATGTTTTATCTATAGAAAATATCTCGGCTTGTTTTGGCCGACTTGTAGTGTAAGTTTTTAGAATGCCCGTGCTTTATAGGTTATATGAGTTGTACCATTAATGATAATTAACAGTCAGAACTCAATAAGGAAACCCATTTTAGAGCATAAATTCAAAAAAAATCATCCAATATCAACAAAAGAATATTCAATCAACTGGTTTAAGTAGTGTATTAACTATTTTTTTTAATTTGTTTGATTACTTAAAAATAGAAGTTCAATTTATGTCCGTACCGCATTATGAAATAGAAATCTTAATTTTCCATAAAAATAATTTGAGACCCTTACTTAATTACACTGACGTACAAAATTAATGCATCGCTCTTATTTTTTGAAAGATTTCGTGTTTGTACAAATTTTAGGGAAAGATATTTTTGGTTGATTGAATAAGTCATTTGAAAACTAAATTTTATTTTACACAGATAATCGAAGGTAAATTATGAATAAAAAAAAAGATAAACTTGGAAAAATATTTTTTTAAAAGAAAATGTACTAAATAACGGACATTCCTCCGCCTCTGGCACGTATGAAGTCCCGAGGAATACTGTCTCACTCTTCAACCACAAGCCAGCCCTTTCGAATTATTCAAGGGTACTAGGGCTCCCGGATTCCGACGTCGTACTCTTCACGGTCCCAGACGTGTGGTGGCCACACCAAGCGCTCAATCCTGAATTCGTGCTCTGTGGGGTCTTTATTACCATATTTTAACAGAATCCCTTGCCGATGTAGGAAGCGAACAGAACTTCAATACTCTGAGACGATAGGGACCTTCCCCACACAAGAACAAATTCAGATCTAGCGTCGAATTGCGACCCCAGAACATCCGTGAGCCACCACGAAATGCCACCTGGGCAACCATTCAGCATGGCGCGTACCACTCTCCTTGCCGCCTCCAAGTAAAATTACGGCCATCCGAAGACTTGAGACCAACTCTCACCTCATCTGAGAACTCTCTTCCAAGTTTCCAAATCCAATTCACAGGTTCAAACGTGCAAACTGAAGCCTGGCCATTTTGTGAGCTGTGGTAAGGAGAGGTCCACGGGCAGGATGTCTAGCTCTAAGGTTATTTTCATTAAGCCTTCTTCTTACAGTCCTGCTGGAAATGGAAACATTTCGGACTTGCTTTATGAGACTTTTTATCTAATTTTCGGTGATGCTCCGGTTTCGCAAAGCCAGGTGCCGGATGTACCTATCGTCTCTTTCTGCAGTTCTTCCTGGTCGATCTTGACCCTTTTTTCTTGGGTGACGATCTGTCTCCCTAAATCGCTTTAGAGCCAGGTCTATGGACGAGTGATGTACACACAATATCCTGGAGACTTCACGCTGGCTTTATCTATCAATGTCATAGGCTCAACGCAATCGTATTCACTTACTGGGACCATTGAATAAAATTAAAAACGTTAAAGAGTAATTCTATGAATCAAATGCTACTGATTGTGAAAAATGGATTTAAGAGTAAAAAAGCATTATTCGCGGTTTATATTTACACAGATATCACCCAAGTACCAATAGTTAATCAAAATAAAAGCGGAAGATAATTTATTTAATTTTAACTTAAAAAATTAAGTGGTGCGTTAATTATGCCCATCGGTGTAGTTACGTCAATATGTTTGATGATTTCGATAGTAAGTTCGTACACATTGAGTTATCCCTCTATGAATATTCTGGAGAAAAGTTAGCATACCCACAGCAGTCATTGTATCGTGGCTGATTCTTTAAATCGACTATTAATAAATTCAATACCAATAACAAAATGAATATTATGCTATATGGAGTGTACCAAAGTAAATATCTCGAAGCCATGATTAAAAATATGTACCAAGAGTTGGGAAGTTAATGAGAGTATTACAAAATTTCATAAAAAATTGTGTTCAGAATGTGTTCGCAATCTCAGTTGCTAAATGTCGAAAATGCTATTCTGCTTCAAACAAAAACAACCCCTTGAAAAATAATGAATAGTCCTTAACTACTCAATTACTTGGCAAATGAAAAACTACAGAATTTCTCGATCATATTCAGTAAGTTGGAGCTTGGGTGCAATTAACATGCAGTTGCAAAGCCAATGAAACTGTCATCAAATAGTGTTTTTAAAGGTTTATTGTGATAAAATTACAATCTACCTTATTGGGCAATAACTAATTGTGATCAATGTTCTCATTCATACCATATTTAAAATTTTCATTCACTCATTCATTCATACAGTATTTAGAAACAGCCTAGAGACCTCCCGAATACATGGTTGTCACCTACTTCACATTCGTATGAGGAAGCGGAGTATTGGGAAGTCCCTCACGGTCCTCAATCAACCGCGTCACCGGGTACGAGCCAGTGTAAGCTGATCATGAACACGAGAGCTCACAGACGCTCACGACATGTTTAGAGATTCTGGCCAATGCCAGGAATCCCACTGTCACGTATTTATAGCAGGTCACGACGCCACTGCCGCTTTAGTCTCCGAGGAGGATTATAGGGATGTGTGGTGCCGTGTAATGACTGTGCTAGGGGATCAGGGTGGTTGGTTGGTAATTTAGAGAAGTTCCTTTTTAAAAACTATTTCGATGGGAGCTTTCTAATAAGTGTTTACTTTAGATTCTTGACCTGAAGATAGAACGAAGTGGATATAAACCCTTTCCTTGAAGCTTCGGACTGGCCTCTGACCTCCCAGTGCAGTCCCACGCTTCTCTTCGCTAATTAATAGACTCGATTTCACCGACCGATGTCTACAGCCATCAATATCTATGATCGGGTTTCTTCATTGGGCTTGCCACTAAATTAGCCAGCCTGTAATGTGCTCAAATTATACTAGCTGCAAACCCTCCAGCTATGTTTTCGACATATCGTACAGTCAAAGTTTAATCTTTGTCAGATACATACATACTCAATACGGAGCGTAGGATGTTTTTTATTCCAGCTTCAAAGTATGATCAAATAAGAAAATATTTCGGATAAAATCGATTTTTATTTGTAACCACGTACAAGGGGAAATGTTTATTTTCAAACCCTAAAAAATTCACCGCGGAAACCACTATCATCCTTGCCCTCTGGCTGTTAGAATCGATAATTTAAATCTCCACAAATAAAGTTCATGGTAAATTCTACTCACTGAGTATGCGATTTCCCTGCCAAACTAGATTAAACTGAAAAAAGAATTTCAAATATTTATTTTAATTAATATTCGGAACAAAGTCGTACAATTCTGTTTCCTGGAGAGTTTCCAAGAGCTGATGGATATACAATTATTTTTAGTTTAATAATTTATTTTTGTTAAATAATACACAAAGTTTTTCTAAACTGCATCATCATAAAAAAAAAAAAAAAAGTTAACCGTGAAAATCATTCTTATGAATTGCTACGAATTTAAATTGGCAATGTGGTTTAACTAGTAAGTGGAAGGATTGAAACTTTTTTATTTTTAATTCGCTTCATTCTAGTCAAATATCTTATAAAGTATAAATATATGTAATTATACCAGCAGAGGGAATACGTATGTAAAGTATTTTATCTCACATAATACTATGCTTAATATTTAATAGATAAGAGTGTATGTAATAAATGTCGGATATTTACACTTACCCTATAATATATATATATAAAATACAAAATACATAATGTATGGTTCACGTGTTAAAATATGAGATCACTCAGCTATCGAGGCTTGGAAATAACCATAAATATGTCAACATGCGATGAAACCAAATTGATATGTTGAAAGGAAATGTTATTGTGAAGAAATCCTTTGGATGAAAATGTGACAATATGTCCTTACGTGCGTCATAGCCACTGAGTTCAAGTTCTGCTCTGCTATTTTTGCTTGATTTCATTCTGTACAGATTGTAATCTTTTACTTTATCACACAAAATTTCTTCTGTCATATCTACATTTACTAATATTTAGCTTTTACAATTATAACTTCAGATGATATCTTAGCATTTTGTTGTTATTTTGTATCTTTTATCGATTATGTATGTATGTTTTTGATATTTTGTACATATTATTATAATAATAATAATAATGTATGATAATACATAATAATATGTATTATGTATAATAATTTATAATGTTTTAGATATTTAAGTAGTGGGTTCGTTTGGAATTGGTTATAAGGTTCTCTGAACTGCTAAGCCACGGTGTGCTAGTAAAAGGGTGTCCCAGAATTAATGCATGATTTGATTTAAATAGAAATCTATTGATCAGAATCTTTGATTAACTATTGGTACTTAGTTGATATCTGTGTAAATATAAACCGTGAACAATGCTTTGTTTACTCTTAAATCCCTTTTTCACAATCAGTATCATTTGATCCATCCTATCTGCACGTCATAGAATTCGTCCTCACTCATCTTTCTTTTTTTTAACTCTTTGTAAACGTTATTAATTTTTCAATGGCCCCAATAAGCCATTTAATTGAATACGATTTCGTTGAGCCTATGCCATTGATAGAGAAAGATAGCGTAAAGAGACTGGGTGGACGTCATTCATGGGCAGTTTTTTGTATTTTTGTTGGTATTTTTTTATTGAATTATAAAGCAAATAGGATATGGTTATTTATGGAGTAGCACATCAGGCAAATGGCCTCCACGACTTGGCTGGCACATACGCACTCTTTTGTCGAAATTTTCCATGACTGTTTGGCATAAATGTGGTTGAATTTCCTCTTTTAATGCACGGGTGGATGTGGGCCATAAAAATAAATCTAAAGATGTTAAATCACACGATCTAGGGGCCCAATTCTGGTCACCGAAACGAGAGAGTACACGACCTGAAAATGTCTCATGCAATATTTGGATTGTTTCATGGGCTGTATGGCATGTGGCACCATCTTGTTGAAACCAGATATTGGCCACATCAATATCATCCAATTTCGGCCCAAAGTACTGTTTTTACGACGCCGAATTGATGTTCCTGGATTTTCAACAATACTCTCACGCACTGCTCCGATATTGACATTTGTTTTTGGACGACCTGTGTGTTTAGTATCTCCAACTGATCTAGCCTCCCTATTTTTTTCTATTAATCTCTTCACAGTTGATGAAGTCAAAACACTATTCCGACCATTTTTTGTATGAAATTTTCGAACTGTGGCCGCCAAACTTTCATTATTTTTGAGATAATGTTCAACAATAAAGACACATTGTGCTATCGTATAACGCTCCATTTTTACTAACCCTAAACAGTCAGCAGTCAAATTGTTTTATTTTTAGGGTGTCCAGCACTTTACTGCACAAATGGTGGCAAATTCAAATCTTGTGTTAATTCCGAGACACCCTTTAGTATTAGGTACCTAAATTATTTAAAAAAAAAAAATTTTTTTTTCTCTCATGTATAGATTGTTTGTTAGCTAGTTTTTTTTAACTGATTGGCCACCTGGTGAAAGATCCTCGTTATGATAGAAACTTGGCCGAAAGAAGAAAGTTGAAGCACGGAGGTGTCAGTGCTCGTGACCAAGAAGCGGTGTCGTTGGATTGCCTATTGCGCAGTCAGTTTCATTGCTTTTGATCTCTTATGGTTTTTTTTCTTTCTTTTTTTTTTTGTTGGCTTTTATTGTGCAGTTATCAGAATCACTTTCGATGCAATATTTTGTCAGTGTTTGTTTCAGTAGGGTTTGATTGACCTTAAATCAATGTTTCACATGAACCAGAAAACGATTCATCAGAGACACATCACATATAACCTGCTTAAACATCAATAACATTCAAAATATACCGAAATACCATAATTCGTTTTATTCCACAAGGAAAAAAATAACAAGACAAAACTTGAGGTTTTATTTTTTAAAGATTATGTAAATTTGATAAAATTCAATCTGAATTCAAACAATCTGGGAGCTCAATATAATAATATAAAAATACATGACAGCTGATTCTTAATTAATTGATTGATTTTTAGAGATAGTAAACCAAAATAACTTAGCTGCATTTACGTCAATAAAGAGTTTGATAATCGTCAGGGAATGTCACTGTTATACATGCAAATGAGGCAAGAAAAAGCCATTATGACGTATTTTTGATCAAGATTGGTATCCTAAATATAAAACTCTATATTGTGATAAAAATCATTGAATTTGAGGAGGATACTAAATCTTTTAATGTCGAAAAGTGTGGTGAAAAATAAAACGATAAATAAAAAACGTTTCTAGTTAATAACAAGTTTAAAATTTGAAATTTAAGGTTTTTTTTTTCAGTATCAGCTATTAAGTAGTATTATAATTTTGTGGTTTAGGGGAAATGTCGAATATCCATGATGATGTAACTGTCCTCAAGAAATGAACTTATCTAAGCATGAATTAAATTGTGGCCGAAGAGCTGCACAATTTATGATTAATTGTTAAATCAATCCCTGTAACTTTGCAATGCAAATCGGCCTCATATTAGATGGTGATTTATTCAAAAATATTCTAGTCAAGATATAGACTATGTGATTGGGTCAAAACCAGAAAATTGAACCTATAGGTTAATGTGCTTAGAAATTCCAACTTCCCAGAATCGAAGGGTCTAAAAAAAATCACACTTGTTATTCATTGCTTCAACAATTTAATATTCGTCATTTTTGAACCAGTTTGAAGGTTTTTTTTATTTTATTTTTTGCATTGATAATGTTGGTGTTACTATCTAACGTGTTTTCTTGTCAAGAATCACGTATTATTTTGTAAAAGTGCGTTGAGTGTAACAGGAGTGTAACACATGGACCAGGGTTCTTTGAAGCGTAATGTCATAAAATGCTCTCGCTGCACTAACAGTAAAAGCAATTAGTTCCACCTCTCACAAGACTTCAGTAATGGTTTTCGAACGTCATTTAGAAGCAGGATTTAATAACGATACATTCTATCTAGTTAGATTCCATCAATTCCCGTCATTAGCCAACAACTGCCTAAGCCTTCAATTAGGGAAACCATGCAAAAAAAATTCTAATGAATCGGTGAGAATAATAATATAGTCCAACGAGGTATTGAAATAAACGTGAGCTTGTGACTGACTTGTAATCTGAGCTGCCAAGAAATGTAAAGTTAGAAAACGTGCAGATCTTTATTGTTATTATTTATTACATTTAAACATTGTAGCTCTCATTTAAGCTCGCTGTGTTTGATTAGTTGATACTGTAAAATTCAAATTCATAAGATTTTGTATATTGTTATCACGTGTATCTAATATAAATGTTAAACAATCTGTAATTGGTGTGCTTTTATTGTGTATTATGTGAGTCGTCAAGGAATTAAATTAATGTAACGATATTAAAACGTTTATAAAAAAAACACACAGTGCTATACTTAAGTTTAGACTCTAATTTTCAATTAGCAATATCTTACATATGTTTTGTTTGCAATAGTATATACAGAGGGGTCAAAACAAATGTATTTACTGTTTAAAAGTCCATAACTTGCAAACTAATTGACGGAGTTGTCTCATTTTTGGTAGTGTGATAGTTTGTAGTTCCGGCAATCGCCATACAAGCGTTGTATTGCGTTGTTTTGTTTTGTCAGATGACAGTCGCCAGATAGTTAGTGTTTTATTGTTAGTTGTACCTTGTTACTCGAGTAAACATGGGTGGTGTAAGGCTTACATTTGATGAAATGAAGTCTGTTTTAAAGTGGTATTTTAAGTACGAAAATATTAATGAGGCCATTCTTCTTTGACGGCACAGTTACCGGTGAGGTGTACCTTCAGAAGCTTCAAACATCCATTTCATCTGCCATCCAAGACTTGTATGGAGACGGAAGATTTTACTTTCAACAAGATGGTGCCCCAGCCCACTACCACAATCGTGTTAGGGCTTATCTCGACGAAAATCTACCAGGAAGTTGGATAGACCGTGGAGGTGCTGTAGAGTATCCACCACGTTCCCCAGACTTAACTCCTCTGGTATTTTACCTATGGGGAACACTAAAGGACGTCGTTTATCGACAAAAGCCACGCAAATTGGATGAACTTCGAGAATCCATCGAACATTCATGTGCAAATATCCAACTGAACACGTTGCAGTCAGTAGTTCGTACTGCAGTTCGGCGGCATCGTTTGTGTGTGGATGTTAATGGTGACCATTTCGAACACCTACAGTGATATCTTTAAGTGGAACTTTAAGCTACACTTTCACCAAAAATGAGACAACTCCGTCAATTAGTTTGCAAGTTATGGACTTTTAAACAGTGGATACATTTTTTTGGACCCCTCTATTTCTAGTATTTCTAGAACATTACATTATCTTCAAAGGAAATTAATTTGTTACAAAAGATGACTATAATGGAGTGGCTAAAAGTGAAATGTTTCTATGTTCTATTAACGGAAGTTACTCAAGTGGAAAAAAAATGTACGTGATATCATCAATTGAGCGTAAAGTCTAAGCTCATTTAATGGTTAGTTCTGACCTGTGAAAGTGAAAGTGCAATGACGTAGTATTTGTATTGTTGATTGCTCCGATAAAGTTTGTGTATTTTTACAGTGAATGTTAAAGAAAAAAAATTCCCAATAACTTTGTTTATTTATAATATAATCTACGACAAAGTAATGTTGTAGTACAACAGCTGTACCTAGTTTAATAAATTTACTTTTGTAAGCGGCTGCCATAACTGTCACCCTTAACATTTGTACTTCATTCGCTCCACTTCACAAGCTCCAAGTGTAATATACAATCGTATAGCTGACATATATTAACGCAGCACGCTCGAAGGTCGAGGATTCATTTTCGAACCGATACGAGTGTGAATATGCTTATATATTCTGCGGCGGTGATCATAAATATAATCCGGTCGACATACATTCTTTCTGGAGTGAAACCTTTGACCTAATGTAACACTATAATAAAGTTGTCGGGTCGTCAGGAGGGGGTACCTAGTTACCCTAGCCCTAGAGGGTTGATTGGCTATGACCTGGACAATTGCTTCATGACAGGTCTTACTACTGTACTATCTGACTCCATATTTGAGAGGTATGTGCCCTGACAGTGCACTATGTTCAGGAGAAGAGGTAAGGGTAGGTATTGTAGGTAGTTTATGTGGTCTTGGAATGACCACGAATTCACACTCGGTATCTGAGGGTCGGCGAAAATCGTCCGGATCCCAAAGGCGAGTTTGGACCGGAGAGAGGCAGACTGGATTGCCGTGGGAGACACTACTAGGTAAAGTTTGTAGGGCCACGGCAACCGTCGTCCGCGAGGGAGAGGTCTCTCCCAAGGAGCTGCTAGTTTTAGCGAGACGAAGGCAGAGAATCCCACTAGGAAAGTGCGCGGGGTCTGACGAGGTCGGACTAAAACATAGCGAGGTTAGGAAGAGATATGTAGAGGTTTCCATAAATGAGAAGGCCAAATCTTGAAACATGAGTGCAGCTGCAAGTAACGGTCATAGAGCCGTAGTGATTTATCGGCTAAAACTAGAGGGTATATATAGCCCTCAGTAACCAATGATCTGGTGTTTTATTCTGACCAACCAAACCGCAGGATTGCGGTGACACTAGACTGTTCTAGACCGGGACCCACCCAGGCCTGGGTCGCTACTTGACTCTCCCTTTAAGGGCCTCTGATTAGTTTTTTGTAGCTGGGTCTTTTATTGTTTACAATATTTACACTGGTATGAATTATGGTTTGGTAATGTTATTTACATTTGTTCAAATTAATTTACAGCATATTATAAGTAATTTACAATAAATATACAATGGAGTATAGGGTGATTTATCTTATGTAGTTAGATATCGATCGCTACAAAAGTGTTGGAATTTCGATCAAGATAGATACTCTGAAAAGTTTATGTCCCACCATACAGTGCAGGATGAGGAGAGGCGATTAACATAATGCGGTTGTGACCTGGTGGCAGCCATTAAACTTTGATGGCTTGATTAGGCTCGGGCCGGCAGTGAAGCAGACCGTGCTTTAATTGTATCAATGAGTCGGAAGATGACTTAGAAAAGAGTTGGGATGTGAATATGACATTCATCGATATAGTTCAATGAAGAAGTATCTTAACTAGGCGAAGAAAATTGTATTGTATTATTACCACAATACCATACTAGTCCGGACTATTACCCGCTTTCCCGTCGTTAGCTATTCGGTATATTATTGCTGTAACGATATTTTGATTCCTAAAAAAAATAAGCAAGCACAGCAGTTTATTTAATTCTTGAAGGCTAAATTCTTCTGGCAAATAAAGTAAAAGTGAGAAATATACTCACTTGGCATACTTCCTTTATAAACTTTACATACCACCTTTATAACATAATTACATATAATTATAGTATTGATCGTTTCGGTAAAGCATTGTTATATGTTCATCCGCCGACTTGGAAAATGTAGTGTAAAATTATAAATTAATGTTAAGGGACAGAGATTGCTAAAGTGGGACAAAGGCTGAATTTCATAAAGGACTGGACTTGTTTTTTGAGGGTTTGGGCCACTTTGACGGAAATCAGGGGTGTCATCTGTTGCCTAGTGTCGTTTAAGGAGACCGTTTACAACCCTTATTTTTATTCTGGAAAAAAGAGAATGTTATAAAAGATATTGGGTTTCAGCAGTTAGGTGGTTCTTACAGAGTGTTTTGAGTCTCCTACTGACTCATTGGCACCTTGGTGTGAAGTAGGATTCTGAAGGAATGTCTACTTACTGAAGATCGCGAAGGAGAATCACTAGCACAAATGGAAAGGAGTCTGGTCCAGAAGTTCGAATTATAGAGAGTCGAAGGACGCAGCGATGGGCACTAAGCAGCTCTACTGTGCTGAGGACTTGGGTTGTGGGCTTCCGCCCGTATTATATCACACTTGCTTGACAGATAGTCTGGAGGGCGCTTCACAGATCTTAGGGGCTTTTGACTGAATGCTTGCACCAACCGCTTCATATTTCGATGCCATCGATGAACCATAGTAAGAAGAAGTAAGATCTATGAAATCTATCATTTCTTCGTATTAAATTTAATAATTTTCTCATTAAAAACTTGTCTCATTTCTATTTGATATAAATGAATCCTTTCCGTTTTGATCACAACGTTAATTTATTCAGGTAAATTACTTAGAGTGTACACTCCAATTGGGACAATAGAAAATAAACTGAGTGTGTTTGAGAAAGGTATAATTTTGTACAACTTTACGCTGATGCAATACGCTCAGGGTTTGATAGGGGAATGAAATCGGTCGGTAGTTGAATAGTTATAATTCAAATATTCTTATTATTCAATCAAAGCTTAACAGCGTGGCATTTGTGGGTAAGTCAGGTAAATATATAAACGGATATATGTTCTGTAGAAAATATACATCCTGTATACCTTGCCTTAAAGTTTTGTGTATCCGGATACAGTTGTATATCAGGTAGATTAGTGTATCGATACGCATTGAGTGTCCGTATAAATTTAAAAAGTAGCAGGATGTAGACATTTGATAAAACCAAAGAACGCTGTCTGGTTAAAGCCAAAGGTAATTCTCGAAAGAAATAAACAGGTGTCTGCGCTTATTGCCTTCAAGTCGCATCCAGAGCTCTGCATTGTTTCCGCTTCTCATGAGGTTATTTTCAGCAATGCCTGCAAAGACAGAAAAAAAATATAGCATTAGTGAAAGGACAAGGATGAAATGTGAGTGGGTAAGTGACAGGACCTTGCACCGTGGGCTGACCCCACAGGAGATCTGTCACTGTCTTTAGTGACTGACCTGCGCTGATTAATTCTCAAGGCCAGCGATAGTGTAGCAGATGAGAAGTGAAGTAGTCTTCAATGCTTCGGCAAGTGACGGATTAGTAATTTGGATCTTCCGGACGTTCCAATCCGACAGACGACCTTGTTGTTCAAACCCTAGATGGATTCGAAAATGGAAAAAAAAAAAAAAAAAATTACTATCGAGTAATTTCGTCAAAGTAATCAAACTGTCAACCTTTATCCTGTAATACGTTTTAGAAATGTCTAGGATGTTCGGTGAGTGGCTTATAAACGTCGGTACTACTTTGTGTAACTTACATTTTCTTCCAATATTACATTGAAGTAGCTTATACTAACTCAACAGAATAATCTGATATAATTATCTTTATCTAGTAATATAATTATTAATAATTATCAATTGTAGTATGTAATCCCATTAGTATATAATTGTAATAAATATTGCTTAAAGAGAAAATATAGTGACTCTTTTGCGATTCAAATCATCTGATTTCCATTGGAAATATCCTCTTAATGATTCCTCCAGTCCTAAACAATCCTATTTAATTGTTTGCTCCGAATTCCTTGGCAATTTCAATAAATTGTTTAATAAGCCATATTTTCTGGATTTTATATGCATCTCATTCATATTTGCAAATTTTGGATACCTCCCACCCTCAGCCATCACGCTTTATGAAATTAAACTGTCGACAGATTATTTTAATCATGATTGATATTTAGATATCAAAAATTAAAATATTGTTCATAATTCTCTCTTGAACTGGAGGTTGTTATTTAAATGAGGTTATTTTCTACTAATAGCTTCGATTTTTTTGCTGTCCCTTATAGCTCCATCCAGTATGTCCATATTGGGTTTAGTATAACTTTGTAAAATAGTAATTTTTTTTATTATTGAGAGATTATACTTCCTTCGAATTAGTCTGTGCAGTTTTCCTAAGCGTCTGTTCAGTTCTTGTCTTTTTGGCCTCGTGCCAGGGTTCCATGTCGAGATGTAAGTAATGCAGATGTAGCCTTTTGTCGACACGGAAGCTTAAATACCGTACTGTCTTGGATACAAGAAGAGGGATGGAGTTAAAAAAACATCTAGTTGACATGACTTGAAGGAGAGGGTAAAGGTAATGTCGTCACCTTTTGCTTCATTAACCTGGTTAACTTGGTTCGCCATGCACCAATACTCGATCACATCAAGGTGTTCTTGAAAGTTAAGGGATGCTGTATCGGGGTCTGGGTGGGATGGCAGGACTGCAGTGTCATCTGTAAATGATGCTAAAAAGGTATTCGGGTAGAGGGGACATGAGTGGTGTATAGGTTATAGAGGACTCGACAAAGTACTGTGGAACTCCTACTTTTATAAAATAATGGTTAGAATATTCTAAACCGCTGCGGACTTAGCCAAGAATTAAAGGTATAAAACGACGAAGTCACTAAAAAGGCGGGTTTGTGTCGTGATTATCACCTGACCAACTAGGTAACATTTTAAATCCAGGTATACGAAATCATCAATGCAGCTTTCATAGATTATAGGAGTGAAGCATTTTAGTTTAGAAAAAATTCAAATATTAATTTCCGATATAGATGTATAGTAACACACTAGATATTAGGCCGGATAAAAACCAACAAGTACCATTACAAAACTAGCAATAACTAATTGAAATTATCCAGTATTTTTTTTAGGGATGAAGGTTGTCAGATGTATCCAAAGTTGCCATTTGTACATTTTAATATGTCGTGACAGATAGCTTCATATCAATAATATACATAATTCTAAGATCAGGTTTATGGATGTCAACATATACTTACACACATGTAATTACCGCAACACTTGTTAACAAATTAATTATTTCTTCTAAAGAATGTTAACTCAGGAATGCATCAGTGACTGTTTAGTTTTATGCTGGAAGCTTGCATAATCTGATGCAAATTGATGTCCATTGCGTCTATGGGACTGTGAGATGAGCCAGCTGGTGCTACGTCGCTATTCCTCCTAAAGAGTAAACAAAATTTATTTTTTAATTATCAAATAAAAAAATAATAAATTATGATAAAATTACAATCAGCCTTCTTGGGGAATAAGTAATTGTGATAAATTTTACAATTCTCCATTCACACGCTCATTCATACTGTATTTAAAAACAGCCCAGAGACCTCCCAAAACCACTTGATTGCCTCCTCCCTCGCATCTTTTTCTTTCTCGCATCTCACTTTGGGACCAAGGTCCTCCGCAAGCCGCGTCACTGGATACGAGTCAGTGGAGGCTCCCCAAGAGCGTGAGAGCCATAGACGCTCAGGACGTGATTAGAGAAACTGGCCATTGCCAGGACTCCCACTATCACTTAGTTATAGCAGGTCACGAGGCCACTGCCGTTTTAGTCTCCGAGGAGGATTATAGGGGTGAGTGGTGCACTGCAATGATCGGCGAAACTGGCCATGACTGTGCTAGGGGATTACGGTGGTTTGATGGGTTTCGATGAGATTTCCCGAACTTGGAAGGTATGAGTTCAAGACTGTAGGGTATATTAAAATCTTTATGAAAGTTTTGTTGCTGACGTAATAAGGGATATTAAATATTGTTCTCAGGACTTTTGATTGAAAGGATTGGATACGCTTGATGTTCGACTTTAGATTCTGACGTCCCCATAGCCCCATCTCGTATGTTCATATTGGTTTTTTTTTTTTCCTTAGCTCTCAAACTTATAAAATAGGATGTGGGAAAAATAAAGGAAAATTATTTTGGGCTAATGAGTGCCTTTCACTAAGGGGAGTCCCCCATTTGAAGGGTGTATGAGAAGGATATAGGGTGTGGAATGCCTGAAGGAGGCGGGTGGATTCGGGAAGGTAGTGAGAGTCTACCGAGGGTGGAGCCTAGGGGTACCTAGGCAATGGTTTGTAGTCGGCCAGGTCAAGCCTGGCCCACCCCGGCAGGGGGCTGAAATAAGTCGGCCACTCGGCCGGAAGGTCTACCCTGCTTAAACAGGTAGATGGAGTCTTGTAGCTTCGGTTGAGTCGGCCGGGAGATCGGCCTCGATATCTCGGCTGGGTGTAGTTCGTTCAGTCATCGGGTTCAATGACGTCGATCATCCTCCAGGCTTCGGCGGTCCAGCAGTGCTTCCATCTGACGGGCATTGGTGGTGGTTGAAGGTCGGAGAATAGTGGGTTGTGGCTATGTCTGAGTGAGTCAAAAAATTTGATGTGCCTTCTCTTGATAAAATCTTGAATGGTGAGCACTTCAAATTTTTTATGCATCTCGTCTGCCTTCATTCGGTCGAACGCGGTATGTTTGAGGGAGGTGCGGAGAACTCTGTTCTGAAATTGCTGGAGCGTTTGGAGAGTGTTAGGAGTCAGATACTTGAAGAGAGGGGTCCCATACATCAAAGCAGGTCTTAGGACGCTCTGGTATATCAGCAGCTTGAGGCGTACCGATAAAGCCGGGCTGTGAAGTAGGTGTCCGAGGCTGAAGAATTTCTTCCTAACACTCTTTAATTTCTTGCCGAGATGCGTTGTGAACGACAAGTGCCTACCGAGGGTAATCCCGAGGTAGCACAGCTTGTTGCTTACAGGGCACTCTTTGCCGCCTAAGACGAAGGATTTCGGGAGCTTCTTTTTTCCGGATTTGTAACTGAATATAATTCCTTGCGTCTTGGCCGGGTTGACTTGAATGTGGACGGCATCGAGTTTCTCGGAGATCCGTTGACTAGCGCTCTCAGCGAATTTCAGGGCTCTGGAGGGATTGATGCTAGTGCTGTAAACACCTATATCGTCCGCATACGCGGATACCTCGCAGTTGGGGTACGAGGCTCCTACGATGTGGGCGGTGTAAATGTTGAACAGCAGGGGGCCTAGCACCGATCCTTGGGGGACACCGGCAGTGTAGTTTCTTCGGGTCGTAGACGTAGTGCCTATACGAACCGAAAAAGTTCTGCCTGTAAGGTAGGATCTTATCAGGTTCTGCAGCTGATCCGAGAATTCGTATTTCCTCAGACGTTGGAGTAGGATGTAGTGGTCCACAGAGTCGAAAGCATTCGAACAGTCCAGAGAAATCATAGCGGTAGCTCTGTTGCTCCGGACGTTTGATGCGACGTGGTGTTGCAATCTCACCAGGTTGTTGTTCGCGCTTAAGCCTGTGCTGAAACCAGTCTGCTCTGGTGGGATGACTTCTTGTGACTCGCAGTGCCCGGAGAGATGTACGTGGATGATTCTCTCGAACAGCTTCGAGAGTTGAGTCAGCAGACTGATGGGGCGGTAATGAGATGGCTCATAACCGCTTTTTGCTGGTTTCAGAAGGGGGACCACTACGGCGTGCTTCCAGTTCTGGGGGAAATAGTGCAGCCTGAAGCAGGAGTTCAACACGTTCGTTATGAATGAGATTCCTTTCCTCGGCAGCTGCTTGAGTAGGATGTTCTGGATGGAATCCTGACCTGGGGCCTTCTTGCCGGTCGTTCTTCGAATGAATGCAGCGCATTGCCGGTGTGAGGTGTAGATTTCGGTAGTGGTAGGGAGGGTGGGGGAGGGGTGGTCGAGGGCTCCTATTGGCTGTCCCTGGCCACGACTGACTTCCTTATAATGGGCCGCCAAGATGTCCGCTTGTTCGGTGGTGGGAATGAACTGCCCGTTCACGGCCAGCCTTACACCGTTCTTTTTGGACCTGCAGGTCTTCACAAGCTTCCACAATTGCTTGTGGTCATCGTGGAGACTGGTGAGGCGATCTTCCCAAATCGAATTTTTCCACTGGGCCATCAGGGACTTAACTTGGTTTGTGAGAGCATTTAAAACCGGTTTTAAGTCCCTGTTTTTGGTCCTAAACCACCTGTTCTTGATGTTATTACACTGTCTAATCAGTTGTAGGATGTGATCCGGAGGTTTTCTCAGAGAAGGGGGCTTCGGAGAAAATTTCGGGATTGATGCATCGGCAGCTCGATCGATGACGTCCTGTAGCTGATAGATAGCGTAATCTATGTCCCAAGTGTGTCTCAGGGGCGTGATTGTGGGCAACTCGGTCTTGATGAGATGCTTGTAGAGGTCCCATTTGGCCTCATCGTACCTGTAGCTAGAAGCAGGCGGCTCTGGCATGTCGCCTTCTAGTTCATAGAGAACAGGCCGATGGTCGGAGGTGGTGAAATCTAAGGCCGAGCATCCGGTGACCCGGTGTGGCTGTTGTGTCAGGAGCAGGTCAGGCGTGGAGGTTCTGTCTGGGTTAGCGAAATGACGTTAGGTCGGCAATCCTGGGTGGATGACCGTAAATGGAGTTTTAGTGATGTAACGGCCTAGGGCGTTTGCCGTAGTACCGCTCCACCAGCTGTGGTTCGCATTTAGGTCACCCACGATGACGTGCCTTCGGTCATGAGCTATCGTAGTGAGCAGGAGCTTATACGGGTCGCAGACGGCTTTCGGTCTTCTGTAGACTCCTGACACGATGATGTTGTTCGTGAGCCGTAGCTGGAGCGTAACTATGTATTGGTCGGGGCCTAGGCTGACGGGTGGGGGCAGTCTCCTACAGGGTATTCCGTTTTTAACTAACACAGCTACTCCTCCAGATATAGTTTCGGTGTCTTGGCGGTAAGCAGTATAACCCGGGAAGCGGCAGAAGTGTATTTTCTTCAACCGGGTATCGGTGAGAACGACAACGTCTGGCGAATGGCACCGTAGAATTACTTCTACGTCTGCTTGTTTGGGGCGAAGGCCGCAGACGTTGTAATATAAAATTACGTGCCCCATCATTTAGATGTTTGATTTTTTGAATTCTGACATCATCTGCGTTACCGCCTCGGTGAGTTTATTCATGGCAGCGGTCATGCTGCTCAACATGTTCATCATGCTGCCCAAGATACCCATCAAGGCATCATTATTACTGTTAGTAGGTTGAGGTAGGGACTCTGAGAGAACTTCCGGAGCCCTGGTGTTTCCGGATGCCATCTGAGCATAGGAGGCAGTCTGTCGTGGTGGAGGGGGGGCAGGCATGTATGTGGCCCTTCTCGGCCCGGCTGTAATATTCTGTGCCTGCTTTTTTATCTCTGCAGTCTCTAGAAGTTTTACCCTGTACGGGCACTGTCGGTACGACGCGACATGATTTCCCTCGCAATTGGCACATTTGAGGGGAATTGAAGCGTCTCTCGGGCAGTCTTTTATGTCGTGAGGCTCGCTGCACCTCACGCACTTGGCCTGCTTGAAACAGTACCGTCTGGTATGGCCGTATTCCTGGCAGTTCAGGCACATCGGGATCCCTCTTTTTTCGTGAAAAGTGCTCACTCGAAAAAGCACATTATTTATATGCCGGAGCTGCTTCAAGGTCTCCGCCTTCAATGTGTGATCCCCTATCACTAGTATCGGTTCGATCTCTGTCTTAGCGCCATTTTGGTCAGAGCGCCGTAATCGATATACATCGATTACGTTGCTACCCACGCTTTTAATGTGGGCTTTTATCTCCTCGATCGGATGAGAGAGATCGAATCCATGAAGTAAGTACTTCTTATTGGGCTTGGTACCACGGGGGGCAAACGTGTGAAATGGGATCTTTAAATCCCTGATTGCAGCAATTGTTTGCTGTTGGTCTAGTATGCAGTTGCAGAACACCTTAGTGTCCTGCTGCGTCTGCACTATTTTGTAGTTTTTAATGTGGTAATCGGCTAATAACCTCGTGAGGTCATAGCTGTTGATGCGCCCTAATATAAGGGGGGGTGGCGATTTAGGGGCAGAAGGGGCGGCGGATGTACTGGCCTCGGACTGGGATGCCGAGTTTAGGGGGGTGAAGGAGTTAGAGGTTTTAACCTCTGGGGCCTGGGGGAGAGTACGCTTGCGACATACTCTTTTTGGATGTTGAAATTCATCAACTGGGGGGTCCCTACGGCTTGCCATACCCTGCAAAGGTCCGTGCGACGCACGTCCAGTTAGGGGGGGAGAGCCCCACTTATAATAATCAAAAGCACTCACCTGTCTTCACGGGAACAAAGTGCCACTGACTAAAATATCAAAATTTTACCGGATTTGAGCTCTTGCCACAATGGAAGATGGATAGCGTCTCTTGTTGTTCAGAAAGCACGCATTAAGTTTTAACACAACGAGAGCTAGGTTAATTTCTAGAGAATATAACCTTTTTGAATGTTTCAAGTTTAGTTGCAACAATCGATCTCTTGGGTTTAGTTTAACTTTTTAGCTTTGTGTATGGGTTCAATAGAAGCATTTTGTCGAGATGAAAGCCTAAATATCGTACTATCTCGAATACAGGAAAAGTATGGAAGAAAACTAGTGGAAAAGACTTGCGGCTGAGGGTAAAGGTAATGTGGGCACATTTAGTAAACAAAATTATATATATAAGCTCAAAGCAGTATCGACAGGATGAAGAAATCCAATCGCCTCCACTCTTCAGTTGGTTCATCACCAGTTATTAAAAATACGTTTGCCGACACCGCGCCCACAGATCAATGCTATTAGAGCCTCGATGCACATCCTAGCAGCCCAGGACCTGAGCTCGGAACGTGAAAGGTCACCGCGAGAGGATCGCAACGACCCACGCACTTCTGAGATATTAGGCCTTAATTATACATATCACAGTGTAAACTATTTAGCATCAGGCATTCGGGCAGCGGGAAGGGTGATCAGTCGATATCATTGCGCAGGCTACCATTGCGATACTTAAAATTTATCAGAAACGGTTAAGAAATTGCTCTTCAGGAAAGATGGGAAATTCTTCCTTATTCAGTCTCTAATGTAAATAATTTTTCGCCCATTAGTTTCTAAGGTAAAGCAAGATCGAGCGTAACCTTAGTTTGTTAACCACCCCTTCTAACGTGCCTGTCTTCTCTGGGACTCCATCGGTTAAGATGGGGGATTCCTATCGAAAATATCACAATAGTAACAACTTAAAAACAGCTTACAATAATGACATAGTGCACGGTAAATACTTCATAAATGAGAGGTGACTGGGTGAGCTGGACAGAGTGAGGTGTGGGCTGAGCTCCAGTATTTTACAGATATTAAATAGACCTGCTTGATTCTACCTGAAATACATAGCGTAGGATTAAATCTTACTTGTTTTGTGCCTTACTTCGGCCTCTACCTTGGCACCTGGGGGTCTTTGGTAAATACCTGAACAAATGCTCTTAATCTACACCAATTGCCACAGCACATGACGACATGGCGAGGCACCAATTGTTCAATGTTTACTTCTTTGCTTAATGCAGAGCGTTTTTGCTGTAACTGTTCCCTCCTCCATCACTACAATGAGACTTGTGATGGGAGCTCAAAAGCCACCAAATATTTAAGAACAGTACAATAGCTATAATGTTGTGTATTTGTTAGTCCATAAATTTAAGCTGAATATTAATTCAGTTCTTTTTCGGCTGAACAAATCGATATAGCTTTTTTTTTTTTTTTAGTGGTGGGATGTATTCTAGATGGATTCTAAAGATGATTTGATATTTTTGTCTAGAACAATATATTATTGTTCTAAGAAGGGACACGCTGCCCTTAGTAGGGACCACGCTTAATCCGTTTGTTGTAAATATTATATATAGCCCAGACTCTAACAACTGTTTTTTAGGTTTAGTATTCCTATAAGAACTGTTTCTTTTAAATCTTCAAGTCAAAACAAGCTCTTTTATGTACGTTAATTTAGTTTTAAAAATAATAAAATCCTATAGGATAACACCAGGTGGTCGTATCGAGAAATAGAAACGAGATGATCGTTCATTGTTTGGCCTTTTCAATCGACGATTCTTTACGCAGTGAAAGGTCCGAAGGTGTTCTAGGCCTCAATATCTAAACAGTACATTGCGAAATCTTCCTCGATGCACAATTACTATAAGCTGAATCCGCCGGAGACATGATAACCTTATACAGCGCAAACCTGAGGGCATTCGGGGAAATGGATGGGTGTGAGATGCAATCCAAACTGGAATGTTGCATATAATGGCCATAGATGCATTTCTGTAAGTGTTTGCGTAAAACGTAAGCGATGCAAGATACAATCGGAAATTATTATTTTTTTTTTTCTCTAATGAAGAAACTCTCTTAGAGGAGAGAAACGAGGTCGTAATAGTTCAAAATAATCGAACTATTGCACATATTCTTGAATTTATTATATAACTCACGGTTCCTAAATATATTTTAAGGACTCTTGGTAAAAGTCGCCATCAATCGGGTTGGTCATAAATGAAGAACATTATGAAAGAGTGAAATCGCCCCTGGAATTCGCATGTTAAGTTAATAGTTGGCAATCTTTATACCCTTGCTTG
The DNA here is from genome assembly GCA_930367205.1 of Acanthosoma haemorrhoidale. NCBI lineage: Eukaryota > Metazoa > Arthropoda > Insecta > Hemiptera > Acanthosomatidae > Acanthosoma > Acanthosoma haemorrhoidale. The sequence continues at coordinate 25,455,232 of OV884012.1, forward strand.
TATTCCTTGACCACGGCCTTCCACTTCACCAGGTCGGATGCTAATGAAGAATTTCAAACCAGCTAGGTAGGATTCTTCAGCTCGTAAAAAGGATTCCATATTTTTCAGTTTTTTTTTTTTCAATTCCGAATTCTTTCATTACTCCCTTTCTTGTAATTCTCTGAGAAACACAGATCTCAAACAACGTGAGCTGATAATTTTTTCAGCAGTGCCCTGGTCGGTGACTGAACGTGACTAGACAACTATTTTTCTTGCTGAAAAAATACTTGTTCACTTTTTTTTTTGTATTGTGCTCATTTTTCAATTGACACTTTGTTTAAAACTAACACGTTACGATGTCAATGGGACACTTACACGTATAGCAATATTTTGGATATCTTTAATAATTTATAGTGGGAGTCCTGGCAATGGCCACATTCTCCAATCATGTCCTGAGCGTATGTGGCTCTCGCGCTCTTCTTCAGCCTCCACTGGCATCCATTGACGCGGCCGACGGAGGAGCGTGGGGGACTTCCAAAGACTCCGCTTCCTCTTTCGCATGCGAGGGAGGAGGCAACCATGTGGATTTGGAAGGTCTCTGGGCTGTTTGTAAATACTGTATGAATGAGCGAGTGAATGAAAACTGTAAATATCAATGTAAGCATTTATCACAATTACTTATTGCTCAATGAGGTAGATTGTAATTTTATCACAATAAAGGTTTATTTGATAATTAAAAAAAAAGAAGTTGTTTTATCAAGTTTATCAATAATTGATAGATCACAATCCCATTGAAAATAACCTACTTCAAGAACCACTGAAGCTCTTGATTTTCTCAGTCTGCTTTATTACTTTAAAATCATAACATCCAAAAACACTGAGTTATCACTTGCCTGCAGTATGACTTATTCATAGAGAATTTTTCAGTCAGGGCTGAATAGAATACATAGAAGATTTTAAATACATAAGTATTTATAAATAGATGTAATTATGTAAATAAATTCAAATTCTACAAAATTCACGATCATTATTAAGGGTTGTGTTGCTGGCGCAATAAGGGGCATTAACTATCGTTCTCTGGACTTTTCTTTCAGCATGTTCGACTTTTTTGGTGCCCCCCATAGCTCTATTCCGCTTGTCCATCTTGGCTTTGGTATAACTATGTAAAGTAGAAGGATGTCCTTCAAAGTAGTCTGTACCGTTGTCCAAAGCGTCTGTTTGTGTAAATAAATAAATTATAAATGTTTAAATAAGTAAGTATGATGATTCCAAGAGTTTATGAGTGTGAAATGCTGTACGGTTTCTGGATAGAGCTTTGACCGTAGCTGATATGAAGAATGATATCAATAAAAATGTAATACCGTTACTAGGGCGTATCAGAGCACTGGAATTCGTTCTACTTATCGTGCACATGTTATTTTCTTTTTTCAGTTTCTTTTCTTGTTCATGCCGAAAAATTTTGGAACTTTGTACCTCCCTCTGTTTAAAATAACTAATACTTACAGTTTTATAATTCCGTATTTTAGTTGCCTCAAGTTCTATAGTTTGTGGTACGATTTTAAAAATTGTGTATACACTTTCATTTTTCATTTTAACTAACGGTTGCCTAATGTAGTCCTGCATTTATAATTAGTGTTGGTATTCTTAAAAGGTATAAGTCTCAGAATAAAGTTTGTTTTTAGTTTCATTTTACTTCATTGTTGGCTTCATCTCCAGATTTGTTGTTAGAGTAATTTTTAATTTTTATTAGAACTATTACTACACATACATGACAGCGTTTCGCACAGCCGTTTTGTAACGAAAATGACGGAAACGAAAAGTGTGCTACTCACATAGCTGAAGTTACCTCACCTGATGATCCGCACTCCCAAGTGCAGAACGCAAGGTCGAACCGGTCATTACTTGGAACGATGGGTCTTCCACATTAGAAAGGAGGTCGGGAAGCAATTTGTCTGGCACACCTGCTTAGGATCAGAACCAGAACTGGTACCGGCATTAAGTCATTATAACAGATTATTCTCAGGTAAAAGCGTTCTCGCAAGATCGCGTCATCACTTCTCAGATTGTAAATACATTTACAATCACTTTTATTTTTTATTTTTATCACTACTCGCGAAATCGTAAATGTTCCCATACTCATATGATTATGAGGGTCGGAGCATTATCTCAGGCTAATGGAGTAATTAGTTCGACACTCTTCCTGTCAAATTTCTAATAGTATCTACCATCCAGTGCCTCGGTTATTAGAATTACATAGACCACTTATTTAGCATTGTGCCTTTAAGCTGTTCGGGGAACAGAATTGCAAGTCATTTTGCACACCTGGGCCACATTAGATGGGCGAGTCAGGTTACAATGCTCGTTTGACTAGAGTTGGCGGACGGTTCCCATATCACTTGGAACATCTTTAAATTGTAGTTAACGAAATTCAATTATTCATAAAAATTATATTTATTTATATTCGACATCTTCATTATTAATTTGTGTTTCAGTAGTTATTCGGGGCAGTCTAGTTGTAATAGCCTTAGGTGGCATCATTTTTAAGTATGATTTTTGTTCCTTACGAACTTTTCAGTTAATTTTTTAAGTAATGTAGCGACCGCTAGCTACATAAGATAAATCACCCTATACTCTATTGTATGTATATTGTAAACAAATGTAAATAACATTACCCAAATATAAATATATATAATAAATGTTAAACAATAAAACATGCTGTCAGGGGCCAATTAGTTACATGAGATGGGTCACTAGCTGGCAGCCAGGTATATATGGTCCCGACCACCGACCCTTCCAGGCTATGCCAGGGAACAAAGGAAAGCCACATCATTGGCTACTACAATGGCGATGCTTATTGGCTGCGGGCAAGGCCAGCTAGGTATTTAAGTCGGTGATTTGGGTCCAGTATATCATTTTCCTGTCAACTACCGGCCCGTGGCTCCAGCTTGAAACTCTGAAACTTGACTGCTTCTTTATGAAAAACCTCTGCATCTCTTCTCTCCTAACCTCGCTATGTTTTAGCCCGGCGTTGTCAGACCCCAAACCTTCCTAGTGGGAATCTCTGCCTTCGTCTCGCTAAATCTAGCACCTCCTTGGGAGAGACCTCTCCCTAGTGGACAACGGTTGTCGCGGCCCTGCAAGCTTACCAAGCAGTGTCTCCCGTGACAATTCAGTCTGCCTCTCTCCGGTTCACACTCGCCTTTGGGATCCGGACGGATTTCGCCTACCCTCAGATACCGAGTGTGACTTCGTGGTCATTCCAAGACCACACAAACTACCTACCTACCTACCCTATACCTCTTCTCCTGAACATAGTGCATTGTCGGGGCACATACCTATCAAAAACTGGAGTCACATAGTAAAGCCGTCATGAAACGCTTGTCCAGGTTATAAACTCAAACAACCCTCACTTGTCACCAGGGCTAGGGTGACCAGGCACCCCCTCGTCACGACCCGACAAGTAATAATTAGCCAGAATGACATGAGTGGTTATATGAAACATCCCTATTACTATAGTGTATCTTTTGATAATAAGATCGAGTTTTTAATTAAATTGTAATTATGGTTAATTAATTAAGCAAATAATTACTTTCTGTGGGCAGATTTAATTACGGAAAATTCGGGTAAGTCATGCTCACAATCACCCCTAAATCCAGACAGGACTACCCACGGGATATTTATCAGTACCTACACTGAACTACTCGAACTCAAATCCTCCTTCTATTCTAGCAGCTCCTGACCTTGCCTATCTGGTTTTTTTCAGAGTCTCAATTCTGCTTCTTTCAATCAAACTTTTCATTGGTCAACTTGAGAACTCAATACTTCAAACGAACCCCCTTTCTTCCTCTCTATTCAGATAACAATTCCCGTCATTAGCATTCAAGCTAATGATTTTTAGTGTGATCTCAATCTCAATAGGCATATAATATTTGTTGTTAATTATTATTATTAATAATAAGTATCTATGTAATAATATTAGTTATGTTTCGTTTAATCCATTATTTTTATCACAACGGAATGATGATTAAATATCATGACCCCGAAAGCTTCTTATTTTTTTTAAAGTTTACTATCACTTATACAATTCACGATTTATTCATTTTAAATATAATCTACTGGACTCTTAAGTTTATCAGCTACCACGCCCACACGTAGACCTGAATGCGTTTACATATTGTTAAATTCTATGAGTACTTAGGGTCATTCCACCAAAAATGTCCATTTCAACTTCATTTATTTTTATTCGACATTTTTGAAAAGAGTTTTTAATACATAATAAACTCAAATCAGGTCGTTGAAACTGAGGTCCCTGTTAAAACTAGCTGGAAGCTACAGTAAAACTATGTGTTAGGTGCTATACAGCTCGCAGTCAGCGTGCAGGACTAAAAGGACCTATTTGTCGAGATTCAACTATCTCATGTGGTTTTCAATAATTTTATAATTAAGGAATCGAAAATCCTAATTTCAAGAGAAATTTGATAACCAATAGTGTAGTTTCGTACGTGCACTGTTGGTAGCTCTTAAATCATTTTCCGTGACCTCTTTATGCGGTAATGTGTTGTAATTATTACATTTCTGCCAGACTATTATTGCGGTCGATGTATCTGCGGTTGCGGCTTCCTTTCTGCTCCATACCGCACTCAATGTGTATTAAATATATATGTGTGTGCGTGTGTGTTAAATATCAAGGAGGAACATGATGGCACATATTTTTACTCATTTTCTGAGAGCTATCGTTTGTTTCGGAGTACTTTAAACCTCACGAGGAATTATTATTAACAAACGTGGACTAGAAATAGAAAAGAGCTATGGGGGACAGAAAAAAAGTCGAACATCAAGCGTATCCTATCCTTTCAATCAAAAGTCCTGAGAACAATAGTAAATGCCCCTTATTACGTCAGCAATAAAACCCTTCATAACGATCTTAATATTCCCTACATTCTTGAACTCATCCCTTCCAAGTTCATGAACATCCAGCGTATCCAATCCTTTCAATCAAAAGTCCTGAGAACAATAGTAAATGCCCCTTATTACGTCAGCAACGAAACCCTTCATAACGATCTTAATATTTCCTACATTCTTGAACTCATCCCTTCCAAGTTTGTGAAATTCCATAGCAGCCTATCCAACCATCCTAATCCCGCAGCACAGTCATTGCACTGCACCACTCATCCCTATAATCCTCCTCGGAGACTAAAATGGCAGTGGCCTCGTGACCTGCTATAAATGCGTAACAGTGGGAGTCCTGGCAATGGCCAGTTTCTCCAATCATGTCCTGAGCGTCTATTCCTTTTTCGTATGTGAGGGAGGTGACAGACATGTGGATTTGGGAGGTCTCTGGGCTGTATGTAAATATAGTATGAATGAGCGAGTGAATGATGAATTGTAAACATGGTACGAATGAGAGGATTTATTTCCATTACTTATTGCCTAATAAGGCAGATTGTAAGTTTAGCACAATAAAGAAAAGAAATATAAATAATTGTGGCCGGGTTATCCCGGCGCAGAATATCTCTTACCTCTTCAGCGACATCTTTTGCAATATCCTTTGGCCTTATTTCCTACTGAGAAATAAATGAAAATCGACTGATGTGCAAACCTCATGTGTGTTTCTATAGGTGCAATGTCGAAAAAGTTCTGAGGCCTTGGAACGAATTGACTATCAGAGAATACAGAAGTATTTAAGGCCACGGACGAGAGTCGGGAGGTCCGAGGTGCAATAAGTGACCAAAGCAGGCGAAGTGTGCATTACCTCCAAGAGAATGAGTCGACACGGACAACATTACGACAGACTCTCGCCAATGAAAAGGATTCACCGGCTTACAACGGAGGAACAGATGACAAAACTGACGAGAAAGTAACAGTTAAGTAACGAAGCATCGCCTGTAATTAAAATAGCATTACTGGACTTTTAGCAGTTGTCAGATGATAATAGCCGCTGAAAACAGTACCCTGTAACTGTCTTGTTTTTTTACAGTAAGATATTCGATGCTGATGCAAGAGATAATAACAACTGTGCAAACAAAATATCAATCGTACAATAAGTACTGTTATTCTAGCAGACGTTTTGTGAGTCTATTAAGGAATGAATATATGTCTTTTCTCGCTGGATTTTATTGTTAAATGCCTTTTAACATGTAGCTGCCATTATTAATGTTACGTAAGACATGACACCACCACCGCTACCGGCTCGATGGCAACTCACAAGATCGAGTAAAGCAGAGGAAATGGTGGACATCACGGCACTAGGCCCGCCAACAACAAGCCTCTAAGAGGCACCCATCACTGAAATCAGACTAAATAAGAATACACTACATGCCTAGAGAGACTCTAGGCCCAGCCACCAGTGGACTCTCACCACTGTACCGAAACAAACAACCTCCACCGAGACTTCCCACACCCCTTAATCCTGACACACCACCTTCAAGCAGGCACTCCTAGTACAAGGATCCGATTAACCTAAATATTCTATATTTTCCCTCATCCTGAATCTCTAACTAGTTAAGCTTAGAAAAAAAAAAGAAAAAAGTTACGTGGCCAGGTGTGACCTGGCCGACTTCAAACCAATGCCTAGTACCCCTAGGCTCCACCATAGGTAGACTCTCACAACCTTCCCAAATCCACCCGCCTCTTTTAGGCATCCCACACCCCATATCCTTCTCATACTTCCTTTAAATGGGACTCCCCTTAGTGAAAGGCACCCATCATCCCAAATAATTTCCTTTCCGCCGGAGAAAATCAAGACATTGACTCGTCGCAGGACCTAACCAACTTAATGTTTAATATCCCACAACCCCTCCCGCATCGATTGAAACAACCTGTCGGGGAAAAATTAGGTTAAGAATTTAGATGTAGGTTAGTTTTAAGTTTGATCGAAAAGGTGAACCCCATAATTTTTATTAGTCAGTTCAGTCCAGTCACATATAATGTGTACACGCTACAGGAAATACAAAAATAATTTCTAAATAGATTCGCCTGATGATCTATAATTGTATATTATTATCTGTACATTTAAAATGGCTATTGGGGGGGGGAGTCACGTCCTTAAATAGACATAACACAAGAATGATAACATTAACTACTTGCAGCAGAACGTTCTAGCATAATCCAACAATAACTCTGGTATAGGATGAACCTACAGGAATCGATCCATTTGATCCAAGGGACATATTCTTCCAACATATTATCAATGGATCACTTATTGCACTAACCAAAAAATAAATAAGCGGGACTCTCTTTGGAATCTGGAATGATTCTTTATTAAAACATGAAAGTGAAGGGCTTTACGCACCTTGTACTCTTACCTGAATAAATGCTGGAAGGCCACTGTAAGGAAAAATCCAAGGAGGAAGTTTTATCCAAGTTTTACGATAGCGTTGTAAAATTAATTGGATTAATCTGTAACTTGAAAGGAATTGTTCTCATCAGCAAAAAATGCTAATGTTTGTTGGCTATATTTTCTTCAACATAAAACAATAAACAAAACCATAAAAAAAAGGTTCATATGACTGAATTTTATGACTTCAGCCAAAACTGCTGTTACTGCTGATTTAAAATTGTGATTTTTCGCTTATGCAAGCAACCTTTTATAAATAAAAAATGGATTTCGAAGATATTCTGAACAAATATGAGCCTTAATGTACCAATGTTTTTTCGCACACTATTTAATATTTTATTGACTGCTATTAACGGTTTGGTTGCCATGGTGGTAAGGGCCAGCTAGGAGTTAACCAAGTTCAGCATGTGATCTTCCTAATTGTCGATAGAAATAAATTGTATAAAAATCATCGTATAATTGTGATATTAAACATTTTGACAGTGGATAATTAATTTCATACGGTTGACAAAGTTGTATAACCGTACCTTACGTCCGGGGGTTACGTGGTTATGCTGAAGAGATTTATGACTCTTGGAAAGCAAGAAAGGGTGAAATTAAAACATTTAATCAAGACAAGTGCATGTAAGACAGTAGCTATAGGTAGGTATCTTCTATAGGGCAATAACTAATTGTTTATCGAAGGGAAGCGTAGTGTGAAAACTTCAACACCTGGGAAGTGATCTTGGTCTGAATGCATGCTATGTTACATTGGCAGGTACCACGTTGGGATTGGTACATATTTCTCAAGTACGTCACCTCACCGCATAGCCATACGCCAAGACGTTTACAATTTGTCACATACGGAGAAAAGGTATTTTTAATTAAAACCCACATTTATCTCTAATGCGAAAAAAAAATAAGACAGGCGCAAGCGCACTTATGCATGCATATTTAAATTAGTTCTGCTCCCTCCGGTTTCGTGTTGAAATACGGTTGTATGTTGCATCATGCAATTCGATTTTAGTTAAGATTCATTTAAATTAATCTGTCATCACTTGCCATCGAAGCTGATATTCATCTATATCGGATACCCCTATCAAGGAAACGGACTTGTTTTCATCCGTGTGTCTGTTCTGGTCTTGGCGAGTCTCTTGTACGAGCTGTCGAAGAGAAATTTTACATGGAGGTAGTATTAGATTGAAGGAAAGCATAGAAAATACTGCCATCTGCATAAAACATATTAATCTAAGATCGGGCTCACGAGGACTATAGTCACGCAATGTCGTTAAAACAGCCGTTAAACGTGAATTCATAATAGTTCCGCAACTTCGTTTTATGACGGAAATAGTTTGCATAGACACTAGAAATAAAATTATGAACTATACATTTTATTATAAATAGGCAATGGAAACATTGTAAGAAAAATAAACAAGAATCGTACATACTAATGTTAAATTTTAATTATATTTGTGAGAAAATATGCTTTTGTAATTTCAGCACTTGTTTAATTCAAGTGTCTTCTAGCTGTTCATACGTTCCTGATGAAAATTACAGGTATAACTTTGAATAAGAAATGTCAACTAATCAAGTAAAATCTGATTTAATTGAAGTGGCACTTGTTAGATTTTTCTTTTGTGCAATTCATTTATCAAACTTTGAACACGGATTAATTTGCCAATAAGTCCAGAAAGATCGGAAGACTAAAATCACGAAAAGTCTTTAAAAAAGCTGTTAAATGTGAATTCGCAATAGTCCCGCAACTTCATTTTAATGAAGGCAATATTTTGCGTAGACACTAAAAATAAAAGAAATCTTATTAAAAGTAATGAATGGTAGACTGTAGATGTATTAATTGTAATTAAATGAAGGGCTAGGCAGAATAACATCCACGTTACATGTCTATGTTAACATCTAAAGTTAATTTTAATGTCTTATGTTATATTTTAATTTGAGGATTTCGTTGGCCACTGAGCTATTTTACACAGCTAGAATGGTGAGTTCTATAATTGGTGTCGCAGTTGCATAAGAAACCTGCAAGGGAAGGAAGCTACATAGAACGCTTAGATTCAATTAAAAACCCGATTTCGCAAAAATCTGTTATTTGGCCAAACCTTTCAAACGTTTACCCAACATATTAAGTAAAGTCTTTTTTTTTTTTTTTATAGAAATATGTCTATTTAAATGCATTTAATACAACCTATTTCAAGCAATTCGTAGGATTTCTGTTACTTAACCACTAGTTTCTATTAGGGATATAAAGGCTCATTAGCCATAACCACTTAACTTCTTACTTTTTCACACAGAGCTAGCTGTAAACAAAATGCTGGTTGGTTTAGAGGAGGTCTCAAGGCCACCTCTGTCTTAGGCGTCGCTCTGGGTTCGCGGGGATGAGACAGGAGTATTAGCATAGGGATTACCAGGGAGGCGAGAATGGAAGTTCTGGTAGGGGGGAGGTGGATAGGTTTTGCATTCAATTCGTTCATTAACGGGATGCTGAGATCAGCGTAATGGGTACGGGTATGTTGATCCCATGGAAGAATGTGCATTGCAGGAACTAGATGTGAAGAAGAACTTAAGTTATAGTTGTGTACATCAGTCTGGTAATTCTTAATGTGATTTTTGAACGAATTTCTCGTCGTTTGGACGTCATTGGGGGCCTCAAGTTAGTCTCTTGTCTGGTATAAGTCCAAGATAAGTGGTCCGGGATTTAACAGGAATATGAAGATTGAACAGCAAAACTGAAGGACACCAAGAGTGATAGAGGGTAAAGATGTCATGAGAAGACTTCATTTTGAATCTCCATTTGGAGAAGTGGAGCAAAGAGTTGAATATGTACATGTCCTGATTAGTGTATTGTGTATTATTTCTACTGGCTTCACTTGTCTATGATCACAAAAAGTCATTGAAAAAATAAAAAAACCGTCTTCGCAACCGTAACAAAACCTTTAATTGTGTTAGTAATCACGCTTGACTTAATTTTGCGTTACTGCCTTGATCTGTACTTGCATTCAAAAACAGTCCATCTTATATAACTTTAGAGCTGGATGTCACAGTAATATAAGAGGTAGAAGAGTATTTTTCCTTAACAATTTTTCTCATAGTATGTGTTATTGTATTTTAGCCAAACAATTTAGCCTACAATCGGTTTTGTGTATTTATTATTCATTTTTACGATAGTGATCGCAGAACACACATACAAAATAATTGTCCAGTTCATATTTGAAAGTGAAGCTTCACCCTTCGGGTATCGACAATTATTTCAATTTACAATATTTCTTTCTATAGTACATCATAAGTTCAAGACCCATAGACGTGACCACTCCTTGTACGGATGGCAGGCGATATCTTCACAGTTGAGAAAACAAATTTAAGTGATGGTACATGCCCTTGTTAAAAATCTATAATTTATTGGTTCGGTTCTAGGAGAGGTGCTGGCATATAACGTTCGGTTACGATAGTTTTGTTCACGATGCGGTCCAGGATCTGGAGCTGGAGAAATACTTTCTCCGCTCCAGCCACTCCTGGAGCCGACCTTGACTCACATCCCAGGCAGTGCTAACCTCTACCCTCTCTCTCGCATGGGATCTCCTTATCATAACTTTAATGAATTTTGTGGTTTATCATCACGTATAGATATGTAGAAAGTTAAAAAAAAAAAATTAAGAACATAACATATTCCTAGATTCGTCTTTCACAATCTTTTTACCTCTGTTTGAACCAGAAAATTACATTAATACTATGTACATAATACATAATACATAACCACCCATAATTTGTAGAGCATCTTCCCATATCTGACTTTCAATAATGCTTTAATGCTCTGTGTGTAGAGAAGAGTGCACGATTTATAAGAACTACTGTGTATTTGAGACACAATACAACAAGTGCATTGGCATGTCTCCTACTCACAAATTTGAACCATAAAAACATTAACTTTCCAAAACATTTTTGTTTTTCATACAGAAAACCTAATTTGTTTGTCACCAATAATACTGATATATTTTGGTACAAATTTAAATACACGTTTTGTTTTCGTCTAAATACTTTCCAAGTGGAAAGTATTTAGACGAAAACAAAACGTGTATTTAAATTTGTACCAAAATATTATTAAATATTTAATACTTAATATTTAATATTTAATATTAATATTTAATATATAATATATTATTATATATATATATATATATATATTATTAATATATATATATTAATATTTAATATATAATATTTAATATTTAATTATATTATTAAATACTTTCCAAGTGGAAAGTATTTAGACGAAAACAAAACGTGTATTTAAATTTGTACCAAAATGTATCAGTATTATTGGTGACAAACAAATTAGGTTTTCTGTATGAAAAACAAAAATGTTTTGGAAAGTTAATGTTTTTATGGTTCAAATTTGTGAGTAGGAGACATGCCAATGTACTTGTTGTATTGTGTCTCAAATACACAGTAGTTCTTATAAATCGTGCACTCTTCTCTACACACAGAGCATTAAAGCATTATTGAAAGTCAGATATGGGAAGATGCTCTACAAATTATGGGTGGTTAAATTTGCAGAAGAGCATATGATGAATGCCTATCAGGATATACTGTACAAATTATGCTCACAGTGTTTTAAGGCATTTTGTGATTGAAAGCTGCTTCGCCTACATCATCCCCCTGGTATGATTAAATCCCTTAGGGGGGGGGGGTTAAATAGTATATATAACCAATTAATTGATTAACTCAAACAGATTGATTGTCATTATGCTGGTATCAATAAATCCGTCTGGGAGCACAACGATGATGTTTAGCAAAGAGAGGTAGAAAATTTAAGAAAAATGATTTTTAGCTGAATTTATTTAAAACACAAAAAAAACGATATAAAAGTTTGAGCTATACAAACCGTCTCGGTTGTAGAATAAACACAAAAAATGACAAGTTAAAACAATTGAGAATTGCACAATTATAATAAAATTATTGAAATATGATGTAAGATAAATGGGTCTTGTTGCTGAACAAGATTTTAATTTGAAGGCCTATATGAAATCAACTATTTATTTATGTATTAATACACAGGTGGTCTGAAAAGTTTCCGATAATAATAAAATAAATAAAAGCTAGTGAAATAAAAGCTTTGTTAGGTCGGAAACTTTTCAGACCACCCTCGTAAATAATTTCACAATAACTGACCCTTTATTAATATTTTTTTCTCTCTACTTTCATATCATCGTTAACGTAGATCGCATGCAAAAAATAATGTCTCTGCGTCAAAAAGTTATGAATTTTTGTGATTATAACCTACTAAAGTTACTTATTTTTTTTTATAATTGTTCCCATCACCTTTAAGCTCCTCCCAAATCTATTTATCCTTTCTCCCCTACGATTTTTTAGCTGGGTTTGTTCAAATTCAGGGAGACCTTGATCGGATCAGTGTCTTGGCAAAGCTAAATAAACTGACCTTAAACGCAGCGAAAACAGGGAATCGTCATAGGCTCCAGATTTCTCCTCTGGATGACTTTTCCATCACTTTTTTCTGTACCATCAAAAACCTAGGGATAACCATTGACCTCTGGTATCATCATATCTCTCAAATTTCCTGTCGGTCAGTAGGTATACCCTGAAACTATTCCATCGCTCTCGCCATCTGATCCACCATTTGTTTTCTCCCTCATTTCCCCTTATCTTGACTATGGCTGTGTGGTGCATAAAGGTATCTTGGTGACACTCAGGGGCAAGTTAAAGCGAATCGTTAGATTTGTGTTTGAGACTCCGCAGCGCTACCATGTCTCTCGCCTCTACGCCGAGTTAGGGGGGCTGTTCCCCTCCTCCCATGCTCAATATTTCCTCGGTTCATTCCTGTTTAAAACCAGCCATTCGCGTCACTCTCCCCACTCATATATATATCCCCAAATTTCACAGTTCAAATAGTCAGTCCACTCCCGAAACACAATATCCCGGTCTCTGACCTTTACACTCCTGCCCACAAAACTGCAGCATACGACCGGCCCTTCCTTGCTCGCTCTAATAATACTAGTCTCTGGAATTCCCCACCTCCTAATATACACCCTACGATCCTCCAAAGCTATTCCAACACCATCGCACCATCCAAAGACGCTAGGTAGTCTGGGAGCGATTCTTTCATTCACTAATTTATGTTTCTAAAGTTATATTTTTGGAATTAATTATTTTTATTTGCTTATTGTTTATTATACATAGATAAATGTCGACTGGATGCTTGTATGTCACTTTTTTATTAATTTTAGTTAATGTCTTATGTATTTTGTTTATATTGTTTTCCCTATTGAAGGTGGATCCAATAGGATTTATTTACTAAACGCAATTAATCAATTCTTATTGTGTAATTATTCGTATAGAGGTTTACACTTTATTTAACATTGCCATTACTATTTCGTTTTTTAATTATGATGTTACTTTTTATTTGCTGTCCCAGATGTGAATTTGTCAACATTAATGTTACTCTTAGGGGACTTAGTCCCGGAATAAAATGTTTTTTTCTATTCTATTCTAAAGTACCATCATAATACATTAACCAAGTTGTTGAGATGATATGATAGCCCCTCTCATTATGGGGGAATTCTATGTTCTATTTTTGGTTTTTAATTTCCGAATGACTTCTGGATTATTCATGCAATGTATCATACCTCCAGGTGAAGCAGGTGTTTCCAGTCACTCCTTATTAATGATATCCCATAGCGTTAATCATATTATTATCTGTGTAACGGGTTGTAAAATAACGATCGACGCAGTATTATTAGGAATAAAAAAAACCTTATATTTCGGTGAAACGCTACCGAAGAAGAGGGTATTGGAGGTTGAATATATACTCGTACACAACGAACAGATGCCCCCCCCCCCTGGAGAGAAAAGCTAATATAAAGAAATTAAGTTTACTTTCCATGGGGGGGGGATACAAGATTAAGTAGTTTTCAACTTAACAATTCCACCGAAAGCATACATGTGAAGTTCCTATTCTGTACAGCGCGTCGCAGTTAAAGCCTTAAATTTTACGCAACTGCCACGAGTACACTTGAAATAAATTATTGCACAAGATCTTTATGGATCTCCAGTTGAGCGTTTATCAGTTAAGCCCTTCTTTTGGCTTTCAAGTGTCTCTTTCACAAGTTCTTTCTTCTCAGACGTATTCTTCCGTCGCTGCATTAACAAGATTGCTTAACCTGCTCAATTTTGGCGGTCCCAGTTCAAACTTAGGCGGAGAGAGAGAAAGAGAGAGTGAGCGTAATAGTGCCTATTTGTATTATACTGTATACTTTTTTTTAAATACCTCTTAATAATCCATTGGACACTATATGTTCGATAATTTAATCTTACATAAAGAAGATTATAATGAAATGGGAGAAAAAATAACTTATTAGAAAAAAACACTTATTAATAATTGACAATATAAAGACATACCTATATCATATGTTACAATTTAGCTAACAAGCATTTAACCCTTTAAGGTGAATGTTAGTTAAACTCTACTTCCTAATAGGCCATTCATAGTTTTTAATTACAATAACAATTTTCTTTTTTACATTTGTTTCACTTTTTTTTTTAATTCTTGATAAATTTGTCTTTTATGTGTACATGTATATTTTTTATTTCTGTCGGGATCAACGGGGTCTGGATAGTGTAAAAGAACCCACCATATGTGAAACAAATGCTTGTTATTAAGGAGCACATTCTTAGGATAATAAATATATTATTATTATACTTCTTTATTATTCTATATTACTATTCTGACTATAAGTCAAGTCTTAGGCATTTATTATCTTATGTTGCTGAATTTTCAAACTATGAATTTTTGGCAGTTCCCAAAAGAGTTGCTTCTTGATCCCTGTCAAGTGTTTTCTTCGCCAGCTGTAGCATCCGGATAGATGCAATTATGTCCTCCAGAATCAAGCCATGATGAAAACGATGAACTCTCCAATCTATACAATTGCCTTAATTAATTCTTCTGCTAACTGGCAATTTCGCTTCTCTCCAGCATCTACCTTTAGAAAATTGTCATCCGCAGGTACTGCTATCTTAATAATCTGCGCCAGTTTTTTTCTTTTCTAACAGTAAGATTTCTGGCCTATTATTTAAAATCGTGTGGTCATAACTGATTGAACAATCTCAGTGTATTATTCCCTGAAGCAATTGCTGATGGTATTGATAGTAAGGATTGGTAGGAAAGGTATTGGTTGTAAGTTCATCTTAGTTACTATATCTTGATGAATAATTTTATGAATAGTTTCTTTACTTATGCTACTTCATTGCTGCCAGAGCCCGACAGCCTGAAGTCACATGTTGCATAAATTCAACGCTCATACTTCAATCGCTGATATCTTCCCCGCAGATGTGCTTTCTATAGGCACTTGGAGCAATGACTCGCTCTTGTATAGCCAGAAGAAATGCTTCGGTTTCCGGGAAGATATCCCCATTTCTCATCCAGGATATCCATCCCTGATTATAAACTCCCATACCTACTAGGGAGTGGTCGTGTCTTCATGGAGTGCTTTGGTTTTCAATATCTCTCTGAGGCAGACAAATGTGACATCTTCTTGATTCTAGGTTGAGGACCGTGTAGTTGCCATCCAACGAGACCACAACAGAGAAAAGGTCAGAAGGTAGTTTATAAGACTATTTTCTTCCTCCCAGCAAGCTTTAAGAAGACTGATTAGACCGTGTCCTCCTATCTTTCTTGGTAGAAAGAACTAAGGGCTTAAGATGTCGCTTTATTGAGAATACCATCTGAACTCTGACGTAGCGATCCAACGCCTCAAGGTCGATTTTCGAACATCTAAGAATTCCGAAGAGGTAAGCAATAACTGATAAAACCCGTTTGTTAGAAGCTTTAACTATATTTCCTCCTCGTAAAAAACTTTTAGGAACAAGCTTGATGCGGTATTTAAGCTTTTCTCCAAAAGACTTCGTAGCATATTTTTTTCAATTTCAACAATTGACGCATTCTTCATTATTTTTAAGAATCAGTCTCTTCAAGCTGATAAATAATTATCTGTATTATCTCCTCTGACTTTTTTTTAGTATAAAATACTGCGCATTTTTCTATACTCAGGCCAAGCTTTATGTCTTCGCTGAAAACTCTTACTGTTTCTAGAAAGGTTCTTAATTCATTGTCATTTCGGGCTTATAGTTTGAGGTCATCCATGTAGAATGAGTGAGCTATCTACATTTCATTGTTGATGGTGTATCCCTTGCTAGTGTGCCATTAAGCAGTCGACTGAGCAGGTTAAGATCCAGACAGAACCAGAGGGGTTATGATGTTATTCATTGCTTGTAGCTAAGAAATAAGTTTAATCATTGCATCTTTCTTTGCTGCAATATTCATATTGTGGTTCCACTTCAACCTAGATTGCCTATGTCCTCGGCGGTTGTCTCCTCCTCTTCTCAGGGTGACTCAACAGTCTCCATACGTGATTCCGTCTCATAGTATAAAGGTCCTATGGGATCTAACCACAGCGACGGCGATCGTCAGCCGCCACACGTGGGCTTATTATTATTATTATGTATATATGAACATTGGGACCTAAAATTTGAATTGCAATGTCAATGGACAAATATAATATAGTTTGGTTTACAAGTTCAAAAAATGTTTATCACATACCCTTTTCCTAATCCTACAGTCCTACCTTTCGAACCGCTTCTTCCAAGTACGTTATCGCCAACAAAAAAACCCTTCATAACGATCTTAATATACCCTACATTCTTGATGAGCGCATCCATTCCAGGTTTTTGAAATTCCATAGTAACATATCTAATCACCCTAATCCATCGGCACAGTCATTACACTGAGCCACTCATCCCTATAATCCTCCTCGGAGACTAAAGTAGCAGTGGCCTCGTGACCTGCTATTAATACGTGATAGTGAGATGGCCAGTTTCTCCAGTCATGTCCTGAGCGCCTGTGGCTCTCGCGGTGAGCCTCCACTGGCACGCATTTGGTGGGGGACTCCCCAAAACTCCGCTTCCTCTTTCGAATGCGAAGGAGGTGACATCCACGAGGATTTGGGAGGTTTCTGGGCTGTTTGTAAATACTATATGAATGAGTGAGTGAATGAAAATTGTAAATATGGTATGAATGAGAACATTTATCACAATTACTTATTGCCCAATAAGGCTATTGTAATTAAATAACAATAAAGAAGTTTCAACTTTGCCAGAAAAATATTCAGAGTCATTCTTCATGATCGAAACTTCTAAACTAGCTACAAGAGAAAAACAATGTGCAGCTGTGACGTAAGTCTGCACCGTGGAATTTGAACGTGATGCACTTTTGTCGGACTTAGTCCGAAGCCGACAAAGTCCCGATGTTACTTTCTAATGATTTTTCACTCTTGACATTGAGCTGCAGTAATCCCATTGGATGAGAGGGAGAGATAGAGAGCGCATCGATCGGCATTTAGTCATTCTTTATTATTGGCCGGCTCCTTACGCCACTGCCCTAGATCAAAACAGTCGACCTCTTCATGGCTGTTTCGTCACGGTAATGGACATTGCTTTGAAGATTCACTATCTCTGGCGTAGGAGGATGGCTGGATGGCAGGTTCGTGATGGACACAGTAGTCACTTCATGTTGGTTCAATCATAGCAAAGATGAAATCGATCTTTGCATATGCTCCTCGTATGGTTCAGAGGTTATGGGAAATGCTCGATGATACTTGGTTTTTTCATAGAACAACCACCCAAGTACTGAATCGTGTGGATAGAAAGTTTTGTTTTCACCGTTTCCTTCAATCGAACCCGCATTAGAAAGATATATTACCCTTCCTGGCTAAAATTATATTCAATTTTTAACTGTAAATTTTGTTATAAATAGGCAATGAATACATTGTGAGAAACATAAACAAGATTTTTACATACTTATGTTAAATTTTAATTGTATTTGTGATAAACTTTTGTAATTCCAGAACTTGTATAATTCAAGTGTCTTCAAGCTCTTAATACTTACCTTACGAAAATTACATGTTTAACTTTGAATGAGAATTCTCATCTAGTCAAATCAAGTAAAATCTGATTTAATTGAAGTGGCACTTGTTAGATTTTCTTTTATGAAACTTTGAACCCGGGGTAATTTTCCAAATACTTGAAATGAACTTTTTGTTGCCTTTTTCTATGTACTTATTTGCGATGGTCAATCACTGCTTTCAACTGGTGTTATTTCTGTTATATTTATTTCTATTGAATTTTTATCTTTTTCTACTTATGCAATGGAGCTTTTACGTTTTAATTTATATTATTGAATCTCTCAAAAAATGGTAGTCGAAACCAACTACGCAGAAGAGGCTGTACTTTCCTTAGTCCTTACTAAACGTGGATGTTTGCAGAGAGCGAAAATCTCTAAGTAGATATTCACACAGAAACCTTAAAAAATTGGTTATTATATTTTCTAATTTGTTGTTGATTTGTGTTGTTTTAATTTGGACAAATATATTATCATAAAAAAACGTTGAAAAATAAAAAAAATATGAGTAATAATTGAAATTACGTGTAAACTATCCAGTAAACTATAAATCTAAAAATGTTACTCTATGTTAAATGATGGTACGGAAGAACATTTTACAGTACTTTTTGTCAATGTATTCTAAAAATTCTCTCTTGCGTTCTGTCTTACTTTACATATCCTTTTATCACTACTGCCTCCGGTGGAGGAAAATACTGGAGGAACTGAGGCAATAGCCCCTCCGGGTCCCACGGCTCGGGAGAAATAAACTGTCTAATTAGAAGAGTCAGCTGAAGCGAAGGTAAAGGCACCCAAATCTGTAACGATCTTACTCAACGGGAGCCTGTTGCGTGCAACTTGGTCAGAAGTTGACGAAACTCTTCCACCACGGGGTGGGTATAGGAGATCTGATTCTATCGATCAGATTAAATCTGGAAGTAACTTTAGTTAATTATAATTAATTACCGTTATTGGGTTACATTAGTTATTACCTAAATCATTACGGGGAAACAATACAGTTTTCTTCATCAGGCTGGTATTTCTAATAAGTTTCTATTAGTAGTTACTGGAACATAGAATAACAATTTAGTGAGAAGTTGAAATGTAAATTAAATTTTTCTATACATTTGTAGACGGTTTTATATTTATTAATTATTATTAATAAGGGAGATTGTTTTAGAGGGGGTTCGTATTAGATATTTAGACATTGGTCATTGGTTTAGATATTTAGACATTGGTCATTGTTTAGATATTTAGAGGGAGCTAAATATTACCCAAAGATGTAATAAGCGAGTTTTAGGTACTGGTAAGTGAATCGAAACGATTGAATGAGCTGTATATTAAATTAACGGTTAAGTAAACTGTATTTGGAAGGAATGAACAAACACATTTAGATACAAAATAATAATCGCTGTTACGGCGAAATGGCTCTACGGATTAATGCTCCGAACAGATAATCTGTTATTTCATGTATAATTAAACAGATAATCTGTTATTGCGTGTATAATTAAACAGATAATCTGTTATTTCGTGTATAATTAAACATATTAGGTGAAGAAGCATCGATGCCAACTTCTTAATCATCTGGTGAATCCCACATCGAGCGTAATATTTCAACCCGAGAAGGAATTACTTTCAAATAATTGACAAATATTTATTTTTATATGTTACAAAAAATACATTAATTTTATAAACGAATCGTTTTATTTTTTATTCCTACTTTTCAATTGACCACTTGTGTGGAAGGCAATTGTGGAGAAAATGGTGGATGTGATATTCTAGTGTACCGTCGTTAATCATTTCATATATTAGGTAGCTACTTTAGTATTAAACTTTTAATAATCTGTTCGTAATTAAATATATTATATATAATAATAAATATACTATCATGAAAAAACGTTGAAAAATAAAAAAAATATGAGTAATAATTGAAATTACGTGTAAACTATAAATCTAAAAATGTTGCTCTATGTTAAATGATGGTACGGAAGAACATTTTACAGTACTTTTTGTCAATGTATTCCAAAAATTGTCTCTTGCGTTCTGTCTTACTCTACACATCCTTTTATCACTACTGCCAACTCATTTCATATATTAGGTAGCTACTTTAGTATTAAACGTTTAATAATCAGTTTATAATTAGATCTGTTTAAAGATTGCAATATTTGGTGTAAAGTGATTCGTTTCCTACAATTAAAACATAAGTCACACGTCGCTGATGAAATTGGAACCATAGCCATAACAAATTGAAAAATATCCTTCAGGTATGTTTTTAACTTCGTTAATGTTTATCTTTTTAAACGTTTGATAGGAAGTAATGTTTAAAGTTGATAGCCAAGTGCTTTTAGTAAGTAAACTAATTTCGATATTTTTGTTTGGTTATTTATCCTACAAATAATATCGTTAGGCTCTAAATTTAAGTTATTGACATAATGCGTCTAAAGAAAAGTTAAAATTTTATCAGAACATTACTGTTTGATTTCGGAGCTAAATATTACCCGAAGATGTAACGAGTGAGTTTTAAGTACTGGTAAGTGATGTGAATCATATGAGCTGAAATGATTGAATTGTTAAGTAAACTGTATTTGGGAGGAATAAAGACAAACATTTAGATACAAAATAATAATGAAATGTATTGGTGAAAAGTACACGATTAAGGTGGAATTGGTAATTTTAGGTTAGTAACAACATGAATGGCTTGAGATATGATACAAATAAATAGATATACAGAGTAACTGATGTGATGACCTAAGAAAAGATGAATCCGAAGTGATGAAATGATGGATGCAGCCAGGGTTAAATTTTGATTGATGTTTAGGTGGACTTACTTGGAGTTCGATGCATTAATAAAAGCGGTTAGTTCATGGTAGATACTATTAAGATAAAAAAAAAAAGGTTCAGACTGGAATCTGCTAAGTCATGTAAGATGGAGAGAGAGGGTAGTGGACTTCTCCCATATGCCATATGTAGTGGACAACATATGCCACTAGATGGCTCTTCTTAAATAGGTTTTTTTTCTAACTTCCCGCGTCGGTACTTGGTATTACGAGGTCATGTAGGTGTGTTCATGGATAAGTGGATAACCACTGAACAGCTACCGAGATCCTCTGCATTAAGTGGCATTATAGCATAATTATTCTATAATCCCTTATCTGGCCAGGCCATTCGAATAGAAAGGCGAACATAATAAACACTCGCATCTTTTTAGATAAATCTATATACCGTTTTAGCCCCTTCCAAAAAAACAACTTTCTTATGTTCTGTTGTATCAGTATTGTTTGTTCAATTGTACATAATTTTATATTGAAATAAAAATTCTATTTTTTATAGCTAGTTTTTTTACTTTAATGAAATTTGGTTCAAGTGATGAGACGTAAGAGTAATCCACAAATGCCACTGATAATTGTTCAAAAATATGGGCACATTACTTATAATTAAAACAAACATAAAACGAAGAATAGCAAGTCGGACAACGACTTGAGAATATGTTGACAGGGAAATAAAGAACATGTGGGAACGCGACAATAGGATGTTATTTGTCATCCAACGAATTTCAAATGAAGAAATGTAAACATGATTTTATTTATTTTATACTCATATAAAATGAAGGTAATGTTTTCATAAAAGAGGATGAAGCCTATTAAGCAAATAAGCACACCACCTTCAAGCAGGTACTTCTAGTACAAGAATCCGCTCAACCAAAATATCCCTTTATTTTTCCCTCATCCTTAATCTTATAATTAGAGAGCTAAGAAAGAAAAAAAAAAGAAAAAATCAAACAAGCATTGTCGGGGAAAAATTAGGATAAGAATTAGTAAGTAAGTTAGTTTTAAAGTTGATCAAAAAGGTGAACCCCATCACCTTTATTAGTCAGTTTAGTCCAGTCACGCATAATGTATATCATTATACTTGTTTATTCATTATATAATTTATATAAAATAACAAAACCTGTATATAATGTAGTGGATGCTACAGGAAATACAAAATAATTTGTAAATAGATTCGCCTGAGGATCTATAATTATATATAATTATCTGGAAATGGGCTATGGGAAAAAAAAAAAAAAAAAAAAAGCAAATAAGCGAGATGATTTTTATTGATAGGACTTGTACACAGTTGGCCTGAAATGTTTCCGACCTCAACATGAAGATGATAATAAAATAAATAAAAGCTTTGTTAGGTCGGAAACAAGTAGTTCTAAACAATGCCTCAAACCATCTTTCACTTAAAAGAAATGTTAACAGTTGGACAATAAATCATTTAATAGATAAACTATTTCAATCGATTTCGTAACTCAATCGAGAGAGTGTATTTCTCTGCTAGGAGAATTGTTCCCTGGTTTATTAGACCTCAGTATCGTAAATGTGGAAAATAGTAATGGCCTTTACCAAATATAATTATTAATTGCTCACTAATAGCTATTTTGAAAAAAAAATGTACAGAAAACATATCCGAATAGGGAAGAGTTTTGCAGCTTGAGCAATCATAGTGTTATATGTCATCTTCACTTATTACTGTTAATTGTCTAACGACTATCATCTTCAAAATTACAACATCGTATCATTCGTATGCTTTTTACAAATCCCAAAACGATGTAATACCAATGAGTTTTTTTTTTTCTTAGCTCTTTAATTATAAGATTAAGGATGAGGGGAAAAAATAAAGGAATATTTGGGTTGAGCGGATCCTTGTACTAGGAGTACCTGCTTGAAGGTGGTTGTGAGGGAATTAAGGAGTGTGGGAAGCCTCGGTAGAGGTTGGTTGTTACGGTACAGTGGTGAGAGTCCACTGGTGGCTGGGCCTAGAGTCTCTCTAGGCATGTAGTGCAGTCTTATGCCAATGAGTAAATTAGTTTGAGATTTTAAAGAAATTCAAAAATATTCTCACTATGGGAGACTATATATACTTTTTAGGAAAGATATTATAAAGAAATTATTCGAAAACATTTGTTTTAGTGGTAGAATTTTTGACTTGTAATGGGATCTTCAGTATACCAATAAAAAAAATGGTACCAAATCCATCAACTGACCAGTTTCTCTATGACTTTTATTGTTTGTCAAAACTCAGCCCATAACATTTTTACGAGCCAAAGTTCTGATTTTTTTCTCAGTAGGTAAGGGCAAAGTTTTCTCACGGCAAGAGGAAACCTAAGGTACAATCAGGTACGCTACGAGTAATGTACGTTAAACTGTCGAAATAAATCAAGAAACATCAGTTTCGAGGTGGCAATTATCAAAAAATTCTGTTTCACTTTCAGTTATATTCTGACTTAAAAGTCTGATTTCTAAGTGCTTTTTGAAGTCAATAAAAGTCAGTGGTGCATGAAGCATACCCGTATCAAGGGGTCGGTGCATAGAAAGTGCAACGAACCCGTGAGGACTCCGCATCAAGGAAACCTGCTTACATCCGACAGAACAAGCATATTTTCTTCATTATACTTCTAGGAAGATAAAATGCTGGGAAAATTCTTAGCAATTGATTTAATAGTTACTTTAAATATAAGAGGCCCAAGTTTAAATATTACAGTATGATTCGACTTGAGTGTAATTAACTCAGTGTTGCAGAAACTTCAATAATAAGTGAAAGAATGATCTCTCGTTTAGAGCGTAGGACTCAGTAGAAGATAACTAAGATAACTTGAGAATAGATAAATAAATCTAATTCTAGGCGAATTGTATATATGGTATGAATGAGATCATGTATCACAATAACTTATAGCCCAATAAGGCAGATTGTAATTTTAATATAAAGCTGTTTAATAATGAATTCTAGGCGACTCATTTTGGAGACCAAACATGTAACGTGACTGGCAAAATTTCCTTTCCTTTAAGAGTATGAGCTCCAGACAATGCAAAGGGTCGACAGGAAAAGTCAACTATAGATGTTCAACCATCAATTACGTTTATGTAATGCACCTGCGCTGTTGGGACTCCCTCCGCCTCAAGCTAGGTGGACAAAAGTCAATTGAAATAAGCGATTAATTGATGATCACATAACAATAACCTCCTATAGGTCACAACGAGGTAATAATTATGTCAAACACTCGAGGGCAATGAGTCATAAGTGGTTGAAGCCCAGAGATGTGATGGATTTTACTTTAAAGATATTTTTTTATTTCATTAAAAATTTGATTCAAAGGAAAGGAAATATGTTTTATAATAACAGGTTTTGATAAATCTGCATAAAAATTGTAATATTTTTTCGTTTTTAATTTTTCAACCTATACAATTTTTTTTTATCCGCATGTATCCAGGATAATATATTCTTAATTGTATGGCGACAATCATAAACAGTACAGCAATATATAATTAAATACCACTTCGATATCCAATCGCTTGTAGTTTATTTTTTTCAGATCGTGTGTCTATCTTTCAAAAGTGGCATTCCCACGAATATAGATTTGCTGAATATGCTTTTTATAACTTCCGATCCTGTAATAAACTCACTCAAAGACATTACTAAATATCTGATTCGTCTGATTATGAGATTGATGATGAGTCATGTGATGATAATTATTAGCTAATTTAATTTTATATTGTTTATTTATTTTAGTAAGTAGTCTGAGTAACTTTTCTTGTATAATTTACGATGTGTTAAATTGTGCATTTAATTTTCTTGTCTTAACAATACCGATTTTTTTTGAAATACCGATTTATTTTCTATTCCGTACTTAAGTTTTTTCTTTCATAAATAGGACAATCAAATCGTAGAAAAAAATGTTTTTGTCCACCTGAATCAGGACTTTGACCCACTGTGCACCACACAGTAGCACATCTTGGGTAGGATTACTTCTCCTTTGAATGTCAGGTTTTTATTTTATTTTATTATAATATATATCCTATTGTTTAATTTATTGGTATTCTGAACATGTATAGTTTTTTAAATCATTTTATTTTATTGCCTTCACAATTTAGTATTGCATTTGTAATCGTACCCTATATACACTTAACCTATTTCATTGTTAGATAATTTTCAAAGAAGCTTTTTAGCCGTGTGTCCTCTTACCTATAACTTTTTTTAATTTATTAAACAGCTTTATTATGATAAAATTATAATCTGCCTTATTGGGCAATAAGTAATTGTGATAAATGATTTCATTCATACCAAATTTACAATTTTTCATTCCCTTGCTCATTCATACACTATTCACAAACAGCCCAGAGACCTCCCAAATCCACAGGTTGTCACCTCCCTCGCATGTGGGGGAGGAAGCGGAGTCTTGGGAAATCCCCCACGCTCCTCCCTCAGCCACGTCACCGGATAAGAGCCAGCGGAGGGTGACCAAGATCGCGAGAGTCACATACGGTCAGGACATGATTGGAGAAGCCAGGACCCCCCACTGTTACGCAATTATAACCGTTTTAGTCTCCGAGGAGGCTTATAGGGATGAGTGGTGCAGTGCAATGACTATGCTAGGGGGATTAGGGTGGTTGTATAGGTTGGAATTTTATGAACTTGGAAGGGATGAGTTCTAGAATGTAAGGTATATTAAGATTGTTATGAAGGGTTTTGTATCTGACGTAATAAGGGGCATTTACTATTGTTCTCAGGACCTTATCTATAACTATTTATTGATTTTGAATATGATCTACTTACTATTGTTTGAAGTGTTTTGCACCACATGATCTATTGTGATATTTATGTCTTTATGTCATTATCAAGTGCTAGGCAGTGTGAGCAATAAGTGACTTCGAAGAACGGCCTGCATCCTGTATACTCACAACTGTAGGCATGATTTGTAGCGGAAATTATTATACAGCTCCAGCAAAATTTATTTATTTATTGGGCAATCCTACAAATGAAATCCTTGCGTAATTGAAGGCCACCAAGCAGGCATCTAGTTTATTCTGTCATGTTCTGCTTTATGTTCTGAAAACTAATTGGCGTTATGGTAATTATATCTGATTACGCACAACCGAGACAATTAACGCCTTGACTAACTTATTAATATTAATTACCTAACAGTCTCCTCGAAGATTCAATTCGATTTGCTTTACATCTCATCATATGGCAAGAGCCATTACATATTTACATACATTTCCGTCAATGATATATAGGTTAGCGGCAGGCCAAGGTGATGCGACCCCTAGGAGATGCGAGAGTGGCACTTGCTTGGGTGGGAGAGACAATGGGCTCTCCGTTCGGTTCGATTCGTGACTCAGCCGTGAAATATGTCTCTATCTGGATGAGATCAGTGGCCGAATGATCGGGGGTCTGTTTCGAAACGGCCGACAAACTGACATTTAACACCTCACACGACCGCAGCTCATGATTCGGCAGCAGGGCTTCATATGAAAGCACTTTCGATGCTAGGCTATCCTAGCTAAGAGCCCACGGGACATCATGGAACACTCCGGGGCACACATGCAGAAGACGGAAGGACGATGCTGTTATATATTCCGAAGACGTACTCGTGATTATGTTTCCCAAGCGTCGGGTACATCGACCTTGAGCTGTAAGTATCGTCGACTTGTTCTCTGTTATTTGAGGACTATTGTCTTCTTCGAAGGTGAAGGAACTGGTTAATCAGGAATCTTAATGCCGATAGCAAGGTTCTATTGTTGTCATGAATTGCCCTCTAAACTAAAAAAAACAAACCCAAGACCATTTCTGAAAACAATCGTATGAGCACTGGCGGAGAACAGCAGGCGGGTCATTTACGTGGGATTGGAGTTAGTAATATTTTCTTCCTAGTAAAAGACCAGACTATTTATAGGTCCTTCTTCTCAAAGTTCAGCCCTTGAAGAGAAGCAAGGATTCATTGAGTTATATTACTGGTCAAGCTACCGTAAATGAGGTGTTAGCACATCACAAAGAGTCACCTAACGTTGGACATAAGTTAGATTAAAAGTTTGATTAAAGTTAAACTAGAAACCTTTTTTTAAGAAGTTCATTAGTTCTTAACGACATTATTCTAATAATAATTTCGGATGCAGCAGTTAAGTTGAAAAATGTCGGTTTTTTATGCACCCCGTAGTCCTACGAGGTGATAAGACATCTTCAAAGATCCATCTGATAACATACCTCGTTACAGTCACGTACGTCAAATGAAATCTTTCGAAAATCACTTCATTCAGGCAGAAAAATATTCTCTTTCTCAGTCACTTTCAGTCCTTGAAGGAGTCAAGCAGTCAGCCCCTCCTCATAGCTTCACCGTAGCACGTGTAAAACTTATTTTGTAGTCCATTTATATTACTGTCTGTATTTATAATAAAAAGTTTATTTTCTGAAATATAATTGATTTTTTTTTTAACGTGTCTTCAATAATAGCAAAAATTCATAAATTGCTTTTTGGATAAAGCTTAAGAAATTCAATTTTTTTTTTTATCAAAGCTCTCAAAATTTGAAAAGAGGACTGGGGCAACATTTACACTAGAACCCATAAAGTCTGTGTGTTATCTCCATTAAGAGAATTTGTTATAGATTTATTAAATGAAACAGTCGAGGCGTTATTTTATAGTATAACCTATAGATTTATAGATGAGTGTATTTGATAAACGGAACGAATTGATATAAGGCCGATTCAATTCATACTATTCAATGACCATCTTTCATGTTCAGGTTATAAGTTTTTATTTCTACAATTTTTAAAAAACAATAGTCGACAACATCGACCAATTAGCAGGCGTTAGGTATATAATATTTTTGAGCTATCATGATTGAATCAATTACTAAAGCCAATACAGAAAAATATTATTGTGTAGCGTCAACTACCAATCAATTTAATGTATATATATGTGGTTTATTATTTCTATAATCAGTTACGTATTGGTGTGTAATAATAATTTTAAAACGTATTTGTGTTCAGAAGGTTCTATAAAACCAGCGAAGAATTCCCGACTGACCGCAAAATGTATTTAAAGTAATTACTCTAGAATCACGAAAATTGGCCTCAAAACCGATTACGTACTATTATTACACTTTCTAGATTACGTTTATGTAAATGGTCTGCGAATAGACGCTTTTTCGTGAGATATCGATTTCCAAACATTTTTTCTATAATAAATTACATCGAACCTTTCTTCGACTCAGGTTGTGTTTTTTTACTCGTTTCTTTTCACCTTAATTGTATTTACTCTGAGTAAAATCTTATTGAAATTTTATTAGCAGAAAACATATACGTATGGACAAATCAAGATTTTTTTTTTAAACCACCCAGGAAACTATGTAGAAACCTATCCAATAAATGGATAACAGCCGTGACACTGGCTGATATTTTTTAAAACAAAATGTACAATAATTAATTATAGATTTTATTGTTCCCCAAGAAGTTAGCCTAACAGCACCCCAGGTGTTCCCCCCACAACGTTCCGGAACAATTACCGTTTTATTACGTAATACTTACGCTCTGAAAAGTAATCAGCATTATGAAATAAATAGTATTGATTTATAAAATTAAAACTGCAAGGGGCAATTAGGAATTTCCATAAATCAATATTTTTCTAAAATATTACTGTAATTTTCAAAAGCAGTCTTTCACTATCTTCGTGCTTTCAAATGTGCTTTCAAAGTTAAGACTATTTCGTTTTGGATAATAAGTTTGATTCTGGGACTTTGTGCGAGCTTGAAAAATAATAAAATAAAAGCAAGAAACATGTCAACGGAGTGAAATAAACTTATTAATACTATTTGGAGGAACTTAGATGTTGGTTAGTTGTAGAAATTAGATGTGCTTCGATAATGAATGAATATTGATGAACAAGTTGGCACATAAATGAGAAAAGTATAGATTTACTCACGGTTAACGAAAAGTTAAAAGATATTGGATTACTAACAATCAGTAATGGAAACTGTTTATATTATTAGGCACACTGTGTATATTCACAAATACTGTTTAAAGCTGAAATAGCCAGCATAAGAAAACTAATAAAAATGGCTTTGAGGTTATATACGGCAGCTAGAGGGTAAGCCTAGTTAATCTCAAAATGACATAAGCCTGTATACGTAGATTTTGGGTTTTTTTCACCTGTTGAAGTGATGTTTATTAATTTTGAGAGAATTTTGTCCTTAATGATGCAAACACTAATAATTTTTATCAATATCGTACTTTTTACGATGTTCAAACGTAGAAAATAGTTTTCCTGAAAATATATATTTTTGCCACGATTTTAATTGATATCTGTCAGCCTTTATTTTTTTTGGAATATTTTTGAAATTTATGTCCGAGAATATACATAAAGACAGACGAAATACGATAGTACCCTGTACCTGAATGAATAAAGAAGCTATTCCTTCAGGCGTAACAACATTCTTAATAGCATCTTAAAAAATGTATATTATTAAAATTGGTTTATTTTTGAAAACAAAAAAAAATGCTCTGTCTAGAAGAATGTTAATCTTATTTTAGATGATATTTGGAATTGATAACATGATGACTAAACATAGATAGTTATCGAATAAAAATTTCTTTATTAGTATCAGTTGTTTTATTTTGTTGTTGATTTCCAATTGAACGCAACAAAATATACCTCATTATTATGTTGTGTCAAAACAATTCCTGCTTTTGTTTTTTTTTTTTAAATTCATCTTACATATCTGTCAAACACGATTAACAATATCGTGTTTACTCATTTTTTTCTTGACCTTTGCTTGAGAAATACATTTTTCCTTTTAATTCAAATTCAAAACTAAGTTTCAAGCAGCTTTTTGTAGTATTTGTCTATTTATTTTATCTCTAGCCTTTGATAAAATTTTATTGTTGAATGTGTTTGACAAACTGATAAAAACGGAATGCCCAGTGTAAAAATTTTATGTTTAAAATTCCAAATTCGGTATTTTGGCGTTTTTAATGGCTTGGAAAATGTTATTTCGAAGTACTTCCTGGTTCGTATAAAATTACATAACCGTATTTTATCTGTAATAAAATTCATAATTACAGGTTCATCCTTAAGTATCATTATTTAGGTGTTCGAGAAAATCGCTATTTTTTCAGCTTTGGGGTGTGAGATTGCGGAATGGTGGGCTTTAGTAATATGTTGCATTGTTCCTGTGATATTATCAACATTAATTGTTGAGAAAAACATGTGTCCTGCTTTCCTAGTCACTCGCTCCACTGTCTAAATTAAAAAGGTATAATGTTTTGTCAATTTTGGTTTAAAAACACAAAAAAAGTTTTTCGCTTTGTTTTTAAAACTTTAAAAAACTATTTTCTATATACAACTAAAACTCGCACCATTCTCTTCAACATTGAAAGCACTTTATTTTTGTATATTACTCATATATACTAGATTAATTTTAAAATTTGTGATAAAAAGTTTTTTTTAAACTTAAAATATAATTTTTTTTGAAAAAACATCTACGTTTAATGTTCACAATATAAGAACGCACATACCAAATATTATGATGGTATAATACATATAACATACAACTTATTACTTTATTTTTTTTATAGTAGAACTTGTAAGAGGTAATAATCATTGATTTCTGAGGCTTCAAGTTCCACCAGCTGTCAATGGTTGATTTTACATTGAATGGCCAAAACAGTATCATACGCGTTGAAGACATAGAATTAAGCTCGACGTTTGATTACGTTTTAGTGCGGTTTGTTACTTTCCTAGTTACATATTTCGTGATTGAACACGTTTTCTCGTCAAACATACCAATTTTCTTCAAGAGACTTGTGAACTAGACCGCAATAAATGTTACTGCAGCTATAAACTACTCTGAATTAAGTCTGCTACACTGAATCTTTTAAGTACCATCGTTCCCTATTCAAGTTATATAACTTGTTTTTATAACCCTATCAATTTTAATAGATAACCTTCAATAAAGGTAACCATAATAATATAATCTTAAAGTAAGTATAAAGTTGTAGCTGTTATTATTATACTTCGCAGTTAGGTACGCACTAAACTGCTGCACCTACGTATCCGCTCCAGACTCGTAACCATGGGGATGTTAACAGTCATACTGTGCGATAGTCAAATCATATTTAAATCAGATCTAGCCTTAATGTCAATGGTGACAGTTCATTTTCATATTATTTAGAGAGAAACGTGTCACAACAAGATAAGCGTATCATTTAACATGATTATATTTTAAATAAATTATGCATTACTGAACCCAATTTGGCAATGACAGAAAATTAAATGCCATTGAAGAGATTATAAAATTGATCATAGATTTTCCTAATGCCCTTGTTTATTATGCTTTTTCATACGAGTGAGAAAATCTAGGCAAGGAATGCTGAGGCGAGGAATCTGTGGTAAGAGATGTTTAATTGTGGTCAAAATTGCTGTAATCGAGCAGAATCTGAGCCAAACTGTTTAATTTGATTTTTAATTCCAATGAAAGTGGTCTTGTTACCTGGTTAATTCAACATTTGCAATTGAGTTTACTATTAAATAAGAAAGCCGCAATAAGGAGAAACAATTAATGATTTTAGAAACCTAGTTTTCCCTGACAGCCTGTTGCCATCGATGCGGGAAGGGCGGTGGGGGTCATAGTTTTAAACAATGTGTTTGTTAGGTGCTGTAACGAGTCGAAAAAAATACCGGAGACTCAGATGGATACACTAACCCACCGACGGCACACCAAGAAACGGGTGCAGGTCGGCGTTCTTTGACCTCACTTCTTAACAGGTATGTCTGACCACTCATGATACCGTTCTGAATCATTAATGGGGAGATACCTATCCATTTTTATACTCAGATATTACATATAGAAAGCCAAACATAAAGTTTTTTTTTTTCCCATAGCCCCTTTAAATTTACAGATAATTATCAGGCGAATCTACTTGTATTTCCTGTAGCATCGCTACATTATATACTGGTTTTGTTATTTTATAAAATTACTTAATGGAATAAACAAGTATAATGCCACACAATATACGTGATTGCACTAAACTGACTAATAAAGGTGATGGGGCTCACCTTTTTGATCAAACCTAAAACTATCTTACATACTAATATAACTCTTAACCTAATTTTTCCCCTACAGTCTGTTGCCACCCATGCGGGAAGGGTGGTGGGGTCATAGTATTAAACACTGAGTTGGTTAAACATAAAGGATTGTTTTTTTCCCCTTAGCTCTCAAATTTTTAACATTATAGATAAGGGAAAAATAAAGGGAATTTATTTGGGGTGAGTGGATTAAACATAAAGGATAGATTTTCTCTAAAATTTGGTAAATATGAATATTTCTTAACTCATGAGAGTTTGCAATAGTTCAAATTCTATCAGAGCCAGGAAATCGGTTATTCATTTCTATACAGGCTAAAAGGCACTTTTCTTTCAAAAACAAGATAGTGTATAAAATTGAAAGTATTTCAAACTACCAGCATACGCACAGCAGCTGTTTAAGAGATGATATATAATTTGTATTTCCACAAAGTGTACATAAAACTACTATTAAATATTTTACGACATGTAGCAATTAAAATTGATATACGCTGCCCTTACTTGGAGTTGTACTTATCATCTAGATAGTGATGGCGTGGGAGTGCAACGCTGTTACAAAACACGGATGCTTTCGCGATGATCACATTTCTTTCGGAATCCGGGGCCCTCCTTCACTGAACATCGGATAGTTTTGAATTGCCTTTAGTATCATTTAAGACTAGACCGTATTTAGCTGTCGGTCATGGAAACATAAATATTATCTATATTATATAATATTATTTCATTTGCTTTAAATGCTTTACTATTTACTATTTTTATCTTAACAATCGGTACAGCATAAATTCAATGTTTCTAATGTTTTATTTTCAATTTTTCATTATAGATGTTGGGATAAACGTCTGTAGTTTGAAACTCTTGATGCTTAAATATGTTCTGAGGGGTGACTCCAGAAAAACCGTGCTTTTTAAGATTAATTTAATTTATCTACACCATTCATTGTTGTATTTTAGTCATAATGTAATTTACACAGTCCAACTTTCTGCGGATAATACATTAAAAATGTCAAATCGTCCTGATTACTTTATGCCACTGTCTTGGTGCTTAAGACGATTGCCTGATCAAAAGTAAAACCTCCTTATTCAGGTTCGCAAATGTTTACAAAATAGGTGTTACTAGCTGATCCGAGAATCGGTGGCCTTGCTGTTTTTCCTTTATTACATCAAGGTTTTGTTTACTTTTACGTTACGATAACGAAATAATTTATATTTATAATAAAATATATATATATACATGTACTGTATTGATATAATGTCCCAGCTTGGGCGCCAAATTGACGTTGCCTACTTCTTTTATAAACCATTTTTTTTTTTTCATAGCTCTCAAACTTATAAAAATAGGATGTGGGGAAATTATTGTGGATTGATGGGTGCCTCTTAATTTTCTTATAAACCATAAACAACGAATCTAATTTATCATTTATCGTCGTATATGCAGTAATGGTTTTAATGATTGATTTTATGAGTTAATAAATATTATATATTTAATCGTTGCCTGATATCCGATGTTTTGTATATTGTTGAGGTGGGCATCTACGGCACATTTCAGGGAACTGACTGGTAATGACGGATTGAGTTAGACTGAATAAGATTTTTTATGTCACAGTTTTTATTTTGTTTTTTAATTAATTTAATTGTTGTACTGTTGTATTGTACTGTTCAGACTTATGCATATTGTTGTTATGTTGTTTTAATTTTCTTATATAGTGGATCCGTCTATGACTAAAATAAACTAAACAAAATTTCATTTTATAGTTCTTTCGCTACAAAGGCTTCTTTTGCCTTTCCAAGGTACATAATTAGCCAGACTTTAGTTAAAATTAGCATAAAAATGTAATTAACAGCCTATTTGTTATTACATTTGAAGCTCATGCTAATATTTCTTAAAAGAGCCAAAAATCAGGTTTAATATTAAAATATTTGAGTTGGCTTACTATTTGCATAAAGTAAGGAACCCATTCGTAAACAATTATGTATTTTTCACCAAAATTGCTCATTTTATTTATTAAACCATTCCTGTTAAAGTATAGAAAATATATTTGAATAGATAATATGTTTATTGAAAAAAAATTGTAGCGCTGATACAACTAAATGCATTAAATAACTGACTATCGCTTGCTACAATAACTTTAACTGTTGGAATACCTAGATCGTTAATAGTAATGAAATGTACTATTATAAGTGAAGAAGAAAGACATTCATACTGTTCAATCCTAGTAAAAATTGTTCCCATCACTAAAATAAATACATTAATAATAGTTACTTTAATAATTATTGACAAAAAAATAAATCCAGAGCAGAGATTTGAACCCAGGAAATTCTGAGGAATCGTTTATACTGAGCCATCCCTGTTAAACCATAACCTAGTCAATATCTAATCGCTTTAGCTAGTTTCAGCTGTATTCTTTCAATTATTTTAATTTTGTGAAAGATCTTTTATTCTTACGGTTCTATACGCGTAGCAAATATTTAACAATTACCGGCTATAAATTAGCAATTACTAGGTTAAATTAATATTTTTTGTATAACAGAGATCCGTTGTTGGTCAACTGAATTTTTTGTATCCTTCAAGCATATATACTTACCTACCGTAAATACCTGACCTATTTGGAGAACGAAATGCTGGAAAAAAAAAACGAAAAAATAATTGTATTATTATCAATTTAGTCTATGATTATTCAATTATATTTATTCGGATCTTTTTCGATTATTATTGATTATTTGTTGCGCTATGATTGCATTTAACTATCACCAGGCTACGAGTGTAGTAGTTAATAGTTGTAGACCTAATTTTAGAAACCGACAGGATATTTAATCATTATAGATGTTATTATTATACAGATAAACCCCTAAAGTAAAAATTCCTTTTTAATTAAAATGAAAACAGGTGTGGTAATGAGGCCCCATATCCAGTGACGACAGTGTTCGTGAATGGCCAACTATACGAAGAAGGGATGATTGGCGCAGGATCGGCTAGACCCGCTTTCATGATCAGTAATCCACTAGCCTCCGTGTCCTTGGCCCTATAGTGAAACCTCCAGGGAAATAAGGCCGCCTGGAGCCATCTTATACAAATACCGCAGACGATGGATGTTATGCAAACCACGAGGAAGACCCTCATGTGCTGAAGAACTACCCATAACTTCGTAAGGGTACCAGTCGGCCTAATTGGGTGCTGTAATGACCACTATATCCATAATTACCAGCAATATATTTCTTTTATGCAACACTTTCAAACCTTTTGGATCATTATAATGCACGTGATGGATTTTCGATTCCCAATGGGTCGAGATGATTCGAGACGAAAAGTGAACAAGCCGAAAATTCCAGAGTTCAAATAAGTAGAAATTTTTTTTTTTATTGATGGTTCAACGGTAAGTTATATTTATTAGGTATAATACACATACTTTGACAATTTGAGTATAGTATTCTGAAGAGCAACACCCTCAAAAGAGATACACCTTTAATTTATTTTTTTTAAATATATAATATTCTTTATTGTGCTAAAATTACAATCTGCCTTATTAGGCAATAAGTAATTGAGATAAATGTTCTCATTCATACCATGTTTACAATTCATCATTCACTCGCTCATTCATACAATATTTACAAAAAGCCCAGAGGCCTCCTAAATCCACATGTTTGTCCCCTCCCTCGCATGCGAGAGAGGAAGCGGAGTCTTGGGAAGTCCCCCTCGCTCGACCGTCAGCCGCGTCACCGGATACGAGCCAGTGGAGGGTGACCAAGAGCGCGAGAGTCACATACGCTCAGGACATGATTGGAGAAACTGGCCATTGCCAGGACTCCCACTATCACTTAGTTATAGCAGGTCACGAGGCCACTGTCGTTTCAGTCTCCGAGGAGGATTATAGGGGTGAGTGGTGCAGTGCAATGACTGTGCTAGGGAATTAGGGTGGTTGGATAGGTTACTATGGAATTTTATGAACTTGGAAGGGATGAGTTCAAGAATATAGGGTATATTCAGATCATTGTGAAGGGTTTTGTTGCTGACGTAATAAGGGGCATTTACTATTGTTCTTAGGACTTTTGATTGAAAGGATTGGATACGCTTGATGTTCGACATTTTTGCTGTCCCCCATAGCTCTATTCAGTATGTCCAGATTGGCTTAAGTGTAACTTTGTAGATTAGTAATTTATTTTCTATTGAGAGTAGTCTGTACAATTGTCCTAAGCGTCTGTTTAGTTCTTGTCTTTTTAGCCTAGTATCTGGATTCCAGGTCATTCGTTTGTCGAAATGGAAGCCTAAGTACCGTACTGTCTCGGAAACCAGTGGACAAGACTAGCGACAGAGGGTGAAGGTAATGTGGGGACAATCCACCTTTAATTAATATTTAAACTTTGTGAAAGTTACTTTTCAAAAAGCTTTAAATCTCTAAAAATATTTTTTATTGATGATATTTTATCAACAGTTGACATTTAGCATATTCAGGTATCCTCAGGTCTACAATGCAAAGCACAAATTTTTTTTTTTTTGTAATTTGTTTGAATTTTAATCCTGACTATGCCTGAATTGACAACACGGCGTATTTGAGTGTGTTATAATCATGCTTAGGATTATCTTTATGAAATGGATTTTTTTCGTGCGTATTCACGAATAAATTCTGTTTCGTAAAACATGGCGAGGCTTCGTATATATCAGAATGTAGCAGTGACTAATTAGGTTGTGGCCTGTTCCATTAATGACTATCGATTTTCAAGCTTGGTTCCTGTCGCACTCCAATAGTGTCCCGCTATTTGTTATTTATTCTGCTTCTCCAACTCGATTTAGGGTTTCTGCGACTTCACCTCGCAAAAAAGTATCACGATTTTATGAGGAATTTCCCATTTCTCTTGCATTTCAAAATTACCACTTCATCAAGTAAACATTACCTGCTTTTCAAGTTCTAATTTCCCGACGTTTTTACTGCTTTCAATGGTAACTTAACATTGATAGCATAGGCTTCGTTCAATTTCCCTCACTATATGTCAGAAGGGTTCTAAAGTGCTTCACACTGATCCAAATCATCGGTAGCTTTAGACAGTGATCGCTCTTCAATGAATCGCGTGGAAGCAATTGAACTTACATAGGTACTTACTTGTTCATTTGCACATATTGCATAATATACCAGAGTCATTACACCATCTTCATGTATAGTGGTACTACATGGGAATGACGTGGCTACTCAATCAAAAGCTGAACCACATCCTCAAATAATATCATTGACGTACGACTTGTATAAGCCTCACCACTTATGTAACACTTTCATTTAACAGTCAATCACACAAGACAATTATCATCAGCGACAACTATCTATTTGTTAACATGTTATTTAATTAAGTAAGATATTTTTTTCATTAACAGAAACCATCCCGTTTCGCTCTTTCCTTGGCTTGACCATGAATTTTGCCAAGAGGTACAGGATTATGAATCGAAGTTACAGTCCTAATATGTCCTAAACATTACATAAAGTATATTAAAGTAGTAATGAGTCATTTATTGAATTATTACCTAAACATTTAAATACCTTCAATGTGATGCAGGAAACCAGTAATTGTAAGACATATCACAGACGACAATGGTTTTAAAGATGAAATGCATATGCTTTTAGCAGCTATAGCAGCTAGCGTTCATCAAATGATGATTTTGGATTTATATCCTTTGGATAAAAGTGATTTTTTCTTTTGCTTAGAGCTCCAAAATGGATAATAATGGACGTTTCGCATATTCAGGCACCTTTCACATTAGAAGTATAAATAACATTTTGATGAAGAAATATAAATACTATAAATAAAAATTATCACAGCTCACGAATAATTTAACAAATCTGTGAATGATCATTTCATTGCACTGCTGCTACAGAACCTCTAAAAATGGCCACACTGGACACAGTGAACAGAAGGCACACCAAGCAACGGGTGCAGGTGTCAGCGTTCTTTAACCTCTCGAGAGAGGTATATCGGACCACTTTTCGCATGATCCCATTCTGGAAATGTTGGAGATATTTGGCTTATTACATTATTGGCTTCATTACAAATTTTTTTTTCCCCCTTAGCTCTCAAATTTTTAAGATTATAGATAAGGGGAAAAATAAAGGTAATTTATTTGGGGTGAGCGGATCCTTTTACTAGGAGTACCTGTTTGAAGGTGGAGGGAGGGAATGAAGGAGTGTGGGAAGCCTCGGTAGAGGTGGAAATGTTGCGGTGCAGTGGTGAGAGTCCACTGAAGACTGAACCTAGAGTCTCTCTAGGCATGTAGTGGAAGCTCATTCAGTTGGAAAGCAGTGATGGGTGCCCGTCAGAGGCTTGTTGTTAGTTAGCTAAGGGCCGTAATGTCCACCATTTGGTCTGCTTTCCAGATCTAGAGAGTTGCCATCTTGCCGGTAGTGGTGGGGGTGTGAGGTCTTGGAATAGGAGGTTTTGGCAATGTTTCATCGAGTCGAAGAATTTGATCTGTCTTCTTCTGATGTCTTCGGTGATAGTGGGGACTTCGAACTTTTCGTGGATGTCGGGAGCCTTCATATCACGAAAAGGGGTATGCCATAGTGCCGTGCGCAGGATGTTGTTCTGGAAGCTCTGGAGTCTAGTTATGGTGCTCGTGTGGAGAAAACGGAAAAGCGGAGTTCCAAAAAGTAGTGCTGGCCTCAGGACGATCTGATATATGAGCTGTTCAGCCGAAGGGATGATTCGATAAAGAGATGCTGGATAAAGGCCTTCTGTCTAATATACAGTACACTTACCAGTTTCCATCTATAATTGTCATATATATCAGTTTGCGCTTTACCTCCTTGATAAGTTACCAGTTTTTATTTATATTTGTACCAATCCCATGCTAATTTACAACAAGGGAACCGCACAGTACCAACCACTTGAAAAATAGGTAATTTAACTCAAAAGTTTTAAAACCTGCCTCATTTTCTCAAAATCCCTTGATTTGTTCATTTAAAAAATTGTCAATCGAACTCCTGATTATATCCCGTGAGTATAATGTGCCTGACCTGAATAAACGATGCTCAGAAGATTTTTTACAAATGTTTATTTGTGTTTTTTACCTATAATATTGGTATTTCATATAATAGTTTTGTATCTCCCTCTAGACAGGATTAATAAATCTTGATCAGTGGTTAAATGTTTACACCTATTCATCATTCTAACTAAGTCTTAAATGAAAACATAGTTGCAGTGTTTCTGGCACCGAGCATAGAATACAATGGTTGAGAATAGTTGCAATAAAATTTATCTATTAACAAACTTATGACTTTAACAATAACTTTAATTCAATTATTTATTATAACTTCAATTGAATATTTGAGTTTTTTACTTAAAATATTGGTATTTCATGTTAACAATTCATATAATAGTTTTGTACATCTCTCTAGACAGGGTTTATAAATCTTGATCAGCGGTTAAATGTTTTCAATTCACACCTATCAAATATTCTAACTATGTCCTAAAATTGAAAACATAGTTGCAGTGTATCTGCCACCGAGCATAGAATACAATAAAATTTATCTATTAACTTATGAATTCAATTCATGCTTTTAAGTGAAGGCCAAGTCTTGATTATTAAAATGAAATAATAATTTA
The DNA here is from genome assembly GCA_930367205.1 of Acanthosoma haemorrhoidale. Taxonomy (NCBI): domain Eukaryota; kingdom Metazoa; phylum Arthropoda; class Insecta; order Hemiptera; family Acanthosomatidae; genus Acanthosoma; species Acanthosoma haemorrhoidale. The sequence goes on from OV884012.1 coordinate 25,494,961, forward strand.
ATAATATTTAAATCTCGGGGACAAAGGATTCGGTAGGAATTACACCCAATAGTGGTTAAGCGTTGTTGCAATCCTTTCTTCAGAACCTGACATTCTGAGCCATTCAAATGCAGGTGACCTGAAATGTTAAATACCAATGGAACAGATAGGGGGATAGGCTAGAAAAGTCAGTGACTAACCTAATTTCAGCTGCAGACGCAATGTTCTACTTTTCGATTAGAATCTCCATTATGGCCAGGGAAATTACAATCAGTTGTCTCCCGTTGCCTAAATGCGAAGTATAGACAGTGCTTCAATATCTGTTACTATCTTTTATATATAGCTTTGACTCGTACACCCGATTACATGTAAATGAAAATTTGGAGCAACTAAGCATAAAATATATTCTTAATAAAAAAAAAAAGTTTACCATCTAACTTTCTTAATTGTTAGGAAAAAAACATACCATTTGTTTGTGTGGAATATTAAAATACCTATGCAGGGTAGTATAAATAAAGGTGTGCATTAGTAAGGCTATAAAAAATAACGGATATAAGCTAATAAAATAGAAATAGTCTCTTTTATTGGTATCCAAAAGGGACCGGTTAGCGGTTACCAAATTAGATAATAAATTGAATAAAACATAACTGTATGTTTCTATGCCTACAATATATCTATTTATGTATATTTTATTTGGGCAATATGGGGCCAATTTATAAAAGAAAAAAACGTGTTATATTTTATCACTGTTTATATATTATCATACAAGTTGAATCATATGTATACTCTGGTTATATACAATACTGGTTATCATATCTATACGATGCTCAATGAGTAGCCACTAATCACCATGAAAAAAACCCAAAATAATTTAAGTAACCGCGCAGGACAAACCACGTTGGTACAATTGGTTTTACTGCACTGGTCATCGAATCTTGGGTATTTGTGGTAAACCGGTTTTACTTTGTATTTATTTATTTATTTTTCTTTTGCAGCACTTAATCCTAAAAAATCAATCTTCGTTGTCTCTACTCTTAACACTATGTATAAAGAACCACGCTTCTCTCTATCTGTTTTATATCAACTTTATTAAGATGAAATTACAATCTGCCTTAAATAGGCAATAACTAATTAAGATAAATGTTCTCATTCATACCATATTTACAATTCATCATTCACTCGCTCATTCATACAATATTTACAAACAGCCCAGAGGCCCCCGTAGTCCACATAGTTGTCATCTCACTCGCGAGCGAAGGAGGAAGCGGAGTCTTGGGAAGTCCCCCACCCTCCTACGTCAGCCACGTCACTGGATAAGAGTCAGCGGAGGCTGACCAAGAGCGTGAGAGCCACTGACGCTCAGGACATGATTAGAGAAACTGGTCATTGCCAGGACTCCCACTAAAACTTAATTATAGCAGGACACGAGGCCACTGCCGTTTTAATCTCCGAGGAGGATTATAGGGGTGAGTGGTGCAGTGCAATGACTGTGCTAGGGGGATAGGTTAGGGTGGTTGGATAGGTTACTATGGAATTTCATGAACTTGGCAGGGGTGAGTTCAAGAATATAGGGTATATTAAGATCATTGTGAAGGGTTTTGTTGCTGACGTAATAAGGGACATTTACGATTGTTCTCAGGACTTTGGATTGAAAGGATTGGATGCGCTTAATGTTCGACTTTTTTGCTGTCCCCCATAGTTCTATTCCGTATGTCCAGATTGGCTTAAGTGTAACTTTGTAAATAAGTAGTTTATTTTCTATTGAGAGATGGGATGTCCTTAGAAGTAGTCTGTCCAAAGCGTCTGTTTAGTTCTTGTCTTTTTAGCCTCGTGTGTGGGTTGCGTGCCAAACCCTTCTCTCTATCTAAAACTATTTACATAATCTTTAAAAAACAGAAAAATTAATAAGAAATCAAGGCTTTCCTTTATCCAGTTACTGCGCTATTTGAGCTGACAATAGCTCACAAAACCCATAAAAGTTTTAATTACGTTCCTAAGAGCTCCCGTGGGATAGGGGGAATATGGCTAATTACACCATTGATCTCAATCACTGCAATCGACCTTAATCGTTTACTCGCTTTTACTGAATCATCTAAGCCTAATTCTACGTCTGTGGTGAAAAGAATAGTTAGCAACAATGCAAAAGTTTGTTCGAAAAATGGAATTAGCTAATGTTACAAACTAGTTTGATCCTTCAGGTTATCCGATGTTTTAATGTTTTATTTATTTAATTTTCTAGCAAATAAATCGCATATTAATCGATAGTTACGAGATTTCCAATCAGTCTTTAATACCCGTTCATGTTGAACCTGGCTGTATAAGTATAATTTATTAAAAGTAGTCTGTGAAAAGTGGTAAAAATGTGGGATATTTTTTGTATTTGGACACTACTATTAGACAGTTAACAATCTTTATTGTGCAATAATTACAATCTGCCTTTTATAAGGCAATAATAATACAGATAAATGATCTCATTCATACCATATTTACAGCATCATTCACTCGCTCATTCATACAATAGAACATGATTGGAGAAACTGGCCATTGCCAGGACTCCCACTGTCACATATTTATAGTAGGTCACGAGGCCACTGCCGTTTCAGTCTCCGAGGAGGATTATAGGGATGAGTGGCGCAGTGCAATGACTGTGCTACAGGATTAGGGTGGTTGGAAAGGCTACTGTGGAATTAGGGACACTACTATTATATAACCAATAGTTATGTTTTTATCACAAATCATGAATTTTCATCCATGTTAAATATTTTTATCAAGTCATGAAAAGATTAATGAGGATCCACTTGAATAAAGAAGTGGCCCTTAGTACCTTATTGTCCCTGAGTGTGACTGCATGATAATCTTATTAAATTATTATTAATATGATATTATTCTTCTAATATCCTCTAATAACTTATCATTATATATCATCATTAACGCATACTATTAGTTATTGTCCATATAGCCTACTACAATTCACGGAGATAAAACCCAACAACTGCATTGTTACAGGTTTTTCAGTTAAGTTGGCCACATCGAGTTATTTTGTGTAGCACTTATTCTGGGTACCATACCTTCCCACGTAGTATTGGGATCTCAATGATATTTGTGATAAAAATTCAAATAAACATTTTTTCTCACAAAATTACAATCAATAAGTAATTGTATTCAATGTTCTCATTTATACAATATTTACTATTCTTCATTCATACAGTATTTACAAACGGGGCAGGGACCTCTGAAGTCCACTTAATTGTCACCTCCCTCGCATGCGAAAGCTCTCCTCCATCAGCCGCGTCGCCGGATATGAGCCATTGGAGGCTGACTAAGAGCTCGAGACGCTCAGGACATTATCTATCTAAATACGTTTTATAAATAGTCTGTTCAATTACTTCCAACCGATCCAATATTTTTCTAAAAGGGGTACCAAATTGATAATTAAGGTAGTGTGGATGACAGAGTTGAAACAGGTACAGAGCACGGATTCGGGAGTATACACCCTAAGCGGTTAATTTTACTTTTAGTTCCGTGAACAAGAAGTTGATGACACCTGGACCAGCAGCTTCTACGGTGCATTTATAAATCACTGGTGACTTATACAGCAACATGACCAGCCATCAGTGCTGTTGGCTCAAATTGATCATTTAGCGTTACGCTGTCAACCTCAAACCTCGTTAACATTTGTTAAAGGTTCACGGGGGTTACCCGAGGATTTTTCATTTAGTTTAAAGGCTTCCGTCTTATACAGAATGCTGCTCGATAATGCCTGGTTGCATCTGGAGCTGATGTTTTTACAAAGAAAAATACATCAAATCGCTATTATTTTTTTACGACATTTCATCAAATTGAATAGTTTGTTTTTATGGAAATAGTATATGGCTAATCTTCTGTTGGCAAATCGGCCTTGTAAACAGCCATGATTTAAAACCTTAGTAGAAGGCATTTATACCAGCTATCGTAAACTGTAATTGATTTACATCGTAATTTATCTGAGCATAACGCTATGTTTTATTATGTCTGTCCTTGGTCGGAGGACTGGTATGTGGCATTATGGTCTATTTTTACCGTTTGGATTTATTATTTTATTATAAAGTTATATATTCGTTTATTAATATGAAAAGAAATTTAAATAATGCAATAAAGCGTAGATTACAAATCACGACAACTTGAGATCGATTATCTCTAAGGACAGCTTGATGACCCAGTGGTGCCACAAAATATTTTCGGTTATCCTTTGCTTTGGAGGGATGCCCGACGTTGAACAGAAACAATGCGATAAACATTATAGAGCTGTGTGATGACCTTAGAAGGGGTGAGTTTGAGAATGTAGTGTATATTAAGATCTTTATGGAGGGTTTTGCTGCTGACGCAATAAGCGGTATTGACTATTGTTCTCAGGACTTTTGATTGAAAGGATTGGATGCCCTCCTACACATCCGGTATAGAGCTAACCTTATGTCTAGATTGATGTTAAAAGTACATCCTGATGTTTAGTTCACAATTGCTATAAAAAAAATTAGGGAGTAGAAGAAATTATATAATGAGAGAAAAAATTGCGAGTTTCCAAATAGTTGGGATGTTTAGGTTCCAATATCACTACGGGTTACACAAAAATTAAATAAATTACTCCGCATTTCTGATTCTTCACATACTGGCTGAATTCATTAGCTCCACAGTCGAGTCATGAGCCTGTGAGTGAAGAATGTCGGATTATCAATCGGCGTACGAGAAGTTATACAACTTGCTTCTAATCCGAAAGGAGATTGATAGGGTGAATCTACTGATTAACGAGGCTGTGTGTAACTTAGCGGCCCGTTAATGACGTACATCTTCCTTCTTTATGGGCCAATCCTCCGGCATGCAAGAGATCTCCGCCCGAAGATAATCAGAGGAGTGTGTCGACACCGAGGGCTTGTCCTGCGTAGCCACCAGATGGTCAGTAGTAGGCCGGCTAATTCTGGTGACGGTCTAGCTCGTAGGCAGTTCACGCCCTGAGGATCATCTGTGCCGTGGGAAGTCGTGTCCATGCAAACGGCAAGGTCGCGGCGCCTGCTCATCACGGCTCGCATTATCACGCACCGCTATGATTTTTCTGACTTTTATATTTTTATGTACAGTGCTGTTTCTTTCTACATAGTGGGCTAAAGAAAAAGTATGTCACCAGACGGTGTTTGTGAAATGAGGTGTACTAACACCCTTTCGTATGTGTACGGGTATATACATCGCAATGTCTTATGACGCCTGCCAGTCTGATGCAAAGCCTTTCTTGAATGTCTAGCAGCACCTCTAATGCTGTTTTCAGTCCATATTATTATAGTATAAAGCAGACTGTGTAACCCTCATCTTCCAGAGTGTATAGTTTACCAAAATGTATAAACAATTTTTATCTTATGATATGATATATGTCAATGTTTATTTAATTTATTGTATCGTACAATAATGACTTGTTCATTTGTTTTACTGAGTTTCGTATTGTTAAGCTAACAAAAAAGGTTCAGGATTGCGAGTTATTTTCAACAACGGAATGATTTACTATGCATGTCACGCCATTAGTATGAAATGGAATTCAAGCATCAACCTCACTCGCTGTTAATAGTTTCGTTACGGCTGTGCCGACGATTCTATTGATTTTCGCGATACTAATGTGTCAAATCCCTGACCTACAACCCATATTATTAATCAGGATTCCGAGCTATTTAATTTTATACCGCGCATAAAACGTGAGGAAATATTTATTATTTAACTACAGGCAATTGATTCCTAATTGAACCAATATCTCTTACGGTTCGTTTAATTTTTAGAATCTCGCTGGCAAGTAAAACTTCTATTAATTTTTATACCCCAATCAATTCGACTGAAAACCATTATTTTTATTACTGCTATTATTAATTAATTTATTACAGATCGCTCATTAGTTTTCATTAGGCTAGTTTTAGTTAATCATCGTCGGAGCGTGTAATTGATATACTTTTCGAAATAGATTGCATCCCAAAGAAAAAAAACAAACCCGCATGATCTAAAGTTTCAAACAACAATGCTAATGGCAGTTTATTTTTTTGAAGGTTGGGTATGAAAAATAAAACACAAACTACATATTAATTAGAGATCTTAATATTATATTCATTTTCTTTTAATATCATGTATTTAATTAATTATGCCTCTTTTCTCTTAGCTCTATGGAGTTATGCTACTCTAATTATTTAGGTAAACTAAATCTAAACCATAACATGATTTACTTCTAAGGGATCACAACGTTCTTCTTTCAGGAGTACATTCTTTATTCGAATTCATGAACGAAATATATAATTTGTCTGAAGTATCTTTTTGATGATATATCAGCTCACCATTTCTGTAAAATGCCAAAGGGGTTGAAAAATATGAGTGACCTGAGAATCGTAGCCCTCGGATTAATAACTAATTCCTGTTCACACGATCCTGTAACTAAATATTCACATTTGTATTTCTCAAAGGGGAAGAATGATGGACCATCAAAGCTAAGAGTAAGTGGAGAAACCTTATTACAATATATATTTAAAATTTCCTCATACAGCTGTAGTGAATAATAAACCGAAGCTTATTCAGCGAGGTAATTGAAGCTGCTCTGACCAGAAGAAATATTATGACATCGTATCTAATCCCACGTACTATTTTTTACAGTGTGCTCCCATGCATGTACAAACTTCATGAATGAACATCAGCTGATTACGATCGCAGAGCGAACTATTTCAAGCGACATTTTAGCCAGTATAGGTCACCCATGAAACATTCATTTTCCAATAATATCCCAAAGCGATAGTTGGGTGAATCTATAAGGACATTCCGATCTGTGAAATTGATGACATATTTTGCTAAGCCGTAGTAATTTCAATTTCCTACATTTATTGATTATTTATCATTATTCAATACATAAATGTGTCATATACCATATGAGTTTTGATTATGCTGTTTGTATTTTTTAATATCGTTGTTGACATTAAACCTAAGAACTGTAATCGCCTTGCCATTTGTTTTTACTACTCAATTTTAAGTTTTTAAATTTGACTGACATAAATTTGTTTACATTTATTAGGAGATATTTTTTTTTAAATGTATATAAACGAAATAGAAAGACAAAATTATTATTATACAAAAGAATACTCAGTACTTTCGAATAAAAAAGAATTTTATTTCTTGATCATCCGAGACACTGAAGATTGACTTTTCAACATTTATTTTTTAAATAACGAAACTAATTGATGTAAATAAAACTAGTTTTTCGTTTAAGTTTTCTTTCATATTCCGTACATTTCGAAGACTCTGCCTCACAGATGACAGTGGCTTTCGTGATTCTCTTTAACATTGACTCTGTGTTAACAGTATGGTCTGAATACATCCCCATTTCCTGATTTCCTTCACTAGCACATCATAGGGCTCATGTTATTTCTTGATGGTCCCTTCTCCTCAATTAATGTAGTACGTACGAGAACGAAGCCATTGAACATCATTTCAATCAATTTATTTAAAATATTTACATAATAAAAATAATCTTATGCTTACATGAAATGCTTCTAGCCAAAGACAGGAGACCGAATGAAGTCTTCGCTAAAGAGAAATAAAGAACCTGTCGACGATAAAATAAAAACTAGATGCTGATAGAAAAACATTTCTTCGCACTAAATTATGCCATAGTCGCTTATGTTTTAGTAATTTATCTATGTCGGAAATATTTTGGCGTAATGAATTCTCACATTTTGTGATCATATCTTTCAAAATATATAAAATAAAATTTTGGATTCATGCAACTAAACTAATGTAGTGTACTTTGGTTTGCCAAATATTATCCTTAGAGACTCATATTGGTTTCTTGGAACTTTCCCGATATTGTCTTGACTGTCTGAGCTCCAACTGTTTAAGTTAACATGGGCTTGACACATAGTGATATTGGATACATCTTTGTTTTATTTGGGCATTATTCTGTGTTATTTCGTATGAAGCATGTTTGATCACAGTTGACAGTTACGTACTATATATCATTTGATTAACTGACTTCTTCTGGCACAAAAACTAAACACTTCATTTACCTGCTAAGACCAGTTTAAATTATATATATTATTACCAGCACATATTTATAGGACAGAAATAAAATCAGATCTAGCAACAATAGGACGATTTCAATCCAGAACTATTTTCATTTATTACTGGTGCGCCTAACTATGTTAGAAATACTGAGACCGCGCACAGAATTACTTACGGCACAAAGTGGGACGAAAAGAGCCAAAACACGGCATCAATGGCACCAATGGGACCAAATTAAAATGTTTTTTTTGCTATTTTGTTTATAAAAAGGCGTGCTTTTAAAGTTAATTTTTACAAGGACGACAATTTAAAAAAATACTTTCTCCTTTCTTTCCTTAGTTATTAGGTGAGAGACATTCGTTACAGTTGTATTCGCCGCGATCCGAACGGGGTTAGTTTGTATTTTCATCCGTACAGATGTTCAAACAAGTTGTAGGTACCAGAATCTCCTAAAATTGAACGACGTTCTCAACTTCTGATGGTTTCAACAATCGCATTGAAGGAAAATAAGGAACAGCAGGGATTGATTGCAAATGTTGAAACAAATAATATATATATATATCGAATAATAAATCTCTTATACATACAATAGTATTGGCGATTTAAAGACATGATGAACATTGATTCAAAACAAAATTATGTATGTATGTAAACTTTTTTTACGTAATTTCAGTTGTAGCTACCGAATTGATTCGAAAGTTTTTTTTTTAGACATGAATTGTGAGTAATTTGTTACATTATTATTTCTTATAATTATATTCTGTCATACTATTTTTTCCTTTTTTAGGGCCAATGTTAAAATTTATATTGTGAATTGGAGTGATTAAATTGGACATTTTCTAGCTTTTCCATCAAATGGCAGAAATTCAGCCAAAATTAGCAAAGAAAATATATTTTTTAAATTAAATTAAAAAAAAAATCTCGATAAAATAACTTGTTCTTAAGACTTTTACCTGTTTAACAAAAAAAAAAAGAAAAGAAAGTTATAAGTAATAATATAAGCAGCTATGAGAATTTATGTGTAGACATGTATGTACTATTATAATTATGCGTTTCTAGGAGCTACAAGACGTTCTTATAATGTTCAAAGCTAATTTTATTGTCAAATAAAAAAAATCCAGGATGAAGCATAATAATCTTGATTTTATCTATTTATCGAGGAAACTTCTCATTCTAATTTCATATTCGTGTTTCTCACCCTTGAAAACATACTGGTACCAAATATCAAGTTATTCTGGCGACATTATATGCTCTATGTCCGTGTCCAAGAAACCCGCCTTTCACCCTAGTACGGGCACAGGGGTTTATTAATTAAAATTGACTACCCCCAACATAATTCTTTATATGAGGAGGAAATAACCGCATGCCATTCGTTACTAATTCACTCATCATCTCATTAACTGGTTATATTATTCATTTCCGATATATAATTAAAAATAGTAAATAAAGTATGATAGAACATACATTTCAAATTATGTAGGAAAATAAATGGTGTAAATATCATTGATGTAATGCGAAAAACATTAGCATGGCAAAAAATAAATTAAGAAACATGAGAGTCTGTCAGGAACACCGATAGTACACAGTAGAGCTCCTGCAGAATCCTACAATCCTGTTACTAAATGAAGGGTAGGAACTGCTGCTGCTCACACCCACCCACCACCTTATCAAGGTTTTTAGATTCAAAAATATATTATATAAAAAAAATATTCATGAACATAATTTAGGTCCTTTCGAAAGAATCGATAAAATCAGGTGATCCGTTTCTCCTAACTCCATTGGCCTGAAGATAAATTGTATTTAAGTGTAGACTAGTCTATATATATATATATATATATTTATTTATTTTTTGTTAGTATTCAGAAAGTTAACTTAATTAATTAATTTTGAATAATATTCTGTTCATTTTGCTTTCTGTAATTTTTCTTCTTGCTAAAGCTTTTTATATCTTCCCTCCCTATTTAAAAACAAAAACGAAATCAGCTTTAGATATTTGCTAGACTTGTTGCTTGCTATTTGTAAATTTAAATCATATGTACCAGCATTGTTTATTACTATAAAGAATTTTAATCGGCTCATTGTCAGCGTACCATAATCAGCAATTCCTAGCAATTGCATTTTAGCCACCCGGTGTTATCCTTAGCTTTCTGTCATCTGCAAATATTCATGTCAAGACCTATCACAATTATAAGAAATAACGTAGCCGCATGTGTATTCCTAGCTATGTATCTCTCCGTTTAATAGTCATGATTATTTAAAAATATTCTTAAATATTCAAATTCTAGAACTTGTGTTGACTCAACATTACACTATCAAATATTCCTTAGAAAAATAAATCTTGACAAATAGGCATTCTTTTAAGTTGCTTTTTGTGCTGCTAACAGTAATGTGAATTTTTTAATGTACTTTAATAATTCATTAAGTTTCATTCTTGTTCTTGTCAGTCGTCAGAGTATTATTATTTTTATTATTCATTTTTTGTTTTATTTACTAACACATCATCTTATTTGAAAAATTTAAATAAATTTAAACCCTTACTTACATTTGGGAATATGGAGCACAGACAACCGACAAATCAAGCCTACCGATAGATTTCAATTAAACCTCCTTAGACTTACCTGTACACTTCAGTGTGCCAAAAATACGTCATTACGCACAGAATTACGAATTCAACACTCACATAAGTACGCACATCAAGACTTTGTATAATCAATTTAATCAAAAATTGTGCGGACACTCGAATCCAGGATCAGCGAGCGGGCGGGGAAAAAGGGCAGAGCTCCTATTTTTATTGTTGTATTTATTCACTCACTTAAGTTTTGTCACGAATCTTTCAGTTCTTTCATAAATGGTAATTTCGTTAGTCGGATATGAATGTTTTCATTTGGAATTATCGAACTTAATTTCTTTTCAAAAAGTGTAAAGTTACTTTTTTTTTTAACGTATTATGATGTCATTTAATAAAGTAGCTTTTAAAAACAACAAGTTAAGGTATAAATAAATTATAAACAGTGAGTTAATGAGAATTTTATTTGTATTATTTATTGTTTTCTATAATACTTTTTAACTAGCCTTGTAGCGACCGCTAACTACATAAGATAAATCACCCTATACTCTATTGCATATGTATTGTAAGCAAAAGTAAATAACATGAACTAAATGTATTACAGACAAAATGTAAATAACATGAACAAATATAAATCATTGTAAATGTGTTAAGCAATAAAAGATGGGGGCCAAGCAAGTAACACGAGAAGGGTCACCAGCTGTCAGTCATAAACATGAATAACCCTTTTGCAGCCTCTACCCTCCAGGGGTCGGGTAATCAGGCGGCGGTGGCGGTTCATCACCACATGTGTGGAAACCCAACCGCCGGCCTAGGCCCTTGCAGCCCTCCCAGAGAGGACTTAAGCCAGGGCTCCTGGTCTTGTTAATTAGTCTCTCGTGACCTTTACTCGTTGATGCGTGGTTTCCGCTCGAACTCTGAAAACTTGACTAATTCTTTATGAAAAACCTCTGTACCTCTTCTCTTGAACATAGTGCATTGTCGGGGCACATACCTATCAAAAATGGAGTCAGATAGTAACGCCGTTATGAAACGATTGTCCAGGTTATAAGCTCGAACAATCCGCCCTTGTCAGGGCTAGGGTGAACAGGCACCCCCCTAGTGACGTCCCGACAAGGCTAAATTCAGACAATTTTATATTATACACGTGATTTTGTGTTGTAGTATTTGTAATTAGCTACATGTACTATTTAACACCATGTGAATTTAACGCTTTAAAAGTCTAATAAATAATTCAAAGTAAATCTTAACATTCATTTCCAGCTAACCTCTGTCCCATGTACCGACATAAAAAGTTTAGTAGCATGGGAATGTATAGGGGGCCGGGATGGCTCCAAATCATCACATTTCGACAAACAACGCAAGATTTAGCTGGCACACCTGATGACAGTGGAGGAACTGGACATTTATTAATTTAAATCAACTGGCATAAATATTATCTTTCATAAGGCCAGGCATCACAGGATGTTCTTTCCTACATGTTATTCATTCATCATCTCTTGTATTATTTGCTTTTGGTATACAGTTGTGAATTTTTTCGGCCATACATATTTATTATGACCAAAAAAAACCTATATGGATAGAATGAAATAAAATCTAGCTTTTACACTCCAGCCCGACGTTCCGTTCGACAAGAGGCAAACATGTATCGATTAGCCTAATAACGCCCTCGTGGCCACCCTGGGCAGTGTGGGCGAAGGAAAAGGTTGCCCGCTTGCGACAGCGCACGATCAGGTGCTCGCGTTGACCCCTGACCGCCCGCCGTCTGCTCGTGACTGTCATAACGGGAGCATCGCAGGCTTTTAACTTGCACCTCGCGGGGCATTCTTCAAGCCGTAGCATCGCTTCTGGATCTACTGCTTACATGTTATAAGCAATAAGCACTAGGAAATAACTCGACAAACATAACAAAATGTACAGGATTAAAAAAAAAACCGAGTTGCTCTTGCTATCCTTTCGTGAAAAATATTGCTTCAGTTCATTCCTTTTCCAAACCATTTGAGGATCATTACTCTCAGTCTACTCACGGAAATGATTCCCCGTCCCTCTGACCTTAGATAGTTCTGCCCAGAAAGCTGGAGCGTACGATCGTTCATTTTTCACTACTCCCTCTTCACCCTTACAAACATTCAAAACCCTTCTATTTCAATTACCATCCAGGCACGGCTTGCTAGTTTGAAAAGTATTTATCTATAGTATTATATAGGGTGTCCCAGAATTAACGCAACATTTGTTTAATTAGAAAACACAGTTTTTAGTATTTTTTATTGAACTATGAAGTAAATAGGATAGGGTTATTTATGGAATAACACATCAGGCAAATGGTCTCCCTGACTTTGCTGGCACATACGCACTCTTCTGTCGAAATTTTCCATGACCATTTGGCATATATGTGGTTGAATTTCGTTGATGCAGCGTTGAATTTCCTCTTTTAATGCACGGGTGGATGTAAACTTGTTGACATACACCTTTAACTTCAAATAAGCCCATAAAAATAAAGGTGTTAAATCACACGATCTAGGGGGCCAATTCTGATCACTGAAACGAGAGAGTACACGACCTGGAAATGTCTCATGCAGTATTTAAATTGTTTCATGGGATGTATGGCATATGGCACCATCTTGTTGAAACCACATATTGGCCACTTCAATATCATCCGTTTGTATCATTTCGGCACAAAGAACTGTGTTATCATGTCGCGATATCGAGCACCAGTGACAGTCACTGCTTGACCAGCCTCATTTTCAAAAAAGTATGGTCCAATGTGGGTTCTCCAAACCGCAAATGCGACAATTTTGCCGATAATCAAAGCCATCAAGATGAAAATGTGCTTCATCGCTTAGGATAATTTTGCTCGAAAAATCAGTATCCACTTTTTGATGTTCAATAATCCATTCAACGCTCCATTTTTACTGACCCTAAACTGTCAGCTGTAAAATGGTTTTTTTTTTAGGGTTGCCAGTACTTTACTGCACAAATGGTGGCAAATTCAAATCTTGCGTTAATTCTGGGACACCCTTTATTTTCATTCTTTTATTCTTTGTATTTCCATTTTTTAATTCTTTTTTTACTATATAAATTGTAACGTATCTCGTTTCCTGATTTGTATGCACGGCCTCAATCGGTACAATGGTCCAGCCAGCTACTAGGTTATTTTTAATAGTAATAAATACTGCTAATGTTTAATTAAATACCAAAAGAAATTGGGAATGGTTATTATACATAACTTATTGAAAATTTAATTGTTAATAAAAAAAATGAAGTAATTGTCTACAAAATAATTAAATAAACTATTGTTATACAAATAAATTTAATTGAGCTCTTTATCCTTAGTCTTTACTGCCTGTTGAACTCTGAAGGAATTCATTAGACATTTAAATAATACTGACCAGTTTATCTTTTAACTAGTATTCGGTGCCGTTATTATTGATTTATTTGATTCTTATTGGGTCGATTGGTGTCTCCTTTATTCTGTCCATACAAAACATTTTCCTTTGTTGAGTTTCCTGACTGAATCCTATAATCCTAAAATACCTAACTTATAACTTCTTTGTACTTAACAGAATGAAACCGTTCAACATTTGATACGGGAGTATTCTCCTTCACTCGGGTGTAGGCGTTGACTAAAGCCTTCTATTCCTCTTGATGTCTTCAGAGCTGTCTCTTCTTATCCCGATCCTTTGGCCAAAAGAATCACCTGTCCACTCCTGGATTGATTGGACGGGCGGTATCCTGCCTTTCTCATCTCAAACATTTAAACTAATGTAGCTCGCTGACAGATTTAAAGTTATAGGAATTGGACACGATTAGCCAATTTTACTGAAGGTAATTTTGTTAGTATTTATTTAGTTGGATTTAGGAAAATTCAAAATCCAGGACTTATCAATATTTTTCTTATAGAGGTTCACACTACTTTCACTTTATGATATAATATTTATTTTTGTTTGTCAGGAATGTATTCGTAAAATGTACTTCATTGTTATTCATAGGGGCGACTTGGTCCCGGAATACATTTTCATCTTTATTCTATTTTATAAAAGGCAATAATTAGTATTAATGGTTTCATCAAATAACTGCCTAATCAAATAATTTATACGCAATTAAATCTCGCATTGAAAATCCATTCTTTATTGTTGGAATGTTTATATAACCCTTCAAAGACCCCTTGTCCTACCTGGCATTACCTATCGAAAACCCAAAATTGTCGCCATTCATTTTTTGTAGTACCTTCCTCCTTTCTAGCCCAAGGTGGGGAGGGGCCCGTAGCCCCACTCCTCGTAGAATACCCAGCCAGCCCCAGCTATATAAGACCAGTCTTTTACCAGGTTCTGTTTTTATTATATTTAGGCACTCCGCCAAATGCATGTAAATGCAGTAAGAGGAGAAATATGTAATCCAAATATTTTGTTATTTTTCTTTTGTACATTGTATTGTTTTGTTGAGGTTTTGAAATAAAAAAAAAAAAAAAAAAAAAAAAAAGGTTCTGTAACACTAGCACTTAACTTTTGAGCAATTGTCTTATAATTTATCTTACTTGAGTAACTCCGATCCTAATATAACGATCAGCAGTTGTAGTTTGTCAGATTTAATAAAACCGTATTTCATGCGAAGTTAACGAAAAAAAGTCCGTCTCATTCGTTCACATATATATTTTTGAGTAGGTACAATACGGTATCAGTTAATTTATTTTGTATAGAGTATCCTGCCAAATATGGAACCCGTTTTAATTAAATGGACTGTGAAGAAAAGTCGTTCATATTGTCGTAGTGCAAGTTTTGCATTTCATTAATTTTTTTTTAGGGTGTCTGGGTTTGCTGTTTTCAAAACGAGAAATTTGTATGATCTTTTTTGAATCCCCTAGTTCAAACTAGAGATATATAATCATTCCTGGTTGTCTCATTTCATGTTAGGAAGGTTTGGAAAATATATCCATGGATATATATATATGGAAGATGATTAATTAAAAATAATGATTTATACAGTAAGGTATCAAACAACTACGTTTTTTATTTGATTACAGGTCTTACCGTGTTTACCACTTGCTAACTTCACCCAACTTGTCGCTTCGTCTCAAACTGATAATATATTAATGTATCATCCGGCCAGCTCTGATGTACGGTGCCCCACTTAATACTCACTTGACTAAAAGTACAGCTAAAAGTCTACAACAATTTCAGAATGGGATCATGAGACGAGTGGTCAGATTCCTCTTTCGAGAGGTTAAAGAACGCCGACCTGCACATGTTGCTTGGTGGGCCATCAGTGGATGAGTTCATCCACCGGAGACACATCAAGTTTTTTTGACTCGTTGCAGCATCTAACAAACCCAGTATTTAACACTATTACCGCACCACTATTCCTGCATCGATGCCAACACACGTTCGGGGAAAACTAGGTTAACATTTTGTTTTTAGATGTAAGTTAGTTTTAAGTCTATGATTCATAAGGTGAGCCCCATCACTTTTAAAGAAAATTAATGTATAATGTGTATTATACCATTGTAACAATCACAATCGCATTGTAAAATGACTAAAAATAGTATAAAATGGAACCAAGCTACAGGACATATAATGACCTACTGTAAATAGATTTATTTATTTAGCATCTATATTGATTTTCATAATTTATTGTAACAAGGGGATATGAAGAAAAAAAACAACTACATTCTAATTAACAATATGGAATTTGTGTTATTTTCTTCTTAAGATATAATCAGTCGTCATAAATGATTCTATGATCGTGTCACAATTTTGATTCAACCAATGCTTTAATCATTTAGAAAAATGATATTTGACATAGTAACTTCATCTGGTACCATTAAGAAACCAAAATTAAAAATTACCCTTTGAAAAATAATGAAGTATTACTTAATCATTTAACAATGACCTTTTCCTTTCATATCTGATCGGGAATCGAATTATTGATCGTGACGTTACATATGAGTGGTTTAAAATCGCTTAAAGCATTTATTAAAGCATTATGTCATAGAGAATTAAGGCACACACGGATTATTCGCGCTGCGGTGTCGTCCATATGGATTGAGGTACATTTGGGATCTTGGTGAGCAGTGCGTTGCGGTCCAGTACGTTCATCATGCGGTCGTTTTTGTCTGTTTTTTTTCCCCACGAAGCACATTTATCTGGCCACGCCTGGGTGTGGCCCAAAAAAAAGCGAGTTTTAAGGTGTTCAGAAAATGCAAACTAGCTATATGTTTGATGTGAGGAATAGTTAAATAATATATTTCAAAAGTTTAAGCATGAAGAAAAATCCGCGTTTGCAGGATTTTCATTAGTATATAAATAAAAAGCGTATTTTCATGACATTTATAGGATAAGTACTTTGCCCCAGGGTGTTAATAGAATTAAAATGTTCTTTAAACCCTGTTTTAACGATAAATGCAATAACCAGCTGCGGGAACCTGCGGTTTTGGTAATAACCTGGCATATTCTGCTAAGTAAGCTGTTTAAACACAATCGAACAAAGGTCAAATTTGTACCTACAAATAAATAAAAGCTTGATTTAGTACCTAATATTTAATCTTTACCACCATCCGATTGTTGATGCTTGTTACGGAATGACACATGTCGCATAGGAACGCTTTCATGCCCCTTCCGTTCAAGATGTTTTCAATTTGCTCATGATTGTGTCCGCTCAAAAATACCAAAAACAAAACACAAATTAGACCTTCATGAACACGCTTATGCAAAAACTGGCTTACTTTATTTTTTTAAGATGTTATTTTGTTTTTTTACAATCAATGAGTGATTCATTAAATTTTAGACTTTTTTTTCATTTTCTTTGTATTTTCTTTACACTACCTTACTGTTCCTCTATTAGCCTCTAGTGAAGTGAAGATGAAATGAAAACTATGTCTTTTTAATTATCTTATAAAAATAGATAATTTAGTTTAATCTAGATTAGTCTACGACTACGTCGACTCAGAAGGCCCAAAATTCTATGGATACAGATAGAATTGAATTAGTATCAATCCACTTAGGGCTTTGCAGAATTAATGCATAGAAAATAAAAACAGGGGGAAGAAAAGGAAGTCTCATTAACAAGATGACAGCATGTATTTGCTACGAAAAATATCTTTGACGACATTATGAACATTTCAGTCACTAAGAGAATTCACTGAATCTGAATGAGAAAGTTAACCTTCGTTAGTTCCATAATGGCAGTTCGGTTAATTTTACTTCTGGAGGGCTGCATTTGCAGCATAGCCAAGTAAAGATATCGTTTTGGATTGCAAAAGGTATAGCAATTTTGATTTTGATGTGTGCTGTATGTATTGACCCTCTCCAAAAAAGAATAAAATTTTTGACCTCTATCCCTTTGTGCGTTATGCTCCGTCTTCAAAATACCTCTAGGAAAAAGCACTTTTTTCAGCTTTTCCTCAGTAACGCGCTACGAGTGCATTTTAGGCAAAAATTTGTAACTATCAATTTTAAAGATTATTTAATTTACTGCAAGTTTCCTGAGGATATTTTCAGTTTACAACCCGCTTTCACTTGTTAATGCATCATTGGTTGGCAACTATTAAAAGAAATTACAAATATTTTGTATGAATCTTGTAGATTCATAGATGTTGTAGAAATTTAGTCTTCTGCTGCTCTAAATCACATATACAAGAATTGTATGTTGCTTTGTATTGTACAGTGTGTTCAATACTAATGGCTCACTCATTGAAAATGAAAGAAGAATATAACAGTATAGCTTTGGTCTTGGAGAATATTAAGTATTATTGACATCAATGAGTGATTTCTGTGGACTTAATAGTGGTAAACTATCTCCTTGAACAGCAAAGTGGCCACACCAAATATGCTTGGTTCTTGTGCGCTTGGGATGGCAGAGATAAAACACACCACTGGATTAGAAAAGAGTGGCCTAAGAGACAAAACATGGACTTTGGGGAAAAGAATGCCAATAACGCTCACGTTTGTTGAACAAGAGAAAATCATCTCTCCTCCACTGCATATAAAGCTGGGCCTAATGAAACAGTTAGTAAAGGCTCTTGGTAAGAACGGATCATGATGTCGATATATAGGGGGAAATGGCTTAGTTGAGTACGGAAAAAATTAATGCAGGAATTTAATGGCTTAGAAATGAGACAGCTTATTAAGGATCTTAATTTGTTGTAGTTGTCGGATATTTTCTGGGAAAACGCAACGCTGTAAACTACGTTGAACTGGTAAAGGAGGTGCTTAACAGTTTCAAATCCCTTGGCTGTAACATGATTATTAAGGTTCACTATTTACACAGCCACTTATACCGTGACTCCTGAAAATTTAGGAGACAACAGTGAGGAACAAGGTGAAAGATTTCACAAGGATATTAAAACTATGGAGACCTACAACCGAGGTTACGCACATTATGGCAGATTACGACTGGAGTTTAAAAAGAGACTCCAAAATGCATTCAAAAATGCTACGGAAAAGAAGCTTCCGAAGGGTTCAGTGATTAACCAGTTTCATCGATGACATTTTCCTCTATCTTAGTATATAATAATATAATTATAAAAATTCCGTGTTTAGTTTTTTATTTGATCCACAGATTTAACATAAAATAGTGTAACGAATATTTTACTAAAATGTTATACCATAGAAATTTAGTCTACTAGGCAAAAACTATTGCCACATTTGAATTCAAGGCATCAAATTTATATGAAATCAGTTCCAAAAGCTCCAGAACCTAAACACCTGTTGGCCTGTGTTACCGAGCCAGTTCTGCACCTAATTTTCGAGGAAATGATTTTTGACTTTTTAAATTGCTTTACGAGCACTTGTGCTGTTATGCCCATGAATATAATTAGTTGAAATTGTAAATGAAAATATCCTTTTAGACTTTTTATGTATTTCAAAACAATAAAGAAATTTACCTATTTCAGTCTATTTATAGCTGATCAGGTAGATAAGTTCATTAATGTCTTCTAATTTTAGTTAGTTAAACCTATAGATACGATGACGTAGATTTGGTTGCACATTGAAAAGGATGGCTAGTCAATAGTTTTCCTACATTTGCAATATTTTGGGAAGATAAATTTAGCCTTTGTTATGTAAAAAGAAGGCAATTATTTTTGTCATGTGGGCTTCTTTAGTACTGACTATGTGAATGAATGTCCATTACTATATTGCAATGCTCATTTTATATTACTTGTCCCACAATTAGCTGAAACAGTGACAGGAATCATGTAGAAATATTCTGATTCTCAATTCTATTCAGCTTGGAATTTACATTTCGAGCTACCAAATATCAAGTTAAATTAAATGGGTTGGATTTCATCTAGAATTTCATGGAGATTCGTACAGATCCTTGGGCTTTACGAGGCCCGAGTTATCGAATTTAGATTGTATAGCATAGTCTTGTTAAATGTTGGTTACATAAAGGAGATTTTCTGATTTTAGCTCACTGAAACATTCTCCGACCGCTGTGCTGTTATGTATGGTTGCCTGTAAATTTGCAAAATTAATGTGTATTTACCAAAATAGCAGCTCTAAGGACCAGAATCGCCGGTTATGTAACGCTGTTTTCTTCAAGGTTTGGATTCGACAAAGCATTCTCTTCTGGTAAGGCGAAAAAGTTCAATATTTCAAGCTGTTCAGCAGGATCCGGAGTCAGATTTCTGAAAAGCATTGTGGTGTGGAGTCATTGATAGATAATATTCATGAGGTGAAAGGACTCCACTTCCGAAGAAGCATTATGAAATTGTGACAGGCGGCTGTAATTGAATATGAAAACGTACGATTACGATTAGAACCGCATTCTGGATACATAGAACGATTACCAATTCCTGCTATTTGAATTCAATCGTATTCATTAATTCAATAATAACTCTACGTTGGAATCACAGAGCCAAAATGTATTGAAAAATCACTGCTACAGTGTAAAAATCAACAAATTTACATGATTTATGCATAAATAAAATTCTGCGCTTTATCTGTGATAAGCCTGCAAGTAGAATGCATTCGACAAAGTAATGATAATCCAAAACGCATAAAAAACATCAATAGGATCGTATTGTCATCAGTTGGATGATCAATGGTAGTAATGGGTATTGCATTTTTTTAAAAAACCTGTGGCCCAAGGTTAGTATAATAGAAAAACTTTTACTATTTAATTTATTTACATTTTAATTATTAAGTAGGCAGCTAATAATTTAATGGCTCATAATAATTTTTTTTAACAATCACTTTTTACTCAGCATTCGAGTCAACAATTGGAAATCCCAATTATCAGAACAACTTAAAAGATGAAAGGGTAATTAAATTTTATTTATTAACAACAAAAATAAAAATAAAACAACAATCAAGAAAGTTGACAACATTTAAGCTGATACAAATATTTCTTGTGGAGCTTGGAATTTCCGGTGCTTCCCCTTTTCGCCTTCTATTGCAATTACTAAATAAAAAAAAAGAAGAAGTTTGTTTGTTGTTGTTTTTGTTAAATGAAAAACTGCTGTCGGTCTTTGTCTCCCAAAAAAAAAAACGTTAATTAATTATAGAAGTGACCCCAAGACAACGCAAAAGTGAGAATAAGGACGAAACCCCAGCCCCCACGACTGATGCAAATCTCTTCACCAATATCACTCTCTCTGTGCATATTCAGGGCCCGTTGGTTGGTGTGCCGTCGGTGGGTGAGTTCATCCGCCGGAGAAACATTTAGTTTTTTGATTCGTTGCAGCACCTGACAAACCCAGTGTTTAACACTATGACCCCACCACCCCTCCCGCATCGATGACAACAGACTGTCGGAGTTAGGTTAAGAATTAGTATGTAAGTTAGTTTTAAGGTTGATCAAAAAGGTGAGCCCCATCACCTTTATTAGTCAGTTTAGTCCAGTCACGTATAATGTATATCATTATACTTGTTTATTCACTATATGATTTTTATAAAATAACAAAACCTGTATATAATGTAGCGGTGCTACAGGAAATACAGAAATAATTTGTAGATAGATTCGCCTGAGGATCTATAATTATATATAGTTGTCTGTAAATTTAAAGGGGCTGTGAGAGAAAAAAAAAATTTTAAATGTCTTGGAAACAATTTTGGAGCAATAACAATAAATCAACGAGGCTTCTCTTCGAAGGGAATACAGAAAAACAGTTGAATCGACTCAACCGATATTTTTTTTTTTGTCATGTCACAAAATCGCAGCTGGTAAACAGCAGGTTGAACGGAACTCAAAAATGTGTCATGTTTGAGGGCATCAGAGTCGATAGCACACCCGATTACGTCAATTTCTGTTAAGGCATTATCTTGTTGAATTTTAAATTTTGTATAAATTAGAGGTGTTTATGGAAGAATGTAACCTCGAAAATTGGCCACTTTCCAAATTTCACGAGAAATACACCCGCTGTGGACAGTAATACTTCGTCGATCGTAATTTTACCCAATAATGACCATCGATTAAGGAACGTTAAGTCCGTTGAATAAATGTGCCATTGGTTCTTAGACTATTAAGGACATGGTATACCTGAGCACTGATTTCAGGGTCAAGCTCCGAACGGTGAGGACATGACCGCCTCCCCCTAAGACTCCAAAGCAACACCTGCCCACATCCTGAGGAATAGACACCGGGAGGCAAGGGCATAAAGACCTGTTCCTGGATCAAGATGGACTATGGAGGGCGGTGACCTGTGCGGTAGACACGTGGGGCTTTCTCCATCATCCAGTCCACCGAAGAAGCTACCCAGTATATAGTTACAGCACTGAAAGAAGCCGCTGCTTCGGCGGAAGTGTCTGTGCTGTATGAGTAAACCAGCGCCTACATTGGCAGAAAAGTATAAGTCCCAATCCTTTCTCCTTTGTAAGTTTCCTTTCTTTTCGAGGCAAGAAATATCACAAGAGAGTTTAAAAGATAGTAGGGTGCCAACACTTCGCACTATAAACACTATAACTATTCCATAAAATATAGTTATGGGTTTCATTAAATAATCAGTTATTGTAAAATTAATAAATTATTATGTGTTTTCACCTTTTTTATTAGGCTGCTTTGAATATTATATACTGGAGTTTCGCGTACAGCACCGTCATTAATCCGGCAGTTTTGACGAAACTTGGCATAAATTGAGCCTCGAGAGGTGTTCAGGCCAGGAGGAATTGATGTATACTGTTATTTCTGAAAAGGTTCTGGTATAATGAGTGGTCTGTGAGATTGATTCAAATGAATATATAGAATGATAAAATAATGGAATGATATTAAGAACAATGAAAATAATGATATAAAGAATATCCCATCCCAAAATGGCTTACTTATCTATTAATATTTAATCTGTGTGAAAGTTAATTTTTCAAAAAGATTTAAGTCTCTCTAAGTACCTTTTATTTATAATCTAGAAGCAAATTTCAAACCAACATTTAGATATTTACATGTTTTATATAATAATAAATAATAAAAGTGGTATTAATCCTAAAGATAAAACAGCACCGGATCGGTGAACTTTTTACAAAAGTAAAATAAAATAGTAAAAAAAAAACTCCCTTAAATGTAAAAACCACTTACGAATATAATTTAAAGATGCTTTCATTCACAGATGTGTTCCTTTCTGATTTGCACTGTTACCAATTTTATTATTTTACCAAAAAAACAAAATTAAATATTTAAATCTTGTGAATGAAGTCTAAGGATTCTTGAATAGGGGAACACTGACTGTTGATCTAATATTATTAAAAAAATAAATATTTGGATGGACCTAATGATTTTTCAAAAATTGATTTTGACACAGTGTAAATATTAATGAATAGTTCTGATTGATGCGAAGATATGCTGTCGCTCCATGATAGTGTGTTTTCGTTTTTGGCTAATTGTTTCGTCTTTCTTCTCCTGTGTTAACCACTTAGAAAATATACTCAATAAACTGGGAGATTTGCAGATAAGGAAGGGCAGACTACAAGCACTGAGGTCGGTAGGTCCCTTCTCTCGCATGGTCTTGAGACTGCAAATCCGAAAAGCCGGACGCGAGGACCTGAGAGGTACGCGATATGGGGACCAGCAGCTTTGCAATATGAGAAAAAGTTCAGTAAAGTATTAGACGTTACTTTATACGCTACAATTAGGCATTTTACTTCTGTCTAAAGCTTGTAATTTGTTATTTACTAGGGGTAGAGTTATATATTGAAGAACATTAGGGAGATTTCCGAGAAGATCCCGGATGATCCCTGGCCTTGTTTTTTTCTTCAGCATGGAGCTTATATTATTTTTTTTTTTTATAGCTGAGGTATGTGATTTACTTTATTTATGTTACTTTTCTTATTTAGGCTACATATGGCCAGGTGCTCAACAACCAGACTATGCTAAATAAATAATACTCTCTGCCTATACCTTAGGTTAAAAAATGTCGTCGAAACCATGTGGATTTGGGAGGTCTCTGGGCTGTTTGTAAATACTGTAATAATGAGCGAGTGAATGAAAATTGTAAATACGTTATAAATGAGAACATTTGTCACAATTACTTATTGCCTAATAAGGCAGATTGTAATTTTAGTACAATAAAGAAGTTTCAATTTAGAAACTTTTGACTTTGTTCCAACTCATCCTATGAATTTTTCAAGATTTATAACACACTTCTTTTATCTTATATCATGCTACCACATGTAGACTACGTCACGTTGACATCGCAACATTCAAACATTGTGACATCCCATACTCGGTAGCAATATAGTTTCAGTAGTATGTGTTTTTGTTAGATATGTATTTACGGACACCAAGTAAAGTTTATGTCATTAAATGAAGCTGTATCCTTCTATATTAATTTGTTATTGGACGAATCAAATACGGTGGCATTTCAAAAGGTATACAGGAAAAGTGGGCAGACTAGGAACGCGGAAATCGTTTAAGTCGACGAGGAATGAAAGGGTAATCGAATCGGATAATGACTAAAAAGTAAAACGTCAGTTATAAACTTGAAGATGTTCCGAATAAGGTTGTCATGGCATCAAACGAAAAACAGCGGGATGATATTTGTAAAACGTTCGCTGTTTGTTTTACAGTCGAGCGTTGTAAAATTATCCATGGGTGGCGAAGCATGAAGCACTTAAGAAGAGATGGTTACGCTTTTCGAGAGTGTACCCGAGATATCGCGTGAATAGCCAGGGCTCACTAAGGCACTCAACGCTGTTCTCACGAGTGCATGTCTCCCAAAGGTTTCTAGTTCGAATCTACTTCCTGAATTGTAAACTATCGGCTGAGGTCTGAGTAAAACAAGAGTTTTTGAGGTATCCTAAAAAGCATTGGATACGTTTCGACTGTAACATTACATAATTGCAGTTTCTTTTGCATTATTATTCAAGATTCTGCTGTTGGTCTTTTTGTATCAAAATCAGTAATCATTTTACCTGTGTTGTGTTTTGGTCCCAGATTAAATAGGGACCAGGAGAACTGAAAATTACCATCATCTCAATAAAATATTTATTGATTGGTATTTAATTATTAATTAACGCTTTGTAATCAAACGCCTGTAATCGATGTATGTTGGTAAGAGTTGGGAAGTAGTTATTAATTGTTTGTTTGTTTTTTTCACAACGTCCATCATTTTCGGCCTTTTGTTTTTAAGCTACTCAAGGGACAAATGTGTGGCCCATCCTTTGGTTTAGGGTAGGTATCTAACGGTACCCTCTAGGTAACTTCCAGAAGTCTGAATGGTCCCATCTTACCCTGAACAATGCGGAGCACTCAGAACTGAGCACTACAAGGCCAACCATCCAAGTACACGATCCCCCATTCCCCAACTAACTTCGCCAACTAGGCAAAGTGGAGTTTCTTCTAGCGTATGTTCTTCTTGCTCATAAAGGCTTTCGTTGGGGGGGGGGGGGGCACTCACGCTCAAAAAGCATACTATTTTCGCTGTTATGTATACCTTAAATTTCCTTGATTATTTAAAAGTAGGTGCGAACTGAACTGTCGTATTTAAGTCATAATGAAGGTTATGAATGATAAAATTGACTACAATCACTTATTTACCAATAAAGCAGATTGTAATTTTATCACAATGAAGATCTGAAAAAAAAAATACACTCTCAGTTCCCAGGGTCACTTCCAGTAGAGAACAAAAATTAAGGAAATAAATTGCTTCTCACCACACACTGCTTGTATAATCCGAATATCGTTATTTTAACGCCAAGTATAGTATCTGCAATTCATTTTAAACATCTGCTATCGATATAATAGATAACCCTCCAATTATTTCCTATTTGTACAGATGGTGAAAGTATTGTTGGTACTTAAAAAGGAATTCTTCTTCTTCCTCTTTAGATAGGCTTAGCCGTAAAGGAGCGCACAAGTATTGTCGAAGGCTTATAAGGTACGAATGAGGCCGGGGACTGCTGCAGCAACTGCTTTGAAAAATGAAATATTGGCCCTTAAATGGAAAAAAGGGCAAGCCGACTTGAGGCTATCCGATTCGACCCACTGCCTTGTAAATAACATATCTGTCTATTATTTCCTATTACCGAACTACTAATTTGTACCGGAATGTTACTCCTGCTTTACAACAAGCTCTCCAATGTACATTCGTGCTTCTATGCAACAGTCTATTATGAGATGAAAATGCCGATTTGTAAAAGATTAGTTCGGCCTGCAGTGTGCCCTCTGACCCACCGAGCTACCATCAGGATTGTGGTCGGTTATAAACCGTGATGCTGATCTATCGCTCAAAGAGGATGTGGACCATTAGACCTATCACATTTCCCTTCAATATTAAATGTTATTTAATTTAAAAAATGTGGGTTTTACGCTATTTCTCATGATTAGCTTAATCATATAGCTGAAATAAAACAACGGAATTAGTTTTTATTTTATTTTTTTACAATACTAGAAATTATATATATATTTTTTTTGATTGCTTGATGCACAATTATAAAACAGAATCGCATTCAGCGAACATGAATACAAAGGCATGAGGCCGAAGTCATCTTAACCAATCCCCATTCCAGCTTCTCTTAAGACAAGTCGACATGGAGTATTATGAGGAAATTCGAGTGTGGACAGTTCCTGTATCAGTGGGTTTGAATGACCAGATAGATTTTCATGAAAGCATGTGTTTAATTTCTTCAAGATAATTGAAGTATGATAAATCTACACGATAATTAAATTTATACAGTCCGTTCTCGCCTAGAGTGTTATTGAATGAGAAATTTATAATTTTTGATGAGTTTGTAGCACTTGTGAACATCAAACACAAGTGTGATATGATTGATGAAAAGTTAAAAATATTTACTTTTCATCGTCTTATAATTTATTAAAGTTTCGTGAGTTAGTGAACTGCTGACCCTGAAAACTGCATCGCAGAAGTAGGACGAAGCAGGCCTAGCACCGGCAAAAGAAACAACAGATAAGTTGCTGCCAGTACTAAAAACTGCGGAACAACAAACCCCGTCGCTGGACAGCACGGGCCAGGTAACAACTAATCAATTCTATTCCACAGGGCCACATACCAGTGCAGTTTCACCGGGAAGGGGGTCGGTGCCCCATT
The DNA here is from genome assembly GCA_930367205.1 of Acanthosoma haemorrhoidale. NCBI lineage: Eukaryota > Metazoa > Arthropoda > Insecta > Hemiptera > Acanthosomatidae > Acanthosoma > Acanthosoma haemorrhoidale. The sequence goes on from OV884012.1 coordinate 25,522,026, forward strand.
CCGATCACTGCACTGGAATAAACAGACCAGCAGGGCTTACCGAGGGGTACAGTCGTATGCACGGGCATAGGCACGCTACACCGCTGAACATGGAAGTGCATACAGCGGTTCGCAAACGCACCCGCCAGGCTTCCCCTACACCAGTGGAATCAGAATCCACCGGATTTGTGCCTGTCCCCAAGAAAAAAGCCGCTAGGGTGGTGCGGCCGAAACCTACCCAGGGAGTGGTCGTAAGCAATAGGTACGACCTACTTCCCAAACCGAAACCTACATCGGGTCCTAGCACGCAAGACAACCACCCTGTAAAAAAACCTCCACCGGTCGTCATAACTGTGCCAGAGCCACCCTCTACCACCAGAGCGAGGTTGGCGCATATTGGTGTTTCTGCGTACTCTTTTCGGCCCTTTCATAAGGGGGTCAGGCTGTTTTTCGATAGCGAGACTGATCGACAAAAAACAATATCTGCCCTGAAAAAAGAGAACACTCCACACCACACCTATGCCCCAAGAGGTGGCCAAAGGTTAAAAAAGTTCTTAATTATGGGCATCGATGTAAGTGAGGATATCACAATAATAACAGAAACTTTAAAAACTGCCCCGGGGGTATTGGATGTCTGGCGCCTCCGAAAGACGGACTCCCATGGCATGAAAACCGAGATCTCACCGATCTTAGTAACGGTGGCGCCGACTACAAAAATAGAGGACCTTCGGAAAATTCGAAGTATAAATTATGTCCTTTTTAGGGTAGTACCCTATATACAACAAAAGGGCATGCCACAATGCCACAGGTGCCAGGAGTTTGGTCACACTAAAAACCACTGTGGCCAAAAAGTCGTCTGTGTACGTTGCTCGCAAGAACACGCATCAGCTCAATGTGACAAGGCACAAGAAGCAAAGTGCTCCAACTGTGGGGGACCTCACGTAGCCTCGTACAGAGCGTGCCCCTACCGTGTAAAGCTACAAGACGCCGCGGACCAGAAGAAGAAGCAGAAGCAGACGGGGAAAGCGCCGCCAGTCCACCAACGCCAGCAGCCTAGGAGCAGTAACCAACAGCCGCCCACCACCACACCGAACTTCACAGCAGGAGCGACGTACGCAGAAGTCGCCTCTGCAACGTCATCAAGACGTGACACCCCTGGCCTTCCGCCCTGGTTCTCGATTCTTGAGACCATGATCAGGGAATTTATGTCCGGACTACAGACCGTATTTGCTCAATTGGCACGCCATGGGTAAGTACAAGATACTTAACTTCAACGTTGACGGTCTGATGACTATACTTGAAGAAGTGGAGGCGCTAATAGCGATCTCCACACCGGATATCGTCGTGCTAACGGATACGAGAATTGTGAACCAGAACGTAAGGCTACAGGGCTACTCTGTTGTCATCGAACGGACCGATGGCTACGGTGGAGTTCTGGTGGCTATACGGCACGGCATCACATGGATGAAAGTGGATCCGCCACTGAATACATTTGATGTCAGGCTCCACCACTTGACGGTGAAAATAAATTTAGGGACACCCATTTATCTCACCGCCATGTATAAGAGACCGAGGGCGTCTCTCCAAGAGTTCTCAGCTCTTATTAAAGAGTGTGCCAAGAGAAATAACCACTGGGTTGTCGGAGACTTAAATGCGCGGCATACCTTGTGGAATAATACCACCGCCAACCCAGCGGGGAGAGCCTTGGTAAAGGCGCCCTTTACTGTCGTTCACCCTCAGAACCACACCTTTCGCCATAGAGGTAACAGCGCACAAACCTCCACCCTAGATCTTTTACTTACAAAACAGCCACACAGGATAAACAATTGTGAGACCCTGGACCTAGTAACGACCGACCACCTACCAGTATTGTATTCCATTGACGGTAGAGTTGTGATCCCGCGTCCCACGAAGTACGACTATCGTCGGGCTGACTGGGACCTATATCGATCACAACTTTACCACCAATTGCATACGGTTCCTGTTCTCCGCAGTACAGAGGAAGTGGATCGACAGGTAGTTTTCCTGACCGAGGTTATCGTCGATGCAGCTAACACAGCTGTCCCAAAGTTTAGCCCGAAGCCACCCATGCTACAAAAACCACCAGACCATATTCTTCGACTTATTGCATTACGCAATAATTGGAAAAATAACTGGTATAGAACAAGGAATCGTCAGGCCAAGAAAGTTGTAAACTCTCTTACAACACAAATTCGTGGCTTGATGAGGAATTGGAAGACGGCAACGTGGCACGAACGGCTACATGGCTTACATGGCGATTTCCGTAAGTTTTGGAAGCTCCTAAAGACTACCACCAAGAAGGACTCAGGTGTCCGTCTTCATGACGGAGACACCCTGTACACATCGGAAGAACAGGCTAAAATATTGGCCGACCACTATACCGCAGACAACACCGCTAGGACAGGTAACTACCACGAACCTCAGCAGCTGAGGACAGGTCAGAACTATATGTTTGTCTCCCCGAAGCAGCTTAAGGCGATTCTTCGCCGGTGTCAGGGAAACCGAGCACCAGGGGGCGACGGGATACAAACGGTATTGCTGAAACAGCTGCCGAGGAGAGGGATTGCCCAACTTGTTAACCTGTACAATTCATGTATCAGGTTGCGATACTTCCCGACAGCGTGGAAACAAGCTATCTTGTTCCCGCTGCGCAAGCCCACAAAGAGAGGCGACCACCCAGCCCACTATCGCCCGATCAGTCTTCTCCCTCACATGGGGAAGATTCTCGAAAAGATAATACTAAACTACCTGAAGGGGTTCTGTTCGGAAAATGCTATCATTCCGTATGAGCAGACAGGTTTTCAGGCTCATCTGAGTACAGAACATCCGCTCGTGAAGGTACAAACGGAAGCCACCCTTGGTATCAACAAGAATACAGCAACTGCTATGATCTCGTTGGACTGCACACAGGCTTTCGACTCAGTGTCCCACGGGATGCTGTGCCGACAGCTTTGTGACTGGGAATGCCCAGAGCAGCTATATACCATGTTGGTTTCGTTCTTGAAGAACAGATCGGTGAGGGTACGGGTGGGTGATTGCCTCTCTAACCCATTCCCTCTGACTTGTGGAGTTCCTCAAGGAGCGGTTCTATCTCCGGTTCTTTTCAGTATGTACACATCTGAAATTGTTGGGACAAACTATCAGAAAGCTACTGTAATCGCTTTCGCCGACGACATTGCGGTTTACAGCAGCAGCATGAGTGCACAAAGAGCTCTTACACACGCCGAGTCAGTTTGTAACGTTATCAGTGACAGACTGGGCATGTTAAACATCAGCGTAAACGCCGGGAAGACCGACTGCGTAATCTTCTCCCTCCAAAAGGGGAAAAAATCCTTGCCAAATTCGTATAGCGTGGGAGGGCAAGAGAGCTCACCAGCTTTCTCAATGCACTATTTGGGTATAAAAATGGATAGGCATCTCCATTTCTCTACTCATTTTAGTAATAAAATAGAAAAAGTACGACAAAGGTCTTACCGGCTATCGCACTTGCTAACTTCACCTAACCTGTCGCTTCGTCTTAAATTGATGATATATAAATGTGTCCTCCGGCCAGCTCTGCTGTACGGTGCCCCACTATTTACCCACTTGACTGACAATACAGCCAAATGTCTCCAACACTTCCAGAATGGAATCATGCGAAAAGTGGTCCGACACACCTCTTTCGAGAGGTTGAAGAACGCTGACCTGCACCCGTTGCTTGGTGTGCCGTCGGTGGGTGAGTTCATCCGCCGGAGACACATTAAGTTTTTTGACTCGTTGCAGCACCTGACAAATCCAGTGTTTAACACTATGACCCCGCCACCCCTCCCGCATCGATGGCAACAGACTGTCGGGGAAAAATTATGATAAGAATTAGTATGTAAGTTAGTTTTAAGGTTGATCAAAAAGGTGAGCCCCATCACCTTATTAGTCAGTTTCGTCAAGTCACGTATAATTTATGTCATTATACTTGTTTATACATTATATAATTTCTATAAAATAACAAAACCTGTATATAATGTAGTGATGCTACAGGAAATACAAAATAATTTGTAAATAGATTCGCCTGAGGATCTATAATTATATATAATTATCTGTAAATTTAAAGGGGCTATGAAGAAAAAAAAAAAAAAAAAAAAAAAAAAAAAAAAAAAAAAAAAAAAAAAAAAAAAAAAAAAAAAAAAAAAAAAAAAAAAAAAAAAAAAAAAAAAAAAAAAAAGCACTTGTGAAGTTATAAATTTTGGTGAAGAATGGTATTTAGGCTTCCATCTTCAGACAAAAATTAAACAGACGCTTTGGACAACCACAGAATAATTCGAAGGACATCCCATCTCTCAATAGAAAATAAATTACAAAGCTATACTTAAGCCGATCTGGACATACGGAATGGAGCTATGGGCGACAGCAAAAAAGTCAAACATCAAGCGTATCCAATCCTTTCAATCAAAAGTCCTGAAAACAATAGTAAATGCCCCTTTTTAAGTCAGCAACGTCCCTTCATAACGATCTTAATATAACCTAGATTCTTGAACACATCCCCTTCAAATTCATGAAATTCCATCGAAACCTATTCTCCCATCCTAATCCCGTAGAACAGTCATTACACTGCGCCACACATCACTATAATCCTCCTCGTAGACTAAAGTGGGAGTAGCCTCGTCACCTGCTATAAATACATGATAGTGGGAGTAATTTGTTTCCCATTTTTTTACATTACAAAAATAATTTGTAAATAGATTCGCCTGAGGATCTATAATTATATATAATTATAGATTCACCTGAGGATCTATAATTATATATAATTATAGATTCACCTGAGGATCTATAATTATATATAATTATAGATTCACCTGAGGATCTATAATTATATATAATTATCTGTAAATTTAAGGGGGCTATGAAAGGAAAAAAAAAAAGTGGGAGTAATGGCAATGGCCAGTTTCTCCAATCATGTCAGAAACGTCTGTGGCTCTCACGTTCTTGGTCAGCCTCTTCTGGCTCGTATCCGGTGATGTGGCCGATGGATGAGCGTTGGAGGCTTTCCAAAACTCCGCTTGCTCTTTCGCTTGAGGGAGGCGACAACAATTTGGCTTGTATCTAGGCTGTATATATAGTATGAATGAGAACATTGAACACAATTACTTATTGCTCAACAAAGGCGGATTGTAATTTTATTGCGATAATTATTCTTGAAACGTTAAATAAACCCTACGTTCTCTAAGTCCCTCTCTTAAGCTCAGTTAAAAAAAAATTTTAAATGTTGTTAAAATGTTGCTGATCGACTATTATGTATTAATCAACGTATTTCTAGAATGGAGATGGATTGCTGTCTTTTATTGCCAGATGACAATGTAATTATAATTAGCTCTGTCCGCACATTCAGATTATTTATTAATTCATGATCATCCCCTTGACTATTAGCTTAACTTTTTTACGAATAGTGGATGACAACAGAGAGACTAGAAGGGAGATGGACGTGGAAGAGGCATTCGATTGCGTGGCCTGGCCGGGGCGTAAGCAGTCCATTCGAGGAGACCTTGACCCAGAACCCAATCCTTTCACTTAGGCTACTCCTTTTTCTCCAGCTTGTGCCAGCCAGAAATCCTTTCCTCTTACCTCGCTATGTCTCCCGATGGAAACTAGGGAATCTCCATCTATCTTCTTCGCCGTCATTCCTTCACCCAGAAGTGACCTGTGAAGCTGTAATAATTGTTCCGAAGCGCCGAGAGAGGAGGACGAAAAGTTTCGACATAACGTTATTTGAAGATCGACTAATACGATATATCTTGGGTCAGACCTGGGTCAGAGTTGGGGGTCGAAAATGTTTACGCAATTGTCAGACAATAAGTTATTACGGGTCGATTCCTTTTTGTCATGATTTGAACATTTAACATTTATTGGTATGATCAACGCTTTCTAATCCTTTTAACGAGCATACCACGTATTTTTCAGGCGAGTAAATACTTTTCCATAAAAGCCAACGGATTCCATTATGTAATAATGATAATATTCTAAAAAGGAATTATTCGAAAGAGTGTATTAATTTATAATATTTATACTTTGTGCAAATTAAATTTTTTAAAAAACGTTTTAAATGTCTCCAAATATCTTTTATTTAGGATATGATATCAATAGGTAACGTTTCGCCTGTTCAGGCATCCTCAGAACTAAAATTCAAACAAATTACATCCAAAAAGAACATTTGAATTTTTTTTTTATAAAATACTGAATACTAAAATTTGACAACAATTCAAAGAATATAAGAATGAATATCTGAATGAGAGTACCTTTAAATTCAGTGAAATTTAATCCGGTACCACGCCTCTTGTGCTATAATCAAACAAATAAGATAATATATTTGATGAACTTTTTCTAGATACCTCTTATTTGTTTAGTCTATCAAACTCCCCATTGCATAAAGTTATTATAAAATAAAATTGATTAATATTGATTTAACTTGATTTTTGCCCCAAAGGATTTTTTCCCCCCTTATCTTTCAAATTTTTAAGATTATGAATAAGAGAAAAATAAAGGAATTTATTTGGGGTGAGCGGATCCTTTTACTAGGAGTAACTGTTTGAAGGTGGAGTGAGGGAATTAAGGAGTGTGGGAAGCCTCGGTACAGGTGGAAATGTTGCGGTACAGTGGGTTTTTATGATCTCCACTATATCGGTTCCAAAGGAGGGGAACCGAAAAGGGTTTTTATGTTGCCGTATTCTGTTCTACCGGGCTTAATACGAACGTGATATTAAAGAATCAAGAGTCACTTTTAATTCATTTATCCCAGTCCTTCATTGCTACAAATTATGTATTATAAGGCGAGTTACTCTTGTAAAATTATAACTACTCACCAAAAAGGAAAAATTTATCTATTTTATTCATTAATATTTACTTAATTAAATATAAAAATATTTACATATCTATCGTATATGAAAACCGTTTTTTAAAGCTTAGAATATAGGACAATTTTTATTGTCCACCTCATAGGAAACAAATATTACTGGATTGGGAGAGGTTGATACTATTGGTGTATTATCCTAAATAAAAGAAATTGGGAGAAATTTAATTATTTTTTGAAAAAGTAACTTTCACATGGTGTAAAAATTAAATAATAAGAAAAACAACAACATGTAATTCTCTAATTACAAAATACCACTGCTATCAACAGATAACTGATTGTAATTAATAGCTACTTAATGGTGTCACTAATTGGATTAATAATTAGGTGTTTGGACAATAGGACTCGAGAAAAACAAAATCAATTGGATGAAAAGTTCACAAGTGCCAAAAATTCATCAGAAACCAATAATCATGAATATCGATTAAACTCATAGTAATTGGAAACTGTGGGAATATTTATATGTTCCTTATGAAGATTATCTGAGGAACGTACATGTAGAAATTTTACAGACGCTTTCTTGAAAAATGAAATGATTAACTGAATTAGGAACTGTCCGCAATTGACTTTGAAAGTGTTTTTGAAAGATTTATTCAAATTCAATAAATTTTAATGAGATTAATAATTATAGAATAATTAAATAAATAAGTCAGAAACTAAACAAGAGATTAGTTACTTAATCACTTAATTAATTTTACTTGGGAGCCAATTAAATAAAATTACGATCATAGATGTCTATCCACGTGTATATATTATTGGAAGAATCCCCTATATATTATATACAGTGTGTCTATTTGTTTATTTAAAAATAATAGAACCGTTGAGAGTTTACATTAAAACGCCTTCATCTTTGACAACACAGTCCCGCATAACTCTATGGAAAGTTCTCCGTTATGCGGGATTGTTTTTAATGTTTCTCTGCTCATTGAAGGCAATAATGAATGAATGAAAAATACTGTATTTATCTGATATTTTCAAGGTCTAGCGCTTCATTTTTATTGTTATACATTATTCATATTCATTAAATGGACCGGTATTGCATAAATTTAACGGAATTACCATTCTACTCACTACAGCCAATGGCTGTAGGAATGTTCTAATAATAATCTTTATATAAAATTAAAAGTGAATCCTTTTATTTACCGTAAAAGAGAAAATTGCTGTGATGAATTCCTTTTGAAATGGCAAATGGCTAATAGTTAAGTGTTACACACTTAAGTAATGACCTAAACTAGATTAAGTGGATTTGTGTTTAGTTTCCCATTCCTTTTCTATTTTTTTTAATTCCTCCAGGATTCAAAGTTTGATAAATTTCCTACTAAATAAATAAATCTGAAAGTAATATTTTGGAGAAAATCTAACTTTATTTCATGTTAACATCTTAATAGAGTAGGACAATTCTCCTTTAACATAAAGAATAAAGGAAAGGTGTCGTCCAACCTTTTAGTTGATTTTATGTTTTGATGTGGCATAAGAAAGTCATGTGCTTTTCCTGATTACAAAAACAGGCTTACGAAACACGCTTTTCCTATGTTTCTAATACCTGTACGTTAGTTGGGCATTTATCGATGTTCAACATACTATTGATAGAGTTTCGCATACAGGACTAAAATGGTATCTTGGTGATACCGTGCCTTCAATATTTGCCAAGGTTACCCGTCCTTCGCCTGGTAAAGACGTGTGTTCCGCAGGGGTCTACTCTTTGTACAATTATCTATACTATTCATACCTAAGATGTGGATACGCTCCTACAAAGAATAATCGCCAATTAAACAAACGAACGGCTCTCTAATTCTTCAACATCATGTAAACCTTTTACAGCAATAGTGCATCCACCAATGAAAAACAGAATTAAATTTAACAAGCACATTTACAAATAACATTCACAATCAACCTCTGTTTCCCGGTATAAATCGAAAAATGGACGAAATGGATCGTTTTATTTAAAATGCGACCGAAACCACCTAACAACAGACAATTTGAAAATTACTGAAATCCATTTGCATATATGTGGAGCGAAGATAAAACTGGCATGAGAATGAATCCCTCATTTTGACAATACAGAAATTTCAATCCAAAGTATTTAGGCTATTAACTGCAGAACTATCCAGAAGCATCTGGACACCGAGGTTTTCTTTAAGTAAAATCAAAATAAGATTTGTATGATTAAATGATCAAAAAACATTGTCTATAATTAAAAGAATATCGCATTATAAACTAAATAAAGCGTCTTTTAATAGGGATTTTTAAACTTTGACAGTTGATAGCGGCTATATTGTTGAATCTGTCAAATTTGCTGTCATTTGTTCAGTCTGTTTTGCCAAATCACCATCGACGGATATAGCGTTCAACAATACGTGGAAATGATAAAGTTGTTTATTAATATGGGTGTTCTGTTCGGGCAACGTTCCGCGGTCGCCATAACCGTCCTACCGAGAGAACTATTCGCAGTATGGTGGATAAATTTGAGTCCACTGGTTCAGTAAACAATCAACCAACAGCCGTACGTCAACGAAACGCAAGATTTGCCGAAAACATCGCCGCTGTCCGTGAGAATGTGCAGGAGAATCCGAGGCAGTCGATTTTGCGTCGCTCACAAGAACTCGGTCTTTCGCAGACCACAACTTGGTAAATTTTACGTCGTTACTTGAGCTTGGTCCCGTACAAAATTCAACTGACCCAGGAGCTGAAGGTAAACGACTATGGACAACGACGTGTGGTCTTCTCACGTGGAGGTGATGTGAACTGGCCACCGAGATCGTGCGATTTGACCCCGTTAGACTTTTTCTTGTGGGGTTTTCTTGAGTCGCAGGTCTGTGCGACTAAGCCACAAATCACAGCGGTCCTCAAAGCCAACATAATCCATGCCATCGGTCAAATTCAGCCCGATTTATGCTTCAAAGTCATGGAAAATTGGAAATTTCGAATGCGCGCCACCCAGCGAAGCCGTGGCGGACATATGCTTGATGTTATATTCCATACACAATGGCATCGATAGGCCTTTCAAACTAATAAAAATGTTCGATGATATCTCACACACACTTTGTTTTATTTAAATTTAAAGATAGAAAGCGCATAGAAATATCCTTTATAAAAGACTGGTCTTCAGCATAAAAGTTGTTCGTGTCTGCTAGTTATTTATAGGTTTATTAATTTTCAATATATTTCAGCTTAAAATAACGACAACAGATTATACATTTTTTTTTTATTACAACATGTACATTTTATTGAAATAATGACATTTTAGAAGATGGGTTGTTGTGCAAGTCCTAGTAATCTAGTAACCTGAAGGCTGAATAGAATGCTATTAAATAAATTACTCATAAAAGATCAGGGTAATTAAGTTGATAGAGTTTTCCGTGAGGCAGATGTTAGTGAATACCGGGGCAATAATAGCAGCAGTTGTCCAGAGAACACTCATATATCAGATGCCGCAGGGAGTGATGGAGGCAAGGTCGTTCCAATGTCTAACAGGCTCAATACCATCGGCGGTTGCGCAAAAGATAATTGGATGTGCATTTATTTAGCCGTCAAATGCCTACGGCGGGGAGTGGAATAAAATTGCTAATAGGCGAGCGGAGTAAAATGGCCCGATGCAGTAGATTATTCCGTCAGAGAGAGGCTCGTATAAGGCTGGGCTATATTTCTTCCTGGCAGGGGACAGAGGCATCACAGAGTGTTCCTCCGGGACCGCCGAAGACTGGTTCTGGTGCAACAGGTTCCCGAGCCGGTCGGGCAAGGTCCCTTCCAGGCTCCAATGTCAAGTGCGGCAAGCGGCTTATCTCCGTAATGCGACGCTGGCATTTGTATCTCGTACAGCTATCAATATCTCGAAAAGTACCACTGACACCTATGTCCTATTAATATAGGTTCTTTCATTAAGCGCTTCCTATCTTTAAATTTAAATAAAACAAAGTTTGTGAGAGATATCATCGAAATTTTTTATTCTTTTGAAAGGCCTATTGATGCCATTATGTATGGAATATAACATCGATCAAATGTCTTCCGCGGATTCGGTGGGTGGCGTGCATCCGAAATGTCCTCCATCATTTCCTCCTCAAATTCAGCTCCTGGGTCAGTTGATTTTGTACGGGTGCAGGCCCAAGTCACGACGCAAAATCCGCCAAGTTGTGCTATAGTAATAGTAATTTTACATACATAGCTCATTATTTAATTAAGTAACAAATAATGCACATTTAAAAATTACATAATAGGTTTTAATTAAAAACTAGATTTCATAGATTTGTTCAATGTCAAAAACTGAACGAAATTATATGTTAAAAAATATACAGCAACATAAGTCACAATTAGCAAGTAATTCACAATTTAATTATTACATTTTCCATGACCGTAAATATTAAATACAGATGAGCAAACTAGCTCCAAATATGTTTCACCAGGATTCCAAAAGGTTTTTGAGATTAGACATCTCATTACCTTTGTGTAATGTATTGCTATTATTACTGCACCTTGTAGTTTTATCATGGTTTCTGTGTTTTATTTATTTATGTTTATATTTTAATAGACTTTATAGTTTGAAACGGAGTCGGTTACCGGACTACAAATTTGTGAGTTAGAAATCTTCAAAAGAATCCAAAACCTAAGTAAATCATTTAAATATTTTATATGTATGCTGTATTAGTGAATAATTACCAGCTGTCCATAGATCGGCTATATTTTGAATTTTGAACAAAACTTTGTCTTTTTAAAAATATATATGCAAACTGAAGATTGTGAATATTGAAGAAACGACATCAAGAAATACTCGGAACACTCTGCATGATTGTATGAATGACTTATTGAATGATGTTGATTCTACATTTTATATTATAAACACTGTCAACGACTAAAACTAAAAAAAGAAAAGCTTAGGTAAGTTGCATGCTTTTATCTACTTTCTCAGATCATACGTCTGGTCCTATTAAACACTATCTACCCCTACTATCACACTATCTACCCCTAATATCACACTATCTATCCCACCTGACATGTGGGACAGGGGTGCCTCCTGGGCGCCTTGGCTCTGCTCTCGCTGTTGTACTATCTTGGACTACCATCGTTAGACTCTCGAAATGTGTTTAAATATAAAAAACAACGGCGTTGATGTCCCAAGGGTTTTAGGCTGAAGCGAATTCCGGAAAACTCACAAGCAATAAATTGTATATATTGTAGTAATAAAAAGTACAGTGTTTTTGATTGTTTTAATTTATTTTAGAATTTCGTAATCAATAACCGGTTTCTTTTTAGATACAGATAAAAGAGTCTCTCTCTCTCTCTCTCTCTCTCTCTCTCTCTCTCTCTCTCTCTCTCTCTCTCTCTCTCTCTCTCTCTCTCAAAATCAGTTATGTTTCGTACAGTCTTTCCAATGCACACTTTAAACAAGCGCTACCACACTGTGTCCCAAAATTAACCCGCACATCTATCTAATGCATGGTACTCACATGCTTGATACCATATGAAACAAAACCGGTAAAAAATTGGCTGAATGAGAGATCTACTAGAGTAATTTATTAACCCTTCTGTGAAACGAAGGTACATCGTAGCCCTTCCTTAATGAAGAACATTATTTGATCTGAAAGGTATTATTTATTCAGGAAATTCACTTATTTTAAAAGTATGAATTGATGAGTGGAGTTATAAAAAATCATTACCTAACATTATTACAATAACTAATACGAAAACAATGAGTCATTAAATCTTTTCTTTGGCGGTTCCGCTTCTTTGTCTAAGGTGGCTCTTAACGGATTCACCTCTTACCTGAATCCTTGAGTCTCATCTTTCTTTATACGAACATGGGATGAGGCTAATCATGGGACATTAATAACGAGCTAATAAGTTGCACGAGAACATAATTATACCCTGTTCTTCATCACACATTTGTTGTTACCAGTTTAAAGTCATGTAATTATATAAACAATTTGTCATGGAAAATTGTACGTTGTCTCCATAATTAACTGAATTTGTTCGTTTCAGTGAACCATGATAATTGCATACACGTACGCGGATTTGATTTCAGGGCAGTAAATTACTTATTCACCTTGATTTTATTTATCATTTTTTTTTTATCATAAATCACGATATAATTTTTCGGGAAGTTTATTGAAGCCTATTTATTTAACTCAGCATCGGTAAATCAAATTATGATTTAGTTGTATTGTTGGGTTTGGTGGTCGGATAAGAAAGGCGCATCTGGCTGGATATCTTGTATGTCATTCCAGTCATGCTGGTCTCGCCTATCTTGCAGTTTGAAGGGAAATATTCATAAGTTTGAGAGACGTTCTAGTTAATGAAACTGTACAAATCACATAGAAAAGAATAATTTCAAAAACCTATACGAGTGATTTCATAAGTATATTCGTCATTCATTCATATCAGAAATGGGTTTTTAACGGTTCGTTGTACACTGTTAACCTTAAGAGGCCGTAAACAACGTACGTACAATAGTACGTTAAAAACAGAGGACGTAAACAAACCTGACCCGATAATCTAGTTACTCAAAATTGCTTATAATATACAGTTTTCAATAGATTCTAAAATAATCAATTTAAACATGACAGAAATGTTCTAACTATTTTATAGGGTTTTTTAAAAAAAAAAAAAAAAAACAATAAACAAAAAAATGAACTAAATGAAATTATAAAATTCAGTAAAAAACAACAAAAATATATAAGAACTATTACCAAAATAATATGAAATTATTTCCTTAGCCATAATCATTAACGCTAATGTTGACTGTACAATAAATGTCAACCATCATTGTTTCTGTAAGATCTACAACACTTAGTCAAAGGATACGCGATTGCCTGCAATAAAGAGAACAATGCTATGCTTCAGTTTCATTTAATTTCATCACAGCCTAGCTTGATCATCAGCCAGGCTGATTATCATTAGATGACTTGATGACGTCCTCTGCAGCTGTCTCCTATTAAATGGTGCATTAGTGAACTAGTCATTGTTGATTTAATTTCCTCAGTCCTAGAAGTCACAGTAATGCCATTTGTGTTGCTTGTGGAAATATAAGAAAAGGAAATGGTACAATTAATTGGTTGGTTTTAAAAAAAAAAAAATTACAGCGTCGTTATTATTCATATATAAAATGTATAATTTATATTTTATTAAAGTCATTAACACCAAGTTAGTAAGTATAGATGTTAGTAAAAATCTGAACTGTACACAATTATGAATTAATTCTTGCGCTCCAATTAATAATGCTGTACAAGCGAATTGTAATTATCACGAACGTTTCAGTAAAGAAAGAAATGATTTTGCATTTTCACATACATTTGTGATGCCATAATGAATATCGAATAAATAGAAGAAAGAGATCTCAGAATGTGTTTTCAATGAGAATGTAATGGATGTCACAATTTCAAGTTATAATTATACAAAAAGAATCCGCTGTTCCGTTGGAAGATTCCAACCCCTTCCCTAAACCCTTCGTACTTACCCGTACTATTAAAAAATATTTAAATAAATACCGACCGACTCACATTCAGGAGAATATATTTTATATAGCCGATTACTGTTGCTATATTAATGAACTGATTAACTCATAAAATAATATTTCTTCTTGTTCTGCAATGATTCATCATTCTAGAAAATTACTACTTAATAATCAGAAAGATCGTCAATTCCTCAGTAATGGTACTAATTACATCAATTTATCACAAAGGATTAAAAGTTCTAATCAGCGGAATTGGCTCTGCAATAAAAATGATTCATGGACAGTGAAATAACCTGGTATTGTACAATCGTGTAAGTTTTATTGTTGCCATAGCAGGGCATAAATTGGTCGCGAAATCCTTTCGCAGGGTCACTGACTATCCAACGTCATTAATATTCAACAGGCGGGATCGGATTTTCAAAACTTCGAGTCTTTTATGACACTGAAGTATAATAAGCAGAGATAGAGAGAGGACAAGGCGCAGTGCAGATCCCGACTGTTCGTTGCCAAACTAACCGGTCCAAAAGCTGTATAAAATCGGTTGCCACTGCTTGCTAAAAGGATATACGTTTCATTTGCATCATTATTGATATTTATTATTAACTATTTTCATTTCATCAATCACGCTTGATGAATGATATCGATTAATATTTAGTCAAGTAACAGCCACGTCTACTCGAAGGACGATTATTTCAAGATTGTTATCTGCTAAATTGGGAATGCGGACATGCTTCATCATCTTTATGCAGTGGTAGCTACCGGATGGATATGAGTACATCGATAATATTTTACATCACGAGAAACGTAGTTTCATTCCTCTTCCTGTATCCGATACAGTACAGTACTTAGGCTTCCATCTCGACAAACGACTGATCTGAAACCCACACACGAAGCTAAAAAGACAAGAACTAAACAGACGCTTTGAACAACTGTACAGACTACTTCAAAAGACATCCCATATCTCAATAGAAAATAAACTACTAATCTACAAAGTTATATGTAAGCCAATCTGGACATACTGAATAGAACTATGGGGACAGCAAAAAAGTCAAACATCAAGCGTATCCAATCCAAATAAAAGTACTGAGAACAATAGTAAATGCCCCTTGCTACGTCAGCAACGAAACCCTTCATAATGATCTTAATATACCTTACATTCTTGAAGTCATCCCTTGAAGTTCATAAAAATTCATAGTAACCTATCCAACCACCCTAATCCCCTAGCACAGTCATTACACAGCGCCACACATCCCTATAATCCTCCTTGTAGACTAAAACGAAAGTGACCAACTATAAATACGGGACAGTGGGAGTCCTGACAATGGTCAATTTCTCCAATCATGTCCTGAGCGTCTGTGGCTCTCGCGCTCTTAGTCAGCCTTCGCTGGCTCTTATCCAGTGACGCGGCTAACGGAGGAGCGTCGGGGACTTCCCAAGACTCCCCTTCCAGTACCACTCAACCATGCAGACTTGCTTCATACTTTATACTTTTACAATATTGCTGAATGAGGCAGATTGTAATTTTATCATAATAAAGTTGTTTATCTATCAGAAACGTGGTTTTGTGTTTGCTAACATTGAAAAACACGATAAGTGGCCTTAATATGGGATGAAGCCATTCAGTTTGTCGATGATTTGCTTTGTCAATAAGGATATACAACAAATATAATTTAGTTTGATAGGTGCGATTAGGAAGTTTTTTTTTTCAAATAATCCAAAAAAGTCATTTAAGTAGAATTATCGTGCCTCGCAAATAATTCGCGTTTCACCCCTCCCCTCCAAACTTCAACATCAGAGGACGGTCTAAGGAGTATAAATATTCCAAATTAGAAGGCTTCAAGATACATTCAAAAATATTGACATATATATTTCATATTACTTATTTTCACTGCAGTAGCAGCACTCGCGCTCGCAAAGGAAGACGCGTAGCTCACACACGTTCATGCAGGAACAGTGTCTCGCAGATTCACCGTTCTCACATGGCCATTATTGAGTTGATCAAAAAATAATTATATTAGTGTATTTAGGACTGTTATAAATAATTATACATTGCAACACTTTATATTTTATTGACATTTTTTGATCATTAAAACACATGCTCATACATTTTTGTGTAAAAGGACAACATGATTTTATATAATAGAGAAAGATAATTATGTTTTACTCGTTTTAAAATTAAAATAAACAATAAATCGTTTAGATTTTCATGACAGAAATATTTTCTTAGAAGCATTAGAAATAAAAAAAGATTTTCTTTTTTGTGTATATTTTCACAGAATATGTTGAACACGATTTCGCTGGACTCGAAATAAGATCTAGTGGAATTTTTTGACACATTACTTTTGAAAGATTTTACTGTTTAAATGACTTTTATTATAAATATATACATTTTAATAATAGCATATTATGAAAAATAATCCACATATCTGACCAAAAATATTGAAATTTATACATGTTACTCCTTCACGATAGCAATTATAAAATAATTTTTATTTTCGTTAAAAAAATGTATTAAACTTATACACGGTGATCATAAAGAATATAAAAATAAAATGAATTGCAGTCCATTATAAAACTTGAAGCTAGTTATAGTAATAAAAATGGGGATATTACTGATAGAAACATTATCAATAACTATTAACATCATCACTATCAGACCAAATTATTAATATTAATATACCAATATATTGATCTTTATAATAGGCGTCAGAACTCATTGTAATTAGCGTATGAAAAACTAATTCCCTAATTATTGATTCTCTGATTTGATGTCTATGATGTTTAATGTTACTCAATTGATAACCTATTAATTTAATAAACTCTATTCGAACCATTGACAATTGAAAACTTAAATTAAACAACACTAGAAAAATGATTTATCAACATTTCTTTTGTGTATTAAAACCTTTACCTTCTTTATAACCTTGTCTTAAAAACTGTATTGGGGCGTAGTGCTTAGTATAACTGCTTCATAATCTAATGAATCCCTAGATGGAATGTGAAATTTTTTTTATATTCATAAATATAAGAGGGCTGCTCCCGTTAAAATGACCAACCATTTGTCTTAAATATGAGTAAATATTAAAGCGGACAAACATTTGATTTGTAAAATCACAACTGGACATAGCTTAGTAGCAGATTGTTTCTAGGAGATAGATTCTTGTGGAAGTGCTTTAAAACCTCCTGTAGGATTGTTACACTCTTTGTGTAATTGTTGCCATTACTCATAAGACGAGATGAAAAAAAATGATAAAAATCCCCATATAAGCCTAGCATCTTCATCATGAGGAGCATCATAGTATTTGGCCTAACCTGGAAACTAGTACTTGTTAGGTAATGACTCATTCTCTAATAGATAAGACCCGGAAACTGGCTGTTGATAACGTCGTTCAAAGCCATAATAAGTGAGCAATGAGTATTCTTAAGTTTTCTCTTCGAATTTATGATTCCGCTCTTGTGGTAATCACTGCCGTTTTTTCACTTTAGTTGATGATTTTGTTCTGAACCCAAATATGCTCGCTGTCACATCTTGAATATCATCGGGGTCCTCAAATATGGAGCATAAATAATCAACGAGCTGAAGGTTCGGAATTCAAATCCCTAGATGAAAAG
Source organism: Acanthosoma haemorrhoidale (assembly GCA_930367205.1). NCBI lineage: Eukaryota > Metazoa > Arthropoda > Insecta > Hemiptera > Acanthosomatidae > Acanthosoma > Acanthosoma haemorrhoidale. Next base: position 25,539,959 of record OV884012.1, read on the forward strand.
CTAATTTATTTCATTTCCATAAATAAAGTAATACGAAGAAGATATACGACAGGATAAGTCACCTCTCAGCACTAAATAGGCCTAAATGAACAAACAATCAGAACTTAACATAAGTGAACAACTGGGCTTAGTTCAGTTGGTATGTCGTGTTAGTGAAAATTTAATTTCTTTTCGAATATAAATACAACCTAAAAATGTAAGCTAGAGTATTTCTCTATAAATAGGTAACGAAGGAACATACATTGAAAAATACCAAAAATAAAGTATTGAAAATATATATTTTATATTAATTATTTACCTTGGACCTTGGACTCGTGCTCGCAAAAGAAGACGCGTAGCTCACACACGTTCATGTAGGTGTCTCTCGCAGATTCACCGTTCTCACATGGGCATTATTGAGTTGATCAATCAAAAAATAATTATATTATTGTATTTATGACTGTTATAAATAATTATAAATTGCAACACTTTGTATTTTATAGAAATTTTTTGATCATTAAAAACACATGCTCATACATTTTAGCGTAAAAGGACGAAATGATTTTATATAATATAAAAAGATCATTATGTTTCATTCGTTTTAAAATTAAACTAAGCAATAAATCATTTAGAATTTCATGACAGAAATATTTTCTTAGAAGCATTAGAAATGGTTGGAAGATTGTAATGGAGAATTGTAATATTACAATAACTGGGATTCCGAAGTGAGTTTAACTAACTAATGTTTAAAAAAGGCAAAATAATTTTTCAACGATGAAACATTTTTAAATGAGGGAGAAAAAAAAAATATTACCATCTAGGTCTCATTTAGGCAATACGATTTACCATAGGAAAACAATTGCAATACAACAGGTCAATAGTTCAAACTTCAATTTAACCCTATTATGCCACGCGAATAGTTAAAAGAAAAATACACGAAAACAATTTCTTTACCGTACGAGGTGCTTCGAAAGGTGAACCTTGGAACCTCTAATTTCTCTAATTGTCTACAATTTTTTTTTCTCGATGGATGAGCAGTACGAGGGGTAAATTAGATTAAGCAAGTCTCCTAGTTTATATCAAACAGCGCCTCTAATGGCCATGTGCGCCGATTGCTATAATCTACCGGAGCATCTGTGCTTCAGCGTGAGGAATGTTGATTTGATTTCTCAGTCTTTTCCAGACGCTCCCACGTCACGGATTTGAGCTATCGCTCACTTGTGATTGTAAAATAAGTTTAATACCAATTATCAACAGGGGGAGTTTTGTAATTTGGGGGGGGGGGAGAAATTATCTGTCGAGATCAAATCGACCAAACATTGCCATGAATTCTTTGAAAATGTTAATGAAATTGAAATTTATTACAAAGTTGTAAATTTTGAAAGTTCGATATTTTTTTTCTGGTGAATTTGTGTGTTTTTTTCCATTTTTCTTATGGCTTTATCGTTATTTGTTTTGAAACTAAGAGCCTTTACGCTTTTCTTTCTGTGCTTTATAATCTGATCGGTTTATTGCTGTCTCTATTTGTTCTTGGAAAGTAAAATTTTATATGTTAAAGTAGGGAGATATAAGAAATTACACAAAAATTACCAAAATAAAGTCTCTTCTTTAAACCAGTTTGACTTGACCGTAATAGGATTTTTTTTTTTTTTACGCATTTAGTTGTTCCATGTTGCTTTCTTCAATTCTCGGCACAGCGACAGTACATAGCAATGTATATGAAATATTCAAGATTTTATTCCTTTTTCACATTCTAACGAAAAGATTATCATCTAACCAACATCATGCAAGAGCTGATCGGGAATGTTCTGTTCACATTAAAAAATGTTTCATGCAGTCAGTCCCTATGTTTACGACACTCAACGATTATCAAACCTTATACAATGAATGCATTTCAATCAACTTATCAATAGTATTTATTTATTTTTATTGAGGTTTCCCAAAGTGATGTGTTGTCAAAGCTTTATTATGTTATCAACCTCTGAGAAGTTATAAGTAAGACTTGTTTGGATTAAATCTGTTATCACTGAGGCTATAAAAAGGTTGTAAACTTAAGCTAACCGGCGCATAGTTCTATTTAAAAACTTTATACGGTAAATGTCAAAAAAACAACAAAATATCAGAATTTTTCTAAATACGTATACATATAATTATAAGCAATCGTGTTGAGGTATGTCCAAACATAAATACTGGATACACGGATCATCCCTAATGAATGAATACAAACCTTACGTCACCCAACGTACAGAAGAAGAAATATAAAATACTCTTAAATTATAGTAGTCCAAAACAACGTCGGAGCAAACAGTGTAAGCTGAAGAAAAGTAGTGCAAAATAGTGATTTACTCTTCTGCAATAGGCTAACAACTTACACAAGATAATGAATGTATTAAGTGGTTCTTTATATGTAATGAATGAATAAAATTGTGAAAATTTCATCCAATGACCTCCCAACTTCCTAACACCCATGGTCCATTTAATATGCAATTGAATTTACTTTGTGTTTAGCTTGTCTCATGTCATTAAAATTCAATGTTTGTATGCCACGAAATTTAACGCTGTTTAATTCTGATCAGTGTATGTAATCAATGTATGAAGACTAGGATGCAATATGCATAAGTGGTCCATATTCATTTCAGCATTCATAGACCCACACTGGCCTCATCTGCATCAACATTCTTAGATTCATTATCATACAGAAAACAAAATTTTAGTAGAATATCATAGCAATCCCTACCTTGGGATTATGATCATTCCAACGCAATGAAATATGTCATTCGTGCAGTTGATAAATTTATGAAAAAAGTTTATTGTTTTATAAGTAAATTGAATTTTCTTAATTTATTTGAAAACATACTGTTTTCAACTAACCTGGTCATCTAACGTATTTCATGAAATTTCTTGAAAACTAACAAAAATCACAAATGTTATATTTTTAAGTCAATTGGTTTAGAACTAAAATCGTCACAAAATTTTGGGACGCTGCGAAATTTTCAACTTTATTGAAATTTAAACTCAGAAATTTATAGTTCTAGATATAGGTGCTACAAACGTACAAAAAATTATCAAAAATCTGAAACCTGAAATATTAATCATTGCTTCATTTCATGTGGAATTTCCTGTGTATTCCATACTATGTAATGTTATTACATAAATACAGCCCTGAAATACTTCTCTAATGGGATCCTTTATTAAATGCACATCCGTACCCACCTACATGCCTTGGCATGCCTGAATAAAGGACGATGGGAAGAAGGCATGCTACATATACACGTTGTTGCCTAGAGGACTGGTTACCTCACGGGTCAGAGGTCACCCGCATCCACTCCTTATACTTAATAGGAGTGGAAAGGGATCCCAGTATTCCAGCTGAATGACCTCACTAACAGCACCGGTAGGAACTGTGTTCAAGATATTTAGTCACAGTCAGCTATTAGAGATCACATTATTAATGGCTGTTTGCCAAATAAAAAAATATATACTTGTAGGGCTGGGACTTGAGCACCTCGGTTCCGAGCCTACTAGTCAATTTTCTTCTTCGTCTAATAATTATTAAGAAGAGTACGAAACCTGCGACAGGAAGATTGAATAATATCAAACAGAATAGCTTATGTTTCAGTACAATTTGTAATAACGTATCGAATTAATTCCCCCATGGCTGGTGAACTCAATGTTTGGGACTAAATTCCAAATGACATCCTGAAATTTACAATCGAAAACCATGAGTATAATGGAAACCAATACAAATTTAATGTAAACACACCATATAGGTAAATGAAAAATATCCTAACCGGTATGTATATAAGCATGTTTGCTGCATTTAATTCATTCGCTATTCTGCTTAATGTGTCATTTTTTTATCATTCACAAAATCACTTCGTAACATTGATGATAGAAACATCTTGAAATGAAGTGAGTGCCTGTAACCGTGTGTTAGGCATGGTCAGGAATGATGAATTATACGAATCAGTAATGACTAGACAGAAAGTGTTAAAAGAAGTTTTGAGGAATTAATGTTTTATTAATGAAATAGTAAGTTAGTAGACTTAATATAAACTAATATATCTGACAAAGATTACTATTGTATAACAAAGATATTAATAGAATGAAAATAAATATCTGCTAAGCAGTATGTAAAAAAATAACATAATGACTGCACAGAGTCGAAAAGAGACAAAAAAGTAAGTATTATGTAGCTTGGATACGATTTAATTTCTTACAGTCTTTCTAGAAGACCTCTAGAAGACCTGAATATGAAGAATTTAATAAATATATTTACAACAATTGCGATTCTTCAACATCTTCCGTTGAACGTCTTGACTTGATTTGATCTATTTATTGAATTGAGTTTAAAAGTGTCAAAAAATTAAGGGACAAAGAATGAGTTTTTAGGGTCACAGACCATGACCGTGTAACCTGATCGGTTGAATTACGACCTTGACCCGTATTTGACCAAAAGGATTCGTTGTGCATAATTTTAGCAAATTTCTATTGAGTGTGAGTGGTGACATTGGTACATTTTTTACATACAAAGTAATGTATTTGAATGCGAATTGACTATTTCAAATGTCATTTTTGGTTAACTAGAATAAAGCAAGGACATAATGAATTTTGTTCATTGAAAATTTCATAGAGACTTAAAACGTTCACTGATTTACTGGTAAAAAATATTTTTCACATCAGTTGGAATTTTTCATGGAGAACAATGTTTTATCTTCACATCCAAGAGTTCACAGTTTACGTAGAATGAATAAAGTTTATTATTTGTAAAATTTCAATATGCTTACCCAGCATAAATAATTGTGGTTTAAGAGCTCATTCATGCCTTATAAACAATTTCACTCAGTCAATACGTACAGTTCACACAAATACCGACATGTATGCAGAATGTAATGTATATATTTTCATGAGGGGTGAGATTTGATGGTTATTAATAAATAAAATTGATAAAGTATATCACTGTAGTATATTTGGAATATCTTTAAGATGAATACATAATACACTGTTGGAAGCTATACTGTCAATCCGCTTATCTGGAGCTCCATTACTTCTTGGCGTTCTCTGTATGAGGTAAGATTTACATTGTCATTGAAGGAGGTCGATATTTTATTTTAGTCTCTTCGTTTACCTTCTCAGCCGCACAATGAAGCTATAGCCCCACACGAGAGAGCTGAGGCCAAAACTAAATAACAAACAAAACACATAACATACAAAATTTTTGAATATGAAATGAATCAAAAGAGGAAAAGAATTTATTCAGAAATCAGCTGAGGTATAATCAAGAAGAGTTTTTAGGTTTTCATAAAATTGATTAAATTGTATGTTTTATCAACCTAAGCCGATTACAGAACATAGCCTTCTACTAATTTATACATTCATGGCTAACTATGGATTCACTGTGAATCTAATTAAAATTGACATTTTGAGAATTACAATCGTATTTGTTAGATCTATCTATAACTTACCTACTGGGGCGGCAGGCACAGGAGGAGATATTTCTGGAGCTAATAACGGTACAAAATTATTATTACAATACTAAAAAAAAAAAAAGAATATGATATGAATAAAGATATATATGCGTTCAAATATAGTTTGTGACAGCGCAAATGTATGCACAATTACTGCATATGAAATGAGTAGAAGAATTTGTTCAAAAATCAGCACCAAACAACTTTCTTTTATCAACCTAAGCCGATTTTTGAATAAAGCCTTTTACTAATTTATATAAATCATATGAACTCACTCTGAAAGTAATTAAAATTTACATAATCAAGTGTTACAATAGTATTTTTTAGATCTACCTGTTCTTCCTAACTACATTTATAATTGCATTATCCGAACGACGCTCTTTCCTCTCCTCTGGAAACATTCCATTATTGTCCTATTCGCCAAACCCGGTAAACCGTCCAATGACTCCTATCCAATTTGAAAAACTCCTACAAAAACATGTACTTCCAATTGATGAATCCAAAAACCTTTATCCTACACACCAGTTTGGTCGTACCGACATTTCACTGCACAACAAGGCCTTCGCGTTGTTGATCACATCTCCTCAGCCCTTGAAACCAAACAGTACACTGCTGCCTTTCTGGACATAGCTCAAGCTTTTGACAGTGTTTGGCACGCAGGTTTGCTCTACAAGCTCAAAAGACCACATCCATTTTCCTAATCCTACAGTTTTACCTTTAAAACACTTTTTCCAGATTTGCTGTGGTTTAGAATATTCCAACTACTATCGCATAAATCAGGAGTTCCACAGGGCAGCTTCCTGGGTTCCATCCTCTATACACCGCTTGTGCCCCCTCTACCCCCAAAGCCTTCTTAGAAACATTTCCAGATCACATTACAGTCCTGTTATCCCACCCATATCCCGATATAGCACCCCATAACCTTTACAAATACCTTGAAGAGATCGAGTATTGGTGCAACCAAGTTAATGAAGTAAAATGTTTTTGTCAATTTCATTTCACTTTCTGTATCCGAGAGAGTACGTTATTTAGGCTTCCATCTCGTCAAACGGCTAACCAGGAACCCACATAGCAGGCTAAAAAGACAAGAACTAAACAGACGCTTTGGACAACTGTATAGACAACTTCAAAGGACATCCCATCTCTCAAAAGAAAACAAATTACAAATTTACAAAGTTATACTAAAGCCAATCTGGACATACGGAATAGAGCTATGGGGGACAGCAAAAAAGTCGAACATCAAGCGTATCCAATCCTTCCAATCAAAAGTCCTAAGAACAACAGTAAATGCCCCTTATTCGTCTGCAACGAAACCCTTCATACCGATCTAAATAAACCCCAAATTCTTGAACTCATTCCTTCCAAGTTCATAAAATTCCATCGATACCTATCCACTACCTACCTGCACCTATCCACCCTCATCCCCTACTAGCACAGCTATTACACTTCGCCACTCTTCCCTATAACCCTCCTTGGAGACTAAAGTGGAAGGGGCCTCGTGACCTGCCATAAATATGTGAGAGAGGGAGTCCTGGCAACAGCCTGTTTCTCCAATCATATCCTGAGCGTATGTGGGTCTCGTGTTCTTGGTCTGCTCAACTGGCTCGGATCCGATGACGTGGCTGACGGAGGAGCGTGGGAGACCTCCCAAGACTCCGCTTCCTCTTTCGCATGCGAAGCAGTTGACAACTACGTGGATTGGGGAGGTCTCTGGGCAGTTTGTGAATGAAATTGTAAATGAGGTATAAATTAGAACATTTATAATAACGAATTACATATTGCTCAATAAGGCAGATTGTAATTTTATCGCAATAAATAAGTTTACAATATTCAGCCTTTATTTTTTTGTGTACTGTAGGTATTACGGACTAAAAAATATACATAAAATATTTACTTACAGAGATTAGGTTTACTCATTGCTCAAGAAACTCCTGAACGGTTTAATTTATGATTACTACATAAAGATACGGAATGATGATCATAACTTACCAATTGAGATCTCAATCACAGGAGGAGGTGTTTCTGGAGCTAATAACGGCATAGAATTATTATTAGAATACTAAAAAAAATATGATATGAATAAAGAATAAAGACATGCATGCGTTCAAATATCATGTGTGATAACAAATGTATGCGCATCTGTATATATGGCGATTGAAATAGGTGACTGAATCAGCCATTGAGCCAAAGCATTCCTTCTAGGAAAGGCGTTTGAATAATTAATTGCAACTTCTAATTAAATCAATTGGTAGGAAATTATTATTATTTACATTATTACTTTCAATTTTTTCAAAATTGTAAGGTTTTTTTGTTTTTATGAAAACCAGATACTCTCTAATGTTTACACCTGTTTATCTGTCTCTCTGTAATATTCGTTAAAGCGGTCAGTGCAGGTACAAAACACGATAGGTTTCATGGAGATTTCGGTTTACATAACGAATACAACAAAAACATCCTCCGCCGTATTGGTAAAAATTAAACCAGCCAATAAAAAATAAAAGTGTTTTTCATTTTGAATAGACAGATAAAAATCTTAGTAAATTTTAATTAAAACGTTTTATTATTTTTTTTTTTACTACGTGATGTTTAATTTAATTTATAACGTAGTACATTGATATGTCACTTCAGCTTTTAGTATATTTACTTTTATTTTAATCCATTTCATTATAGTTATAGATGTTTGCATTACCAAGTCGATTTGAGAGGTGGTCAAGATTTTGATTTGCGACCACTTTTACTCAGCATAACAACCTTTACAACTTAACCAAGACATTTCGGATGTATAAAAAAGTACCAGTCTTGTGAAAATTTATAAATTACCGAAAAAAACAACGACTAACGTAACGTCGTTTCTTCATTTTTTTTGTCGTTTTTTCAACTAATAACGATATTATCTAATCATTGAAGAATAAAAAATTTAAGTAAAAAGTAATAATATCTCATTCATATTATCCCATTTTAAATAAAACTATTGCGCTAACTCCAAATATCTTAAGAAAATTATTTGATAATAAAATTGGTAAGCCAAAAGCTGGTAATGTAGCGCAATAATATTTAGGTTGATTAAAGCAATTTGTGCAAAATTAAATAAGCTTGAAAAAAGCAAAAGCTTATTTTAGGTGATAAAAAGTTGCATATTTTGTCACGAACATATTTATCTCAAGTTATCAACATATTATTGCCATTTAAATGATTTTTTAAATGAATTATTATGGAAGAAAAATGGGAATGAAGTTACTTTTAGGAGTCCACGTTGTGCTATTAATGCGAAGTGATACATAAACATTAGCGAAAAATTAGTTAGTATGGATGAAACGAATCATTATTAGGTAACGAAAAGTTTAATTTAAATAGGAAATATAATATAATAAAAAAACAATATTTTTTTAAAGTTCGTTTTATTTACACTTCTTGAAAAATATGTACAAGTATAATAATAAAATCATGGCCTCTTTGTTATAGTCATACTGGTAACAGAACTCAGTGAGATAAGTTGTTCGTATACAAGTTAAATAAATAATTGAGCACAGCTTATTTACCAGGGGTAGGGTAGGAGTATCCCGAGCTTGGGGAGAAGCTTGGGGTACCTGCTGGTCGAGAGCTGGGGGCGCCGTAACCAGGTGCAGGGCGTCCACCTGGCCTAGGGAAGGCTGGACCTGCTGGACCACCGGGGAACCCTGGAGCGGGTGCTGGGTAACCTGGAGCAGGGCGGCTGGGGCCACCTGGGAATCCTGGAGCACCTGGTGCTCCGGGGAATCCTGGAGCTCCGGAGTATCCTGGAGCGCCTGGGGCGCCGGAGTATCCTGGAGCGCCTGGGGCACCGGAGTATCCTGGAGCGCCTGGAGCGCCGGAGTATCCTGGAGCGCCTGGGGCGCCGGAGTATCCTGGAGCACCTGGGGCGCCGGAGTAACCTGGAGCGCCGGAGTAACCTGGAGCGCCTGGAGCTCCGGAGTATCCTGGAGCGCCTGGTGCACCGGAGTATCCTGGGGCTGGACGGCTTGGGCCACTTGGGTATCTAGCTCCTGGAGCACCAGCGCCTTCACCTTTGTAGGTTCCATCATCGAAGATACCGGCAGCTTCATCGGCGGCGTTCTGGGCAAGAGCTTTTTGGATCTCTTCTGGGATTGGTGGTGGAGTTGGGAGGTGGGCACCCTGGGGGATAAATCCATTTTCATCAGCGGTGTAAGTGATCTGGATGGGCTGGCCATCGGGGGAGGTGTAGGCAAATCCTCCTTGAGCGATGGTGCCGGAGTCTGGTCCAGGTACGCTTCCACTTTCTTGAGCTGAGATGCCATTACCAGTTTCGTAGCTGTAAATACAAATTTAATTTGAAGCTGGTGGCATTTTAGAAATTATAGTTACTTTGTCTCGCATGAGCTTGAAAAACGTCTACTTCATAACGCTAATCCTATTAATAAGCTGAAATAATAACTTATAAGTTACCTGTAAGAGTATGTGCCATCTCCAAGGTTGGGCTGGTTGGTCTGAGAAATGATTGGAATGACTGGTCCGGAGGGTCCAGCTGGTCCTGCGAAGCCTGGGGCACCTGGAGCACCGGAGTAACCTGGGGCGCCTGGAGCACCGGAGTAACCTGGGGCGCCTGGAGCACCGGAGTAACCTGGGGCGCCTGGAGCTCCTGGGAATCCTGGGGCGCCTGGAGCGCCGGAGTATCCTGGTCCACCTGGAGCTCCTGGGAATCCTGGTGCTCCGTATGTAGGTGCTGGTACACGACCTGGTGCTCCTGGGAATCCGGGAGCTCCTGGGAATCCTGGTCCACCTGGTGCTCCTGGGAATCCTGGTGCTCCGTATGTGGGGGCTGGTGCACGGCCTGGTGCTCCTGGGAATCCGGGAGCTCCTGGGAATCCAGGTCCTCCTGGGGCTCCTGGGAATCCAGGTCCACCTGGTGCTCCTGGGAATCCTGGTGCTCCGTAGGTAGGTGATGGTGCACGACCTGGTGCTGAAATTCAGTTACCAATGTTATTATATAATATAAAACAATTGAATCACCCGTCTTGTTAAGTATTTGGTAATATTAGATAGAACAAAATAAAACTTCAAACTTGAGTTTACAACTCATCCAAGTAAGATGTGCTACAGACATTTGAAATAAACGGTAGAGACACGAAGCGATGTAAGTTCGTTGTTCCAATGATTCCTGAAGAGGAAGACATGAAACTCGTTGATCATGCTACAACTTTTGTACTCTTAAATGTCACCACGGTCACGACCGACTTGAAGCCAATTAGACCCTGATAGGGCAGGGTTCGGATTCAGAAATAAGCCAATTTAAAGAGAGTCTTAACAATGGAGGCTTTGCACAGGAGCGCATCGTGAGTCTTGGTTTCACAGCCCCGTAGCACGGACTTCCCACGCAAGCGCTACTGACCCCACTGTTCGAAAATGTGCAGATCATATAATGCATGATAATTATTACACTTGAATTCGGCCAAGACTGAAATAGAAAGGACATGAATAAGTGCCATCAATGTCTTGCAAGACAGGTGATATTGCTGTCCTGATGAGTTCAGCTAAGAGGTTGCTTTGAGCTAGACTAATTCCCACACATCTTCCTCGATCTAACTTAGAAAGGTGTTTTTAATAAATATTAGGAATGCGCCGCACATATAGCTGTTTGCCTATTTTTTAATCTTTCTTTAAACCCAATATAGCACGATTGTTTCATTATCTTTTATCATTAAACAAAGGAAAATACTTCATTCATGAAACGTCATGTAACGAGCATCGATAAATTTGTATTTATTCTGTACAATTTATTTACTGTTTCGAACTGATATAACTATGGCGGACATATTATCAATGACTTTTATAAATTTAAATAAAATCTTTTTCCTTTTGTAGCTACGTTCCGTGAATTTTTTTTTTTTTTGTAGTATAATCCCTTTATTGTGCAATAATTACAATCTGCCTTTTATAATAAGTAATCCGTGAATTTAAATTATATTTTTTAAGAGTAGAGAGAGTACGCTTGGATGAGAACTTCAACTTCTAAAATAGCACTTTTAAATACTTTACGGGCGAGGAGAACGCTCTTATGTGGTCTCTGGTTCGCAATATACTTATGCAAGAGCACTTACCGGGGAATCCTCCGGGTCTTGGTCCGGACGGTGGGGTGATAAAGGGTGCTCCGCTTGATCCGGGCGCTCCCGCGGGTGGCAAGTAGGTGTTGTCCAGTCGAGCTGCGCTGGCCATCGCAGCGCAAGCCGCTACCAACACTAAGGTCATCTGAAAATCACAGAAATAGTTAAGTTATGGTGAATGAATATATTACTCGTCCATCATATATAACAGCTAAGGTTCCAAAATGTATGGTGTGATGATACTGGAGTATTAATGTCATGAGTGAGCTTTCATCACAACAGCATACAAAATTCATTAAAACAATTTAAAAGATGCATAAGCATGGCAACTGAGTCATTATACTCAAATAATTTCAATGCATGATAAATTACCATCAGTATTTTCGGAATGAGTAACCGCATTTATTAATTTGAAAGGAAACTAATCGAACTAACAGCTGATAACTGTGCCCTTTTATAGATATTTATTGCTCAGTAAAATCACCTCTTCAGAGCGAAAGGATTTTTCATAACTAGTTTTTTGTTCAGAAATAAATGTTACACAAGTTCTCTCATAAGAAAATTTAACGACCACAAATGAGGAGAACTTGGCACTCTTTTGTACAGTGAGATTCGCTTTCGCAACATGTCATGTAGTTTTGTCTGATTGCCAATCCTAGCTGGGAACTTTTTTTTGACAAGTCTAAAGGTTGATTTTTGTAGTTTTCTTCAAATGTAATGTCCGTTATGTAAAACGATTAATATTCGGCTCGTGTCACAAGATTGGCAACGTCGAGATGACTGCTACGCGATGGTAGGGTACTCCCCCCGGCAGATACTCCGATAAGCGGAATGGGGTGAAAGGTTAGAGGACGCCTTGTACCGACAGTTGGGTAACATTTTCCCTCTTTTTTTTCCCTTCTTCTCTTTTATGCTCGTTATGTACAGACTGGCTCTTTCTCAACATCGATTGAGGTGAACCTCTGTGCATGCACCTATGGCTATTCATGATTTAGTTGCTGAATCCATCTATACGTACGCAAGGTACCAATACATTAAGCAATGAAAAATATCCCGCATTGTACTGAGACCAGTTTGAAATGGAAGTTGAAAATTAAGTGTCTTTTGTTGGTGGCACTGTGTACCGAAAGAAAGCTTTCATGAATTTACACACAATTTATATAAAGTAGCAAAATTCTCGTCTTAAAAAAGTGTTAATCGAGAAATGATCGATCATTCCCTGACTTTGTCTAGTTTTAGAGGATTCGAGTTGAAGAAGGACGCCTGTTCCTTCGGTCTCTTCATGCTGGAATTAAACCAAGGTTGGCAGTGATTGAGTGGATAATCACCAGAAGATGAAAAATGGATGAATTTCAAAACGAGCAATTATAAGCAACCCTTTTATTAACAACGAATCGACTTTAATGTAGTGGTAAAGTAATCAAAATTGTTTTATGTAACATGGATGTCAACAGAATAAAAATATAGGTGATCCATATAAAGAAATGAAGAAATTAATAGTATTTTACAAAAATAATGTTGTTTTTTTAACACAAGCACAAAGATATTGTTTTCAATATTACTGATTTTTTTTAGATTTTGTTATAATAAAGTTTGATCTGAAGAAAATTACAATTTGCACTAAAAGCTTAATATATAACTGTGGTGGAAGATCTCATTCATATTACATTTCAAAATTGATATCTACTCTCTCATCAGTACCTTATTTAAAATAAACATTTATACTAAATAAATTTATAAACATAGCCCAGGAAAGCTCCCATTTAACCCACAGAATTGTCAAGATCTGTGTGGAGAAAAAAGGAGGAATTATGTAGACCCCCCATTGTTAAAGCAGCCTTAGAATCGCTACATAGCAGTGGAGTCTGAAAAGAGTGAGAGAGCCGCAGACACTCGTGAGATAAGTGGAAAAAACTCATTAGAACTCCCATTTGTACGATTAAAATGAAATTTCTTAGAGCTAAATAATTTCGTTTTCTTTCTATAACTTCGTTTACTTTCAATGATTTTTACGAAAATTACATACACATAAAAGATAACTCTAAAAACTTTTGCTAGTCTCTTTAAATTTGAATGAAACGTTAAAGAATTATTTTTTAATAAGCCAGTACGAATTTGATTTATTTTTTAATATTCTCGCATAAATTACCGCTTTTTTAACGTAATAAAAACAAAAATTTAAACTGTGAGATTGAAAAAAAAAATGTTTGATTTATTCGGATTTTAGGGAGTTGAGCTGAGACGAGATGCGCCTGCAAGGTCAGTCCCGCAATACATCCGGCTTCTTCACCTCGTATGGCCTCTCACAAATATTAATAATGGATCTTTTGTCTAATCTCTGATGTATTAATTTGATTGAAATTTTATAAACTTATTCAATGGTTTCAAATATTCAAAATTAATGTTTATTTTTCAATTTGTCTCAGTTTTCGTATTTATTCATGTAACCATTAAATAAATAATCTATTGCGGAAGGGGTATTAAAAGTGTGACCTTTTTTTCAGAGATTATTCTGAATTTCTTTAATAAAATTATTACTAAATTTTTGTTTTATATTGTAAAATTTTGAACCAAAACTATAATTGTATACAATAAACCGCTTCCACTTGCGATTTGTATATGAATTTTTTTTTATTGCCTTTTTTATTATAATATTGAATCCCGTGACGTCTCTATTGTAAGGTAAATTTAACGAATGGTCAAAATTTACTTTTATTTTGGAAATTTTAAAGTTATTGGGAAGTTTAAAATGAAAATGTTCAAGTGAGAAACTGCGCAAGTCCCTTATGGATCAGATAGTGATTTAGAAAAAAAAATGATTTTCTGAGATGGTACATTTTTGGGAATGGGCTTCCCCGTGCTAAATGGCCGTGTTCTACCACTTTAAACTGATAAACCTTCGTTATGGAAATCCTGCGTGCACCTCTAGTAAAGCCAAATGTGTTAGTATACTCACTGGCATCATCTTGGTTGCTGAGTAGTGATGCTGCTGTTGCTTAGACTGAAGAGGGAATGATGCTGTTGGAGCCGGACCCCGCAGTATATATAGGGCACAAGACGAGGGTGCGCGGCCGGGAGGGGGTAGTACCGCTTTGCGTCATCCCCCACATGATGTGTACCCCTGAAGATGATGTCAGTTGACACGAGGGGAAGTGCCCTGAGGAACTGTTTGTGACCTCGGTGTTAATCTTCTTAGGCGACAATAAGAATGGATTGTCAATGGTTCCGTTATATCGGCAAAGGAACTTAGACAGAACTAGTCAATTCATCGACCGTAGCTTGTTCTTATAGCATATTTATTTTTATTTTTTATCAGTGGTACACTAAAAATTTATTATTAATGATATATTTAAATTCATTATTCCATTCATCATTATTGTACATCAAATGGGTAACGTTTCTATGATTTCTTATAATATTCGGTAAGTAAATTAAAAATATTTGGAGGGACTGAAAAGATATTTAATTTTCACGGAGTGTAATTATTACAGTACAGGCGTATATATTTCAAATGTTCACTTTTAGGAGAAACTGACACGTCCTGGGTCATAAATTTCAAAAGAGGAACCGATCAGAATTTAATTTTATATAGACGAAAAACTAGTAATGTTCCTAATGAATCATCTATCGTGTTAACATTATAATGCAAATATATATCTAGTGAAAATCATAGCTTCTAGCAAAAGGCGATAGTAATATGATGAATTCTTTTCGCATTATATTTGTCTCATATGCTTCTTGTTATTATATATTTTACAACCGTTATCCCAGGACATGGAGCTATACAATGAACATTAAGATTGTGTGTTTTAATTATCCATGCTCGAACGGCGAATCCAACGTTTTAGGCAAATATCACTCCATAAAAATTTCTTTTGACAAAACCAACTTAAATTCAGCACCCCCCTCCCAAAAAAACACAAGAATACGGAGTTTCAGCCTGTTATTACTTCCAAGCTATGGTGTTTTTTCTATTATTCTTAGTAGTTATTATTATTATAGTGCTTTAGTATTATTAGAGCAACACTGTGTAAAGGTACAATATTTATTGATTACGTTAGTTTTCAATACGTTAGTTCGAATTTTGCCCACAGAAATTTCACACCGAAAAATCTTAGCAAGTAAAAATATATTACTTATGCAATCACATTCAAAACTGCATTATTTAATAAGGGGCCCAATAAGCAACATAGTGGTTGCGATATGGCAAGAAATCACCATTCTTTTGGCGTTGACTTTTGATCCATCAAGGGGAAGAAAAATTGTCCACCCTGAGCTGAGGACCTTCCTAACACCAATGTTCACCAGTACACTACATCAGTTCTTCGTAGAATATTGATTACTGAAATTCATTTATATCTTTCCTTAAGTTTAAGATTAATTTCCTATTTTCTATTAGACGAAGGCTATCGTAATTGAATGGAAAAACTAAGAATTTCAATCATGAAAATGTCACTTGTATTCATTACAAAATTTATTTTAGGTTAAAAAAAAAAAATTTGTATGTTATTGAAGTTGGATACCAAGTTGGGTTTCATTATTTAAATGTTGGTACATTTAACAATGCATCACAGAAATACGAGTATTTGCTGGTTACTTTTTTTAAATGGCTTATGCTGTGAGATTTATGTCTTATCACTATTGTGTTGGAACGACTCGAAATTAAATTTGGTTGTAATATGAGAATAAATCTTAAAGAGATAATCTGTTATTTAAATTCAATGAAAATTCTTATTGTAATATATCATAATCTTCTTTTTTTTTTTACTTTCAATCCATTCAATTTTGGGCTGGGAAATTAGAAGATTTTCGAGAACCCGGAAAATCAAATCCTTGTTATAAAATCATAAAGAATAAAATTAAAGATAACAGTTTAAAATTACCTGGAGAGGATGATTTTTAAGAGGATTGCAAAAAAACAACAAAAAAACATTTGTTCGATCCTTTTATACAAATATTGTTCACCTCATACAATTGTCATATAAATACCTTTAATTAAATCACTAACCTGTCAGTCTAGATATTCAACGATACCCAACTCCAAATGATGAAATATCTTTTTTTAATACAAAATAATCAATTAATGAAAACTAATTAGGTTTAAGAGAGTTCGCTGTTGTATTTAGTCATCGTGTAAAATGTCATCGTTATGTGGTAGTATAGTTTTTGGTTTCAAAAAACCACTCTAACAATGCAAATCAAGCTACAACACACGGAAAATTTAAACTTGTAATATAACACGTTATATATAATACTCAATAAATTATTTCTCATCACATTACAAATTCTAAGATTTTTAAAATGTAACAACACCTCATCACGATAATGAAAATATTTATTTCACAATTATAATCGTTTTTAAATTCGAATGCTGCACTATGAATATTATTGCTAACAACACACCATCTACAAAATCTTTTCGATAACCTCTCTATCAGCCTCTTGTTCCATTTCTCACCATATAATATTACACACAGCTAATTTTGAATTAAAAGAAAGACATTAGTGCATTTTGATGTTTAGACCACACAGTAGACTAGAATCTAGGTTCTTCGTGATTGTCACCATAATGCTTGTTGTTGTTGTTGTTGTTGTTAGGGTGTAGTTTGTTTTCGACAAACCAGAAAAACCTTGTCATCACCCGTTCGGTTGTCGGTCTATCTGTCCATTATGCTCTTTATGTGTTGTCTGTTCAAAACAGGAAGGTATGGACAAAAAATGCATTTCCATATGCAGCGATGAGTAGGTGTTATTTTTTAGCTAATTAATTAGTTGGGATAAAGCAAATATTTGTTTTCTTTAATTTTGAGTGAGGGATTAAATTAAGTCGAATTGTTAATCAGGAAAACGGTTTGTAATTTGTGTTTTGTTTTTTGCTAAAACAAAAGTCCCGATGTCTCAACTAACATTACTAACTCGTTTATTTATGTTTTACATTACAGTATACAATTTACTGAAGGATTGAACTACAACTACAGCTACAAGTCACTTTCATGCTGTAAAACGGCAATATATTCACATTAGTTTGATGTTATCATCAATTATTTCATTTATTCTATTTTTGTTTCATTTAATTTTTTTAGTCATGTAAATACAAAACATATCTTATGGTAGATTCTATTTTACTATCTCAACTCCTTCTATTGATCAACACGAGATTTAGCTATGCGAATGGAGATTTTGTTAATTTACTCATTGATTTTCCTTTAAAAGCTTGGTCTATTACTTAGCATCGATGGGAGACTATTTTCTCTCCTAGGTGGAAATCTAAACCACGCTGTTCCCGTCTATTTTTAAATTATTTGCCTGAAATCATATATTTTGAAGTGTGATTCACGAACAATGAATTTTAGTTAATAGTTTTTGAAGATCTTTCTAAACGCCACAAATGACCACTTTATTGCCTTCATTAGTTATTGGTAGCTGACCTTTACTTGATACTATCATTAGTGAATACAAGGATGAGGTGCTCTCTAGATTGCAAAGGCGTCATGTAAAACATTAACTACGAGTATACCTTACATTAGAAGGCTGTGATATTTATTTTGCAGTTACGAATTAGGTTTTCGTAGTAATATATTTTACAATACAATCAATTAATTTTTTCTAATTAACATTATTCTAATTATTATTAATTTAAATTACAGTTACTCTCCCCCTCTCTCTTTCTCTTTCACTCCCTTACGTAGGAACGAATAGCTAATCGTAGTGCAAAAATGATTTATTATTATTAAGATAACTTTTAAAGTTGCGATAATCTGCTAAGAAGTTGTATTTCACTATCTCTATTAAAGGATCATGAAGTAAGATTGATAAAGTGAAGTAAGTCTAGAGAAAGTATGGGCGATTTACTCACGTTAAGTTACGACAGAATTTTAATATTTTCGTTCATTTTATCTTTGAAGATTTTTCTTCTGAAGATCGAGAAACAATTTTTTTCACAATTAATATTCCACCCCTTCCTTGACTGACGCCATTCCAGGCCAGTTGATACGGCCGGGGATTCATTGAAGTTTAAGTTTCGTAACTATTTTAGTTACTCTATAATATAGGTCGAATAAATTGATCGACTAGTAATCTAGAATCACCTATAGCAGTAGTAATCTCTAGATAATAATAGCAATTGATCTTTTAATAATTGTAAAATTCGTAATCAAATTATATATATATATTGGTTTTTACAATTTTGTGGTTTGGTATAGATAGTAGGAGATTGCTATTGAAGGACTGACTCATCGGAAATTATTGCTTCGTCCAGGCCAATCTTGAGGTCCTGTTATTATCCTTTCGCGCCAGAAACTGTTTCCCGCTCAAGGTTAGGATGAACTGGTGAAAGAAACGATGATCTATGGAAGTTCATAAATATTGGAAGAAAGACGAGGTCGAATGAGTAATAGATTATTTGATCTGTCGGTATTAAAGTCAATAATTATCTATTGCATTTATGAGTTGTTATATTTATAACTCGCCGTATATATAAATATATTGATATGCTAGTTTAATCATAGGATTAAAGATTGCATAATTTTTCTATTTTGGTGCCTAAATATGGACCTATATGTGTAACTCGTCGCATCGATATAACATAAAGATAATATAAATAAGAAATAAAAATTGACTATAAGTGTCGGAAAATATATAGTTTATTTGTCGGGGGGCGTCAAAAGGGTTTCTCAAACTAATTAAGGGATAATTCTTTGTGTACCGAGGAACAGACGGGCTTCTAGAAAAGTAGGGTATAAAACAGGTCAGTCGATTTTCAAAAAAGAAAGGTGTTAAGTTTCACAAACTCGCATGGTTTAAGGAAGTGTGTAGAAAAGCCCTTTATCGAGTAAGATCAAAGAAAGGAACGCAGACCGTTATCTTAGACGAGTTCAAGAAGACAGGTCGCAGTTCGAGGAATGGTTGAGAGGAAGGAAAGAGTTAAACAAAAGACTCACAGGGAAGGAGAACGAGAGATTGAGGACAGCTTGGCTTGAACCTTCATCAATTGGTATTGTGGGAAAAATATATTCACATTAGTTTGATGTAATCATCAATTATTTCATTTATTCTATTTTTATTTCATTTAATTTTTTTAGCCATGTAAATACAAAACATATCTTATGGTAGATTCTATTTTACTATCTCAACTCCTTCTATTGATCAACACGAGATTTAGCTTTGGACTAGAATTAATAGGGACAATATCAAAACAAGTTCGAAGAAATCAATTTTATTTTATTATAACTTCACGCCAATGTAGTACGCTCAGGTTTTGATAAAGTAATTTAATCTAGTAATTTGAATAATTAAATGACATCCCGAATCAATCCAAGTTTATTAAATAAATTATTGTAATTATTCGACTTTGGCAAAGAGGCGTGGTTATCGTAATGTGGTTAAGCTAGGATAAAATATATAAGTATCCATAGATAGGTATATATTTTCATGCATTATATATATTCGTATTTTTATATGTATCCAGAATATATTTGTCATGGGCCATATCATTTGTGTTTATCACTATTCTCAGGAAAGTTTTATTATTCAGTGTTGTTTTCAGATTTGAATAAATCAATTTATTTTTCATTACTCAAGATCGATAATTACCTGCCATAGAATAAAAATCTCCCGGGAGGATCGAATCTCACCATTATCTGGCCTGGGCTGTCCCAGCTGAGCTAGCCTGCACGACTGGACGATCTTCCCAACATGAATTCTCTTTGCCTCGCAATGACTGTAAGCCGTCGTAAATAGTACACGGTGAACACGAGCAGGCATCACGGACATATTGTGACAACTCAGTTAATTTTACTAAGAGTATTACTTCGTGTTAAGGGAACCTATTAAAATATGAGAAATATATTAGTATATAGTTTTTAAATTAGCAATGTTTGTTGTGGTATTATTTATTATTGTTTACAATTATTCATAATTAACAGCCAAGGAAAAAAATATACAGGAACTCCAACCCAGGATGAATTATGATTATTTACTATTCATATATTAAGTTTCCCCTCCAGAATTAGTAAGGTTTTTAATGGCGCTACAACCAAAAATTACTATGAAAATCCCCAGGCCAGGGCCAAGAGGCAAGGAAGTTGCAGGGAAGAAACCTTTTTTAGTATTATCTCGATTAAGTGGGACAATGCATTCGCTAGCTGAAAAGAAACAAAGAGTAAAAAAAAATACAGCAGATAGATTAAAATATTAGAACAAATAAGCTGTATCAAACGTCTTAATGACACCTAACAGACAGAGATCAATGCTCAGCTGTGGGGTGGAGCCCGGTTCCGCTTCCTCATTGGCCGATGGGCGTGGCAATGTCACAGGGCTCCCGGTGTCCACCAATGGCCTAATGGGTTTCCGAGCCACCATCTTGCTGCAACCGATAATTTAGGCAAAGAATTGTTGCTATGCAATCTGTATATGTTTAATTTATCGAGCCGAAAATGAAAGCTCCCTTTAGAATGAGCAAATATGAGAATCCAATCACATTGGGTAAGCTATAAAATTAAAGATGATATTGCCTTCATTAAGTCATTTAATCAAGCCATTAAAATCGTTTCTACAAAACAATTCTTGTTTCACTTATACGAGACATAATATTTTACACGTAAGTATCATTTAATGCTTAATGTTGCTACAAATACCACATCGATCGCATGGCGAATCACGAGCCATCATTAATTAATTACTTACTAATGAAGCAGTAATAATGTAGTGTATCAAATTGAAGATATTGGATCCCTGATCAATAATGCTTTCTTATCGAGTTTTTAATTGATTCTAATTTTTAAATTAATCGGATTTATCAGAGCTGTGCCCGTCAAACTCCAATGCACACTATTATATCAATGGGGCGTGGTAGGGGAATTGCTTTTGAATATGTATATTGATAAAAATAAGCTTATGAAACCGATCAAGAGGGGGTTATTGCTTAGATATAAGAAGCCTCAATACTTAACTAACCAATTCAAATTTGTTAGCATAATTTACTAACAATTATTTTTGGGACCCTTCCTAATGGTAGGCCCTAAGTTGAAACTTGCCTTATAGCGTAAAACTAACAAGGTAACAAGGATTCGCTCATTTTACTAATTTATCTGGGATTTTATTTTATTTATTTAGTAATACTCCATCGATACACAATTGTATCCGAATATATAAAAATATAAGGAAATATATAAAGGGTGTATCTTTTCTAAGGATACATATATCCGCTTATTTACCTGACTTACCCGCAAACGACACGCTGTTACGCTCTAGTTTAATAATTAGAATATTTAAGTTTTAGAGATGCCATATAACTATTTAACTACTGACAGATGTGATTCCTCAAATCTTGAGCGTATCCTTTTAGCGTAAAGTTATACAAAATCATATTCATATTATTAATGAATATTATTCATGTATTAAATTTACGTACAGTAGGTCCTAATTGAATCTAAACCCAATGTAATTTACCTCAATAAATTAACGTGGTTTTCAAAATGGAAGGATTTAATTATCTAAAATAGAATTTTATATACAATTTATTTTATTACAAATGTTTTACTGAACTATAATTAAACTTAATACGTATAATAGTGATGAACAAATTACAGAGATCTTACGAGCTAACAATACAAACATTTCTTACTTTGTACAACGGCGGTTTCGAGAAGCCTCAGCGTCTCCACACGCCAGTCTCCTGCATTGGGTTCTTCACAGAAGACAGTCAGGTCCGCCTCGGGCCTAGCCAAAAACGAAGTCCTTGTGCTGTCTATATCCTGTCCTCTTGGACCGATCTCTACCTCTTAAGAAGAAAGCTATTTTCTTTATGACCTTTGTGTTAGTGGACATATTTTCACACTAGATTTTGACTAAGTTAGGACGTTTCTAAAGGACATTGACTGCTGAAACCCACAGGAGTCATGAAACTACCCTTTTCAAGAAGAAAAAAAGGGCTGTAAACTGTCAAATCCTCCGCTCATTAAAGGACACTCTGCAGCGGATGGCTCACTTGATTGCCTTCGGGGAAATCGGCCCAAACCCAAAGGGTTTATTGCAAGAGGAATATATACCATCTCTACCTCTCTCCCTATTCTTATTTTAAGTTTACCTTACATTCACAAGGCAGGGCTTGAATATACAACTCTTTGTAAAATCATGTACATTTATATTCAATTTTTTTTCTATAATCTACTATTTACATTTCAACTAAATTTACGAATGGCAATAGTTCTTTGGGTGGTTCAAAACCTACAATGCTTTTTAGTTAATTTCGAAAGATAGGTTTATTCGTGCATTCTGTACTTCTAGCTACTTTAATGCCTTAAGATAGTTTCAGTAATAGAGTGATAGTTAGTAGGGGAATATCTTCCCGTATACTGCTCTGAAGACAAAGGTAGTTTCGACTCAATTGCTTTGTGATTTTTCGAGGGTAATCATCAGAAGGTTAGGTGTCATTATATGTCAGTGCTGACTCTGATACTTTTTGCTGTGGCCAATTTCCACTTTTTGAGTTGGTTTATTTGTCTATATAATGAGCGATACTCTCGAATTGTTTCTACAATTTTAATGTAATCTGAAATGGATTATGTTGTTTTTCCTGTTGCAGTAGTACGTCACGACTCGAATTCGTAATAGAATCGTGGGTCGATACTTTTTCTTATTATGGATATTTTTTCGGTTATCTACCTCACTGATCTATTGCCATGAGAACATTGGTCCAGAGAATCTTTTATTTTCAAATGTTTACGGATGAATGTCTAAGCGAGGATATTTATAATTTTCATCTAATCGATAATCTGATAAAAACAAATTAACCATTTTTATAAAAGATAACAACTATTCAATATCATTAGGGTGAATAATAATGGTTTATATTCAACAATTTCAGAAAGATATTGTCAAATGACATATCATAGATCAACTCTATGTTTTGATCTAGAGGATATTTAGGAAAAAGTTATGTACAATTTCTGTTTGTGTGAACAAAGCTGCACTTGATTGTCTGCATGTCCTACTATATATTTAAATAGTGAAATTATAAATATGATCAAACTCTCATATAATTAATTTTTTCCCATTTTTATTACTTTAAATAAATGCATATATATATACACTAAGTAGAGTTGACCTCAACAAAAACTGCTTTGTATTGTCATATATTGCATTAAGAATAAATAATCCTCACTTGTCTTGACAATTAATACCCTACAACACTGTATTAGCCTAAATATTTTGGAGCTGATACTTAATTAAGTACTAATCATAATGACTAAGAATGAGATGTCATCCCAAGATACAATACAACAGCTTAGATTTATTTTTAAAATGCTTAATTATAAGACATCCATTATATAAAGAAAAATAAAATTACTGATATATTATTATCTTTTCTCCCCTTTCCTATCCAAAATGACTACTGGAAGTTAAAATATACATCTTAGTAAAACAAAAGCCTTAAGGCAATAGTTTAAAATGTTCAATGAATTAATAATGATTGTCTGAGAAGAAAAAGATATTACATTTTAACAATTCAAGTAATATTATTCATAAAAATATGATATACGTGCGACTACATATTGTTACAAAAAACTTGCAAGGCCAAAACATAATTAATTGTTCTTACTTACAATTTTGAGATTTACTAGTATGTCATCAACAAACATATCTGATATCGTGATCTCAAATAAGAATCTTTAAAGCAAACAAAATATGATTGATCTCTAAAATTCTATAAAATTTATGCTTAAAACAAATGAATAGATTATCCCACTACATGTTAAATAAGATCTATGTATAATTACATTGATTTTAAATTATTTTTTTTGGTTTACCCTGTTTTCTAGGTCTAAGGAAGTCTGGTAGGTGGAGGGCTAGGTTAGGAACTCAATGGTTCAATTAATAATTTTATATCCTTTTAGATAAATGAAATGGAGGTGTTTGTGTGGCAGCATGCAACAATAACTTCTTAAGATTAGAACAGGTATCAGCTGAACAAGCAGGGATACTTACAGGAAGGACTCAATCGGCATTACAAAACTGGCTTCGATAAGTAAGCTGCTACTCTAAGCAGTTATTGAACTCCTTAAAGTGGCTGAGGAACTTCATAGATGTAATGTGTCACATACTGATATTAGACCTTTTAAGCCAAAAAATGAATTACCGGCAATTCAAGAGAAGTCACCTTCAAATTATGACACTATTGAAGTACATGACTTCTATAATCGGGGTTAGTATATTTATATTTAATTGAAAATTAAGTGATTTTCTTCAATTGCAGCGTGTAAGGAGATCCACCAACTCTACTAGACATAGGGTGGCATTGTTAATGTCCATGCTACATAACAAGACGATCTTTGAAGAGGAGATGATTGCTGCCCGATGAGCCGTCGGCAAACTCTTCTTGACATTAGCAATTACTTTATAAAAAAAGTGATTTCAAAGGCAGAGGGGAAACGTCTGGCCGTGAGCCACGAACAGCGCTGAGCTGAGATTGTTCCAATAGTAGAGGCCTTTCCAGTGAAGAACACGCGCCTCTCACCAATATCCATAAACCTCCCTGCCAACATGAGCAATGAATTTGTAATACTGTAATAAAACTAATTCCTCAGGAACTTACGTGTGTTGCAATCTGAAATGGATGGAAAAAGTACTTGTCATAAAGAAGTCAAATGAAAAGGGTTAAGTTTAACCAGTAAAGATATAATTTATTATTTGTTTGACCCGTGTAATATTAAACTTACTTGCTTTTTCAATCAATGCGATTGTTAAATGTTGTGCCTTCATGACTGGTTGTTGTTTATTCGGTCGAGAATCGATGGAATCAAACAAATGCAAACAGTCTTTTTTATTTTATTAATTTTAGGAATTAAAAAATCAATCAATCTACGATAAAACTACCTAATTACATGTTTTTGACCAATTTTCGGATGTAATGAATGACTTTGAAGTGTTGAAACGCTACTAGATACCTAGACCTCTCACTTACCAGACTTCCTTAGACCTAGAAAACATGGTAAACAAAAAAATAATTTAAAATCAATGTAATTATACATAGATCTTATTTAACATGTAGTGGAATAATCTATTCATTTGTTTTAATATATACAGCTGATACTTCTATGCATCATTTGTTTATAATGGTAAATTGACTAAGTCCTTGTGAACTTTTAAGTTTTAAGAATATGTCATGGAATCTAATATCAGGAAATGTGTACGGGCTCAAAAATAAATCTATTTTAAATTTCAACTGCTGAGTTAAGTTTCATATATTTAATCTAGAAAATAAATAGTAACTGAAAATGGTGTGTAGTTTGTTCTGTATTAGAATTGAAAAATTTATACGATAAAGGAGTTACACTTCTGTGAATAACTTTGTACTGCATTGTTTTGAGAAAGCTGGAACTCATAACTGGAATATTTTCTTTGCCCAGTTGTGTTCGAATATCAAAACATATTACAGTGAGGACAAATAGGAGTACGTATGAGGACTAGCAAAAATGAAGGAACAGTAAGCAATCTGAAAATTGCTTCCTTAGGATAAAAAAAAAATGAAGAATTTTCTCAAGTCAATCTGTTGACCAGATGTCCAACACAAAGGTATGGTACATCTCATCTCTGAGGGAAATGGTTCATGAATTTCAATATGTGGTTTGTTTGTTTGCATGTTTGAGGCCTGAATAATTTACTAGCAGTTTAAACAGACAGAAATTAAAATTGAGTTCTCTTGTATTTCTGTTTAGTTTTAGTGTATGTGACCAAGACGATATTCAAACTTTCCGTTTATGTGCACTGATGACGGCCAAAACTAAAAGTTTCATTTTTTATGCGTTACTTTAGGTCTCTCCAAGTGACTTTATTTATTAACAAAACATCTTCTACGTTCAACTTTCTGCCTATTCTCAGGCCTGTGAAAGAAATTGTCTGTTTCAGTTCATGTTGATATATTTTTGTGTGTACCGAATAAGTAAATTTACTGTTTGTTATTCAGTTTCAATTATGAATACAATTAATGTGTAATTTATCGAAGACATCCTTAGAAGATATGTTAGTAAAAAGATAAATTAGAGATATACCTGAAATGTAGTATAGTATTTTTATTTTATTGTGATAAAATTACAATCTGCCCTATTGTGCAATAAATGTTCTCATTCGTACCGTTTGTACAATTTTCATTCACTCGCTCATTCCTAAAGTATTTACAAACAGACCAGAGACCTCCCAAATACACATAGTTGTCACCTCCAACAGGAAATTCTGAAGAATGCTGTAGGTTTTTTTTCTTGATGATTTCCTGCTTGAGTAAATAAAACTCAACGACAGAAGAAAAACCAGTGCACAGGATACCAACCACATGACTTGGTGCTCAGAAGAACAGCACCAACATTAGGAAGACGAGTTTTTTTTTCGGAGTATTTGCCGGTGTGGGTTGAACCTTGATAATTAATTGAAACAACTTTTGTCTGCCCACAGTTTTTTATTAGTTTAGTAATAGCTACAGTTTAGTTTAACAGTTAGTAACAGTAGTAGAAGAGCTGCACCTTCCATGACTGGCCCAAGAACTCCTTTAGGAGTGAGCTGTAGAAATAATAAAAAAAAATCTGTGACAGACAAAAGTTGTTTCAGTGAATACAACATTTAAAAAAAAAAATGATTTAATTAAATTTAATGTAAATTTTAATGGCCACTAATGAACTTCATGTATAAAATGAATTTTTTTTTTCCAATTTTCAATGTTAATTTCTTTAAAATTTGGCACGTTTAGCGTTACACAACAATTTAATTATATTACAAAAGCAGCAATACTCCAATAACCCCAAGTGATTACCTATAACGTAATAAAACCTTATATGTGCCTCGGAAATTATCTGAGATGTATTCAATTAACATCATGATATTGCATGACATAAAATCTTAATGGTATTACTTGTATAACTGTAGAACCTTGTATAACGGTGTCTTATCATCCATCATAAAAAAAGGCTATGAAAGTAATTTACAATTAAAAGTATAATATCTTAATACATTAAATTAATCAGTTATACGCTTGTATCACTGACAGTTAATTGATGATAATTTTTATTGTGGCCTAATCACCTTTCTGGTTGACTTAAAGGTTAACTGGCTGTATAATTTTATTACGATTGAAAATAAATAAATTATATAGAATACGTTGGCCAATTATTGGTAGTTTCTTGGTACATCTATCATTAAAATACAATTGTACAGAATAGAGTTAATTTGTTAGTATTGTGAAACATTAACTGATTCATTTATAAGAAACGAATGTTATTGTATTTTTACTGTTTTATTTTATTTGTGCATCCGTCAGCACTGTGGTACTTACCTCATATCTGCGGAAACATAGCGGCTTTTATGATAAATGCATTATGTATGTACAATATGATTTAAAGAAAATATTTTATTTATTTTTCTGCAAATCGCTGATTATCGATTCTGTAATCGCGGAACCACAAATATTTATCAAAGAGACACTCAATAGTTTGTCTGCTAATGTGTGTACGATCATTACCAGTAATTATAATAACACCATTCTTACCAGTTACAAAGAAAGAATAATAATGAAATTATATGCATTGTCGTGATTAAGTGGCTGATATATTTTTCATGTGATTAAAATAGGACCTGGATATGCTTGATACTACTGTATCTCACATTGGGTAGCTATGGTTTGTCTATGCGCATGCTTTAACTTTTCATTCCTCCAGTAATAATATATGTATCCTAATTATCAATTTTGTCTATCGTCAAAAGTAATATAAAATCTAGCTTCTATAAACATATTTTTCTACTCAATAACCCTTGCTTGATGTGTTTTTTTTACCACAGTAGTTTTCAAAAGAAAAAAAAACAGGTGAGGAAACATATCTGTAGGATCGGAGTAGATAATATCAATAAAGAAAGGTATTAAGTAATATACTATTAACGATCTCTCAAGTCATAGCCTCTTTTATTAAATTATTTGCAATTGGATTGACCACAAACAAAAATGTTATTTTAAGTGCTTAAATAACGAATTTTAGTGAGGAAGAGCGAATCCGTGCCATCACAGGTTTATACCTCAAATTATGAAAACCAAAGAGGACTTAGAGGAAGCTGGAGAGTAAGTTGGAGCTTACATCACTATCAGCAAACTTCAAATAATCCAAAATAAGAATAATCTTTGATAATCCATGCCACACTATGGTATAACAGCTAAGATGCACTAAGTATCTAAAGCTGATTATTTTGTAGATATATTTAATGCGATAACCACAAAATTTATAGATAAATGTAAACATAGGGAGATGAGCTGGGATGGCTCCCCACTACCTTCTCCCCCACTCCGACTGACGTCATAATCTTTATTATAAACATAGATAGATATTTTTTTGGTCCGAGAAGAGGGGAACTTGTAATTATTCGTAATTAAGAGGTGGCCCCTACGGTTTCATTAATCAAAAACAACCAAAGGTTAAAATGTTTTCACTAGGAATGACTGATTTTACTATTAACTCAAAATGATGAACACGTCTATTGTACTAGCTACAAACCAAACTTAAATCTTACTAGTGTACAACGATGTCTTCAATATGATGTAGAAGTAACCTCAAAGCCAAGAGGTCAAAACAATACAACAACAAAACAATCGTCACAAACCGCTGCAAGCCTCCGCGGCTGCCCCTTAAATTCTCGCCTCGACGTATCTATGTTCTCGTCATTGACCGAATCTACCACTCTTCAGAAGGCTTTTTTTTTTTTTATGCCCCTTTGTGACAGTGCATCCTTTCCCGCACCATCCGGACCACCCTTATCCCAAACAGATGGGGTTCGGTACATCCGTCGGCCTTCATCAAAAGATGTAGATCGGCTTATGGCCTGGCGGCACTCTTCCTTCGATCCTCTGGCTACAGTTTCTTAACGTTATTTAACAATTGTACACTACCTTCCCCATGTCGGGGTTGATCATATAACAATTTGTTTGACTAAATACATTGGATACAAGCATAAGATTATTTTTTATTGCAGAAAATGTATTGATTAGGATTTGAGAATCGGAAAGATATTGGTAATCCGAAGACAGCTGTTTCTGGTATATGTAACGAGACATGAGCAGTTGGGGGAAGAAGTGGCATTTTACGTTTAGCGATGAAACTCCCACCTGAAAAGTATGTCTTTGCCTTTAACCACGCACTACCATGTGAATAGTTAAATTACATGTAATTGTGATGCTAGTCATTGTGTTGTGGCATTCGAAGGGCAGGGTGGACTAGGAGAGACCACAGCTAGGCCATCAGCCAAGTGTTCATTTCACTTGAAATGTCAACGACAGCTTTAACGGTTCAGTTGACGAGTCACTTCACTTAAACCACCTTAATGGTGGCAAAACACCTTCACTCACGCTCTACGGGTCTTGAAAGAATGGTCGAAGTGGATTTTCAATGCCAGCTGGGATCTGGAAAGGGTTTACTGTTACGTGAAGAAAGTTTCTGTATTTCGAACAAAATTGCACTGCATCAACATTTATTGAAATTACTTACAAAAACTTGTTGCCTGCTCCACTACCCTTTTGAATTCTCTTCCTAACATCAGTTCTCTGATCCATCCTTACGTACTTTCACCTACTTTCAGATCCCTTCTATTCCTTGTTTTATCGTTTATTTTCAGTATATATGATTACTAGCATTTAACTGTTGATGAAACCATAGTTGCCACCTTGTAAAAGAGTAACCACTAATATCTATTTCTTTTATTACTACTGTTTTCCCCTCTCCTTTTAATTTTTGCATTATAATTTTTTATTCTTTTGTGTTTTAGCTGATGATCCGATGATAGCTTTTTATTATTCTTTTATTTTATCTCTCCTTCTTTTGTGTTTGCCAAGTTGTATTTATTTATGGATTATTTTAATGCATAGAGGATAATTAAGATTATTTTTTCTATTAATATTAAATAAACCATCATTGATGACCTCGATCGAAAGAAATATCTGACAATAATGCTCAAAAAAATTAACTTGACTAATATCATCTGTTACATTGCTATGTATTTAATTTGGTCCATTTATTGAATGTAATCTTTGATAAACGATTTGTGTTAATCTCGCCTAGTTTTATTTTTAATATTTATATATTTATTATATTTTTATTTTTATCAGTATTCATATACAATAACACTTGTTCATATACCCAATAAACTGAATAAAATATGAAGTTTATTAAAAAAAATTTAATTTAAATTTATTGTTCTGCAGATAGTTACCTTTTAATGAGTGTTATGCACATTATATCCTTATTATTAAGGATATATTTGGTTTTTTATCCATCCATTATGATTGAAATCTATAAATTTTTTTCTATTACCAATTAGAATTGAACAATGAATAAATTCATTGAAATTGTCATGTTTTTTCCGTTAAAGGCGTTGGGTTATGGAATGGAACCACCAGGTGAAAATTAAGTATCCAGTTTGAGCATGAAACTTCTTAGAGCTATATAAATTCCTTGTCTAACTGTTTTTGTGATATGTAGGTAGTTATACTGAAACAAAAATAAGTCATAGATCTGTTGTGTATTAGCAAATGTACGATATCGTAGAGATTCCTAAGTTCTATTCAAGTGGAAGCGTATGAATGAAAAATAAAAAACATACAATTTAAAGTTAAATTTCTCGTTAAGCTCAAATATTTTTACTTTTATTCGATATCTATCGTACAGAACTAATACCACATATTCCGTGAACGCTTCAAATGGTTAAAATATTTATGGTTTTTAAAATTTAGAAAAATTTTCAACCATTTTCCCGAACTTGCTCAAACAGAAACAAAACATTTTCATTTGACATTACATGTTTTGTTTTTTTGTGAATGTATCGCTTACGAGAAGTTTCCTTGTAATGACTAGTGCTGCGATTTATTAGGATATAACATTTTATGTACTATCGACTACTATACTTTCTAAGTATAGCATTTTGAGTTTTACATATATTACATACTTTAACGTATTTACATATACAGTAAACATTTATAGTAAAACATAAGTAGACATATATATAAAAAAAATAGTTACAACTTTTTTAAATCTTCCTTTTTTTTCAAATTAAAATTAATTCGTTGCTTTCAATTGAAACATGTGAGTTGTGGAGAAATCAAAATCTGCGAGTTAAATTAATTATAACAGCTGGGATTATTTATTTGGATAATTAGACTGAGAATTGTGTACTTTAAAGAAGCAGTATTTTGGAGAAATGAAAAAACTGCAGGTCGAATTCTCGCTTTTCTTTTCTTCTAAATTTACAGATTCTATAAAACTGAATGAAACTTCGCACTCATAGTTTCTCTGGTTCAAGTTGTCATTTTATTCAATAAACATAATAAATTGGTTGATAAAAAATACTAAAACTGCCACCGACAACAAGAGACCTAGTTGCCAAATACATTTCTGAGTTTCTTGATGAAACATTTAACAGTGATGATGGAATTTGTTTATATTGATCTTGATTTAGTAAACCATTTTGAATTGCCCAGAATTTCCAATCTGTGTAGAATATTTGTAAAGACATAAAGAAAACAAGGACAAAAAGTTGCGTAGTGATGGTAGTTATTAATAATTGAAAATTCTAAATTTTGGTTCTTTTCCAGTTTTATGTTGTTGGTTTTGCAAGTTGACTTTTTGAATTTTGGGAATGTCTGTTTTTTGGTTTTATCTGTTTTTCTGTATTTGTTCTTTGAAAGTTAAGGATCTCGCTAGGGTAAAACGAATACTCATTTGTAAGGGAAAAAAGTTAATAATTTTATGTATCTTTCAGTAATCACATATAGTATGTTCCATGAATTCTCTAGCGAGCAAACAATCCTTCATAGAAGGCTCCCTGTCTGGGGGAGACGAATAAGTGGCACACAAGGGCGACTAGTGATGCGCGGGTTGCGCAATTGCGTAGCGGTTTCGGCACTCGAGTAGCAGACTGCTTCAGGACCTTGCCCAATACCCGCCACAGAGGCCTACCTTCTGCTGTCTTCGGCCCTTTCGACACCGACCCTTCGGCTCTGGTCACGAGAACGCTAAAACGGATTAAATGAGTTTTGTAAACGGCAATTATCTCGAACCATCTTTCTTTTGACGAGGATAGCTTTCAGGCAAACAGTGTCTGCTGCACGCTCGCTCTCAGACCAGTCTTGTATTTCGTTAGCCCTTTGAATTAGACGAGCAGACATTCCTGGGGCTTTCGGTTGAGTTTCTAAAATTAGGAAAATAATTCAGGCATAGAGGAAATAAATTAAAATAAAACAACAACATCCCGAGACAATACAAGATTGGTTTACTCCAAAATCAAGTGATTATATTTTTACAACTTTATTATGATACAATTACAATCTGCCTCATCGGGCAATAATTAATTGTGATAAATGATATCATTCATACCATATTTATAATTTTCATTCAATCGCTCATTCATACAGTATTTACAAACAGCCCAGAGACCTCCCAAGTCGACATCGATTATATTTTAAAAGAATATTAAACAAAACGTTTTACATCAATTCAAGAATTACTAAATGAAGTACATTTGTATAAATTGTCTTCTTAACGAGATAGTATGGTTGAGGAGGAGCTCTACAGGTCTATTTAAACCAGAAATCCATCGGACAGGGTTTGAAAGTAATAAAACATTGTTAACCTTAAAAGTAATGATTGCGTAATCAATTCTGGCTGAAGCTGAAGCTGAACTTATAATTCACAGATTATAATCTAATTCAATGAATTTACAGACCGTTATTTTACTCTGCCAAATTTGATGAGTTTCGGTTTTGTTTGACGAGAAAGTAGTATTAATGAAGGACAGAATCGATCAACGTAGATGAACAAAAACAAAATATATATTTTTGAATTTTACACTAATAAAAAATCTATAATAATATTATATACGTATAGTTTTTGTACTTTAAATTATTAACGCGTTTTCAAATGTTTAGGTACATAGATACGGCCCCTTCTTCTTTTCCTATATTCTATTGTATCCCTGATAAAACTGCTTAAACATATTAAAGCCTAACTAGGAATTTATTAGTACTGTAGATCTCGTATATAAAATAATTAAGAACTGAAAGCTCGTGTTAGAAGTTGATCGTTATATATATATATAAATAAATCGCATTTAGAAATAATGTGGTTCAGCATCGAAATTATGAGAAAAAAATGTTACCTGTGTACTTAAACAAAGGCCAAATTTGTCCAGCCAAATTAGGAGACCTTAATGGATTCCGGGTTACACGGGCATATTATAAAATACGAGATCCGATTTCTCTAACCATTCTCAAATTTTGTATTTTTTATTGTTCCATTAAATAAAAGCCCACTAATATATCAGATAAAGTAAAGACTTAGAAACCACACAAAGCAGAACTAGAGTGTGACACAAGGGCCCAAAACTAAATAGAGTGTGTGGTATCTGCGGTCGACTCCTCGTCAAAGACATTGATAGGTGCGGTTGCCTCGGCTCCGATCTAAGGTTACCCTAGCACATTGTCTCCGGCGGTAGCAAAAGCCACCTGGATCAGCTGTGAAGTATTTTACAGTTTAGTACGGCCTTCCTTTGGCTGCCTCGGACGGAAGGTGAGATCGTAAGTAAAAGCGATATTTTTTCTGTAGTTTGATTTCTTCGAGTCCTTGATCTTATCCGAGATAATATCCGTTACAATCTAATACCTCTGAGGAACTAGTGTTATACAGTTTCAAGATTATTTCTCAATTGGTTATTTTATCTTTCAATATCAACCGTTCTCTTGAAAATGATTCTTTTATTTTTATTGGTCTTCAGAAAGAGAGATACAGAGTGGTCACAGATTAGAAAGTCCTGCTTAAAAAAAAAGAAGAAAATACTATATATGTAACGTATCTATCTAGTTAAGGCATTGCATTGACTGTAATTTAGAAGAGCTTTTGTTTATTTTTTTTTAATTACCAATGTTGGAACATTTGGATAAAAGTTGTTGATTACAATAGCTCTGTCGGGGGCCGCCCGCCGTGGGACCGATCTTGAGGACCCAGCCATTGCCCGGTCAGAAACAGATAAATAAATGAATCTGTGGTCTTTGACCTTTGCTGGTGGCCTAATGGCGGAAGCTTTGAATTTTTTTATTGATTTGACTCAATAAGATCTTAGAAGGTATACCCCGACAGTGCACTATGTCCAGGAAAAGAGGTACATGTTAGGATTTATTGTATTCTTGGAATGACCACGAGTTCACACTCGGTATCTGAGGGTAGGCGAAAACCGTCGGGAAAGGTGAGTGTGAATCGAAAAAAGGTAGACTAGATCGCTGGGGGAGACGATCCTAGGCACATTTTGTAGGGCCCCAGAGCCCGTCGTCTGCATGGAAGGGATCCCTTCCAAGGATGTAGTAGTTTTAGTGAGACGAAAACAGAGAATCCCACTAGGGGTCAGACAACGCCGAACTAAAGCTAGCAAGGTTAAGGCTATAGAAGTGTAGAGGTAATTAAATATGAAAGCCATACGTCCAACTCCCTCATACGGGAAATGTGTAAAATTATAAAGTAATATTGAGGGACAGAGATGGTAAAAGCAGGACAAAGGCTGACTGTCATAAAGTCGGCATGGCAGAAACTCCTGTTTTAGTTGTGGGCCGGTTTCCCCGATGGAAGGCAACGGTACTACACCTGTTGTGGACTGTCGACTAAGGATTTTACAGTTTACAACTCTTCTTTGTATTCCTGTCACGAAAGCAAATACCAGAAGGAATATGGGACTCAGCAGCTAGGGTGGCCTGAGAATAGCGTGTGTACCCCGCGAATAGCGTGAGAGAGTGTGGAAGACTTCCTTACCAGCTATGATGTGAGCAGGACTTGCTTAGCAGCTGTGCTCTCCTGAAGACTTGGACTTGGGCATCTGCCTGGACCGTGTTTGCAGCTTGCGATGATGATGACTAGTCTTGATTATTCGCTAATTCGTTTTGACTTGGAGTCACATCTTGATCTTGAAGCCATCGATGTATTTCAGTAAGAGATAAGTTTTATATTTACGATAGTAATATAAATTCTTTCAGTAAAATATTTTTTTAGTATTAGCGTTAGTGATAAAATAGAGTCTATAAATATCTATTTTATATCCATAAATCCCTTCCATTTTGATGACCACGTTAATTTAATAAGGTAAGATACTTTGAGTTTAGTTTCCAATTGGTACAACAGAAAATTATTTGAGTAATGTATAATTTAAAGTATAAAATCCCGGAAATGCTCTCATGGTTTGAAAGAGAAATCAAATCAGCCAGTAGTTGAATAGTTAGATGGCATTCCTAAATTCAAGTATTCTAATTGTTCAACTAGAGCGTAACAGCGTGGCATTGTGGGTAGTCAGGTAAATATATAAAAGGATATGTATCTGCGGAAAAGATACATCCTTTATACATTTCTTTACAGTTTTATTCATATACAGCTGAATATCAGATATATATAGTGTATCGTTAGACAAAAGTATCCGTATATATTCAAATAAAAACCCACAGTTCCGTAACGTAGCACTACCAATCTCAATCAAACACATGTGAAATCCTTGTTGAAATGTCTGGCAAAGAATAGCCTCTGATTCGACGCTTTACGTTTCTTGTCCGGACAGCCCTCATTTCCCTGGAAGAAGTTCTAAAAGGAGATGAATAATAATAAAAAACAAATAAACCATTTATAACAGCTGGAAATTAAAATTAAATATGAATTGGTCTAAAATTTGCTGTGGACGTCTAGGAGGAGGCACTTTATAAATATTATGTTTGGCAATGGATTGCCGTGACTTAGAAAGAAGCTTCATTGATTAGCAGGAGACGTCGAAGACATGCCAGGCACTTGCCCCTGTGACCTGCTCTCTATCGCTGTGGCGGTAGGGTCCGTGACTGCCATGATCGTCCGGTCAGATCGCTACAAGAGAATGACCCGGAGAGTGGTGTGGCATCTTCTCACTAACATCCTCTACACCTTGATCCTCTTCACGGCTGCTTTCCTATTCAAAGTCGAAAGGGAGGAATGCGCTCTACACTTTGCAGTCTTTGCGGCCGTAGCACTCGCGCTACAGAACGCATTTCCGCCGCGGTGATCTTGGACTTACTAAAACAGAAAGCCAAAAAAAAAAATTCAGCAGCACTCGCTTACAAAATAATGGACACAGAGTAAGCTAAGTAATTAATTATCTATTGGAAAAACAGTTAAAGACTAATTCTTAGCCTTATTCTGAACATATGAAAAATAATAGATTTATTTTTATTAAACATAAACTCCTTTGTTTAAACTTTTTTTTTAATTAACAACTTTATTATGATAAAATTACAATCTGCCTGATTGGGCTATAAGTAATTGTGATAAATGATCTCATTCATACCAATTTACTATTCACTCGCTCATATATACTATGTATACAAAGAGCCCAGAGGCCCCCAAGTTCACATGGATGTCACCTCCCTCGCGTGCGAAGGAGGAAGCGGAGTCTTTGGAAGTCCCCCACGCTCCTTCATCAGCCGCGTCACTGGGAAATAAACTATGATATGTTTTTGGAAAAGTTACGAGCATTAATGGCGAGTAAACGAGAAAACCGGAGTTTTTATTTGTCTGAAGAAAAGTAAGTACTCTAAAATACTTTCTGAGGTAGTTTCTGCTAAACCTAAGTTCAGTACACCTTCGGACAACAGACGATTTTGAAAATTAATGAAGAATAGAAGTGAATTGTACCATTAAAATATTACTATGTTACCAGTGAAGAACTGTTCAGAAGAGGCCATGGAGGAAGGCATACGACGTTGTAATTATGTATTTATTTAAACTTATGTAAATATTGTCTTTCATTTGACTATGCGCAGTTCACCTAAAAAAGTCAGTTGGTTTTAGATTCATCGTATTGTTTAAATGTGCTGTTACCTGAGTTTTTTGTCTTACCGTGATAAAAATATTTTTATTCAATGTCCACTATCAGCGCATGGTGAATGACTATGTGAATTTTGACATTGACTGGAAAATAATATTATTCTCCAATTTCTTTCTTTCACAGTAAAATATGCATTTTATCAAATGAAAACATTTAATTGACTATAAATAGCAGTGAACATCTAAAAGATTTTGTTTTTTTTAGAATATTAAACAGTTTTATTATGATAAAATGACAATCTGCCTTATTGGGCAATAAGTAATTGTGACAAATGATCTCATTCATACCATATTTACAATTTTTCATTCACTCGCTCATTCATGTAGTATTTACAAACAGCCCAGAGGCCTCCAAAATCCACATGGTTGCCACCTCCCTTGCATGTGAAAGAGGAAGCGGAGTCTAGGGAGGTCCCCCCCTACGCTCCCCGTTAGCCGCGTCGCCGGATACGACCTAGCGGTGGCTGACCAAGAGCGCGAGAGCCATATACGCTCAGGACATGATTTGAGAAACTGGACATTGCCAGGACTCCCACTGTTACGCATTTATAGCCGGTCAGTAAAACTGCCGTTTTAGTCTATGAGGAGGATTGTAGAGATGACTGGTAGCACAGGTTGGATAGTTTACTATGGAATTTCATGAACTTGGAAGGGATGAGTTCGAGAATGTAAGGTATATTAAGAAATCTGAATGTTGCTCAAGAAAATTTATTTCAAATCAGTAAATGATGATGTGCTGGTAGAGTAGATGATCATAGCGGAATGTAAAAGATATAAAGGTATAGAAATTAAGAAATCCGCGACGATGCGAACCTGCTGCCTACTTACGAGAGGCGGGTTGCATCAGTCCTAGGATGGTGGCTGCTATCTAGCCTATTATCTAAGCAGCAATAATACCCTTCTGTGTATGATGCACTATCTTATTTACCATTTTTTTTTTACTTCATAGTTGAGCTATTTCGCTTTGCAGTGAGCCCACGCTCATATCTTAAGGCATTCAATGATTGTCTGAGGGTAATTTACATATCTGTCCGAAGAAATAACTGATGACAAATCTGACCTAGATATAAGTTCATTTATATATTTTTTTAATTTTCTTTCACAAAGCTCATAGTTGCATAATTATCATCACTCAGTACCTAAACTAAAAGAGTGAGCGGCATCAATCCAATATAACTCAACAGTTAAGGATATGCGACTTTCTGAGTACTATTTGTCTAGTTTATGATGGTCATAGGTGTTATTATTATTAAAAAAGAACACTTTTAAAAACGGCTGTAACAACGACAAAACTGGCTTCTGTTGTAATAAAAGTAGTAATAAAAAAAGAAATAAATTGGTAAAAGTTAAATTAAGCTTGTTCAATGAATAGGGATTATAGCACCTAAGACCCACAAAATGAGATAGTTTTTACTGCTTTGCACAGGCAGGAGGTTCTCATTTAGGTATTCTCATTACTTTTCAGAACCTTTATTACGTAATAAATCCTCAGTGGGTATATTTTCGTGCATGTCAGAAACACTACAGATAAATTATAGATTTTAAGATGTTTTAAGAATATAGGATAGATGTAAACTTACGACCACTAATCAACATGAAAGATTTATTTGAGATATGAACAAAGTATCAACTTTTGAGCCAAAAATACAAATAATCATTTTATTCATATCAGTGAAAAAATCTCATCGGGTTTTCGGGTTTTTAGTGACTTGCCGATTGTGTTTGGGTGTAGCGTGCCTCAATGACTAGTTCTTAGAGATCACACACTCTCGATTGCATAGACAGACATGGAGGAAAACTGAGTGTCAGATACTAGAAGGTTTGTGAAGGAGGCTATTCGGAACATGCGATGCACAAAATGTCTCCAAGAGGCCAATGCTACTGAAGAAGTGCGCACCTCGCAGGCCCATTGTATTGTACAGGCAGTGGTTAATTACATTACTTCATCACTCAACTAAAGGTGAACGATGTCAAGTGACATGAAATCCTCCACTCTTTCTGGGCACATACATAATGAAATATTCGTTTTCAATCATAATTTTACGATGGAACAGTTACGTTAGAGGCATAACTTCAGCTTTCTAACACTGTATGCACTACCATCAGTTTTAATTGGCACTATAGACCATTATAAGTAATTTAGGCAGGATGTGGTTTTGAATAATCAATCAAAATAGTAAAAATAAATGAATAGATCTCCAATGGATATCATTAATCTGATACTCTACTTAATATTAATTTTTTTTCCATCATATCCCTTATTATTCTAAATTATGGAAAAAACAGTATAAATTCAACATAAATCTATTTACAATAGGTTATCACATGTCCTGTAGCTTAACTACATTTTATACAATTTTTAATAATTTTACATTGCGAGTTGTGATTGAAAAAAAAAGTATAATGCACATTATACATTTATTGTCTACACACGTTTAAATGTGGTGGGGCTCACCATATGAATCATATACATAAAACTAACTTACATCTAATAACAAAATCTTAACCTAATTTTCCCCGACAGTCTGTTGCCATCGATGCGGGAAGGGTGGTGGGGTCATAGTGTTAAACAAAACACTGGGTTTGTTAGGTGCTGCAACGAGTCAAAAAACTTGATAACAGTATAGTGCATTGAAAGAGGCGGGTGAGCTGTTTTATACGAATTAATCTATATGCGAACTTTCAATATTTTTTAGGAGGCTAGTTTTATTACCATAAAAAAATATAATTTGTCAAAAATAAATACTGGTTGAGCTGATGTAATGAACACGATTCAAATAACTAAAAAAAGTTTTTACATAGCACAAACACATATTACATATTGTAAATAGAAATGTTGAAATACCTTACTCCATATAATAACTATTTAGGTTTTAATTTGTAAGTAATTGATTAATAACCATTTACAATTTTCGGCACGGTGGCTTTTATTTTTACCGCGATCATCAAATTTAGTAACAATGGAAATATCATGTCTAAAAAAATGTTAATGCCTTTTCGTAAATGCAGTTTAATTGGTTACTCTATATTATAGATATTTGTTACACTTAAGTACTAATTATTTAGCTAACATGTTTTTGCATAAGAGTAATCTCTATTATTGCATAGCATACTCCCCGTGTCATAAATTCAACCGGGGGCTCTAAATAAAATTTAATGTCTCTAGGTTTACCCAATTACCAGTGAATTTATTAGGGTTACTGCTATTGATAAAAACTCCGAAAACATTGGTTGTAAGCTCCTCGTTTTATTTAAAATTTAAAATAATTGTAATTGTTATCAAAAGGTAAATCTGGCATTAATTCATTCTCATATTATACAATACTGACATTAAATGAACTCCAAAGCAATGTTATGCGTGTACCTGATATGTTACGTACATCGATTGCACTTTGCCCCTAGGAAACTAATCTGCATGTAGTGCATTTCTATGGCTGAAGATTGATTTATGTAATATCGTCACGTTTGCGCGGAACAAATCAACAATAATGTTTTGTTATATTGATTCGTTCTTTCTACAAATGAACAACATGAAAACGTCAAAAAAAAAACCACAGCGAAAAAATGAAAAATAGTTAATAAATATTGGCAAATTGATAAGCTAAGTGGTACTCAAGACACGGCAACAAACTAAGGAAATCCACATACCTCATCATTATACATGAAGACATTGTACTAACTGAACTAAGAATAGGATACACACAGCTGATTCATATTCTTCATGTATATGAAATAGTAAACATTAATATGTTTTTACACGACCAAACACTGACAAAACCTTGCACTCACTCCAAAAAAGCATTCTTATGAGACTGGGGTGGCTCTAGAGTTCCGGTCGATTCTCTTTTCGTCCTTTCACTCAATCGGGTTCACATGGGTGGGCTCCCCAAATGATGGTTTTAATTTGAATACTTCAAAACAACGTCGTTGATTACCTGAGGCTGGTAAGAAATAAACTCTATCTATCCATATCATACATGCGTGTTTACTGGCCAGATAGTGGGTTTAAACCATTCATTAGCCATATCATACATGCGTGTTTACTGGCCAGATAGTGGGTTTAAACCATTCATTAGCCATATCATACATGCGTGTTTACTGGCCAGATAGTGGGTTTAAACCATTCATTAGCCATATCATACATGCGTGTTTACTGGCCAGATAGTGGGTTTAAACCATTCATTAGCCATATCATACATGCGTGTTTACTGGCCAGATAGTGGGTTTAAACCATTTATTATCCATATCATACATGCGTGTTTACTGGCCAGATAGTGGGTTTAAACCATTCATTAGCCATTTCTCTTTCCTGAAAATATTTAGCACCAGATTTTAATTCTCTTTTGCAGCC
This sequence comes from Acanthosoma haemorrhoidale, assembly GCA_930367205.1. Classification (NCBI taxonomy): domain Eukaryota; kingdom Metazoa; phylum Arthropoda; class Insecta; order Hemiptera; family Acanthosomatidae; genus Acanthosoma; species Acanthosoma haemorrhoidale. The sequence continues at coordinate 25,581,756 of OV884012.1, forward strand.
TCTCGCATCGCGTTATTTATAAAACATCAACTAGAACATTGTTAAGTTTTCGTGCCTAATTGTTTATGAGTCATCTTAATGCTTCATATATTAATGCATATGTTCATATATTAAGGCATATTAATGCTTTGCCATCATCCGGTAATCCAGTGTCATCCTCGTCTAGTACGGTCCTGTTTCTCCATCTTGATAAGTCGCTATTAATTTCCAAGTAGAATATATGGATTCAGTTAGCATAATACATTAGGGATTTCACTTCGTCGATCATCATGATTTTGTACTAGTTCACTTCATTCTTTCATTGCGCTTCTTTGCGTTCTTCTTCTGATGCGGTAATATTCTACCTCTTCTTTGGGTCCCAGATCATTAGCGAAAAGTTTATGCATGCGATTCAAGGGACTGCTTATTGTTTCTTTTGTACAATCAAGTTTCTAACACATTCTAACTTTTGAAGGTTGTGATCCGATAGTGCAGTTAGCCATCATGGTAAAATTATTAGATGCTCATTTATTTTGCTACAAGTTTTATCTTTCTATCGTTTAAGTGTTAATTTAACCGTCATGAGATGAAGTAATAAATAAACAGACTTTCGGTTATCAAAATCATTTGTCATAACCTCAATGCCGATGTCCATCTGATTAGCGGCCTTGCTAAAAATGTACCTTGATGTACCCGAATGGAATTTGTTTTGCCCTTGAGATTTTTCTTTTGTCTCTCCTGTTGCGAAAACAACGAATTGGCGATGTTTAAGCTTTTTATTTTGTTTGAAGTATGATTACGAAGCCTTATTGCACTGTAGCTCAACCGATAAATGTTATGCAGTGCCATTGAGGCTGTAATTACCTCAGTAATCAATTATTAATTTATTATGTCGGCTAATTATTATTTGTCGATTTGAGGGTTTCAAATCGACAGCTTGCATGTCAGAACTATTCTAAATATAATGTTAATGGCCAATAAAATAACGGATGATTATTAATGATGTCGTTAACGTGCCTCTAATGCCATTAATAAATATTTGTCTTCATAATAAAACCTGTATAGACGAATTGCTTGTATATATTGAAAATTCCGAGATGTTATTGTAAAATGGAAATTTACCCTGAGAAGACGATCATTTAGTCTGTATGAAGTTTTAAAACCAGCACTTCACAGTACCCCGAAGTAGGGTTATTCAGCTTGTTTTACGAAGAGTTTAAATAAGACTGGATGATTTTTCATTTAGTTTAGTTTAGTTTAAAAAGCATAGAAGAAAAGAGTTGGTTAACTTTTTTCCTGGATTGTCATTATCTTATGTTTTTTTATGTTTATTTTGTGGCCTGATCATGTTTTAACTTTCGTCCTGGAGAACTCTGAATAACACATGCTCAGGAGGACAAAATATAAGAAGAAAATGACTGCCCTGGAAGAATAAGTTATCAGAAAACTATATATAAGAATATTTAGTAAGTTATTTAAAAAATACAAATAACTTCTTAATCGCTTTAAAAATAATTTATTTGGAAAATTCTTTAAAAAAATATTAGTGAGCCTAGAAATTCATGGATCAACTAGTTGACATAACTAGGGCAACTTCTACAGATCAAATCGTTCTAAAATGGTATTTGGGATGAGTTCGATTCATAACGAATTAACGGGAAGGTTCTTGATAGACACGAGATTGATAACGTGATCAGGATGATTACCGGTTCAGGCCAGGAAATGTTAACACCCCAGGATGATTAATTTCAAAATAGATTCAAAAACAATCAGAAAGTAACTCACCATTCAAGGAAGGATGGTAGAGGAATGTCGGATTCGATAACAAATGGTATTGTCGGTTGCTTAACATTACACAATTCCATATTTGTGCTAGTACGCAGCTGCTAATTGACTTGCAACCCGTGGTTTTAATAACTACGTTTTTTAATGTCTGAAATTGCCAGTCAGTAAGGGAAGTTGGTTGCATTCCGTTATGAGTTTAAAGGAACTTGTTGGGATGTAAATGTTGTATTATGAAGTAAAAGTTATTTAAGATCCTATAAAAAAAAGATTAGACGAGTAATTGAATAAGCGGCGTCAAATGTGAGGGCGCGTTAGTTGACTACAGGAAATAATGAGATTCGAGTGTGATATATATATATATACACTGCTGCTGATAAATTAAGGTTTTTATTTAGTCTTGTCTATTCTGGGTACTTGGCAACTGTATCCGAATACATAAAATGTAAGGGAATACATAAGGGGTGTATCTTTTTATATATTAACCTGACCAACTTCTCAAACCTCGCTGTTACGCTTGAATTGAATAATTAAAATATTTGATTTACAGGGATTGCATCTAGCTATTAAACTAAAAACAGATTTGATTCCTCTATCAAATCCTGAGTGTATTAGCGTGGAATCACAGTATTGTATGAGTGCGAAGTTATACAAAAGTATACTTTTTTTTTTCAAAAATACTCAATTAATTCTCTATTGTCCCAAATGGTATCCAAACCCAAAATAATTTACTTTAATAAATTAACTTGGTGATCAAATGGAAGGGATTCAATTATATAAATTTTATTTACTATTAAACAGCTTGATTATGATAAAATAGCAATCTGCCTTATTGGGAAATAAGTAATTGTGATAAATGATCTCATTCATAGCATATTTACAATTTTTCATTCGCTCGCTCATTCATACAGTATTTACAAACAGCCCAGAGACCTCCCAAATCCACATGTTTGTCTCTGTCCACATGGAAGCGGAGTCTTGGGAAGTCCCCCACGCTCCTCCGTCAGCCACGTCACCGGATACGAGCCAGTGGAGGCTGACCAAGAGCGCGAGAGCCACATACTATCAGGACTGGATTGGAGAAACTGGCCACTCCCACTTTTACAAATTTATAGCAGGTCACGGGAATTATATAAATTAGACATTTACATACTATGTATTTTATTACAAAATGTTTTACTGAAATATGATCTTACTAGCTACCAATAAAACTATTTCTTACTTAATACAACGAAGGCTTCAAAAGATGATGAGTCTATACCAAGTCCTCAGGAGCACCCCAAGGTCCGGCCAAAAGCAGTCCTTGAAGTGGCCCCTGAAGGGAGGCACGTCCTGGATTATATCCCCAAACGAAGTCCTCAGATGCTTATATGTTTTCTCTTGGCGCCACACCCTGTCTAGAAAGGAGGATGGCTTTCTTTATGACCATTATGCATTAAGGAATATTACTTTCTAGCTCTATCCCCCCTTGTTCTGGACCACCTTAACTTCACAATGATCACTAAAAGGTTATTACTTTTCATCCCAGTCTGTCTTTATGGACCATCGTAAAGGACCCACCCATAGGGGCATATGTGCGACCCTTCCAAGATGGGTATTCTTACCAAAAGGGTTTATTACATGCCGATCGCTCCCGCTTACGATAGTTTTCTCCTCTAGCCAACCTCACTCCTTAATATTAAGTTTATTTTTTTCATTAAATTCCCATGTATATCCCTGATTACAAAGAAAAAAGATCTCTAGTCAAAAAATTGAAGAGTCATGAGCACAGAAAACAAATACTTTGTTAGGAATATTTTAACAACGATCAATGATTACTTAAATAAAATAAAGATGTCATTTATTAATGGCGTGGTGTTGATATATAATATTGGTTTAAAAATACTAATTGTAGTAGATTAACCCAGCAGTTTTGAACAAAAAAAAAAATACCCTGAGCAAGTTGAATAGAGAGAGACTTGAACCACAAGACAATGGAGCTCGCCTCAAAGACGCTCCTACGATGCTTTCTCTGTAATCCAATGACATGGAAATTAAAATTAATTCTCAATTATCAACACTAATACCAATTTAAGCAATTCTAAAATTTCACAGCATATGTGCGCTTGTTACATGGTAAGTAATATTATAATTACTGGATTCGCAAAGCCTGGCGAAATATTACTTACCGACCCTTATATTTTATTTATTCCAGTATATTGTCTCTTAAGCAATACATTTTTTTTAATATTTAAAACCGCTTAATTAATTAATGTTTTCAGCCGAAATTTCAATTGTATATAAGCTATTTATAATTTATTTTTGGCAAAATTGATTTTCAATTTGGTGGCTTGGAAATAAAAGTAAGAATTTTCGAATAAATATACCAAGAAGATTTAAAATTATCATATGGCCTGACCCCTGACACATCTTGATGTAGTTTATTCACCTTTTTACGTCATTAATTTTATTTTTACCCATTTCAATGTTATTAATGCTAAAATGTTCTAATCAATATAAGTACTAAGCATTCAACTAATCAATCGGTTTATTTATAAATATAATACTTCGTATTTGAGTTTTTATGAAATAAAAACCCCCGCCGTGGGCTTGGGTCTCTGCGAACTGGCCGTTGTCTGGCGAGCGTCAAGATACAGATAAAATGGGCAGTCTTTGACCTTTGCTGGTCTTGGAATGACCACGAATTTACACTCGATATCTAAGGGTAGGATAAAGCCGTCCAGATCCCATAGGTAAGTGTGAACCGGAGAGAAGTAGAATGGATCGCTGGGGGAGACGCTACTAGGTAAAGTTTGTAGGGCCCTGATAGACCGTCCTCCGCATGAAAGAGGTTTCTTCCAAAGATGTGTTTTAGCGAGACGAAGGCAGAGAATCTCACTAGGAAGGAGTGGGGCCTGACAACGCCGGACTAAAACATATCAAGGAGAGAGAGAGAGAGAGAGAGAGAGAGAGAGAGAGTGGTCTAGTTTCCCCTTCTCTGAATTGACGCCTTTTGAAGGTTTTTATTATTAAAACATGGAAGCACAGGTGGATATTTTCTGGGCCGAGAAGAGGGCAACTTCTATTTATTCGTGGTAAAGAAGGTGGTACAACACGGGTATAAATCAAACGCGAGCATTTTTGACACACTAGGCCGAGTTGTGACATTCATTAGAATAGGTATCACTCACGTTACCCATATATTATTTTCTATTTTATCATTTACGATTGTTTTATGAGTTTTATTTGTGTCTGTGTTTTTACCTATTCGATAACTTTCGATTTATTCTTGCATTATAATTTATACCAGATTATTTTAGTTAATATTTTGATGTTTTATTGTAGATTAGATTTTAAACTATTCTGACTTTAGTCGTGGCATTTTTAGGTATCTATTCTATTGTTATATTTTATATCATTAATTCGTGACGCCTGTCGATTTCGCTTTATATTATTTATTTTTGCTGAATGGTTTTATTCAAACCACCTTAAATTTTAATTGTTATAACCGTTTCAACATGTGTCCATGAACTTTGTCTCAAATGGTTGATGTATATTATGAATGATGGCCTACTCCATCGAAAACGTTCAGATAGAAATCAATAAAGCTGTAGAGAGACAGGCGGTGTTTCATTTCTTAATCCATCCCATCCACACCGGCATCAATATTTGATCTTTTTGTCGGTTCATTTCCAAACCAGCAATGTCTATCCAAAAATGTGTTAAACCTCTTCTCCACCTCCTTCTTGGGCCGGCGCCAATTCGTAACACACCCCTTCTGTAATTGGTTTTCTCCCGAAAGAATGCTGGAACGAACGGATAGTCGAGGAGCTGCACAGAAGCGATTAAACTGTTGTAAGTCCCAGATGGCCTGTTCAACAGTCGGTGGAAGATGGTTCGTTTGGCGATTGACACGTAGGATTTATCGCGCATGCTAATAGGGCATAGACATAAATGCCGTGACATGTTCGGGTATGTTTCATGCTACCACTCCATTAACAGGTGGCACTGAGAGAACTGTTGCCTTAGTCCTACATCACAGGTATCAACAGTTGCTAGCGGCGCATTTATGACCTTTGCCCTCCGTCTTTAGTGATGACGTCTCCGTTTCTTGAATGAACACTTCTGATTATAGTATGAATAGTAAAAATGTTGTTGTTTTTTTCCTTTAGAAGACGCTTACCAGCGTACTTAGGATTATACGTTTTTTAATGTACTTTTGTGCGATTGGTGTGTTGAGTTTATAATTTATCAATCACATTCTTACAATGATCGGTGTATTTTGAATCTTTCGAAGGAAGAATGCAAATTGTAGCTTTATTGGATAAATGTATAGTGAAGTGTTATATGTGTGAATCAACTCGGGGTTTTTAGGGTTAGTGGAAGAGCGACATAATAGGTTGATCTAAAAAACAAAGCATGGAATCTGCCATACTTAATTTTAGAAGAAAATTAACGGGTTTGTGGCTTATGTAATATCCTATCAACAAATAGGATGTACGTCGATTTGTATGCTTGCTAGGTCTAATTCCTTTAACCGCGTGCTGTTCTAGTGTATCGGGGATAATCATTTATGATTCTCATACAACGGTTTAAAAAGACTTCAAGTTTTTCCTAATTGGTTTTACATGTCTCCATACCGGAGATACGTAGCAACGTAGAGGGTGAATGGTTGTTTTGTAGATGATTAGTTTAAGCGTGATTTTCTATTAATGCATGGAAGGGTATTGTAAATTAATTTCTAAGTTTGTAGTTTTTACGTTTATGTGTGATGTGAAAATGAGAGTCTTATTTTAATTATATTCTGCTGGTGTGGAACATATGATGGTGGAATTCTTTGGGTTTAATTTGACCTTTCATCTACGGGAATATTTTTGTATTTTGTTTATTTGGTCTCGTTTGTAGTCTTTTGATAATGGTATCAATTTTGTAAGAGTATATGAATTCCAAGGTGTTGTCCGCGTACAGTGATATTTGGAGGTTTTTATGTTTTCGGAAGTCAGTGGTGTAAAACATTAAATAGGGTGGGCGCAAGATATGCACCTTGTGGGAGTTCTGCTGCAGCTTGTTGGATGTGGGAAAAATTTAAATTGATCACGATGAAGTATTTGCGATTTAGGAGGAAGGACTGGTTGCAAGGTGTATTCGTGGAAACGGAATTTGATAAGCTTAAAAATTAAACCATCTTGCCATATGCTGTCGAAAGCTTTTTCTAGGTCAAGAAAAACCAGCATGTTTTTCAGTCTGTGAGCCAAGCTAGTTGTGCGATAGCGTAGTGTTGTGACCTGAAACCGAATTGCACGTGCGGGTTAATATTATATTTTTCAATGTGGTCGTTTTATATCTTTAAGATTAGTTTTTGAAGAATTTTTTGGTAAAATGTTAAGCCGGGTAATAAGCCTGTAGATAGATAGGTTTGATGGTTCTTTGTGAGTTTTAGGTATAACTGTTGTTTTGGCGATTTTCCAGATTTCCGGAAAACATCTAATCCTTAGAATGCAAACAAAAATAATAAGTAGACTGTTTAGAGAATTTATTATTATTATTAGTGAGCTCCCATCATCGCCCGGTGGTTGTCTATTCTTAAGAAATTTTCTCACGAAATCTCCTTGGAATTGGTTTTCCTGAGATGTTTAGAGTGAATATTTACTGTTTATTCCCGCTGTTGTGTGATCAAAATTTTGAAGATTGGAGACTAATAGTTCGGCTTCATGTTTATATTTAATAATGTTTTTATTAAGTTTAGATAATATTATAAAATTGTATGAAGTTAATTTTTAAGACGAATGCAGTCTGACACTAATGTAACAGTTTTATTATTAATGTAAATGTTTATTGAAACACCTTCCATACTTTACATTATAAAAAGGGTGTCACAGGACCATAAAAGTGTTCGAGGGTTGAACGGTTGAGAGTTAGTTACCTGAGACAGGGAACCTATGAGACGCTGAGTGAGTTACACTCACAGCCATAATGTCGAGCTGCTTTTGAGTTAAAAATAATCAACGCTTATTCTTCTCAAGAACCTTGCGTTCCACATCATAAATTTTAATTTTTCACATCGTGCTGTCATGTATTGGAACAAAAAATATCAAGGTAGTAGTGTACTCCTTTGATATGAAATGATATGTCCGAGTTGTCCATAAATAATGTAAAGAAACTTAAAAGGGTAGAAGCTGTTTTTGATGTTGTTAGCGAATGTTGTTGATGGTTTATGATCTTGCGAATGATACCTATGGTGCGAATATGAATATATAATCCATATTATAATTGATAGTCTTGAACCTATATGTTTTTATATTATAATAGCTACATTTGACATTATTATTACATTCAAGCATTAATCGAAGAGTGAAAAAAAAACCATTTTCGATTAAAATAAAAGACTTACCGGCTTCAGCTTGTTTCATTTCTGGCATATTGTTTAAAAAACATTACTTATGTTTAATGAACTAAATATCCTTTTAATCTCTTTCAAAGGTTATATTATGGATAGTTTATTGTCCTTCGACGAAGATGAGCTGAGGGTTTCTCTAAACTTACTCTAGACTGACTTACATGCGGAAAGAACTTGTCGAAGGCCGGGGCCCCGCGGGGCTTCTGGTGTAGGTTCCTTTCATAGATGGGGCATGTCGAGGAATCAGAAAATTATTCAGCTTGACAAGTGCAGCATTTCGGTTTGATGCCGCCTACTAAAGCGGCCTACAATTCTAAACATACTTCAATATTGTTCGGCCCATTTAAGGCATTTTGTGAGAGTTTTGGGATGCATGGTCAAATCTTTGACAAACACAACATTAAGTGATACTTTTAATAGATCTAAGTTTTTCCCATCCAAAACTACATTACATCAGGATTTGATTTGAAACTTAGAGCCTTGTCTTCTAAAACTACCACGCAGAGTGGTTCATTTCAGTGCCGGTTAATTTTTTAAACATATGGAATATATTGCTAACAGATACTCCTTGATTTTGTAATCACGTAAGGTTTCTTTTATAGGAAATTCTAGAGGTATGTCTTTCAGGACAACTGTTGGTTTTACTTGGTTTTTCAGGGTAAAGGTAAGAAATTCCACAATTTTCGCCATTAATTCAGTTTTAAAGCTAGTTGTTATGTACATAAAAAATCCTCTTGTTTCTACTGTATATTTTATATTTACGACATTTATTTTGGACTTGAGTTATGATACTATTTGGAAATGAGTACTTATTGGCTGGGGTTTACCGCAATCGGGGTCGGAGAAACCGTTGAAACTATTTTTCATTGGAAAATTATATTGTGAACATTTGGTTCACCTCTTTTCCGTAGAATGTAGGATTTGCCAGTTTAATGCTGGATTTGGCCGATGTGGGATCATCCATATTTGGCCTAGTTAGCCACTCGGTGGGTAACGATGCTACTGTAGACTTCAGTTTTCTGAAAAATATCTTCTTATAAAGTTAAGAAAAATAAATATATTAAGTTGTATGGGAGAAAGTATTAGCGCGGGCACTGAGAACCTTCCTCTATGGCAGCCACAGGAAGACTGACAATTAATAATTAGATACCCTGGTTTACGGGTCTTAAACTCTTTATTTTATTTTTAGGAAACTAAAGAACTTCTTTCCACAAACAAATTAATTGCATAAGGAGCATATTTGTGCATAAGGTTGGTTACTATGGTAGATAGATAAGATGATTTTTTTTTTAGGGACGATCTTAAACAATATTGTAAAAAATAGTTAGAATATCCCTTATTACTGATTATATTAATTAGTTATGTATGAATTTGTACATTTACACATTTTTTTTTCATAACACAGCTTGTGCACAATATCCTTGTGAATAGATATTTATTATAAACTCATACAATAAATACGACATTTTTTTTTTCAATTAATTTCCATGCATTCATTGGAAATGTTGAGGAACTTAAATTACATCATACTCATTCTTCACGTAACTATCGATGTACTCACTCCATGTGTATAATGAAATAATTTCACTTTCATTACTTGAGACAAGATTGATTCACTGTGCCTCAAGTTGCATGCAAATGATGAGATATGATCTAGAAAAGTTGAAACGGAAGATGACCTAAAATCATGGAATGACTAAGAGGCAGTCGTGGGGATGACCTGACCACCGGAGACTGGCGCTAAGTACTCCGCTAATGATGGTTAGGTCAAGCATGATTTACGGTTCACTGGAGAGCACGAAGTCTTTTCTCAGACTATTGGACGCTGTAATCGATCTGTTTGGTTTTGCTCCTTTTTTAAAACCCAGAAAGCATTATTTCCCCCCCGCATGTGTATAAATGTCGGTTTCTTCTGTTTATTGAAAGTCATCAATTTGGTCTGAAAATATTAAATTTTACAGTTGGACCCTCCAACAGAAAACACCAATCTAAAATTTTAACAGAAAGTTATGAAAAAAAAAAATTGTTTCACTATATAGAAAGGAGTCCTGGCAATGGCCTCTAGTCATGTCCTGATCGTCTGTGGCTCCCGCGCTCTTGGTCAGCCTCCGCTGGCACTTATCCAGTGACGCGGCTGACGTAGGAGCGTTGTGGACTTCCCAAGACTCCGCTTCCTCCTTCCCACGCGAGGGAGGTGAAAACCATGTGGACTTGGGGGGCCTCTGGGCTGTTTGTATATATAGTATGAATGAGCGAGTGAATGAAAATTGTAAATTTGTATGAACGAGATCATATAGCACAATTACTTATAGCCCAATCAGGCAGATTGTAATTTTATCATAATAACGTTGTTATAATAATAATAAAAAAAAAACTATACAAAAAAAGATGATGTGATTAATGGAGTTCCCAAATTTTTGATATTGTAATTTTTGGAGGTAGCAATGATATTCGTGATAATAATATTTTGATTGTTAAAATCGTTAGAATCTACAGTTAAGTTATTGCTCCCTATAAGTGGACACCCTCCAGATAGACTTTGTAATTTAAAATTAGTTCTTCATTTTATAATAATATTTTGATTGTTAAAATCGTTAGAATCTACAGTTAAGTTATTGCTCCCTATAAGTGGACACCCTCCAGATCGACTTTGTAATTTAAAATTAGTTCTTCATTTTATAATCCTGAAATGATACTTCTAGTGCCTGAAAGAGGGGTGTGTTTACATTAAAATAAACTTCAACAGTTAAATCATTTATCTAAAACAAATTAGCTTTTCCATGTGAGTGCAAAATTGTACATAGGTAATATAAGCAAAGTAGAAAGGGTAGTAAGCTGTTGTTGAAGGTTTATGGTACTTGATAATCTTGAACCTATAAGTTTATTATAAATGCTACATTTGACATAGTTATTAATAGCATTAATCAATTAAAAAAACCTTCAATTAAAATAAATACTTTTGACTTACCTTCTTTAGCTTGCTTCGTTAGTTATGCTCAGTGAACTAAATATGTTTTTAATCGCTTTGAAACAGTACATTATGGTATGGCTGGGAAATACCATGGAGCTGAGGTGGAGGTGTGTTCCAGCCATCTAGACTCACTTACACGTGGAAAGGACTTGTTGAAGGCCGGGACCCGTGGGACTACAGTGCGGGTCTCCATGGGGTAAAAAAATAGCGAGGAGACAAGATATAAGAGTTGTTATTTCACTTTAGGCATTACCCTCCTGTCGGCATTACAAAAGCACTTTAATTTGACACCCTATCAATCGTTCAATTAAAGGGTTTGCTGCAAGAAGGAGGTAGCTCCATTTTGTACCTTTTAGTTTTAGTAAATTAACAGTAAGGGCTGAATGCATCATAATGGTGGTGACTAAGTATGGGTCAGCCGGCTATACATGCCCTTAGGAGCATAGGTACTTTTACGACAGTAGAGCCTAGGCCCCGAAGTTACATATTGCAGTGGAGACGCAAACAAGAGACATAGGTGCCAAGTTGCTTTCGTGAGCTTTCTGACGAAACATTTAATAGTGATGCGAGAAACTGTTCATGATTTTATAAACCAGTGTGAACTTCCTTAAGAAGAACTGACGAATTCACGAGGTACAAAAATGTACAAAGAAAATGTTGTTATTCTAAAACGTTGATCACTGTATTTATAGCAATTGGATTTGCAGCTTTAAATATATTTAATTTGTGGTTACATTCATATTTATATGAAAATAAATACATGTATATGTTTATCCATGGGCGTACCTTTTATGTCACATCTTATGTTAAAAAGAAACAGTTCTTGCAAGAACGATGTAGCTCCCTCTATTTCTGCAACGATAATGCTGCTACTTCATTTGGAGCACACACGACACTTTAAGGAGCTGTATTTAAGTTTTGTTCCTTGAAGTTAGAAAAATAGAGAAGTCTCTTTTTTGGTGCAAATCCTTCAATTATTAAGAAGTTGGCAGTATCTTTCATGCCAATGAGCCTATTCATATTTAAGCTCCATGATCAATTTCTTCACGTTTCTAGGCCAACTAGATCTGTCTTTTGAGGCGGAAAAGCAAAGCTAGGATTATTATAGCTGATTTCAGAATTGACGGGCACTTAAGAGGGTCGAGGTGATGAACGGGTTTGTGTTTACAGCCTAAATACTCTCTTCAACCTATTTGCTCCCTAATGGGAAAGGTACTCCTGAATATGGCCGAGAACCACTCCTGGAGGACCCTCAATAAGGCTGGAACAAGGAGAGTAGCCGGTCACGAGTCAAATTAACGGTGATATCCCAGTCAAAAGGACGCTCCTGCATTAGAGACCAAGGTCGCCTCTGCTACTTTCAGAACCACAGGTTGTCTCATCTCAGTTTGCCTCGGGCAATTTGTAGTCATTCTAACAAGGAAGGCGCCCCACTAAATCTACTCTACCACTACCTGTGGCTTAAGTCACTTGTGTGATTCGTTTCTGTGGTTCATTTCACGGTCTCAATATAATTCAAGAAGCATATTATTCTGATTATATACATGGGTGCTAGTTGATTAGGCTAATTTAGTTTAATTCTTATTAAGCGATATTATATCCTAATATAGGATATCGAAAGTTTGTGGACTATTTTCTAGCCAAAGTTATATCGTTGAGTTTATTCTCCATAACACATTGAGCAAAGTTTCAAGCTAGGTATTTACAAACATGCCTAAAAACACATTTTGTTAAGTAAATGACCCCTCCCGCCTGACATTTACTTATCATTACTTTCAAACATCTTGATCATAAACGAATTTTTTTAAGGATGTTTAGGAAGTAAGGCGTTGAATATTAAAGGAGGATATGACGATTCTAAACTCTGAAAATCTGTATAAAATAAATACTTGAGTCTAACTGTAGTGAGAGCACAATATAATGCTAGACAATATATGAGGCCAATCTAGCTTAAACGCCTTCCCCAGCTAAGTGCAGTGGCTGCAAAGTGCAAAAGGTATAACTACCGCTCTGAGGTAAATTAGGATTTAGAGACCCTACGTTGGCCTTAGGGCAAGATATATTAAAAATTACATTTTAGAAAATGTAACCATAAGCGATTTTTTTAAAATTCATAGTCAAACGTTTACAGGCTTTAGCTATCCCTAACCAGTGGTCATTACCGAAAATGAAAATAATTAACTTTTTGTTTAATAAGGTTTAATCTATAAATTTAAACAAACCACTATCTTAGTGGTTCGGATTGAAATTATATATTTAGAGGTCTGTGAGGCTAGAAAAATAGACGACCACAATCCAACAACACACCCAATTTTTGAGCGATGACGCTGACGCAGATCATAAATTTTACTACACCACAACTAATTCAAATTCTCGGATAGAAAGCACATACATACACCAGCTGTATTGAAGTGGTTTGGAATCCCCTCAGACTTCAATTTAACACATTGACGATCGCACACCTTCGAAACCAGTTAGGTTAAAAGCAGTATTTAAACACGCATCAGGGATGAAAAACTAGATAAAAATCTGCCATTGTGATGTTTTAATCTGTAAATGAATAACTGACAGCAGACAATGTTCGCTTGGAGAAAAGTGGCACAATACAACATGTGGAAACTTTGTTTTAGAGCCCAATATATCATTTGCTGCAATAAGCTCCTGTAAGACATTGTAAAAGATTTTATCTGATTATAACAAATTAAATTAAATTTAATAAAAATAATTTGCTTCAAATTATGCTTCCTTTTTAATTCTCACGATTATAAACTGGAGCTTGTCACCGTAGTTGGTAGGTGTCGCTGAGGAGGAGTTTATTGGCAATAGACTGATTTGTTTTCTTAAAGATTATTAGCAGTCATTGCACTGCGCCACTGATCCCTATAATCCTCCTTGGAGACTAAAACGGCAGTGGCCTCGTGATCTGCTATAAATGCGTAACAGTGGGAGTCCTGGCAATGGCCAGTTTCTCCAATCATGTCCTGAGCGTCTGTGGCTCTCGCGCTCTTGGTCAGCCTCCACTGGCTAGTATCCGGTGACGCGGCTGACGGAGGAGCGTGGGGGACTTCCCAAGACTCCGCTTCATTATTTAGCATGCGAGGGAGCTGTTTGTAAATAGTGTATGAAAAATTGTTAATATGGTATGAATGAGATCATTTATCACTTATTGCCCAATAAGGCAGATTGTAATTTTATCATAATAAAACTGTTTAAAAAAAAAGAAGAAGATTATTCTCAGTTAATAAATGGTACACAGTGAATATGTTTCCTCTGTTTTAACTGTAATCAGTGTGTAATTTAGTAAAATAGGAAAAATAAATTGTTTCCGTTTGTGGCTGTAATTTATCAGTCGTTGCGTCTATTCTGTTCATACATGTGTATATGTCAGTGTACCATTTAACTTTAACATGGTTCTTGGAGAGATAAATGTGTTAAGTAGGGTAGGAAGTAAAAAAGTGCCTTGAAATTTGCAACATCTGATGAGTTTTGAAAGAATATTGTTGATTGAAGCGTGTCGTCGATTGGAAAGGTAGGAAATAATCAGATATGTTAGGTATGGTAAGAAATCGTAATTGATAAGCTTATCATTGAGATTGATATACCACACCGTGTGATCAGCTATAAATAGCTTTATAAATCGTACCATGTTTTTTTTTTTTTTTAATTAAAAGCATTTGCATAATGGGGCATTTATGTTTTGACATTTCTAAATTCGGTTTTAATATCTATTGGTACGTCCAAAACTCACAGTCCTGAAAATATGAACATAAAAACATGGTAGATCATTTCATACCTTTGCAACTAAGAAATTGTGCAGCGTTTTCAAGACAACAAACATTTTAGCCATGTTTAAAAGAAACTACTCATTACACAGTTCCTTTTTTTTTTACAATGTTATGTGGGCACTGTGAAAGATCTCATGTTTCAATTAAAATTTTTCTTTATTAAGTGCAAGGAAAATCTGCCACAAAAAAAATATCGTTTTTTTTAACAGTACCCTGAGACGCTCCACAAAAAGTGCTGTCCACAATGATTTCTTTCGTTAACTGTCCTATCCCTATTATTAGTCAATAAATACAGCTAATTTTATAATAAGGGGGTTTCGCTGGTATTGGTCAATAAAACACTGTCATTGTCGATCCACGATTTGTTCATTATAACAGATCTAACCCTTTCATAGATTAATAGACAACATTTTTGCTTTAAAATAAAAAAATGGTTGTAATTAAAAATACAATATTTGTATGCGCGCTGGTTTGAGGAGTAATGTTTCAATATTAAATGAATGCAACAATAGAATAGTTTCAATATTTAAAATTAATTCGCATACCTTATGCCTGAGGATCGAATTTAATGTTCTAACCGTGGAAATCAGTGTATAGAAGGATGTTTAGGAAGTAAGGCGTTGAATATTAAATGAGGATACGACGATTCTAAAGTCTGCAAATCTCTATAAAATAAATACTTAAGTCTAACTGTAGTGAGAGCACAATGTAATGCTAGACAAGATATGAGGCCAATATAACTTAAAACGCCCTCCGCAGCCAAGTGGAGGTGCTCGCAAAGTGCAAAAAAAAGGTATAACTACCACTCTGAGGTAAATAAGGGTTTAGAGACCCTATGTCAGAAAATGACATATAAGGATTTTATGTATTTAAAAATAACATAATACAATAAATATAATATAAAACACTAAGTAAATAGACTGAAAAACAACAAACAGATTTGTTCACATATTTTTGCCTGTACCGAAGTGGATACTGTAAAAACAAATTAATGTGTATAAGATGATAAATTTACTTAATACAAAATACTATAATTAATGCTGTTCGAACAAAAGGACATAATTAAAGCTAGTTGTTTATTAAATGAAAACAAAAATAATTGAAATTGTTTTAATTATGTTGTTTTCTATTCAATAAATTTTCCATCTTATAAATTTTAATTTATTTCTACAGTAAAGTTAGCAATATGGTAGGAACAAAAATATGTCAATTCATCTTATAATAGACAATAACTGCCTCAGGTTTGTTATGCTCGTTTTATTGTTTTTCCAGTCTTTTTATCTAGTAAATTTAATGTCATTACGTTCTATTTCTTGTATTATGTTATTTTTTAAATTGATTATACTACTTCTATTAAACACATAAAATGCTAGTAAATCTTGTACTAAAATGTAATTTTTTATAAAACGAAATTTCAAAATTGTACTTCTAATGATGCTTTGATTGTAGAATATATTTTGCTAATAAAACATTTGACCGATTCTCAGCATAAAAAATTAATTTCTTTCTGTATTTAATAAGTTGATGAAAATAAATTTTAATAATGCACTTTTCTCTTAAATTTCTTTTAAATTGTCTTCTTATAGAAATCGAATTGGAAGAAAAACCTAACTAATTGGAAAGATAGAATCATTAGACATGTAAAAACAAATTTTATGTCAAACAATATCCAGGAAATTGTTAAAAACAATGAGCCACATGAGCCACAATACAGTAAGAACAATTAAAGTTGTTTATGTAAAAATTTTTTTTTATTTATCTGTTAATTATCGTATTTGTTCTGTTGCATCAGTTTTTGTCTTGTTCTTGTCCAAGTTCAATAACAAAAACCCTTTGGTCTGAGATGGCTGGTGCAAAATATTCATCTTGGGTCTTAAAAAGGATGAACAGAATCGGAATTTACGTAAAAACTATTTAACAAATCTAAGTTTGCAATTCATCATTTAAAGGTCCTTAAAGTTTTCCTAACCTGGGTCTCTTCTAAAGTCATCAAGTAAATTGATAGATTGATCATTGCATTTCCATAGTTTGATAGTTTGACTATTTTTTTGATTTTTATTCTTCATGGGTGTATGTCTTGGAAATGTTATCGCAAATGATAACCCAAAAGTTATCGCTTTATTTTAAATTAGTTTGAAAAGCATTAGGTGACCTCACTTATTTAAGTGATCAGATCGTAACGTCAATATGAATATTTTTTCCCGAAAAATTTGAAGGATTTTTCTCGTTTTACCATGCTCAGTTTTATTTTTTTCCCTTAACGCCTTGAAATTAAATTAATGAACTTTGTTGATAAATGAAACTATTTTAAATTGACAATGTTTGTTAAAAAAATTACTAACGAAAAAAGAGGAAGATGAAGAACAATTGCAATCGTGTTAACATCACTAATATAATGTTTAGATATGTTTTACAATCTACGTGAATCGAAAGTTAGAACAAATCTATTCAGACTATCTGATTTGTATATGGCTTACTTCTATGCAACCTGCAGTTTGCTGCTCCTTGCATCGAGTGAAGGGACACTGTTCCAATATAAACTAAACAGGTAACGATGGTACAAGCAGGCCTCATGAGTGTCTCCTGAATCGCCTTCACCTGCGGAAAATTATTAATTAAATAAATATAAATTAGGTCTTTCATGTGGCGTAATGGTTAGCGCAGCTGCTACATGATATGGTGTTAAGTTTAAATAGTGAGTAAGTTAATTTTATTTCAAAAATTAGTAGTGAGAGGCGATAAGGTAGCCTTTCAGACATAAATGAAGGTAGTTTAATAGGATGTTAATAATTAAACAAGTATAAATAATATTGGGAATGAATCGTCTGATTTAGGGTGTTGGCATCCGAGTAAAATCTTTCTTTAATTCAGATAATGAGCTATAAAAAATGGCTTTTTTCATTGCCCACAGTCGTCTTTGTTTTCAGTTATAGTATGGTATAATGCAAGTGTTATTTCAGTAACCTTCGTTCTTTCACAAACTTCGTAACACTTGTAAACACGAGGCGTTAAACAAATTTATGTGTCAGCTCTATTAAAAACCGACTCGATAGTCGCTGTGAAAACCGCTGTCTGTGTAATTAGCGCTAGTCTTTCTTATACCACGACACTCTACATATACTCATTTGTTTCCTGTATCAGACACAATGTGGTACCTTCTATTTCACCTTAACAAAAGATTAACCTAGAACCCTCACACGAGACTTAAAAGACAGGAACTCAACAGAATAAAGTTTGGGGAACTGAAGACAGATTGCCTCAACAAGAAATCCCACCTCACACTAGACAATCCAATCTTTCTAAACTAAAGTACTAAGAGAATCAATTAATGCAACTTTTTATATCAGAAATAAAAGCCTTCGAAATGACCTTGAAATTTCCACAATCTATATTTTCAACCACAAACTTCTTAAAGTTCCACTAGAAATTAACTGACCATCCAAATCCTCTAGCAAGATCACTTTCTAATAAGAACCCTCCTTGGAGATTGATGCGGAAGTGGCCCCTTGATCTTTTGTTAATATTTAATCACTTGTAGTTCTGGTGCCGGTCAGTTTTTTTTCCCTCATGTTGTGATTGTGTATTGTAATAATGATAACGAATATATGGTCTAAAGAATAATTGAGAAGTCTATAAATGTGTCCTCCGGCCAGCTCTACTGTACGGTGCCCTGCTATTTACCCAGTTGACTGACAATACAGCCAAATGTCTCCAACATTTCCAGAATGGGATCATGCGAAAAGTGGTCCGACATACCTCTCTCGAGAGGTTAAAGAACACTGCACCAGTTGATTGGTGTGCCGATGGTGGGCGAGTTCATCCGCCGGAGACACATTTTTTTGACTCGTTGCAGCACCTCACAAATCCAGTGTTTAACACTATGACCCAACCACCCCTTCCACATCGATGGAAACAGA
Source organism: Acanthosoma haemorrhoidale (assembly GCA_930367205.1). Lineage (NCBI taxonomy): Eukaryota > Metazoa > Arthropoda > Insecta > Hemiptera > Acanthosomatidae > Acanthosoma > Acanthosoma haemorrhoidale. The sequence continues at coordinate 25,600,566 of OV884012.1, forward strand.
CTGTCGGGGAAAAATTAGTTTAAGAATTAGTATGTAAGTTAGTTTTAAGTTTGATCAAAAAGCCCCATCACCTTTATTAGCCAGTTTAGTCCAGTCACGTATAATGTGTATCATTATACTTGTTTATTCATTTATTTTTATAAAATAACAAAACCTGTATATAATGTAGCGACGCTACAGCAAATACAAAAATGATTTATAAATAGATTCACCTGAGGATCTATAATTATATACAATTATCTGTCAATTTAAAGGGGCTATAAAAGAAAAAAAAATGAGAAGTATTATTTCTATATTTATGAGTTGTAGAAATTCAATGACTAGTTATTCTCAATTGTCTATTTTATCGTGAATTTCCAACTGAACCTCAGGTAGATGTTTTAGCAACATTTTCATTATTGTCTTTCGCAGAGCTTGCCTTTGCAACAGTAAGCAAGGACGTTGTTGGGTACGATTCTGATCCAGCGCTCGTTCAAATCTAACGATTACTCACCGCCTAAGAGAACTAGGAGAAAACCAAAGAAGGTTTTACGTGGGAAAGGGATTGATGCCGACTAGAAGAGCGTGTTGCTCAGTTATGGCCGGGTCAAATTAGACCCGTCTGCCCGATCCTCCGGTCCGCATATGGGATGAGCTGTTAGTTTGCGAAACGTCTTCATAACTTACTTTCGTCGAGGCGGCCTCACGACTGCATATCGTTCCAGGGCTGTCTTAGGACATTTCAATTGTGCATCTTCAGTTTTCATAGAAAATTAATGTTCTAGATTCTCATTCCATTTTGCGAACCATAAAAATGGTCCATGAACCGTTGACTCCACCTCCAGGTAAGTAAAACCACAACTATTTAGAACAATATTAGTAATAAACTATACTATAATTGATAGAAAATCAAATAGCAATCATTGACTGAATATCAACTAATAAAATGTCTTATCGACAATTTAGATTTAGAAAAGACTGGATAAAATATTGCCTTTGGAAATTACTAATTCAAAACAGATTGACATACCATTTAAAATATTTTAGGAATTTAATCTTCTAACTGTGGAAATCAGTGTATAGAAGGGTGTTTAGGAAGTAAGGCGTTGAATATTGAAGGAGGATACGACGATTCTAAAGTCTGAAAATCTCTATAAAATAAATACTTAAGTCTAACTGTAGTGAGAGCACAATGTAATGCTAGACAAGATATGAGGCCAATATAATATAAAACACCCTCCGCAGTCAAGTGGAGGCCTACGCATTAGAACAAGATATATTAAAAATTACATTTTAGAACATGACATATAAGGATTTTATATATTTAAAAATAACATAATACAATAAATATAACAATACAATAAATGTAAAATAAAGTCACTACGTAAATATACTGGAAGAAACAAAAAAAGATATAACAAGTATTTCATACAAATTCATTCAAACGTCTACAAAGTTGAATCAGGGCATTTGTAATGCTAATGGGAAGCTAAAGAGTAGTATAAAGAAACAATTTTTTACATGTATATATTAATAACGTTATTATTTATTTTGTTATGTAGACATTTATAATTTTATATGTTGAGACAGCGTATATGTAATTTACTGTGGAAAATGTAGGCGTAATATACTGGGAATATTTGTGGTTGGACAAAAATGTTATATATTAATCTAGAACCCTTCAAACCGATACGAACCCCCCCCCTCCTATACTGCTGGAATTATATAACATTACTCAACCATTATCAGGTCGTTTTTCTAAGATCCGTTGTAAGGCACGTGGCACGAAATTATATATTTGCATATAGCTCTACGGTAATACTAGCACTAGAAAAATACTATATATTTATATCAAACCCAAGGATTATCCTTAACAACGTTACATGAAAGGAAGAGATGGTATAAAGATTGTCTTTAAGCAGAGACAATTACAACTTTTACAAATTGCCCTTTTAAATTGTCTCTTCTCATCGGTATGCAAAGCTTTCACATAAAAGGAATTATATGTGATGATATTTTCTAATACTTGGTTTCTTTTAGGTACATAAAATAAAGTCATACTATTTTGAAATATAATTCTTAACACTATTGATAGATAAATGATTATGATAAGGAAGCTTTTTTTTTTGTATTGAAGTCTGTAGGATATGTGCCTTGTTCTGGTCTATGCTTCTATCTACTTTGAAACATTGCATTCATGCAAACAGGCCGGCTTGTTGTAGCCTAAAATGTATCTTTTCTTATAACACAAAAACGCAAATCAACAAAGCTACATAGGAAACAAAATATAATTATAATGTTCTCATATTCAAAATATAAAAGTTGCATACAAACTCTTTTAATAGAAAATAATATATTGGGGCGCATTTGATGTCCCTAGAATATTTCCACAACTTTATGATCCGGCTATGGCTTCAGCACAAGTCAAACTAGAAGCCTTTATGAGAATATTCTCCTTCTCTATACTCTCTTAGTTACGAAAACTACCCCTCCCCTACAAAAAAACAAACTTGTCTAAAATCATCCTCAATTTTTCCTTCCAGTGTGTCTACAGTATTTGACCTCTCGCTCAATCAATCAAAAAAAAAACAGCATAAAATTATCTACACTACTGACAGCTCAAAACTTCCCGAAAAGTATGCTGCTCAATAGTAATACCAACACACATAATTTACTGTCCACTTCCTGCCATCTGTTTCCGTTCTCATCAGAGCTACTTGCTTCTACCCCTTTCTGTGATATAGGATGTTTTGTTCGAGTAGTTAATAGTTTTGTCGTCTGCTTAGATTTTAAGTGCCGTAAGTGCATTAAAAATAACAATTTAAATAACCTAATTGCTAATGATGTCATCGAACTCCTTGAAAAAACGTCGAGAGAACAACAAATAATACACTCTTGAATCCATGGACCAGAGTTAGAGCCAATGAGGCAGCTGACGTGGAATTACACCCAATTTCCTTTCCGTTTCATTCACATCGCCCTCAAAGACCCGCTGAGTCTCATAAGATACGAGTGCAGGAGAACAGTGCCCGTGACAGACTAACCAAGCTTCTAGGGCTGTTATGTATCTACAATAGACAATCCTCGACTTTTTTGGGCGTGGAACAATGTTACAAGAAGAAAAGAATCGATGGTTACAATATTGAATATCGGCTAAGTTAAGGTTCGGACGTCGTAGGCAGCCAGCCTAATCCTTAAGTCATCGGGATGTAAACATCCCGAATGTATTTAGAGAGGCTTTAAAAGCTCAAATAAAAACAGTCTTGTGACAACTCTCGTTCAGTAACTACATTCAACCTCTTTCCTTTTTCTTCTCGTTTTTCGTTGACGATCGTTAACTGGTGCCGAAACCCGGGAGCGGAGTGGGTTCGAGTCATTAACGTGCGAGTTGGTTTTTGTTTTTTTTTTCCTTCTTATTCACTTTCGTGTGATTTAATTAAAGTAGGTAATGGTGGAATTGCGGCCGGCAGCGTTTGAAGTTCCACAGTTACCTAAAGAAACCATGGCTGAAGCCCATGCGAACACACTGGCGTGGATGAAGGTGCGGGCAGTGACGTCACAGGACATGAGGAAAATGATCTCAGACCTCGAAAAATTTTCTGGGGAAATAGGTGAGTTAAATCATTTTCTCAAAGGTGGAGATAGGATTATGGAGAGGATACAAGCCAAGATGGACGAAGGGTTACTCGACCCAGGTGACGCTAAGTCAATAAAGGCAGACCTGGTGTGCAGGGTGAAAAGGAAGGTGCTGAACCTGATACAGGCGGACGAGGAAACCCCGTGGGAGATAGTAAAGACGAGACTGAAAAAAGCATATGGGGGGGGACGATGGACCCCAGAGGAGGATATATTCCAAATGTTTCGAGAAATGAAATCTCCGAGATAGAATAGTGGACAGTATGCTGCAGTCCTGGTTGTCCGCTACAATAAAATAAATGAGAAAATGAGGGAGACAACTAGTGCCGATGAAGTGGAGGGCAGGATGGGATTCCTGTCAACAATCTTAAAGGTACAATTAGCGAAGGAGACGGGAAGGAAGGAAGGGTTCCCTAATGAGCGATCGTTCCTCGAATGCGCCCAGGCGATGATAGATGCTAGCGCAAGGGAAGAAGAAGTAAAAATGAACGAAGATGACAACGATTGGAGCCAGATCCCATATAGGAGAAACAGGACCCCAAAAGCAGTGTGGAGGAGACAGGAAACGCCGTTTGCCGGTAGAGACAGGGGAGCGACAAGAGAGAGAAGATTGGGAGTGACGAGGCCTAGGTACGCACCTCGGAAAGAAGAAAGGAAATGTCATGGTTGTGGAAAGACGGGCCATCTGGTAGCTCAGTGCCCTCGCACTAAGTGCTTTGAGTGTGGGGAAGAAGGACACATAGCAAGACAATGTCCATACTTGTTTCGTAGAAGGGAATTTCACAAAGCAGAACCAATGGAGGTGAACAACCAGGAAATCTGGGAGAGGCGGAGCGCGACACCAAGAGAAATTGGATCATCGGGCGACGAGTCATCAGGGACGTCGGAGACAGACGGAGAGGAGTCGAAGCGCAGCGGGAGCAGACGACGAGAGTGGCAGAAGAATCCCTCGCGCAGATGGGAGCGGCGTACGGAGGCCTGAGGAGAGTGGCAGCAGAGAGGCGACCGCATCCTAAGGTGCAATACAGTGCGGGAAAGGATGTGTGGTTTGCCAATTATCGAGTTCGGGAAGGGGGAGAGGTGCCTCATTGATACTGGCAGCACCAATACAATAATATCTCGTGGTGCGTTAGAGAGGTTGCGTAGAGGAGAGAGGGCACACCAGATCAAGGTATGTAAGTGTAAATTACTTACTCTTGGGGGACCCTGCGAAGTAATGGGAGAAGCGGTCGTGGGGCTGGAAGAATGGGCGAAAGTAATGGGTGACATAAAAGTACACGTCGTGGAAGACATGCCACGGGAATACCAGATAATAGTGGGGTGTGATTTACTGGGAAAAGTAGGCGCGCGCATCGAAAACGAGGGGGAGAACTGGAGGATCAAAATAGGGAAGCGAACCTATCGAAGCCGGGGGGGCGTAAGGGGCGAAACGGAGCAAATAGGAGCGGTTAAGAGAGTGGAGGATTGGAGGGAGAGTCTGAGGAGCGAGTTTAGGGATATTTTTTTCGCTGAAGGGGACAAGCTAGGAGCAACGGGGAAAACGCTACATGAGATCCCGTTAAAAGTAGAGCGGGTGACGTATGTGAAGGAGAGGCGGTATCCGCAAGCGCTCAGACAACACATTAGAAAGGAGATCGAGGATCTCAAGCGCCAAGGTATTATCAGAGATAGCACGTCTCCGTATAATAGCCCTTTGTGGGCAGTGATTAAGAAAAGTCGACCGGGAGAATGTGAGGAAAAATACCGAGTCGTGGTGGATTTTCGGAAACTTAACGATAATACCCTGGACGAAAAATATCCGATCCCGCGGTTCGAAGACATCCTAGACAGACTAAACGGTGCAAAATTTTTTAGCACATTGGACCTAAAAGCAGGGTACCATCAGATCAAACTAGCTGCGCATGACCAACATAAAACGGCGTTTTCGTTTGAAAGAGGGCATTTTGAGTTCACGAGAATGCCGTTCGGTCTCAAAAATGCTCCAATAACCTTTCAGCGTCTCATGGACGAACTTCTGAGAGGAATGGACGAAAATATGTGCCAAATTTACATGGATGACCTGCTGAACTTCAGCCGAACGGAATCGGAACATATTCAACACCTCCGGAACGTATTTGAGAGATTAAGGGATTTCGGGTTGAAACTGTCAATAGACAAATCGTCACTGGGGCAGGAGCAGATTAGTTTTTTAGGGCACACAATCTCACAGGAAGGGGTTCAACCAGACTCGACGAAAGTAGAAGCGATCCAGAGAATGGAGGTGCCAAAAGATGTAAAAGGGATTCGGAGATTACTGGGCACGCTCAATTACTACCGCCGTTTCGTGCCGGACATGGCAGAATATATGGTACCCATTAACAATTTACTACGGAAAGGAGCACGGATAATGATCACGCCGCTGATAGAGCAGAATATCCGCAAATGCTTGGCACGTTTGCAGGAGGCGCCGATTTTGGCTTTCCCTAACTTTGAGAAGGATTTCACGATCACCACCGACGCAAGCGACTATGCCTTGGGGGCAGTATTGTCACAGGAAGGCGAAGGCGGGGAAAGACCGGTGGCTTACGCGAGCAGACGCCTGACGGACACGGAGGCGCGGTACAGCGCTCTGGAACGAGAACTCCTCGGGATAGTGTGGGCCATTGGGCACTTCCGTCCGTATGTATTTGGCAGAAGGTTTCGAATACATACCGATCACCGACCTCTTCAATGGGTCGGAAAACTCAAAGAATCCTCCTCAAGGGTAACAAGGTGGAAGGAATTCTTAGCCCAATACAATCTGGATATTGTATATAAGCCAGGCAAAGACAACGTCGTGGCAGATTGGCTGTCGCGCGCTATTATGGTGAACGCCATAGAAGAAGGGGAAACATCGAGCGGTATGAGGCAGTTCATTGAGGAATGGACGCCTGGAGAAGCGGGCAGGAGCAGCACGCGGAAAGATAGTGACAGGAGTGCGGACACACCATCAGACGAGTCTATAGGAGAGAGACCGCGTGATATGGAGACGACGGACGAAATTATCAATGATAAGCGGAGACAGATCATTTGGAAAACTCAAACATCGGGTGCTCTGAAAATACTCCATAGTACGTACGTTAGGAGTCAGATCGCGACGATTTGGTCACCACCGGGAGTTCGAGGAGATCAAATTTGTCAGGCTCTCAAGGACGTGTCCAAACCCGGCAAAACACACCATTTATTCGTGGGCAACGAGACTGTGTGGGACAAAATTAAAAAGCTGTGGCAGAAAGAGCTGTTGGGGGTGGATCGCTCGTTCATTCGGTGTCTTTCCGTGGTCCAAACCCTGCGGGACGAGGAGCAGCAACGCGAGGTAACACTGGCGTATCACCAAGGAAAAACCAACCACCGCGGTGGGCAGGAGACGGCACAAGCGCTACGAAGGCGCTATTTTTGGTGGGGGATGCAGCGGACTATTCAGGAGGTAATCGGAGCATGCGAAGTTTGTCAGAAGACGAAATATGATAGAAATCCCCCGCAGGGACTCCAGGAGGAATCACCCACGGCAGAAGCACCACTGACGGAGATTCAAGTGGACACCTTCACGTGGCGGGGTTTTAAGTGGGTCACTATCATCGACCCATTTAGCAAAGTGGCTATGGCCTACGCGGTGGGAGACAAGTCATCAGATTCCATATTACAAGCCCTCAACACATGGTTTCAGTTCTACGGCATACCAGAGAGGATCTCGTCGGACGGGGGACGGGAGTTTGACAATGCAACCGTGAGAGCCGAAATGCAAAAACGGGATGTGGTATGGCATTTTAATACCCCCGGGCATCCCAAGAGCAGGGGAACCATCGAAAGGTTACACAGCACCCTCAGCGACCACTTACGCGTGTACCAGGTGGATAAAGGCCTGTCGGCGAACGTAGCGATGCCAATGGCGGTGGCGGCATACAACCACTCGATACATGCCACGACGGGGTTAGCACCCTTCGAAATTTTGTTTGGATTACGAGTGAGACCGAGGAACTGGCCAGAGACGGTGGCGGATGAGGGAATGGTGGCACAGCTCCATAACACCCACATACAGCTCGGAAAGATGTGGTACAAAGTACGCGATAAGATTATGCGCGAAAAATCCAAGCGCGTGGCACGGGCAAATTTGAAGGGCGGGATCGCATAGGAGCAATATCGATTGGGACCGTTGTGTACAGAAAAGTCGTGTCAAATCGTAGTAAGGAACTTGTTCGGTATGAGGGGCCCTTTAAGGTCATCATAATTCGGGAACATAATCTCGTGACCATCGAGAGTATGACCACCCCAAAGAAGAGGCGAACCGTTCACATTGAACAGTTGAAACTCCCAACACAGGGGGGAGGGTGTTGAATGTGCGTAAGATGGTGTGCCCTCGATCCGATACGGAGCAACTGATCCGGAATCATATGTTTCACATGTTCACATTCACATGTGCTGCTCAGAGAGAGTTTTTGTTTTCATTATTTATATTGTGGATGTTCCATTTTTTTTTTACCTGGCAGCCACCGGGTCCAGGGCGAATGTATTATTTTTTGTTATTATTATTTTTGTTTTATTTCTGTATTATCTCTTTTCTTTGTTTTTTTGTGAGGACTATGAATATATTAGACCGTAAACGTGATGTAAGGGATTACAGGCTGTGTGCTGAGTGCGGCGGACCTTGGAGTTTACGAAGAGATATGCGTAAACTGGCAGGGGGGAGTTAAGGTTCGGACGTCGTAGGCAGCCAGCCTAATCCTTAAGTCATCGGGATGTAAACATCCCGAATGTATTTAGAGAGGCTTTAAAAGCTCAAATAAAAACAGTCTTGTGACAACTCTCGTTCAGTAACTACATTCAACCTCTTTCCTTTTTCTTCTCGTTTTTCGTTGACGATCGTTAACTGCTACACCAAACAACATTCATCCCTCCCCCACCACGATGTGAATACTATAATGTTCACAAGAAATAATCAAAAGTCCAATGTAAGGCACATAATCGTTGAAGTTTCAGCTGGCCATAAACAAAAGTGAAACACAAGGCAATTCGAGGAACGCTTTGCCTGTGTATAATGCTTCAAATACATTTGAGTCTATAATGAAATGTGATTATGTAATCCTGCTTTTTTTTAAGACAAACATTAATGTTCGTAACAAACAAATAACGATTCAGTCATAAGTTTCTATTTGTAATCGAATATTTTATTAGGTTCTTTATTTTTTTTTGGATGCGATCTTATGTAATTGGAAATGTAATCTTTTATATCGCTAATTAAACTTAACCAAGATAGGCACCTATGATCACGTGATTGCACAATGCACAAAAAATAAATAAATAAAAATCTAGGTACTGCTGTACATTATTTTTTTTTTCATTTACTTACATAATGTCAAAGTTGTATTTTCAATGCCGCAATATCTTTTATATTGTTAGACCATTCCGTTTGGCACCTTGTGTTTTAATCATGATTTATTGAGAAGCTTGGCTATTTCGTCTAGTCACAAAAATCACGAAAAACTGCTGTTTATTAAATGAGTGGAAATTTGGATTGTTTGTACTGTTTAGTTAAGACAACGTAACCAAATAACCCAATAAAGCACATCATAGCCAATAATATAATATCCAGTCAGAAAGAGGCATACTTACAAAATACAACGCTACTACAAACCTAGCTCTCAAAGTACTGTCAGATCATTGCTAGTCGTGAATATCTATGAGGTTTTGTTAGGAGATCGGCTTCCACTGATGAATAAGACTTGTTTATTTTCGGGTTAAGCAGATCTCTCAGTGTTTGTCCCCCCACTGAAGGTGTCTCACTGACCTATCCACGCCGGAGGAGAAAGAACTAAGTTCTGTGGGTATTTCACCCTTACTTGTGGCCTAGTCGGCGGTGAGCTTGTTTGTTGTTTGATCTGGGCATGGTGCCAGGTCGTAAAAGATGCTTCGACAGTGCACGATGTTCAGGAGAAGAGGTACAGGTTTATGCATAAGTATTCTTAGTGTTAGTAGGAGGGTATTCAAGTGACAACAAATTCACACTCGGTATAAGTGTGGGCCGCCCGACTCCTAAAGAAGGTGAATGGATACCGGTAAGAGGCAAACTGGATCGCAGGGGGAGTTCCGCTAGTGCCTTTGAAGCTGTCGTCAACGTGGAAGCAACCAAATACTTAGGTTCACTCCAAGTAGTGCTAGAATGTTATAAGTTCCGTTCTAGTAAAACGAGCAGACGACGGGAATCTCTGCTGGGAAAGTTGTAGAACCCACTAGTGCGTGACTGGGTCTAGCCGGCAAGAAACTAGAGAGGCATAGAGGTAACTAAATAAGAAAGCCATGGTTTGAGTTGGACCCTGGTCTGTCTATGCTCTCTATGGACGCGTGTGATTTATAGATATTTATAGAAGTATTTAGGTCCATTCTAGTTAGAAACAAAATGTCGAGTCCTAATATAAAATAGGCGTACCATTAGCCAGATGAATCCATCCAGATGCTGCGTCAACAGTCCGGAAAAGATCAGGGTCATCAGTGACTCAATAGTTGTCTGCATTGTTCTGGTAATGTACGGCCTGTGATGATGGCTGTGATGGTATTGCTGTACCTGCTATTTGTTAAGGATGATTGCTAGTTGTGTTAGAGAATGAGTGTTATTTGTCTTAGCGGTGTGTAAGCTCGGTTAATTCACCGAGCCGGAACCTGCCAATGTATGTTTTAAATTGGCATTAAATTAAATTACAGGATAGTATTACTTGTTGCGTGAGAAAGATTTGATACTATCGGTTATTTAAGGCTTTAAAAAGAAAAGTTTTTTTTTTTTTACTATAGTAATCTTAATCGTTTATTTTCATGAGCATAAATCGAGTAATTGAAACTAAACGTAATTACATATTAATTTGTTTCAGTGTCAGTAATTTATATACCAGTCACTTAGTGTGTTTAATTGGAATCAGCTAGACTTGAACTCATATCCTTTGTACAATCTAGCAATAACATTGATTAATATGCAGTACAATATTCCCTTAGAATTTTTCACTAATTGCTTTGTAACTTGGTTGTTGGCGGTGTAGTTCTCTTCAACTTGCAACTTTGAAGTCGTAAGAACATACTAGTTTCGTGTGTTTGTCACTTTTTTCACTCCGTGTTGTGATGTTGCTGTTCCTCCAGGATATCAGAAAGTTTCTGTCGTTTAGTACGTAAATTGAACCGTACCCACTTTCCTAACATTAACAATTCATAGCGCATCAATTTATATTTTTTATTTGCTTCTTTATGAAAGAATTCTGCTAATCCAAAACAGGTAATGCACATACATAATCTATTACATATTATTTGATCAATAGGTAGTCTAGTCAAACAACAATTTCTTTAATGTGTACATTGTACTGTTGAAATAACTGTACAATCTCGATTAACCGGGGTAACTAATGACGTGGAAAGTATTCCCCGATAATCAAAAAACACGGATGATAGAAATATTTTTTATAGTCGTTTGATGTTAATAAACAAAAAAAAACACCAATTTTCAACTCAAAATAAAAATGTTTTGTTTTTTACTCTCAGATTTGATTGTTCTAAATTTTGTTTTTTGTTCTTAAAGAAATAATTTTTCAATAATTGTAATTGCATCTCAAAAACAACGATAATCGCATCTATTATCGTTCGGGTGGGTTTCGCACTTTTTCGTTCTAGAATAAAACGAAGCAAAGTCTTTCTGTACCTTCTTTTAAAATTATTTGATGAAATTTATATGATGTGACCAGTCAATAGGTACGTAGCCATCAGATTTATGGATCATTGTGCATTTAGTTGAGACAATGAAATTGAAATAAATAAATTAATTGAGTTATAGATTGTAATCGACGTGGGTTTGAATTAAAAAAAAACTTTAATGTTTTAACTGGTACGATTGACATATGTTGGTATGTTTTCAAATATTCTGGAAATATACCAGATAAGTCGAGCTATCTGGAAAATGAGTTAACCGTATCTTTAGGTTTCTTTTTTAATAATTCAAGGCGTGTAAAGGTTAGTTCTTATTCAATTGCATGAGGAAGAATTCCTAATTTGTAGTTTAAGGTAGCCTAATTTTGTTCTTTTAATTTAAGTAACTCGATATGTTCGTTTCTTGAGTCAATGATTTCGATTTCTGTTTTTTCACGATCACCTCAGATATATGTAAATGTTCTATGCATGTTCATGTCACTTAAAGCATTAGATAATGACTGTGAAGCACAATTGAATGCGTTCATGCTCTAATAGAAAAAACTAGGAAGAATAACCAGAAATCGATAGATTCAGCTGCAGCGTCTCAAAGGACTCTTGTACAAAAATATATTTATTGCTGAAAGACACAGGAGTTTTTTTGTTTTTTTTTTTAGAAAACAATGCTATTTATTCATCTTATTAGTTAATCTACATCCGTTAAGGAATAACTTCTTTCTCTACGCAGCTTTATTGATTTAAACCCGAACGTTCTGGTATAAATCAATTAAAGCTGTGTAGAGACAAAAGATGATTTATATCATAATATTCACGCAGAGGTACCACACTGTCAATCTACATCCAACACTAAACTATACAATTAAATATTTCAAACATACGCCTGTTAATAGTTTACTATAGTTGAACCGACCGTGGCACAATCCTCTGATTGTTAGCTGGGATAGGACGGAATGACGAGTGGCTGCCATATCGGGCTCAGGCCTCGTAAAAATTGATGACAGATAGCCGGTCCGAGTTTCTCTTTCTTGTTATATCTGGCAAGTGGGTACTTGCGCTCTGGCGAAATATTCTATGAACTTTCCCACGGTCCCTTCGCCTCGTTTTTAGCCTCACTAAATTATCTATTAGGCAAATAGTCATCTAAGTAAGGACCCCTTATTATAGAGATGAATAATACTATCATTTTTTTTTTAAAGGGCTGTTTATTGATTTCGTGCGTCTCTGGTTGAGTTATTTATACATAGAGTTTATCCAACCCTGTTGATAATTAGACACCGTCGTCTACTCTCCATATGATAGATGTGCTCTCTTGAGACCTTTTTCAGCAGGACCAGGAGGCCGAGAGGACTTTCTCAAGACATACTGAGGGAAAATCATCCACCTCACGTAGGCTTGAAGAAATAATAATAGGATTCTAAGGAAGTGCTAGAAATGACACTTTGAGAAGATCAGTCTGAGGGTGAATGTAGCCCCCGAAATTATTAGATCACTATACACACCCCCTACCTGAAAATTGGAGATTTCGGCTGTATACCTTACCGACCACAGATGACCTATAATCCACAAAGTGCCACTAACTGCGGTGATGAGAGCGCTGCAGAACGTATGCAATTTGTGTGTAATAAGCGACGTTAGTGAGTAGAATACGAGCATTATCGAAAACACACGTGTGCTATCGGGGCTTACAAAGCTGTATTGAATTTAAATAGAGCTGGTTCTATTAAGGTAATTTGGGTATAATATTCAAACATCAATAAACTTTTAAAGTAAATTTTTTTTCAATTTGAACCAAAAACTATTAATAAAATTACCAGTTTAAAAAAAATGTTAGATATCTACCTATAATAATTATTAATTTTAAAATATTTGAGTGAGAATCACTTAATTTAATTCTAAGAGTGCATATATGCTTAATTTAACGTTAATTTTGAAAATAATAAGTATTTTAAAATATTTGCAGGATTAGTAAAGCGGTAATTGGCATCCTTCCGTTCCGATTCCTTTCATTCCCACCTCTCCTCTCTGTCTACCAGGGATAACACCCTTCGGAATGTAACTAAACAAACCCTCGGTAGACTCTCACTACCTTCCTGATTCCACCCGCCTCCTTTAGGCATTCCACACCCTATATCCTTCTCATACATCCTTCAAATGGGGGACTCCCCTTAGTGAAAGGCACTCATTAGCCCAAAGTAATTTTCCTTATTTTTCCCACATCCTATTTTATAAGTTTGAGAGCTAAGAAAAAAAACAAAAAAAAAACAAACTAAACAAACCCTAAAGTATCATCCTGTTTCACACCCACTCCGTCGTGATGATGGACCCTGGGCGGCTTCGGATGGGGATAGGTCGGAAGAATTTGCTCTTCATCTTTCCCATACATTCACACCTCACCTTTCTTATCAAAACCTTACTCACAGCACAGTTGAAGGTTTCCTCTCTTCCCCTATACCTCTCATAATGTGGATTTGGGAGGCCTCTCGGCTGTTTGTAAATAAATGAGAACATTTATCTCAATTACTAGGAAGATTGTAATTTTAGCACAATTAAGAGGTCATATATACATATAAAATATTAGTAGATTTTTTTTTTGGCTATATCTAGCTTATCTAGGGCGACAGTTTAAGTTTTGAAGTTACTATTGATCTACAATCAAATTTTAGCTAGTGGAAAGGGAGGAATTTTTTTTTTTTTTTATTAATGTTGCTTTTGTCACATCAGTTGAAATGAAGCCTATTTATTATGTACATTTATTTCCAGGAAAATGGATTTTATAATTAAAATTCCCTTTAAAAAGCTCAGATTCAAAGATTGGATTTACGGATAAAGAAAAGTTCTTCAGGAAACGTTCATGGGAAATGTTTTACTATAGAAATTTCAGTCTATCTTATGTCTTCAGTCTATCACTTTACGGATCATTACATTGTAGACCTTACTAACATCTTTAATATTTTAGCTTTATTTCCGATACATGTTTCATTTGGGTTCCGTAAAACTGGGTGACTATTCCCCATGGGGTGGAATTGTCAGGATAGCTTCCTGACATCGAGGCTACCTATGATCGAAGTTCCTATGTTGTTTGTGAATAATAAAAAAAAAAAATACTTGAACTTTGTGGGGGAACTTATCTTGACAATTGTCCCACTATGACGGTCACCCAAATTGACGGTACATAGTAAGTTAACATAATTGGTAGGTGTGACTAAATATTCTATTAGACTGGATCTCACATTCCCTCATTGAGACCCGGTGACTACTCAGCAGAGGAGCCCTCCCCAGGCCAATCCCTACCAATACAGTACCTTGAGGCTTCACACTTGCAGACAGGAACAATAACCACTGAGCATGATGTTGTATAAGCGATTCTCCGCTCACGTCCGCCACGGCCATCTACACATTCCCTCTAATGGCTGGGAAATATCAGGCATCGTGAAAGTACCGTCCGAACACTCCCGTTTCCCGGACCGTCCTACTCACGACCCCTTCGAACCCTGTGCTTCCTTTAAGTTGGGCAACGTTACCTGTCACACAGTAGATCTTGTCTTGTACAGAACATTTATGGTAAAAAAGTCACGAGAATGTTTGTCTATCTTAAATTCTTTTTATTTATTCATCGATAGCAATTTTCTCCCCTTCAAAGTAATCCCCCTCAGATATAATACATTTGTGCCAGCGCTTTTTCCAATATCCGAAGCACTTTTCAAAACTCACTATTCGATATAGCCCTTAGCTCCTTCAGCGATTCTTCTTTTATCTCATCAATCCTGTCAAAACGTCGTTCTTTTAAGGTTTTTTTTTTTCAACTTTTGGAACAAAAAGAAGTCACAAGGAACCATGTCCGGCGAATTCGGTGGCTGAGGTAACACAAAAGTGTTGCTTTTTGGTATAAAATTACGAACAATCAGTGATGTGTGAACGGGAGCGTTATCGTGATGCAATATCCACGAATTGTTTTGCCGCAATTCCGGTCGTTTTCGTCGGATCGCTTCACGTAAACGGCGCATTACTTCGAAGCAATATAGTTTGTTGACCGTACGACCTTTTGTCAGGAACTCATGGTCCACTATGCCATTGAAATCGAACAAAGAGAAATTATAAAATTCTCGTTACTTTTTGTTCAAACCTCATACATTATTAAATAGAGTCAAAACACATTAGAGAACAGTTACACGAAAAAAATGAAGAAAAACATTTGTTGGTTCTTAGAAATTCAGGGTAGCCAGAAGGCACTGTAAGAGGTGTGATTCTGTATTAAAATAGTTGAATCTAAAAGATGAAAAAATTCTGAATGCCATGCCACATCAAGGATTTATACTGGACCAGAGACTACATCACGAGGAAATAACCAGAAACTAACAGGCGATACAAACCACTTCTTTACCTCATGGACAATCGTTCAAAAACTATAATAGATACAATACAAGACTTACGAAAGAGCTTGAACTAAAGAACGATACTCTAATCGGTAATGTGAAGTTGAAGACTGGTGGAGTGCCAAGCCCTTCAATATTCTTTGCTCCCATCTACGAGTATATCACCACCCTTCACACTGATCTCAACATCCCGTTCATTTCAGAACTAACTACCTCCTGCTACCAGAATTTCAATTCCAGCCTCCCTCGCCATTGTAATCCACATACTAATACTCCGTACTCGCATTTCACTCTTCAGTTTTCTTTTGGCCGCCTTCAAACCAACCAACATTTTGTTAGCTCTGTGATGGCTACTAAAGGGGCAAGTGATTTTATATATATATCACAAATCGTGGACAATTTTTTCTTTTATTTCATTCATTGTCTCTGGTGAATAATTATTTCTCACATAGTTTTACTCGAGTTCCTGCACATCCTGTGCGTAGACGGAGTTAACCTCTGACCGCCATTGACCTATAGTTCCGATACGTTTTCAGATAAAATATCACCTTCAGCTATTTTCTAGGCTATTAGCCTTCGGGAGTTCCCTTTGATTAACGACTTACGTGATGTCGGATTCACACAGGGGTCAGACTGTACAATATTTTATATAAGGGTTTCTCCCGGAAATATTTTCATGTAATGATATTCTATCAATTCATATTATCTTTCAAGAAGTATTATAATAAAAATTCGTTAACCAAATCCTTTAGTGTATCGGATTACTTCATAGCTGCAACAAAGGTATCCTTATCTGTCTAATGATTCAACAGTTAATTTCATTTGATATAAAATGCCTAAATCGTTTTAGAAAAGGCAAATGACCGCATGCTTCCTAACTGTACATTAGAACTTTGTTTGATGTGGACATTAAACATGAGTGAAATTCGCAGTTCAACTAGAAATCCATTAGCTTACACATAAGTAGGGGTGAGGACGGTATAATTTGTATTCAAATTAAATTTGAAGAGAATGAAGGATGCTATATTATTATATTATTATTATTATCAGCACTGCGTTTATTTGTAACTTATATACCATATCTCAAAACCTTACAGCTAAATGTTATAGGTTTAGCATGAAAATAAGAACATTAAGGTAGTGTTACTGCGCTGGAATGATCTCCTTGACCTTACCACTTGGAGCTAAAAATGTTAATATACAATAACTATCGCAATTTCGCAAAGAAGTATGTGGTAAATCTCCCGCTGGTGGGTCTTGTACCATAGTAATGAATATTTATTCAATTATTGTACCATCAGAACCACAATCCAAAAGGAATGCCCGCTGTCAGACGTGTATGGTGAAAAATAATAAAGAAAAATCCATTCTCATAAAACGTTTATTGCGCTCGACCATCTAGTTAAAGGTTACCTGTTGCAAAAATAATTTTTTTATTTAATTTATTTTCTTCCTAATTTATTGCTTGCTAGCGTTAGTTTCAAAACTATATATAACTTGTTATTTGCACCAAATATGGATTTTACGAGTACTCCCGTGCACCTATCGTGATCAAATGTTATTACTTGGTTCCTACGAGCAAAATGTACTCACATTACCTTTACCCTCTGCCGCAAGTCCAATAGTTTTTTTTTTTAATTCCATCCCTCATTCCGTGTCTGATACAGTACTGTATTTAAGCTCCCGTCTCAACAATATGTTAAAAAGACAAGAACTAAAAAGACGCTATCCACAAATGTACATACTACTTCGAAGGACATCTCAATAGAAACTAAATTACTAATCTACAAAGTTATACTAAAGCCAATCTTGACATGCGGAATATTGCTATGGGGGACAGCAAAAAAGTCGAACATCAAGCGTATCCAATCCTTTCAATCAAAAGTCCTGAGAACAATAGTAAATGCCCCTTATTACATCAACAACAAAACCCTTCATAACGTTCTTAATATACCCTACATTCTTGAACTCATCCATTCCAAGTTCATGAAATTCCATAGTAACCTAACCAACCACTCCCAATCCCGTAGCACAGTCATTGGACTGCACCACTCATCCCTATAATCCTCCTCCTCGGAGTCTGGAACGGCAGTGGCCTCGTGACCTGCTATAAATACGTGACAGTGGGAGTCAAGCGAGTGAACATCAAACGTATGCAATCCTTTCAATCAAAAGACTCGTATCCGGTGACGTGCCTGAAGGAGGAGGAGGAGGAGTCAACAACAATTTATTAAGATAAAATTACCATCTGCCTTCTTTATTAGGCAATAAGTAATTGAGATAAATGTTATCATTCATACCATATTTACAACATCATTCACTCGCTCATTCATACAATATTTACAAACAGCCCAGAGGCCCCCAAGTCCACATGATTGTCATCTCCTTCGCATGCGAAGGAGGCAGCGGAGTCTTGGGAAGTCCCCCACGCTCCTAAGTCAGCCGCGCCACTGGATACCAGCCTGAAGGAGGACCGTGAGGGACTTCGTCTTTGACCGAAAACTCCGCTTCGTCTTTCGCAAGCGAGGGAGGTGACAACCAGGTGGATTTGGGGGTCTCTGGGATGTTTGTAAATACTGCATGAATGAAGAATTGTAAATATGGTATGAATGAAAACATTGATCACCATTACTTATATCCCAAAAAGGAAGATTGTAATTTTAGCACAATAAACATTTTGGATTTCGATTCCTACAATGTTTTCCTATACTTGATGTCTGATATATCATATTTTATTTAAGGTTTAGTATCTAAGAATGGTCCTCGTTTCTTCTCTATCGAAATGAACTTAATACAGCAAGAAGAACCAAATGGTCTCAAAAGATGACAGATCCTATAATCTGACAGATGACAGACCCCGGATTCCTCAAAGAAGCCACCCGCCAGCTAATGATACAGATCCAAAGTCTTTGTTGCCCGTAATAGCTGTGGAGGAGCTAGTGAAAGGTCAGCCCTCCTATTACATAAATACATCATTGGGACAACCGCTCTGCTACAACGCCTGGATATTGCTTGTAGGTTTTTTAATAATATTACTATGGTAGCAGATTAAAATTGAATTGCCCCTATTTATGATATATAACAGTATTTCCTTGTTTATATGTGTAGAAATATATTAGGATTACATAGATAAAACACAGACGCTAGGTTAACTCGTGTATTCCACCATAGTTGTTTTAGTTACAATGAGGCCATATGTTACATATGTATATAATGATCTTGATGTAAGTACAAAGTAGAGGCCAATGCCACATCAATATTATTTTTTACAATATGCTCTACGCTATGTCTAACTGACGTTTTAAAACATAGCTGGTAATACTGGTGTATTTCGGTTTAGTATTCCTTGTAATTCACCTTATATATTTTCCATTCATGGGTTAAAATTATGATCGGTGGACTTAAAACAATTGAGGACCTAATGCAAAACCTGCCTGTTTGACTTTTATAAATTATTATAGCGGGAAACAAAATATTTAGTAGCAGAAGACATTACACAGAAGACAGTTAAAGCAAAGGTTAGTTGATTTACCATTGCTTGAAACATATTTATTTTTGTATCAAAGCACATTTTTTAACGGCTTGAACGGTGGGTGGAAAATAAAAGCGTTGAATCTTTTATAGCTTCTGTGGTGTAACTCGAGAAAGTTTAAATGATAGCTAAGCGTGACTTTTTTCAGGTTTTTTTTTCTTTTTTTCACACTTCTCTGTTATTATTTCAAAACTGAAAGATTATCAGTGTGATCCAAGGCATTATAATTTCCGATCGTTCATTTTCAAAGTCGAATGTTTGTTTACGTACGATATGTTTACGAACTCTCCTTCCGGCCATAGCTATACAAATTGAGAAAAAAACCGTTTTGAAAACGAGGAGAGCCGAATTATCCAGTGCGAACTAATGCCAAAAATAATCAGTAGTTTCTCAGGACACGGGCAAAGATGAAATAAATGCAAATGAATTGGCTCTGACTTAAGTGAACTGACCTTTCTTACTTTCGTCCTAGCCCGGGCCAAGGACCTCCCATTTCATTCCTATCGCAACTCTTTTCGTCTGATCCTTCCTTGAGTATTGAGTATTCCGCCTATTTATTCATGTAAATTATTCACCGCCTCGGAGAATTCCGCATTTGAATTGAAACCTAATCGCGCTTTTTGTGGGGCTAGACACCAGATATGTTTTTAACCCAAAGAAACACTGCTTGAGCTAAGATAGGCGCTATAAAAATATAATCCTATGGATATGAAGTTTTGTTCTACATTACAAAGCACCTTGAAACATAAACGCCAGCCCATAGTAATCACAATTATCTATATCTCAGAAACTATTTTTGGTTTTAAGTACTGCATTAGAAACATAACCATCCACAGAGATCTGCATGATGATGTGCCAACTGCCTTTGACCTCAAACTATCCAAATTTTTGAATTTGACGAAAAGTTCGGTCTATCTTTATCTTTTTGCCATCTCATTGCCTAGTAATCCTCCTCATCACCTAAACCGGAGTTGCCTTCCCGATTTTGCAGATTGAAAAGTGTGTCATGGGGTCCTGGTACTGGCCCTCCATTACCACTTATGTACTGAGTGACAGCGGCTCTATTGTAGTCTCCCTGTTTTCCCTACTCCTTTATTAAGTGCCTAGGAATTTAATAAAGGGGTCTAGGCACTTATACAAGATTCAAAAGGACATCAGGCAGTTAGTCAAAAATGAAATATAACGGATAAATACATGATTATTCATTTCATACAGATACATAATTATTTCTTCATGCAGCTAAGACTATAGTGGAATTAGTTTTTTCCTATAACATACGCAGTGGTTGCATGTACATTTTTTTATCAGACTTAGGAGCGAAGCCCTGACCGTCAGACAAAGAAAAAAAGGTGTTTAACAAACAAAGAAACAAACAAGGAAAAAATAAAAGGCTTACAGTTGTGTTTTTATCTTGTTTGGCCAACTGACTAAACGGTCGACGTCTAATCAGGCGTGAACTATAGAAACCAGTCTTCTATGTCAGTCATGTTGTTTTTATTAAGGCCAGTAAAAAAAAAAAAAAATGCAAAGAAAACGTAGTATTTTTTTTTTATCTAAAACATGTTTTTTAAAACAACCAATTAAAAAAAATGAAAATCTCGTGGAATCCGTTATCAGAACTGTATATTTTGAAAAATATTGTTTACTATCTTGCCCACTTGACTGACGCTACAGCCACAAGTCTCCAACGTTTCCAGAATGGGATCGTGCAAAAAGTGGTCCGACATACCTCTCTTGAGAGGTTAAAGAACGCCGACCTGCACCCGTTGCTTGATGTGCCGACGGTGGATGAGTTCATCCGCCGGAGACACATCAAATTTTGTCAACGCGTTGCAGCACCTCACAAATCCAATGTTTAACACTATGCTAAGGTTTAACACCCCACCACCCCTCCCGAATCGATGGCAACAGACTGTCGAGGAAAATTTAGGTTAAGAATTAGTACGTAAGTTAGTTTTTAACTTTTTTTTGTTGTGATCAAAAAGGTGAGCCCCATCACCTTGTAGAGTCATGTCAATGAAGCCAAGTACATTGTGTGTCATTGTACTTGTATTGATTATATAACTTCTATACCGATTCAGACCTTGTATAGAGTTAAAATAAAAGTTTTGTCATATTTTTAAGGGGATTGGGAAAAAAAAAAAATGTTTACTAATTTCTTCTTAACAGCTGATAAAAAATCTTAAATGCGACTTCAAACACAACAAATAACAAAATATGTTGGCGCATTAAAGAAATTCACCAAAACGTTGGTTGTTGCAAATCCGTATGTTCTCTTTTAAAACCGTTTAACTCGTGAAGCATAAGATGACCCAACTTTGTTTGAACAGTACTTTGAAGCGTAATTCGAGTATAGAGGAAAATTAAAGCAGAGGCATACTTTGTTCATGAAAGTTGCTAAACGTAATTGAGGAAAACAACGTTAAGCGTAGTTTCGATGAGTAGTACATTTAATTGATTTTAAATGAGTACAAACATCTTCTATTTTTAATTTTAATATCTCGCTATTTTTCTTTGTTTCTAGGCCTTTACCTTTACCATGACTAATGACTTTTTTATGGTTACATTAATCTGTATAGACCTTGTTCCTAGCTCAGGACTATCTATTATGGACCAATGCCAAACAGTTTAAGAAGAGAGATTTAGACTGTACCTACTAGTTTTGGCCAGTGGTATGTGGGAGTTACCTGGTAGGAAAATAGGACGAGCGAGACCTTACATCACAGCCCCTCATCAGGCATCATTAGACGTCTGGGGTACAGTTCTTTTGACCCCGGTGTCAGTCACTACGACTGACTGTTATCAAATCACTTTCAACTGTACCGTTTCAATGGGAGCGTGTTTTATCAAATTTGGCTCATGTGTCATCTGTGAGCCATAAGAATGATTATTTAATGATGGATGATGAAGGATAGGTGATGAAAAAGTATGAGCAAATGTATTTTGTGGACCTTATAACTGCCGGGATGGAATATAACCTATTTAGATACTACAATAATGTTCACTAGAGTTGGGTCTAGTATAATTTTTTCTTGAATTGGAATATTTTTGAATGTTTGATTCATGTTTAGTATACCTTTAAATTATAGACATGCTTTGTGTATAATTTAAACAAAAGTTTACAGTAAAAAAAATTTATTTTAATATAAGCTAGTACAAGAATCCTTTCTAGGTATATATTGTTTAACCCTTTCTTGTTTTTTTTGACAAGAAACATACAATTCTATATTGAGGTCCCGTTTGATGCCGTGACATGAAACGTGCTGCCGTCTCCTTAAAACGTGATAAAGTTTCACTAGGGGCAATTAATTTTTAACGTCAAGTAAATAAATATTGAAATTGTGAGATACGCTCAACTTGACTTTAGCGTCGTTTTAAACAATTGACACTCATGAGGAGCTATTAAGATATATTGAAATTATGTGAAAATTTTTGTCAGAAAACAATGAAAATGATATTTATAAGTTAATCATTTCATATAACTGAATCAACAACTTTATTATGATAAAATTGCAATCTTCCTCATTGGGCAATAAGTAATTGTGATAAATGATCTCATTCATGCCATATTTACAATTTTCATTCACTCGCTCATTCATACAGTATTTACAAACAGCCCAGAGACCTCCCAACTCCACATGGTTGTCACCTCCCTCGTATGCGAAAGAGTCCTTTGAGAAATCAGATTTTTTATAAACATGACAATTTGACGATTTAATATAGAGGCAATAAACATTATTACTACTTAAACTAATTAAGGGAAATCGACATTAAAGACATTACTTCAGAATTGAATTATTTCATATTTTTTAAATCCAATAGTATGCCAAAATGGTTATACGAATTATGTGAATTATATAAAGTTAATTTAGTATTTATTACCGCGTCTTTTTTCTTTAGGGCTGTCATTTTTCTTTTTCTTTTTATTCGTCTACTATTCCTGTAGGCTTCTTGGGCATTCGTAAACTGTATACTATAAGGTGTGTAAGAGAAAATAAATGAGAAATAAATACATGAATGAAGAAGGCACCAAAATTACTTTATTAGTAATCTAGTAAAATAAGATTTAGTAATGTTTACCTAGAATATGCAACCTAGATTATTTTCCAAGCTTTACCTACATCTCCAACATTGCAGACATCATTCGATATTTGAGTATTCATGGAAAGTTGGGTCTATAATTAATATTTATGCTTATACTATCAATAATTAACATTTCGTATGATAAATATATTTCTGTTCTTCACTTATTATAAAAGTATTTGAAGCATTTGAACTTTGACTTTGTAGGAAATTGAAGCGGGTTCTCAAACGTTGTGCTGCAGAACTTGATTAAGCGCTGAGAACCCGCCATTTACATAATCCAAACTGCAATCTCCAATTGCGACGGCGTTGAATGAATGCTAGAAAGTGATTAATTGATGTGTGGGTAATTGAAGTAAAATAATTGACTATATTTTCACTGAATAAAGTGCATTGTACTGCGTTTCGTAAGCATTCTTAGGATTGCTTCTTCTGAAACCGAATTGAACTGCCACTGTCTAAACTGACGATTTGATTGAATTATAATTCTATAACTTTTCCGGCACGTTTGTAGGATGGATAGATTGTTATGATTTATTGATGGATAAATTGGAAGAGCATTAATTTGTTTATTATAGCTGTTTATTTGGTGGTATTATAAATAAAACGCAATATAAATGGACGTGGGTCCTTTAAGTTTAAATACGGTTTAAGATTATATAAAACCAAATTAAAATTAAAAATACTTAAAAAGACTTTTGACTTGAAATACATGAAACAATGATCATACAATGAATGAAGAACCTCTTTCTTGTCTACCCTCGGTTTATTTTATTATGATACAAGCGCTTTTGGTGGCTTCACTACCATTTTCAAGTTTCTAAAAATTTTGAGAAATGGAAAATGTAATTATATACATTGTGATATCAGAGGTTATTTATGTAATTAAAATATAAAAATTAACGTCACGAAATTAGATGCTTAAGAACCCGCAATACATTATAAGCCCTGTTCAAATCTGCTCACTATTTCTCTTCTATCCACGTGCCCCCTTTACTTCGATAAGGTCAATCATTAAGCAATAAGCAAATTAGTGATTAGTCCCTTGCCCATCAAGTCCCTTCATCCCAAGCTTCTAATTTCATGACAGCGACTGTATGCGAAGTCAATTCCAAAACTGTTTTTAACCAAAGAAATGTTGTTGATGTTCTAATATATTATACCATTGGGTTATAATCTACAAAAATGGAATCTGTTCTATAAAAATTGTCTTGGTTTTTAACGGCATGGCATCGCCGTATCCGTAAATGGTTGGCTTGTCGTCGGACTCCTGTGCCATCTTCCGGCATTCAGAAACGAGAACAATCGATCGGAATGAATTAGTTTACCTTACTTCGATCTTAAGGCTATGTCGAGTGGAGTTGGAATTCCCTGAACTCCATCGAACGTAGATCTGGGACAGTCAGCCGTAAAGAGTAGACGCGGAAGGACATCTGATGTCAGACAGGGAAGCCGCACTCAGCAATTAAGAACGCTCTGCCACTTCAGGCTGTAATTGCTATTGGACTGTTATCCTTAAAGGGTAGAAACAGAAGGATATTTATGAGTTTAAAACTGTTTAAACCGTTCATAATTAAGTATGTCCCTCCTTTCCCTTATTTTTGCTATGCTTCATCCTTGTATTCATCCTTCAAGGAGATTTTTAGTCTACATATCATATCAATATATCGACTGTATGTGAAATTGCTATTTATACTCAGGATATTGTAAATGCTTTATTATTTTGTTTATTTCACATGAACCAATACAAAATAAATACTCCTCAGTCTCTACAATATAGTTTATTAGACAAGATAGTTTTCCACAGCTTTAACTATCATCCTCAGTAACTAAAACTCAATGTCACAGGATAAAAAATATATCAATCAATCATTTGAAGACAAACACAAATAAATGTAAAATTAAACCAATAAATAATAATCAATTTACAAATCTGATATATAGCAATTTAAAAGTACCAGACTGAACTTATTAAGTTAACAAACTACAGTCCTACCTTTCAAACCGCTTCTTCCAAGTCCGCTGTGGTTTAGAATACTCTAACTACTATCCCAAAAATGCTGGAGTTCCACAGGGCAGTGTCCTGGGCCTCATCCTCTATACCCTGTGCACCGCTGATGTCCCCTGTACTCCCAATACCTTCTTGGCCACATTTGCAGAGGACACTCCAGTCTTGTCAACCTACCCAGACCCCGACATAGCATTCCATAACCTTCAAAAACACCTTGACGAGATCGAGTATTGGTGCAACCAATGGCGGATCAAAGTTAATGAAGCAAAATGTTCCCACATTACCTTCACCCTTTGTCGCAAGTCTTGTCCACTAGTTTATTTTAATTCTATTCCTCTCCCTGTATCCGAGACAGTACGGTACTTAGGATTCCATCTCGACAAACGGCTGACCTGGAACCCACATACGAGACTAAAAAGACAAGAACTAAACAGACGCTTTGGACAACTGTACAGACTACTTCAAAGGACATCCCATCTCTCAATAGAAACTAAATTACTAATCTACAAAGTTATACTAAAGTCAATCTGGACATACGGAATAGAGCTATGGGGGACAG
This sequence comes from Acanthosoma haemorrhoidale, assembly GCA_930367205.1. Taxonomy (NCBI): domain Eukaryota; kingdom Metazoa; phylum Arthropoda; class Insecta; order Hemiptera; family Acanthosomatidae; genus Acanthosoma; species Acanthosoma haemorrhoidale. The sequence continues at coordinate 25,626,437 of OV884012.1, forward strand.
CAAAAAAGTCGAACATAAAGCGTATCTAATCCTTTCAATCAAAAGTCCTGAGAACAATAGTAAATGCCCCTTATTATGTCAGCAACAAATCCCTTCATAACGACCTTAATATACCCTACATTCTAGAACTCATCCCTTCCAAGTTTATGAAATTCCACAGTAGCCTTTCCAACCACCCTAATTCTGTAGCACAGTCATTACACTGCGCCACTCATCCCTATAATCCTCCTCGGAGACTGAAGCGGCAGTGGCTTCGTGACCTGCTAGAATCGCGTGACAGTGGGAGTCCTGGCAATGGCCAGTTTCTCCAATCATCTCCTGAGCGTCTGTGGCTCTCGCGCTCTTGGTCAGCCTCCACTGGCTAGTATCTGGTGACGCGGCTGACGGAGGAGCGTGGGGGACTTCCCAAGGCTCCGCTTTCTCTTCGCATGTGGACTTGGGAGGCCTCTGGGCTGTCTGTAAATTTTGTATGAATGAGCGAGTGAATGATGAATTGTAAATATGGTATGAATGAGAGCATTTATCCTAATTACTTATTGCCTTATAAAGCAGATTGCAATTATAGCACAATAAAGGATTTTACTACTAAAAAAAAAAAAAAAGTTAACAAAGGACCCTCTCTAGTTTATGTATAATAAAAATAAAAACACAATGGTATGGAAGGGGTGGGCACCTTAGCATTTTTATGGCCACTTTTTCCTCTTCTCTATTAATAATGTCCGATGTGAATCAGATGCTTTTAATTATTTCTCTATGCTTTTTTCAAAACTTTTGATTAATTTGTCGTCATTTGTATAATGTAACAAGCCCATTATATGTGGAGAATCCTGACAGTATTTAAATATATCCATCTATAATCGGCACCAACGAAATAGTCAATTAGTAGTTTGCTCTTAACATATATTATATAATATATTTAAAGTGAATAAGTTCTGATTAATAGAAAATATATATAAAACAAAATGACGTTGAAAAAACCCACATAAATTGTTAACATTGAAGCCAGCTAAAAGAAGGATTTAGAACGCAATTAAAACTTTGAGTTCTTATTTAGACACGGTTTTATTGAAGTTGACAGATTTTCATTCATTTATAGTCGGCGTTCACAAAAATACACAGAACATTTCATAAACATAAAAAATCCATGGCACCCTCCTTGTATCTAGCACTAGGGATTACTTCTCAACTTTAAACTCGGTTTTGTTAATTGGATTTGCTACTTCTTTATTCAAATAGCTACACCATAGTAAAAATCATTAGTTGAACGAGCCGGGGATCGAACATGGGTCACGCTGGTTAACCCAGATCAGGGTGTTAACCCCTACACCGCAGGGACGGGATCTCATTCACACAAATCGTCTTCAAGAAATGTAAGTATATTTCTTTCATCAACCTAAACAGATATCCCAACAAATCAATAGTATTTCATTCATAGTAGATCAAAATATAAACCATCAAATTCACAATTCACATTCATTTAGTTAGTTTTTTTTAGTGAATATTGTAGACAAGCTTTGAAATTATTACCTATGGTTATTTTAGAAAATAACTCGTACGAAAAAAATGACATTTATATTAGTTGCGTTTTTTCAGTGTTTTTAAAAACATTTTTCTTTAGACATAAAATTGTTGGCTGTTTGTTGGATCCCTGCTAGTTTGAGGAGGGATTTCTCAATATGAAATTATTGATCTGACAATAAAACAAGTCATAAAACGTAAAATGAGTGTCCTTTTATAATGTTTGCAGATATGATGCCTCCTTCCTGTAGCAATTATAGATAGGGTATTTAAGACAAAGAAGGTATGGGTATAGAAAAATATAGCCTCATCTGACAGATCCAGCGCATTCCTCTCGACGGAAACGCTTGTAAACGGGTGTTTTACGAAAAATTTTCTCAAACCTAACTCTATTAGAAAAATTTCGTTTTGATTTTAAAATATATGTGCCTCTTGCCTTAACGAGTTGTTTTCTAAAATGGCCGCTGGGTTTCTTATAATATCAAATGAAGTTCTTGAAAAAATTAGATTAAATCGTATCTAGTACTTTGGACTGAAATAACCCCCCCCCCCACACACAAGTGATAATCTAATAGGTTACAATCTGTGCTCCGCCTGATTCAGAGCTCTGAGATACCGAGTTCTATTTTCAATCCACAAGTGTCAACGGTCCATGCATATAATTCCTACTCATAGATAATGTATCCAGGTCGGACAAAATATTAAAAGTAATAATTGACTTGAACGGCACTTTGCCTAGGGTCAATTTATTCCGGCGCTACGGTCTAATGACAGATACGGAACAACAATGCGTAGCCTCACAAGCGACCGCCAGATCCAATAGATTTGACATTTGGGATGATTGAGGTCTCTCGTCACTATTATGTACGTCGGTCAAGGACCGCATTCCTTCAGTCAGGCAGTGTTGGCTGCCGAATACTCTGGCTTTGTGTATGGCCGTCGTAATCATAGGTCTGGCGAAGAAACCGTAAATTCACTTGATAACAATGATTCTGAAGGATTGCAGATATGACTTTAATGTTATTTTGGCGGATCCTGTCAGATCTTTTCGATTCTGTGAAGAGTGTTCGTCTTTCAACTCCATGTACGAGTATGTATGTCTACACCACAGCGTCAAAGTCACTCCGAATCCCTTAATTATCATTCTCCAACTGAGAATTCGTTGAAATTTGAACGTCACGAATCATCAGTTTTCGGTGAAGAAACTACTTTAATGTGCTGACATTAAGAATCAAATGTTACTCTCTCATTTTTATTATTCAGCTTAAACAATCCTTATTACTAATACAGCATATACTCTATAAAATCAGACGATATAATCTTTATCCCTAGCCCCAGGTGCCAACTTGTAAAGCTCTACAATCAATTATTAACCAAAAAATAGTTCCTTATCAATAAACGAAATGGAAAACTTTAACTCACAATTCTTAATACTGACCGAACTACTTGAAGTCATGAATAACAGAGTACTAATGACTTCAACGAAGCACAAGTATAAACCAAATTTTGAACTATGCTATGGATCAAAGATCTCTTATATTAACAGATTCCAATTGTTACTGTCCTTATGCACTTATCTTTCTGATCCTATCCTAATTAAATAACCAAACCACAGATACTATTAAGGTATATCCTGACATAGCTATCCACATTGGCTCATTCCGCAAAGGGAACTACAAAATACCTTGCGTTGGATACCCTAAAGTATGGTGCTCGTTAAATGCCTTGAAAGGAGGGAACTACTGGGAAGTTGTTAATGAAACATATCCAACGAGTAATAAAAGTGGCAAGCATGTTTGTCGGGCTCGCTACCATATTTGGATCATAAGTAGATCTGGGTTCCGGGTTAATTTTTAAATTTGAGTACATTTACTAATGACAAATCCAAGCCAAAGACCCTTTTCCACTCTTTCTGGAGTACACGGAAAGGGTGATGCTACATTTATAGGAAGATGGGAAGAACCTACAGGAAGTTAAAGACAGACGTATTGAGCATGTAAAATTCGAATAAAGTCAGTTGCACAGAGCCAAAATCAAAACACTCATTATTTTACCTGTACGATTTAAAAATTAAATTGAAAGCTGTATGTCCAATTTTCTGAATATGACAGAAAACTTCAAATTTACCCCTCTTTTGGAAGGAAGCTTCTTGTTACCTGAGTTGCAGGCCTAAAGAGGCGTCATTAATCATCAAACAAATCATTGTTGGACAAGATTGCCTGTGCTTTGCATGAAGGATTTAAAAACAAAAAAAAAACAGTATTTTATATCTTTCGGATTGCCTTTTTTATTTTGTTTGCATTCCGGACATCTACACTTTCAAATTTTTTGATTGTTTAACAATTATAATTATTTTTTAAACCTGTTTGACCTTTTATCTACTGATTATGTATCGACAAATTATTGTTTTTAGCACTTAAATATGGCAGTATGAGGTGCCTGGTCCGTTAAATACATGTAATTTGTACGTAGGCAATTTCTTTCAACAATTAAAGCTTTTGGAAGAACTTGTATGAATTTTGGTGCTGATTACTTTAACTGTGCGATCCTAAAACTGTGAGCACAATATTGCACTGCACGATTCAAATCTGCCGGTTATAATGGTAGAAACGAGCTACGAACCCGGCGATGAGCATTTACAGCAGAGAGATGTAAAACCCTCTTCTTACGACACTGAAGCTATCGAGATGACAAAAAAACGGCGTGACGATGATGCTTGGGTCGCATCCGTGTTGTGTAACGGGCTGACTGTTGGGGTCACATTCCCAGTATTAAGCCCTTGATCCCACTTGGATCTGAGTAAGCACAGATCAGCCGTGGCTGCTAACGTCATTCATAGCAGCTGCTAGCTTAATCTGCTATTATCAACTTGCTGTAGTTCAAGGTTTTTGATGTGACGATAGTACGAAATCCTTTGTAACGAAGAAAATAATTTGTGTTCCTACCTGATGGGACAGGTCCATCGATAGAGTGATGTTCTAAGGTCAAAGTACCCATTTTGAATACATCTGTTCAGTTCTTGATGAATTTCATTCTGAATTTTCTTCTGGGGACCATGGGTTAACCTAAGGCATTAGGTTTGGTTTGCTATTCGTGTGAAACCTTTAAAAGTGTTAACAAGTCATATCGTCAAAAATAAAATTTCTCCAATTTATCCATCCATAGTCATGCTAAAACTATTCTGTTTCTTAGAAGGTGGACTTTTTTGAGTCCAGAGTCCTGCATAGAATCTCCTATTGAGGATCTAGCTTTGGTTGCTATGCCATAACCCACTCAAATATTGATGTTTCCCATGAATTTAAGTTTGTTATGTCCTCAGGTCATCTAGTGATGCACTGGATGGTTTTGAAGCTTTCTTGACCTGTTACTATTCCAATCGATATTGTCAGCTCAATAGTAAAGTAAAAAACTCCTCGTGTCGGAAACTTGTTTTATATATCCTAAAGCTACCATAAGTTTACTGCATACGCAAATAATTTGGGCATTCCGAGCTGGGAACAATTTCCATTGTTTGTCCACTGAAATTTCAAATACTAATTATTAAAAGAGTTGTTACGAAGGTCATGTACGTCACCAGAACATTGAAGTAGTGGTCCATTGATTCAGTGGGACAGTGCATTACGTCAATTAGAGATGAGGGCTTTCCAGGACCAGTTAGTCCTCTGCGCGATCCCACTTGAGGTGTGCTCTTAACTGCCCACTGCCCCAATCTGGTGAACATTGCTAACTCAATGTCGTAACATGCTGTAGACAGTTTCTTAATGTAATAAGCAAAAAAAAAAATCATATGCCAATAGTAATTTTAAATAGTTATTTATGAAGTAATATTAGTTGCCTGCCTAATTATAAGCGACCGTTGCTTTTACGTTTCATAAGACGATGACTATGTATATTTCCTATCAGCAGAAGATAATATTTATAAAGTTTAAACAATTATTTAGGGGCAAATTCATTTGTAATAAAAAAATGTTCTGTTATATCGATATCTGTCATTAGTATTTAGTTATTTTTTATATACCATAAAGTACATGGGGTTTTAGAGATGATTAAAATAGCCAGCTACTGCCCAGTGGGAGTCAGATAGAGATAAATGAATAAACCTGTGATCTTGGACCTTTGCTCGCTGACTAGTCGGTGGGCAGCTTAATGCATATTTGTTCATTAATCTGATTCCATAAGATTCGGAAGGTGTATACAGACAGATCATTATGTGCAGGAGACGCAATTAGGTAAATTTTGAAGGGTCCCAGAGACCGTCGTCTTTATGGAAGGGATTGTTAGATTAAGGTTAACTAATAAGCAGTGGTACACATAAATGTTTATTATCAAAAGTAATACAAGTTATTTAGTGAGAGAGCACTTATCCGAACAACGAGCGTCAGCAGAAGAAAAAACATGGCGGACAAAAAAAAATGTCTTCCTGTTATCTAGGCAGTGTTGCCTTACAAATTTACAATTAATTATGTAGAATTGAACACCAACACGCTCTCCCAATTCTACAAATCATAAAACAAAAAAATTAAAAATAAATACAAAGTTAAACCTTTATAAGGTTCAATTTATTACTAAAATAAACAAGTTTATTTAAAGACAATGCCTTAGTCATTAAGTCACCCAACTGTTCATGAGACTCTATATAGATTATTTTATTCTACCCCTAGAAATTAAGTCTTTAACAAAATGAAATCTAACATCAAAATGTTTAGATCTCTTGGTTTTCATAGTTTGGGGAATCTTAATGGTTCCTTAGTTGTCTTCAAAAACTATAATAGAATTTCTAATATTAAACAATTCAAATACCAACTCTTCCAGAAAAATGGATTCCAATAAACTGAAAGCAAGAGCATAATATTCTGCTTCACAAGAACTAAGAGCTACCAAAGATTGCTTCTTAGAACACCAACAAATTGCATTATCATTAATTTTAATTACAATGGCTTACATCATAACAGTTTTGGAATCTTCCAAAATAAGAAACGCAAAAACATAGATCAGGGTGGGTGCATAACATAAGATACATTAAACTTCCAACTAATTCTTTATAAGGGACTTTAAAATTTACATCAATATTATTAGATTTGATCAAATTGAGTTTAGGTTGAATTGGTATCTTACTAGGCTTACAGTCGGTCATATTAAATCTTGAAGTAATTTTCTGAATAAGAGCGGTTTGACTAAGCATAATACTTCCATTTTTATTCCTAAGAATTTTTATGCCCAAGAATTGCAATTCTTCAGATGAAGTTAGATCCCTAACATCAATAACAGCAATTAAATGAGATTTAAGACTTTGAAGATCATTTAATGACTCAGATACTAAAATGAAATCATCAACCCATACTAAAATAAATGTTGATCCCTTAACATATTGTAACATTCATGATATTTGAGAATATCATGACCAGCCACCCTCCCACTTTGTCCAGCATCAGCCCTTATGCTCTTAGGAGTGGGGATGAGATAAAGGCAGTCTTAGCCAAGAGCCAGAGAGCAAAGCAGAGCAAGCTCCCGTTCCGTTGACGGTCATCAACACAAGCAGAGGAGAAGAAGAAGAAAAAGAAGAAGGTTACACGGATATCATCGATTGGGTGATATAGATATTGTTTTTTTATTATGGATCCATTAAAAAGAGATTGAGCTCAATTATCATTTTTTTTATATAACTAATTAGTAGTAACTATCCTTGTTCAAAAGGAATTGAATATTTTTTTATATAATTAATGTCAGCACTATTTATAATTATAATTATTTGTTATAAACATTTTACTTGTATATATTTCACAATTCCCAGTTTCTCAATTTATTAATAACTATAACATTAGCCTTGAGATCGGGCGATTCAATCGGGATAATTTCCTATGTCGAAGACATAAAAACAAATTGAATTAAAGATCTCATGACGGACCTACCAAATTAGTTAAGGTCAATTGAACTAATAAATTAGAAAAATAAAATGGTAAAAAATGAGGTAGGTTTCAATGGGGGCCGCTCCGGGATTAACTTCAAAAATTCTAAAGAAACCAAAGGAATTGTGAGGTATTGCATGTTAGAATAATAACTAGAACTAATCAATAACAAATTATATATTTTCCTATAATTTTACATTTGTTACACAAACACAGACACAAATGACGAACACAAACATGTGCGGGTCTGACTCAGGTACTGGGGGGGTTGGGTCAAACCCAGCCTCTAAAGGAGACCCCTCAGCCCCCGACCCCGAACCCACGATAAATCATGCCAAGTTGTTACAACTAATCCTTGCCCAATTAAACAGTCAATTTAACGCAATTAAAGAACAAAAAGAGTTGATCGGGAAGTTTGATCAATTAAGGGAAGAAATAAAATCGGGAAGATCGGCTAAATTCGAACAAGGTTACACGGATGTAAACTATGAATTAGATAGACAATTGCGAATTTGTGAGGAGAGAACACTCCAAGTAAATAATAATGTAAATTCAAAATTAAAAGAAGAAATCATTCTATTGAAAAATACGACAGATCATGAAAAAATAAATTTAACAAAGTCACAACTAGTTGATGCTGATTGTCAGACAGATCTTAGCTTATATTCAATTAAGGATAATGAAGAGAAAATGACGTCATTGGAGGATGAACAGAAGATTGCAGATAACAATGATGAGTGTACCTCACGTCAACATGATCTAATAAAGCTTGACGATGAGAATAATATGAGTTTGTTGGAAAATAAATTTTCAGAGTTAGAAGATACAGCGAATATCAAGAAAGGAGAAGTGATTTCGTTGAAAGATCAAATTACAGAGCATCAGCAGACAACCAGCGATAACGTGAAAAATTTAAAAATAATTCAAAATAAAGTTTTGGATATGAAGAAATTGGAATCTCAAATTCCAGCTCATCTTGATGAAATTCCTTTTTGCGTGTTTGATTTGAACGACATTAAAATTAATGAATGGAAGGCATCTAAAAATAATTACAGGGATGTTTTTTGTTCGATACAATATGACTTCAAAAAAAGAAAAAAAAAATTATAGTTTTCTTTTATTATTTTCATTATTAAATGAAAATAATACTGATCGGATGACACATAAACTTTAGAAGTTTATACAAACAAAAACAAAACTATTATTAGAAATGCTGACCCTAGTAAAGTCTATGAAATTATCGGCAAGTGAAGCTTCTGACTTCATTATCACTTAATCTATAAAACAGATCATAAATATTCTTTGAATGCTTAAGTCCATTATAATTAATTTTATAGCAAGGAAATACAATGAGCTCATACAATTTTATACACGACAACGACCTCCCTATCTTTTCGTAACATTTATAATTTTTTTATAAACACTATCTTTTCACTCAGGTAAAATATTCAAATCACACACACACACTCAACAATTTTTCTCTATTGTTACTAATTACCAGTAGAATTGTCTAGTATTTTAATTAAAAACCAATATGTATTACTAATCACACTAAACCGTCTTTTCAACAAATGTTTTCCAAATCGCGTTATGATCCATAAAACAATGTACCTTCGAACTAATCCATACTAATTAGCATAATAATTTAGTTAAGTAAAAAATTAAAACAACTTGTACGCTTTTCAAGCAATTTAAAACCTTGCAAAATTTGAACTATTATTACTATAAACTTTGTAAAATTTCAACACCCGTTATAAACAACCAATTCAACAAACCGAACACAGCAACATAATATTGTGGATCCACTTAAAAAAAAAAAAAAATTTTCATAAATTTTTTTTATTTATAAGGGAAGGCAATTGTAACATTCATGATATTTGAGAATATCATGACCAGCCACCCTCCCACTTTGTCCAGCATCAGCCCTTATGCTCTTAGGAGTGGGGATGAGATAAAGGCAGTCTTAGCCAAGAGCCAGAGAGCAAAGCAGAGCAAGCTCCCGTTCCGTTGACGGTCATCAACACAAGCAGAGGAGAAGAAGAAGAAAAAGAAGAAGGTTACACGGATATCATCGATTGGGTGATATAGATATTGTTTTTTTATTATGGATCCATTAAAAAGAGATTGAGCTCAATTATCATTTTTTTTATATAACTAATTAGTAGTAACTATCCTTGTTCAAAAGGAATTGAATATTTTTTTATATAATTAATGTCAGCACTATTTATAATTATAATTATTTGTTATAAACATTTTACTTGTATATATTTCACAATTCCCAGTTTCTCAATTTATTAATAACTATAACATTAGCCTTGAGATCGGGCGATTCAATCGGGATAATTTCCTATGTCGAAGACATAAAAACAAATTGAATTAAAGATCTCATGACGGACCTACCAAATTAGTTAAGGTCAATTGAACTAATAAATTAGAAAAATAAAATGGTAAAAAATGAGGTAGGTTTCAATATATACAAAGATCTTTTTGAGATCTAGAAAACCCAATTTTTATAAATATATCATTGACAAAATCATTCCATGCTTTTGGGCTTTGTTTAAGACCATACAAAGCTTTTATTTAAAGACTTTTACATCACCACACTTAAGCCGATCAGGAGGCTTCATAAACACAGACACTGGCAGATGGCTTTTTAAAAAAGCTGATCTAACATCAAGTTGATGGATATACAAACTTCGTTCAACAGCAACAGCCAGCAGGACCCGCAGCGTAGTAAGACGTGCAACAGGTGCAAAGAAGTTCTCATCCTCAAGTGAGGGTTGTTGGTAGCTCTTTGCAACAAGCCGAGCTTTCTTTATTACTGCTCCATCGACGATCTTTGTAGTGAAAACCCACCGACTGTCGATTACTGTGGCATCTGGAGGACAATCCACCACCTCCCAAGTACCATTGTCTTCCAATGATTTTAATTATTCGTCAATTGCTTGTTTCCAACCCGCATCCTGAACTGCCTCAGGATAATTATTGGGAACATCTAGATCTGATGATGCAGATAGAGCTAAGGCATCAAAGGCAAAATTGGTTACAAAATCTTCCAAATACTTGCGAGGCTTTCTAATTCTTGAGGTCTTCTGAGCAGTGTCAATATTCTTGTCTGATTGAAAATCTTCATCCTCCGACATAGGCTGTAAAATTTGCTCAACATCTGAAGACTGAGAGACTTCAGATTTGGTCTCATGGTCAACCCAAGGAATTTGAACAGTATCATGATTAGTAAATTGGCCTTTATTTGTCAAATCGGTTGTCCTAGATTCATCAAATATGACATTCCTTGCAAATTCAATTTTACTCTTATTTGGATTCCATAATCTGTAACCATTGTCACAGTACCCTGGCATAAATAGTCTCTTAGAACGCTCACACAGTTTTCCATTCCTATCCTCTTCATGGATCAATGAATAAACAGGACAACCAAATATTTTAATTTTACCTAAATCAGGTTTAAAGCCATACCATCTTTCTGCAGGCGTTGCATCATTTGGTAGAGTAGAAGTAGGCAATCTGTTGATTAAGTAGGTAGCTTTCATAATTGACCCCACATTTCCCTCTTAAAATCACTGTCAAACAAAAGACATCTCGCTTTTTCCAATATGGTTCTATTCATTCGTTCTGCTTTTCCGTTTTGTGAAGGATTCCTGGGCATGGTGTAACTTATTCTAATACCCTCTGAATCACAAAAACGTACAAACTCATTAGACACATATTCACTACATCTGTCACAACGTAGGTTTTCAATTAATAGTCCAAATTTAACTTCCGCCATGGTCTTGAATGATTTAAATTTTTGAAAAACTTCGGACTTATTCCTTAGCAAATATGTACAACAAAAATTTCTATAATGATCAATAAAAGTGACAAAGTAATTATAGCCATCATACGTTTGGGGTGATATTTTTCCACATACATCCGATGAAACAACTTGGAGAGGTCTAGAAGGCTTTCTTTCTTCTCTTGGTGTATTACAATAAGGAAGCTTGGTCTGTTTCTCTTTAATGCATATGTCACACATAGTAACTGGATACTTGGAAGAATGCCCCATTCTCCGGTGCATTAATTCATTATTCAAAGTTGAAACATTGGCATTTTCCAATAATAATTTGAGCTTAATAACATAAACGTCAAAATTTTGTTTCTGAAAATAATTTTTACACTTGACTTTTTCGAACTGATGATAGATTATATGAAAGATTATTACATACCAAGACATCATTAATCCGTATGGTGTCACCAAAGTGTTATCACCATTTCTACATAATTATGTAGAAGTGAACACCAACAGGGGTCCTTTCCCAGGATGTGCTAGTTTTAGTGAGACGAAGGCAGAGAATCCCACTTGGAAGGTGTGGGATCTGACAATGCCGGACTAAAACACAGCCAGGTTAGGAAAGAGAGATGCAGAGGTAGTTCAATAAGAAGGCCATGGTTTAAGTAGAGCAGCAAGTGCCAGTGCAGAGAGAGAGAGAGAGAGAGAGAGAGAGATAGAAATAAAGCAGTGTATTCTTCATGTATCGGGTTCCGACTGTGTGAAAAAGCTCAGAATTTCTGTCTTATAAAAGCAGTTCATTTCAGCCTGCTGGAATGAGAGAGCTTTTTATTTTGGCCTATCGGGGGCTACTACGCCCGTGCCCCAGTGAGCTCTTGCCGTGTCGGGATCGTGAATTAGTCCCCTCTCTCTATATTGACGCCAAAGATTTATTAATAAAATATGGAAAGATAGGTGGGTGTTTTCTGTTCCGTGAAGAAGTTAACCTATTCTTTCGTGGTGAAGAAGTTAGACAACAATAATTAAAACTGATTATTGTTGTATTGGAAATGTACTTAACTCTTAGGTTTGTAGCTCAAATTTAAAGTATTTCATATAGTTTAAAGGATTTAAAAATAAAATATATGAGCAGGATTCTCCTAGGAAATATATTAAAACATTATATATGTAAAATACAAAACTAATTAAAAATTAGTGGCTACAATGAAAATTAATGATATCGGTAGATTCCACTTTCGACACTTACTTGCAGGCTTACTTCGACAGACTGTGTTGCTGCTAACGAACTCCGCTTCCGTTAATTTGAAAAAAAAATCATGTAAAATATTTGTAAATAATTGTATTGGTATAGCAAAAGGTTTACTCCTGGGATCGGTAAAACTGTTGCGGTATGGATATGATTGGTCCTGAGGCCTTTATTGGTATACCACCAACCACTGTTGAATCTTTTTTTTGTGGACTGTAACCATTCACTTCGCATGTAATAATTTATTGGTTTTGTAAATCTTGGCTGTTACGTAGCTCCTAGCTGCGGTCTTTGTACCAATTTCAATTCCTTGGATGCTTCTTTTGTTATGTTGTATAGCTGGTTTAGTTGATAACAGTGAGGGGCAAGCAGCAGTTTTCAATGACCACACCCTTACCTCTCACTAGAGCTTCCTGGTTTAACCTGTTCGAACCTGTGGGGCTATAGTGGTTATTTGGTAATTATACTTAACTGTCAACGTTAAAGATGTTTTTGTCGGTGTATGTTATATTGGAGGTATTGCATAAAAATGGAACTGAGACTGTGGTCCCCTAAGTTTTATTTAATACAATAATAAATAAATTTTTATTACTTTTGTTAACGATATATACATACAAAGGTGGTCTGAAAAGTTTCCGACCTCAACATGAAGATGATAATAAAATAAATAAAAGCTTTGTTAGGTCGGAAACTTTTCAGACCACCGTCGTACATCTAGTTTTGCATTAAATGATGTGTTGCCTGATCACTAATAATACGTTGATAATTTATCAAGAAAATATTTTACTGATAGAACAACTTTGTTATGATAAAATTACAATCAGCCTCATTGTGCAGTCAGTAATTGTGATAAATGTTTTCATTCATACCATATTTATAATTTTCATTCCCTCGCTCATTCAAGCAGTATTTATAAACAGCCCAGAGACCCCCCAAATCCACATGGTTGTCACCTCCAGAAGTCCTCCACGCTCCTCCATCAGCCGTGTCACTGGATACGAGCCAGTAGAGGCTGACTAAGAGCGCGAGATTCACAGTCGCTCAGGACATGATTGGAGAAACTGACCAATGCCAGGACTCTCAGTCATGTATTTATAGCAGGTCACAAGGCTACAGCCGCTTCAGTCTCCGAGGAGGATTATAGGGATGAGTGACGCAGTGTAATGGCTGTGCGTGGGTGGTTGGATAGGTTACTATGAAAGTTCGTGAACATGGAAGGGGTTGAGTTCAAGAATTAACTATTGTTCTCAGGACTTGATTCAAAGGATTGGATAAGCTTGATAATTGACTTTTTTGTAGTGCCCCATAGCTCTATTCCGTATGTCCATATTGGCTTGGCTAATTATAACTTTGTAGATTAATTCCTTTTCTATCTAGAGATGGGATGTCCTTCGAAGTAGACTGTACAGTTGTCCAAAGCGTCTATTTAATTCTTGTAGTTTTAGCCTCGTGTGTGGGTTCCATGTCAGCCTTTTGTCGAGATGGAAGCCTAAATATTTGTTTTTATTTTCATAGACAATCATGGAAATATTGACTACTTATAAAGATGTGAAACTTTCACCGTTCAATGTGGTCCTTTATCAGTTATGCACTGTATTGTTTTGAAATAAATATGTGCGAGATAAAGGATCCAGAATGTGAAGAAAGAAAATCCGATGATGAACTAGAGTAATAGTGGGATAACTGCAGAGTAAGCTCAAAGATGTCGATAAGAGTTTTTATTTATATTTTATTCTGAATTAAAACTTATATGTAATAAACACTTTATTAATAATAAAGAGCGATGATGTTATGTCTTTTGTTATGTTTGTGGGATGTCCTTTGAAGTAGTCTGTTCAGCTGTCGAAAGCGTCTGTTGAGTTATTGTGTTTTCCCAGTCCAAAAAAAGTTAAAAAAAAGTGATGTATTTTTTTGATTGCTTGATAAAAAGGTGTATATTTCCGTTATAGAAAAAAAAGTTCGTTATTTTCATACTTCTGGTGTGTGACAGTTGGTCAAACTGGATGGTAAAGCAGGATGGGGATAAAGAAGTAGCATCCTAAGGATAGTGTTAAAAACAGTCGGATTCTTTCTGAAGTCCTTGACCCGGAGGCGTTTCGCCCAAAACCAAATGAATCTTCCTTCTACGTTAGGTACATTCAGGGAGAATTCCCACTCAACATGTTCCCAGAGATGTTACAATACAGATTTCAAGGATCGTGGATAGGAGAGGGAAGATAGTAGCTTGAATTATAATGAGGCCTATATGTGGAGATTTTCCAGGTCACCGGAGCCCATATAATGGATTCTAAATTAGGACATGTTTTTATTAAAGATTCCTGTGCTGTTTGCCTTGAACCGGTAATAATTTATATCCGTCCTCTGCCTCACCGTATTTTACTTTTTGTGGACCTATAATAGCGCTAATGATTGCAATAGGCATTTAGAGGTACATTTATTACTAATAATTTATAAGCTATACTTGATTATTGCGAAAACTATTGCAGGTTTAATGTCTCATTAGGTCATGGAATACATGGCGTATTGCTTAAAAAAAGTAAGACTTAAAGATTTAAGTCTTATATTAAAGATTCTAAAGATATAAACGGAATAAAATCTCAACAGAACTATTACTTTTCTATTGCTATTGCTTACAGGAAAACAAAATCGAAGTTATATAATTAATTTATGTATAAACAAACATGTTTATATATGTATACAAAAAACTTATGGAATCTAATTTTAATTCTAGTTGATCTTATCAGTGGCCTAGCCAATAGGTTTTAGTAAGTTTAGTGGTTTCTAGACAGTTTTGAATTTTTATGGTAGTTTTCAAATTATCTTCCTTCACTGGGTTTATAATATGACCAAGATCTAGCCGTTTGGTTTATGAATTTTAGGATAAAGTAGAATTAAAATTTTGTATCAGGATTCATTTTTTCGGGGAAGGGAACTGTACAACGAGGTTACCATGAGTCCATGTTCGATAAGCGAATATCAAGTTTTCTCCCGAGTAGAATGTGAAGAAGCTAGCTGTGCTGAATCATTAGGGCGATGAGCCAGTGAGAACCGAGGTACTAAAACCGTCGATGAGTGAGGGTACTGTCACTTTCCTAACTGACGTGGGTCTTCTTACCCAGCTGAAGGATCTTGACTGCCTATCGGAGAGACTTGTCCCGACAGTCCTGCGTTCTGTAACCCTCTTTAAAGGATTTAGGGTGTCATCCCGATTACATGGCCTCAGAGAGTTTCGTATCAAACAATATATTTTAAATAAATTAAACCCAACTATTTAACATTAATTTGTAAACATTTTCATTGGTTATAAAACAAAACAGTATTTCATTCTATGAAAATTATCAAAACCTCATACATTTCAAATAACTTTTTTTTTTGAAACATAGCTCATAGATCTGTACTTGTGTGGTACTTGGTAAAATAAATGTGAGAAAAGGAATAATAATTTTTTTTCGGGTTAACATGATGTGTTACATGATTTTACGCCACTATTGTAGAATACAGAGACATGCTGATGAAGGGCGATTCCTTCTTACCTGATTGAAAATATAATCTCTATCCTTTGGGTGAGTATTAAAAAAACGCCATGTCGCTTTTGCATTCTTGCTAAATGCCCTGGAGATCTAGTCAGTACGTATACGGCTGGAGATGACAGAGAGTCGAAGGCCTCACCGCAAGCAAGAAGCCATCGGTCGCTGACAGAACAGTGTCAGGGCCGTAATATTTCTACTTCAGTCCTAGTACGGCCAGTTCGTGAAGCACGCCCCAAGTCCTCTTCGTTCCATGAGAACGATCATAGATAAGTGTTTTTGCTCTTGACTTTTATTATTGACTTTTTATTTTCAATATTGTGATAGGGTCGTCTACCTGTGTAAACTAAAAGAAGAAAACAATCCTCCATGGAAGTCAGTCGCCTTGCTGTGAGTTTATTAGCAAGTATCATCCTATAAGTGTCATTTATCATACTTACATAATAATATAAATGGATAGGCATCTGCATTTCTCTACCCATTATAGTAACAGAATAGAAAAAGTACGACACAGGTCTTACTGGGATTCGCACTTGCTAACTTCACTTTTCGCTTCGCCGCAAACTGATGATATATAAATGTGTCCTCTGAACCCACCATATACTCACATTGACTGACAATACATGTTTAACAACATGTATTACATTTTATTACAACTTATGGTTTAGTAACTAAAGGCAACTGTAGCGACCGCTAACTACATAAGATAAATCACCCTATACTCTATTGTATATATATATCGCATATTAATTTAAACAAATGTAAATAACATAAATATGTCATTGTAAACAATAAAGAAGTCGCCTCTGCAAGTCAATTAAGTTAAGAGCTGGGAACCCGCTACCCCCCATCAGGTAGTAAAACGACCCTGCCAGGCCAGGCCTACTGCTGCCTAGCACAATGCCCCACCGCATACTGGGGCCTCATTGAATACAATAACGAGGCAGATGATTGGGCCTAACAAGCCACCACTAACTATAAATAGGGGCAGATCTCAGGCTGTAATTCATTCTCCCGACGAAGCTACTGATGAATTTGGCCTTCTTATTAGGAAAACCTCTGCATCTCTCTCTCCTCACCTCGCTACGTTTTAGTCCGGCGTTGTCAGACCCCACAACTTCCTAGTGGGAATCTCTGCCTTCGTCTCGCTGAATCTAGCACCTCCTTGGAAGAGACCTCTCCCCCCTAGTGGACAGCGGCCCACCCTGCAAGCTTACCAAGCAGTGTTCCCCACGGCGAATCAGTCTGCCTCTCTCCGGCATCTACCTACACTACCTACCCTATACCTCTTCTCCTGAACATAGTGCATTGTCGGGGCACATACCTATCAAAAATGGAGTCAGATAGTAAGACCGTCATGAAACGATTGTCCAGGTCATAAACTTAATCAACCCTCACTTCGTCACCAGGGCTAGGGTATCTAGGCCCCCCCTCGATACGACCCGACAGCAACTAATGAATATACATTTTAAACAACTTATATTAAACATTAGTAAAGCTTTTTATTTATACATTATCAACTTTATTAATCGGTATTAACATACAAATGCAATTTCCCAAAAACTTCCTCTTTGCCGAATAAAACGTGTAAAATTGTTTCTAAAATTTAGTATATAAACATTCTTATTTTATAGATATTTCAATATAAAATACAGACTTTTAAATTTTGTTAACTGAAATTAAAAGAACAGACTAAGATTT
Source organism: Acanthosoma haemorrhoidale (assembly GCA_930367205.1). Lineage (NCBI taxonomy): Eukaryota > Metazoa > Arthropoda > Insecta > Hemiptera > Acanthosomatidae > Acanthosoma > Acanthosoma haemorrhoidale. The sequence goes on from OV884012.1 coordinate 25,644,119, forward strand.
TTTTTATACCTGAAGAACTATTAAATTAATTTGAGACGCCACATTTTATAATTACAGACCGATAAAGATCCAGCAAACAGTATGTATTATTATTATGTAATAATCATATTTACTTTGATAATGGCAAGTATAATAATAATGACAATTATCTTCTTCTGTTACCTTTCATATCCCGTGGTTATTATAAGTTATGAGAATCAGTATAGACTGAATTTATAATAATTTTACACTGCAATTTGTGATTGTTACAAAAGTATAATGTATATGTTTAAATGTACCTGTTTAAAAGTTGCAGGGCCTAAGAATCATTGGGTAAAAACTAACAACAAAATCATAACCTAATTTTCCCCGACAGTCTATTGTCATCGATGCGGTGGGTTCATAGTATTAAACACTGGGTTTGTCAGGTGCTGCAACGAGTAAAAAAACTTGATGTGTCTCGAGTGGATGAACTCACTCACCAACGGCACACCCAGCTACGGGTGCAGGACGCGCGTTCTTTAACATCTCGAGCGAGGTATATCTGACTACATTTCTCATGATCCCATTCTGAAATTGAAAAAGAGGACACATTTATATATCATCTGTTAGCGGTGAAGGGAAAAGTGAAGTTAGCAAGTGCGAATCCCAGTAGGACTTGAGTCATACTTTTTCTATTTTGTTACTAAAATGGGTAGAGAAATGTAGATGCCTACCCATTTTTATACCCAGATAGTGCATTGAGAAAGCCGGTGAGTTATCTTTCCCTCCTATAGTATAGAATTTTGGCAAGGATTTTTTCCCCTTTTGGAGGGAGTCCAACGAGATCATAGCAGTTGCCGGGTTCCTGGGGTACCGAAGGTGGGTTCCGTCTGCACCTTCACACGCGGATCTTTTCACTGGGAACCAAGTGACGTTACTAAGCACCTACGCTGAGCAGGGGCCTTAAAAAGGCCAACGAAACGATTTCAATTAAAGAATTATTCATATTAGAGATACTTTTTATATTACTTTTAAGCATAGGTTAAGCTCATGTCGGCATAAAATCACCTCGTCATCCAGAACGACGCTTGATTTAATTTTTTTTAACTTATTTCGTTAGTACACCACTACGATCCTCGAGGACGAGCAATTAGTAGGACGGGAGCAGAGGCCCCGGAGCCGGCCAGAGCATAGGAGACAACCCAATCCCAAGTGTCCTTTCTTCAAGTGTTGCGTATCTAATCTTCAAAGATGTAAAATGTGAATGTAAATAAAATTCACTTATATACATAAACCCCTATAATTTATTTGTACAACAACAACTTTATTATGATAATATTACAATCCGCCTCATTGGGCCATATGTAATTGTAATAAACGGTTTCAATCATACCATATTTACAATTTTCATTCACTTGCTCATTTATACAGTATTTACAAACAGCCCAGAGATCTCTCTCGCGTGCGAAAGAGGAAGTGGAGTCTTGGGATGTCCCCCACGCTCCTCCGTCAGCCACGTCGCAGAATAAGAGCAAGTGGTGGCTGACCAAGAGTGCGAGAGCCACAGACGCTCAGGACATGATCAGAGAAACTGGCCATTTCCAGAACTCCCACTGTTACGCATTTATATCAGGTTGAAGGTATGAGGCCACTGCCGGTTTAGTCTCCGAGGAGGATTGTAGGGGTGAGTGGCGGATTGTAATGACTGTGCTAGGGGATTAGGGTGGTTGGATAGGTTACTATGTAATTTTATGATCTTGGAAGGGATGAGTTCAAGAATGTAAGGTATATTAAGACCGTTATGAAGGGTCTTGTTGCTGACGTAATAAGGGACATTTACTATTGTTCCCAGGACTTTTAATTGAAAGGTTTGGATGCGCTTGATGTTCGACTGTTTTGCTATCCCCCATAGCTCTATTCCGTATGTCCAGATTGGCTTAGGTATAACTTTGTAGATTACACATATATACATATGATACATGTTAAGTTTTATGTGTAGAAAAGAACTTTGAATATTTAAAGATAATTTCCTCGCTAGGAACTATAAATAATGGTATATAAGGTAAAGCATGGGTTTATCTGATCATTCTCTTAGTCGCAAGTAATTTTTATTCATTCTTTAAAAAGTTTTTTTAATTATGAAAGTTATATAAGAAAAATAATATTTGTTATTTGGTTTTTTTGCTCATAACATTTTACACGAGGGAAGATAGTTATATTTTCCCCTGAGATTATTTTTAAGTTATCATTTATAATGTAGTTTGTGCATGACATTTAAGAGCGATCGAAGTTTTCTCATCTGATGTTACACAACAGAAATTACTACACCAACTAATAGGTTAGTTTCTATTAAAAGCATAAAAGAAAAAAAAAACTAATAGCATTTACACAAATGTTATAGCATCAGAAACAGCGAAGGAGTCCATTAGACAATGCCAGATGAAAAGTTCAAGCTCATGTCAAATTGATCATCCAGCGGTTTGCCGACTATTGCGAAGTGGCCATCAGATCAAAATCACAACGCATTGGCAGGATTCACATATTTGCTCACATATATTCATTTTATGTAGTTTGAGTACATCAACCTTACCTTCAAATTCTACACTCGGCATTTTCGAATTTCAGGCTCAGTTTGAAATGTCATGGCTTGCCCCATATACGGAGCCGCCGGCTCTCTATCAACTAAATAATGCAATGTTTAAAATTACTTTTAATACTCAGTCAAGTGTGATGTATTATACATCTAACGGTCTTGTAACTACATCATTTTTGTTTTGAGTTTTCACATATTCTTTTCGTTCAGTATAATAAATAACAATTAAAGCAAAATTACATTATATTGGTTGTAATTAATTAACAATTTGTTTGCAGGACACACCATAATTGTTTATTATATCTAAATGTTGTGCATTATAAGGATTTTGTAGGACGTTTGGTATTGGTAAGACATTAAAAATGTAAGCATCTCTATCATAAAATATGACAAATTGATTAGTGTGTATTTTATGTAATTTTTTAGTCGCTTTCTATAATTTATTAACTGTTATTAATTATCAATATGTACCTTTATGTTGTTTTTCATTCAAACTATAATTATGGTTAATTATAACTTTCATTAACATCGTGTTTTCAATTTTGACTCAACTTCTGGTTTATTTCACAGTTCTATTTGATAACCAAATGAAAATAAATAAAATCCCATGAAAAATATTAAACGGTCAATAATAAATTAATTATTATTTTATACGTACAAATGTTTCTTGTAGAGATGTTAATTTTATTCTTTATTAACATCACAATTTTCTCTTCCAGGGCTAATAAGTGTGATTTATGTGCTCATTTATACTTTACACACAATTCCACTCACTCAATTTTTTTTTTATAAGGAAAATGTTCATCATCATATTGATTGGGGCTATAAAATTTACTATCTCGTCTTCTCAATAGTAACATGTTTAGATCGTAATTGGACTATAAGATCATAAAAAGAGTATTATCAGTTTTATTGCAACTCCTGTTTTAGTTAGATGGATGGTATTCCACACGAGTTGTACAGTGACTATACAAATATAATAAAGCTCATGAAAAAAAATAGTGACTTATTAAGTAATTAGTTGTCATAAAAAAACATTTATTTTCCTATCACATTAAGTGGGCTATTAAACTGAACATCTGGAATCTATTATGATGCTTATGTACTCCATGTTGTAACTTTAGTGAACTAATACTTAAACAGTCAGCAAAATATTCTCTACTGTTACTAAATCCTCAATCGTCTGGTCCATCAAGATTGCCTTGAAGTTTAGTTATTATCAAGTTTGTTAGTAGAGAATAAAAAGTCCCTTTTTGTAATTAATCGCATAGTAAATATCACCTGGGAACCAAATCAATAACCAAATCTTCCTTGAGAGATATTGCATAATGTACGAATTGCAAATTAATTTTAAATATGTTAATTATGTAAATAAAATCAATGTCATTTTTTTTACAGCTTTATGATTTTACATATCCAAAGGCTTGCTAGCAGATTTGCTAAGTGAAATTATTCAAAACATGCGCAATAGAAACTATGAATAAAAATCCACGTCAGACTGATCTACGTAATATAATTTAAATCTTTATTGTGATTAACCTAAATCTGCGTTATTGGGCAATACCATATTTACAATATTCATTCACTCGCTCATTCACACAGTATTTACAAACAGCCCAGAGGCCTCCCAAATCCACAAGATTGTCACCTCCCTCTCATGCGAAAGAGGAATTGGAGTCTTGGGATGCCCCCCACGCTCCTGCGTCAGCCGCCTCACTGGATAAGAGCAAGCGGAGGCTGACCAAGAGCGTGAGAGCCACATACGCTCAGGACATGATTGGAGAAACTGGCCATTGCCAGGACTCCCACTGTTATGCATTTATAGCAGGTCATGAAGTCACTGCCGTTTTAGTATCCGAGGAGGAGGAGTTTGCAAGGGATGAGCTCAAGAATGTAGGGTATATTAAGATCATTATGAAGGGATTTGTTGTAGGCGTAATAAGGGGCATTGACTTTTGGTCGAAAGGATTGGAAACGCTTGATGTTCGACTTTTTTGCTGTTCCCCATGGCTATAAGTATGAAAAAAAAATTTTTTAGAAGTGTCTCAAGTACTTTTAATAACAATGATCTTAACAACTTGGATCAATTTAAAGTTTCAGGTTTACATTCCAGAACTGGTTCTGTGGTTTAATCGCGAGTCAGGGCCCGTATCTACCGGGAGACTTGAGGCTCTTCGAATAAGACTTTGTCAAATTATAATAATTATGATGGGTGCAAAGTGACGATAAATGTGTGATTGAACATGCATGCATTTGTGATAGGCATGCACATGCAGATGGGAACCCAGTGTGGTACAAATCAATCGGGCTTCGTATGCACCTTTTTTTAAATACTGGTAAATTAATATGGATGAAGTATTGATGAGATAGATTTTGTTCCACTTTTTAGTGGGCCCTTTGGAGATCTCATCCTCCTCTTGGTTTGGGTTGGTTCAGTTTTTGGTGTGCGGATGATTTCTGGTACGGTCAATACGGTTACCCAGTGGCAAGACTACTTCAAGTCGGTCTTTAATAGTTTGAAGAGCAGGACGGTTTTAATTACCAGCCATAGCTCTATTTTATTTTATTTTACTGGATGTTCAGAAGTTACTGGCAAGATCGAGACTCAAGGCCGAGATTTGCCCAATATCTGTCACTAACTGAGCTACCCAAGCTAGAAGAGAATTTATATGGATCACTCAAGGCAGGCTGGTTCCAGGATCAAGTTCTGACCCAGTCATTTTCCCTTATGATGTTAGTGAACATACTTTCGGTTTTATAAATAATCAGGGTAATATAAGAAGTGTTAAGTCACAAAGCCGAGATTAAGTCATTTCAAAGATGCGCCTCAGATAGAGAGTCATGAGGCAGTGACATGTGAAAGTCACTAGTTGCCAAACAGGTGTCATTTGGAACGTTACATCTGTTATAAAAGGCCATTCAAGGTTAAATGAATCTGTAGATGTCAAGTAAGTGTAAATGCTTCATTTGTCTTGATTGCTTAATCTATTCTGATTCTATCATTTAGAAATCGCTTTTAAACTTATCTATAAAATGTACTTAGGGAGGCCGTAATGGCCTGTGTGTAAACCTAGTTCACACGAGGGGTAACAGCTTGCCTGTATTTGGTTCCGATCTGGGAGAGCTGATTTAAAGGGCAGTATATTTTTTATCCTATGCCCACGACGTCAAACATTTCTATTTCTCATATTCCAGTGATTTGACAGCTCGTTAAATAAAATGCTGCCACAGTCTTTGTCGGAGCACCATTGACTCGCTGACTCAGTTACTCTGTGTGTGACTGACTGATGTGCGAGTGCCATTAGGGGTAATCATAACCTGTATTTGGAGAACGGTGCAATTGCATCTCCTTAAGGTCTTCTTGCACTCCTCCCCCCCCCCCGAGTTATCAATCGAGTCAACTTGTGACTCAGACGGACACTGTAAAATATCTCAGACTCGACAAACGATTGACATTGATCCTTCACACAAGACGTAAGCCGAAAGAACTTAATCAACGCCTCGTAGAGTAGTACCATTTACATAAAATATACTCAAAATATCAAAAGTTGAAACGCACATTAAATTACTGAAACTCATTTGGACGTAATGATCACAAATTTATAAACTTACCGAAAAACCCCATATCATGACAATACAGAGATTTCAAGCCAAAGTACTAAAAACTGAATTAGTACCAATCGTCAGCAAGTGCACACTTCACAGAGACTTGCAAGTTTCATACGTACATACTGATATGAAGAAATTATATAGACTATCTGCCCATCCGAACCTACTGGACTTGACTGAAGATAAACTGGGGAGGACGTTATTCGTCCTCATGCGATCACCTTATTCTTGTTTATATTTCATTCACAATCGCTGGTTGTAATTCCATGTGTCAATTAGTAAAGGCAAGAAAAAAAATGTGTATCTGAGTCGGTAAACCAAACTGGTATTGTCTGTCACTTACCAGTCCACTTACTTTTCAATCACGTCCACCCATCGAGATTTCGGTCAAGTTCGACTGTTATATGCGCATGATGGACTATTTCATAAATTTACACATGGGATTCTATGGGACCGCATCATTTCGCATCGCAACAGTGAGCTGTGATGGATGACCTATGACTCTAATGACCCCTTAATACTTCCTTAGATCCATCATCTATCATACCATCATCACTGAACACACTTCTACAATGTTCTCCGGCTGGATGAAAGTATGATTTGATATTACAGCGGTTGATAATGAAGTTACACATTGGGACGAGTAATGCGAAATTCGCGAAAAATGAAATGGAGGTCTCTGGTCTGACTTTAAATCCTTCGTAAATTCGTTCTTTCAGACATTACTCAGGCTAGTTATGGAGGTAAACCAAACACTTTTTCGATATGTTTAACCAAAAAAAACTGACAGTTTGGCAGAAACCTATGAAATGTGTCTGAGCCAAACCGGTAGTTAATATTTTGCCTTCGTAATTTTGAGTTATAGGAACTCTATCCAAAATGTTTTGAAGTCAGTAATTATTTGATTCACATAAAACAATTTATGAAAAATTGCTCCAAAAAACGAACTTCACAGGTATCTTGAGTATTTACTGTGAGAATTATTATTGGATTTTTTTATTTTTTTTATTTCAAATCCTCAAACAAACAATAATACAAGTGATAATATATACAATAAAACAATCAAACTTACAAATTTCTCCTCTTCCTGCATTTAAATGCATTAATTGCATTATTATTGGACCCTACTTTGTCTAACTTTATCTGGTAGTCATGTTTGAATAATTCACCTCCAGGGTCAAAGACTAACTAAATCAGTGTTAGTTATCAATATGGTATCAATTTTGTTTTTATCTGTTAGTTTCACTCTGTTCTCGGCCCTTGATCAATATTTATGCAACGTTCAGGACAAACCTAGAGTTTTTCAATTTTTGAAACAACCTTAGTGATCCACGAAATGATTTGAAACTAAGAGATGAAATTTTGTTCAACACCTCTCCTGCAAATGTCTCACAGAGTAACGTATTACTACTTGAAAATAAAGTAAAGTAATTTTGTGGTCATTTAAAAAAAGTGGGTAGAATGCAGGAATGTCAAACACTTTTTTCCTTGAAGATTGGTTCAACAGAGCTTTTCAGTTTCACAAGCGATTCAACCTTCTGAAAAAATCGCCGGCAAAATGTGACATTCCAAGGCCTTCGGTGAACTCACTGAGACATCAAGTTAAACAGTGGGGGGCAAAATATTCGGGAGAGAAACTACTTCTTGGTCCTAAAATGAATCTGAGGGAAGATGGTCATAAAATTAAAGCAGTGGTTATCAACAAGTTACTGAACCTTTCAGAAGATTCAAGGGAAATGGAAAAAAAAAAAATGAGCGAGGCTGTTGATTTCATTCTTAAGTAAGAATAAACTTACTTTAAATATGTCTATTAATCTGTCCAAGCGTCAGTAATTATTTCGAGATTTGCGAATTTGCAACTTAGGAAAGCAGGATTAAAAATCTTTCGGTTAAGCAAAGCCAAGATGGAATGTTATCCTGAAGGACGATAATTGATGTTGAAACGATAAATTTTGCCACCGAATCAATACATGAATGAACTAGTGAGTGTGGGGCAACACGAACAATAATCATAGTGTTGAAGCAAATTGAACATCTGATATGGAGTATTGCAGGGTGGCATTTTCGCTCTCCACGCAAAAGCTCGATTTTTCGAGTGCCTCTTTTATATATCTTATTTCAAAAAGTGGCAAACACAGATTTATAGAAGATGCAACAGGGAGAAAGATAAATGGAAATACAACAACAGAATAGTTGATAACAGCTTAAAGATTAGATCTTCATGTAGACCGAGTAAAGTAAGGTTCTGGAACTTATAACGATGGCAAGATGGCATGGATGTTTTTCCAATATCGTCTAATGCTCCTACAAAAATCGTTGAACTTAATGAGGATGTCTTCAGAAGATTTTTAGTTATTTTACAAGCGATTTCTAGATGGAAACGATTTAGGAGCGAACAATTTGGACCATTTAGTCCAAGCACTACGTAATCTCATACGTAGAGCGTACATATTCACGTGGAAATCTCACATGAATCACAAAGTCATACCTTAGATTTTATTAGCAAAGCTGCTGAACGTCAAAAATTATTTTGTTGTCAGAAAGTCTCTCTAATCTGTCTAAAAATGTGATGCCTGAATTTTAAAATGAATTTGATGGATAGATAGCAAACATTAAAGTAGTTTCTTTAAAATTGTACTTAAAACCTTAAAATTACTGTACCTTTCAGGGGATTTGAGAGAAAAGAAAAAAATGTGCATTTAGCGATAGTGTAACTGTTTATGAGGGTTCTAGGCTCAAATTTCTAGATGTAGTGTTAATTTGCTTGAATTCCGTAAATCAAGCCACTTAGGAATCAACCATTAAGTTGAAGTAACATTTATTGTTTGCTCCTAATTACTTATTCATTGCTTCAAAGTGGCAATGATATCATGAATGACTTGAATGTCATGATGAAGTGTTTAATCACACTCCGAGTGTAAGGCGCTGACAGAAATCGCACAATTTTGGAGGCCAAGTAAAATAGGTTGAACCACCAAGCACAAACTATGCATGTGCATTTCAAACTGTCAGACAATTTTACCAAACACCATCCTCTTTGCAAGTAATGTCCTGCTAACATATAAATTTAATCAAATCAATCTGGAATTTCGTCCCCTGACCCAATAATAAAAAACCCAATTCAAACAAAGGAGCCTGATTTACAGGAACAAGAAAAATACTGGTTAGATGGGAGTGGGGGGGGGGGGTCTGACACACAAAATTGAGCATTTTCCCTCAAAAGATGTTGGTATTCTTGAAGATGGTAGACGCGCTTGTGACTCAATGAAATCTTGGTTTTTTTTTAGTCTGGTCATAGTCATGCCTAATCGCCGTAGTTTCTAATACTGAGTGATGATTTCTCGTTTGGATAAGTCACACAACGGTTCGATTGTCTGCCACGTGACTTCACGTCTTTCCTACAGCAGGGACCAGAGCCAAAACATCCCGAATTCTTCCTCCTGGACCTCCATATAAGGTCTAGTCTTCTCTAGTCTCTAGTCAGTTTTTTAAATAGTTGCCGTTTTTAGGTTTGAAATCGAAATTCTCCATTCATAGACATCAGGGATCACTGGTATTTACCTACAGCCGACGAAACACTTTCGATAAGTCCTTGGGCCTGACCCCACTCCTCCTCTACTAACCTCCTTACACTTCGAATTCCTCTTTGGGGATCATTGTAATTAGTTCATTAAAATCAAATTCTGTTAAAACTGATTAATTATTTTATTAAAAAGAAAAAATACAAACTTCCTTTGTTCATTCTTTATATATATTTTTCTTTTTAAAGTTGTAAATTGTAAATATGTTATTGCGGTAATTCCCTGTAATTAGGCAATCACTTGTGACATGATTAAATAATATAATAAAATATTCTAAAGTCATCACCTGTTTCTTCGAGGAGGATTGACACCTCTCAAAAACAAGTAAAAGCGTGAAAGTCACAGACGCTCAGGGTGTGAATACGTGAAATTTAACATTCCCAAAACATTCATCACATCATTGCCTGTTCGGAACAATTATAAAAGCTAACCTGTTTAACTTAATTGTTGAACCTCCCACGTGTATTTACGGAATCGAAGCAAAATAACCTCTAGAAAATTGAACATAGAACACTCATATCATGGACCAGTTACCCACCATGCTAACAAGTATACCGTATGATAGCCCTTTGTGAAGTTTTAGATCTAACTTTTTAAATGGATTTTAGAATGTAAGCTCCAAGTTTATAGAAAGGTTAAAAGCCTGTAACTCAACAGTTTCTGCCTGACAACAAAATAAGTTTTGTAATTCAGCAGCTGTGCTAATAATCAGAGAAAAATTATCTGTAATTTTTGTGAGATTTTCATGTGTCTCATATCTTCTGTAAGGTCCAAACATCAAAAAAATGTTTTTACCATCCACGTTGTTTATAAATGTTTTTAAAACCGCAGTATAATGTGTGGTAACACAAATTGAAGAGTCGCAGTCCTGCTAACCAGGACAATCTCTCTCAATTTATTATCAATAATACTCAACAGCTTTAATATCAAGTCATACTTATAATTGAACACTTATAATTGCACTTCTTTGAGTTCTTGGATCCCTATCAACCTCTTTCCAAAGTAAGGTACATCATTGATCGTTTTCTTGAAGTTATTGTTGTTCGGGAGAGGACGATACTTGAGAAACCAAAGGGTAATTCAGTTTCTTTTTGCCTAATTTTATAGTTGCATACAAATCCAGAACAGATTGGACTCCGACCCGGAATGAATAACTGCGGATTCGTGCTCCAACTTTGGCGACTTAATGCACTTTATTGGTCACGAACGAAATAACTGACACGGCTATTGGTTTGTTTGACTTATTAGCTGTGACTAATCCTCAGTTACCTAAGGTAATTGCTAACAGACGACCTGAGACTGTGACCTTTAAGGCATCGGTTCGGCGGTGGACCCGTGCAATCGTGCATTTCACTTGCACTATTAGATTTCCGAAGTAGACGTCAGGATGACAGGCCATATCAAAAAATACACAAAGGGAATCACGACACCTATTAAAAGTAAAGGTAATTTTAAAGTAGCCTATTCAAACCGAAGTATTTTTGTAAAGCTAAAATAAATTTGGAAAATTGTAATTGCCTTATTACTGAATAATTTTTATTTTATAATCCTGGATGCTTTGAATTATGATGATGATATAATTATGAATAGCTGGAAGGAAAAAAACATTGGGGTTTATGCATATAATATATTATTACCCAACCTCTACATATCAGCCCGGACCGATTCAAAGAACGGTATGGATCAATATTAGAATGGTTTAAACCTTATTTCAGTAGTCAACAATGAAGCTTATTCTTCAATTTCTGTCCATAGAACTTTGTAATAAATTGTGAAAATGAGCTTCTAAAACCACAGTGTTAAAGATACTCAAATCTACCAATCAAACTACAATTAATATTGATATTGGTAATTATATGTATATTGTCTATATAATCTGCATATAAGAGCATCACGACTTTGAAAGTGAAAGGTTATTCCGGTTAGTTAAGTAGGTCTGAAGGAAATGTTGGGCTTGATCTTTAACTTTACTAGGCCATCAAGTAGATACCACTCTCTAGAGGTGGGCAGAACCTCATTAAATTTCGCATTTATTTAATTAAAGTTTCTTGAAACATAACAGTTAATGATTTAAATAAATCAACAGCCATACGCAGTTAATTTAATTGCGTATAAACGCGTTGTCTGCCAAAATATGCTAGGAATGTTGTTGTGTTCCCTTCACTCCATTATAATTAACATCCTAAATCATTTTCGTCAAATGTTTTTATATCTTTACAATAACTGAGCTGTATAAAATATTATTCTTAATAATTTTTGTAAGATAATAATTTTGCTGAACCAGTTATACAGTTCTAATATTTAAGTATCGTTACCGATTATCAGAATTTGAACGGCATTACTAAATGGAAAAAACCTTAGGCGTGTGGATACAGCTCTGAGGGTTCCGCTGAGGTCCTTAGCCACAGACGGCCTTGCTGGCTCAAATGCCACCTCAGACTACAAAGAGCGCGTGCAGCTCGAAGAGATTGCGATCTGGCGTGCATTCCCAAGCTACGGCCGGGTGACACAATTTACACTCAGGGAGGGACAATAGAATTATTTCATCGACGTCTTAATTTCATAGTCATAATGTACCTTTACAAAGATTGGTCATTACAAGATTAATGTAATGTAAAGTTAATATTACTAATGACTTAATCAAATGTTTTCATACAGTTTAACAGTAGTGAATCTCTTAATTGATATATTAACGATAGGTATTCTGGAAGATTATTTTAAAATTGAAACATCGTTTCAAAAGTTTCGTCAGCTAAATAATCTTTGAAGAGGAGAGTCTTTTAAAAGAAAAGAAAGAAAAGCTTTATTATGAAGTAGAAGCAAAACACTGGTATAAACAAATATTAAGAGTTACGTTACTACATACTGGGTAGAATGTCTAGGCACATGTGAAGTCCGGGGCTAAAGCTGAGACATATATGTACAAGAAAAGGGTAGTTCTGGGAAGTGGAAGGGAGGTCGTGGAGGGATGCGGTTGGTTACTTAAAAACTAACAGGAACCATCAATGACTTCCATGAAGTCACGAGGCAGGTATACAGTAGAAGGGCCTTGCTTCTACTTTTAGCATTATATATAATATTAGCATTATAATAGTCTTAGCATTATATAACTGTCAATATATTTTGTAACGTACGTGGTCCGGTGCTTAAGCGAAATAGCTTTTATACTTATATAAACTAACTTAATTAGTTCCTATATTTATGAGAAAAAACAATATATTTATATCAATTCCATAGGATATCAATGTTAAACCAATAGACGGGCTATAATAACTTGTAGAATAGCGCGAGGCTCTTGAGGAGAGACAATACAAAGAAATGACCTACTTTATATTAAATCTTGCATTTATGTTACATCGTCTGCTGGGTAAACAAAGCCATCCCTTATAGTTATTATAAGTTATGATATTCTCTAAGACCTGTTTTCTATCAGATACATAAAATAAATAAATATAATTGAAATATATATGTAAAAAACGCGTCTCGAGTCATCGTACTTCTTAATTTGAAAATCCGCCGCGGTCATCCGTGCATCAGCAGGGCTGAATGTCGTCTAGCGTAACTGAGTGCTTAAGTGTAGAGATGTTCGAAAGTGCAATTTTAAGTTGGGTGAGTCAAAGTGAGGAATTAAAGATTTATGTGGAGAAAGCTTTAAAAAAACATTTCCTACACCAAATGATTATCCAGCTAGATAAATTCTTATTGAATATATATATTTTTGAATGTATAATGATCGCGAAACCGGATGTAGGTATAAACTTAAACTTTAATTAATCTTTCTTAACGCTATTGGTGACATGTCCTTTGGTTAACTAGATCACATTAAAACCATCTTGAGCTCCTCTTTATAGGAATAATACCCGAAAGAAGCTCCGGTTCATACTCCTCAATTGAATTTTTTCAGTGTAGTTCTCAATTTCAAAACAGACCCTCTACTCGTTCTACCTACCCTACCCCCTCTTTATACCACTTTCGCTTATTAACCAACCCTTGTCGAGCCAAGTAGTACAGTAAAAATAACCCTTTGCTATTCCTTAACGTTTCAATACCGGCCTGCTAAATATAAACTCGAACACACGTAATTCCATGAACTTCCTCTTCAGGAAACCAACAGTAGACCTGACGGGAAGGTCCGGAACCCCTGGACACCTCCTCTGACTGGCAAGGCCTGATAAGAAATAATTACTAATAATAATACACCTGTTAATCTTTTCTAACCCTCTGCCAATTAAATTATTCATTAAATTCAAACGACTTGCTCGTCACATATTTTCATACATTCAAGTTTACTAAATTAAAATTTTATAAATTGAGTCATCATTAAGACTTCAACCGTACTAATGAATTTTTTACTTTAAATAAATTCTACCTACATTAAAAAAACAAATAGGTAAAACCCATCAGTAAAATAAACTTAAAAAAAAAAAAATGATGAACAAGATTCATCAATCGAGGCAACATCAATCACACATCAAAATAGCTATATCATCCTCCTGGATGGCTGTCAAGGAAGCTTATTTATTCAATACTTTATACACAGCATTTGCTACGCAGCAAATGTTCTTTGACGTCCGCAATTTAGTGATGATGTGATAATATTTCATTACGGAAGGAACCACACTCATAATTGTCTAGGGATGAATAACTATAAAATATTTGTACTTTATTTAATTATATTTTTTATTATTAGTTTTTTTGGTACTAATGAAGGAAGTTTTCACCATCCCTCTACCTACATCTGTTATAGAACTGAAAAATTATATCTTATATTAGCTTTCATAAATTTTTACAGATATTTGTACGCATTTCATTTCTTAATTAATAAGTCGTTTTGGCAAGGTAGAGTTGGTAAATATTAACCAAAATCAAAACTATTCGCAAAATAAATTTATTTTATAAAGTCTATAATGTCCTTTGTGCGCTTCAAATTTTGTTTTTACCCTTACAACCACAATATTCTACAATTATAACCTTGGCGTGGATCCGCAGCCAACATATGAATTAGAACTATGATTGCAATGATTAGTTGTGACTGAAGTATTTTTTTAAGTTAAGTTAAGTAAAATAACTTGTTCTGCTAGTATTCTCAGCACTTGATAATGCACCAATAACTTTAGAAAATGGAGTTTAAATTCCTGGGAATAATAACAAAGTCATAAAGGCTTACTATCAACCCGACTACATGATACTACTGACACTAAATTTATTAGTAACTGTAAAATAAATCACTCATGCCCAGAGCAGCTATATACCATGTTGGTTTCGTTCTTGAAGGACAGATCGGTGAGGGTACGGGTGGGTGATTGCCTCTCTAACCCATTCCCTCTGACTTGTGGAGTTCCTCAAGGTGCGGTTCTGTCTCCGGTTCTTTTCAGCATGTACACATCTGAAATTTTTGAGACAAACTATAAGAAAGCTACTATAATCGATTTTGCCGACGACATTGCGGTTTACAGCAGCAGCATGAGTGCACAAAGAGCTCTTACAAAGGCCGAGTCAGTTTGTAACGTTATCAGTGACAGCATGTTAAACATCAGTGTAAACGCCGGGAAGACCGACTGCGTAATCTTCTCCCTCCAAAAGAAGAAAAAACCCTTGCCAAAATCGTATAGCATAGGAGGGCAAGAGAACTCACCGGCTTTCTCAATGTACTATCTGGGTATAAAAATGGATAGGCATCTCCATTTCTCTACTCATTTTAGTAATAGAAAAAGTACGACAAAGGTCTTAACGGCTATCGCACTTGCTAACTTCACTCAACCTGTCGCGCTTCGTCTCAAATTGATGATCTATAAATGTGTCCACCGGCCAGCTCTGCTGTACGGTGTCCCGCTATTTACCCCCTTGACTGACAATACAGATAAATGTCACCAACATTTCCAGAATGGGATCATGCGAAAAGTGGTCCGACATACCTGTTTCGAGAGGTTGAAGAACGCTGATCTGCATCCGTTGCTTGGTGTGCCGTCGGTGGGTGAGTTCATCCGCAGGAGCCACATTAAGTTTTTTGACTCGTTGGAGCACCTAACCAACCCAGTGTTTAACACAATGACCCCACCACCCCTCCCACATCGATGGCAACAGACTTTCGGGGAAAAATTAGGTTGAGAATTAGTATGTAAGTTAGTTTTAAGTTTGATCAAAAAAGGTGAGCCCCATCACCTTTATTAGTCTGTTTAGTCCAGTCACGTATAATGTGTATCATTATACTTGTTTATTCATCATATAATTTTTATAAAATAACGAAACCTGTACATAATGTAGCGATGCTACAGGAAATACAAAAATAATTTTTAAATAGATTCACCTGATGATCTATAATTATATATAATTATCTGTAAATTTAAAGAGGCTATGAAAAAAAACCCCAAAAATCACTAAAAGCTTTATTTGATGCAAGGTGAAAAGAAAAGTGTTGTGCATAATGTTTAAACTATGAAGACATTCATTTTATCGTTAAGGGCCACTAGAAATTAGTCTATTAGTTATAGAATTGTTTCAGATTTCCCTTTACATAAATAAGTGAATATTTTACGTATTTATTGTTTTTAGTTTTAGTTTAGGGGTGATCTGGCGTATTGGAATTATGTATAATGAGCTCCTGTACATTAGATGAAAACAAAGAAATTCGCTCTTAAAAAAAAGATAAGAGAATGATAAATACACGATTTGAAGTAAAGCAAGCTGATATGACCAATAATTTATTCAATGTTGGCTGTCGGTCGAGACAACGAAGGCATATCTGTATCATTCGCTTCCCAAGTGGACAAAATGTAGCCCACGCTGTTATGCGTGGCTAAAACAGAGAAAGTGACCGATTGAACTTTTCATAGGTAAACCGAATCATCACGAGGAAGTGCAGTGGATCAATCATGGAACCACGAAAGCAATGATCGTAGGCAAAGGCATCTTCCAGGAAATGCTCTCGCCAATTGGATTCTCGTCTCGCTAACAATAAGAACAGTAGCTTAAGCATAGTTTTTAAAGATCGAAGATTTGTTTCAGCGAGTCAATTTTAATTTCGATATAGTTTTTTAGTTTTACTATTATGATATCCGTTAGGGAAATCATTTAATGATACAGTGTGAGGGGCATCTAGTAGCCCCGGATTCTGGGTATGCTGGAAAAGTGGGAGACAGGACTTCGAATATGTTCCTACCCGACATAAGTACTATCGAATTCTAAACAATAAAACTTATCAAACCCCGATACTTATTTCAGGCCCCTGCCGGGGCTGGCCAGGCTTGACCTGGCCGACTACAAACCCTTGCCTAGGTGCCCCTAGGCTCCACCCTTGGTAGACTCTCACTACCTTCCCGATTCCACCCGCCTCCTTTAGGCATACCCCACACTATATCCTTCTCATACATCCTTCAAATGGGGGACTCCCCTTAGTGAAAGGCACTCATTAGCCCAAAGTAATTTTCCCACATCCTATTTTATAAGTTTGAGAGCTAAGGAAAAAAAAACAAAAAAAAACAAAAAAAAAACGATACTATATAGCCAGGCTTCTTTAGTAAAGGCTTTGACCGGGCCGACTACAAACTATTGCCTCGGTACCCCTAGGCTCCACCCTCGGTAGACTCACTACCTTCCTGATTCCACCCGCCTCCTTTAGGCATTCCACACTCTATATCCTTCTCATACATCTTTCAAATGGGGGACTCCCCTTAGTGAAAGGCACTCATTAGCCCAAAATAATTTTCCTTTATTTTTCCCACATCCTATTTTTATAAGTTTGAGAGCTAAGAAAAAAAAAAAAAAAAAAAAATGATACAATATATTTCAGTGAAAGGCGAAAGATTTATTCCCACACCCTATATCCTTCTCATACATCCTTTAAATGAGACTCCCCTTAGTGAACGGCACCCATCAATCCAAAATAATTTTATTTTTATTTTTCCCACATCCTTTTTTTTATAAGTTTGAGAGCTATGGGGGGGGGGGAAGATACAATATATTGTAAATAGATTCGCCAGAGGATCTATAATTATATACAATTATCTGTAAATTTAAAGGGGCTATGGAAAAAAAAAATAATAGTACCCGTCATTTTCATAGAGTTTTGGACGAAATTGCTGTTTAAATATGTTCTGAAATATGTTTTCTTGGTTTTTGAATGTATGAGGAGTTGCTATCGGCCACTTCGTTGGTCTTAAATGTCTGTGCACGCATTGTTTTTTTCAGCCAAGCATTCAGAGAAATAATCTGGTCATAAAAAGATTAAAAGTGACTTGTTTGGATCAATAAAGACACATAATTACGCTTTTTTTTACCACCATCTTGGCTAACTATATACCTTGTCTTAAAATTACGATAATACCGGTAATAGCGGCACTAAAATTATAAGGAAGTGTGCCTGGGTATAAGGGGTTGATTGACCTCTGCAATAGCTGTTCAAAGGGGCCAGCGAGATCTGATGGGAGTAACATATTATGCATTCACTAACATTTGTAGCTGGCGATGGCGATGGCGACACATGTGACCTATGTCTCAATTCCGAACTCTTAAGATAAATTAAGACTAAACGTTGGAACAGTTAAGATAAAACTGCATATTAGCAAAGTAAATGTGAGTAAGACTAATACGTCCCTTCGGGGTCAATTGCTTGCCTCCAGTTCGCCTCTTCTTTTATTTACAAGAAGAATCAGGTTTTCCAAGAGTAAGTCTATTGAGAAATTTGGTTTTCTATTACTGGTGTGACTTCATGTATTTTTGCTTACATAAACTGTACAATGCTTTTAAATGGATTGTGAATGCTGCTTATATCTGATACAAATATTAGATGTGAATAAACAATAAAATTAACATGAAAATTTTTATTTTAAATCATATGTTTAGGAGCATTAGTTTAATATAAATGTTCAGAGTTTTTTTTTATTTAAATATGACTTGTCCTATTCTGAATGAATATAAATTTTGATTGCATAAATTATCGTTTATTAAAGTGGAGCTGAATTTCCAAAGTGAATAAAATTTCCAGAATGTGAGCTTTTGAACAAAATTTAACTTCATCGGAATACTGATAATTCACATGATCCCAACAACAACTTTTATAAGGCCACGTATCATTAACTCTGATTTTATTTATTTTTTAAAAACTGCTTCACCACGGCCTAAAAAGTGTATAAATCTTGGGATACATTATTTCCGTATTTTTTTAGAAATGTTTGAAAATACCTTTAAAAAAATCCTTTTCGTTTTCTTGGCAATTCAAGATATCATGGCCTACCATTGTCAAATAATTGTAGGTATTCTACAGGTAAGCAATCTGTTTTCGGAAGTTTATTCAGTCTGGCCATGACTAAATCAAACCCAGATATCATGAGTGCGAAATCTTTAATTGAACTATTGCTGCATAAATCATGAATATTTTTGTAGATTGAAAATAATAAATTACCTCCAACGATAGCATAGATTCCTTTTCAAAATCAACGAAAATGGTTTGCAATGAGAAAAACCATTTTTTCTGGCTACTGAAAAACTAAACTAAGGATACTTTTGGAACAATCTATTACCGTTGGTTAACGATTTAATCTATGGTTCACCTCTCGTACATATCTGAATATTACTAACATGAATGAATATATCCGGTATTAACAGTACTGAAACTTAAAGTTGGAAATTTTCGTCGGTCATAAAGTTTATTTTCAATTTAAAATATTGATTTATAAACCATCTACATATATACAACTTCCAAAAGCCCTATAATAATGTTTTAGATTAAGGAAGAGTGATGAACTCGCTTAGAAAATCAAAATAAGGTTTAGTTACAACAACCTAGTGCCAAAACTTACCCCTAAAGACCCAATGTACTAACTGTAGTGACAAACTCTATTGAATTGATTAGGACGAGGTTTTCAAGCATGGATTTAATTGTTTCAAAAAAAGTTAAACAAAAACAAAAAATATTATTTTTCTGACTACGCATACAGTAATTGGGGATATAGTGAATAAACTACAATAACTAAAACTCAATCTTGGTGTTTCTGTTACGCCTAACACTGGAAATGAGAGGTTCTGCAAATGTGCAGGCCTTATATATAGTGTGTGCTTTGTAGCCTTGGTCGAGTGGTGAAGTGTTGTACTGTTAAGCATCTACAACATTCATTCGCTAAATTATACCCTTTCACCTGCATCCGCACTTTAAGATCACTTTATAAATCTTTTCGTACCTATTTTTTGACGTGAAACTGACTTACATACCAGTTGATGGTAACATGGATAAAAAGCCTTTTTAAGGGTTGTCATCGATGAATTTACTGGTAAGTAAACTATTTGTTCTAAATTGCAGTATATTGCAGATTCTTGGAGTATCTTGGATTCTTGATATCTGAGATACATAAGATGTAGGTATGTATTGGAAATAGATGGTCAAAACTTGAGAGAGAAAAAGTTACTGGAGTGAATTTGTACAAGCAGTAAAATATAGAATTTGTATAATTTGTATAAACCTAAACATATAATCGGTATTTCTAATATATATATATATATATACATACATAATGTAACATACTTCTTATCCTATTTTTCTACTTGTCGTCGGTATGTCCAATGATTCTTCAGCCACAGTGCTATTTCTTGAAGCGGCCCCCACCTCTATGTTAATGGAGGAAATTTCCTTTATTCGTAGTATAGTTGTTCTTCAGTAATGCTAAAATAACCGATCACTATGAACGGGAGTACACCCTCTTCAAGGATATGCGTGAGCTAACCTTTCCCCCTTCAACGCCACCTGGTTCATTCTCATTGGCCAAAGGAGAGGTCACGTGTTTGGAATTTTAAATAAATCAAAATTATAATTACAGGTAGATAATTTCAGAAAATCAAAAATCCAAGATAATATATATAGACTGACATAATCAGGACATCCTGAAATGAAAGACAGATGGGTCATCTCGCGGCTGCACCCTGAGTTAGATGTACTTAATTGTAGTGTGCACATTGTTTAGAGGGAGCCCGCATTTTTGTTATCCTATTCAAATTTTCGTAGTTAATTAAATATATATCTCAGTTATTGAAAACAGTGTTTCTATCGTGGTTCCCGACCCGGCTATTCCTGATTACACATCTCCCAGATGTATATAAGTATTAACATTAACTGTTATGGATTGCAACAGGTGATGTATTTAAATATTTAAAAATAATAATTTATTCTTTTTTAGCACATCCTTGTAGATGACACATAGATTTATGAAGAGGTTTTGAAAAAAAACAACCATTGACAGCCAAAGTCTTAAGAATGGTTGAGAGTTCTGTTGGTTAAGAGTGGAGTATTCTCCTTTGATAGAGTTAGTTCCTGTTTTTACGAATGGAGGGATGATTTTACAAACTATGTGTTAAAGTAAATCTACGTCACGTAACTCTAAAATCATTCATGCTCAGAGTGATTTCAATTTTTTGTTTTTTGGGACAAACACTGGTACAATGGTAGTTGTTTTACATACAAAAAAAAAGCTTACTAATATATTTATAAATAAGCAACTAGTATGGATTCAAGCCGTATTCGTCGGTGGCCTATGCATAATTAATTCACATTAGCCCCATATTTATTGACTCGAAAGTAATCGATTTCCTTTTAAAATATTATTTTAGCATAATGAGGCCAAGGACAAAAATATCAATATTCTTGATAAGGTTGAAGTGAATTTTTTTTCTCTTGCACGATCAACCCCTCTCCAACTTTTGCACATAGATAGCCTAATTGACCAACGTTCTCGTGAGCGCAATATCTAATTGCGGTTTTTATTCCCTCGAGGAAAGGCTGATGGTTACTTCAGTAATTCGTGAAAGTAAAAACGGTCTTAAACGAGAGCTGATTGGAGTATCGATAAGTTGAAACCCATTACGGATTTTACGATTATTCATTATTTCTCACAATTACCCTTCATTGATAGTTTAAAATGTAACAAACCTTTAGTAGGGACGTAGAAGGTTAATTCTACCCTTAGTAGCGGTATGGAAAATTCTTTTATCTAGTAAAAATTTATTAAATCTCTTGTTATATAATGTTTTTAGCCACTCCTTTAAAACCCTCCTGAAAGACCATTATAGAGATAAGCTAAGGTTTATGTATTGAGCAGTGAATTGTGAATACAAAGTTAGTAAACAGGACTGACTTTCTTTTCATAGTATCTTCGTTTACTTGCAGCTATTAAGTAATGTTTAATATATCCTTTAAATTTAATACTGATGTTATATCTTTAACGCCACTATCATATAAGAAACAACTGGTTACATTTGGCCTGTGTCAAGGTAGAGCTTGTCTTTTCGGACTTGGTAATGACCATGACGTAATGGATTGCTTCAGGGCGATACTTAAGGGTTTAAACCTTAAGTTAAGTTCCTGTAGCACATTTTTGTATTGTTTCTCTGACTGGAACCAACCGTATACGGCAGATCCTATGTCTACTCCCTTGAGGATATATATATTGACTGTTTCTCAAAGACTTTCAAAACTGTTGAGGCATCTGACTGTTGCGATGGAAGATTATTAGGCTGTCTGTCAAAGCCATAACACCTATCGCCTTCACAAGTGACTACCAGTAGAAAGGCGGTTCGCTTGAGGTCAGAAGTTAACCACACATAAGGCTAATTCGGATTCACTGTTTCAGAACCGAGTTTACTACCAACTTTGGAGGTTGAGAAATCCACTATCTGGGATATCACACTGGAAATGATGTGATGATAGGAAGTGTTATTGGGAATAGCTGATTAGTAGTTGACACCAGAATATGTCGCCTTGCCATTATCCCGTGTTGGATGACTTTTTCTTTTGTATACCGACAGCTTTGTGAACTAGAGCTTGTAAACGCAATGTCCTTAAATTAAGGATAACACCTTAGAAAAATATATACTGCGTAAACACAGTTGTTTTTAGATCCAACTTTAAAATTTAGGGCATTTTTTTTATTTTTCTTATTCTAATTATATTACTAGAATTTTTTTTCCAAAACAAGCATCGTTATCATTTAATATAGGCGTACATCACAATGAAACTGTCTAAAGGAAGATTAGCAAACTTTAAATCTAAATTAAGCAAGACGCAGAAAAGAAGAACTAAATTGTATTGATACAATACAATGGGACCTCATAGATTTTAGAACCTCCAGACCCAATCCTTCTATCCAAATTGATATCGGTGTGCTTCTTATTCCTTGTCCCAAATCGACCTCTACCCAAGCCTCTTCCATTGCCTTTGGGTGTAGTTTACGGTTTATTCATTTCCACATTACTTCATTACCACCACGTACATGTGGACTACAGTCAACTTCACGTAGCCATTCCTGCCAGTGAATCTCGACTCTGCCTCTCTGGTGATTCAGAAAAACCTTTACCGATTTAGATCCGTCCAAATTCCCCGGAATCTGGACTAGTCTGAGGCAGTTACAATCGACATTTGTCCAATCGATTTCTTCAAATCAGTCAAAATCCTCAGGTCGGTCCTATCATGAAAAAACCTCATATTTCAAATAAACTACATTAAAAAATAAACTCGTCCTATTCCCGCCCTAAAATAGATCGATCATCCAACTCGTCCCAATAGAGTTGTGTGGTTTAAAACGGACGGCCCTGTGAGGATCTCGAGGCTTGGTTGAAAGGCCTCCTGTTTCCTAACAGGGGGATCCTCTGACAGCCCCTTCACAGCGCTTAACAGAGCTAGGAGGGTTGTACCCTTCTGTCCACTTCCACATCATTATAACCTCCTCAAAGTCAATCAAGATCCGCCTCCTAGGACCGTTATTTTCTTGTCCGTGCTATAAACCTGATGATCTCTCATGCCAACAATATTTGTCACTCCCAATCATTAAGCCCATTTTGCCAGTCATTTTCAATAGTTCAACACTTATTAGTATTAACTATTTGTTTTTCTAATTAAACCAACCGTCCCGATATTCACCCAGTAGTAATTCCTATATTTTACCTTGTGCCAATTGTCTTTATTACTTTATTCACTGTTATTAATTCTTCTGAGTGTCTGTGGCTATCGCGCTATTGACTGGCTCAGCTCCAGTGACGCGGCTGATAGAGGAGCGTGGGTGGCTTCCCAAGACTCCGCTTTCTCTTTCGCATGTGAAGGAGGTGACAGCCATGTGGATTTGGGAGGTTTCTGGACTGTTTGTAAATACTGTATGAATGAGCAAGTGAATAAAAATTGTAAATATGGCATGAATGAGAACATTTATCACAATTTCTTATTGCCTAATAAGGCAAATTGTAATTTTATCGCAATAAATATTTGATATATATATTAATTCCATGCCATAATTCTGATGGTTCATTGTATTAGCCGCATGTGTAAATTAGCCCAATATAATATTATAGGCCAATCAAAAAAGAAGTTAAGTCAAAAAAGGTTGTTTTATGATTTTTGTCAGCTAGACATATCCATTTTTAATATATTGTTATCATTAGAGGAACAATAATGCAGAATATAAATTTTTTTATGTGACCCGAGTATGAAAAAAGGCTGACCATTTATTCCTATTTATAATTTTATTCAAACTTTTAATACAAATCAATCATATTTACACTTCAATCGTTATTGCTGAATTGTTTTGAAATAAATTCTACGTAATATTTATTACTTGTAAATCACCATTGCCTTCACCTCTGGGGTTAACAATGTTTATCTATTCATAATTTGAGCTTAGCTGCATCGACATCCCTACAGAAATAATACTGTGTACTATTTTCTTGCGTAACTATACACTAGATGTCCCGACAGCTGATGTCCTTGTGCACAGACAGCTACGCGCATTACTGTACGTTATCTGCCTACGTTCGTGGACCTGTTCCTCGAGGTTGTGACCCTCTCTAACTCGACAATTATGGAATCCGACCGCACTAACTGTCGACGCTTATCGGTTACAGACATCACATTCTCCATTGAGAACGCGGATTCCATTATGAAAATTAGATGCCAAGTATCTCCTTACTAACTGCACATTTCGTTTGCCTACGCCATATGGTACGCCTCTGTCATTGTATAACGAACAACAATATTGTATTGCATATCATACCATATTATAGTTGATGATTGCTATTATAAGATAGCTGCCCTTCGGTTAGGAGATCATCTTCAACCACCAGTTTTCCTTACTATGGGTAGGAACGTAGCTTTGTAAGCTATATACTGGTATATTTCTGGAAATATTACCAGAAAAACTTTTCTTTTTTTTTTTCGAAGCTCTTAAAATTTGTTAAAAGAGGAATGGGGGAAAAATAAAATCACATGGAATTTATAGGAGTGAAAGGGATCCTTTTACTAGGAGGGACCTATTTGAAGGCTGGGTGAAGGAATTGAGGAGTGTGGTAGACCTCCGCTGAGGTGTAGATATCTCGGTACAGAGGTGAGAGACCACTGAAGGTTGAGCCTAGAGTCTGTCTAGGCATGTAGTTCTGACTCGCTCAGGGTTGGGTAGCGTTCAGTGGTGTGCCCGTCAGCGGCTTGTTGATTGGCCATGGGCCGTAATGTCCACCACCTTCTCTGCTTTCCCAGGCCTACTGAGTAGCCATTACCTGGTAGCGGTGGGGTTGCAGGTCCCGGAAGAGAGGATGGCAGTGTCTCATCTTGATGTGTCGTCTTCTTACGGCTTCTGTGATGGTGGGGAAGAAAAACTATGAAAGAATATCTAAATAAATATACGCATGAAAATATTAAAAAAAATCAAAATTAAAATTGATTGGCAATCCCCAATGAAAAGTTGGCCCTTGCCTACTCTCAACGTCCCTCCCCCCCAACTGGATTCGTCATTTCATTATCGAAGATGCTACTTAGCCACTGCCTCTTACGTGACTGAGTCCTCTCCAACCATCCTAAATCTGTCCTGAGGTACCTTTTCGCTGGAACTGCCCACCGTAGCGGATGGAAGTGACTGCCAACCGTAACTACCAATCGTAACTGCTAGTGATTTTCGTTGAAAGTTCTCACCGCGGCGGCCAACTCTTCTCATATTGCTTAGTTTGTTGATAGCCACAGACGAACACACATATGGGTTTGCGACATGAACTTTAATTCCGTACTTTTGGGTGGAAGAGGAAGAATAAGTGGTGCTATTAACAGGATATTATCAAACAACCGATCCAAACACGAAAAAGTGAAGGATTTTGTGCTGACTTAATAACTGGCTATTTGCGGTTATTAAAGCTCTCTTCGCGACATAAAGAGAAGTTCTGAAACGTCTTTAGACTTGATCCACCAGGTTTGATTTTGTTTTTAACATTTTGAAAGAAAAATATACTTGAAACAGCTACTGATGCAGTGCAAGCTCTTATCAAAACGTATATTCCGAGGATAAAAATTTTTATTGTTGTATTTACTCACTCAAATTTTGTTATGGTTCTTTCAGCCTGGACGCTATCATTGAAGAGCACTGAAAAAGACCAAAAAGGGGTTTTCGTTCTGATTGTAGAGATAGAAATATTGTGACTAAGATATCGGTAATTTTCATAAAACGTTTGAATTCTATGGGTATTTTCTTAACAATTTATCACTATTTTAAAATTCGACTAAGCGTCAGGGGTAAAACATAATTGTATTTAAAAAAAATAGGGAAACAGAGTCTGCATATTTCATTATCATATTGCATAATTAAGTACACCAATTTGTGATATTCTAATGAAATCGGCAATGGAAAGTGATAAGACTTGTAACAAATTAGGAAGCGTAAAAAGAGAAAAATAATTATATATTGGATTTAAAGCAAATAAATTATTAATAATAATAGAAATTATACAATATAAAGTATAATCACCTTAAATGGAATTAGGTTGAAGGAGAAAAAACTTAAAGATGAACGGTTGTTTATTTTGAGAAGCAATTGGTACCTCAAGAAGAGCCGGAATTTTATTGATCAACGATCCTAAATCATTTATAAATCCTCTTGGTTTAATATAAACAAATTAATTAATTGAGATTGCATAAGGGCTACATTTATTGGGTGGAAGGAAATCATGAGCTCAGATAGGAATAGAGCATTGGTTTTAGCAAGCTGTTAAATATGCCAGTGTCATAAAGGAGTGCCTTTTGATCCCTGAATTCTAAATACTGGGTTAAGCTTATTTAAAATGATTAATTTTATTACATATAAAGTAATTTTTTTTTTCCCTTAGCTCTCAAACTTATAAAAAATAGGATGTGGGAAAAATAAAAGGAAAATTATTTTGGGCTGATGAGCGCCTTTCACTAAGGGGAGTCCCCCATTTGAAGGATGTATGAGAAGGATATAGGGTGTGGAGTGCCTAAAGAAGGCGGGTGGAATCGGGAAGGTAGTGAGAGTCTACCGAGGGTGGAGCCTAGCAGTACCTAGGCAATGGTTTGTAGTCGGCCTTATATAAAGATATAAAGAAAGTATATAACAAAAACTTTATTATGATAAAATTACCATCTGCCTCATTGGGAAATTAGCAATTGTAATAAATGTTTTCATTCATACCATATTTACAATTTTCATTCACTCGCTCATTCATACAGTATTTACAAACAGCGCAGAGACCTCCCAAATCCACATGGTTGTCATCTCTCTCGCTTGCGAAAGAGGAAGCGGAGTCTTGGGAAGTCCCCCACGTTCCTCCGTCAGCCGCGTCACCGGGTACGAGCCAGTGGAGGCTGACCAACAGCGCGACAGCCACATACGCTCAGGGCATGATTGGAGAAGCTGGCCATTGCCAGGACTTCCACTGTTACTTATTTATAGCAGGTCACGAGGCCAATTTAGTCTCCGAGGAGGATTATAGGGATGCGTCCAATGACTGTGCTAGGAGATTAGGGTGGTTGGATAAGTTACTATGAAATTTCATTAAGTTGGAAGGGATGAGTTCGAGAATGTAAGGTATATTAAGATTATTACGAAGGGTTTTGTTGGGGAATTTACTATTGTTCTCAGGACGCTTGATATTTGACTTTTTTGCTTCCACTATGTCCAGATTGGCTTAAGTTATTACATATAAAAAGTCAGTGGTCTAACTATTCCAAATTTAGGCACATGTAAATATCTGTGGATTAAATTCATTCGATAGCGTAACTTACCTCACCGTTCTAGCGGATAACTCTTAGAAAATCATCTAAACAATAATCAGGATGAAGGAAGGAAAACATATAATTTATTTCATCCCCGGCAGTTTGTTACATGAGCGTAAAAACAATTACTGGAGTCGATGAAGCAATCGTTTTCGTCTGGTTTGTAACTGTGCATAAGGCTGAGATGCTAGGGGCGGCGAGCATTGTACTTCCAAGCTTCATTTGCCTATTGCGTCAACCGCTGCGGATACCTTTCACCCTTTCATTAGGGTTCTGTAGGATCGCAGCAATTGGCAAATTATAAAATCCATAGCTCCTGAGCTCGGCGAACGAAAGCTGTTGCATGTGGAAACGCTTTAATGCGCCGTACTGTCACATTCCGTTTAAATTTCATTCATTTCGCTAAACTCAAAAGTCATTAATCCTTCAGTAATAAGTGTCAGGCGCATCTTAAACACGGTTGCTTATAAGCAACTCAATCATGATTGCTAAAGCTCAGCTCGATAGCATCAATTGAACGCATGATGTATTATTTTTTTATGGGCGAACTAACGTTAAATCGAAAAAGCCAGCATCTTCATCTTTTACAAAATAACTGATAAGTAAAATTCGAATCAGTATTTGGAATGTCCTCTATCAATCTTATAAAATATGATGGGCCATCCTTATTTCCTCGCTGGTATTCAAATTTAACTATTACCTTTCGAGCTGGAGTTGACTCAATAAAGTGTTAACTTCTGTAGTTACTCATATGATAATTGTACTAAAGTCATTGATACCTCAAGGAAC
The DNA here is from genome assembly GCA_930367205.1 of Acanthosoma haemorrhoidale. Taxonomy (NCBI): domain Eukaryota; kingdom Metazoa; phylum Arthropoda; class Insecta; order Hemiptera; family Acanthosomatidae; genus Acanthosoma; species Acanthosoma haemorrhoidale. Next base: position 25,672,674 of record OV884012.1, read on the forward strand.
TCTAGGCTAAAGTCACAATTGATATTTAAACTTCTATTGTTGAGCAGTTGAGCAAGAAAATGATTGTAAATAAAATAACCTTTCTTTTCACCTTTCGTCTATCTCCACGACATTCTCTTTTACACTGACGTATTCAGCCCTAGAATATGATCCTGATCGAAAAATTTCATAAATGAATAGCTTACAGATAGAGAGTTTGTGATGTTTGCTCTTGCTCAGCTTGTTGTAGGGATACTGTCTTCTTCGACCTGGAGACGATTTGATGCTTGCGTAGTGAGCTTGCAAAATAAAATAACGCGATTTTTTATATAGGGGCAAACTTCGTTATAGATTTGCTATGACGTAAGAGAAATAGTTGTGCCCAGACCGAAGGATTAACAACAATAACTAAAGTCAGATTACTAATTTCAGTTAGCTCATATTAGAGGTGCAATATTAATTTGTTTCTCTCTTAAGATAACTTCTTAAATCCATTGAAATCAGTGCAACCTTACCTGACCAGAGGTAATTTTGACAAGACAAGGACTCACGAGCTCTAATTAACTTCAAAGGCGTCATTTATCTGCCCCTTGCAATTCAGCTTGTTCTCAAGTTACTTTGATGTGTTATCAATGATGCAAGGCTCCATGACAGACAGATTAAACGGAGGTAAAGCTAACCTGTTTAACTGCAGCCGTGCAAACATAATCCAATGGTAGTTTGCAATGAAAGTGGAGATCATCGGGATCACGCGAGAGTGCCGTGGCCTCTTCTCATCTCCAGGCTGTTTCTAAACCGACCTTCAAGGCCTCCTAGACTGGGGGCTCCCGCTGAAAAGAAAATGCCGGGTGGCACGGACACTGCATCCCACCACGAATATGCAACCAGGTCAACTTTAACTTGTCAGGACTATAGAGTGTATTTACTACACATCAATATCTTAGAGGTTTTTAATAATATAGTTTTCTCATGTTTGAACTCACGAGAGTCTCATCTTGAAAAAAAAAACCATAGTGATTAGGTTTTACTGAATCATTCCCCAGGCATGATAATGGAATATGTCCATTGCCAGGCCTCTGTCATGATTGTATAGCAGGTGACAAAGAAGCAGCCGTATCCCTCATTGAGAACGATTGTTGGAATCTTTGAGTCTGTATAATTAGTGTGCTGGGGGATTAGGGTTATTAGCTAAGTTTTGGTAAAAGTTTGTGAACTTAAAAGGGATGAGAACTAGGATGTGAGATATATTATTGGTGGTTCTCTTGCTGTTTCGTCGTTAACTATTGTTCTCAGGAATTTTGATTGAAAGGATTCGTCTAATGTCCGACCGTTTCACTGTACCCAATAATTCTATGGGATAAATTTTTATAAAATTATTCATTCTACTAAGAAAAAAAGAAGTTCCTATATCCTTAGATTGAATAGTACATATTATTTGAAAAAAGTCTCAATGACAACTACGATCAATTTAGATAGTAATTTGTCTGTTGTATATTGGGTAATGTTTTAGTTTAATTAAAAAATATGTGGTATAACCGCAATAGCAAATTAGATTTGGATTTGATAGTTTTTTGTTTTATTTTTGTTGCCTGGTTATGTTTGAGTTTGTAGTATGCGAAAATGGCTACTAATTTCACAAAAGATGTTTCAGTCCCATTAATTATATAGTCTTAAGTTATTTTTAAAAATCATTTTAAATGGGATATCTAATTTATAGTTGTTGTTTTTTTCAAGTGTAGACAAAAATGCATGAATAAGCCCATGAAAAATAATATAGAGTTTATTAAAAATTAATATTTTCTTAGTATGCCGAGCAGTGTGTTGAATAAGTAATACATATTAAAGTGATATTCAATGTTGAAAAATTGTTAAAAATACGTCACTCAATGCATAACACATAATTACCACTTACATGTTGTGTCATTTAAACAAAAATGTAAATAAATTAAATAATCCATCAAGATAGTATATTTTAAATATTTTCTGGTCAGAAAAGTTAGCCTATTGCTATCTAGTAAGTATAGGTTCTGTGGGACTGAGCTGTAGTGGGAGATTATTAAGGGTTATCAGTGCACTTTGCTGCTTAATATCTTTCCAAGACTTTCTAACCACTGTAAAATTGATATTAAATTAAAATTTAAAAAATCAACTAATGCAGAGGCCTATATATTTAGCATATGTTTTAAAATTAACTGTATTTTGTATATTTTCGATTCAATCTATTCTAGTACTAACAGTTAGGATCTGTTATTATATTTTTCACATAGTAATTGTAGTGAGTCAAAACAAAAGTAATTGTGTTTAGTTTATTGTTTGCTTGGGTTATAAAATTTATATTCTTTGACATTTTTTAATTGGTTTACATTAAGTTACAAAATATAACTTGATGTCAATGTAATGATGATTTTTAGTTGTGTGGATGTCGACCGATGACGGACCAATATCAGTACGAAACGTCGCAAGGCATCATTAATAAATGAAATTGGAAAAATATTATTATGTATATCCTTTAATCAGAAGCATTTACTGGACCACAGCTACAAAAAACTCACCAAAACTATCATTCAAATTTTTCATAACCCCAGCCCAACATAGAAGGATCGTATTTTGCCCGGAAGTTTTAAATGATGAGCCATATATATAGAAAAAATCAATGTATATTTATATTATGTGTTTCTGATTTAGTGAGTTCTAATTACGAAAATTCATTAAATGTATATTACAATCGAAAATGTTTTGGAAGTGGCAACGAAACTCTTAATTTGCTTGAATTTGACTTATATAAGGGAACAGATTTACTATAAGTTATTATAAAACAACTTTATTATGATAAAATTATAATATAAATTATAATATGCCCCATTGGGAAATAAGTAATTGTGTTAATGTTTTCATTCATACCATATTTACAATTTTCATTCACTCGCTCATTCATACAGTATTTGCAAACAGCCCAGAGACCTCCCAAATCCACACGGTAGTCACCTTCCTCGCATGCGAAAGAGGAAGCGGAGTCTTGGGAAGATCATCACGCTCCTCCGCCAGCCGCTTCACCGGATACGAGCCAGTGAAGGCTGACGAGGAGCGCGAGAGCCACATACGCTCAGGACATGATTGGAGAAACCTGACATTGCCACGACTCCCACTGATACATATTTATAGCAGGTCACGAGGATACTATAAGTGAATGAAATAATCAAAACGTCATCACAATAATTGCCAGGCAATAAATCAGATTTTTTCATTAATATATTTTTTCTAAAAAAAAAATGACGTGTACTTTAATGAAAATTTTGTTCATGGCCAAGAGCGATGATGTCGGTTTTTTTAATGAACCTTGTACACATGTTATACAAGTGATATATCATCACAGTGTATTTTTTTCTATTATTTAAAAGCGTATTAAAGTCATAACGTGCATTTTACAATTAATAACTTAGGAAAATTGGGTTTTATATACCTCCCAGGTTACAAACAACATTGTTTGATGAAAAGGTGAAAGCTAGCCCACGATTCAATGATGAAGTGCCGATTCAAAACTGTGGTTTAAATGACTCTATACGTGATGCAAGTAATAATGTATGAATATGTTGCTCATTTCACGTTTTATGGGAAAATTCCTATCTCCAGACTCACGAACCTTTTACTTTAAATCATACATTCCTTTGGTGCTTTAGCAATAATTAATGTTTGCAAATGATCTTTTGCATTGTTGTATTTGTTCGATGTTTTTAAGGATTTTCCCCTACTCACCGGATGGGGGGGGGGGGGCATATGCTATTATTATTCCCTTTATTTTTCCCTTATCTATAATCTTCATAATTTGAGAGCTAAGGAAAAGAAAAATATATATATATTCGGTCACTGGTTCGAAAAAAAGAACCAACCGAAAACGTGGGATTTTTCTTGTTTGTGTGAACAAATGTAAGATCAAGGCTTTCTTACAGAGAAATAACCGAACTTTATTTTGTATATCTGTTTGGCATGATGGTATATATATATTTTTTCTTCCCATAGAATATATATATATATATTTATAATATATATTACTTATATTATATATAATACTCTAGAATGTTAAGTAACATATCCTTTAGAAATCTATGGTATAACTAATTCCCTATCTTGTTATATATACATGTTCGCTGATTGGAATCGCAAGGAAAGAATTGTTTTACTGTTCACTCAGTGGTTTCTAATTCACACCAGATTCTTATCTGAACATGCCAATTCACCTCCTTTTTTAATTTAAATTATATGATTTACTGTGTGTTGTTTGAGTTAATTACTCCATAGCTTAAGGATTTAATCTTGTCATGTCCCTAATTTATTTTGTCTCTAGTAGTAGTATAGTACGTCTCTCGTACATAATTTACTGGTTACAATTACATTTTTCCCCCAATATTGTAGTAAACACTGTACCGAGGCTATTTAGTATTTACTATAATGTAATCATGCACATAAGCGAAATCACATATCCACATGCTTATAGTATTTTCATAAAATAAATTAACTGACAAAAGAAAATTAGTTTTTCATCCCATGACCCGCTTTAGGCTGACACTGATCAATCGCAAATTTATAAAATCACCATCCTAAGGTATCTTTGGACAGTCATTTTTCTTTTAGCCCAAGCATGTCAAAAATAGTGTTCAAATCTTGGAAAAGTTTTCACAATCTTCAAGTGTCTATCATATCACGTGATAATATTGATCGCTTCTTAGATGTGGATTCTTTGAAACTCCATTTATTAATATCATTTTTTATACATGGCTGTCTTGGATAACAATATATAATAAAAAAATAAAAAATAAAAATGGACCTTTAACGCTCTAAATGTAGGGTATACTTTTTTCATCACGAAAAATGTATACCTTTTTTCATCTTATTTTTTTCGCTGCATCTTTTCCTATAATATTTTTAATACCAAATGACAAATGAAGTGGATAAATGTTGTTCTAAACTAGTCATCATATGAATCTTTTTACTCTGTACCCCTGAGGATGCCTGAATATGGTGAAACGTTGAATTGATAAATATATGCTGGAGAGAATCAAGCTTTGAATTTTAAAATGTACTCCAACAACTCCTATCGTGGAATTCGTTCCCATTAAAGCTGCACATTCTTCCATATTTTAAGGGGTCGTGAAACAGCACGTACCAACACATTTACTATTTCTCGTTATATTGGCATTAACACTAGCCGAGAATCGTGCGGCGTACGCGCAGATATTCCAGCTGAGATTAATTCCACCGGTTTAAACTCCAGAACGAATCGGCTTCAACTCAACGGATCTCGAGGAATCCCGCTGGAGAGGGTGATGTTGCACACCGCACTGCACCGGATTGCTACAGCAGCTGCACTTCGTGATGACACTCCCTGGGCCAGATAGTGCAGCACTTCGTGTGACCTCTTCCTGACCCCCGGAGGTGCATGACCTTCCCATTCAACCTCATGCGCTCCCAGATCCAACGGGAGCCGCCTTGGAAGAAAACCCCGTCCCTTATCTCGAATCTGAACGTCATCCCTTTTGTTCTGAGGCTATTTCTCTTACTATAAATACCAATGCTGTAGTCTTCTGAAAAACAGTCAGATAGCGGAAGTCGGATAGCAGCTTTATACACATTTTTATTCAGTTGACCAAATGACTATGCCAAGTTACATAACTGTTCATTTTATTTGACATTTATCTTGTTAATGTTTCGCGCGGGTAGACAAGAAACGAGTATTATAATAATTATGTACAAGTTGTTAAGACATACTATCTATCAGTTTCTGATTGGCTGCCGGCTTCCCACGCTTTGCGCGTTTGTATTTTTTTTTTTTTTTTTTTTGTCAGCTAGACCTTTCTATTTTGTTTCTTATTGTTATCCTAAGGGGTAATTTCCCAGAGTAAACTGTTTTCATTCAATTTCAAATTACAAATTGAAAGGGAGTTGTAGCGACCGCTAACTATAAATATCACCCTATACTCTGTTGTATATATATATTGTAAATTGGTTATAACATGTAGTAAATTAATTTAAACAAATGTAAATAACATTACCAAGCCATAATGTCATACCAGTGTAAATATTGTAAACAATAAAAGACGCAGCTGCAAAAACTAGTCAGAGGCCCTTGAAGGGAGAGTCAGGTAGTGACCCAGGCCTGGGTGGGTCCTGGTCTAGAACAGTCTAGTGTCACCGCAATCCTGCGGTTTGGTTCGTCAGAATAAAACCCTAGATCATTGGTTACTGGGGGCTATATTATTCCGACGACGGCTCTCGGGACTGGCACTTGCTGCTGCTCTGAAGATTCATGATTTGGCCTTTTCATTTATGAAATCCTCGGCATCTCTCTTCCTAACCTCGCTATGTTTTAGTCCAGCCTCGTCAGACCCCACACTTTTCTAGTTGGATTCTCTGCCTTCGTCTCGCTAAAACTAGCACCTCCTTGGGAGAGACCTTTCCCTCGTGGCCGACGGTTGCCGTGGCCCTACAAACTTTACCTAGTGGTGTCTCCCACGGCAATCCAGTCTGCCTCTCTCCGGTTCACCGGATACCGAGTGTGAATTCGTGTTCATTCCAAGACCACATAAAATACCAACAATGACTCCCCTATACCTCTTCTCCTGAACATAGTGCACTGTCGGGGCACATACCTATCAAATATGGAGTCAGATAGTACATTAGTAAGATCCGTCATGAAGCAATTGTCCGGGTCATAGCCTATTCAACCCTCACTTCGTCACTACGGCTAGGGTAACTAGGCCACCTCCGTGATGACTCGACAGGAGTATAAATATGTTATTATTAGTTGTGACTCTAGCATTGAAAACCGATGGTTAATAACCCACGTAATAGCTAAGATATCAACCAATACCATCAGTCGCCATTCTTGATTAATTAAGTAATACAATTATTATGATTAAAACTAGTTAGATATTTAGTGTATTAAAATATACTTTAGAGCTTCAAAGTTATATGTTGTTTTTTAACTTTTTATTTAAGAGTTTATTCGAATTTTATAAATTAATCAACTTTAAATTATTTCTAATAACATTTACAAAAATGTTATTTTATAGATTATCAAAATCATTTTAGTGTGAAAAGTTCACTCTTATAGATGAAGAAAGCATATATAAAAATTGTTACATTTTTGAAATAGAGTTTCCTGGATACCTACGCTATGTACCTTATTTTAATTTGCATAAGATTGAATAAACATTTCAAACAATCTCCTTCTCGAAGAATGGCCGACTAAGTGACAGTACTCCGTAAAAGCTTGTAAGTTGTTTTTTGAGTTATTTTGTAATTCTTCATTTCCTTCTAAAAGCTTTAAACCTTTGACTATCTTCTTTACAACATCAACAAAGTAAGCCTTAATGATCTTATTCGTTTGACCCCTTACCCAAGCCTACCAGAAGACTATTACCTTATTTTATTTTTCTGTTTTCTAATTTTTATTCAGTGATATATACGTAATGAATGACCCGTTAGCCAATGGAATAGACATTGAAAATTGTCTAGTTCAATTTAAAAATCTGATTCAACATGGAATATTACCACAAACCTATTTCCAGTCCTACAAAACAACGACAATATAATGACTAGGAAACCCTTAAGAAATTCAATTGCACACGAGTTCGTTTACGCCACTTCCTATAATTTTGCACACGTGATTACCAAACTTCATATTTAATACGTCCTTAACCAACAAGAAACTAATTGATGACAGGGGACAGCAGGTATTGAGGCAACGTGACTGAGAATACCCCCTCCCCCCCCAATCTAAATAGTAAGATCGCAGGTGTGATCGTATGTACGAACTCTGAGATTTGATGACTCCCATCCTTACTATTATAACCAATGTACCAGCCTCTCTGACAAGAGAGATCCGGATGCCCTCCGTGATGTTTGGAGCTCTGATGTTGACCACTTGCTCTCATCATTTGATCCGTTTAATCTATGCATTACAGTCGGTATAGAAAAGGTTTAAGACGTCTAGATCAATTCCCACCCTTACTTGCCATTTGTTTGGAAAACAATCGTGTATGTATGCATGACAATGATGCAATTCTTCCTACATACAAACTTAGTTGCAATAATAACTAAGTAGAATTCCTAACAGACGTCGAGCGATGTTGCCTCTGTAGACGGTAGAAAATGGCATCAAAGCTTTATCATAGCCAAAACTAGTCCTGATAGCCTGTATTTCTTAACCCGAGATTAATCCCTATATCTCTTCGGAAGAATCGTTACCTTGAACTAGGAATTCGAGTCTTAACTACTGCACCATGAATGCAAGTAATTAAATATTTATAACATACTATTAGTATATGTGTTTTATTACTTTTCCATAAAGTCATAGTTTCTAACAATTAAAGCACCGTTTGTAGATCAAATTAAAATCCCCTTTATCCCTGACTTATATTTTTATTGTTTCTATTTTCCCCAGACGTGGAAGCATGCCGTTGTCGTCCCACTGTTGGAACCGGCCAAGAGTGGGTATGAGCCAGCTCACTACAGGCCCATCAGTCTGCTGACCCAGTTGTCAAATATCTACGAGAGGATTCTCTACGATCATCTCACCAGGCACTGTGACGCTCAAGACATTATACCACCTCAACAGACCGGCTTCACCAAAGGACTTAGCTCAGATTGCAACCTTGTAAAACTGACATGCGCCACAACAGAGTCACTGCAATGATCTCCCTTGACTGCACGAAGGCATTTGACTCCGTAGATCATCGTAAACTCCTGCGACCCTGAACGAGCACGAATTTCCTGCGCAACTCCAGAACATCATGTCCTCCTACCTAGCAGGCAGATCGTTTTCTGTGCGAATAGGAGCGTATTAACCACCAGAAGAGATTTCGTTGTCGGAGTTCCCCAAGGGTCGGTGCTGGGACCCCTCCTCTTCAACATATACACTGCACACATAGTAGGAGCATCATACTCCAATTGTGAGGTAGCGGCATATGCGGACAATATAGGGGTCTACAGCACCAGCCTCAACCCAGCGAAAGCTCTAAAGGCTGCTGAGGGTGCCAGTCAATTAATCGCCAACAGGTTGCGAGCTGTCCACATTCAAGTGAACCTTCTCTTTCCAGCATGGGAAAAGAAAGCGTCCACCCAGCTTCACCATAGACGGGGCTCAATGCAAACTTGCCTACAGCATCTGCTACCTAGGCACCTCTCTCGAGAGGTTGAAGAACGCTGACCTGCAACCATTGCTTGGTGTGCCGTCGGTGGTTGAGTTCATCCGCCGGAGACACATTAAGTTTTTTGACTCGTTGCAACACCTCACAAACCCAGTGATTAACGCTATGACCCCACCACCCCTCCCACATCGATGGCAACAGACTGTCGGGGAAAAATTAAGTTAAGAATTATTATGTAAGTTAGTTTTAAGTTTGATCAAAAAGGTTAGCCCCATTACCTTTATTAGTCAGTTTAGTCCAGTCACGTATAATGTATATCATTATACTTGTTTATTCATCATATAATTTTTATAAAATAACAAAACCTGTATATAATGTATTGATGTTACAGGAAATACAGAAATAATTTGTAAATAGATTCGCCTGAGGATTGTATACAATTATCGTCTTTAAGTTAATTAGTTAATCAACGGTCGGATTAATATTAGCTGTCCCAAGAATAAAAAAGTATTGAGTTGTGAATTTGCTTGGAGAAGCTATAACACAAGCAACTTATGATTGCTATTAGGAATTTTAGTGACAGTATGTGTAGAAATGAAATTATCCTATTCTGAGTCATGACAAAAATATTTTTCCAACAATTGTTATATTTCTAACATTTGCATAAGACCAACAATAGGTAAAAACTAACCCTAAAACAATGTTTTATCAAAAGGGCACATCAAGCTCAATCACTACTTAAAATGTGAACAGTTCTTTTTATCGAATCCTCCTACACCGCTATCCCAATCAGTACTCAGTGGTATTAAGCTAGGAAGGGAACTTTATACAATAACTATTTTATTAATATAGTGTACAGTAATAGTAATAAAGATAGAATTCATGTGATTATAACCATATAATACCATATGGTCAATTACATAAAGATGCAACTAAATAACACCATGTAACCTTCCACGGTTGTATTAATTTCGGAATTCAAATTCTAAAAGATGCAATTCTTCCTTCGTCCAAACTTGCTTGGTAAATTTATAGAAGATCTGCTAGTGAGTGCCCAGATGTACTTCTACTACAAACTATTAACACGCAAGTACATCAAGTTTATACCAAATGAATATATCTAGGACACGTAGAGTAATATAATATGGCTAGCATGACCGTTGGCCAATATTTCAGCATAAATGATGGCCTATTAAAAGACTATAAACACTCTTGCTTTAGTGTTATATCATCACCGGTTGAGAACTAAATTGCTTGCTAAACGTTGATCAGGAATTGTATACGTTCGCTAAATGAAAGATTTTTATTCAAGTCTTTGCCAAATACTTACTGCGTACCGATACACTAATGTATCTGATATTCAGCTGTATCCGAATACATAAAGCTGTTAGGAATTATATAAAGGATGTATCTTTTCAACAGATACATATATCCGTGTATATATTTACCTGACTTATCCAGAAACACCACAGTGTTACGCTCTAGTTTAATAATTAGACTATTTGATTTATAGGGATAATTAGAATGATAAGGGATAGAGGATAATTGCCCCAAACTAGAATCTAAACCCAAAGTAACTTACTTTAATAAGCTTGCCTGGTGATCAAATTAGAAGAGTTTCATTTATATAAAATAAAAATTTGTGTACTATATTTTATTACTAATGCTTTACTGAAAATTATTATTTTTCATTGAATTTAGATGATATGGATAAAATGATAGGTATATTACAGAGATCTTACTAGCTTAACTATAAAGCTTATCTCGTACTGAAATACACCGATGGATTCAAGATGAAGATGGGAGTCCTAGTGAAAACCTCACCGTCTCAGAGGTCTACTCAAGACCAGTCCTTAGCACAGCAAGCAGCAGACCCGCTCTGTACAATTGCTCAAGACCAAGTCCTCAGCACAGTAGAGCTGCTAAAGATGTCTTACCTCCACTAACTCGTCTTGGACCGAATCTCTCTCTCTCTCTCTCTCTCTCTCTCTCTCGCTCTCTCTCTCTCTCTCGCTCTCTCTCTCTCTCTCTCTCTCTCTATCTCTATCTCTCTCTCTCTCTCTCTCTCTCTCTCTCTCTCTCTCTCTCTCTCTCTCTCTCTCTCTCTCTCTCTCTCTCTTCAACAGAAGACTTTCGTGACAGGAAAAATAAAGAAGAGTTGTAAACTATTGAATCCTCCAGCCCTTAAACGACACTCCAAAACAGATGTTACTCTTGAATTCCGCCGGGAACGACGGCCCAAACCAAAAGGGGTACACATTCCGATAACAAACGTTTTATTCTTAACTCTCCTCTTCATGTTTTCTTGATAACAGTACAAAAAAATCCGACGTACCATTACGTGTTGATTATACTTGCTTCGCTCCCACATCCTCTCCGTCGTGAATATGGGTCCTGGGCCGCATCAGATAAAGAAAGATGTGGAGCATTCACATAGCACCTTTCCCTTACTTTTACTCCACATCCTTACCAGCGAATGGGATGGATCCATGCAACTAATGTTCAGGAATTCTTCATTTCTGCGAATCCTCTTGAATTTCGTTCGAAGGTAGTCAATCCCTCTGAGATCAAATACCTACATCGTAAGCAACCGACCGCTCCGTAAATCGCCTCTCACGCCACCTTCAAGCAGGTACTCCTAGTACAAGGATCCGCTTAACCAAAATATTCTATATTTTTCCTTCATCCTGAATTTCTAACTAGAGAGCTTAGGAGAAGAAAAAAAAAAAAAAAAAAACGTATGGAAATAATATTCGATTTTTTTAGATAGTTTTAATAATTTTACATTTATGTATAACTCTATAAATATTTGAGAAGTATCTTCAAAGGTATTGAACCGTGTCTTATTTACAGTGTGCTGAGGCTTATTTACGTTATTTGAGGTAGTCCTTTGTTTGGAGTTGTATCTTATTCAGTCACTTAGAGAAGAAGTCGGGTTACGCCGTAACGACAAAATGATTGACGAAAACTTTCCACTTTTGAAAGGTATGCAATCAACCGTATATTTAATGTAGAAATATTTTTTGGCGTTTATCAATTTTAATGTCTTTAAATTAAACTTTGCGGAACTTAACTAACGGTCCATTTTTTAAGTAAAATGGAAATATCTATCAATTGTTTCGTCGTTTCGGCTGTATTCTTCTTATTCTTAGTATTAATTATCGAAGAGTAAAATAAAATTTACTCGATTTTTGACCAAGACATTGCTTTATTTTCATTTTTATTTTATTTTCAAAACCACCTGGGTCCACTTTACAAAATGAAGTACTTCTGTTTGATCTCAAAGCTTTTGTTTTAGTTCAATTTTCTTTAAATATTCTTTTCCTTTATCTAGCTATATATATATATATGTCGGGTGTCTTGATCACGTCGGGGTCACCAATTGTCGGGTGTCTTGATCACGTCGAGGTCACCAATTGTCGGGTGTCAACAATTGTTGGGGGCGTCACTAGGGGAGTGCCTAATCACTCTAGCCCTGGTGACAAGTGCGGATTGTTGTAGTTCATAACATGGACCATGTTCCATGTAGGCGTTAATATCTGACTCCATTTATTGATAGGGATGTGTCTCGACCATACACTGTGTTCAGGATGAGGATGAGAGGTTCATAAAGAATAAGACCAGTTTTCAGAGTTCGGGCGAGAAATCGACAGCGTAATAGTACAAGTCGTCAGAGGATCTGCTAGAGGCTGTGAGGCAAGGTGCCGGCGCAGAGGTGTGGCAGAGAGAGTGTAGACCAGTGGAAGGCTGAGTGGGCTTACTCCCAGCGCCCCGGGGCCCTGGCGTATCGCGACGAGTGATAGCGACTATCTAGATGAAGAGACTAGGAAAGAGTGTAGAGTGAGCCTACCAGGGCCAAGCGGCCCTGGCGTAAAGCGACAAGTAGTGCGGCTGAGGAGACTAGGAAAAAGAGTGACTCTGCAGGGCAAAAACCCTTGATTTAAATATCCGTCCTCCCTTCCTACTGGAAGGCGGAGCCTGGCTGCAGGGGGTATGTTTTATGATGCCTAGGTGGCTAATCCCCCTTAAGTTTTATGACTGTTGGCCTAAAAGGGTGTGTTTTATGATGTCACACCTACCGAGCGATACGTGATCGCTCATCCCCTATAGGACTGTTTATTGGCATGGCTTTTAGATTTTATGACCCCGGACAGTGACTAAAGGTCTGCTTGGGTCTATTTTATTAGGGGCAGTGGCTTATGCTCTCAGGTTTTAATGCAGGACCTTCGTCCCTCTGTTACCTGTTTCACGACTACCGACCTCTCTATGATTTATTACAAGAAGTTTACAAAGATTTGCATTTATATTATAATACATTATGCACCACAGTGTAGGGTAATTTAGAAGAATTTAGGAGAATTTAGAGCGAGGGTTCGCGCTCGCTACAATATATATAACTACTTTGACCACCGCTACCGGCACGATGGCAATTCACAAGATCGAGTAAAGCAGAGCAAATGGTGGACATAATGGCGCTTGGCCCATCAACCACAAGGGTCTAAGGGGCACGCATCAATGCTATCCGGCTAACTAAGACTGCACTACATGCCTAGGGAAACTCTAGGCCCAGCCACCAGTGGACTCTCACCACTGTACCACAACAACCAACCTCTACCGAGGCTTCCCACACTCTTTAATTCCATCACACCACCTTCAAGTAGGTACTCCTAGTACAAGGATCCGCTCCACCCAAATATTCCTTATTTTTCCCTCATCCCTGACCTTCTAACTAGAGAGGTGAGGAAAAAAAAACAAAAAAACACTTTGAATATACTCTACATTCTTGAACTCATCCCTTCCCAGTTTATACAATTCCATAGTAACCTATCCAACCTACCTGATTCCCTAACACAATCATTACACTGCTATAAATGCGTAACAGTGGGAGTCCTGGCAATGGACATTTTCTCCAATCGTGTCCTGAGCCTCTGTGGGTCACGCGCTCCTCTGCTGGCTCTTATCCAGTGACGCGGCTGACGGAGGAGCGTGGAGGACTTCCCAAGACTCCGCTTCCTCATTCGCACACGAGGGAGGTGACAGTCTGTGACAGTGTGGACTTGGGAGGTCTCTGGGCTGTTTGTAAATACTGTATGAATGAGCGAGGAATGAAAAATGTAAATATGGTATGAATGAGATCATTTATCACAATTACTTATTGCACAATGAGGCATATTGTAATTTTATCATAATACAGTTATTAAAAAAAAGTTCAATGGAGAAATATGGAACTTTGAATCTTCAAAGCGATTTATCTACTGATACCACGTATTGTTTCTAACCCTAACATACAATGCATGATCTAGGGTGTTGTTAAATGTATCTTCAAAGTTATTTTTACAACCGTTAACATAAAACACTGATATAGACATAAAAATGTTTCTTTCATATCTGTTATAAAACATTAACCTTGCCCATGTTTGGTTGAAAACAATCTTTTTTTTGAAAATCTAATAAACTAAAACTACCTCCAAAATCATTAACATGTAATTCTCATCTCACAAATATTCTCCATTTGTCCGTACGTTTAGTGCCGTAAACTCTTGGAACTATATTACTCGCAGTGTTCGTTGCTTGCCCCAAATCTTCATTTGTTTCAATATTAAGCTGATGGTTCATTAAAGTCAATATATTGACTTTATATACAGGTATGTTTTATATAAAGGCATGTTCTTATTTATAAGCTAACCACATCATAGTAATTTATGATAAATTGTTTTGTGTACTCAGGTATAATTGTTTTAACTTTCCGTTATTATTAGAACAGAATGTCCCATAGTAAAATGAAGTTTTTTTTTTGTTTAAGTTCATATTTATTTCTTATCTCATTCAATCGTTTTCACAAGCCATCGCCTATTTAAAATAGCTTGGTTCACCTAAGCTCATCACCTAAGCACCTAAGCACACCACCTAAGCTTAAAACAGATTAAAGTGGTTTATTAGAACGTATTCGTTATAGTCATATCGTAGATATACGAGGGTGGTCTGAAACGTTTCCGACCTAACAAAGCTTTTATTTATTTTATTATCATCTTCATGTTGAGGTCGGAAACTTTTCAGACCACCTGTGTATAATTGTCTATTTATTGTTTTTCGGACATTTCGAGTACTTTAGTTATCATAGTTTTGTTCATTTTCAGCGATGAGAGAGAGACAGGCTGATGAAAATCAAAACATTATAATCATCCTCTTTGTTGCTTTCTTCATATTGTACATATTATTGAAACTAGCATATGATTGTTTTGCGTTAACAACTAGAAAAAACTGCAAATTTGTGTTCGATGTTCTGTTCGATCTTCACCTAAAGTAAATATTGTTGATATTATTATTATTGATAAGATGATTTATTATAAAAATAAGTGATTGATTTAGTAAAGAACGCCCAATTTTGTGTTCCCACACTTATTGTTGGTAATATTAGTGGTGCCAGATGTGCATTGCATGTCCAATTGTTATCTTGTTTAATCGATAACTTGGTAGTTGAATGTTGTTGAAATTGACAGGTTCTTTCCGAACAATGTGTTAAAGTGTTGAGTGTTCCCGCTGATCCGTGGCCTAGTTCTTTTGTCTAGAGGAGCTGGTCGTCCTCTCTCGAGGGAGAAGTAGATCCGGGCTGTAAAGAGACTGATGGACGTATCCCGGAGAGTAAGGGTGTGGCAAGCCAGTCCTTCCTTGACGGTAGACCGGGTACTCTGGACTGGCGGGGCAGCGGATGGTCATTCACAAAACATAATTACGTAATTAAGGGAGAATATGGTTAAAACTGTCGTTCAATTGAGTTCACCGAGTTAGTAGTGACCTGTCAAAGTAATGTCCAAGGCAGTATATGTGTCTACCTGTGAGATTAGTTGTGTATTGGCAGGCAATGTGTGTATTAGGTAGAGGACCTAGTGGCCTCCCAGCTAAGAAATTAAAAGCTCGGTTAAACACTCGTAGGCTTTTTTACATATACCAAGACTATAATGACTATAAACACCAACAAACAAGCAAATATTGAAATAATCCTAGAGATTTCTTTGGTTTGGCTTATAATTATTAAATTAATGGATCTTTTCAATCAAAAGACATGAGAACAATCCCCTTATTACGTCAGCAACAAAACCCTTCATAACGATCTTAATATACTCTACATTCTTGAAATCATCCCTTCAAAGTTCATGGAATTCCATAGTAACCTATCCAACCACCCTAATCCCGTAGCACAGTCATTGCACTGCACAACTCATCCCTATAATCCTCCTCGGAGACTGAAACGGCAGTGGCCTCGTGACCTGCTATAAATGCATGACAGTGGGAGTCCTGTCAATGTCTAGTTTCTCCAATAATGTTTCTCACATCCTGAGCGTATGTGGCTATCGCGCTCTTCATCAGCCTCCACTGGCTTGTATCCGGTGCCACGGCTGACGAAGGAGCGTGGGGAACTTTCCAAGACTCCGCTTCCTCTTTCGCATGCAAGGGAGGTGACAAACATATGAATTTGGGAGGCCTCTGGGCTGTTTGTAAATATTGTATGAATGATGAATTGTGAATATGGTATGAATGAGAATATTTATCTAAATTACTTATCGCCTAATAACGCAGATTGTAATTTTAGCACAGTACAGAAGTTATATATATATAAAATATTGGGAATAATAAAACAACTAGAAATTATTAATAAATTGATCAATCTAAATTACCTCCCTCCTTCTACATACTAGTGTAAAGTTATTCTTTCTTTGCTATTATTGTAGTTTAAAGGACAATGTTATTATTCACTACAAGTAGAGTAAACAGAACATTTTTATTACCGTTATGAGATTCCCGCAATATTTCTGTTTTCATTTAATATCAATCAAACCTTTTTTATCTATGGTAAAATAACAAAGACTTTTAGTCTTATTATTTTTTATTCATTGTTAAATGGTTTTTTTCTTACACTTTCCTTTGTTACTGACTAAAATTTGATAATAGAAATTATAAAATAAATTAAACATTTATTTCATTATATAATATAATTACTAAATATACACGTGTAAAAGACTAATAGCCTAACATAAAAATACCTATGGATGCCTTTAATTATTTCGATTGTTAAAAAAAAAACTTTATTTTTAGAGCAGAAAAATATAAACAAAACACTTAAGGACCATAATAAATACATGCTAATAGAACAATATTTATCCATAACATAACATATTATATCAAGTTCACATCTGGTATGTTTGTGTACGTTGGCGAAATTTGGATTCCCGCCGTGTTAACATTTTGCTAAATGAATTTTGTGGTTGTCACTTTTAAAATATTTAGAATAATCATCTGGATATTTTGTCTAGCCTAACTAATTTAGTATTGGTGTTTGTTAGTTAAAAAATATCTATACGAACTTATTTTGTATTATTTTAAGTTATCTTTTATTGATATGACTGACTAACTCCAACTAGATTCTGCGTATGTTAATATAGGATCTAGTTTACAATAGTGAATGAGTAGTTTAGACCAACGTATCTACTTATTGTCACCATTAATATCATCGTATTGATCTTTTTTATACATTATCTTGGAAACGCCATTATTTGACTTTGATAAGCCAACCACAATAACACAGATACAAGTTCTCCGGTCAGTCCAAAGACACACTGACCTGCCTGAAGAATGGAGTGCGGGCCATGCTGGGACCACACGCTCACAGACCCGCGGTCGTCCTTCTGTTGGTAGCCGATGACAGCCATCCCACGGCCAGGGCGATTGCCACTAAACTCTTTCAGGTCACCTTCGCCGCCATGGGCGACCACAGGACAGAAGAGTTCATCAAGGACAACCTCTTTGTCGACGGGTCTGACTTCACGGGTCTCTCCGACTTCTGGGATTTCTACAAAATCATCAAGAACAGGATGAAGCAGCACAAGATGGTGCTCATCTACAACTTCCAGGCTGTTCACCCTCACGCTGCCACAGTCCTATCGAGCATCACCCACGAGATCTTCTGTCCTCAGACCCAGGTATTCTAAAGCAGTTAACATATATATTTGAGTTCATTTACAATTACATTGAGTTATTCATAACTGTACATAGTAAATAATAATAAAAGCAGTGAAATAGTTGATGAATAGTCACAAATAGGAATGAGCTACCTATATACCTAATGAATGAATATCAGTTAGTTCCTCCGAAGTCATCATGTCGTGTCTGGTAAGTCTTGTATTGCTATTCCAAGTATGTGAGGATTGAAGGGGCCATACAGTTTTCGATGACATTGTCTGTTAAGAGTCTTGATGTAGATTGGTACGTGTGTGATTCGTAAGTTTTTGTATAAGGTTGTATTTCTGACAAGCTGAGGTGCACCAGGAATTCGTCAAACTAGATTTGGTTTAAATATTTCTACTGTGGTTAGCTTTGATTGACCGTTTGAGGTTGTCCCATAAACCTGTGCTCCATATTTCTTCATTCCGTACGTCTTCAGTTTTTGTTCCAGATAATCGCCTGTTTAGCCGTTTTAGGCTTAGGTTCCAAGTTCGTTTTTTTTAATCAAGCGTTTAATCGAGCTCAACGTTAGCCTTTCATTAAGTGTCAACCTGAAGTACTTTAATGTCTCTATTCAAGGTAGAGGATGACGGGGGGACGGGGCGTAAATATTATGTTTAGTGAATTTATAATGTTGATGTGAACAATATACATACAGTTATTATTGTGCTTGATTTGATTTTCGCAAAGACTATGATTATGTCAATTTCAACCACATAATGAGCAACCAAAAAAAATAAATTCTAATGCACTTGACGATCCTAATGAAAATAATGTAGGCATTAATATGGTCAGGCCATATGTTAATATTGACATTGGAGAAATTAAAACAAAACAAAATTTAAATGCAATATATAAAGAGAATCAAGAATGGGAGAAGCTACTACTAGAAGAAAGGACTATGCAAACGAGAAAAAAAAACATGAATTTTATTCATCGCAGGCAGTCCACAGGCCACCAACCAAACAATCTGACAAATAATTGTAGGATACCTCAAAAGTCAATCTTCTACATGGTCCTTGGAATGTTCGGCGTTTTGTAGAGCGTTCCCTTCCTCGTAGATTTTTTACAAAACCACTTTCCAAAAGTTGATTGCATGATGAGCCTATATTATGGGTCAAGGTGCTAATGCAATACAGATCTTCCCTCGCATGCAGGCATCCTCGCGTGAAGGAACACCCAGATTTTAATGAATAGTTGGGAGCAAGAAGCCATGTTTGATCAATACAATACAATACAGGCAACCACAGCCGAGCCGCAAACCTATAGTCTACTAGTTTGATGAGTCTAAGGTTTCTTACTTAGGTTTTATGTTTGTAAATTTCTAACTTTTCAACGACCTAAAAAAACGAAAAAGAATGGAATATAGTTCTCTAGTGAATAATGTATACAAGGTTGAACAAAAACTAGATAGATTTTGAGATTACATCTTTTAGCACCCATTTTCTTGCATTGGCAATTGGTTGTATCTCGGAACTATCTGAAAATAAATAAAAATAAATTTTATAGTAAGTTTGACTGCAATGTAACACAATTCTCCATCACATATACTGGTCCACCATATTTGTTTCACACTGCACTGTAGACGTACCTGTATATGCACTATAGAATGATTTTTGTTTCTTTATACATTAAAATCATTACACATATTATTCAATAAACAGTTTCGGAAATAAAATGTTTTAAAAATAAAACCTGTTAAAACTACTCTCCTGTAAAGTTTATGTGACCTAGTCACGTCCGAGGTACAGATTTTTTATTTATTTCATTTTAGAAAAATTTCCACAAAATGCATTTTTTTCAAAGAACCTTTCGATTATTAATGTTGCTATGCTATTGCCCATTAGGCCCTCATCGTGCTAGTGATGAGTATGAACTGCTATCATTGCAACAGCGAGCTCAGCTCAACTCGACTGGCCACAAAGTCCGTAGAGCAGACTTTCGGCCCTGGGCTAGACACGGCACAGCTGGACGATCTTGTGAGGACGGTCACCGCGAGGGCTGCACGAGTACTCCCGGAGAAGGAGTCTGCCTTAGAGGATGATCAATAAATGCACGTATCTTTCCCGGTGTTAATTATTACCGAAATAAGTGTTATTATCAGTCCCCATGCGTAACATGTTAATTCCAATCCTTAAATACATTTAGCGATATGACTTATTTTTTCATTAACCTAAGTCAGCCTCTCGCGCTCTTCGTCAGCCTCCGCTGGCTCTTATTAAGTGACGCGGCTGACGGAGGAGCGTGGGGGACTTCCCAAGACTCCGCTTCCTCTTTCGCATGCTAGGGAGGTGACAAACATGTAAATTAGGGAGGCCCCTGGACTGTTTGTAAATATTATATGAATGAGCGAGTGAATGATGAATTTTAAATATGGTATGAATGAGAACATTTATCTCAATTACTTATTGCCTAATAAGGCCGATTGTAATTTTAGCAGAATAAAGAATAATTTTCACCAAACCTAAGTCAATAGACCATGAAGTAAATACGTACAGTATGTCAAATTGGTAATAAAGATATGTACGTCTGGTGGCGTATCGGCTATGTAGGTGCATATTGTGGTCATTATTGTCCATGGCGCAGCTCCCGGGGCTTTAGCACTTCAATGCACATGCAAGACAAATGCCCGTGAATATACGTCAGTACAATGTACTGTCCATTGTTCAAGACTCAAAATGTTTACGAAATGAACCACAAGATGTATCTACGTCACTAGAGTGCAATGTCAATCAGAAAAACATGTACCTCTAGCAGTACGGGAGCCCTAAAAAATAACTGTTTAATTTAAAAGTTAACGTTTTTATTAAATTAAGTAACAGAAATTTCTGTTAAAAAAATAACCAAGCCTTCGGCTCTGTTTATGATGAGGATTATGTATAGGTGAATGCGGTCCATTTCGAGTCAAAAGGAAATGCATTCAAAATTAAACTTAATATTTAAGGAAAGGATGAAAAATCATGGACTGTATAACAGAATACATACTGGTTCATATATTGAATACATACTGGCAGAACCCAAAACGAAATATTATTGTGTATATTAGCACAAAATACGTAGTAAAAAACGTAAAGAAAGGTGGCCAGCCAATTATGGTATGAACAATTGATATTAAGACTAGTAAAACTAATCTAGTAACAATTAACTAGCCAATGAAAAGAAAGTCGATTACATTTCTCATTCAAAGAGTAAAATTTAATTTAATAACATAACTGGGGCAGCGCGTAGAATTTGGTCTCCATCTGGAGTTATGTGTTAAGTCAGTCGACAGACCAAGAGGAGCCACCTATACAGGGCTGCCTCACGGTGAAATCATCAAGCTGAGATATCACTGAAGGGGAAGGAACTAAAAGAGAGGAAATTCTCCCCGCGCTCGCGAACAAACAACACACGTGTCGAGCACGTACACATTCGCACAAATACACATGAATAAAGTGAAATACAAAATAGTAATGCATTTTAATCAAGCAGAAATTATAAGGCTCCTTACACACAAGGGGTAAATGTTTTTCAGATTAGTAGATCACCTCCGGTGACGTTACTGTAACGTACATACATCTTTCGGTCCTTTTTTCCAGTTATTTTGATTCTTGAATCAGTAATGTACAATGCAAGCACAAAAATATAAAACAAAATAAAACTGCATCCATTTATTGGGAGCTTGAGGAGTTAAGCTTGACAAATGGGATGATTTGGAATGTGTATTTTAGGCCTGTTGAAATACGTGAACTTTGTGAGTTTATTTAGTGTCCCTAATTTAGTGAGAGCAGCCCGTTTTTGTTACAATAACTATATAACGTGGAGACGACCTGATGTAACGGCTAGTTACCGCACCTGCTCGTTACCTTTGTCTCAGCAGTTGCCGAACATTCACTAGCCCAGTCTGCAGGCTCTTCTGCATTCCCTTGAGAATAAATCACTCACCTCGATCTCAGCTGTAATCGAACCGAATCTCTGGAGTCCCTAACTCGTAACTCAGCCTCCTATTGCCGGCCAATGGCTCTTGCACCGGCTAATGCCCACTTTGGAGGAAGTTATGCTTCTCGGTCTGTCTGTGCTCATCGAGGTGCAATACGCCACGTACATTTGAATGACGTGTTTATGCATCATTAGTATTCAAAACCAACTGTTGCAACAAAAGCAATGATGATACCTTTGTATATTGAATAACTAGCTTTTTGTTCTGCCCAAGTAGAAATGCTAACGAAATGACACAACTGCTGAGGAAAAAAATTAGAAGTACTGAGATTATATCGTTAGAGAAACCTCAAGGAACGGATCACGCCATGAACACCTGTCACTTGCCAAGAAGAGACGGCAGCGTCTTAACGACACTGAGGATTGCCCACAACAAGCTGAAGCATCTACTTGCAGGGCCACACCGATCTACATGCGAATCGTGCGATATCGCCCCGCTCACAGTTAAGCATTTGTTAACACTGGTTTAAGTTGTATGTTAATGCATAGTTAAACCAGTGGACAGACTGTTAATGGACAGTCTGTAAATTGCATACATTTTCAAAATGCGCTCCTGAGATTATCTCGAATACAGAGATCATTTCATCAGAACACATTTCCAGAAGGATTCGCCGACACTGAGTTCTGCCCATTTCCAAAATCTTGAGCAAAATTCTATTCGTTTCTAAAAATTACCATAACATTCAATTAGGTTAAACCTGAGCTTAAATGTCATCAGGATTGCTACCAGCGAGCTTAATGATACATAACCAATAGATTTCACATTGACGTTATCACCGTGCACGGTGTTGGGACTGAGCTTATACGCCATCAGGGGAGTCACAATTTACCTCCGCAAGCCCGAACATAATGGATTTCCACCAACGTCGGTTGATTTTGATTATTTTTACAGT
Source organism: Acanthosoma haemorrhoidale (assembly GCA_930367205.1). Classification (NCBI taxonomy): domain Eukaryota; kingdom Metazoa; phylum Arthropoda; class Insecta; order Hemiptera; family Acanthosomatidae; genus Acanthosoma; species Acanthosoma haemorrhoidale. Next base: position 25,695,670 of record OV884012.1, read on the forward strand.
TCACCCTCTTACCCCACTCACCCCTTAGGGTAGTAGGGATGTCTGTCTATTCGGTGTAATCAAAGGTTTTAGAAGGTAAATTATTTCCTACCACCTTCCTTGGTTTATGAATTCAACATCAGAGCACATGTTGGATGTTATCTACGCTACCACCAGAAGAGGGCAGTCCATCTTGGTCTGTTGAGGACACAGCTCATTGGCAGGCTTGCTTTTTGAGACTTGTGTATCAAAGAGTGTGACGATGAAATTTTTTGAGTCTGTCGTCTGTCGCAAAAGAGTCATTAGTTGGATTGAGTTAAGGACAGATTGAGTTTTTTAAACTGATCATACAATCCCGTGTTAACTTGAATCTACAAATTATTTCTTTTCAAGATTCAAGAGAACCGATTTGGCATTAGTAGACCGTAAAAATATAGGTAAGATGGATTCTCCGATAACACGAAAATAATGTTGTCACTACTTCGATTATTAGATCGACTAGTTTTGTCGCAGTTTTAATTGAACTGAACTGCACTGAAACTGCATGCGCCCTTGCCATCCCGCTCTAACTGGACACTAAACTCAAGTAGAAGGTATGCAGTGACCACTGAGAGGGCACCATGAAGATGTCTGGAGATGTTGACAGAGAAGTGCACGTCAGCGCACGAAGTAAGGTAAGTAGGCCACCTCCATCGTGCCTTCAACCTTTACGTGACTTGAGGAAAAAACTTGGCAACAGATTTTTTTTTTCATGGACGACAATCGTTTTCTATAAAATTTTAAAGGTGTCATTACACATTAATACCGCTTCGAACAGGAAAAAGTAATGACGGCTGAATACTCAGTACAGCAATTTATTACGTTTTGCGCAACTATGCTTGTGGATGCACATATATTGGTTGATAACATTCTTTGCGCAACAAGTACTTTGACTTATACCAAATGGTGACATACTAAACAGCACTATTTCTACGCTACAACTAGACCGCTACAAGATACCAAGACCTCCCTCATTGTTTGTTGGGAACACAAACTTTATTATTGACCCTTCATTACACGTTAATGTAATGACAGTTTTAATGAATATTTGTAGTCAAATTTTAACCACTTCAAAGGACATCCCATCTCTCAATAGAAAACAAATTACTAATTTAAAAAGTTATACTTAAGCCAATCTCGACATACGGAATAGAGCTAGGGGGGACAGCAAAAAAGTCGAACATCAACCGTATTCAACCCTTTCAATCAAAAGTCCTGAGAACAATAGTAAATGCCCCTTATTACGTCAGCAACAAAACCTCTTATAACGATCTTAATATACCTTACATTCTGGAACTCATCCCATCCAAGTTCCTCGGAGACTAAAACAGCGGTGGCCTCGTGACCTGCTGGAGTGGCCAGATTCTCCAATCATGTCCTGAGCGTATGTGGCTCTCTGCGCTCTTGGTCAGCCTCCACTGGCTCGTATCCGGTGACGGAGGAGCAACAAGTACTTTGACTTATACCAAATGGTGACATACTAAACAGCACTATTTCTACGCTGCAACTAGACCAAGCTGCAACTAGAGCTGAAGGAGGAGCGTGGGGGACTTCCCAAGACTTCGCTTTTTCTTTCGTATGCGAGGGTGGTGACAACCATGTGGATTTGGGAGGTCTCTGAGCTGTTTGTAAATACTGTATTAATGAGCGAGTGAATGAAAATTGTAAATATGGTATGAATGAAAATATTTATCACGATTACTTATTGCCCAATGAGGCAGATTGTAATTTTATCATAATAAAGCTGTTTAGTATATAGAATAATAATATTTTATTTGTTAATCTGGAAGATCGTTAATATGATACCGTACTTAGAATTATGTAATAATATACTTTATTTTATTTCTAAATTATTGAAAAATTACAAGTTATTTTTTCCAATGCCTTACATAAAATAGGACCTCCATGTAATGGTTTGTGACTCTAGGTCTATTAGGGGAATGGATCTGAAGGCCTTCAAAACTATCACAAAACATCGGGCTTATTTGTAGTTTAAATATTTTTGGCACAAATTTGTTATATTTAGAACAAATAAATTTACCAAAGAAGTAATAATAACATACATAATATTCTGACATAAATGAATTTCATAGTTATATTGTGCCTACAGTCATAATTAGTCCGTTTCTTACATTAATACCACCGTTGAGTATACTTATGTTGTTGTATTTGGACATTAGTTTTAACGCTTAAGAATGAATACTGTAATCTGGACATTCAGAGAATCATAAACGTTCGATAGTAAATAATCAGAAGTGCTGGTGTTGAGTGTTGACGATTTCTAGGAGTTTATGGGTGATAAAAAATGCATTACTTCAATCATACACTATCGAAACGATCCCTTAAGCACCCGACGGTTCTACGGTTCGCCCGTATACACGGTGTTTAAAGGCATGATTCACGATTATTATGGTCCAAACCCCTTAAGTTCTACGACTAAGGCAGTGAATGAGGCAAGCTGTCTGCACTTAACTACTGCAGCCTGGAATGATTGAGTATAATTACTTTTCATCCCCTCGGGTTATAAGATTTTTACAAAGTATGTAATTGAACATGAAGACTTAGGCAAAAAACTTAATTGCCAAAAAAAAGTAACAAATAGTTTGCAGGGACAAAAAATGTTTTCAGAGGGTCACAGGTTGTGACTTCATGACCTAATTTGGCTTAAATACTAACTTGACTTATATTTGATCCAAACGATTCCCTTTTAATACCTGGACAATATTTTTTGTGTTTCAAAGGACTTTAGGTTTAAAACTGGACTGATTCGATCTCACTGTATACTTTTTCATAGAAGTTGTAATTAAACAAAATATGTTCACAAATCGTAGAAAAAATCATGTATCACTTACTCAACATAAATCCAGTTAATCGATTACTAGAGCCACTAATAATGAAAACCAATAATAACATCCCAGTTTAAATAACTTGGCATTGTAATGTCTCGAATTATAAAAGTTGCATGGTTGTACTTCACTAATAAGATTGCAGATTTTCTAAAAAAAAAAAATTAATAAAAATAACAAAGACTTATGAGAATTTTTTTTTTGGTGCGTAGGACAATAGAAGTGATTTTAGTTATATTTAGGGTGCTGAATCTAAATATTAAATCAATTATTTTCTATCTGCTCTACTTTTTTAGATCAGATTTTTTTTTTTATCGTGCAGTTCTGCAGTTCACATATATGATTGGTTCCTGTATATTTGCCCTATTGTCAGTCTGCTGTCTAGTTAGTTCCGAGAAAATCCACCAGATGGAGTAAGCGTCCGGAAACTTAGGTGATCTTCACCATTTCAACTAGAGTTGAGGTTCGCTTGTGAGTTCTCGACGTGCAGGGTAGATCGAAGTTGGCCTCACGTGAGATTTGAGTTCAGGAAAGAGTTCTTATTAAGTTAACCTAAGACTAAAAAGGTACTGTGTTGCCGAAAAGAAATAAAATAAGCTCAAGTAGAAGAAGTTGTACAAATCATCCTGATGTGTTATGCGTGCAATATTTAAAAGGAAAACAGAAAAACTGTTAGTGACTTTGTAAAGAGTACTTATTTTGGATACTTTGCTTTTAAGCTTGGCGATCAAGATGAAACCTGGGCACCGCATCAGATCTGTAAAACCTTTTCAGAACGTTCGCGAAAGTGGACTACCGCGAAAAACAACACCGAAATTCGTCGCAACGATGGTTTAAGGAGAACCCAATACACACTTTGATGACTGCTATTTCTGCCTAATAAATAATTACTGTAATGAATATTTATGAATCCAAACAACCATAGCAAGGGGATTCATCCTTGTTTAGTCTCTGCAAGACGCCCGGACCCTCGCACAAAGGAAGTGCCGATCCCAACCTTTCACCAGCTATCAGAGCTCTGTGAGACAAGTGTTGCCCTTATTATCACCATTAAGGTGCTAATGAAGGTGACAATGATTACGAGGGGATATCAAAAATTTCTCAGAATTTTAAATAGCACAAGTTAAATGACCTCACCACAGATCTTCACCTGTCAAAAGAAGCTTCTGAATTGCTGGTTTCCAAAGACAACATGGTTAAAAGGCAACAATTTGCAAGACAAGAACCCAAAATTACCTTTTACCGTACAAGAAAAAAGGGTTCACTACCCTTTTTCTCTCAAGAAGAAAATATTGAATTCTGTCACAAAATTAGAGGACTCCTGGAAAAAATGGCTATTTTGCTATGGCTAGATCTTCCTGGCTATGATTAGAGCCTATTTATTGACAGCTCAAAGTGAAGTTTGAAATGTGTCCTTCTCTACACAATGTGAATAAATATGGTTCAATACCAATTTCTCACTCAAGGAAAATATAGAAGAATATAACTCCACAGATTTGGTCTTGGAGAAGTGTCATGAACATCAATCGGTGAATTGTGTGGACTTGGAAAATGGTAAATGTTCCCCTCGGACAGCATAGTGGCCACACCAAATATCCCTGCCTCTGGGATAGCAGAGACAAAACACACCGCTGGGTTAAAAAAGAGTGGTCTAAGAGACAAAAATTAGACATTAGGAAAAAGAATGCTATTAACGAGCCCTTAGTTGAACGAGAAAAAATCATGTTTCCAGCACTGCATATAGCATATATAGACTATTTCAAAATGCATTCAAGAATGTTACAGAATAGAATCTTCCAAAGCTCAGGTTTCATTGATGAATTTTTTGTATATAATAATATTTTCGTTTTAGTTAATTTAAATTTAGTTTTTTTTTATTTGATCCATGGATTGAACTTTAAACAGCGTAAAGTATATTTCATCACAATTTTATACTATAGAAATTTGTGTTCCTAGGCAAAAATTAATGGAATATTTAAATTCAGGGCTAACCAAGAGTGCGAGCGCCTCATGCGCTCAGGACATGATTGGAAAAACTGGCAGTTGCCAGGACTCCCGCTGTTACGCATTTATAGCAGATCCCGAGGCTACTGCCGCTTTAGTTTCCGAGGAGGATTATAGGGATGAATGGCGCAGTGTAATGATTGTGCTAGGGGGTAAGGAAGGTTGAATAGGTTACGATGGAATTTCATGAACTAGGAAGGGATGAGTTCAAGAATGTAGGGTATATTAAGATAGATATGAAGGGTTTTGTTGCTGACGTAATAATATGCATTAACTATGTTCTCAGGCGTTTTGATTCAAGGGATTGGATACGTTTGATGTTCGACATTTTTGTTGTCCCCCCATAGCTCTATTCCGTATGTCCAGATTGGTTTAAGTATAACTTTGTAGATTAGTAATTTATTTTCTATTGAGAGTAGTCTGTATAGTTGTTCAATGCGTCTGTTCAGTTTTTGTCTTTTTAGCCTCGTGTGTGGGTTCCATGTCAGCCTTTTGTCGAGATAGAAGCCTACTTATTTGTTAATGAGGTTTCATAGACAATCATGGAAATATTAACTACTTATAAAGATGTGAAACTTTCACCGTTTAATATGGTCCTTTATCGGTTATGCACTGTATTGTTTTGAAATAAATATGAGCGAAAAATATAAACTCTATTAATAATAAAGAGCGACGATGTCATGTCTTTTGTTTCTGACATATTATATATTTTTTTTCATTTCATGTACATGGGCTTGTTTTATTTAGTGACCAAGCGCCAAACTAAAACTTAAATATCCACTTATTTATTGCTGTGTAGGAAAATAGAACCAAAAAAACCTACTAAACCAGCGTATCTAATGTATTTACATGTTCATGGCGGAAATAAGGATGAAGATTTTTTCCATCAAATTTTCACCAAAACATATATGTCTAAAATTTTGATGTGTCTTGTTTCTTCTTTCATGAAAATTCGTTTTGTCTTCCTATAGACTTTTTATTTTATTTTTATATTTACCGTAAACTACAGTGGTAATTAGCGAAGAATTTTTGGATTATATATATTTGATGATCCTGATCTCTTTTAGGTGCTTCTAGTGATACTAAGTTTCGATGTCGTTGTTCCTCCTACATTTTATTTTGTGCCTCCAACTCCAGAGCATATAATAACCCATGTTTAAAAATTTTCAGGCATATATGTCCAATTAAAAAGATATAATGTCAGGGTAATTTAATAATCATTGTACGTAAATAGTCAGTAACAAAAATGAGATGGTAAAATACATAAATTTCATTTGTTAAATTCATTATTTGTTCAAATTAAGTTTATACATTGAATAAAGATGTCAAATTAAATAATAAATGTTCGGTATTTACACCACATGGATGTCAAAGTTTTACAAAACCTTGTTAAAGTTGCTCATAAAATGAACAAAACCGCATATGAAATACTTACAACTAGAATATTCTCTTATAACGCATAGAAGAATAACAAGATTTTTTCTTCTGCTAAGTTTTATTTTGATATTATAGCATATTGATTTTACGCTCTGAATTTCCTCACTTAGCAACCTCTGAGATGTTACCTCTGAGATCTTTCCTTTTACATATTCTATTGCGTTTTGCCAATTGAGAGTATTTAATTAACAAATTAAAAATTAATTTAAAAATGATATAAGCAAAATAATATTCAAAATAAGGATTAAGGATTTAATTAACAAATGCGCTCTGGTTAAAAATAAAATATTTTTTAGAGATAAAACTAACATTATTACAACACGTATTGCATAACATACATATGTAAAGTCCTTTGTTCGGGATTGGGAATAATTTATATCAATAATAAAATGGAGTAATGATTGGATTCAATCAACTATTTACAGACAATGTTTGAAGAATACTATTTTTTATTAATTATTTCCATATTTTAGATATTTTATGTTGGAGATTTGTTAATAGCCTTATGGAAAGTAAAAAAAAAATATTGTTTTTCGTACGATGTAGCTTTTATTCCTCTGCAGGTTTTAGGTCAACCATCACCCCAGCCTGTAAAAAAACAGCATGATCACTAAACAATAATTGTTTAAATTGATATTTGGGAAGAATTGCCCATTAATGAAAATCAAGAAAGACTATAAAGTTCTGTAAATATACTCATGTTTACACCATTTACGAAATACATTTATATGATTTTATGGTTACCTTCTTAATCTCATCGATGTAACACGTGGCCAGTTTGAAAGCTCTTTCACACTGAGAGCCTTCACCTTCAGACAAACCTGTGAAAAACATGAACAACATTGAAATTGTATCAAGTACCAATCTTAAAGATGTTAAAATTTACATGAATAGAAACTGGAGATAATACATGAAAAGAGTAGTTCACAAATAATATCAACTAATTAATATCAAAGGGGCTTTTTTAGTTATATTGAGCATTTCATTGGATTATAGTAAAGTTTATTGCTTAGCGCAAACATATGTTGTCATCTCTGAAACGTGATTGGCGTGCCTTTATGCTAACTGAGATTTGTTTTTTTATGGGGTATAAGAGCCTCTGGACCTCATGAGGTAAAACATGTGAGGTGACATTTTCGAACTTTTTCAAGGGGTTCTTAATCTTAATCCACAAATAGTGTTTTAGCAAACCTCAATGTTACAGTTTATACCATAAATCATATTTTTAGTCTAACGTTGAAAATGAAGCTACGATTTTTGAAACATTTAGAACGTTAGGGGTTGGCCGTTGAAATGTTTGCTGGAGTGACAGGCATTTTGCTTAATCAAAACATTCAAAAATTAAGTATTAAGTTATTTCTTAGAGTATTGGGGGTAGAAAGCGTCAGGAGTACGGGGGTTCCTCAATTGTTTTAGTTAATTATTTAATTCGATTATTATTGAGTTTCAATAAATTAAAAAAATAATTAACAGTAAATAAAATATCTAATTGTAATTCAATACTAGTTGATTTGTTTGGGCTTAAGGTTTTCATGTGGATAAACTCTTATCACTGGCATCAACTATTCAACTATTAAAGAGTTAATTCTGAGTAGCCAGACTGGAGTGATAGGTTTGGGAGATGACTTTAAGCCAAGCACCAAGCACTGACCACTTTAACTCGACAGCTCCTCATGCCAACTACTACATCAACTTCTTCCAGCTTTGCATCATCATGACGTCTTACCCTAAGGTTTTTAATAATGAAATTTCATGTTGCAGCTGTCGGAAACTTTCTGAGCAAACGCAAAGCTGAAAACTATGTCGAACTGGTAAACGAGATGCGCACATGGTACTAATGAGTAGTAACGTGCACTATTTACACATTAACTTAGACCGTTTTCCTGAAAATTTAGGAGACATCAGTTAGGAACAAGATTTCACCAGGGCATTAAAATTATAGAGGCCACCTGACAAGGAAAATGGGATACGCACGTGATGGTGGATTACTGCTTGAGTTTTAAAAGGGACTGTTAAAAAATGCATTCAAGAATGTCACAGAAAAGAAGCTTTCAAAGATCAGGCTTCATTGATGACTTTTTTATATATATAACAATATTTTCGTTTTAGTTAATTTAAATTTAGTTTTTTTTTATTTGATCCATGGATTGAACTTAAAACAGTGTACCGTACATCTCTGTTATATTATAGAAGTTTGAGTTCCTAGGCAAAAACTAATGGCATATTTAAATTCAGGGCTGACAAAGAGCGCGATTGCCTCATCCGCTCAGGACATGATTGGAGAAACTTATATATAGCAAGTCACGAGTCCACTGCCGCTTTAATGTCCGAGAGGGATTAAAGGCGCAGTGTAATGACTGTGCTTAGAGGTTAAGATGGAATTTCATGAACTTGGAAGGAATATAGGCTATATTAAGATCGTTATGAAAGGTTTTGAGGATTTTAATACTTAAATTCCATTTACTCTCCTAGGTGAGATCTTTTTTGACCATTTTAAATGCGTTTCATTCCAACTAATGGAACTTTTATGAACACTCACATTTCTTGCCGCACTCTATCCAGGCGTTGTAAGACAATTCTTGGTGCTCCTTGTTGTCGTAGTAGAGCTGCGTCGTATATCGGACCTTTTCCTCGTTCAAGCTACCGTCCTCTTCCAGCTGAAAATTAATCAATCACGGCTTGTAAATGTCCAACATTTTGGTCTGTTTGAATGTTTGATGCTAATAACCATGAGGACACTTACATAGCCCATGCCTTTCATTCCACACTTCATGAAGCACTGAAACAAGTTAATCAAATGATTAGTTTTTTTGGCATATTAAATTGATTTATAAAATTGATTGATGAGATACCTTGCCATTTCTGGACTCTGTCGCTTCTCCTGCCAGGTACAGTTCGAAATAATCTGTAAATGGAAATAATTTTTTTACACTCATGTCAAGGCAAATCCTCCTTGATAATTTTTACTGCCTGGCAGTTCCGGAATCAAAATATTATCTAAATAGTTTATATGAGTTACGCCCTTAGAAATTTACAATATTCGGTAATTTAAAAATGACTACGATTACTTAATTTAAAAAAATATAGATATTTGATATTAATTACTTTGAGGAACATTGTTGATAGTACTGCATGCCAACTGAACATCGGATTGTTTCTGCATAAGTTCTTCCTTTGTGGGATTTTGTTCGTCTGCAATCTGCGAAATATCAATAACAATCGTTAGCTGTGGTTTTTAATTCACCATTTTGATAATTATTATCCAATTATCGTAATGAACTTTAACATAAAAGGCAGATGAATGTTTAATTATAGTCGTCGTATAAATCCCACTTCTATTTATAATAACTAAAGAGGAAATAGTCTGTCAGAATCGGGACTCAAACCCGGGACCTTCCCTATATCAAGTCGGGAGCTCTACTGATGGAGTTACCACCTCGTGCAGGACGATTTCACTGTTTGGTGTGGATTTTGGGTTGGAGGCATCATTAGACCATACTTTTTTGAAAATGAGGCTGGTCAAGCAGTGACTGTTACTGGTGCTCGATATCGCGACATGATAACACAGTTCTTTGTGCCGAAATTGGATGATATTGATGTAGCCAATATGTGGTTTCGACAAGATGGTGCCACATGGCATACAGACCATGAAACAATTAAAATACTGCACAAGACATTTCCAGGTCGTGTACTCTCACGTTTCGGTGATCAAAATTGGCCCCCTAGATCGTATGATTTAACATCTTTAGATTTCTTTTTATGGGGTTATTTGAAGTCAAAGGTGTATGTCAACAAGCCCACATCCACCCATGCATTAAAAGAGGAAATTCAACGCTGCATCAATGAAATTCAACCACATTTATGCCAAATGGTCATGGAAAATTTCGACAAAAGAGTGCGTATGTGCCAGCCAAGTCGTGGAGGCCATTTGCCCGATGTGTTATTCCATAAATAACCCTATCCTATTTACTTTATAATTCAATAAGAAAATAACAACAAAAATACTAAAAACTGTGTTTTCTATTTAATCAAATATTGCGTTAATTCTGGGACACCCCTTGTAAGATATTTACTACACATCCCTCCTGAAAAGGAGGGGTTGAAAAGTTTCCAACCTAACAAAGCTTTTATTTCACTAGCTTTTATTTATTTTATTATCATCTTTATGTTAAGGTTGGAAACTTTTCAGACCACCTGTAAATCACTACAGATAATAGCACACATCCCACCGAGGTACGAAACACGCAGGCACTTATAGAGTTTGGTCAAAGAAGATTAAAATGAGATCCACTCATAAATTAGACCATTTTACTAACTGAACCCTATACTGGGCTTAAGTCCTAGTCCTGCCAGTATATTTTTCTTTGCTTGATAATTGATAATATTTTTTGCTCAATTTTATATCAATGCTATTAGTCACGATAAATTTAACTGATTTGGAGTGATATTATAATATATTTTAGTATATATATAATATATTTATTGTCTTTAAATTATAAAAGCAAAAGATGATTTTTGAACTAAGTCTATGGATGTTTGTGTAGTGAATTACTTACAACGGCAGACACGAAGACAATAGCGAGGAACAGTCCGGATTGCAAGAAAGCCATCTTGTCGACTACTGACAACTTCCTAGAGCAGCGTCTCCTTATGTTTTATAGTTCGAAAACAATCCAAGGTTCAGTTGGGAATATAATTAGCCGGCTTCTAGGATCCACATTGAAGTTCATAACACGTCCGGGGAACAACAGGGAGGGCATTTGTTCTAGCTCACAGTTCACTCCACTGAGTGATTTCATACTATGAATAATTAATGGTGTTATTGAAACAGAAAAATATCAACTTCATGATATTTATGAATGTATACATTCTCGGGGGAGTAGGATTTGATTTAATTTAATGTCTACATCACAGTGGTTTTAAAAATAGGGCCTAATGTTTAAATTCAATATTTAAGATATCGCATCTATAACAAGCTGAAATATTACTTTCAAATAAAAATTTTATTGTTTATTATTATTATCTTTTTTTTTAGATCACGTCAACCACAAGGGAAATTGACGCTCGGACTTATATATATATTATTTATATATTTTACTGATTTTGCTTTTACTATTTGCTAATTATATTACCTTTAATTATTACTTTACAGGACAAGAAATTTGTGAGTATTTTAGGATTTTAATGACGTATACATATATTATGGGCCCAAATGTACAATAGCAAGAACAAAGCTCCATGCATCCCAGAGGCCGTCTGGGAGCACCGGTTGCACCCCAGCCCCACCTATCCGGTAGGCTGGAAATGTATGCTCATTTGAAGGACACTTGGATTGAACGGAGTTTGTGGATTAAAACCATGATGGCTACCTAACAGTTCATACATAGTCCACTGATTTTTACATAGTTGAGAATGCTCAACGAAAAGACCAAATCACCCCAAGTCCTTGGAGCCACACACAAAAATGTCCAACAAAAGCCTTGGGCAGCAAGGCTATCAGCAGAAAGTGTCTGTGGGTTAAGTTGTTCATCAGTAGCCAATTGTCGTGGTAGAAAGGGAATTCGACATGTAAGGCTATTTTCTGGACATTAAAATAATACTAATAGTTGAGAACGTAAGGTGATAAATTCGTTGATCCGATTATTTGAAAAAAAACATCAAGGTGACAGTGGATTCTAAAAGATTTTTTTCACTTCTTCATAGTTGGTAATCAGCTGGGCTATATGTCATTTTAACCTTTAAAAGTGTACCTTCCAGGGGAAAATGTTATTGGATTATTTATGTATCTTTGAGCTACAAATCTTTCAAAAATACTGGCCAACTTTGATATATCCAAGCCAAGTAATTTTGAGTTATTTTAGTACAATGACTTATTTATTAGTCAGGAGTTACAACCATATTCCACTTTTCAGTCATTTGTTCTGAGTGGTAAAGATTTTATTTGTTAAAGTTATTATCATGTTAAGTATTAATTAACACTTTCTTGTTCCAGCATAACTATTTTTTGATTAGCTTTCTATTGGTTATCCTGCTTTAGCTGGTGTAAAGTACTTTTATGTTTTATTCATGTTTCTGTTGACTTCAGCTATTCTTTGAAAAAACATATTTTTTACAGGAGCGCGGACTTATCCATACATATATTTATCGACTAAATAAAGTACAACAGTCAGTATTTTATGAAATGAGAATAATATTTCAATTTAAATTATTACGGTACAACCAATATAAAATAGTTATCTGCGCTTGAAGTCAATAAATCTGCAATTTATTGTTTCTAAATATGATTGCTTTGTCCATAATTGGTGTTAGTAAAACATGACGGCTTAGACCTCTCTTTGATCATACGGCACTTGAAGGGGGAGAAAAAAAACCTTATTCTCAGTACCAGCAAACTTGCTGGCAATGCTTGTCATCTTATCCAACAGGGAGACAAACTATTTTAATACAAACCAAAAAAATAATTAAAGACAACTATAGCGACCGCTAACTATATGTGTAAATTACCCTACACTCTGGTTCATAATGTATTATAATAGAAAATGTAAATCTGTATAAACTTCTGGTAATAAATCAGAGAGAGGTCGGAAGTCGTAAACAAGTCACACAGGATCGAGGGTGCGGCAATAAAGCCCCACCATAAAACCTAGGCCAAGCACACCTGCCCCTAATAAAATAGACCGTCAGTCACGTTCCCACGGTCAATAAATCATGCTAGGAACCCTTTTGGGACCCATGGGATAATAACCTTGCTATAGGTGGTCAAATAACCCAAGGGGGTGAGGCCCTAGCAGCCTTATAAAACACACCCTTGTACTCCAACGGTCAATAAACTAAAAGGAAGTGGCTACCTGTGTATCGTAAAACTTACTCCGGGCAGACAAACCGGCCTTCCACGAGGGAGGTGGTTATCATATTTATATCAGTAAAATTTCACTCTTCAGCCCAGCTTCAGCCCCGAGTTCGGCATTCGTTGAGGAAGGACCTACTCTTACTCAGCGATTTGTTTTTCAGTGAACTTAGTGTTTTTTCAGTGAACTTAGTTACAAAGTGTTCTCGAGAAGACAGGAAGTGATAGGAGGATGATGGAGATGGAAGTGGATACTTCCAGGAAGCGGCCGGCTTCCAGGCCGACAACCCCGGACAGTGAAGAGGACTTCACTTTCCCTAAAATTACGGCGAAAGCCCAACGGCCTGTGAAGAAGAAGCAAACGAAGGTCGAAAATAAATTTCAGTTACTCGCTAGCGAGTCAACTGAAAGTTCGCAACCCGATGTACCGGTGACCGTGAAAAAGCCACCGCCAGTTATTGTCTCCGGAGAAACAACAACGACAATAGCCCAGCTGCTTAGATCCAGCAAAATAATTCACTTCACCCTGAGGAAGACGAAAGAGGGGGTAACTATTTACCCAGAAGAGGAGGAAGAAAGGATCAAAATCCTAGATATACTCCAGCAGAATGGTAAACAATTCCATTCCTTTGCTCCTAGGGGTAGACCCAGAAACAAAAAGTTTCTTATCCTAGGATTAGATATCCAGGAGGATATAAACGTAATAAATGCCGCAATCGCGGACAGACGAGACAGGCTGCGCGAAGAGAAAGGAGCTTCTCGCCAGAGATAGACCGACAAGCAAACTGCAGCCACAGCAGAAAAGACGAAAACAGGACGAGCCAAGGATGCGGCCGGCTCCACCGCCAACTACAAATGCTTGGCAAAACCCACTTTACAAGCTGTTCCAGAGCAGTAATGAAGACAGAGATGCCCCCTCCACGTCGAGAGCTACCCCCTCCACGTCTAGAGTGGCCCACAGAACTTCGGAGGACACTTCAGAAAATACTAACAGTAAGTACCTAGATCCTAGGCTAAAGTTTTTGACAAACGACCAGCGTCAAGACCTTGAATGTGCACCGAAATGGGTAACTGCCCTAGTCGACTTCTGTAGCCAAATGCTCATGGCATTTATGATATTTATGATATCTGGTAAACATCAACAATGGTAGATTACCAAGTTTTAAATTTTAACGTTGATGGTCTCCTGACCAAAATAGATGAGGTAGAAGTGCTGCTAGCGCTCTACCGACCAGATATTGTAGTTCTGACAGACACTAGGGTATCTGCACAATCGTTCCACATTAAAGGTTATTCAACTGCCATTGAAAGGGTTAACGGTTACGGAGGCGTTTTAATTGCTATACGCCTGGGTATCAATTGGAAGAAAGTGGATTCACCACTGACTACAACTGATCCCAAGCTTCACCACTTGACAGTTAAGGTAAATTTGGGGAGACCCATTTACCTTACCGCCCTATACAGAAGACCGTACGCGTCTCTGCAGCAGTACTCAGCCTTGCTACACGCATGTGCGCAGAGATCTAACCACTGGGTGGTGGGAGATCTCAACGCAAAACATACCATGTGGTATAACTCCGTAACAAACAATGCTGGGAGACTCCTGTTGAGAACGCCGTTTACGGTCGTTCACCCCCAGACTTTTACTTTTCGACATAGAGGTAACCCACAAGCTACCTCGACGATTGACTTACTACTGACAAAACAACCCCACCGTATTACTAGTTGCACCGCCCTTGACTTCATTACCTCTGACCACAGGCCAGTACTGTATGCAGTGGATGGTAAAGTGGCGACCCCTCGCCCCACGAGATACGACTACCGTCGTGCCGACTGGGATCTGTACCGGTCGCAGATTTACCATAACCTGCATACAGTGCCAGTTCTCCGCACGAAAGAGGAAGTAGATCTTCAACTATCTTTCATAACTGATGTGATCATAGACGCAGCAAACACCGCGATCCCGAAGTACACTCCCATGCCACCGTCTCTGCGACCCCCTCCAGACCACATTCTTAAAATTATTGCCTTGCGCCATACTTGGAAGAATAGATGGTACAGGACGAGAGATCAGCAAGCCAAGGTCGTTGTGAATTCTCTCACAACGCAAATCCGGGGCTTGATGAAACTCTGGAAAACAGCCCAGTGGCATGAGAAACTTCGTAGCACTCATGGAGATCACAGAAAGTTTTGGAAGTTGTTGAAGTCTACAAAAGGCAAGACAGCCACTGTCCGTCTTCACGAAGGCGACAATGTTCTGACTGCTGAGCAACAGGCAACAAAACTGGCCGACCATTACGCTAGGGATATTACGGCTAGGACGGGATACTACCACATCCCTCCTCCGGTAGATGCTGGACAGAACAGCATGTTTGTATCACCGAAGCAGCTCAAGGCGATTCTTCGCCGGTGTCAGGGAAACCGAGCACCAGGGCACGACGGGATACAAACAGTGCTACTCAAACAAATGCCGAGGAGAGGGATAGTACAACTAGCAAACTTATACAACTCATGTATAAGATTGCGGTACTTTCCTGACACATGGAAACAAGCCATCTTGTTTCCATTACTAAAGCCAGCCAAGAGTGGAGATCAACCAGCCCACTACCGCCCGATCAGTCTGCTACCACAAATGGGGAAAATCTTTGAGAAAATCCTTTTGAATTATCTCAAAGATTACTGCTCGGAAAATGACATCATTCCGCCAGAGCAGACTGGATTCCAATCCAGTATGAGCGCAGAGCACCCCCTTCTGAAGGTGCAGTCAGAAGTTAGCCATAACATGAATAGAAACATAGCCACGGCTATGATTTCCATTGATTGCACCCAAGCATTCGACTCGGTGTCTCACGGGACACTGTGTCAAATGCTCTGCGACCGGGAATGCCCGGAACAACTGTATTCAATTCTGGCTAGCTTCCTGAAAAACAGATCGCTGCGGGTGAGAGTAGGTGATAGCCTCTCCGAAGCTGTGCCACTGACCTGTGGAGTACCCCAAGGAGCCGTCTTATCCCCTGTACTATTCAACGTATACACGTCTGAGATTGTCGGAGCCCGGTACAAAAATACCACAGTTACTGCTTTCGCAGATGACATAGCGGTGTAAAGCAGCAGCATGAGTGCCAAGGTAGCTCTAAGGCAGGCTGAAGCAGCCTGTAACCAGATCAGTGAGAGATTGGGGAGACTCAATATCTCTGTAAACGCGGGTAAGACTGACTGTGTAATTTTCTCTTTTCAAAAGGGAAAAAGCCCGCTCCCTACTAGTTACATAGTAGGAACAGAGAAAAATTCACCAGCCAACAACCTAGTATATCTGGGAATTAAAATGGACAGACACCTCCACTTTAGTAACCATTTTGCGAAGAAGTTGAAGCATACACGCATGAAGTCTTACCGGCTTACGCACTTATTAACTTCCCCCAATCTATCACTGCGTCTCAAACTATTGATATACAAGAGCATACTAAGGCCTACTCTGCTGTATGGTGCACCACTATTTCGTTATCTGACGTATACGACAGCTAAGAAACTCCAACAATTCCAAAACGGTATACTGATGAAAGTGGTCAGAGGTACTTCATTCGAGCAGCGAAGAAACAGTGAGCTGCATGAGATATTTGAGCTGCCTACGGTGGATGAATTCATCCACCGTAGACATATCAAATTTTTCGACTCATTACAATATCTAACAAACCCGGTGTTTAACACTATAACCCCCGCTCCGTTCCCCCAACGATGGCAGGACGCTGTCGCAGCTGGAACACTCTAGTCCTAGGTTCTAGGTAGAGATTTAGTTTGTTTTGTTTAGTTTTGTTTTGTTTAGTTTGTTTTGTTTTGTTCCTAGTGTTTAGTGTTGGTGTCGGTGACAAATAGAAGGTGAGCCTCATCACCTAGTGTTGTATAAGAACAATGAACTATTAACGACAATAAAAATTTATTATATTTAGGCACTCCGCCAAATGCATGTAAATGCAGTAAGAGGAGAAATATGTAATCCAAATATTTTGTTATTTTTCTTTTGTACATTGTATTGTTTTGTTGAGGTTTAAAAAAAAAAAAAAAAAAAAAAAAAAAAAAAAACTCTTCAGCCCACTCTGCCACTCAGTCTTCCGAGTAACTCGACACCGGGGGCACTTGGCCCCTGGTAGGCCCCACTCTTCATTCTTTTCTAGTTTCTACATACCGATATCCGCTATCACCGTCGCGATATGCCTACTCAGCCTTCTGCTACTCTACGACGGCACTTGTCACACAGCCTATAGCAGACCTCAGACGACTTGTACTTATTACGCTGCCGATCTCTCTCCCGAACTCTGAAAACTGGTCTTATTCTTTATGAACCTCTGAACCTCATCCTGAACACAGTGTCTTGTCGGGACACATCCCTATCAATAAATGGAGTCAGATATTAACGCCTACATGGAACACAGTCCATGTTATTAACTACAGCAATCCGACAATTGTTGACCTCCGACAATTGTTCACCTCCGACAATTGTTCAACCAATATCCCGACAACAACTATTTTAGAAATTTATACCAAAAGTTGAGGAATTGGTTAAACCTCGGAGCAAACTGATTTCCTTGATGTTAATGGTGATGAGCTCAAGGTTCACACCGCTATTGTAAATTTGACTTATTGTTGTGGTCCCGCTGACAATGCCTAATGAATATTCAAGTCCTCCACTAACGAATCACTTTAAAGATCAACAACTTTGTTGATTATATGAAATGACTTTTCCACAGGAGCAAAGAAGCGAGAGAATTCATTAGCGTAGAACAGTATTAGATTTGCTGTTTGTTATAATAATAATAATAATAATAATAATACCTTGAAGGTTTTATGGAATTGACTAATAATAACTTTTTTTTTTTTTGGTTAAGTAGGAATACAAATCCATATAAGAAACCAATAAAAAAAATGGAAATATTTAGGAAAGGCCAATTTATTTAAAATTCTGTTAACGATTTACTGACATTAGATCTCGTATTTTTGCCTAAAAGTAAAATAAATCATTTTTATACTTTATAGCATGTAAGGTATATTTTGTGTTGGCTTTGAAATATTTACATACATATGTATAATCAGATTCGTGGGGATTTTTAATAAATGTTTCCAATGGAGCTAATTTTTATTGAAAGTTTTTGAGTAATTTAACAGTTTAGGATCACAAACAAATAATCATGTTTAAACATAGATAATCACAATCATAGAGAATATTTGGTAAATATATTGTAAATAGCCTTAGTTTACTTTTGATTGAACTTATTCATGAAGTAACAGCTGAAACTAAACTAAAAAAACTAGTTTTATCTCAGTTTTTATCAAGTTAACTTGATTAATAGTTAATAGTTAACTAAATAAATAAATTAAAAAATCAAAAATTTAAATAAAAAAAATTACTGTTACATTTACTAATTAAATTATTGTTAGTTCAATCAAGGTTAGGTTTGCCTATAAATGATTCATTCTTTAAATTATCCTTATTATTTTTTTTTAGTATTTTTATGTGTAAGCCCTCTCTATTAATTGGATTTAATTTGTTTTCTTGGACATATTAAACTAGAATAAGTTACCATAAACACTGCTACGATGTGATCCCAAAGAATCTAACAACATTTTACACATCAAGATGTTGGGAATCGTACAGATTAGAGGCCTCTCTTGCTAATGATGAGTAAAAAGGGTTGTTGGTGTTTTCAGTCCACCTGATTGCTCCTAGACTGATAGTCACTAGCTTCTTGACAGTGAAAAGAAATGAACATTTCAGCTCTTACTGGGATAATTGCAAATAAAATGTTACAAAGTGATCAACTATTTTATAAATGATAATTATTTTTTACATTTACTGTTAACAGTTTTACTTTTACTGTTCTTCCGAGCTCACTTGCGACACCTGACACACATTTCTTCTGCTTATTACAACATGCCAAGGAGTACACACTTATACGATATATAAACCATCAAGTGATAATTAAGAAACAATTTTAATTTAGATAGGAAATGAAATTAAGTAGTATAATATTATACTCTCGACTTTTTTCTTTAACCCTCCTTTTAAACATTTTTACAAACAAATTATGGACAATGGTTATAAACAAATTGGTGATTAATGGCTCCTTTTTCTGCATAGGATAACAACATGAATTTTAAGGAGGGTACAAATTACAAAAACAATCGTTTTGAAGTTAAAACTACATACACAGATAGACTGGACTAGGTGATGGGGCTCACCTTCGGTTGCCGCACTATCTTTATTTCGATTTTTTTTTTGTTCCCTTAACCCCTGAATTTATTAACAATTTTACAAATTTCAATTTACAATTACTCCTCTTACTGTGATGCGCCGATACATTCGAAAGAGGGTGGTTTACAATACAATATCCGATTGACGTTACAATTAACAATGCAATGGTCATAATACAAGGTGATGGGGGTGACCTTCAGTTTACAATTTGGGATATTTCAAATTTTTTTTTTTTTTTTTTCCCTTCATAGCCCCTTTAAATTTACAGATAATTATATATAATTATAGATCCTCTGGCGAATCTATTTACAAATTATTTTGTATTTCCTGTAGCATCACTACATTATATACAGGTTTTGTTATTTTATAGAAATTATATAATGAATAAACAAGTATAATGATATACATTCTACGTGACTTGATTGAACTGACTAATAAGGTGATGGGGCTCACCTTTTTGATCAACCTTAAAACTAACTTACATACTAATTCTTATCCTAATTTTTCCCCGACAGTCTGTTGCCATCGATGCGGGAGGGGAGGTGGGGTCATAGTGTTAAACACTGGATTTGTCAGGTGCTGCAAAGAGTCAAAAAACTTAATGTGTCTCCGGCGGATGAACTCACCCACCGACGGCACACCAAGCAACGGGTGCAGGTCAGCGTTCTTCAACCTCTGGAAAGAGGTATGTTGGACCACTTTTCGCATGATTCCATTCTGGAAGTGTTGGAGACATTTGGCTGTATTGTCAGTCAAGTGGGTAAATAGCGGGGCACCGTACAGCAGAGCTGGCCGGAGGACACATTTATACATCATCAATTTAAGACGAAGTGACAGGTTAGGTGAAGTTAGCAAGTGCGATAGCCGGTAAGACCTTTGTCGTACTTTTTCTATTTTATTACTAAAATGAGTAGAGAAATGGAGATGCCTATCCATTTTTATACCCAAATAGTGCATTGAGAAAGCTGGTGAGCTCTCTTGCCCTCCCACGCTATACGATTTTAGCAAGGATTTTTTCCCCTTTTGGAGGGAGAAGATTACGCAGTCGGTCTTCCCGGCGTTTACGCTGATGTTTAACATGCCCAGTCTGTCACTGATAACGTTACAAACTGACTCGGCGTGTGTAAGAGCTCTTTGTGCACTCATGCTGCTGCTGTAAACCGCAATGTCGTCGGCGAAAGCGATTACAGTAGCTTTCTGATAGTTTGTCCCAACAATTTCAGATGTGTACATACTGAAAAGAACCGGAGACAAAACCGCTCCTTGAGGAACTCCACAAGTCAGAGGGAATGGGTTAGAGAGGCAATCACCCACCCGTACCCTCACCGATCTGTTCTTCAAGAACGAAACCAACATGGTATATAGCTGCTCTGGGCATTCCCAGTCACAAAGCTGTCGGCATAGCATCCCGTGGGACACTGAGTCGAAAGCCTGCGTGCAGTCCAACGAAATCATAGCAGTTGCTGTATTCTTGTTGATACCAAGGGTGGCTTCCGTTTGTACCTTCACAAGCGGATGTTCTGTACTCAGATGAGCCTGAAAACCTGTCTGCTCATACGGAATGATAGCATTTTCCGAACAGAACCCCTTCAAGTAGTTCAGTATTATCTTTTCGAGAATCTTCCCCATGTGAGGGAGGAGACTGATCGGGCGATAGTGGGCTGGGTGGTCGCCTCTCTTTGTGGGCTTGCGCAGCGAGAACAAGATAGCTTGTTTCCACGCTGTCGGGAAGTATCGCAACCTGATACATGAATTGTACAGGTTAACAAGTTGGGCAATCCCTCTCCTCGGCAGCTGTTTCAGCAATACCGTTTGTATCCCGTCACCCCCTGGTGCTCGGTTTCCCTGACACCGGCGAAGAATCGCCTTAAGCTGCTTTGGGGAGACAAACATATAGTTCTGACCTGTCCTCAGCTGCTGAGGTTCATGGTAGTTACCTGTCCTAGCGGCGTTGTCTGCGGTATAGTGGTCGGCAAATATTTTAGCCTGTTCTTCCGATGTGTACAGGGTGTCTCCGTCATGAAGACGGACACCTGAGTCCTTCTTGGTAGTAGTCTTTAGGAGCTTCCAAAACTTACGGAAATCGCCATGTAAGCCATGAAGCCGTTCGTGCCACGTTGCCGTCTTCCAATTCCTCATCAAGCCAGGAATCTGTGTTGTAAGAGAGTTTACAACTTTCTTGGCCTGACGATTCCTTGTTCTATACCAGTTATTTTTCCAATTATTGCGTAATGCAATAAGTCGAAGAATATGGTCTGGTGGTTTTTGTAGCATGGGTGGCTTCGGGCTAAACTTTGGGACAGCTGTGTTAGCTGCATCGACGATAACCTCGGTCAGGAAAACTACCTGTCGATCCACTTCCTCTGTACTGCGGAGAACAGGAACCGTATGCAATTGGTGGTAAAGTTGTGATCGATATAGGTCCCAGTCAGCCCGACGATAGTCGTACTTCGTGGGACGCGGGATCACAACTCTACCGTCAATGGAATACAATACTGGTAGGTGGTCGGTCGTTACTAGGTCCAGGGTCTCACAATTGTTTATCCTGTGTGGCTGTTTTGTGAGTAAAAGATCTAGGGTGGAGGTTTGTGCGCTGTTACCTCTATGGCGAAAGGTGTAGTTCTGAGGGTGAACGACAGTAAAGGGCGCCTTTACCAAGGCTCTCCCCGCTGGGTTGGCGGTGGCATTATTCCACAAGGTATGCCGCGCATTTAATTCTCTGACAACCCAGTGGTTATTTCTCTTGGCACACTCTTTAATAAGAGCTGAGAACTCTTGGAGAGACGCCCTCGGTCTCTTATACATGGCGGTGAGATAAATGGGTGTCCCTTAATTTATTTTCACCGTCAAGTGGTGGAGCCTGACATCAAATGTATTCAGTGGCGGATCCACTTTCATCCATGCGATGCCGTGCCGAATAGCCACCAGAACTCCACCGTAGCCATCGGTCCGTTCGATGACAACAGAGTAGCCCTGTAGCCTTACGTTCTGGTTCACAATTCTCGTATCCGTTAGCACGACGATATCCGGTGTGGAGATCGCTATTAGCGCCTCCACTTCTTCGAGTACAGTCATCAGACCGTCAACGTTGAAGTTAAGTATCTTGTACTTACTCATGGCGTGCCAATTGAGCAAATACGGTCTGTAGTCCGGACATAAATTCCCTGATCATGGTCTCGAGAATCGAGAACCAGGGCGGAAGGCCAGGGGTGCCACGTCTTAATGACGTTGCAGAGGCGACTTCTGTGTGCGTCGCTCCTGCTGTGAAGTTCGGTGTGGTGGTGGGCGGCTGTTGGTTACTGCTCATAGTAGGCTGCTGGCGGCGCTTTCCCCGTCTGCTTCTGCTTCTTCTTCTGGTCCGCGGCGTCTTGTAGCTTTACACGGTAGGGGCACGCTCTGTACGAGGCTACGTGAGGTCCCCCACAGTTGGAGCACTTTGCTTCTTGTGCCTTGTCATATTGAGCTGATGCGTGTTCTTGCGAGCAACGTACACAGACGACTTTTTGGCCACAGTGGTTTTTAGTGTGACCAAACTCCTGGCACCTGTGGCATTGTGGCATGCCCTTTTGTTGTATATAGGGTACTACCCTAAAAAGGACATAATTTATACTTCGAATTTTCCGAAGGTCCTCTATTTTTGTAGTCGGCGCCACCGTTACTAAGATCGGTGAGATCTCGGTTTTCATGCCATGGGAGTCCGTCTTTCGGAGGTGCCAGACGTCCAATACCCCTTGGGCAGTTTTTAAAGTTTCTGTTATAATTTTCATATCCTCACTCACGTCGATGCCCATAATTAAAAACTTTTTTAACCTTTGGCCACCTCTTGGGGCATAGGTGTGGTGTGGAGTGTTCTCTTTTTTCAGGACAGATATTGTTTTTTGTCGATCAGTCTCGTTATCGAAAAACAGCCTGACCCCCTTTTGAAAGGGCCGAAAAGAGTACGCAGAAACACCAATATGCGCCAACCTCGCTCTGGTGGTAGAGGGTGGCTCTGGCACAGTTATGACGACCGGTGGTGGTTTTTTCACAGGGTGGTTCTCTTGCGTGCTAGGACCCGATGTAGGTTTAGGTTTGGGAAGTAGGTCGTACCTATTGCTTACGACCACTCCCTGGGTAGGTTTCGGCCGCACCACCCTAGCGGCTTTTTTCTTGGGGACAGGCACAAATCCGGTGAATTCTGATTCCACTGGTGCCGGGGAAGCCTGGCGGGTGCGTTTTCGGACCGCTGTATGCACTTCCATGTTCAGCGGAGTAGCGTGCCTATGCCCGTGCATACGACTGTACCCCTCGGTAAGCCCTGCTTGTCTGTTTTCCAGTGCAGTGATCGGAATGGGGCACCAACCCCCTTCCCGGTGAAACTGCACTGGTATGTGGCCCTGTGGAATAGAATTGATTAGTTGTTACCTGGCCCGTGCTTTCCAGCGACGGGGTTTGTTGTTCCGCAGTTTTTAGTACTGGCAGCAACTTATCTGTTGTTTCTTTTGCCGGTGCTAGGCCTGCTTCGTCCTGCTTCTGCGATGCAGTTTTCAGGGTCAGCAGCTCACTAACTCACGAAACTTTAATAAATTATAAGACGATGAAAAGTAAATATTTTTAACCTTTCATCAATCATATGGTATCTACTGTAATTAACATTGGATATATATTAACGTTGAAATATTTCAAATTGATTCGAGAATTAGCTATTAATAGTATAAAACATCATACACTTGCGAGAGGAATTAAAAACCGAAATATATAGTTCGGATAAGCAAGAATATTAATCTATTATATTGGGGGATAATTTCTGTCCTGTTTTAAAAAGTCCCATTTAAACTTTACTAGATTCTTAGGTACTCTCTAGATACAGGTCAAGTTTATATTTCATCCAAATCAGGTCACGCGGTCATGGCCCTAAAAACGTAACTGTTGTACATCTCTGTGCTCATTTCTTCTAAAACTCTAAAAGCGTATTCAGAATATATAAAACCTTTGAGAATCTGTGAAATGCATCCTGGTTAAGTGTTAAAAAACCTCATTGGTGGTGGTTCCTTTTCATTTTCATACATTTTACTTTTAATACTATCTTAATATTTAATATATCATACATTTATCATTACTATATTTGATATTAATCCTAGTTACTTTAGTTTATATTTAACCTGGACGTTACTATTTCGTTAATAAAACAGTGTTTATGAACATAAAAATCATTTATTACTTTGTGTCTACTTAATACCTCTTTTTATCATACTAAACCCCTGACCAGCGTCCGCACCTCGTATCAAAATTGACATTTGTCCCATAAGTGATAGTCTTGTAAGTATAGCGAAGCCTATCGTAGTGCTCAAAATTTTTCGCACAAATTAGTAAAGGAAATGAACAATTCTTATAAGGCAAGATTGGATGGAGAAGGTTTTGAGGTCATTTTTGGTATTGATCGGATGTGCCGCAGGTGTGTGTAGAAATAATGCCGAAAAAAATAGTTTTAGTAACATTTTTTAAAAAGAATTTCTGGAATAATTACATTGCTGATTTTATATGCAGTACAATCTGCTAATGTTGTTCCGTTGTAGATTTGATGGAATACAAACTCTTCGGACGGCTGATAACAACCTCCTAAGACGTGTGACAAAAAAACTAGCTCTTAACAAAATTGATGGATGGAACTGAATTAGATAGACCCAGTAACGATATGATAAGCATATACTTATTGAGATACTTTTGAGAGTAGTCCAAAAAAAAGTTAAATAAAATTCATTCTTTGAGAAGTACACTACTAACAGAGAAGTGCTATGTTATATATTTATTGCCGGTTGATTGTGTGTTTTAAAGATAAATAAACTGGATGTCTGCACAGCGTTTTACTTAAACATTTGATTGGGATTGGTTTTAGAATTTAATTTAATTTATATAATTGGTAATAACAGATATTTTAACTTTGTTAATTATTTTTGAAAAAAAATGTTATGTAGTCCATGCAGGTTTTGTGTTATGCTTGTTGTAGTCACCTGAAAATAACAGTTGTACAGTTGTCCAAAACGTTAGAATGAAATAAAGCAATATACCATTCACAGCTTAAGTGCTCAAACCCTTGAGGGGTACTTGTCTCATGCCTCGATTGGGCATAAATTGATAATATTCTGAAGATAGAGGCGGTGTGTTTCAAATTATACACACTTTACATCAACAAAACGTTAGTGGCAAAAATAAGCATAGGCGATATCGGGTTTATTCATCTATAGAAGTAAAATTAAGGTTTTTTTTTTATTACGTGTTCTAATTAAGGGCCCCTTAAAATATTTACAGTCTATTATTGTCAATTATAGATTCTCAGTATAGATTAGAATCTATTTACATACAGTTTTTATATCTCCTGAAGCGTCGCTGCATTATATACAGGTTTTGTAGTTTTTTATAAAAGTTATATAATGCAATACAGGTATAATGACACACATTATACTTGACTTGATTGAAAAGACTCTAATATAAGGTGACGGGGCTCACCTTATTAAGCTGATAAAAGAGTTCCAGTCATATTTCAAGGTTATGGCCTAAAAATATTGCATTTTACATTTTTTTGCATTCACGACATGTGAGCGTCCTACACGTGTCCTGAATTTCGGGAAATTTTGTAAAATATCTCCACAAAAACTGCTAGATCGATCCTAAATTTCTTGTCCAACCCATGATAACCCATGATAACACAGTTTATTTATTGAAATTATTTTACTGCCAAGTTATTGCATGAGCTAGGTTTACATATCAATGAACTGGAATCTAGATGGTGGTATTCAGAGCAATGAATCATTTAAGCCTGACGATAATGGTTACATGGTGAACAACCGATGTTATCACTGTGCGAAACGTTCACAGAAGCCTAAAGTAATTAGGAACAAACTAGGATTGGAAGTGGCGACGGTGGGTTCTCTCACAAAGGGGCTGTCCCTTGTGAATTGGCATTCTCGTGACGCAATCACTTATTTCACTGGTAAATAAAACTTATTAGGGCCTTATGATGATGCCTGGGTTTACAGATTGGCTACAGTCGGCAAAACATCTCTTGGAGAAACATCATAGATTGCAACGAAGATGTAGAAACAATCCGCTGCAACACACCGCCGTCTCACGACATATCTGGGATAATGTTGTCGATTTTTACCGGACTTCAGTTCCGAAAGAATACTCCGTATATAATGTAATTTGTCTGGCGAAATCTTTCGTGAGTAAATGGAGTGATGTTAACAGAGGGTGTCCCAGAATTAACGCAAGATTTGAGTTTGCCGCCATTGGTGCAGTTAAGGGCTAACCCTAAAAAAGAAACAATTTGACAGCTGACAGTTTAGGGTTAGTAAAAATGGAGCGTTACACAATAGAACAACGAGTCTTTATTGTTGACCATTATCTCAAAAATAATGAAAGTTTGGCGGCCGCAGTTCGAAAATTTCATACAAAATATGGTCGGAACACCGTTTTGACTTCATCAACTGTGAAGAGGTTAATCGAAAAATTTAGGGAGACTGGATCAGGAGACACTAAACACACTGGTCGTCCAAATGTCAATATCGAAGCAGTGCGTGAGAGTGTCAAATGAGGCTGGTCAAGCAGTGACTGTTATTGGTGCTTAATATCGCGAAATGATAACACAGTTCTTTGTGCCGAAATTGGATGATATTGATGTGGCCAATATGTGGTTTCTACAAGATGGTGCCACATGCCATACAGCCCATGAAACAACTCAAATACTGCATGAGACATTTCCAGGTCTTCCTTTAGATTTCTTTTTATGGGGTTATTTGAAGTCAAAGGTGTATGTCAACAAGCCCATATCCACCCGTCCATTAAAAGAGGAAATTCAACGCTGTATCAACGAAATTCAACCACATTTATGCCAAATGGTCATGGAAAATTTTGGCAAAGGAGTGCGTATGTACCAGCCAAGTCGTGGAGGCTATTTCCCGATGTTATATTCCATAAATAACCCTATCCTATTTACTTTATAATTCAATAAATAACATAAAAAATACTGTCTTTTCTATTTAAATCAAATCTTGCGTTAATTCTGGGACACCCTTTATTTTTATAGTTCAAATTTCCGAAGGCTGAAGCTCAATATTGCTTATATCCATTAACGAAACCCATGAATGTACACATCATACTGCAGCAATTTGACTACCCTGTGAATTACCTTTTGTGTATTTACTGTGTATCAGTCTCTATTATTCACGACCAAAGGTGGAATGCTGTTATTTCTAATATCTACAAGGCATTGCTTTCCCTTCATCTCTTTGAAAATGAATTTAGTAAAACAGTATTTGTAAGACAGTTTTTGGAATTCTATAAAATTCTTTTCCACAGTAGTTCAGATTCAATTGATGAGAAATTAGTCAAGCTGCAATCATAAAAAATATCTGAGCAGAAAGAAGTTTATTATGTTCATAAAAATAGTAGTAAAAATAGTAGTAATAACCATTACATCAGAAGCTACTGAAGATGATTTTTTCCCTCACAGTGTAGAACTAATTTTTTTTATTTTTTTTTATTAGCAACAACTTTACTATGATAAAATTACAATCTGCCTTATTGGTCAATAAGTAATTGTGACATCTCTCTCATTCATACCATGTAGAACCAATTAATTATCGTCCCGCTTTTAAGAGAATTTCAACATTCGCTTCACAGCTTCGATAAGAACTGTCAGATTCATCGATTTATTGATTTTAGTTCCTTCTCTTCTTACTGATTAATTTAGATATTTATCATTTATATGGTTATTTTTTGGCTAAGAGTGCTCCCGAGTAACTAAGGCTTTAGCTTCAAGAAAACGTCATGGCTATGCTTCAAACTTTTGACGGTTTCCTTGTTTATTATGGGTCAATTAATTTCAATCAATTAAATACCAGATGAATGTCTACTTTCTATTTGAAATCTTATTCTGTCAATTAAGACCTTATTAAAAGATTTTTTTCTCCCACAGGTTATGATTATGAGTCGTGGTTTTCTGCGTAATTGTCATGAGTCATTGTTTTGACTCGCTAACAATGAGCCTGTGCTATAAAAAAGTAGCACAATGAGTAATGCTTGATTATAATTACTGAATTAATGACTAGATCAACTAAACACAATGAGTACGGCACTACTTCAGTCTTAGAAATATAATAAGCAATATTTTTGGTTAAAACGTGCCGGACATTTTCAATACCATGTATATCCACATGGTATTCATAAAAAATAATTATTATATAATCACGACGGTCTCCCGAAAAGCATCACATAGAATCACAATGCCATAGGCATTGAATAGAATGATATAATCACATAGCATCACATAGAATCACAATGCCATTGGTATTGAATAGAATGATATAATCACATAGCATCACATAGAATCACAATGCCATTGGTATTGAATAGAATGATATAATCACATAGCATCACATAGAATCACAATGCCATTGGTATTGAATAGAATGATATAATCACATAGCATCACATAGAATCACAATGCCATAGGCATTGAATAGAATGATATAATCACATAGCATCACATAGAATCACAATGCCATTGGTATTGAATAGAATGATATAATCACATAGCATCACATAGAATCACAATGCCATTGGTATTGAATAGAATGATATAATCACATAGCATCACATAGAATCACAATGCCATTGGTATTGAATAGAATGATATAATCACATAGCATCACATAGAATCACAATGCCATAGGCATTGAATAGAATGATATAATCTCATAGGTAGCACTTGAAATTGACAATGTTAAATTGCCGACTGAGCTCGGTTTGTTTTGTTCTTAAACTAAAATTGTGAGAAGAAGAAAAATTTTGTTTGCTATAATCGGATCAGTCTGTGCAATACCAGACCATTTTATAGGGACTAGGAGGATTCCAAACAAGGGTTCGCTGCCATCCACATTACAAGGAATCCCATCTAGTTTTTTTGTTTAATTTTTAGTGAGAGGTTGTTGTTATTGTTTAGTTTATACACTCATATATTTTATGTTTTTATCCATGACACAATTCTAATTGGCCGAACCCTAGCACCGTCTTTCAGAGTTTCATAGTATTTATTTTTGTAAATAGCATTTACTGATTTTGTTTTCGCGCCATTTATTTATTCTTTTTTGCAAGCACTTTTAGCAGTCTACACAGGGATCATCAAGTGCTCAAATTTTAAGGATAGAAACCTTCACCTAATCATTGGTTAATGTAGCAATAGATGTGGAAATGACAAACTTCATATGTTAAAAAAATAAGTAATCGGTTAATCCGACCTTTTAGGCGTTCCTTAAGTCAGAACTTACTACTTGGTCCAGTAGATGTCGGGTTAGCGAGGTTCTATTTTAGTGCGATTTTACTTATATATGTGTAATATGCTTCATGTTCCCACATTACATTTACCCTTTGCCACAAATCCTGTTCACTCGTTTTTTTTTTCTTTTTTAATTCCATTCTTCTTCCTGCATCCGAGAAAGTAAGGTACTTAGGCTTCCATCTCAGTAAAAGGCTCAGATGGAACACACGAGGCTAAAAAGACAAGAACTAAACAGACGCTTTAGACAACTGTACAGACTACTTCAAAGGACATCCCATCTCTCAATGAAAAATAAATTACTAATCTACAAAGTTATACCTAAGCCGATCTGGACATACGGAATAGAGCTTTGAGGGACTGCAAAAAAGTCGAACATCAAGCGTATCCAATCCTTTCAATCAAAAGTCCTCAGAGCAATAGTAAATGTCCTTTATTCCATTAGCAACAAAACCCTTCATAACGATCTTAATACACCCTGCATTCTTGAACTCATTCCTTCCAAGTTTACGAATTCCATAGTAACCTATCCAACCACCCTAATCCCCTAGCACAGTCATTGCACTGCGTCACTCATTCTATATTCCTCCTCGGAGACTAAAGCGGCAGTAGCCTCGTGACCTGTTATAAACACGTGACAGTGGGTGTCCTGGCAATGACCAGCTTCTCCAATTATATCCTGAGCGTATGTGGGTCTTGCCTCCTCTGGCTCGTACTCGGTGATGCGGCTGAAGGAGAAGTGTGGGGGGCATCCCAAAACTCCGCTTCGTCTTTCGCATGCGAGGGAGGTGACGATCATGTGGATTTAGGAGGTCTCTGGGCTGTTTTTAAATACTGTATGAATGAGCGAGTAAATGAAAAATGGGAAATATGGTATGAATGAGAGCATTAATTACAATTATTTATTGCCCAATAAGGCAGATTGTAATTTTATTACAATAAAATACTTTCTCTCTCACTCATTGTTGGCCACACCTCCCAAATTCCAGACTTTTTTTATTCTACATACGCATTGTAAATTCTTCAACAATATCACTATAATCAGCCTGTTAAGACATAGACAATGTTTTAATATATGAGGTTTACTCAAGTCATTCGTTTGCTGAGTGTGTAATACGATATTGCAGACTAGCCCGATGGAATTGTATACTCGGTTATCGCCGATTCGAGGCCTATTGTGTGGCTCACGAGACAGTGTCACAGGCCGTCCTGAAATATCTGCACAAGGGGACATACCAGTCTGTTCGCTATTTGGTAACATGGGTATGCATCATCGCAGAGCAGTCACTTATCCCTTGCGCAAACCTCTGAGCACTAATTGGAGAAGGTGATAGCTTCAACCTTAACTACGACGAACTTGTCTCACTGTTGCGGTTTCAGTGAAGTTATAGCCCTTGGCAAGATAGTGTGAGTTATGTACTCTTTCGGAGTAATCAATGGTCCCACGGGATAAGATACTGAAACAGCCCAAACCAGTTAGAGCGATTTGTCTCGTTCTGTTATTATTCCTACAAAACGTAAATGTAACCTTAAATATTAAGTGCTCACTATTATATATAAGGTAATAAAGGCTTTCAATTTATATAATATTTAACAAAAAAAACGACAACTTTATTATGATAAAATTACAATCTGCGTCATTGGGCGATAAGTAATTGTAATAAATGTTTTCATTCATACCATATTTACAATTTTCATTCACTCGCTCATTCATACAATATTTACAAACAGCCCGGAGACCTCCCGAATCCACATGTTTGTCACCTCCCTTGCATGCGAAAAGGGAAGCGGAGTCTTGGGAAGTCCCCCAAGCTCTTGCTTCAGCCTTGTCACCGGATTCGAGCCAGTGGAGGCTGTATATTTTACAAACAATTTTTTTATATCCCCTTGTTAAAAAAATAATTAGACTATTAAAATATAAATTCAACACGACGAATCTATTTACACCATTATACAGCGTATTTGTATGTACTGTAGTTGCCTACATTTTATATAATTTCTATAACCTTATATTATTTATATTTTGCAATGAAATGCTCACTAAGCATTATTATGGAAACACACAAGATGGGGCTCATCTTATGAAAAAAAATGATGACCTTTCATTTGGTACCTATGATTGCGTGTACGACTTGAAGGTCATCCAGATAGATGATATTTCCTTCTCTTGACAAAAAATTCTCTTTTATGGAAGTGACAAAGTCTACCGAGGTTACCACTGTAATTGGCGGGAAATGATGAAGTTTTGTAGTTATATATGTTGGTTAATTTTAGCAACTGTTATTTCAATTTTGAGGATTAAAACAGCTAAAAATTGCCGTGAAAGATACTCAATCAAAATATTTTGCTGGTGACACAGTGCATATATTAATAATAATTCAGTAATAATTAATTAAGTAGTTTATCTGTGTACAAGTATCGCTCAATGAGGTATAAGTGTCATCAATAAATGATCAATTATTATTATAGTGCATGTTATATCTAACTTTTGTGGCTATTATACATCGGCTGGTGGTGATTTCCGAATTCCCCATTGCACGTAAATATCTTCTTATCTCAAAGCACTTGTGATTTTGTTTTTTATTTTTTTTAAATATCCCTATGCTTATCCAGCATTAGTAATTGTGATTTAAGTAGCTCATAACACTCATACAATACATGCCAACAATCTGTGCAGGAGCCTCCATTTTCAGGACTTTCTCCCAGTCCTTGCGAACACTATAACGAATGCAAGAGAGTCAGGACATAAGCAGGGTTGGGATGGGGAGAAGCCAGGGATGGGATACTATGACATATTTATCTGTTTACAATATCGTGAGGCAACTACCGCTTTAGGTGACAAGGAGAATTGTTTGGATGAGTGTTACTGGACAAGGAGATGTTGACTATAGAAATTAGGTCTGCGTATTGGTTTTCATGATATTCGGTGAATTATGGGGTAGAGGGAGTCTGATTACAATTCTGAAAACTCACAGTTCTAGTTTGAATGTCCAAATCGGTTTTAATAGATGTTTGTCTATATGCATTTTGTTTTTAATATCTGTTTGTCTATATGCATTTAGTTTTTAATATCTGTTTGTCTATATGCATTTTGTTTTTAAAGTCTGTTTGTCTATATGCATTTTGTTTTTAATATCTGTTTGTCTATATGCATTTAGTTTTTAATATCTGTTTGTCTATATGCATTTTGTTTTTAAAGTCTGTTTGTCTATATGCATTTTGTTTTTAATATCTGTTTGTCTATATGCATTTTGTTTTTAATATCTGTTTGTCTATATGCATTTTGTTTTTAATATCGGTTTGTCTATATGCATTTTGTTTTTAATAGCTGTTTGTCTATATGCATTTTGTTTTTAAGAGTGAGATTAGAGTTTCTATAAATCATTCGAAAACCTCTGTTTAACTCTTGTTTCTGAAGTCCGTCCTGGATGGGGGTTTGGTGTCAATATTCTATCCAGTTGAGACTCATGGTATCTGCCGTTGTTGGATGTGACAAGAGGTATCGAATTGAAGCTTACTGTTGGGAAGTACACAGAACACTCGTTGAAGAGTATGTCGTATTTGGTGTGTACCCATTTGCTTTCATTTGACTTGATGTGCCGTGGGTTACACCAGTTCTCTACATTTTCGAGGTGTAGAATATTACTTAACATTTTAGCTGAGATTCGACCGTCTCTCTATTAACATTTAAATCGATTTTCTTGTCTTCCCTATTCACAAAGTCCAGTGCAAGATATTTACATAGAAGTGGTGTACTGTGCATGTAACAATTTGACAAGGAATGTGTTTGTGGCTTAGTTTAATATGACTATTTTCCATTATATTGACTCTATTTATGAAACCCGATATAGTCAATACGTATTATCTGAGTGGGATGGGGCAAGTAAGCTATTTAAAGCCAGAGTGAAATATGCTCGAAG
Source organism: Acanthosoma haemorrhoidale (assembly GCA_930367205.1). Classification (NCBI taxonomy): domain Eukaryota; kingdom Metazoa; phylum Arthropoda; class Insecta; order Hemiptera; family Acanthosomatidae; genus Acanthosoma; species Acanthosoma haemorrhoidale. The sequence goes on from OV884012.1 coordinate 25,729,304, forward strand.
GAGGTCGAAAAATGCAGCTTCATTGACCCCTGACCCGTAGGTCCGACAGAACCGTCCATTTCGATCCCTTCCAGCCGCCGACTCCCGATTAGCCGTGTGTCATCGTTGCAACACCGGAGAAAGGGATGGGCGCTTCGCAGAACTGGTTTGTACAAAATAGCGTTTAATAAGGCTTCTCACTCAGCCTGCCCGCGCACTTAACCCCGATATTTGAATGGACTCGGCCATGATAGCTCTTTGAAGAGGACAAGATGTGGTGCCCCGGGTCACGAACTCTTGCGAGAGCTCAGATCGTGAACTATCGTCAAACCGAACTATTTCCGTCCGCCCCGGGGTGGGGATGAGATCCAAGAAGCTAAAGGTCTTCCGAGCCCCGATCGCAGACCCGGACTATAGATAATGTGTCTGATACACTGTAAAAGGTGTGAGATTTATTTTGTAGGATGGCCCGCCCGCCCGGCATCATCACGATAGTTTGCGCAAGGAGTCGCCGAGCTGGAAAATCTATCATATAATTTTCAAGGAGGCAATTATTTCACCTGTTGAACTTTATCCTAATCATAAATAACGAGACCCCACAGTTAATAGCCATGAAAATTCGTGGTGGTCCTAAAATTCATCGCTAGTTTAATAGTCGGTCCAAAAAACAAATAGATTTGCATTCAGAGCAATATAAATTAGTATATGCTATTAATCCAGACGAAGAAATAATTTAAAAAAAATGTGTTATTTCCTTCAAAGCTGGAAATAAAACGTATTTTCTATGTTATGTAAGGAAAAATGATTTTAATCTACTTTATTGTGTCTACAAACTATCATTTTATGCAAAATAATAAAAGAAATAGTACGAATTAAGGAATTATCTAATCTCATTTGCTTTAAGGAACGGGGATTGAAAGAGCTGATTAACATTATACTTACTTGCAATAACCAGTTGTTTCACAGTGGCCTGGGCTATACTAAGTGAAGACCTCCATACTTCTTCAGTGTATTAGCTTATTGTTCATTTCCCATTTTATGAGATTAGCCTTATGTATGGCGCTTCTTTAACGTTTTTTCTGCGGAAAATATGAAGGCATCATTACCAGCTTGTTAGAGGTTACCACCTCCATTTCTCTGTTCTATTATAAAGGCCAAACGGTGAACTAAGACAAGTGTGCCAGTATCTACTTAGCTTAATGTTAGTGATTCAAGATGTCGATGGAGTTTCAACAAGGTTTATAATAAAATAGCAAAACATTTTTATTCCGGCTCAAAGTGACCTAAGAATACTTTTTCATTCTGAATTGCGCTCAAAAACATTTACATTTTATTAATTAATTTTCATCGTCTTGTATTAAGTAATAATATTATCAACTGTTTTAGTGATTTTTCTAATAATAAACAATTGAAGCCCTCGTGACCATAACGCATGGATAAAAGGTGACGTCTATTTGACAACTCACTTGTCAGGATTTTTTTATTAAATAACAAATAATCAATTAATTTATTGCGCCTAAATGAACAAACATATGGAACCAACCATAACTTGTGTTATGTTAAAGATTTTTGTTTATTTTATTATGATAAAATTACAATCTGCCTCATTGGGCAATAATTAATTGTGATAAATGATCTCATTCATAACATATTTACAATTTCATTCACTCGCTTATTCATACAGTATTTACAAACAGCCCAGATACCTCCCAAGTCTATATGGTTGTTAGCTCCCGCGCGTGCGATGGAGAAAGAGGAGTCTTGGGAAGTCCCCTACCCTCCTCCGTCAGCCGCGTTACTGGATAAGAGACAGCGGAGGCTGATCAAGAGCGCGAGAGCCACAGACGTCCAGGACATGCTTGGAGAAACTCAGCATTGCCAGGACTCCCACTGTCACGTATTTATCGCAGGTCACGAGGCCACTGCCGTTTTAGTCTCCGATGAGGATTATAGGGATGTGTGGCGCAGTGCAATGACAGTTCCAAGGTATTAGGGTGGTTCGGTAGGTTATTATGGAATTTAACGAACTTGGAAGAGATGAGTTCACGAATGTAGGGTATATTAAGATCATTATGAAGGTTTTTGTTGCTGACGTAATAAGGGACATTTACTATTGTTCTCAGGACTTTTTATTGAAAGGATTGGGTGCGCTTGATCCTCAACGTTTTTGCCGTCCTCCGTAGCTCTATTCCGTATGTTCAATGTTAAAGACGGGCATTCGAATTACAAAAGCAGACAGGCAGACAGTTCACGATGAGAAAACATTTAAGGATCGATAGTCGTAAAAAATTAAAGAGCCCATGTAAATATAACAGGAATTTTCGTCATAATACTTTGTAGTCGGTGATAATAAGTATACGTTTTAGAATTCTCATAGAACCAAGTGAAATATATACTAATTTTATGAATACTTTATTAGGTAGGGTACTAAAGATGGAAAACTACTTAAAGCGAGTGTGGTTGTTATTGTTAGGTAGGCGTACCTTTAAGGAATGAGAAATAGGTTAATGATTACGATACCTAAGATTACGATAACCAAGCATGCTAAATAAAGGATTACTGTAGATACAAATTTGGATGTAAACTGCTTTTTATCCGTAGTTTCCCGTCCGGTATCGTCACACTTGCTAATAAAAAACATGTATTGTCGCCTTGCCCGTACTGAGTCCTGAACCTGCGCAATCTTCTTGCCTATGCATTTATGTACGGCCTTAGAAATATATGCAGAATATGTTAAGGGCAAGAACCGGTGCGGCTACGGTACGGATTAATTGGGAGGACGCAGTTGTCGATATGGTGAAAGGATATGACGCAAATATTACAGCCGAAGGATCAAAGACTACTAGTATTGGAAAGATTAGCATAATGAAAGTGATGAAGCGTGACCGACGAATGGGGCTAAGGAGTTCGCGTAGGATAATTCGCAAACAAGGGAGAATTACCAAGAAGAATACAGCTCAAAACAAATCTGTATTTGTATTATATTATTTGTCAGTCACTGCTTTGCTCCTTTCTAAGGCCTAGAAACTAATCCATGCACAAACCAAGAAATTTTTGTTCCAAATATGTTGTTTAACTTGTTTACTGTCCATTTTTGTGATAATATTGGTCTTGATATTATTGTTATTAGTCAAAGATAGTATATACTGACCTGATCCGACTTCTCACCGTACCATTCGTTGCTCTACCCACATATATACAAGAATAATTATCTTCACAGAATTCACATTGGGAAGATCCTCACTCGTCCTGGACTTTTTTCTTTTGCATTTTCTTAAAATATTATTGTAATATATCAGTAATGCTGCTAATATTGGAGTAAGTAAATGTAAACAGCAACGAAACTTGTATACATATGGACGACTCTTAGCATTTCATAATTTATTACTTGTATTAATACCTTGCTTACTACACGCTCCATTTGTTAGATACTACGTACTATAATTCAAATATTTACAATCGTAAAAAAAGGTTAAAAATAATATGGCAGCAAATAAAAAAAAAATATAACATAGTAATACATAATTCACAAAAATAAATAAAGTTTTGACTGTATGATATAATACAATTCAGGTGAACAAATGTGTATAACTCTTTAAGTAATCATAATTAAACCCTGCTTCCAATTAGTCCATATGCTACCTTTTAGTATTGCCGTACCTATTAAGTTCTGTTTTATTTGTTGGTCACAATTTGTGCTTTGGATTTGGTATATTCTGTCTTAGTAGTTAATACAGTCAGTCTAAGTAGCTACTGACTGTATTTATTCATGTAAATGTCGTCCATTACATGATTATCCTCACTTTTGGTTCCATTTATCGGTAGTTAACTTTTCAATTGACCTGGATACAGGTATTTTATGATACGAGGCATCGATCTATAGTTACCGCCACGGATTAGACACTTGAGACCCGCATGGCAAGTCCTGTCGCCGCTCTGTGCACTACATATCTTCTATCCACGTGATCTCTTTACTTCAATAATGCCAATCATTAAGAAATAAGCAAAATAGTGTTACTATTCATTTGAGGGGGGGACTTCTCCACTGACTTGTGACAAACCCGCGCCAAGTAGCCCCTTAATCCCAAGCGTCTAATTTCTTAACAACGACTATAGGGATCTGTAGCTGCAGCTTTGTCCACCAAATCATTTGCAAAGATCCCGGAGTTAATTTTAACCCACATAATAGAAATACCTCTCTTCAAAATGCCAGAAACTACAAGCTCTTCCCTAATTTGTTCCGTCTGCTAGTCTTGCAAAGCACAATTCTGCACCTTGTAAATATTTATCTGGATGTCTAGAATAGAATAAATTCAATAGCGTTAGTTAGGCCGTGTTATTTCGGATATAGTTTTACTTTTTCAACCCAAACTAAGTCCGAGGCATTGATCAATATATTAATTATTTAATTCACCAGTGATGTGCATCTTAAAAAATGACGAATCAAAAGAATTATTTTTTTGAAATTAGCATCGGTACGTTGGAATTTTAATCAATTAACTACTTGCATTATGAATGCAGTGAAAGTGTACTTTTACGTAACGCAGGTGAAAGAAAAAAATATCTGCCCTTCTAGAGATTCGAAATCAGAAGATTCATAACGTGAAGGAGTTGAGCTCAATGAGGTCTCGCTTTCGTGTCAAAAACTTAAGAGAGGGATAATTACAGAACGGTGCTATTCTGCGGATTCGATATGAGTCAACTGAATCAGTTAGGATGATGACGAAAACACGAGGATTAGAGGATATTAATGGTCGTGCTACGAAGATGGGTGATGAGAGGTGAGAAGAAAGCGACCTCAAGGTGCTGCGAGTGACTGCATATTCTCGCCATGTAAGGGACGCGGCAGTTGCTGCGCAAGGTCCGTGTCACGTGCTTCCTCTGACATTACTTACCGCTTTCCAGCAGTTGGCTTTCAGCAGCCGTTGTCCTTCCTTAGGTTCTATAGGCGAATATTTTAATAAATCAACTCCCACGATCTCAATAAATCCATTTTTCATCAGTATTAGATCATTCATTAAAGGTCCTGTTGCAGATCGTTCAGTCACAGTTGAGCCCGGAATATGCATTAGTGTCTCCTGCCTCTTACCTCCTAACCTCGTGAATTTCGCATATTACGTGAGAGAGAATGCCTCAAACATAATTGCTCTTGTGAAATGTTGCATCTACTCACACTGGCTCAAGCTAGAAAAGAGCATGAACGAATTAAACTCGTACTTAAATAACCGCGTGACTGATAATAATAATACAATTTTATTTATTTATTACTGTAAATATGTGATCTGCTCATACAATAAATCCTAATAATCCAATAGCTAATATGGCATAAATTACCCCTATAATTCCGAAAGCTTCAATTTTGCCTCTGTCTTGTCTAATAATATGTGAGATTAAGCCGAATCCTGGTGAAATTAAAATGTGAACATCAGGGTGTCCAAAAAATCAAAATAAGTAGTATTTTAGTTATATTATATTATATTTATTTATAACACAAGTGAAGAAGGATTATAACAGTGAATTTATTTATTCATTGGTGAGGTGACTTGGGAAACCTCAGCACATAAGCTAGAATTAGAAGTTTCTATTTAACCAATACTACTAGCCAACACAATTTTTTTGCTACAGAAACCCTGAAAAAAAATTAGACTAGTTTTTTTTTCTGTCACTTTTTCGCACTGGATCAATTCCTAGGACTATTGACAGAAGCCTTTTCTTGTATGAGATTCATTTATATAACTGAACCATTATGACAAGAGACGTTCGTAGTTTTGGAGTTTGTTTCTTTCAAATACAAAATGTTTTTCTGAATGATTTTTCAACAATTTTTTTTTCATATATAATTTCTCAATGTTTTGCTTTAATTGCTCTTTTTTATCTTAAAAAAAAAGACTGACAAATAATTAATAATAATAAAGTTAGTAATAAATTATTTATTAATTACATTTTCTGGTACCTGTCATATTTTTCTACTTAACCCTAATTCTCTCGTAACTAATGTTTTTCTCCTGAAATAGGAATTATTACTACCAATACTATCGATAGTTTTCCATCAATAGTTCTCAACTATCGACTATCGGTTCCCCCTAATTTGCACAACTAATTAATTTAAAACACGCTAATGAACTAAACAGTTTAAACTGGCTAATTTAACATGTAAAATTGTTTATTAAATTTGTTATATGATATATTACATTGGATTTAAGTATTATAATAGATATACTTACAACATATAATGATTAATTTTGTAATTATATTTATATATATGTATACAATTTTTTTTAATTTAATTAGACTAGTTTTTTTTTCTGTCACTCGGGGATCTCAGTTGTACTAAAAAATTAAAGCTTAACTGTTTCGGCTTTGATAGAAGAAAAATAAATAGCTAGCCTAGATATCGCGAGATTCATTGAAATTTTAGCTCAAACTTTTTTTTTTTTTGTATCACGTTAAGGTTTTTCAGAAATCGTGTTTATAATAGTAACATACTATGATGTACAGTGATTACCGAGAAGATTGAGAGAAAAATATTTAATAGGTCAATAGAAAATGAGGTTTAGAAGCACTCATTTACATTTATTCAGTTTGAATATATGAAATACAAGACATACAAATGTCTGAACTCAGCTTGAGAAATTCCGTAAGATATTTTCCGTTGCTACCGTTAAAATGTAAAAAAAAAATAATAATTAATATATAAAAAATAAACATTTTTATTTCATTATTTTGTTGCAACCAGAATTACATATGCGACTGAAGTCGATGTGTAAGACAGAAGTCGATTCGTTTAGGCCTTGACTGCCCTCTAACATATCTTCCTCGCATACCAAAAAATTAATTTGCAAATAATCTTTGACAAACCCAATCATTCAGTTTAGTATGACGATTAAAGCTTGGAAGCGAAAGCTTGTTGGGTGGCATCACGCACTCCGGTCACGTAGCGAAGAGCTGCCGTTGGCTCCTCTGTGTGTGGGTTCCTGGCTAAGTGGTTATTTGTGAAAACTGCAGCTTTTTGTAACTCATACTACCTCAGCGTATCAAATGTGAATGATGATAGGCTCAACTTTTAAAGGGATATGGTACAATTATGTATACATCTGTATACATATATTCATGAATGCCACGAAACAGGCTCTTGTTTCAAACTGCTAACGGTTGATTCCATTCTACAGATTACTTATTATGTCATTGGGTTTTTAAAAAAAAACACTAGAAGGAATGTTGAATGAAATGATTTCCTCATAATTAAGAAAAATTCAAATTTAAAGTTTTACAATTTAAAAAAAAAAAAAGACAGTTTTTATTAATTTTTCAACGTCTATAGTAGGACATTGGTTGTTTCCTGCTTCGACTCTCTGTTTCCTACTCCTTATATGGCTCAAAATGTAATATTGGGCCAAAGAAGGCCATTCCTCAATTAATGCATCTGCAAGTTCATCCAAGTTATCTGGACAAGGCGAACGCATGTATAACTGGCGTCGGAGCTTATCCCAAACATGCTCATTAGGATTCATATCGAGTTAACAAGCGGTTAAGTTCATACGCGTGATTTCTCGTTCCTCTAATTAACGCTCAACCACCATTTCCCTATGAGGTCGATCTTTATCATCAACAGAAATGGAGTTTTCCTCGATTTCTTGTGACAAAGATAAAATAACCGGCCTTATGGCATTGTCGAGGTATGTTTGTGTGGTCACGTGATCATTCCTGAAAAATATCAGCTGAGTTTTCGATTACTCGATATACTTGTCCTGGCCATTATTGAACCTCCTCCATAAGACATAAGTCATAACTGTTCCTCAGTAAATAAACAACGGACCCAGTCCTCATAAGTTCAATCAACATGTTCAGGAGCCCATATGAGACCGGCTGCTCTCTGTTGTCTTGTTAAAAAAGCCTTTCATTGCTGGTCTCTTTACCATCAAACTGACTTCATGGAAGGGGTTTCTAACTCTTTGAGTCTAAATGCGGACTCCTGCTGCGTCCTCTAAAAAGCTTTGATGTTGTCGAGAACCTCGTTGCCTAGTGGTGAACGGTAGTTTTTCAAACACGGCCTCCTCCATGAGTGTACTGAGCAGTAGCTGTTCCCTGACATCGTGACCAGGATCTTCCGATAACGTGTAAGAGCAATCTAGGTTACGGCCAACATCACGCTGAGAATGTCTTAAGTCTGATGATAAAAACAATTTTATTATGATAAAATTACAATCTGTCTCTTTGGGCAATAAGTAATTGTGATAAATGTTTTCATTCATACCATATTTACAATTCATCATTCACTAGGTCATTCATACAGTATTTACAAACAGCCCAGAGACCTCCCAAGTCTGCATGGTTGTCACCTCCCTCGCTTGCGAAGGAGGAAGCGGAGTATCGAAAATCCCCTACGCTCTTTTTTTTTTTTCATTTTTCCCCTTACCCTTTTTTAAATTATACAATGTGAAAATATGACAAAATCAATGAACAAAATAATTTCTCCCCTTTCTGCTATGCGTTACATGCGAGGTTGGGTTACATACAATCAGATTGAAGTTAAGAGGTCAATACCATGAATATAATGCTAGGTGATAGGGCTCAACTTAACTCCTTATACCTAGAACCTAAGGCTAAAGTGTTCCAGCCGCGACAGCGTCCTGCCATCGATGGGGGAACGGAGCGGTGGTTATAGTGTCAAACACCGGGTTTGTCAGGTATTGCAGGGAGTCGAAAAATTTGATAACTCTGGATGAATTCATCCACCGTAGGCAGCTCAAAGATATCGTGAAGCTCACTCTGTTGCTCCGCTGCTCGAATGAAGTAGCTCTGACCACTTTCATCAGTATACCGTTTTGAAATTGTTGGAGTCGACAAGCTGTCGTATACGTCAGATAACGAAAAAGCGGTGCACCATACAGCAGAGTAGGCCTCAGTACACTCTTGTAAATCAATAGCTTGAGACGTAGGGATAGATTGAGGGAAGTTAATATGCCCAAAATCCACACCAAACAGTTACTTTTTCGGGACGCAGTGGGCGCACTTGGATCTCATGTGGATTGATATCGTCCCAAATTCGACAATTTTGTTTGCTGACGTACCCATTCATCCAGAAATGGGCCTCATCGCTGAAGATGATTTATGATTGCTTAAGCCAAATACCTACTAAGGAACTAAATTAGCATCGTTGAACCCTTCCCTCTGTACTTCGAATAAAATCAAGGATTGCGCTTTTGTTCATGGGCAAAATATTGTATGGAGACCTCCTTTGGAATAACCTCCGGAAGCAAAACAGTTCAATTTTATTCAAATAAATATTCAATAAGTCTATAATTAAAGAAACAAATTCCAGCCTAACGTGGCATTCAAAACATTCGATCATCGAATCGATTTGGACCGAGTTGGCAATGTGTTGCTACTATTCGCACACACGGTAACAGTGCAAATTTGAATCTTTATATTGTTATTTTTCCAATTCTGCCAGAATTATTGGATAAATCCGTTATCCAACAGTGTTAAAGGGCAAGTGGCCTGTATAGATTAACCACCATGTTGTCTGATTGTCTCTGATAAGCTAGTTTCTTTAACAACGAGCAACCATGTAGTAATCTTTGCTGCATTTTCAAAAAATGAATTAAATACAAGATTGTAAGTTTCTTAAATCCGAAGACGTTTAATTCCTTCCTTTATTTTTGTACGTTTTATATAAAATGACACACACTTGAATTAAAATCTTACACGCCGTCAGGGTTAATGCCTATCTATAGGATGATACTTTTCTAGATTTTAAAGAGCGCAAAGATACTTTTTTGGTAAAATTATAAACGTATTTGTTTACTTACAATCTCACAATACATTATTTACATATATATAGTATTATAAAAAGTATTTCCTAACGATTATATCATTTCATTTTTGTATTTATCGGTGTGGTGAGTACAAGCCACAATTATTCCTTGCATTTAATATAACGAGAAATTTTTTTTGAAATCCTATGTCAACATTTTTCATTCATCAAAATATTCAAAACGTAATTGACCACAAAAAATGAATTTACATATAAAATCAGCTCATTACCATTTCCATAGGTAAAATTCGTAGGAAATCCCCTTGATAGAAAGGGAATGGGCGTAGAAAATAAATTACTAATCTACAAAGTTATACTTAAGCCAATCTGGACTTACGGAATAGAGCTATGGGGGGCAGCAAAAAAGTCGAACATCAAGCGTATCCAGTCCTTTCAATTCATAGTCCTGAGAATATAGTAACCATTAATACGTCACCAACAAATTTATATAATGATCTTAACATACCCTACATTCTAGAACTCATCCCTTCCAAGTTCATAAAATTCCATCAAAACCTATCCAACCACCCTAATCCCAAAGCACATCCATATTACATATGCGCTTCTCAACCCAATAATCCTCCTAGGAGACTAAAGCGGCAGTGACCTGCTGTAAATTCGTGACAGTGGGAGTCCTGGCAATGGCCAGTTCCTCCAGTCATCTCCTGAGCGTCTGTGGCTCGAATCCGGTGACGCGGCTGACGGAGGAGCGTGGGGGACTTTCCAAGACTCCGCTTCCTCTTTCGCATGTGAGGGAGGTGACAACCAAGTGGATTTTTGGAGGCCTCTGTTGTTTTTAAATACTGTATGAATGAGTGAGTGAATGAAAATTGTAAATATGGTATGAATGAGAACATTTATTTCAATTACTTATTGTCCAATAAGGCAGATTGTAATTTTATCACAATAAAGAGTATTTAGTTAGTTAAAATTATGTATATTATCGTATCGTGCCTGGGTCAATGATGGTAGAACATTGAATCCCTTACAGTTCTCAACATTACGAAATTTGTGTTATTCGATCATGCCACCTAATTACGAATGACTTATGACCTGAGCATCCTCTCCATTCGTGCTCTTTGAACCGCAAGTACTCACTCATTTTGACTAGTCAGATTTAGCGCGCAACTGATCCTACGATTCTCCTATAATTTCCTCTAGGTTATGCAAGAAGATACACTACCTCGGAGGTATTGTATGAGCCCACAAGCTCAACACTGAAAATTACCGACGGTTCTGTGACTTCTGTAAGGAGCTGGAGAGATCACATCGGATTATAATGCCTCTTTGATCGACTGCACAAGCTGATACATATCTAATGATCCGTGACAGATAGATTAAATGGTTGGAAATTGAATATTTGGACCAGTTAACCATCGTTACACGACTCACGATACAGGCTAATTCCAATAGAAAGTTGGCCGATAGGAGATTGCCACGAAAGAATAGATGGTGGGCAAAAGTAACCTACAATAGTGACACAATATGGTTACGTTTCCTCGCCATGGAGATAACTAGTCACGGTATCACTAAGAAATCACTTCATTGCACTTAATGTGCAGCGATTAGATCATATCAATGCAGCGATTAGATCATATCAATGCAGCAATTAGATCATATCAATGCAGCAATTAGATCATATCAATGCAGCGATTAGATCATATCAATGCAGCAATTTGAAAGGCAATCTTCTTCTTTTTAGGTGGTCACCTGGTTTATATAACATTTATTTAATAACAGAATTCATTATTGCTTACTTACATCTCATTATTTTCCAATCTTCTAAAAGCAATTTTGATGCAGTGTTTATAGAGGTAGTCACACTCCGTGGAGGAAATAGGACGAATGTATACGGTGGATAGTGAGTCAGTGAGGAATGAGGAGAAATACTTACCCAGATGCTGAAGATGGGACAGCAGGTCAAAGTAGATCCTTTTAGATTGCACTTAGGGTCAAGTGGTGTATAAAATATATTTTTCGATTGGATGCTTAGGTTAGAATGGAAGGTGCAATCGGAAATATAGAAGCATTGGTAATATTTAGAAGATTTTAGAAGTAAGCTTCAAAGTAAAACGATATTGGACATGGTGGGAATAGTAGTCATGGAAATAAAATTTAAATAATTTATTATCACCATTCATTAGAATCGCCTAACAGTCATAACGGACCTGTCAAACTTTACTATGCAGTACAGTAATAATACAATAAGTTATACATATGACTTACATGAATGCAATGCATTAGATTCGGTTTTTAACACCGGTTATGTGCAATAATACTAATTATTTTATATTATTAAAATCTCTTAAAATATATATAAAAATTATTTTCTAATGTTACCTAGAGGTATTGTTTTCGATTTGGTGATATAATAAATTATTTAAATTATAAATATATACATTTTACATATAGATACTATGTAATTAATTATAAGGATTTTATAAATTTAGCACATTAGTATTATTAAAAATAAATTCATTTATATACAGTATATTTTAAGTTCCTGGATACAATCCTATATTTCGCTTTACTATCGATCTGAAACTTGTCACTGGTAGTACAAATAGTTGATAATGGTTTTTTTTATTGTTATCAGTTCAATTTATCAAAGTGATAAGAGTAACGTAATAAAAAGTACTTAGGAATGTTACTAGACAAATTAATTTATGATTAATAGTTAATGTACATGGTAGTGGGATACACCTAAATAATAAACATGTGTTTGATAGTTATTAAACAATAACTAAAAAAAAAATATTCTTTTATTAGTTATGAGTTGAGTTGTGATCCTAGGATATATTTTTTATTATTATTATCAAACAGCTTTATTGTGATAAATTTACAATCTGCCTTATTGGGCAATAAGTAATTGTGATAAATAATCCCTCTAAGGTATAAAGATTTTTTTAGGATCACTGTTCTTTGATTGTGCTATCTTTTATGCTATAGAATTTCAAGTCATATAATAAACATAAAAATAGTATAATATGAATTTTGAGATAAATAAATACTGATGCAGTGAAAGTACTGACATTGTACACGCAATTCTGCCACTTAAATATTTTCATACATAATTGTAGGGTATTGCTTTTGATGGGTTGTTCCGTGGCTGTCCTAGGCTGAAAATGTCACGTTTATTCAGCTGATTGCTCAGTCAATCGCACCCTGTTGAATAATTGACATATTACCGCGTCCTTAGTGCTGTCGAGTCTAAGACTGTGGTACCTCGTACTTGAAGTCGTAGACGCTGTCGCTGAGCGAGGATGGGAGATGGTCCCCGGATGCCCGGAAACCGCCCTGGTCGGCGATGTAGTTGACCCGGATGATCCTGCCGTCAGGCCCTGGGTAGGAATAGCTGCCCTTCACCGTGGCTACCATCTGCCCATCCGCCGAAGGCTCCATCACCGAGGACTCCTCTCTGGTCAGTCCGTCCGCAGTCTCGTACCTTTAGCCCCAACAGCCAATATTGTACAAATGGAAATAAATAAAAATCTTTATAATTAATTTTATAAAGTTTATGATTAGGTACCATATTTCGTATGAATAATTATATGTTATAAGTTGCAGGTGTGATCCACGCACTAAGCACTTTCTCAGTTGCTAACCTACTCGACCTTACAACTCAACAGTCAAGCTCGACGACACCTAGCGCTACCTAGCTCAATGATGGCACATTAAACCACGTTACCCCATTGTACATTATAAATGAAATAACTGTTCAACCTTCTCTGAATAAATTAGTCTAAACTGAGTCCAATCATTTTTCAAATTCACAAAAAAAAACACATTACAATTATATTATTTACATCAAATTGAAAATATTGTGAACAAAAAAAGTGTAAAATGTAGTTACCCTCCAGTAAATGTAATAAACATGAAGACCCATTTCTTAGATAAATTCAGATTATTGTAGAATTTACATTTTTTAAAATTAATAAAGGGGTTAAGAAACAAAAAAAAATTTGATTTCTCAAGGTGACACATGGCTGCTTATTTGACTTCACGTTCTCACACCACACCTTATATAAATTTAACAGATGCTATCAAAAAAGAACTATTGCCTAACTTTAAGAATAAATAAAGGGTACCTGAACTTAGAACAAGCATTCCAGTAAACGAATGATTACTTAATTTGTTTAAATAAAAAATAATGTGTAATACTTGTTTAAATATTATAAATAAACAAATATTAGTAGTTCTTCTTTTATACATTTTTCCCTACTGCTATCCAACTGAATGAGCTTGCACTACATTCCTAGAGAGACTCTAGGCTCAGCCTTTAGTGGACTCTCACCACTGCACCGTAACATTTCCACCTCTACCGACGCTTCCCACACTCTTTAATTCCCTCAATCCACCTTCAAACAGGTACTCCTATTAAAGGCTCCGCTCACCCCAAATAAATTCCTTTATTTTTCCCTTATCCATAATCTAAATTTGACAGTTAAGAAATTAAAAAAAAATTGCCAAGGTACCCCTAGGCTCCACCCTCGGTAGACTCACTACCTTCCTGATTCCACCCGCCTCCTTTAGGCATTCCACACCCTATATCCTTCTCATACATCCTTCAAATGGGGGACTCCCCTTAGTGAAAGGCACTCATTAGCCCAAAACAATTTTCCTTTATTTTTCCCACATCCTATTTTATAAGTTTGAGAGCTAAGAAAAAAAAAAAAAAAAAAAAAAAAAGAGCCAAGTTTAAACATAAATTAAATTTAAACAATAGAAAAAGGCAAAAGAATTTAGAAATAAATAAAAACCCATAACAATATTAGGGTATGTGCTAGTTAAAGAGTTCATTAAACAAGATTATATGAAACTATAATAATGATACAATAAAACGACTAAGTATTGTAAAGTTGTTGTTTTTTGTTCCCGTTAGCTCTCAAATTTTTAAGATTATTGATAAGGGAAAAATAAAGGAAATAAAGTGACTTGATTTATGCTGTATCATAATTGACTAGCTGTGGTAATCATTGGGTAGAAATGATGTTTTAGGAACCAAAACGGAGAGTATCAAAGGAGGATTAGAGCCCCACTCTAATAACACAATAATTATTCAAGTCGGACCGTGTAAAAAAACGTAATTGAATGCGTGTTGCTTTGTTGGGTGTACTTGTAGCACTAAAAATAGACTAGGGACCCTAGGGGCAAGGCTAAAATATGATACAAATATATAAAGCTAAAGCCTAAACAATAGGTATAAGGAAGTACAGAATAAAAGTAATAACGAATACATAATTTCTAGGTTAGCTAGCTTCTACGTGGAAGGTACAGAAGTGTTGGGATTGGATAGTTTCGAAAGTACGTAAGGATGAAGCATGACCATTATTGAAAGGAAGAGAATTCCAGAGAGTGTAACAAACAAGAGAGAAATGGTCTAATTCTGTTGATTCTTCTGTTCAACGGTTTTAATCAGTATTGATAATAATGTTATATGTGGGAGTATATAATGTATATACTGTATATGTATATAATATCATGTAGAATTATGACTGTTTTTTTATTTTAAATGTCTGCAGGACATCATGCCAATTTGAGGTACCGAATAAGCTCTTGTATGAAAATTGAGTAAAAACTGTTGACATTGATACAGTTGACGTTATTATTTTTTTTAAATTTATTCACAACTGTATTATAAATTACATTTTCCAATCTGTGAAGTTAGATGACGATTACATAGTGGTAAAATAATAACATAACTTAGTAAATGTTCAGAAAATCTCCGTTATACAATTGGAGAGTTAGCTTATACATAAATAAATATTTACACTCCTAAAAATTAAACTATATTCATCCAGGGAATAAACGCCGTAACTTCCTAATCCACGAACCCGTAACGCACCAAGCCAGTTTGGAAAGTGTAGATTCAGGCGCTCAGCAAGATTTCAACCCTTACTTTTTCCTTTTGACTCTATCTACTATTAAGGCGCATCAAAAACAAACGTCAATTAAATAGAAATTATATAAAAGTATTTGTGTATACGTATATAATATTCCCAACCTATGATTTTAAAATTTAATTGAAAACAATTAGAAACCTTCATTTTATTTACTGGTTATATCGGCAGAAAAATTATTCAACACTGAGCCAAGCAAAATTAAAACAGCATTTTATCAATTTACATTAGCATTACATAATTATCCTAATTAATATATTGTCAATCCTTGTTGTGGTATGTATCGCGCTGCTTTTAATAAGTATCATATTTATAAGGAATTATTAGAATAGATTATTGATTTTAATCTTTTTTCCAGATGATAATTATTTTGCAGAAAAATAGCAAATTATGTACAAATACGGCATTTGGGACATCAAAGAGGTTGATCATTGATCACAGGTGCTACGAGCAGAACTGAGATTCAAACCCTCAAGGCCGATTGATTATGAGGGCTTGCCTAGGCCTTCATTGCCTAGGCTATATTTAATATTCGTTTTCTTCGGAATTTGAAACTGTCTATTAAATTATTTGAAGGCGATTACAGACATCAGGCACAGTAGACAGATGAAGGCTTTTCTTACTTCGGCCACGCAATCCCTAAATACCAATTTGGCTTACGTCACCGTAATTTATTATTCACTAATTACACAGAGTAGTAGACGACCAAATCGCTTCTAATTGAAAAATAATTGTATGTTAATTGGGCATTTATTGATGTTCAACAAGCCTTTGACAAGGTTTGGCTTACAGTATTTTTCTGCTAACTTAGACCATCACTACTATGACACACTTTGAGGCCATATCTTGATTACATCGTCTTTGAGGGGGTTCCTCCATCTCGACCTAGCGCATGGAAAGCAAGTGTTCCGCAGGGGCCAATACTTAATCAACTTCTTTACAATATTTACACCCAGTACGGTAGTGTATACCGCAAAAACTTAAACTCGCAGTAATTCTCTCCAAGCATAACAAACCACCAAAGCGCCACCCTAATTCCTTGAAATTGTAGAAATGTCTTGCAATAATAGTGCATCCAATGTCAAACATAAGTCAAAATTACGAATTAGCTACAAATAACATCAATGGATGTCCTTCACTCTCATGCTTTCATGCCATTCCTCTATTGATTGTCATTCACATTCGCTGATCGTGATTGCATTTCACGGTTGTAAATTATTAATAAAAAAAAACAACTAAATATGTTTCTATTAAGTACTTGTACTTGTGTGATATACGAATAGTATATATATATATATTCAATTAATTTCATTATCACGCTTCCTTTTTAATTGACTTTTGTGGTGGTGTTACTACTGACATTCCACGGACAATTAACTAACCATGCAAGCATGAAATCAACTTCAGTGCTGTATTAATTACTTAGCGACCATTCAGAACTGAGAAAAAATGCATCCACATTCCAAACATATTTATGGAACAGGTAAATAAATCTGTTCCTTAGTTAGATGGGTTGATCATGGACAGAAACAAAAATCATTAAATGGCACATGTACTAGTGAATTTTAGACACACCTTATGATTGAGCCTGAGCTTGGACACATCACGGTTTATCAAAACGTTATTCCTCTAGAAATCTTCTCATGTTTACAAAATCCTTGTTACCGTTACTGGTATCGTTCGGAAGGAAACACTTCTAATTACAATATGATATTAAAGTGTTACTAGTTATGCAAGAGTATGTACGAGAAAATGGTGATTTCATATTAAACCGTTACAATAATTTATGATGTTATTTGACCATCTCAGCTAAATAACTTCCTTGCAAACATACTTTTTTGCATTAATTAATGTGAAATTAAATCACAGCCAGATGACACAATGGGACCTAGGGGAAAGGGCATCCATCGATACCTTCTCACGATTGTATTTAAGATAAGCTGGTCATCTTAACAGAACACTCGCCTTTGAATATTATGAGGTAACTCAAGGGTATCATTTATTGCACCAGGGGGTTCATATGACCAGATAATTGGTCTTGGAAATTTTTGCAAAATGGAAAAATATCTGCATTTTCGAACCCACCGTTTAAAAAACTGTCCACTACTGACTTACCTCCCACTCCAGCCACTTCCTCCTGATCTGCAAAATGCCTTACCATTGCCAATTAGCCGATTCATCTGGTCCTTCTGGCAGCTTGAGACAAAATCATGATCTGTGGAATATTGTAAGAGTTTTGTCTGTAGCTTGTTTATTATGTCACCTTTCTCAGGACCGTTTGGATACTGGTACTGTTCAGAAAGTTTTATGTCTGACGTGTATAGCATCGTAGATCGTCAGCATTTTCGCTTTTGGCACCCCTTTCATCTCCTTGCGATTCAGATGAAGAGTCAGAAGAATTGCCATGTGTACGCTTTTTATCATCAAGGAATCTCCAAAGCCACTTTTGATTCTTAAATGATGAGAGTAAAGAGGCTCTCCACTTCATAGAGGGAGGGGCAAGATGAAGGAAAATTATGGCAGGCCAGCAAATAAGAACTGATTTTTAAGTTCATATAAAATATTCACTAAACGCCATAGAACTATTAATATTAATTACCTTTAAAAAAACGAGGAAGCTGTAATAATAGAATAATTTACTTTTCCTCCTCTAAATTTATTAAATAAATTTATTAATCTAATCGTTTATTCTTTTAGGTCTAACTAATTTAGCTTATCCGTTCAATGTTTTATCTGCAAATATCATTCATACAGTCCACTTCTTACTATCATGGTTGAATGTTAACATTCAGATCCGCCATCTGACTGTACAGTTTTGAAAATTAGATTAAAGAATATTCCATGTTTCATTGAAACAATACTGTTTAAAACTACGAATAGGCGTGATGATATTACAGTAAAATAGAGAGGGTTTTATAAGAGTCGGGTTTTTCCCAACGTTCACGATCGATCGGTCGGCGATTGCTTCCTTGCTAATATATAAGTTCGTTGATCGATGTGCTAAGAATGACAGAATGGTACATATTCAATGGCTTCCTTGGTTATGACCAAACGTTTTTCGAGCCTCGTGCGAGCATTACACGCCTCTAAGAACTTGAATTTTTTACGCCTTGAATACGTTTATTTATGGATTTTGTAAATTTATTATTCCAGATTTGTTTATAAGATTGTGTTTTTAGTTTTTTTGGTCACTGAATAGATAATGGAATTTATTTCTACCGAAAATCGATCTGGTGCTATTTCTCTCAATCACCATAGCTCTAAATCTAAATGGATTTGACTTGTAAATAGACAAAAGCTAAACAACAAATACTAAAAGCTGCGTGACTTACTTGTAGCTATAGCTTCCATCGGGAGTCATCGAGTTGGAGTACTTAAGTACAGGGACAGACTGCACGGCGTGCTGCTGTGCGATGCGGTGCTCCTCTTTCAACACGGGGGCTGGTGGCTCCTGGACCACACTCTGCTGCTGTTGTTGCTGAACCTGCTGCTGTTGTTGTTGCTGGACCTGCTGCTGTTGCTGAACTTGCTGCTGTTGCTGAACTTGCTGCTGTTGCGCTTGCTGCTGTTGCACCTGCTGCAGTGCTTGCAGTTGCTGTGCTTGTTGCTCCTGCGCTTGATGTTGTTGAGCTTGCTGCTGTTGTGCTTGCTGTTGCTGCATTTGCTGCAGCGCATGCTGCTGTTGGGCCTGCTGCTGTTGCGCTTGCTGTTGATACATTTGCTGCTGTTGTGCATGTTGTTGTTGCACTTGCTGAAGCTGCTCAGCGTTGTGTTGTGCTTCTTGTTGGGCCGGTGGTGTCTGCTGAAGGGCCTGTGCCGCAGGCTGTCCTGCTGCGTCATGCCCCTTGGGGGCATCCGGGTCCGCCCTCGATTGCTTGCCTAGGGCCTCTTGCCTGCCCGGGAACAGAGGCCTGTACACGCCTGGGCTCAGGTAGAACTCCTGGTACAGCGGCAGACGCTGGTAGTCCACGATGTAGTGGCCTCGCTGGGCGGCGGCCGCCGTTACTGCCAGCAGAAATAGCTGTAATTGATATGCTCGTGAAAATCTCTGTTTAAATATATTTAAATATAAAATACTGTATTTCAATACATTAAAAGAATGTTTAATTATCCTCCGATTAAATTTTTATGTTCTCTTTAAGTTGAGCTATATGCAAAGCTATGATTTGTCTTGTTTTTTCATTTATCTGTTTATTTTTTTTATGCATTTACCCGAATAGTTAACCATAAGTAATGTATAATTCGAATTGTAATTTATATTTTAAGGAATCTTTAAGTAAATTGCTCATTGTAGCTTACAATACTTTGAAGCGGTGATTTGGTATGTGTTTTGAGCCTTGTGAATCAGTTCCACATTTTTCGTTTTTCCAGTGGTCTTTATCATACCAATGTGACTCATTGGCCGGTAGCCAATTAATATGGGAGAGTAGTATTGATGTATAAAAGTAAAATGTTACAGAGATCAAGTAATAGGTAATTCTCTCCATGTCAAACTCTGTTGAACGCTAACCAGCACTACCGTGGCATACATTCAATCGAAGAGTTAAATAATCTTTGTGGAAGAGAGTCTTTTAAAAGAAAGGCTTTATTATGAAGTACAAGCAAAACACTGGTATATACAAATATTAAGAGTTACGTTACTACATACTGGGTGGAATGTCTAGGGACGAGTGGGGTCTGGGGCTAAAGCTGAGACATATATGTATAAGAAAAGGATAAGATTCTAGGAAGTAGGGAGGTATTGGAGGGATCTGGTTGCTTGCTTAAAAAATAACAGGGAACCATCAGTGACTTCCATGAAGTCACGAGGGAGGTATACAGTTCTGCTCAAGCCCCCTACTACTTGTTCTTAGCATTATAAAACTATTATAAAATTATAAAGGATAACATATACTGTACTTGAATCGGACTTATGTCTGGATGGTATGAGACGTTAAAAAATCGTTTTCAAGAAGTTTTGGAGAGCTAGGGTAGACATAGATAGAAACAATCAAGCGTATCTGAGAAACTAACACGACATAATTTCTGGTGATCTGATAATTGAAACAACCTATTAAGACAGTTTGTTACTAATTCTTTAAGAAAACAACCCGACTTCATCACTAACCTGTCACAGCCGTATGATACCACCCACTTATTACCTTTATCTCTAAAAGATTGGTAGATTTCGTATTGAAGCATACAAAACATTCTACACAAGGACCCGATGACATACCTTTTTTTTCAAAAAAAAAAACCTAGCCTCCTATTTTGAAAAGAGACCTCTTTCAAATAATTAATTCCATACGGTTTATAATTATTCTACAATCTGATGGTTGAAGTATATAGCAATATCCATTTCTAAATTGTATTCAAGTAATCAATACCCTCATACCTTATTTGCATGATGTGCAAAATGGATGAATGCTTTTATAAATAGATGGCTGCGTTGATACTGGAAAGCCACAAGTATCTCTCAGATTATCAAGCTGGCTTACGAGCCAACCACTTAACTAATAGCCATCTTGTTAATATATCTAATAAAGCACACGCAGAGACAAAATTAACATTATTACTGTATTTTGAACGTTCAAAAAGTCTATAATATGGTGTAATCTCTGCAATTATTAGAAAGCAGAAACAAAATTGGAGTTAGTGGAAAGTCTCGATGGAGAAGCAATAGCTTAGTTGACTACTAATAGATTTTAAGGTCTATAAATATGAAGAAAAACCTCAATTAATATTGAAAATTTTAAAAAGATTATACGAAATTTTGATTTCTTGTGTAACTATAATTCTATAAAGATAATAATTCAATTTATTAGCGGTGCGTTTAACACTACAACAGTAAAGGTGGTTGTCTATAAATTAGCACAATCTTAAGTTTTTTTTGGAGTATATACTGTAGAATCTAAATTCTGATCCATACAATAATTTTGCTGTTATGTTATAATTCTTGTTAAAGTTATGATGACGTGAAAAGTATAACTTAGTTAAAGGTTTAAAATTTGTATTATCTTGTTGGTGAAATATGAAAGTTGAAGAAAAGTGGCGTTCTTAAAAAACTTGAAATATTTGCTTCCTAGTAGAATTATTTCTACTTTCAATTCCTTTTTATAGATATTAAACGTTTTGAGTGATAATGTGTTATATATATGAAGGAAAGCCCCAAAAAATATTCAACAAATCTATTTTTAAAAAATTATACGGACATTTATATTTGTATTTCTTGTGTAACTGATCTCTAAAAATTGAGCTCAAAGTTTTTTTTATTAATTTTAATTTAAAAATGGTTTTGACGGCCGAGCAAGTAGCGTGTTTTGTTGCTTTAGACGGTGACGGGCGATGAATATCTTATATTCAGCCCGTGCATTGGTTTTACCTGAAACTAGTGTTCGGAGAGCAATTACGCGTAACTGTGAAACATATTTCAGACCTGATTTTGGCCAGCCGCGAGAGGCAGAGCCAAGAGATGACCGGTTTATTTTACTTCGTGTGTACTTCGAAATCGGTTTGTCAACAGCTAGTAAAGACTACTTCTTACAGATCGGGGAGTACCAATATGTGCAGAAACTGTTAGAAGAAGACTTGCTGATGTGAATTTAACCCTCTCAGAGACCAGCATCAGCGCCATTGTTGACCAGAGAACCACGAGATGGATGGATGATATTTTACCAAAGGCCTAGTGAGCACTACGCAGAGTGTATTTTCACGGAGAGAGTTTAGTCTGGGGTGAAATTTTTTCGATGGTGAACACAAAGCGATTGCACAAACCTGTCTCAGGGTAACGTGTAATTGCTCTCCGAACAGTAGTTTCAGGTAAACCTAATTCAATGGCTGCATATCTGAATATTATCGACCGTTCCCTTCTAATGAAATAAAACGGAATACTTGCTCGACCGTCAATACCATTTTCAAAGAAAAATTAATAAAACTCTAAAGAACAATTTTTGCTAAATTTTTAGAGATCACTTACACAAGAAATAAAAATAAATTTTTCGAATATTTATTTCCTTGATATTTATAGGCTATTATCACTGGAAAGGTTTAATATCAATAAAAAAAGAATTGAAAGTCGAAATAGTTCTATTATGAAACAAATATTTCAATTTATTTTAAATACACCATTTTTGTTCAACTTTCGTTTCTCACCAACAGGATAATACAAATTTCAATCCTTTATCTACGCTATACTTTTTACGTCATCATAACTTTAACAAGGATTATAACATAACTCTTTTTAAATTATTATTATTATATGGAAAAATGGCAAAATTATTATATGGGTAAGATTCTAGATTCTACCGTTGTACTATCGTCTAGACTTTACCGTTGCAGTGTTAAACGCACTTAATAATAAATTGAATTATTATCCTCATAGAATTATAGCTTTTTATTCCTAAAAGAGATTTTAGAAATTTTATTTTGTAGATGCGTATACAAGATCAGAAGGCATTCATTAGCTCGGAAGGAAGAGTGCATCACATTCACACATCCGGTAAAGAGATCAATGAAAGAACTGCTTTCACGGGTCAAGTTCAGAGCTCCACAATGCCCAGTTATGCAAGTCAGCACCTTAGTCAAGGCTGCTCAAGATCAAGGCTACTATCACGGGCATGAGTCGATCTACTTTCTCCCGTAGTACCTCTTGAGGCAGAGCAGTCCATTCATAATTTTTAAAAGTTTACAGTCAATGCCATTTTTTTTTTTTACTCTGACTCCTGTCAGGTAAATGTTTTAAAGCTGTAAAACTTTTCTCCATCTATATTTGTAACTAAACACTCAAACATTTTTTGCTGCATATTAATTGATTCAAAACACTATCAGTGAATGAACAGCCCAATCAAACAGGAAGCACATGATATCTCTCCGAAATTGTATTTAGGGATCATCACAAACTTCTCTGTTCCAGATCATTCTAAGTTACCGTAGAGTGTTTTGTGAGCCAAGACAATTTTTGGTTGAGTGATTTGGATTGAACAAACAGTTCGTAATGATGTGTCTGTACGGCTTCTTAAGCTTAGTCGGTGCGTGCAGAACTTATAGGTCTCAGTAGTCTGGATTAGAATGTGTATTTTTTTGTTTTCTGTTATTTTCAGGTTCAAAGGTTAGTTAACTAAACGGTTTAAGTCTTGTGCGAGAGCTCAATTACAATCGTTTATTGAGTCCAAGATATATGACTATATCAGTATAACTAGTGATAAGTTCACTGTTGATTCATACCAGGAGACAACATTTTTGAGATGAATAAAATTCCAACAGTCGCTTTAAAAACCAACGTGCGTTATACGTATAACATAGCATTTCTATATTTTTTTTTAATAAACTAAAAATAAATAATAATAAAATAAAAAGGGGGCCTCAATTTTTTTTCTTATTCAAATAAACATAAACATTACTAATTAACTAATGAATGAAAATAATGGTTTCATTAATGCTGCTAGATTCATGAACTCTTCACCATAGGAAAAAATCGCAACATTAAAGTTTCATATCTTCTCTATTAACACTTGAAAAAAAAAACTAAGCGAAAAGGGCCAGTCTTTTTTTATATTTTTCGTTATTTTATCATTACCAGTAAAATAACTTTTAAAAAAATATCATTTTTATGACCACTCTTGCTGTAACTATCAGCAGACAGATTAAGTACCAGTTGCAAAACGATTCTGAGCTCAGATATATTTTGAACCATGTGAAGTTAAATATTTAAATTTCCGTCCCATTTGGTCCGTGAGATGGGCAAAAAAATCTAAAGGAGATAATTGAGGTTGAGCTCGCGGGGAAGAAAAATAATTTATCGATAATATTTTTTTTTCTGTTTCTCACATGTTAACTTATATCGTTGACCAGAGCTTTATCAGCAGCAATAACCTGTTTTCTGTACAAAAATATTCATTTAAATTAAAAAGTTTTGTTTTGTAGAAACGTTCCAGCGCTTTAATGTGTAATAATATTTCTATTTATGGGATCTTAACTTCTTTCGTGAGCATGAAGTGTGAGTCGTGTCTGCACATTCGTACAATTTATGTAACTATCGCTTGTGTGAAAGTCCTCGTGTTTTTTTTTTGGG
Organism: Acanthosoma haemorrhoidale; assembly: GCA_930367205.1. Taxonomy (NCBI): domain Eukaryota; kingdom Metazoa; phylum Arthropoda; class Insecta; order Hemiptera; family Acanthosomatidae; genus Acanthosoma; species Acanthosoma haemorrhoidale. Next base: position 25,754,049 of record OV884012.1, read on the forward strand.
GGGGGGTGGGTAAAGTGGAGTATATATTTGGTGAAAGAAACCAAACTACTAACCCTGTATGTTTAGAAAAATCGTTATTTTGTAAATAATTATCTAAACTTTTCTGATATTAGTTACTTAATGAGCAATGTGTGAATTGCCTGCAAGCTCTGATTATTTTTGAAGACTCGTTGACTCGTTCCGAAGTAATAAATCATTTGTGTATAAATTTGTCTGATAAACATTACTAACAAACATTCATAAAATGACAATCAATGCTTACGTACACGTTTAGATTGAAGATGACAGCACTGGGTATGTGATTAAAAAAAATCAATAGAGAGAGAGTTGATGCATATCTTTCTCAAATCGTTCTCAGTCGTTGAGACATACTCTAACCTCAAGAATTTACCATATTAATAAAACCTGCAACTTATATAAGTCCGGGCCGTATCTGCAATGGTTCATTGCTCAAGACTGTTGTCATAATCGAAATTAGATGTAGGTGTATATAAAGTCATTTAGTTTTTGACTTTAATTATTTTTTAAAATATAAATTAATAAAAATGTCGCTTTAGAATTCTAATCTTTAAATTATTTATAAGCTCGTTCGCAATCATTTATTAAAAAGAAAATAGCCCGATTATTTGTTGAAAAAAGGAATTGGTCTTCTCAATACGCTGTTTTTAAATATGTATATGCTCGAATGGAATCAATTTGTAATAAATTAAACTTCATTATACAATATTAATAACTTTTTACTTCCACCGAAGAGCAAACTTAGACTAATAGAATAATATTTTTTTTCTAATTAATTTATTTATGGAGCTATTATTATGTCTGTATATTTTTTTAATCTAGGCATTGCAGGGCATCAAATAATACCATTTTAACTTCTTTAAAAAATGTAATATCATAGTTTTATAGAGATGGTAGTGTGTCGTTTTAACATCACTGCGGACCCTAAGGTAACATTTAATGTCTGTAGATCACTTAGGGGACTGACAAAAGGCAAGAACAAAATAGCAGATGGAGGGTAGACAATCATAAGGGTAAAAATGTTAGGATTGTTACTTAAAAAAAAATAATAGAAAGTAAGAAATCCAAAAACTGAGAAGTAATTAAAAAGAAAGTATCTTAGAGAGTTTTAGTTAAATCTTAAATATTCAATGTTCACATGCGGATGGTGCAGCCGAGTCCGGGAAGCCAAGGAATTGAATCATAATGTTGATTCGGGCAGATCGATACCATTGCTAGCAATATGGCTGATGACACCCCCCATGTTCGGGGATACATCGGACGGGAAGGTGATAAGAGACTACTTACTGCGATCATATCCAGGGCGGGCAGAAGAACTCCGCGCAGACGACCCCTGTCCACGTTATATACTCTCGGCCGCTTTGTCTTCCAGCTCTTTGTTCCGTGGACCAGTGTCCTCAACGACAATGGCTTGTTGACTCTTGATTGATTGGTGGGTTCGGTGACCCCTCACGGGCGAGTCCATTGTGAGGAAGGCCGTCCGATGCTACTTCATTACCGCACAAAGGCTTCTGTAGGACTTACTAATTGATTGGTACCTGGTGGGGTAGGAGGGGGCTCATCCCGCAGCTTATTAACTGGGAATTGGGGGACCTCAGAGGAATCTCATTCAGGGAGCTCTGACCTCCAATGGGGCTCAATGATGATCTGAACGATGGGGAATCCGTACATGGGACAAGATCATCCACTTCCTAGGTCAGTTCCACAAATTAACTTTTTTGAATTGTATGTATGATTGATACCGTTTGTGAATTACTCCTATTTTTTAATCATTACTTAAAGCTATGGGAGACAGCAGCAAAGTCGAACATCAAGCATATTCAATCAAAAGCTCTGAGAACAATAGGTAATGCCCCTTATTATGTCAGCAACAAAACCCTTCGTAACAATCTTAATATACCCTACATTCTTGAATTCGTCCCTTCCAAGTTCAAGAAATGAAAGTAACCTATCCAAACATCCTAATCCCCTAGCACGCATTACACTGCGTCACTCATCCCTATAATCCTTCTTGGAGATTAAGGCAGCAGCTCCTCGTGACCTACTATAAATACGTGCCAGCGGGAGTCCTGGCAATGGCCAGTTTCTCCAATCATCTCTTGAGCGTTTGTGGCTCTCACGAACTTGGTCAGGCTAAAAAAAAAAAAACTAACTGGATTAGGACAGAAACTAGGGACACATGAAACCAAACTAGTGACACTGGTTTAAACCCTCACCAGTTAAGGAGGGGGCAAAAAAAAAGATTATTAAATAAACTTAATTATGATATCATTTTAAAACTTGACAGAATGGTTTCTGTTTAAGGTACGTAACATTGTCCGTTTAATTTTTTTTTTACAATGGTTCATCAAATTGTTAAAAAATACCTGAATAGGAAACGATAAACAGCTGTTTTGATGCTTTAATTGGCATTAACCTTCTACTAACTTTGAGGGATCACAAAAATAGTAAATAAATTAATTTATATATATATATATATATATATATATATATATATATATATACGTTATATTGCTATGAAATATTAATTAGCATTCCAAAATTTCAATAAATAGCACATGTGAATATATTGCGTATCCTAAAGTTGAAGGGCATGAAAAGTAATGTGTACATGTTGGTACTTTAATCTTAATACTGGTCGGAAAAATTAAAATAAAACAGCTTGTATCATTTCGTATTGTTAATATCTCAACACAATGGAAAAATTGCTTGCTTATATCCTCCAGCTATTCCTAGCCTACCAAACCACTTCCCGGAATATAACAATGACATTTTTCTAATGGCTTATTACTAAACTTTTACTTTTTACAATTTTTTTACATCTTCCGGTATTTTAATTGAAAATACTTTCTGAGAATACGTTTTGTTGACTACTTTTTAATTAAAGGGTATATTTTAATGAGGTCTAATGACCGCAGCGAGCGTTCTCATTGCGTCTAAAAAAAAAACAATATTTTTTTTATTTAATTAAAAATATATTATACTTTTAATATTTTAATTTATTCAATTTGGGTCGTAAATGTGGCTCAATCAGATTAGTTATTTGAATCACTCTGGTTATGACCCAAAGAAGAAAGATATTAGCAAGGTATACCTTGCTCTGGCACTCTTTTCAGTACTAAAATGAATTGGAGCTATAAAAAATATAATTATTTTAACTATTATAATACAGAGGGGTCCAAAAAAATGTATCCACTGTCCATAACTTGCAAACTAATTGACGGAGTTGTCTCATTTTTGGTAGTGTAATAGTTTGTAGTTCCGGCAATCGCCATACAAGCCATATGATTAGGCCATTCTTCTTTGACGGCATAGTTACCGGTGAGGTGTACCTTCAGAAGCTTCAAACAACTATTTTACCTGCCATCCAAGACTTGTATGGAGACAGAAGATTTTACCTTCAACAAGATGGTGCCCCAGCCCACTACCACAATCGTGTTAGGGCTTATCTCGACGAAAATCTACCAGGAAGATGGATAGGCCGTAGAGGTGCTGTAGAGTATCCACCACGTTCCCCAGACTTAACTCCTCTGGACTTTTACCTGTGGGGAACACTAAAGGACGTCGTTTATCGACAAAAGCCACGCACATTGGACGAACTTCGAGAATCCATCGTACATTCATGTGCAAATATCCAACTGAACACGTTGCAGTCAGTAGTTCGTGCTGCAGTTCGGTGGCATCGTTTGTGTGTGGATGTTAATGGTGACCATTTTGAACACCTACAGAGATATCTTTAAGTTGGACTTTAAGCTACACTTTCACCAAAAATGAGACAACTCCATCAATTAGTTTGCAAGTTATGGACTGTTAACCAGTGGATACATTTTTTGGGACCCCTCTATATAATACAACTCGTATCTTTATTTTTAAATCATTTCCATTATAATTTTCTTTTCTTTTGTTGATAGTAAAAAATCTAGATGTTTATGATATTTTACTTTAATTATGCCAGTTTAGTGCAAATATCGTTTAAGTAGACTTGCTTATGGTTTTTTTCTAGCAAAAAAAAATGTATACGTTCGTTATTCCCAGGGAACTTCATCTCGGCATCACACAAACCTTTTCATTAAACACAGAGGCTTTATTTTATTTTATTTAATTATTTTGTCAATGTTTGATAATAAGGAAATAAAATTTAGAAAGAAAGTTAGAAAAATTAATAAAAGAGATTAATAGATAATTGAGATACATTCATTTAGGCAGAATCATCTTTATTTTTAGTAATAAAACGTTTCCTTATTCATAAACTTTCTGATTTCTTTATTGAAACTATTTTCAAATGTTGCAAAAACTGTAACTCAATATGATGTTTTGATTGCAATTCAATGTGACGAATAGGCCACATTAGACATTCCTGAACTCCAGAAAGATAAATCTATGGACGACACATAACAGTTGCTTCTAAATGAAATTCCCTGTATTCAAAAGCGGCCTCCAAAGAAGGAGATTGATCTTCATCAGCAACAATCGTGCAAGGAAGAACCGCCTTGCATAACGTTGAAAGTTAGCATTGCAATATATACGCAAAGCAGTGCCGACTGACCTTTATCCGCTAGAAGCTCTTCTTCATTCATGTTACGTCGGTGGGTCAGCACCTTTCCCTAGATCTTACCTCTGCTCAATCTAGGTCCGACCCAGTATGTTTTGTCTCAATGGCCTACTCAATAGCGTTTCATTTGTACATAATTCTTTATAATTGTGCTGCAATTAACGATATCACAACAGTAAATACTTTTATTCCGTTGCCGTAAATGACGGATTACAGAGACTCTGTTCTGTTATTCTTGCGCTTAAAAAGGGATTGTCACATTATCAACAAATATAACATTACATAAAACCCTATTGTCTGACCTTATTTTATTTTTCTAAAATTTAATTTCATAATAAACTTTACTAATAATCTTGGTCTAGGTTTGTCTAGGAATATGTCCATGAGTAAAGAGTTGATTTGAATTCACTTTCAGTTAGGGTTAATTATTAGACAAGAGGATGCAATATATTCAATAATAAATAGGAAATTGAGGAAAGTTTTATAAAGAACTGCAGTAATTATTACTATTTATTGAATAATTATAAATTTGAAATTGAATTTAAATGAATGATTTAAAATGAATTGCAAAATTTAAGGCTAAATTCATATTATAAATGAAAATTATATTCGAAAAAATGTTTATAAATCTAACTAGTAAAAATCACAAATTGGGAACCCCATATAATTAATTGTCTTTGAATGTAATCGATTACGCTGAATATTCTCACGAACAAAATTGTGCGCTTATTCATTTACGAAGTCTTGAAGAGTGGAGGTTGCACCTATTGAAAAGTGTATTAATCATAACAAATCACAAAAATGGCATAATTTACATTAAGGACTTAATATGATTACAATCAAAGAGTAGAGAAGTAAGTATGGCGGATGGAGACAGGACTGGACTATAGGCGAAGGGTCGAGGGAATGGCTCCGATCAGTGTTCTGCAGAGTTTGTAAATGGTCTGTTTGGTTTCACTTGCGCATGCATAGAGCAGGATTCAATGTTGTTTTGTGTCTTATTTTCCTTTCAGGACCTGCTACCTGGAAAGATGGCCAAGCCCATCTCGGCCTCGCTAGGCCTTCTGTATCTACCTGAGCAAATGCTCGGGTCGGCATGGCCACCTAGCGTTGACTCAAGTGGTACAGGAATCGCTACTCGGGAGCATATTGTCCATTGTTTACTTCTTTGCATTATGCTCAGCTTACAATTGTTGCTGCAGACCGGTTGGATCAATAACTCTACGTTGTTGCAAGTGTTTGATATGTGCAAAATAGTTTATTGCAAAACTTAATATACTTACAATGGGATTTGTAGTGATGCCCACTGGTTCTTGTGTTACATTTAAATTCTGACTCACACTATCCAGTAATCATGATTTAAGTTTCTGTCAGCGTTTGAACCAAAGCGCTGCTGTATTTTGCTGCATCACCCCTTCATCTTCCACCAAACAAATATCTCCGGCATGTATTTATTATCCTAGCATTGTCTTAAAAGGCCACATTGTTGTATTTGTCCTTTTAGCGAGCGCTAGCAATATATGTAAATTACTCTATACTCTGGTGCATAATGTATTATAATAAATGCAAATCCTTGTAAACTTCTTGTAATAAATCATAGAGAGGTTGGTAGTCGTGAAACAAGTAACAGAGGGCCGAAGGTCTTGCAATAAAACCCTAGAGGATAAGCCACGGCCCCTTATAAAAAGACCTTCAGTCACGTTCCGGCGGTCATAAAATCATGCCAGAAACAGTTTAGGGGACAAGCGGTCACGTAGCTCGGGAGGTGTGACATCATAAAGCACACCCTTTTTAGACCAACAGTCAATAAAATCAAGGGGGATTAGCCACCTGGGCATCAATAAACCTTCCCCCTTTCAACCGACTCCGCCTTCCACAAGGGAGGGGGGTACAATATTTATATCACGAAGTTTCACCCTGAAAAGACACTCTGTTTCTTAGTCTCCACAGCCACACTACTTGTCACTTTACACCAGGGCCACTTGGCCCTGGTAGGCTCACTCTTCACTCTTTTCCAGTCTCTTCATCCAGATAGCCGCTATCACTCGTCGCGATACGCCAGGGCCCCGGGGCCCTGGGAGTAAGCCCACTCAGCCTTTCACTAGTCTACTCTCTCTCTGCCACACTTCTGGGCAGTCACCTCACAGCCTCTAGCAGACCTCTGACGACTTGTACCTATTACGCTGCCGATCTCTCGCCCGAACTCTGAAAACTTATTCTTTAACTTAGTCTTATTCTTTATGAACCTCTGAACCTCATCCTGAACACAGTGTATTGTCGGGACACATCCCTATCAATAAATGGAGTCAGATATTAACGCCTACATGGAACATGGTCCATGTTATTAACTATAACAATCCGCACTTGTCACCAGGGCTGGAGTGATCAGGCACTCCCCTAGTGACGCCCCCCAACAATTGTTGACCTTTACCGACAGTCCTTAAAAAATTCTCTTTGCAAAACTTGTATAATAGCAAATGAAATGGTTGGGGAGCACAATGGAATAAAATACTACTCAATATAAGCGATATTGTAAACATTATTGTGGTATTTGTCCAGCTATTTACGAACTCATCTACCCTACTTCGAGTTCCCAATATGAACTTTCCTTGGTCAAACTCTCAGTGTGCGGAGACACAGCGTGACCCCCTAAACTAAGTTTCCAAGAGCTAGTTGGCCAATGAGACATTTTTTGTAGGTCCCACTATTATTTATAATCACTGATTGACACTGGGAACGTCGTCACTTGAGGAAGCATAGCTCACTTGGTTGATCCCTCAACTGAGTCCCGGTCTGTACATTTGTTTTCTTTTGCTGTTAATTATTAATATTAATTTATACTAAACAAATAAAAGAGTCTAAATTAATATCTTATTTTAAAGTAAAACTTCTTTTTCCTGATCAAGGACTTAGGAAAATACATAGACGATTTACTAGTATGTTTACTCGAGTCTTTTAAGTTTTTTAAAAAAAGGTCTACTTGGTTGAATAAGATATTTAAATAAAAAAAATATACGCGCTTCTGTCAAAACGAGAAAAAATAAAACAAACCAATTTTTAGCAGTGAATATATCCACGTTAGTATGTATCATGAGAATCCTATAATTTCCCTGCCTTGTGTATATGTAACATGAATATACTACATATCCATTTACTAGTGCACAGATTTTCTTCATAGTCAAAAGCTCACCACAAATATTTTGGTAAGTGATGCCCTAAGAATGATGTTTGAAGTGTAAATAAGTATTTAATGAAGTATTTTTGGTAAATAAATACAGTCAACGGGTTTTTTGCACATCATTTAAGAATTTAGAATTAACTGAACGAACCAATCTCTCAACGACCAAATAACTTTCTAATCCCTTGATTTGTTTAATATTAGCATTTAAAATCATACAAACATATTTCATAGTTAATATAATCAAAGTTTAAACGAAAAAAAAGTACAATGATGAGAAATTGGCGAGGCAACTGATTCTTGGAGCAATCAGTGGTGAATATTCATTGTTGTTAATTTTAACTTTAAATTAGTACAAGCAACATCAAATTAAGGATTGGATAAATATTTGGTATTGCCCGACGCAGTAAGTTAACAGCTGACATTACAGGATGGAACATGTTTGCAAAGTTGGACTTCGTACGACCGGCCAGTCTCGACTGCACCGTGGAACGTTACGGGGTTTTATTTTGGCATCTGTGTTAGATCTGTTCAATTGCTTTGTGTTCGTTTGTTGCTGGTTTAGTTCAGTGTTTTTCTTTTAATAGCGTTTATAGTTTAAAATGGAGTCGGTTACCGGTCTGCTACATCGCAGAATTAAAAATCTTCACAAGACATCAAAACGTAAGTAAATCGACTAAATATTTTATAAGCATGCTGTATTGGTGAATAATTACTAGTTGATACATGGATCGGTTTACCCAGTTATATTTTCAATCGAGTTTTTCACATCGCTTATGAAAAAAACTTTGTCTTTTAAAATTATACAAGCGAACTGAAGATTGTGGATATTGAAGAAACGATATAATTTTATTAAAGACTTATTCGATGATTTTGATTCTTCATTTTACATGATAAAAATTGTTGGTAGCTAAAATAAAAAAAAAATGTAATTAGCTAAAACATTATTAAAAAGGCTTAACCCTTGGGAAAAAACGGAACTTTAAATGTTTAATAGCTTATGTTGTGGGACTTGAGAAATCTAGAAAGTTCCGACTTTTATCACGTTTTTTTTTTTTTTTTTTTTTCTTTTTTTTCCGAAGCTCTCTAGGTCGAATTTCGGATGTAGGAAAAATATAAAAAAAATATAAAATATTTGGGGTAAAAGGAACCTTGTACTAGGCGTACCTGCTTGAAGGTGGTGTAAGAGGAGTTAGGGATGTGGGAATCCTCTATCACGTTTAATTTGTTTACTATTGTTTTATAACAACAGGAAAATAATCATCTTATGGGAAAGTGTTTTAAGATATATCTTTATAATTTCAAATCAATTGACTAATTTCTAGGACCGCTATCGTTGAACATACTTGTGTGTAACCAAACATAAGGTGGTACTTGACCACTCTAAATAGTGTAAATCAGAGGTGATGAAACGTTAGGGTGTGCTAAAAACAAGATATTTGCAAAAAAGTTTTTGTTACAGCTGGTACAACATATATTCCGTTTCTGGTTAATTGTCAAGTATAATATCACATATGAGATCCTCAAACTAAGAGACATATTCAATGCTGTTGTGGCATATATGCTTGATACTAATAGCTTAGTAACTACTATTCTTCTTTACGAAACAACAGAAAAACATTTTCAGTTTTCAAATTTTTTAAGTGATTTTGATTCACATAACAAACAAACAGTGTTAATTTAAAACCAAACATAAATATAGTCATAAAAACTAATGACCCTTGATTACAGTTTTGCAAAACCCGAACACATAAGCTCTACTATCAAAAATATGTTGCGATCGACTACTTGTAAGTAGACTATGCGGGGCTCAAAAGTTTATATAGCAATATATATTTGAATATTATTTTTGAGTCTTTCGATTTCTTAACTATTAAAAAGATTTAAATCCTGAAAAATCTTTAATGGTTTCCCAAGCTAGGTATCGAGAAAAAAGATATGGGCAGTATTCTTTAAGTTTAATTAGTTTTTTTATTCTATACCTCCGAGGAGGACTTAACAGATTTAACCCTGGTGGTGGGTTAAGACAGGGCCACTGTCTGGTGAGGTGCTCCATTACTTAAGCTATATGACTCCATGCCTAAGAAGGTGTGCTCCAGCAGTGCGCCACGTTCAGGTATAGGTAGGTAAGTTTGTGGGATTGGGCTGTCTACCAGTTCTTACTGGGTAACCGAGGGTAGGCTCCCAAAGACCGGAACCGGAAAGAGACAGACTTGAACGCAGGGAGAGACGCTACTAGGTACGCTTGTAGGAATCGGTCCTCTGAATGGAATGGTTCCCCTCCAAAGAGTTAGCAAAGACTGTCATTGGGAAAGTTTGAAGGCCGTTAAAGCCGAGATTTGATCTAGCTGGTAAGGAAATATAGAGATGCAGAGGTATGAAAATAAGAAAGCGGTAAGTTTCATTGAAGAGAGAATCTGAAAATTTCTTAACCCCTATTTATTTAAAAAAATATAATATATACATGTTGAGCTCGAAGTGGGCTCCTTGTACTGCCATGCTTACATGCACTTTAAGCTGTTCTTACAAACTAACAAATCTCGGATTACGGTTAAAAGGACTAAACGGTTCAATAATAATAATAAAATTAAATAAATAAATAATAATTTTTCCCCTTGAGGCTTAAGTTTTATTTATTAAAATATAATATGTACAATAATATATGGGCTGATGGCTTATTTTACTTCAATGCTTTGCGTCTTAAGCAGTTTTAACATCTATCTGGTTATGTTTAAAAAGTCTATACAATACAAAGGGACTAGGTGATGGGGCTCCCCTTGAGTTTATGCGTAGAAGGAGCTAAAACTATCTTACGACTAACTAAAAAACTTACAGGCTTCTTCCGACCACCGACCAACCATGTAAGCCGTTATTGTGACCAATCAGGTTCAACTTGGTTAAGTCTCAAGCCCCCCGGGTCGCTAAAGTGCAAACAACTTATGTCACTCTCTCAAGGGAGTGATTTATTGACAAAGTAGGAAGGCGTTTTCAGATCGATAAAGGGATAACTTCTACCTGTCCGTGGCGAAGTTGTCACAACATATACCTATTGTCATTACATTTATTTATTGTTAAAAGTTCTTTATTTGTAAATATAGTTCTTTATTCAACATTATTAGGTTTGATTTAAGCGCTCATTCATACATTATGTACAATTTCACTCACACAATTAGTTCAGTTCACACTCATACCAGCGTTCTTACAATATGTACATATAAATTGCCCCAAGAGCCCAGTGCCCCCAATAATTCTGCCAGTGAAGCTGATGGAGAAGTTAGGAGTAGCAAAGCCCTCTCTTACTCTCCGTGTTTTCTAGTGGCGTTGACAAGAGAGAGAGCGATAGACGCTCAGAAAATGAATGGGTATAGGTAATTAGATTTTAACTATTCAGCATTTAATGGGGGTCGCTAATATCAATTCAATATTTTAGATTAATTAAATGAAGTTTACGGCCTCTTTTGTGGGAAATTCAAGAAAAAAGAACCTTCTAGTTCTGTATTTAAGAAATAGAGACATAGAAATAAAATGAATATTTTGTTTTATATATATTTATTATACTTCAATTACAATTGACTATCCCCTGAAGCCAGGGACAGGAGGGGGCGTAGGTAGATGCGCTCCTTCGGCGTGGAAGCCTGTCTCGTCCGCGTACCAGTTTACGGTGATGACCTGGCCATCGGGAGCTGTGTAGGAGTAGGACCCTCTGGCTGTCATGGCCTCCAGGTCCTTCTGACCGGGGTTCTTCACGCGTCCTTCCTCTTGCACGCTGATCCCGTTACCTGTCTGGTAGCTGCAATGGAAGCAAGACAATTACAGTACAGTGCAGCTCATTTGATGCCGTCGATAGTCAAATTTAAATTATTACCTGTATTTGTAGTTGCCATCGAAGTTGTGGTCGTTTTCGTATGAGAGGATCGGGATATTATCCCCGGGTCTGGCGAAGTCCTGCCGCCTCTGGCGAGTCAGCGCGAGGGCTGATCCGACGAGCATCAAACCTAGTACCTGAAGGAAATTTCTTCATTAAACTTAATACTATCGAATATATATATTGAACATCAAAAACTTACGATTTATAAATTCCTATTTGAAACTGACGGTTAAACATTTTATTTATAATTATTAAATGTAAATATTTGTTTTACTCACAGCCTTCATTTTCCTGTTTGCAATATGAGAACTTGGGAGTGATTGCTCAGTTAAGACAGCTCGACTCTTATATACAAATAGTTTTCCCCACTTCGGAGTTAGGCAAGCACTATTACATGAGAAAACATATTTTTCGGGCAAACCACGAACTTATTAGATTCCTCGGATGAACTACAACATACTACTGGTTACTCATGTGCGAATGTATTAACCCTAAAACCACCGAAAGGTCAGTTAGGAATTAGTTCAATCAATTATTCTCAATTTTTTGTTTACAATTTTCTGTTTGGAAGCTTCCTCAATAATTTGTTGATTCGCTGTAATTTAAAATACCAATACCGAGAATACTAATATAATTCAATTACTCTGTTATTCGTCTATATATGCTTCTCTTGTTTGCAAAGAGACATTACTTTGAGAAAATAAAACTTAGTTTATTCATGGATATCTAAAAAACTATGTTTTATTTTTTACTATTTATATGATTTTCTATCATACTTATGTCCTTATATATGAAAAGGAATATTAATGCATAGAAAATATCTCAATTAAATTTTCATCTATTCACAACGATACGTTTTTGGTGAACCAAAAAGAGACATAATAACGACAAAAAGATATAAAAAAGTATCGATTTATTTTAAATTTAATGAAGTTGGGGTGAATGACCTATATTTAAACAATCAAACTGTCCTTTAAGCGCATTAACTGTTCAAGTGGTAATTACCCAGCAATATATCATAATGACAAGTTCCATGACACTAAGTTAATTGGTTATTATACAAATCCCTATAATATTGCATATATTGATGATTAGCTCTAGATTTTGATTGAGTGTTGATTAAGTTTAATTGTTTGAGTAAATAATAACCTACTCCAGAGTCAGAACTGATTACGGCGCTTGATTAATTGAATTCCTTAATACGGTCAAAATCTGACGACGAAGTAGGCAACACCAACTACAACTAATGCAAGGAAAAGTAAATAATTTTTGTCTTTTTGGTTTTTGTTTTTTTTCTTTCAACTCTATCATCATTTTTAAAGAACATATCGTTGGAAAAACAACAACTAGTGAATTTTTATTGTTATCATTTCACAAATTATTTTTATTACTTGAAAAAAACGTAGAAATAAGAGAGGAAGAGAGAGAGATACAGAGAAGAAAAAACAGTTAAAAATAAAATAAAAAAATTATCATAAAAATAATATAAAGGGAAAGCCTACTTTTTATGGGTTTGATTAATCTAATAGCACAATCTTCGGATAGTAATAGCTAGTAATAAATATTTACACGAGATATTGTATTATTGACAATAATATATGTTTTATCCTTTTCTTATATTGTTCCGTGCATATCTTTTATAACAGTTTTAGTTTTCGGTTCTCCTTAAAGTAACAGAAATGCCCGTGAGTTAATACACAAAGAACGGATCTTTTTCGAACTCTTCCTGTTTTATAAAGGGTGTCCCAGAATTAACGCAAGATTTTATTTAAATAGAAAACACAGTTTTTAGTATTTTTGTTGTTATTTTGTTCTTCAATTATAAAGTAAATAGAATGGGATAGATGAACACATCGGGCAAATGGCCTCCACGACTTGGCTGGCATATACGCACTTTTTTGTCGAAATTTTCTATGACCATTTGGCATAAATGTGGTTGAATTTCGTTGATGCATCGATGAATTTCCTCTTTTAATGCACGGGTGGATGTGGGCTTGTTGACATACACTTTTGACTTCAAATAACCCCATAAAAAGAAATATAAAGGTGTTAAATCACACGATCTAGAGGGCCAATTCTCATCACCAAAACGAGAGAGTACACGACCTTCAATGGTTGTGTTAACTGAATTTTGTAAGCATGGAGACCCAGACCTTTTGTGAGTATACGCTGTAGAGAGCTTCTTGAAATTTGCAATTCTTGTCTACGACGCCGAATTGATTGATGTTCCTGGATTTACAACAATACTTTCAAGCACTGCTTCGATATTGACATTTGAAAGGCTTGTTTTTGGAAGACCAGTGTGTTTAGTGTCTCCATCTGATCCAGTCTCTCTAATTTTTTCAATTAATCTCTTCAAAATTGAAGTCACAACACTATTCCGACCATATTTTGTATGAAATTTTCGAACTGCGGCCGCCAAACTTTCATTATTTTTGAGATAATGTTCAACAATAAAGACACGTTGCTCTATCGTGTAACGCTCCATTTTTACTAACCCTAAGCTGTCAGCTGTCAAATTGTTTTTTTTTTAGTGTTGCCAGCACTTTACTGCACAAATGGTGGCCAATTGAAATCTTGCGTTAATTCTGGGACACCCTATATATTAATCGGGTCGTACTCCACCTGGACTATTATAATTTTAAATTTGAATAAATGTATCATGTACTTAAAAGAAACTATAGGTAGAATAGAGTTTACTTTATTGTTCTATGGCACATCTTTTTATTGAATTATTGCTGATATCTTCTAGTATTTGTTGTGTGTATTCGATTTCTTTTTAAGCTTGAACATGAAATTTTGTGTGGAGATCCCATTCAATGAGCCAGTGTCAATAATTAGTTGATACACTGTGTAAAAAATTTTTTTTTATATGATTTTGTGTAGGGTAATAAATTAAAGAAATTGACGTTGTATAATGAACATCTTTATTTTGTTTTCTTTAATTTTAAAAAGTTATTAAAATCATGTTGCAATTTTAACTGAACTAATGATTTTTTTTTAACTCATCCCAATTATAAATTAAGTGCCGTTGTCCGATTAATTAGTATTATTTTCTAATTATATTAATTTAAGCTCTTTAGTGGACTTGAATTTAATACAGTTGTTAAAACTGTCGTTTAAATTTCAAGATTCATATTTTACAAGAGTTTAATGCCTTAGAGATGCTAAAAAGAGACGCATGCTTAAGAAAAATAACAAAACTACCATTGTTAATCAATTATTTGTATTTATATATTTAAATATATAATACTTCTATACCTAAATATATTTATTATAATATATATAATTTTAGAGCTTGGCATTGGTGGTGTTGAGGTCAAAAAATGTTCAAATTAGGAACTGTATATCATTTTAACTTACTGGTTATTCTTTAGGTAATCGGTTAAACCGTACAATGCGAAATGAGGTATAATAGCACCCTGTCGGGATATGGTTGAACAATTGTCGGAGGTGAACAATTGTCGGAAAAGGTGAACAATTGTCGGAGGTCAACAATTGTCGGATTGCTGTAGTTAATAACATGGACTGTGTTCCATGTAGGCGTTAATATCTGACTCCATTTATTGATAGGGATGTGTCCCGACAAGACACTGTGTTCAGGATGAGGTTCAGAGGTTCATAAAGAATAAGACCAGTTTTCAGAGTTCGGGCGAGAGATCGGCAGCGTAATAAGTACTAGTCGTCAGGGGTCTGCTATAGGCTGTGAGGCAAAGTGCCGTCGTAGAGGTGTAGCATAGCGAGAGTCGATTAGCGGAAGGCTGAGGGGGGCTTACTCCCAGGGCCCCGAGGCCCTGGCATATCGCGAGGTAATCGGCTGTGGAGACTAGTAAACAGAGTGAGCCCACCAGGGCCAGGTGGCCCTGGGGTAAGTGATAAGTCGTGCGGCTATGAAGCTAAGAGATAGAGTGGGGGTGAAGAGTGAAATTTACTGATATAAATATGATAACCCCCTCCCTCGTGGAAGGCTGGGTCTGTCTGCCCGGAGTAAGTTTTATGATACACAGGTAGTCACTTCCTTTTAGTTTTATGACCGTTGGGGTACAAGGGTGTGTTTTATATGGCTGCTAGGGCCTCACCCCCTTGGGTTATTTGACCACCTATAGCAAGGTTATTATCCCATGGGTCCAAAAGGGTTCCTAGCATGCTTTTATGACCAAGGGAAGTGACTCAAGGTCTATTATAATAGGGGTAAGTGTCCTTGCTTTCGGGTTTTATGGCAGTCAGGTGGCTAATTCGCGTAGGTTTATTGCCGTACCCTTTGAGTTACTTGTCTACGACTTCCGACCTCTCTATGATTTATTACCAGAAGTTACATAGATTTGCATTTCTATTAATATACATTATGAACCAGAGTGTAGTGTAATTTACATATATAGTTAGCGGTCGCTATACACCCATTTACATTCACACCATTGTTTGATGTACAATACACGAACCGTACATCTACAACTAGTTAATATTAAGGAAACTGATCATGGTTTCTAGTGAAGTAAACCCGTAACAATTTCAAGGTCCAAAGATAATTGTTATATATGCAGTGCTTTGCTTATTCTAAAGCTAAGGTTAATTTAAAAGTACTCAAAATAAATATTTGTTTCAATTCTATGACTAAAGAAGTTATAGGTTGTTCTACGTATTAGCTCAGATCATTATTTAAGTGAAATCTGTGTATAACTAAATTGTTACAAGTCACCATAATATAAAATTATTGTTTCGAAATTGTTACTACGAATCATTCTTTCGAAGCCATATCAGGGGTTAATTCGAAGCAAATGAGTTCGTTTCTCACTCATGTTTACTATTAAGGTATCCATTGATTTATAACTTGTATATACAATTTAGTTATAATTTAATCCAGTTCATTCTCCATATTCATTTGGATTTGGATATATACCATTGCAAAAAGGGTCACGCTTTAACCCTTCAATAGCCTAAAGACTGAAAATTAAAAAAAAAGGATGTTGGAGAAAAAAAAAGATTTTATACAAGTGTTTGTATTTTAATATTTTAGTTTTTTATTCAATTGACTTAATACATACATATATTACAATATATTTACAATAGAAAACATGTATTCCGTAGACTACTGTGCATCAACAGAAATTTTAGATCTATTATACTAGGTAGTATGCAAAACGCTTGTTGACAATTTGTATTGTAATACTGATATTTATATATATATATATATATATATATATATATATATACATTATACAAATGTGATGCAACAATGTACATTATATTTATTCATGGTAAATTGTTTCTTCTTCTGACCATTATTTGTAGAAATCTAATTCAAGTAACTACACACAAAAACGTTTCGCTCAGTAAATCAATAGGTGCTTGTTGTTTATAAAAATTTTCCAAATAATGTGATTGTTTTATCAATTACTTCTTTTGGCATCTCTTTTATAATAAAACCTGAATCAGATCCATTGGCTAGGAATGAAATTTTGATATATCTTTCCATAAATTGAATTTTTCGTAGGGAATGTACTTATAATAACTGTAAAAATTAGTTTGTTGTCAATTATTACTAAACCATTTTACCTGGGATAACTAGACAGTCAAAAATCCTTGAACACGCTTTTTTTTATAAGATGGATTACAAAAAGGATTTAAATGCTTGCCACCAAAACACAAACATAAACACAGGAACTTTGAACTAAGACTTTGGAAAATAGTAAGGAATTACAAGGCATAAATTGCAGCCTTTCTGGTTGGGATCTTTGAAAATCAACCATTTACAGCCTGTAACAGATGAAAAAAAACTACACCCAAGGAAATGAATAATTTTTTTTTATTACTATACATTTTTATTGTAATGTTTTTCACGCAATCAATACATTGGGTTTTAAGCAGTACAAAATCTCTTTTGACACGTAGCTACTTTTTTGAAGGTGAAAAAGGCTCAATAGCCAAAACCACTTGTCGGGTCGTCACGAGGAGGGTACCTGGTTTCCCTAGCCCTGGTGACAAGTGAGGATTGTTTGAGTTTATAACCTGGACAATCGTTTCATGACAGCTTTACTATCTGACTCCATTTTTTGATAGGTATGTGCCCCGACAGTGCACTATGTTCAGGAGAAGAGGTACAGGGTAGGTTTATAGGTAGTTTATGTGGTCTTGGAATGACCACAAATTTACACTCAGTATCTGAGGGTAGGCGAAAACCGTCCGGATTCCATAGGCGAGGGTGAACCGGAGAGAGGCAGACTAGATTGCCGCAGTAGGGCTGCTAAGAAAATTTGCAGGGCCACGGCAATCGTCGTCCACGAGGGAGAGGTCTCTCCCAAGGAGGTGCTAAATTTAGCGAGACGAAGGCAGAGATTCTCACTAGGAAAGTGTGGGGACTGACGACGTCGGACTAAACCATAGCGAGGTTAGGAGAGAAGAGATGCAGAGGTTTTTTCATAAAGATGCAGCCAGGTTTTCAGAGTGTAAGCAGGGTAGCCACGAGCCAGTGAGTAGTTGCCAGGATAGAATGATTTACAGGGCCTAGACCCTAGGCTTAAATACCCAGCCACTCTTGGCCTTAGCCAATCATCATTGAGATTGGTGTAACCAATGATATGCGGTTTCTTTGTAGGCTGGCAGGGTGGCAGGGCTCTTGTGCCTCTGGGGTCTGTTTCCTCATCTGGTCTCATACCTGCGACTGACAGCTGTTGTCCCAGCTCATATAACTCATTGGCACCCCGCATTTTTTATTGTTTAACACATTTACAATGATTTGTATTTTGTTCATGTTATTTACATTTGTTTACAAAATATATACAATAGAGTATAGGGTGATTTATCTTATGTAGTTAGCGGTCGCTGCACCACTTAACATGTCATTTTAATAATCTGTATGAAGCTTACAGTAAACAAGCAGCTCGTTGGTTTAGAGGAATTATCGAGGTCACTTCCGCTTGAGATTTCTCTATGGGTTTTGTGACTTGGGACTGTGTCATCGCCCTATACACGCTGTATGACCTTGCCATCTCTGACTTTTATTACATCAGGCTCTTTGAACAAATCATTAAACTACTACTTGCTTCTTCACATGCAGTGTAAAATAGGTCTGCATAAAAATTGCAGACTTTCTGGTTGGGATTTTTTCGCACCAATAAATAATATAGATTTGAAAAAGATTTAATGAATTTTATAAATTCCGTTAAGTGAATTGAGATACTTAAGCAGTTTAATAGTACGTAAGCTATATCACCACTGAATATGTAAGCTTAAGGGCATTCCGTTTACTATAATACTCACAAAAACGTTTTTTCTCAGTGGAATAGGTTGATACAGGTCTTTGTTTAGAATTTAGAATGAGTTTTTAATCACTATTATTATGTCTTTTATGCCTAATTTAATGCATATCTTCTTGCTTTGTCTTATTGGAGTTGTGAATTGCTAAGACATAGTTTTTTTTTTTAATTTTATAACATGCATATTGCATCTGTTAGGATTAAGCTCAAACCTCACCCCCTTGGGAAAGCTACATCAAGAAGACTACCACTACGATAACCTCCACCAGCACCAGGAAAACCACCTGGTTGGATAACGGATGGTGGTTTTGATGTGGGGAGGTGTGCCCCCTCTGCATGGAAGCCTGTCTCGTCCGCGTACCAAGTAACCTTGTAGACCTGGCCATCAGGAGCAGTGTAGGAGTAGGACCCTCTGGCCGTCTGTACTTCTAAGCCTTCTTGTCCCTGGTTCTTGAGGTAACCATCCTCTTGTACGCTTATCCCGTTATCAGTTTCATAACTGAAATATTATCAAACATATATATATAAATAAATAAATAGAGATAAATGTATCCAAATAGATAAATTGTTTGGTAATAATATAGAATGACGGAAGGTCACTAACATCTTATAGTGGTAGCAATAAAGACAAGACGAGTGAATTGGATAGGTAGTTGAGTTAAACGGTAAATCAGAGCCAGGTAAAAAGAAACAACCCTTAAGGGGAATGAGGAAAAAAACAAATGAAGGCGAATGTGGCTTGAAGAAACTAAAAATTGCACAGCTTTGCACACAACGGATTTTGAGAGACCGAAATTTACGTTGAATTACCCTAAAAATTAGATTGTTGCCAATTACAAGTAGTTGGGAAAAATAAGTACCAACTTGAAAATCCATGAACACAGTTAAGTTGAACTACATAAAGGTACAGCAACTGTAGAAACAATGTATTCTATGTTCGATATTTTTGGTTTGGTAGGTTACCCGTTAATTTAGCAGTTTCCTGACATTTGTCTTGGACTCAATTCGTGTTTGTTACAGGAAGAAGGTAATCTACTGTCTTGTGGTGTTGGAGATACAGCTCATTGAGAGCCAAGTCTCAATTCACATCTCGTATGATCGCTGTGTGAATACTTTTATGCAACTCCTGAGCGAGGTGTCTTTGAGCTGTTTCCAAGATAATTTGTCTTTGTTTTTTGTTAAAGACGAACTAATCTGTCCTGCATTATAATGAGTTATTGGATGTATATACACCTCAATTTCGAGACACCCCTCAGGAATTAATCAGGAACAGTGTTAAAAATGTGATTCAAAAGTAAATGGACTGGACAACACCCTGATTGGCTTAATGAGTACTTGATAATGATAGCGTGAGGGTTTTTGTATCATATTAAATGTAATATAATCAAATCATAATGTTAATTGATAAAATAAAAATTATATTTTATAAATAGTTCAGTAAGAGTCATAAAATTACATATATATGTTTGTTATTTCGCAAAATAATAAGAAATTAAATGGAAATTACATTTTAATTGCAACCAGTTTTGTTACAATGTCGTTCTTGATGTTGAATTAAGATAATGTTTTCGCTTACCTGTATCTGTAGGATCCGTCGATGTTGCGATCATTCAGGTAAGAAATTATGTTATATTGCGGATTCTGAGCCACTGCTACAGCCAGCACCAACGACATCCAAACCTGAAATATTTCACAGGGGGGGGGGGTCAATGCTGTTGTTAATATACGACATACATGAAAATTTGTTAATATAGGTAACTCCCTAAATAAAGCAGCAAGCATAAATATGGCTGTGATTTGGTGTGGTGTAACAAAAATTATTTATGATGACTAATAGTTGCGTCACGGACTAGACTTGAACCCAACACATTCAATAATGACCTGACCGTGGCACTATTATTCTGTTGCTCTGTTTGTTCGGTGTTTTCTTGAGTTAAAGATAGAGGAAAGGAAGGGTTGAAGACTTACACTTGTATTTTACGTTTAACACGTACTTAAATTCGAAAAGATATAATAAAACCCTTCTATAATTTATCAATATTACTAATTAAATTAATTCAACATGAAACATTGAAAAACATGAAGAAGCCGACAAAAACGTATTTGGTTGAAAAGTGACCACGGAAATAAAAAAAAACCTGTAATATAAAAATATAGTTTTCATCGGTATTTAAAAAAAAAACTTCAAATTGCTATAAGATGTAACAATGTGGTTTTCATTGCTCAAACCTTTTGTATTATTCCATGAGTTTATTCAAAGTTATCTTTTACAAAATGATAAACTGATGTATCGCACAATTTTTTCTTTAAAATGTATTATACAGGATAACTTCAAATAACGTAGTATTTATGACAGAAAAAATGAAAACAATCAATAGAAATAAATCTGAAAATCGTAATAAATGAGATTGTAACGACACTTGCTGATGAATTGCTAGATCACATGCAAACATCTAGATTCTTATGTAATTGTGTTTAAACTAATGACACCTAATAGCAAAAGCAGGTGAATGTGCACTCACTATCTTCATTCTATATAGTATTTGTGAGTGCAGTCATTTTCAACTTACACCTTTATAGGTGGTCATCCCCCCTCCTTCTTTCCAAACCTACCTGAATGGATCTCAAGAAAATCAAGTTATAACTGTACGTTTAACCATATGAAACTTGTTTGAAGGACTTCTTTCTTGATAACGAGTTACTTATGTAACAAAGGAATTAAATTTGCAATTCAATAAAGTTTTGCAGGGGATAATAGCTGCTGGAATAAAGTATGATGGACGAGTGCCATGAGTATCCCGTTGTGAAATTGTTGGAGTCAATTTGCGGTCGCTTCAGTGAGATGACTAAAAAGCGATGCACTGTACAGCACAGCAGGCCTGAGTTTGACTTGTATACTGTGTCATCAGCTTGAGGCGCAGAGATAGATTGAGCGATGTCAGTAATTGTCTGAGACGGTATGACTTCATGCGTACTTGTTTTAATTTTCTCGCAAAATGGCCAAAGAAGAGTTCTTGTAGTGTAGGAAATAGACACTGGTTTTTTCCCTTCTGAAAGGAGATAATTACGCAGTCATACATAAGTGTGTGTATTTTAATATAATTATTTTTTTCTTCAATTGACTTAATACAAACATATATTACAATAGTAAATATCGGGAGTTGTCTCCTCAAGGGGGAGGACGCCCACCGCGTTCTAGGGTCACTACAACCTGGCCGCTGTCTGTCGAGGGTTAAGAAAGAGACAAAATGGATGGACCTGTGGTCTTTGACCTTTGCTGGGGGTCTAGTCGGCTGGCACCTTTATTTATATTGATCTGGCTCCATAAGATCTTAGAAGGTGTGCCCCGGCAAAGATCCTCATCCCTATAATCCTCCTCGGGAATAAAACTGCAGTGGCCTCGTGACCTGTTATAAATTTGTAGCAGTGGGAGTCCTGACAATGTCTTGAGCGTATGTGGCTCACATTCTCTTGGTCAGCCTCCGCTGGGTCGTAACCGGTGACGCGGTTGATGGAGGAGCGTGGGAGACTTCTAAAGACTCCACTTCCTCTTTCGCATGAGAGGGAGGTGACAACCATATGGATTTGGGAGTCCAATAGTCTCTGGGGTGTTTGTAAATACTGTATGAGCGAGTGAATGAAAATGGTAAATATGGTATGAACGAAAACATTTACCACAATTACTTATTGCCCAATGAGGCAGGTTGTAATTTTATCATAATAAAGCTGTGTCGGGTCGTCACGAGGAGGGTGTCTGATTACCCTAGCCCCTGTTGACAAGTGAGGGTTGTTTGAGTTTATAACCTTGACAATCGTTTCATGACGGCGTTACTATCTGACTCCATTTTTAATAGGTATGTGCCCCAACAATGCACTGTGTTCAGGAGAAGAGGTATAGGGTAGGTAGGTAGGTAGTTTGTGTGGTCTTGGAATGACCACGAATTCACACTCAGTATCTGAGGGTAGGGGAAATCCGTCCGGATCCCAAAAGCGAGTGTGAACCGGAGAGAGGCAGACTGAATAGTCACGGGAGAGGAGACACTGCTTGGACAGTTTGCAGGGCCGCGACAACCGTTGTCCATTAGGGAGATGTCTCTCCCAAGGAGGTGCTAGATTTAGCGAGACGAAGGCAGAGAATTCCACTAGGATGTTGTGGTGTCTGACTAAGTCGGGCTAAAACATAGCGAGGTTAGGAGAGAAGAGATGTAGAGGTTTTTCATAAAGAAGCAGTCAGGTTTTCCAGCGAGGAGCCACAAGCCAGTGAGTAGTTGCCAGGAGAGAATGATTTACAGGGGCTATACCCTAGGCTTAAGTACCCGGTAAGTCTTGCCCTTAGCCAATAACGATTAGGATTGGTGTTACCAATGGCATGTGACTTCTTTGTCCTCTGGGAGAGTCTGGCTAGGGTCTGCGGTCTCATCTGGAGGCATACCTGCGACTGACAGCTGGTGACCCATCTCATGTAACTACTTGGCACCCCGCATTTTTTATTGCTTAACACATTTACAATGATTTATATTTTGTTCATGTTATTTACATTTGTCTATAATATATTTTGTTCATGTTATTTACATTTGTTTACAATACATATACAATAGAGTATAGGGTGATTTATCTTATGTAGTTAGCGGTCGCTACAAGCTGATTGTAGATAAAATAAGAAAACCTACAGAAAATGCTCATATGATATTTAAGTTGCTTAGTTGATATAACAATGGCGTTGGTATTCCTTGAAACATTTTAAATTATTCTACGGATTTTTGATTTTTTAAGTTGTACTTCGTAAAATAGTAACTGATAGGTTCTATAACATTTATTCTGTGTAATCCGTCGGATAAATTACTGAGTACAGTCCTGGCTCAGAGATGAAACTTGGTTTGTGCTCTTCAATTTGTAACTTTATAGGTGGTCATCCCCACTTCTTCTTGGACTCCACATTTAACCACGTGACGGCGTTTTTTTAAGGATAGGATCGGAGTTGCATGGCTTCTTATATAATCTTGACATCCTTGAACTTAAACCTTCCAACTTTATGAAATCCCATCGAAACATATCCAACCACCCTAATCCCCTAGCACAGTCACACATTACACTGCTTCATACATTCCTATAATCCTCCTCGATAGACTAATGCGGAAGTGACCTTGGGACCTGCTATATATAGATGACAGTGGGAGTCCTAGCAACGGCCAGTTTCTCCAAACATGTCCTGAGCGTCTGTGGCTCTCGCGCTCTTGGTCATGAATTGTGTTCTGACCAATACATCGTAAAAAGTTATACATAAATGACAAATTTAATGTTAACTATAACAAAACTATCATGTATTTAATAAATAAATAAAACCAATAAACATGCATAATACAATAATTTATTTAACAATGTTAATAACAGTAAATATTTTATAATACATAAAAATAGCATTTGCATAATATTTATTTATGTTTTTATATTTTTACCTAACTATAACCACTGTTTATTTACAAACCTTTTGAGGAAATATTGAGTTCCACTAAACTAACCTGTATGGTTTTAGTGTGGCAACTATTCTAGAACCTTGAATCGAAATAAACACAAAACGTTACTCAACGATATTTGTGACAATACTTGAGTACTAACATAAATATAAAATATAGCAAGAAATAATGTACATTATATTGATATAGAAGTAAAGTGTTTATTAACACTGTTTCATTTGAAAATCATATTCAGATAATTACATACATAATAGAAAACAAATACATTTTTTTTGTAGAATAAACACCAATAAATAATATACAGATGCAAAAGATTTAATGAATTTTATATATTCCGTTTACTTTTTTTTTGGTAATTTTATAACACGCATATTTCATGGGCTAGGATTAAGCTCAAATCTCATCCCCTTTGGAAATCTAAACCTTCGATACTACCTCTACGAGGACTTACACCAGCACGAAAACCACCTGGTTGAATAGTGGATGGTGGTTTTGATGTGGGGAGGTGTGCCCCCTCTGCATGAAAGCCTGTCTTGTCCGCGTACCAGGTAACCTTGTAGACCTGGCCATCAGGAGCATTGTAGGAGTAGGACCCTCTGGCCATCTGTGCTTCTAAGCCTTCTTGTCCCTGGTTCTTGAGGTAACCATCCTCTTGTACGCTTACCCCGTTATCAGTTTCATAACTGAAATATTATCAAACATAGAAATAAATAAATAAATAGAGATAAATGTATCCAAATAGATAAATTGTTTGTAATAATGTAGATTGACGATAGATCTTATAGTGGCTACAATAAGGTCTCAAGACGAGTCAATTAGATAGGTAGTTATCGATTAACTAATGATTAAATAATCAATTAAACGGTAAATCAAAATCAGGTAAAAAGAAACAACTCTTAAGAGGAATGTGGAAAAAAAATGAAGGCGAATGTAGCTTGAAGAAACTAAAAATTGTTACAGCTTTCCACAACTCGGATTTTGAGAAACCGAAATTTACGTTGAATTACCCTTAAAATTAGATTGTTGTCAATTACAAGTAATTGGGATAAAGTACCAACTTGAAAATCCATGAACACAGTTAAGTTGAACTACATACAGGTATATGAATACCCTGAGGAAACAATGTATTCTATGTTCGATGTTTTTGGTTAGGTAGGTTACCCGTTAACTTAGCAGTTTCCAGTTATTTTTTTTTGGACTCAATTCGTGTTTGAAGAAAGGAAGCAGTCTGCTGCTAGTGGTGCTGGAGACACACTTCATAGAGAGCCAAGTCTCAATTTACACCACGCATGGTCGCTGTGTGGATACTTTTATGCATCTCCAGAGCGGGCAAGAAGAACTCATTGTTGTAATGGTTCACATGTACGAAGTACAGTTTTTTGTTCATGGGTGAGCTGGTTGTCGTTTAATCTTATAGCCATAAATGATTATGATCAGAAATCATTATATTTATTTAAACATGTTTGTCCTTCAACACCGTACGCTAAGACGTTGAGCTCTGTAATTTGATATCCTGCTCAAAGGCATAGAAAATTATTAATTATTTAAGCAAATTACTCATGCTTCGTAAGATAGTTATATTTTATGATAGACCATTTATGCTTTTCTAAAAAAAATACAGACTTTTACTCGTATATTTCCAGGTTTTGTGACATTAATTTCTGACATCTTTCTTTTCTAAAGGATTTATTATTATTAAAGAACGCTAGGGGTATTTTGTAAATTTTTTTAAGAGGGTTATGTGACTTATTATGAAATTGCTTTATTTGTACATCCTGGACGCATGTATCGATGCATCAAGCGAAATGTAATAAAATTATTGATCCTTCCAACGGATGCCCTGACGGGGATTCTTCTCCAGGTACAACAGGAGGAGGAAAGGTGAGCGATGGACCCTGAGGCCTTTGAAACATTAGAACAGGGTCCTCCTACTCCTTCTCCATGTAATGCCGCCTCGTCAGCGATCCAGGTAAGTTTGTAGACCTGGCAGGGAGGAGGGGTCCACGAATAGGACTTTCCGGCCGTCTATCCTTATCCCAATATCAGTTTCATAACTGGAATTTTATCAAATACGACAAAAAAAAAATGAATCCGATTGTGTTCCAACACACAATTTAAAGTTTCGTTACGTTATAATAACAATTTAATAACTATTTTATAGCGGTTTGAAAAAAAGAAATGACAATTTGTTAATCAGAACGATGATTTAAATAGTTATTAAATTTAGTACCATACTAAAAATTGAAGGGCTGTATTCTGTAATATAGTAGTCTTCTAATTAACTAATGAATTAGAATAAGAAAAAATCGAGTTGAGTTTACATTGAAAAGACTTTTGTTTGAAAAAAATAAATTACATTTTGTTAATCAGAACGGTGATGTATTTAATTTAATACCATACTAAAAATTAAAAGGCTAGTTAGTGACACGCTCTCTTCATTTGTCGAGACGGTTAAAATTTTCACCCCTCTCTACCGTGAACAGGGTACTCAAAAATAACAGAACATAAGGACTATCTGACAGACACACAGGCGAGTACATACGTATTTCACATTTTTACTAAATCGACAAAAGCCTGAAAACATAGGTGAAATCAGTTTCAATATTTTGCATCCACACCAACTGATCATTGAATTTGACCTTAGTGTTACAGTGTTTTGACATTCAGGTTATCTTAACCGATGAAGTGTGTCATCAATGAAAGGTATGTCAACTTACTTCTTTTTTTTGTCAATAACAGGCCTTGTGGCTTGGGTCAAAGGACCTTTGCAGAAAACTGATGTGGCGCGAGATAGACATAATCCAGAGACATTAATCAAGAACAGTGTTAAAAATGTGGTTCTTAAGTCAGTAAGCATATGTGACAACACCCTGATTGGCTTAATTAGTATTTGATAATGACAGCGTGAGGGTTTATGTATTATATATAATCTATTCCAATCATAATGTTAATTGCTAAACATAAAAATAATATTTTATAAATGGTTCACTACGAGGCATAAAAATACATATATATGTTTGTGATTTCGCAAAATCATAAGAAATTAAATGGAAATTACATTTTAATTCCAACCAGTTTTGTTACAATGTCGTTCTTAATGTTAAATTAACCTAACGTTTATCGCTTACCTGTATCTGTAGGATCCGTCGATGTTGGGTTCATTCAGGTAAGAAATTATGTTATATTGTGGATTCTGAGCCACTGCTACAGCCAGCACCAACGACATCCAAACCTGAAATATTTCACAGGGGGGGGGGGTCAATGCTGTTGTTAATATATGATATAATTAAAAATTTGTTAATATACGTAACTCTCTAAATAAAGCAGCAAGCATAAATATGGCTGTGATTTGGTGTGGTGTAACAAAAATTATTTATGATAAGAAATAATTGTGTCACGGACTAGACTTGAACCCAGCACATTCAATAACGACCTGGCCGTGGCACTATTATTCTGTTGCTCTGTTTGTTTGGTGTTTTCTTTAGTTAAATAGAGAGGAATGGAAGGGTTGAAGCCTTACACTTGTATTTTACGTTTAACACGTACTTAAATTGGAAAAGATATAATAAAACCCTTCTATAATTTATCAATATTACTAATTAAATTAATTCAACCTTAAATCGGAACCCCTATAACAAAAAAAAACATGAAGAAGCAGACAAGAACTGATTTGGTTGAAAAGTGACAAAGGAAATGAAAAACCCCCCGCAATATAAAATACAATTTTCATTGGTATTTAAAAAATAATCTTTTATAAAATTCAAGATGCTACAAGATGTAACAATGTGGTTTTTACTGCTCAAACATTTTGTATTATTCCATGAGTTTATTTAAAGTTATCTTTTACAAAATGATAAACTGATGGATCGCACAATATTGTCTTCAAAATGTATCCTGGGTAATGCATGAAATAACGTAGTATTTATGACAGAAAAATACGAACACAATCAATAGAAATAAATCTGAAAATCCTAATAAATGAGATTGTAACGACATTTGCTGATGAATTGCTAGATAACATGCAAACATCTAGATCCATATGTAATTTTGTTAAAACTAATGACACCTAATGGCAAAAACAGGTAAATGTGCACTCACTATCCTCATTGTGTGCAGTATTTGTGAGTGCAGTCCTGGCTCAGAGATGAGACTTGCTTTGTCTTTTTTAACTTACACCTTTATAGGTGGTCATCCCCCCTCCTTCTTTCCACGCCTACCTGAATGGATCTCAAGAAAATCAAGTTATAACTGTACGTTTAACCATATGAAACTTGTTTGAAGGACTTCTTTCTTGATAACGAGTTACTTATATAACCGAGAAATTAAATTTGCAATTCAGTGCAATTTGCAGGGGAAAATAGCTGCTGGAATAAAGTATGTTGGACAAGTGCCATGAATATCCCGTTGTGAAATTGTTGGAGTCTATTTGCGGTCGCTTCAGTGAGATGACTAAAAAGCGATGCACTGTACAGCACAGCAGGCCTGAGTGTGACTGTATACTGTGTCATCAGCTTCAGGTGCCGAGATAGATTGAGGGATGTCAGTAATTGTCTGAGACGGTATGACTTCTTGCGTACTTGTTTTAATTTTCTCGCAAAATGGCCAAAAAAAAAAGGAGGTGTTGATCCATTTTTATACTCAAATATACGATGCTGTTTGCAGGAGAATTCTCCTGTGTTCTCGTAGTGTAGGATGAGGACACTGGTTTTTCCCTCCTCAAATTAAATTACATAGTCGCTCTTACCCGCGTTCACAGTAATGTTTCATCACTTTACAAGCTGTTTCTGCCTGTCGAAGAGGTGTCATCCTTTCCATCCCAAAGGTGCCTTAGTTTTCTTAACCACTTATTCCCCACAGCCACAAACCTAAGGCCATAACATTTCCAAGCTAGAATATGGAAACTTTTTGAATGTTTCAGCTCACTTCGAAGGTATGGCAAAGCTCCATACATTCCTTACTAAGCGAATCTCTACAACACGCTAACGAGGAAACCAAGTCGAACATTAACTTCCAGGCGTTGCTGTTTAGCACAACTGCTATCTAGTGTCCAATCCCGATGTCCTCGGAGTCATTTGCCACAGAATGTAACACTCGGAGATTCGGTTTCCGCACTCTCCGTCTTGCTTGTGACTTAATATTGTGTCGGCGACCCAAGCACGCTGTATGACCCGGCCATCTCTGACTTTTATTACATCAGGCTCTTTGAATAAATCATTAAACTAATAAATTGAATAAATCACTTACTTGCTTCTTCACATGCAGTAAAAATAGGCCTGTATATGCGTTACAGAACTTTTCATTCAGGTATTTGGAGGCCCCTTTCCTTGCCTTAGGTTGTTGGATCTCCAGCCTCTTAGAAATAATGGATGTTGGGGTGCTTACTTGCAGTTACATGCTGAAGAATTGTTAAATAGTATGAAAAGAAGTTAATTGTGGCCCATCACACCATTAAGGGTTGTAGTGTTAAGTTAAGGCCTCGAATAGACAACTTCTTTGGCACTTATTGTAATAAGAGTCCATGAAAGCCTCATAATACATATTATTAATCGAATCATAATTATTAAAGCAGGAAAATAATTCCTTTTTTTTATTATAAGTGGAGTAATACAACTAATAGTAATTTGATTAATAATAGGCACTAATAATAATAATTATTGATAAGTAATTCATCATTATAAAGGCTGCATTTATTTTTAGTATCTTTGGGCATCTGATCATTTTTTTTCTCGATATTAATGACTTAACTTAATTATAGTCTACGTAACACAAACTTACTATTCAGGGCAGATAGATTATTTTCTTTTACTAGTTCAGTTTTTAATAACGTTTTATTATTTTCTATAAGGTTGGTATAACATTTGGATCATCAGGACATCAAAATAAACTAATGAACAGAATATGATGACTTTAATAAAACGCTAGTTTAATTAAAGTAGTGAACACGGTGTTGATTCGTAGAGATTTTGTGAATATAAATAGAACAAAAACCAAGAAACGTAAAAACGTTTAGATCTTTAAGAATACTTCATGAATGAGCGAGTGAATGAAAGTCGTAAATATGCTATGAATGAGAGTATTTATCACAATTACTTATTGCCCAATGAGGCAGATTGTGATTTTATCATAATAAAGTCGTTGTAAAGATCCACAAAAGAAGGTTCTTTAAGTACTGATGTTTAATGGAGATGGATATTAATTTCGGTGCCATATATTTCTCCACCTTGAATTGAGGACTCAGAAAGACCGGACAGCCAGAATGCCGGGCATCCACTCTTGGAAAACTTAAGAGCTTCGTGCTGCTATATAGTTATGAGTAAATTAACAAATCCTTTCAAGTAATGGGGAATTTATATTTATGTATTATTCATATATTTTGCATCTATCTCAGGTACCTCTAGGAATGAATTAAACTATGGTATTAATTAACGGAACGGCAACTGGATATGTTCTGCTGTGAGAGGTTAAGATCCAGTCAGCTTTCTTGGATGAAGTAGCGCGTGCATCCAGAATGGTGGAACTTGGCTATCTGGTTAAACTGGAAACACCGATATAGCATTGCCATTCCTGACCACGGGCAATGGGCTGGGCCAAACTATCTGTACAGGATTGACTTAATAGATTTTATGTAAATGTGTTTTTGCTGTTCTGTAACTGTAGGATCCGTTGTTGTTGGGTTCATTCAGTTTAAAAAGGTATATTGTGGATTCTGAGTCATTGGCACACCAACCACCAACGACATCCATGAAATATTTTACAGGAGGGACAATGTTGCATTTTACACCCTCCCCTTATAATGTGCCTTTGCTTTATGTACACGTTCACATATGTCCGCAGTGTATCAAATAATTATTAGCTATCAGCTAATAGTGTCAAGGACATTCAAGTTGGACCTGGCCGTGACACTATTATTCTGAGGTTATGTTCAGAGTGTAGCAATACGCAAATATTGGCATCCAAGTCTTCGTTTGGTGAAGAAGAGAGGAAAGGTTAAGTCTTTATGTACTACAAAGTGCCATAGGAAGGTGAGGAAGGCTTAAAATTAAAAATTATATTACATAAGCTGTTAGGGCTGCTTAAATACAATTTGGTGTTTAGTACATAAAATCATGACAACATAAAAAAACACTTATAAAAGCTCATTCTGGTATAGCCAGGCATTGTGGTATATTAGCAGAATATTGAAATACCTAAATAGGAACCCTATAAAAAATAAGAAGAAACAGAATGAATTTGATTTCGTTTAAAACGATATCACAGACAATGGGATGACTTTCAAACTATGAACAGGCATAATTTAAGAGAGGACTCGGCAAGATATATTATTTAAAATAAGAAAACCTACAGAAAATGCTCGCATGATATTTAAGCTGCAACAAGATCTAACAATGGCGTTTGTATTGCTCAAAACATTTTAAATTATTCTACGGATTTTTCATTTTTTAAGTTGTGCTTCGTAAAATAGTAAACTGATGTATTGCATATGCTCTACGTTATTTATTCTGTGTAATCCATCGGATAAATTTGTAAGTACATTCCTGGCTCAGAGATGAAACTTGGTTCGTGATCTTCAATTAGTAACTTTAAAGTCGGTCGTCCCTACCCATTCTTGGACTCCTTCACTTTCCTTTCTGGATCTCTAGAAAATTCACCTGGTACACAGTCAACTGTAAGTTTCCAAGTTCATGAAATTCCATAGTATCCTATCTAACCACCCTAATCCCCTAGTAGAGTCACACTTTACACTGCGTCACACATCCCTATAATCCTCCTCGATAGACTAAAGCGGTAGTAGCCTCGTGACTAACGTGACAGTGGGAGTCCTGGCATGGGCCAGTTTCTCCAAACAAGTCTAAAGCAGCTCTGGCGGTGGTGCTGTTGGTCAGCCTCTAGTGGCTCGTATCCGGTGACTCGGATGCTGGAGGAGTGTGGGGGGACTTCCCAAGACCCGGTTTCATTTTCGCATGCAAGGGGGGTGACTACCGTGTGGATTAGAGAAGTCGCTAATTGAGGTCATCGTAAATGAATGAGCGAGTGAATGAAGAATTGTATATAGGGTATGAATGAGAACATTGAACATAATTGGTTATTGCCCAATAAGCCAGATTGTAATTTTACCACAGTAAAATGGAAGTAACAGTATTGGAAAAAAATCACTATTTTCTTTCATTTTGAACCCATAGAGCATGTGTCTGCATATCTGCACAGACGTGTACCGGCCTTTACGTTTACAGAAGTTCGCATTCGTCGTTATGTTTGCAACATATTAGTGTTCTATTATTCCAGTAATTATTATACTTTCCTTTGTATAGTGTTGTTCTCCATCGCCACTGTCCTTTTTGCACCGAAAATATCGAAACGTTTTGAAGTCACTCCTTATCAAACAGTTTAGACAGCACTTTTGAATCGTCATTCACAGCATTCAATAATTTAAATAATTACCAGTTTTGAGAGATATTCTTTAAATTCAAAATATCTCTTAAAATCTCTTATTGAGTAATTATAGACACAGTTAAATGTGTATAAACGATGACAGCACAGTCATAAATCTTTTTTCTAAAAAGAACTAAGTGTGCTAATATTAGATGTTTAATTTATGATAAACATATAAGTCATGATTTCGTCACATCATGCTTTTCGTAATATACGAAACCCCTGTAAAAACAATATATTTAAGACCACTTTTCCGGCACAGACTTGTTCAATATACCAAATCAAGAAAGTCAGCCGCTTTCATCTACGTTCAGAATACGAGAAACAACAAAATGGTGCCTACAAAGTTGCTATACATGATTTCGAAAACATTACTAATGATTTGTGTTCTTACCAATAAATGATAAATAAATGACAACTTCAATGTTAACCATACTAAAACTATTATACATTGAATAAATAAATAAACGCAATAGACATGTATAATACGATAATTTATATAACAATGTTTATAACAGTAAATATTTTATAATACATAAAAATAGCATGTCCATACTATTAATTTGTTTTTTTATATTTTTGCATCTCTTCCTGCTTTGTTTTATTGCAGTTGTGAGTTACTAAGACATACTTTTTATTTTTTTATTTTATAACACGCATATTGCATCTGTTAGGATTAAGCTCAACTCTCATCCCCTTGGGAAAGCTACATCAAGAAGACTACCACTATAACCTCCACTAGCTCCAAAACCACCTAGTTGGATAACGGAAGGTGGTGGTTGTGATGTGGGGAGGTGTGCCCCCTCTGCATGGAAGCCTGTCTCATCCGCGTACCAGGTAACCTTGTAGACCTGGCCATCAGGAGCAGTGTAGGAGTAGGACCCTCTGGCCGTCTGTGCTTCTAAGCCTTCTTGTCCCTGGTTCTTGAGGTAACCATCCTCTTGTAATCTTATCCCGTTATCAGTTTCATAACTGAAATAATATCAAACATAGAAATAAATAAATAAATAGAGATAAATGTATCCAAAAAGATAAATTGTTTGGTAATAATGGAGAATCCTGACACAGCCACCTATTGGCCATCAGATCCCAACCGAAATCCAGATCTCCTAGACTTCTTCTTCTACAATAGTTTAGGAACACTAAACTATTCACTCAAGCGCCTCGATGACCTCTCCGCCGATCATAGCCCTTTATTATTAACCATTTCCCTAAGACCAATTCACAAACTACCTCCTCCTTCATTTATTAGGGGCCCGGTCGATTGGGACCACTTCCACCAGCTTCTTACAGGCTCCATTGACCTCAAAGTGTCCCTGAAAACATCCCAAGACCTAGACGATGCAGTGCATTCTTTCACTACTCTGGTCCAGAGGTCGGCTTGGGAGGCATCGTCACCCGAAAATCCATAATCATAATCGTTTACCTCAGCATATCAAAGACCTAATCCAATCCAAACGCCGTTCCAGAACAGTATGGCAAAGATCCCGACATCCTGCTGATCGCCGCTCATACAATCAGTACTGCAGATTGGTAAAGCGGCAATTGGCGTCCTTCCGTTCCGATTCCTTCAATTCCCACCTCTCCTCTCTTTCTACCAGGGATAACTCTCTGTGGAATGTAACTTGAAAAATCCTAAAGTATCATCCTGTTTCACACCCACTCCGTCGTGATGATGGGTCCTGGGTGGCTTCAGATGGGAATAGGTCGGAGGAATTTGCTCTGCATCTTACCCATACTTTCACACCTCACCTTTCTCATCAAAGCCATACTCACAGCACAACTGTGGAAGATTTCCTCACTTCACCTATTCCTCTCTCATTTCCACCAAAAGCCGTTAACCCCTCTGAGGTCAAATACCTTCTGAAAAACCTACCTTACCGAAAATCCCCTAGATATTATCTTCTTACTCCTCAAATTCTCAAACAGCTTCCTCATAAAGCCATAATCTTCCTAACCTACATCTATAATTGCATTATCCAATTGTCGAATCCAAAAACCTTTTTCCTATACATCAGTTTGGCTTCCGTCAACAACATTCCACTACTCAACAAGGCCTTCGCGTTGTTGATCACATATCCTCAGCCCTTGAATCCAAACAGTATTGCACTGCTGCATTTCTGGACATAGCTCAAGCTTTTGACAGGGTTTGGCACGCAGGTTTGCTTTACAAGCTCAAAAGATATTACAAGACCACAGACCCTTTTCCTAATACTCAAGTCCTACCTTTCAAACCGCTTCTTCCAAGTCCGCTGTAGTTTAGAATATTCTAACTACTATCCCATAAAAGCAGGAGTTCCACAGGGCAGTGTCCTGGGCCCCATCCTCTATAACCTATACACCTCTGATGTCCCCTCTACCCCCAATACCTTCTTGGCAACATTTGCAGATGACACTGCAGTCTTGTCATCTCACTCAGACCCTGATATAGCATCCCAAAACCTTCAAAAACACCTTGATGAGATCGAGTATTGGTGCAACCAATGGCGAATCAAAGTCAATGAAGGAAAGTGCTCCCACATAACCTTTACCCTCTGCCGCAAGTCCTGTCCGCCAGTCTTTTTAAATTCAATTCCTCTCCCTGTGACTAAGACAGTACGGTATTTAGGCTTTCATCTCGACAAAAGACTGACATGGTGCCCACACACGAGGCTAAAAAGACAAGAACTAAACAGACGCTTTGGACTACTGTACAGACTACTTCGAAGGACATCCCATCTCTCAATAGAAAATAAACTACTTATTTACAAAGTTATACTTAAGCCAATCTGGACATACGGAATAGAGCTATGGGGGACAGCAAAAAAGTCGAACATCAAGCGCATCCAATCCTTTCAATCAAAAGTCCTGAGAACAATAGTAAATGTCCCCTATTACGTCACCAACAAAACCCTTCATAATGATCTTAATATACCCTACATTCTTGAACTCATCCCTTCCAAATTCATGAAATTCCATAGTAACCTATCGAACCACCCTAATCCCGTAGCACAGTCATTGCACAGCTCCACTCGTCCCTATAATCTGATGAGACTGAAACGGCAGTGGCCTCGTGACCTACTATAAATGCGCAACAGTGGGAGTCCTGGCAATGGCCAGTTTCTCCAATCATATCCTGAGCGTATGTGGCTCTCGTGCTCTTCGTCAGCCTCCACTGGCTCGTATCCGGTGACGTGGCTGGTGGGGGAGCGTGGGGGTTTTCCCACGACTCCACTTCCTCTTTTGCTTGCGAGGGAGGGACAACCTTGTGGACTTGGGGGGCCTCTAGGCTGTTTGTAAATATTGAATGAATGAGCGAGTGAACGATGAATTGTAAATATGGTATGAATGAAAAAACTTATCTCAATTATTTATTGCCTATTAAGTAAAGGCAGATTGTAATTTCATCATAATAAAGTTGTTATCATCATCAATAATGGAGAATGACGAAAGATCTCTTGCGTCTTATAGTTGCAGCAATAAGGACAAGACGAGTCAATTGGACAGGTAGTTGAGTTAAGCGGTAAATTAGAGCCAAATAAACAGAAACAACCCTTAAGGGCAATATGCAAAAAAAAAATTAAGGCGAATGTGGCTTGAAAAAAAGTAACTAAAAATTGTTACAGCTTTCCACAACTCGGATTTTGGGAGACCGAAGTTTACGTTGAATTACCCTAAAAATTAGATTGTTGCCAATTACAAGTAGTTGGGATAAATAAGTACCAACTTGAAAATCCATGAATACAGTTATGTTGAACTACATACAGGTAGGTATATGAATACCCTAACTGAATAAACAATGTATTCTATGTTTGAAGTTTTTGGTTAGGTAGGTTACCCGTTAACTTAGGAGTTTCCTGACATTTGTCTTTGACTCAATTCGTGTTAGTTACAGGAAGAAGGTAGTCTGCTGTCTTGTGGTGTTGGAGACTCAGCTCATTGAGAGCCAAGTTTCAATTCACATCACACATGATCGCTGTGTTACTGCTCAATATATAATTATATAAAATTATTAATTATTTAAGCAAATTACTCATGCTTCATACGATAGTTATATTTTCAATTGTTATCCTATCTTAGATGAGGTGTCTCAATAAAACGTCATGTATCTAGCTAAAACAGGAAACAATAAAAGCTCTTTACAGATAGATAAATTACAAAATAATTTTTGATTTATGAAAAAAAAAATCAAGGAACCATCAAAATAAACGAAACTCTAAATAGGCCCCGTGCTATAAATCACCCTGGAGGATGAACCTAAGACAAAACAAAAACATTTATTCTGAAAAGAAATCAAGATGGATCACCAAAAATGATTACATTGTACTTGTAGAACATATATAAATAAAAACGTACATATTGAATACTTGGTAATTCTGATTAATAATTTTCATAACAATATAGGTATATACATTATCAAACATATACATCAAAACTACAAAATTAATAAACGCTTATGTAAAATAAGAACTATTTTAAGCCAAGGGGTGTTTCATGTCGAAAAATATAGGTTGTAATGTTTACTTATTAAAAGACGGAATAATGGGTTATGATATTATAAATTCAAAACAATATGCAAGATAATGAAGACCATTTATACTTCTCTAAAAAAAGTATATATATATATATTTTTTTTCCTTAGCTCTCTAATTATTAGATTAAGGATGAGGGAAAAATAAAGGGATATTTGGGTTGAGCGGGTCCTTGTACTAGGAGTACCTGCTTGAAGGTGGTGTGAGGGAATTATGCTCGTATGCTTCCAGGTTTTGTAACAATCTATTTAATGTGTGACATCTTTCTTTTCTAATGGATTTATTATTCTCATTAAAGAACGCTGGGGGTATTGTGTAGATTTTTGAAGAGAATTATCTGACTATTGATAAGATGCTTAATTTGTACAGACTGGACGTAGTATTTGAAAAGTATCAATGCTTCAAGCGAATCATATTATTATGTAACAACCGGCTTTAAATATATGTAATTTCAATTCAATATTATTTTGTTTTATGAACTCATTAGCCACTCAGAAGCTCCAATTTTTGTAAAGGTTAGCAGTTTAACTTCCAAGTATAATTTTTTATCTTCTTTCCTCATTATTAGTAATTAAAATTAACTTTTCAAACATAAATAATTGTAATTAAAGAGCTCATTCGTACCTTCCCAAGGATTCCCTAATTGAAGCTGGCCCAGAAGACGGAAGCAACGAAGATTTCCCCATTTCCCACAGCAAATAAAATTATTGATCCTTGGATCGACTGTTGCCCTAAAGGGGATTTTCCTCCAGGAAAGGTGACCGATGGACCATGAGCCCTTTGTAACATTAGAACAGGGTCCTCCTAATTCTTCTGCATGTAATCCCGCCTCGTCAGCGATTAAGGTAACCTTGTAGACCTGACAAACAGGAGGAGTCCACTAATAGGACTCTCCGGCCGTCTATGCCGTCCAGCCCTTGTTGTCTTTGTTTCTTCGGGTAGTCATCCTGAAGAATACTCCCTTAACCCATTATCAGTTTCATAACTGGAATTTCATTAAATACGATGAAAAAAAATTGAACTCGATTGTGTTCCATCACACAATTTAAAGTTTCGTTACGTTTTAGTAACAATTTAATAACTTTTTTGTTGCGGTTTGAAAAAAAGAAATGACAATTTGGTAATCAGAACGATGATTTAAATAGATATTAAATTTAGTACCATACTAAAAATTAAAAGGCTGTATTTCGAAATATTGCAGCCTTCTAATTCATAAGTTAGTGACACGCTCTCTTGATTTGTCGAGAGGGCTAAAATTTCCACCCCTCTCTACCGTGAACAGGGTACTCAAAAATACCAGAACATACGGACTATCTGACAGACACACAGGCGAGTACATACGTATTTCACATTTTTACTAAATCAACAAAAGCCTGAAAACATAGGTGAAATCAGTTTCAATATTTTGCATCCACACCAACTGATCATTGAATTTGACCTTAGTGTTACAGTGTTTTGACATTCAGGTTATCTTAACCGATGAAGTGTGTCATCAATGAAAGGTATGTCAACTTACTTCTTTTTTTTGTCAATAACAGGCCTTGTGGCTTGGGTCAAAGGAGATTTGCAGAAAACTGAAGTTTCGCGAGATAGACATAATCCAGAGAAATTAATCAGGAACAATGTTAAAAATGTGGTTCAAAAGTCAGTAGATGGGACAACACCCTGATTGGCTTGATTAGTATTTGATAATGACAGCTTGAGGGTTTTTGTATTATATATAATCTATTCCAATCATAATGTTAATTGATAAACATAAAAATAAGATTTTATAAATAGCTCAGTAAGAGTCATAAAAATACATATATATGTTTGTGATTTCGCAAAATAATAAGAAATTAAATGGAAATTACATTTTAATTGCAACCAGTTTTGTTACAATGTCGTTCTTGATGTTGAATTAACCTAACGTTTATCGCTTACCTGTATCTGTAGGATCCGTCGATGTTGGGTTCATTCAGGTAAGAAATTATGTTATATTGCGGATTCTGAGCCACTGCTACAGCCAGCACCAACGACATCCAAACCTGAAATATTTCACAGGGGGGGGGGTCAATGCTGTTGTTAACATACGACATACATGAAAATTTGTTAATATAGGTAACTTCCTAAATAAAGCAGCAAGCATAAATATGGCTGTGATTTGGTGTGGTGTAACAAAAATCATTTATGATAAGAAATAATTGTGTCATTGACTTGACTTGAACCTTGCACATTCAATAACGACCTGGCCGTGGCACTATTATTCTCTTGCTCTGTTAGTTCGGTGTTTTGTTCAGTTAAAGAGAGAGGAAAGGATGGTTTGAAGCCTTACACTTATATTTTACGTTTAACACGTGCTTAAATTCGAAAGGATCAACTAAAACCCCTCCTATAATTTATTATTATCACTACTTAAATTAATTCAAAGAATGAACCCCTAAATTGGACTGCTATTAGAAGAAAAAAACACGAAGAAGCAGACAAAAACTGATTTGGTTGAAAAGTGACAAAGGAAATAAAAAACCCCCCGAATATAAAATACAATTTCCGTCGGTCTTTAAAAAACAAAACTTTTATAAAATTCAAGATTCTACAAGATGTAACAATGTGGTTTTTATTGCACAAACATTTTGTATTATTCCATAAGTTTTTTTCAACATCTATTCGTATGTAATTGTAAATTCGCAAAATCATAAACTGATGGATCGCACAATATTTTCTTCCAAATGTATCCTGTGTAATACATGAAATAACTTAGGATTTATGACAGAAAAAAACCCAAGAGCACAATCAATAGAAATAAATCTGAAAATTCTAATAAATGAGATTGTAAAAACATTTGCTGATGAATTGCGAGATCACATGCAAACATCTAGATTCGTATGTAATTGTGTTTAAACTAATGACACCTAATAGCAAAAGCAGGTGAATATGCACTCACTATCCTCATTGTGTACAGTATTTGTGAGTGCAGTCCTGGCTCAGAGATGAGACTTGCTTTGTCCTTTTCAACTTACACCTTTATAGGCGGTCATCCCCCCTCTTTCTTTGGCCCCCTCGCCTAGCTGTCGGGATCTCAAGAAAATCAACTTTTATCTGTACGTTTAACCATATGAAATTGTTTGAAGGACTTGACCAAAGATGCGTTACTTTTATAAACTAAGAATTAAATTTGCAATTCAATTAAAATGTTGCTGACTTAACAAACTAAAAATGCTCCTTACTCGACTTTTAGAGTATGGAACATTGGTAATTCAACGTTGAAAGTTTTTTTCCATATTAGGCTTAAAGATATTTAAATTGCTAGTTTTATTATTTATACTGTGTTTTGTAATATGATTTTATTTACAATAATATACAATCAACACATCGTTAAGTACTTTCTTAACCCCTAATTTTAATTTTTGCTTAATTAATATTATATATATAAACTATTAAATGTACAAACAAATATAATATATATACATATATTATATGAGCTATAGAGCATGCGCTGTTAGAGATATGCGCTTTTAGTGCATGATTTGCGCTTTAAGCACTTTTTATAAAACTATCACTGCCTGATTACGGTTAACATTTTGCATAATGCAAAGGGACCAGGTGATGGGGTTCACCTTCGGATTACATATAGAGAGACCTAAAACTATCTTAAACCTTAAGTGTTTTCTCCTTGCCTTCCTGCTGCCAGGGATGGGGAATGGAGGAGGAGATATCGTGTTGAACACGGTATTTGTAAGTTATTGCAGTGAGTCAAAGATTTTGGTATGTCTACGGAGAATGGACTCATCTACAGTAGGCATCTCCAAATCTTCGTGAAGCTATCTATCGTAAAAATATGGCTTGTATCAAAGTATTCCGTTTTGAAATTGTTGGCTGTGGCTTAAGTAAGATGACTAAAAAGCTGTGCACCGTACAACTAAGCAGGCCTGAGTGTGACTGTATACTGTGTCATCATCTTGAGTCGCAGGGATAGATTGAGGGATGTCAGTAATTGGCTGAGCCGTTATGACTTCTTGCGTACTTATTTTAAATTTCTCGCAAAATGGCCCGAAAACGAAGGTGTTGATCCATTTTTATAGTCAAATATACGATGCTGTTTGCAGGAGAATCCTGCTAAGTTCTTGTAGTGTAGAATGAGGACACTGGTTTTTTCCCTTCTCAAATTAAATTACATAATCAGTCTTACCAGCGTTTACAGTAATGTAACATCACTTTACAACCTGTTTCGGCCCGTCGAAGAGGTCTCTTGGTGCTCATGCTACTACTGTATACCATAATGTCGTTGGCGAAAGCAGCAACTGTGGTGTTTATGTAGCGGGCTCCGCCAACATCAGACGGATACACGTTGAAAAGTACTTGTCGGAGCACGGGTTCTTGAGGTACTCCCCAGGTCAGAGGCACAGATCGGAGAAGCTACCTCCTACTAACACCCGCAACGGTCGGTTATTTAGGAGATTGTATAGAGGTGCTCCGGGCATTACCGGTCGCTAAGCATCGACATTGAGTCCCGCGGGTCACTGGCTCGCATGTCCGTGTACCACTAGCGACGTTGTTTTACATATTAGCTCAGATCATTATTTAAGTCAATCTATGCATAACTAAATTGTTAGAAGTCATCATAAAATAAACTCCATGATTCGAAATTATTTACTACGAATCATTCTTTCAAAGCAATTTCAGGGGTTAATTCGAAGCAAATAAGTTAGTTTTAAATAATAACAGACTGTCAGAGTTGAAGGTATTTCATTTCTGATCATAATATTTTCTCACTCGTGTTTACTATTAAGGTGTCTATTGAGTTATAACTTGTACCTACAATTTTGATGTAATTTAATCAAATTGATTTAATTAATTGACTTAATACATACATATATTACAATATATATTTACTATGAAAATTTGTATTCGCTTGTATATTTGTGATACAACATAAAAATAAAAAAAATTTAAATAATATTTTTTTTAATCGTTTTTTCAGACTATAGACTACTGTGCATTAACAGAAATTTTAGATTTTAAGATCTTTATATTTTACAACGATTGCCCATAAGGCGTGGCAGAAGTTAGGATTGACTGGTAGTTTCTTGCCGTTTGGTCGTGATGTGGGGTCCCATGTTAGCTGCTTGTCTAGTCCAAAAGAGGTGGTGTGGGATTTAGCAGGAATGGATTGGTTGAAAAATAAAAGTAAATGAAAGGATGATCAAAATATTTTTATTATCACTAATACTTTCTGTTTTATGTAATAATCGAGTCAAAGAATTTCAGAATATCCTTCCATCCTTTCCATCACGCATCGCACTTAAAGAGAATAATAAAGAACAAAAAGAGTTGAGCGGGAAGTTTGATCAATTAAGGGAAGAAATAAAATCGGGAAGATCGGCTAAATTCGAACAAGGTTACACGGATGTAAACGATATATTAGATAGACAATTACGAATTTGTGAGGAGAGAACACTCCAAGGAAATAATAATGTAAATTCAAAATTAAAAGAAGAAATCATTCTATTGAAAAATACGACAGATCATGAAAAAACAAATTTAACAAAGTCACAACTAGTTGATGCTGATTGTCAGACAGATCTTAGCTTATATTCAATTAAGGATAATGAAGAGAAAATGACTTCATTGGAGGATGAACAGAAGATTGCAGATAACAATGATGATTGTACCTCACGTCAACATGATCTAATAAAGCTTGACTATGAGAATAATATGAGTTTGTTGGAAAATAAATTTTCAGAGTTAGAAGATACAGCGAATATTAAGAAAGGAGAAGTGATTTCATTGAAAGATCAAATTACAGAGCATCAGCAGACAACCAGCGATAACGTGAAAAATTTTAAAATAATTCAAAATAAAGTTTTGGATATGAAGAAATTGGAATCTCAAATTCCAACTCATCTTGATGAAATTCCTTTTTGCGTGTTTGATTTGAACAACATTAAAATTAATGAATGGAAGGCATTTAAAAATAATTACAGGGATGTTTTTTGTTCGATACAATATGACTTCAAAAAAAGAAAAAAAAATTATAGTTTTCTTTTATTATTTTCATTATTAAATGAAAATAATACTGATCGGATGACACATAAACTTTAGAAGTTTATACAAACAAAAACAAAACTATTATTAGAAGTATTGACCCTAGTAAAGTCTATGGAATTATCAGCAAGTGAAGCTTTTGCTTTCATTATCACTTAATCTATAAAACAGATCGTAAATATTCTTTGAATGCTTAAGTCCATGATAATTAATTTTATAGCAAGGAAATAAAATGAGCTCATACAATTTTATACACGACAACGACCTCCCTATCTTTTCGTAACATTTATAATTTTTTTATAAACACTATCTTTTCACTCAGGTAAAATATTTAAATCACACACACACACTCAACAATTTTTCTCTATTGTTACTAATTACCAGTAGAATTGTCTAGTATTTTAATTAAAAACCAATATGTATTACTAATCACA
Organism: Acanthosoma haemorrhoidale; assembly: GCA_930367205.1. Classification (NCBI taxonomy): domain Eukaryota; kingdom Metazoa; phylum Arthropoda; class Insecta; order Hemiptera; family Acanthosomatidae; genus Acanthosoma; species Acanthosoma haemorrhoidale. The sequence continues at coordinate 25,797,791 of OV884012.1, forward strand.
CTCTACCGTCTTTTCAACAAATGTTTTCCAAATCGCGTTATGATCCATAAAACAATGTACCTTCGAACTAATCCATACTAATTAGCATAATAATTTAGTTAAGTAAAAAAAAATTAAAACAACTTGTACGCTTTTCAAGCAATTTAAAACCTTGCAAAATTTGAACTATTATTACTATAAACTTTGTAAAATTTCAACACCCGTTATAAACAACCAATTCAACAAACCGAACGCAGCAACATAATATTGTGGATCCACTTAAAAAAAAAAAAAAAAAAAAAAAAATTTCATAAATTTTTTTATTTATAAGGGAAGGCAATTGTAACATTCATGATATTTGAGAATATCATGACCAGCCACCCTCCCACTTTGTCCAGCATCTGCCCTTATGCTCTTAGGAGTGGGGATGGGATGAAGGGCCAGCCTTAGCCAGTCTTAGCCTAACAGCCAGAGGGCGAACAAGAGCAAGACCCCGACTTGGCGGTATCCAACAGAAGAAGAGGAGAAGAAGAAGAAGAAGAAGAAGAAGAAGAAGAAGAGGAGATCAACAGTAACGTTGATTGGATTAAACGGAGATCATCGATTGGGTGATATAGATATTGTTTTTTTATTATTATGGATCCATTAAAAAGAGATTGAGCTCAATTTTCATTTTTTTTATATAACTAATTAGTAGTAACTATCCTTGTTCAAAAGGAATTGAATATTTTTTTATATAATTAATGTCAGCACTATTTATAATTATAATTATTTGTTATAACCATTTTACTTGTATATATTTCACAATTCCCAGTTTCTCAATTTATTAATAACTATAACATTAGCCTTGAGATCGGGCGATTCAATCGGGATAATTTCCTATGTCGAAGACATAAAAACAAGTTGAATTAAAGATCTCATGACGGACCTACCAAATTAGTTAAGGTCAATTGATCTAATAAAATAGAGAAATAAAATGGTAAAATATGAGGTAGGTTTCAATATATATATCTATATATATATATATATATATATATATATATATATATATATATTAGTATACTTTTTTTGTTATAAGTAGAATAATACTACAAATAGTAATTTAAATATAATAGGTACTAATAATATATTTTTTTTTTTGTTAAGCTCTCTAGTTAGAAATTCAGGATGAGGGAAAAATATAGCTCCATACATAGAATATTTAGGTTAATCGAATCCTTATACTAGGAGTACCTGCTTGAAGGTGGTGTGGGAAGATTAAGGGGTGTGGGAAGCCTCGGTGGAGGTTGGTTGTTTCGGTACAGTGGTGAGAGTACACTGGTGGCTGGGCCTAGAGTTCCTCTAGGCATGTAGTGTATTCTTATTTAGTCTGATTTCAGTGATGGGGCACCCACTATAGTGGCCCATATATCTACCACCCACCCCCCATAGTGGCACCCCCACCCACTATAGTGGCACCCCCACCCACTATAGTGGCACCCACTAACTAGTGACATGATGTCCACCATTTCCCCTGCTTTACTCGATCTTGTGAGTTGCCATCGTGCCGGTAGCGGTGGTGATGTCATGTCTTTGAATAGAGGGTTTAGACTGTGTTTCATCGAGTCGAAAAACTTGATTTGTCTTCTTTTGATGACGTCGGTGATGGTGAGGAGCTCGAACTTTTCGTGCATGTCAGAAGCCTTCATTTCACTAAAGGGGGTATGCCAGAGTGCCGTTCGCAGGATCTTGTTCTGAAAGCTCTAGAGGCGAGTTATGGTGCTGGCATGTAGGAATCTAAAGAGTGGTGTCCCAAACAGTGAGCTGGCCTCAGGACGCTCTTGCATATCAAGAGTTTCAGTCGAAGGGATATGGCCTGGCTTGTGATGAGATGCTGGAGAGAGTAGTAAGTTCTGCGTACTCGTTTCAATTTCTTCTGCAAATGTGTGCCGAACGCCATGTGTCTACCTGCGTTGATGCCTTGGTAGCAGATGCTGTTGGCAAGTTGACATTGAGTCCCGTCTATGGTGAAGCTGGGTGGACGCTTTCTTTTCCCATGCTGGAAAGAGAAGATGATACCCTGAGTCTTGGCTGGGTTCACCTGAATGTGGACAGCTCGCAACCTGTCGGCGATTAATTGACTGGCACCCTCAGCAGCCTTAAGAGCTTTCGCTGGGTTGAGGCTGGTGCTGTAGACCCCTATATCGTCCGCAACTACCTCACAATTGGAATATGATGCTCCTACTATGTGCGCGGTGTATATGTTGAAGAGGAAGGGTCCCAGCACCGACCCTTGGGGAACTCCGACAACGAAATCTCTTTTGGTGGTTAATACGGCTCCTATTAGCACAGAAAATGTTCTGTCTGCTAGGTTGGAGGATATAATGTTCTGGAGTTGTGCAGGAAATTTGTGCTCGTTCAGGCGTCGCAGGAGTGTACGATGATCTACGGAGTCAAATGCCTTCGTGCAGTCAAGGGAGATCATCGCAGTGACTCTGCTGTGGCGCATGTTTGTTGCAACGTGCTGCTGCAGTTTTACAAGGTTGCAGTCCGAGCTAGGCCCTTTGGTGAAGCCGGTCTGTTGAGTTGGTATGATGTCTTGGGCGTCACAGTGCCTGGTGAGATGGTCATAGAGAATCCTCTCGTAGATTTTTGACAACTGGGTCAGCAGACTGATGGGCTTGTAGTGAGCTGGCTCATACCCATTCTCGGCCGGTTTCAACAGTGGGACGACAACGGCATGCTTCCACGTCTGGGGAAAATAGTGTAGTCGCAGTGAGGAGTTTAGGATGTTCACTATGTGGGATATCCCCTTCCGTGGTAGCTGCTTCAAAAGGATGTTTTGGATGTTGTTGTCCCCTGGTGCTCTGTTGTCTCTGGTGCGACGAATGATTGCTGCAACCTGGTGGTAGGAGGTATATATAGCAGTTAGCGTAGGGGTCCGCCGGTCGGGCGCTGTGATTGGATCACTTTCTCTATCCCCTCTCAAATGGTCAGCGAGTATGTCGGCCTGCTCTGCAACATTTCGGTGATTTGAAGCAATATCGCCTGGTATGGCCATATTCCTGGCAATTCTGGCACATGGGGATGCCACGTTGCTCATTATAGGTGCTTACTCGGAATAGCACGTTATTTACATGAGCTGTCTTCGGTCATGAGCTGTGCTGGTGAGCAGGAGCTTGTCCGAGTCGCAGTTGGCTCTTGGTCTTCTGTAAACTCCTGACACTATCATGTTCTTCGTGAGCCGTATCTGGAGCATTACGATGTAGTGGGAGGGCCCTAGGGTCACGGTTGGGGGTAATCTCCTACAGGGAACTCCGTACTTATGCATTTTAGCATCTTTGGGCATCAAATAATTTTTTTTCGATATTGATGACTTTAGTTAATTATAGTCTAGGTATTACAAACTTATTATTACGGACAGATACATTATTTTTTGATACTGATTAAGTTTTTAATGACATATCATTATTTTCTATATGGCAGGTATAACAGTTGAATCATCAGGACATCAAAATAAACTAATGAACATAATATGATGACTTTAATAAAACGCCAGTTGAGTTAAGGTAGTGAACACGGTATTGATTCGCAGACATTTTGTGAATATAGTTACAACAAAAACACCTTGATGAAATCGAGCATTGGTGCAACCAATAGCGAGTCAAAGTTAATGAAGCAAAATGTTCCCAAATTACCTTCACGCTCTTCCGCAAGTCATGTCCACTAGTTTCTTTTAATTCAATTCCTTTCCCTGTATCAGAGATAGTAAGGTACTAGGGCTTCCATCTCGACAAACGGCTGACCTGGAACCCACATACGAGGCTAAAAAGACAAGAACTAAACAGACATTTAGGACAACTGTACAACTACTTCAAAGGACATTCTATCTCTCAATAGAAAACAAATTACTGATTTACAAAGTTATACTTAAGCAAATCTGGACATACGGAATAGATTTCGGGGTGACAGCAAAAAAGAGGAACATGAAGCGTATCCTATCTTTTCAATCTAACGTCCTGAAAGCAATAGTAAATGCCCGCTATTACGTCGCCAAAAAACCCTTCAAAACGATCTTAATATACTTTACATTCTCGAAATCATCCCGTCCAAGTTCATGAAATTCCATAGTAACCTATCCAACAACCCTAATCCCCTACTACAGTCATTGGACTGCACCACTCATCCCTATAATCCCTCCTTGGGACTAAAACGGCAGTGACCTCGTGACCTGTTATAAATCCGTAACAGTGGGAGTCCTGGCAATGTCCTGAGCTTATGTGGCTCTCGCGCTGTTGGTCAGCCTCCGCTGGCTCGTAACCGGTGACGCGGTTGACGGAGGAGCGTGGGAGACTTTCCAAGACTCCGCTTCCTCATTCACATAAGAGAGTGGTGAAAACCTTGTAGATTTGGGAGGCCTCTAGGGTGTTTGTAAATACTGTATGAGTGAGTGAATGAAAATTGTAAATATGGTATAAATGAAAACATTTATCACAATTACTTATTGCCCAATGAGGCAGATTGTAATTTTATTATGATAAGAATTCTAGATAAAATAAGAAAACCTACAGAAAATGCTCATATGATATTTAAGTTGCTTAGTTGATATAGCAATGACGTTGGTATTCCTTGAAACATTTTAAATTATTTTACAGATTTTTTAAGTTCTACTTCGTAAAGTAGTAACTGATATGTTATTTAACATTTATTCTGTGTAATCCATCGGATAAATTTGTGTGCACAATCCTGGCTCAGAGATGAAACTTGGTTTGTGCTCTTCAATTTGTAACTTCATAGGTGGCCACCCCCACTTCTTCTTGGACTCCACATTTAACCACGTGACGGCGTTTTTTCAAGCATTGGATTGGAGTTGCATGGCATGTTATATAATCTAGACATCTTTGAACTTATACCTTCCGACTTTATGAAATCCCATCGAAATATATCCAACCACCCTAATCCCCTAGCACAGTCACACATTACAATGCTTCACACATTCCTATAATCCTCCTCGATAGACTAATGCGGTAGTGACCTTGGGACCTGCTATATATAGATGACAGTGGGAGTCCTAGCAACGGCCAGTTTCTCCAAACATGTCCTGAGCGTCTGTGGCTCTCGCGCTCTTGGTCATGAATTGTGTTCTGACCAATACATCGTAAATAGTTATAAACAAATGACAACTTCAATGTTAACCATAGCAAAACTATCATGTATTTATATAATTTATTTAACAATGTCAATTACAGTAAATATTTTATAATACTTAAAAATAGCATGTACATAATATTTATTTGTCTTTTATATTTTTACCTGACTGTAACCACTGTTTATTTACAAAACTTATCAGTAAATGTTTAGTTCCACTAAACTAAGCTTTATGGCTTTATGGTAGCAACTATTCTAGAACCTTGAATGATGATCTTTGTGACAATACTTGAGTACAAAACATAAATATAAAATATCACAAAAAATAATGTACATTATATTGATTGATAAGTAAAGTGTTTACTACACTCTTTCATTTGGAAATCATATTCAGATAATTACATACATAATAGAAAACATATAAATTTTTTTGCACCTATTAATAATGTACAGATGGAAAAGATTTCATAAATTTTATATATTCCGTTTAGTGAATTAAGATACGTCAGCAGTTTAATAGTACGTAAGCTATATCACCACTGAATATGTAAGCTTAAGGACATTACGTTTACTATAATACTTATAAAAACGTTTTTTCTCAGTGGAACCAGGTAGATACAGGTCTGTGTTTAGAATTTAGAATGAGTTTTTAATCACTATGGTTATGCCTACTCTGCCTAATTCAATGCATCTCTTCCTTCTTTTTTGAGCTACTAAAACATACTTTTTATTTTTTTATTTTATAACATGCATATTGCATCTGTTAGGATTAAGCTCAACTCTCACCCCCTTGGGAAAGCTACACCAAGAAGACTACCACCTAAAATTCCAACACCTCCACCCGATCCACCAGCACCAGGTTGGATAACGGATGGTGGTGGTTGTGATGTGGGGAGGTGTGCCCCCTCTGCATGGAAGCCTGTCTCGTCCGCGTACCAGGTAACCTTGTAGACCTGGCCATCAGGAGCAGTGTAGGAGTAGGACCCTCTGGCCGTCTGTGCTTCTAATCCTTCTTGTCCCTGGTTCTTCAGGTAACCATCCTCTTGCACGCTTATCCCGTTATCAGTTTCATAACTGAAATATCATCAAATATAGATATAAATAAGTAAATACAGATAAATGTATCCAAATAGATAAATTGTTTGGTAATAATGTGGAATGACGAAAGATCACTTACATCTTATAGTTGCAGCAATAAGGACAAGATTAGTCAGTTGGATAGGTAGTTAAATTAAACGGTAAAACAAAACCAGGTAAAAAGAAACAACCCGTAAGGGCAATGTGGAAAAAAAATATAGGGCGCATGTAGCTTGAAGAAACTAAAAATTGTACAGCTTTTTACACCACGGATTTTCAGAGATCGAAATTTACGTTGAATTACCCTAAAAATTAGATGGTTGCCAATCACAAGTAGTTGGGATAAATAAGTACCAACTTGAAAATCCATGAACACAGTTAAGTTGAACTACATAAAGAGATATAATTAAAGCAAGGGCAACGCTAATGAACTTTTTAAAAATGACTTTATTCAACTTACACTACAACAAAGTTTTAAATAAAAGATTTAAATGGCTAAGCTACTAAATGGACATACTCAATGAATCACAGAAGGGGATTACTTATCTCTAGACGAGGAGCTCGTATATAAAGGATATGGAAAGGACTGAGGTCAGCATTATGATAAGGAGCTGATAGCGCGCTGAGTCAGCACTTAACTCCTCCCTGGGGAAAATTGGACATCACTCCTGAGATGGGATTGCTAGGAGTAGAAATTTGGTATGGGTTTGCCATGGGTAATAATGGTATAAAAGGAGGTGTTGTAGGAATAGGTTCTTTGGATTTCTTCTGTTTACATTTATAATAGATAATAATTCCTACAGTAAAACTTATTATGATTAAATTAATTATAATACCTCCATGAATAAAAGTAAAATCAAAGGTATCTACTATTTCTGTAAATTGGGGTATAGTTTGATTAATAGTTTCCATTTGAAGTTGGGTCATATTTGTGAATTTATTCATTGGCAAGGGAATTAAATTATAATTATGGGTGTACGTTTTGTTTAATATACAATCTTGTTTAGTAGTGTTAACTAATGCTATGTTAGGTAGGAATATACTTTCGTTCTTACAATTGGTTAGTTTAGTTTGATTAAAAATAATGTAAACTTTTAAATAATCATTAAATCTAATGTTAGTTGAAATTTCCTTAAGAGTACATCCCTTTATATTAGAATTTATAATAATATCATTTATACAATTGTTGTTAATAATTTCTAAATTTTTACAATAGTAATAATAATTAAGGATACGATTCCCTGTATGATAATTATTGTTTTTCTTAATAATTAATTTATCTACAATGTCTATTTCCTTATGAGTTTTATTAACAATGGTAGGTGTGGGTACAATAAGGTATCCTGTATACGATTGTTCGTGAATGGGTAACTTTACAATTACATGAAATGAAGCATGTTGATATGAACAATAAATTTTTGTGTTTTCCCAGATAATAGTATTGTCATTTGAGATTAAAGTTATATTGTTTGATATTCCTTGAAGAATATCATTTAATAATTTGGAATGTATTACTCCGATTTTACAAAATTCCATTGTTAGAATGAGTTCGGAAATCCTTTTTTCTAATAGCTGTATGTGAGTAAGAAATGAATAAGATTTTTCCTCTATGTTTACTGTTCTCATATTAGATTGGGTCTCTCTTAATTTTGTGTTTATTCGTCCTATGTCACTATTAAACTTGTCAATGATTTGTTTATTTGTTGTTAAAATGATTAGTTCATTAATATTAGCCTGTCTGGTTGCTAGTGCTAATTTTTCAATTACGGAGTCATAGTGTTCTTTATCTTTGGCGTCCATGTTTCCCGTGACCCGTGAAATTACTTCGCCTAATCCGTTTATTATTCCGCGTTTCTGTCTCTTAGAATGAAATTTTATTAAATTTTCTTGATTGATTAATAAATTGTTGTATTCTTTAATTATTTCATAGATACTAGACTAATAATAATATTTGTATATTACTTCGTTAATTTTATTAATTTCGTCAATAAGTATTGTAGAGTTATAGTAATGATACGTTTCGTAGTATTTATCTATTATTCGGATATTGTTTATTTTATATTGTAATATTTCGTCATTATTCGTTAGGTCTTGTATATTAAGTGCTGTTGCGGCTACTAGGACCTGGGTCAAGATGAATGTCAGCGTCATTGTCTTGTAACAAAATATTTTTTCTTTTGTTTATTTCGTCTTTTAATGTTATTTATGTGTGTGTTGCCTATTTTTATTTTATTGTATGGTAAATTCTTTTTTGGTTTGATTCTAGGTGTTTTGACAAATTCTTCTGAGTTAAGCACAGGAGGTTCTTTACGATTTTGATTAAGTTTTTCATTACGGGTTTCTTTAATGAATTCTACTTTCTGTTTTACTTCCGTATGTAAGTCTTTTAGTTGTTGGAAATAATTATTAACATGTACTTCTTGTATGTCTTGTGTATCATATGATTCTTTTGTTTTTCCGAATGTTATTTCATTTGGAGTTAATTTTAAATTTTGATTAAGAGTATTATTGTAAGCTATCGTGCTTGTTTGTACGATTCTTTCAAATTTGTTATTCTTGTTTTGATTGATGTTTATTCTCATTATTTCATTAAAAGTAGCATGACATTTGTTTAGAATACCTAATGAATTTGAATAGTTTTTGCTAGTGTAATGTATTTCTATATTAGTCGCTTTGCAAAATTGTTGTATTAATATGTTGTTAAATTTCTTTCCATGATCAGATATAATTCTTTCTGGAATTTGATATAAACTTATGTATTCCTCTAGAACTTGGCAAATAGTTAGAGCATTTTTGTTATTTAATATTCGTGTGTAAAGTCTTTTGGAAAATGTATCAATGGATGTAATATGATTTTTTTGTCATAAAATGTTAAGTCAATCATAATTTCTTGAAATGGTTTGTCCCGTGTAGGAGTTGTTACAAATTTACTTTTTATTGGTTTCCTGTCATATTTGGTTACTTTGCAGGTTTCACATTTATTTATTAATTCGGTTATTTTATCTTTTATGTTAGGAAAATAAATTGTTCGTTTTAATTTATCATATGTTTGGCAATAAATACCATATGTTTTATTAGGATCTTAGAATTCTAATAATAGTTCATTTATTAATTCAATATTATTTATAAAAATAGTGTACCTATTTTTTTCAAATATCTTCTCATAAGTTACTTTATTTGCTCCGCGTTTAACAATTATTTGATTTTTTTCGACGTTAATACATTTATCTTTTTCCACTAACCATACTTGTCCGTTATTATTGTTTTGTGAGTGTAGCGTTATTAGGCTTTCTAATTCTTCGTTAGTTAGTATTGGTAATTCCTCTATTGTTTCTAAGTTATCATCCGAAGTATCGTCATTATTTATCTCTTCACTGTCAGTTATATCTAGTAATTGGTCTATAAAGGCCTTAATCAATTAAATGGATTTCAAGCATTTAAGGAATATTCACGATCTGCGAATGGATTAAGTGATAATGAAATCACAAAGTTTCACTTGGACAGAATTTAGGGAGAATTATCTTGACGATAGTTCCATAGGCTTTACTAGGTTTACTAATTCTAATACTATTCTTTTTGTTTAAACTTTCTACAGTTTATGTGTCATCCGATCAGTATTATTAAATGAGAATAATAAAAGAAAATAATTCATTATTGAATGAGAATAATAAAAGAAAATAATTCATTATTGAATGAGGATATTAAAAGAAAATAATTCATTATTGAATGAGGATAATAAAAGAAAATAATTCATTTTTGAATGAGGATAATAAAAGAAAATAATTCATTATGAATTATGGAGAATGAGAATATTAAAAGAAAGAAAAAACTTTCTTTTTTTTTTCTTTTTATAGTCATACTCTATTCCACAAAAAACATCCCTGAAGTTATTTCTAAACTCTTGCAATTCATTCATTTTAATGTTGTTCAAATCAAACATGCAAAAGGAAATTTCATCTTTTATCTGGCTTTCGAATTGATCGGGGTACCTATAATTCCTTGTGTAAATTGGGTCATTATTTTTGGTATTTATTCCGATGCTTTATCAAATTAGTAGCTTGCAGTTTTTCGTTGTCTTTTTTTATTACTTCACCATTATTTTAAATTATTTTTATTACTTTGTTAGTTAAGTATGTCGGTAAATGTTCTGTTCTTAATCCATTGTTTGTTTCCTGTTCGTTGTCCATTAAGTTTATTTCGTTCTTTGAGTCTTTAAATTTGAATATATTGTCTCCGATCACTATGTGATTTTCCGTACAATTTATATTCATTTTTAAATTCCTCATCGTTTCGAAACCTAACAGAATGTAAAAACCTATTGGAAAATGGGTAGACTAAAAATTCAGTCAGTTGGTCTATACCCAATGCATTTTTGATATTTACTACAACGCTTGAATTACCGTCGTTGTAACCCGCGGGCGTTTTGATAGAAAATTCCTTTTTTCTTAATGTAAAGTTATGTTTTTTCACTATGTCTGGGTGTATATAATTTTTCGTCGCACCCGTATCAATTAACCATTTGTTTTTTTCAAAATCTATAATGTATGGTAAGTCGTTAGTATAATGTAGTTCTTCGCATTGTTTATTATTATGTTTTTTTGCCGAGTATGTTTGGTCTCTTTTATTTTTATTTTCTAATTCCGAGTATGTTTGGTCTCTGTTGTTCTTATTATTTAATTCCGAGTATGTTTGGTCTCTTTTATTATTAACTAAGATTGGTCCTGCTCCTATAAGGGAGGTGGATTGTTTTATTATTATTATTTAAGATTGGTCCTGCTCCTATAAGGGAGGTGGATTGTTTTATTATTTTATCATTATTTAAGCTATTATTATTGACTAGGCTTTTATTATTTAAAATATCATTATTTAAAATTGTTTCTTTTCCTCTAAGGGAGGTGGATCGGTTTGTATTTGTCCCGAGTCTAAAAAACTGTTTTCCGTGCGGTCTAGTCTCTCTTGTAAGTCTTGGATTATTTTATCTTTGTCGTTTTCAATATGATGTGCTCTGTCACTAACTGTACGCATGGAAACTGCCTGTGGGTAAGATTGAATTTGTTGATTGTTTATCGGTTGGTTCCGTTCTTGATTTTGTCGCGGTTGATTAAAATAATTATGTTGTTGTTGCGGATTCCATTGTTGTTGGTAATTATATCTTTGTTGTTGTTGGGGTTGCGCGTTGTTATTATCATTATTATGTTGGTAATCGTATCTTTGTTGTTGTTGTTGTTGGTGGTGTTGGTGTTGTTGTTGTTGTTGTTGGTGTTGGTGTTGTTGTTGTTGTTGTTGTTGTTGTTGTTGTTGTTGTTGTTGTTGTTGTTGTTGTTGTTGTTGTTGGGGTTGGGGTTGGGGTTGCGCGTTGTTATTATTATAGTTATTATTGTACCGTGGTCTGTATTGTTGAAAATTAGGGTTATAGTTATTTCCCTTGTATCCCTGATAATTGTTATGTGATCTTTGTCGGTATTGTTGTTGGAATTTATCAGATTGTTTATTATAATGTTGTATTGGTTTTTCTTCTGTCGCGTCTTTATTGAATACATGGTTCCCGTGTACTGATTCTACCACGAATGAGGCTTCTTTCCTTTAAATGTTGTAAACGTCATTTAAAGTTCGGTAACGTATATGTTGTAAAAATATCGCTATAGTCGGATGTAAGCTTTTGACAGCTTCTTGACTAATGTCGTTGTCATAGCGCGCGATTTCTTGGTCTTTGTCTCGTATCTCGTTGTCCGTGTATATTCTCACATCGTTTTATTTGTAGTCGTTCGATGTATTCAATAGGGTTTTCGTTATGTCTAGGTTTTGTGTTGGAGATTTCTCTAGCTAATTTGCAAATTGATCGATTGTCCTGGTAGTGTCGTCTAAGAAATTCGAGTAGTTCTATTACCGAGTTAAACTGTTTGTCAAATGTCGCGATTTTAACGTTCCCTTCTAATTTGGTTTTAGCACACATAAGAATAAGTTCTTCGTTTCTTACTCTATTTGGGTTATCGGCTTGACAAAATCTAGATAGTAAGTAAGTTACGTTGTTAATGTACAATATAAGATTTTCTGTTTTTCCATTATAACTTGGAATGAATGTGCAATCGCTATTTTTAATTTTTTCATGTTCCATCTCTAAATTTGTTTCGTTCCCGTTTATATTTCTAATAGAATTTAATCTTTCAACCAAAGACATATATAAAGAATAAAAAAAAAAAATAAAAAAAAAAATTTAGTACAATGTTGTTTTCATACCCTGGTGTAGTGCTTGTTGTCAAGAGGTCCCTTCTAAGGCTTCTATTAGCTCTGCTGGTTCCTAATGTTTGTTGACCTGAGCGTAGGATATTTGCAAATATCGGCAGTTCCTCTTCTGAAGTCGGTTTTGTTGAGCCCTTGCCCCACAGTGACGTCATTCTTGTAGAGTGAAGACTGTTGAGTTCTACTGGATCGTCTATGATCGATATAAAAATCTCGGTTGTCTGTAGTGCCCTCAGGTCCCTGTTCAGGCGCCAATTAAAGCAAGTGCAACGCTAATGAACTTTTTAAAAATGACTTTATTCAACTTACACTACAACAAAGTTTTAAATAAAAGATTTAAATGGCTAAGCTACTAAATGGACATACTCAATGAATCACAGAAGGGGATTACTTATCTCTAGACGAGGAGCTCGTATATAAAGGATATGGAAAGGACTGCGGTCAGCATTATGATAAGGAGCTGATAGCGCGCTGAGTCAGCACTTAACTATATGAATACCGCAACTTACAAAGAAACAATGTATTCTATATTCGAAGTTTTTGGTTAGGTAGGTTACCCGTAAACATAGGAGTTTCCTGACATTTGTCTTGGACTCAATTCGTGTTTGTTACAGGAAGGAGGTAGTCTGCTGTCTTGTGGTGTTGAGAGCCTGTGAGCCTGAGAATTAATGAATCAAAATAAAAATAACATTTTATAAATGGTTCAGTACGAGGCATAAAAATACATATATATGTTTGTGATTTCACAAAATCATAAGAAATTAAATGGAAATTACATTTTAATTCCAACCAGTTTTGTTACAATGTCGTTCTTAATGTTAAATTAACCTAACGTTTATCGCTTACCTGTATCTGTAGGATCCGTCGATGTTGGGTTCATTCAGGTAAGAAATTATGTTATATTGCGGATTCTGAGCCACTGCTACAGCCAGCACCAACGACATCCAAACCTGAAATATTTCACAGGGGGGGGGGGGGTCAATGCTGTTGTTAATATATGATATAATTAAAAATTTGTTAATATACGTAACTCTCTAAATAAAGCAGCAAGCATAAATATGGCTGTGATTTGGTGTGGTGTAACAAAAATTATTTACGATAAGAAATAATTGTGTCACGGACCTGACTTGAACCTTGCACTTTCAATAACGACCTGGCCGTGGCACTATTATTCTGTTGCTCTGTTTGTTTGGTGTTAAGTTCAGTTAAAGAGAGAGGAAAGGAAGGGTTGAAGCCTTACACTTGTATTTTACGTTTAACACGTACTTAAATTCAAAAAGATAAAACCCCTCCTATAATTTATTTTATTACTTATTAAATTAATTCAAAGAATGAACCCCTACATTGGACAAGGAAATGAAAAACCCCCGGCATTATAAAATACAATTTTCATCGGTCTTTAAAAAACAAAACTTTTATAAAATTCAAGATACTACAAGATGTAACAATGTGGTTTTTATTGCTCAAACATTTTGTATTATTTCATTAGTTTATTTAAAGTTATCTTTTACAAAATGATAAACTAATGGATCGCACAATATTGTCTTCAAAATGTATCCTGGGTAATGCATGAAATAACGTTGTATTTATGACAGAAAAATATGAACACAATCAATAGAAATAAATCTGAAAATCGTAATAAATGAGATTGTAAAAACATTTGCTGATGAATTGCTAGATCACATGCAAACATATAGATCCATATGTAATTGTGTTTAAACTAATGACACCTAATGGCAAAAGCAGGTGAATATGCACTAACTATCCTCATTGTGTGCAGTATTTGTGAGTGCAGTCCTGGCTCAGAGATGAGACTCGCTTTGTCCTTTTCAACCTACACCTTTATAGGGGGTCATCCCCCCTCCTTCTTTCCAAACCTAGCAGTCGGGATCTCAAGATAATCATTATATAACTGTACGTTTAACCTTATGTAACTTTTTTGAAGGACTTGACCGGAGATGCGTTACTTATATATAAGTAATATAATTAAATTTGATATTCAATTGAAATTTGCTGACTTAACAAACTGGGGAGTACAACTACAATTTTTATTAAGATAAAATTACAATCTGCCTTTATTAGGAAATAAGTAATTGAGATAAATGTTATCATTCATACCATATTTACAATTCATCATTCACTCGCTCCTTCATACATTATTTACAAACAGCCCAGAGGCTCCCCAAGTCCACAAGGTTGTCACCTCCCTCGCATGCGAAGGAGGATGCGGAGTCTTGGGAAATCCCCTACGCTCCTACGTCAGCCGCGTCACCGGTTAAGAGCCAGAGGAGGCTGAACAAGAGCGCGAGAGCCACAGACGCTCAGGACATGATTAGAGAAACTGGCCATTGCCAGGGCTCCCACTATCACTTGATTATAGCAGGTCACGAGGGAACTGCCGTTTTAATTTCCGAAGAGGATTATAGGGGTGAGTGGTGCAGTGCAATGACTGTGCAGGGGATTAGGGTGGTTGGATAGGTTACTATGGAATTTTATGAACTTGGCAGGGATGAGTTCAAGAATATAGGGTATATTCAGATCATTGTAAAGGGTTTTGTTGCTGTCGTAATAAGGGGCATTTACTATTGTTCTCAGGACTTTTTATTGAAAGGATTGGATGCGCTTAATGTTTGACTTTTTCACTGTCCCCCATAGCTCTATTCTGTATGTCCAGATTGGCTTAAGTATAACTTTGTAAATAAGTAGTTTATTTCCTATCGAGAGACGGGATGTCCTTCTGCTGCTAACTAACTGGTACTTATGGACGCTACGAACAAACAACATTATGACAATGTCATAAGTGAAGTTGAACGTAAGAACTTTAATACCGAACATAATATTGAAAAGATAGTAAACATGAATAAACAAATTATACTATTAAGACGGATATTAAATTAATAAATGAAAATTTTAATAAGGGTAGAGGCATGATTTGTGGTCTGACTAATAATAATGGTTAATAGTTATAAACAAATGACAACTTCAATGTTAACCATAGTAAAACTATCATGTATTTAATAAATAAATAAACGCAATAAACATGTATAATACTATACTTTATTTAACAATGTTAATAACAGTAAATATTTTATAGTAGTTAAAAATAGCATGTAGATAATATCTATTTGTTTTTTATATTTTTACCTGACTGTAACCACTGTTTATTTTTAAAACTTATCAGTAAATGTTTAGTTCCACTAAACTAAGCTTTATGGCTTTAGTGTTGCAACTATTCTAGAACCTTGAATGATGATCTTTGTGACTATACTTGAGTACAAAACATAAATATAAAATATTACAAGAAATAATGTACATTATATTGATTTAGAAGTAAAGTTTTTATTAACACACTTTCATCTGGAAATCATATTCAGTTAATTAGATACATAACAGAAAACAAATAAATTTTTTTGCACCTATTAATAATGTACAGATGGAAAAGATTTAATGAATTTTATATATTCCGTTTAGTGAATTAGGATACGTCAGCAGTTTAATAGTACGTAAGCTATATCACCACTGAATATGTAAGCTTAGGGACATTCCGCTTACTATAATACTTATAAAAACGTTTTTTCTCAGTGGAACCAGGTAGATACAGGTCTGTGTTTAGAATTTAGAATGAGTTTTTAATCACTATGGTTATGTATATTCTGCCTAATTCAATGAATCACTTCTTTCTTTGTTTCATTGCAGTTGTGAGTTTACTAAGACATACTTTTAATTTTATAACATGCATATTGCATCTGTTAGGATTAAGCTCAACTCTCACCCCCTTGGGAAAGCTACATCAAGAAGACTACCACTATAACCTCCGCCAGCTCCAGGAAAACCACCTGGTTGGATAACGGATGGTGGTGGTTGTGATGTGGGCAGGTGTGCCCCCTCTGCATGGAAGCCTGTCTCGTCCGCGTACCAGGTAAACTTGTAGACCTGGCCATCAGGAGCAGTGTAGGAGTAGGACCCTCTGGCCGTCTGTGCTTCTAAGCCTTCTTGTCCCTGGTTCTTCAGGTAACCATCCTCTTGCACGCTTATCCCGTTATCAGTTTCATAACTGAAATATCATCAAATATAGATATAAATAAAATAAATACAGATAAATGTATCCAAGTAGATAAATTGTTTGGTAATAATGTAGATTGACGAAAGATCACTAACATCTTATAGTGGGAGCAAGAAGGTCAAGACGAGTCAATTGGATCGGTAGTTGAATTTAAATCAGAGCCAGGCAAAAAGAAACAACCCTTAAGGGGAATGAGGAAAAAAAAATGAAGGTGAATGTACCTTGAGAAACTAAAATTTGGACAGCTTTGCACACCACGGATTTTGAGAGACCAAATTTACATTGAATTACTCTAAAAATTAGATTGTTGATAATTACAAGTAGTTGGAATAAATAAGTACCAACTTCAAAATCCATGAGCACAGTTAAGTTGAACTACATAAAGGTATATGAATACCGGAACTGTAGAATGTATTCTATGTTCCAAGTTTTTGGTTTGGTAGGTTACCTGCTAACTTAGCAGTTTCCTAACATTTGTCTTGGACTCAATTGGTGTTTGTTACAGGAAGATGCTGTATGATGAGAGCCAAGTCTCAATTTACATCACACATGATTGCTGTGTGACTACTTTTATGCAACTCCTGAGCAAGGTGTCTTTGTGTTTTTGAGTCTGTGTTTCCAAGAGAATGGTCTTTGTTTTTTGTCAAAGACGAACTAATCTGTCCCGAAGGTTCACGTGTACGAAGTACATTTTGTTGTTCATGGATGAGCTGGTTGTCGGTCAATCTTATAGCCATAAATGATTATGATCGGAAATTATTATATTTATTTAAACATGTTGGTCCTTCAACACCGTACACTAAGACGTTGAGCTCTTTAACTTGATATTCTGCTCAATATATAATTATATAAAATTATTAATTATTTAAGCAAATTACTCATGCTTCATCAAATTATATTTTCTTATGATTAGGTTATATTTTTAATTGTCCCCTATCTTAGATGAGGTGTCTCAATAAAACATAATGTATCTAGCTAAAACAGGAAACATCAAACTCTTTACAGGTACATAAATAACAAAATAGTAACTTGTAGAACATGGATAAATATAAACGTACTGATCCCCTAAAGTTTTGATTGACGTACTGATTTGATCGACTGATGCCCTAAAGGGGAGTTTCCTCCAGGAACGGTAACCGATGGACCATGAGGCCTTTGTAACATTAGAACAGGGTCCTACTAATTCTTCTGCATGTAATCCCGCCTCGTCAGCGATCAAGGTAACCTTGTGGGCCTGACAAACAGGAGAAGTCCACTAATAGGACTCTTCGGCCTTCTATGCCGTCAAGCCCTTGTTGTCTTTGGTTCTTCAGGTAGTCATCCTGAAGAATCCTCCCTTAACCCGTTATCAGTTTCATAACTGGAAGTTTATCAAATACGATGAAAAAAAATTGAACTCGATTGTGTTCCATCACACAATTTAAAGTTTCGTTACGTTGTAGTAACAATTTAATAACTATTTTGTTGCGGTTTGAAAAACAGTAATGGAAATTTGTTAATTAGAACTATGATTTAATTAGGCATTAAATTTAGTATCATACTAAAAATTAAAAGGCTGTATTTTGTAATATTGCAGCCTTCTAATTCATAATTTAGTGACACGCACTCTTGATTTGTCGAGAGGGCTAAAATTTCCACCACCCTCTACAGTGAACAGGGTACTCAAAAATACCAGAACATACGGACTATTTGACAGACACACAGGCGGTACATACGTATTTCACATTTTAACTAAATCGACAAATGCCTGCAAAGATAGGAGAAATAATTTTTAATATTTTGCATCCACACCAACTGATCATTGAATTTGACCTTAGTGTTACAGTATTTTGACAGTCAGGTTATCTTAACCGATGACGTGTGTCATCAATGAAAGGTATGTCAACTGACTCCTTTTTTTTGTCAATAACAGGCCTTGTGGCTTGGGTCAAAGGAGCTTTGCAGAAAACTGATGTGGCGCGAGATAGACAGAACCCAGAGACATAAATCAAGAACAATATTAAATTGTGGCTCAAAAGTCAGTAGATGTGGCAACACCGTGATTGGCTTAATTAGTACTTGATAATGACAGCTTGAGGATTTTCGTATTATATATAATCTATTCCAATCATAATGTTAATTGATAAACATAAAAATAAGATTTTATAAATAGTTCAGTAAGAGTCATAAAAATACATATATATGTTTGTGATTTCACAAAATAATAAGAAATTAAATGGAAATTACATTTTAATTGCAACCAGTTTTGTTACAATGTCGTTCTTAATGTTGAATTAACCTAACGTTTATCGCTTACCTGTATCTGTAGGATCCGTCGATGTTGGGTTCATTCAGGTAAGAAATTATGTTATATTGCGGATTCTGAGCCACTGCTACAGCCAGCACCAACGACATCCAAACCTGAAATATTTCACAGGGGGGGGGGGGGGTCAATGCTTTTGTTAGCATATGACACAAATGAAAATTTGTTAATATAGGTAACTTCCTAAATAAAGCAGCAAGCATAAATATGGCTGTGATTTGGTGTGGTGTAACAAAAATCATTTATGATAAGAAATAATTGTGTCACGGACTAGACTTGAACCCAACACATTCAATAACCACCTGGCCGTGGCACTATTATTCTGTTAGTTCGGTGTTAAGTTCAGTTCAGTTAAGTAGCCTTACACTTGTATTTTACATTTAATACGTACTTAAATTCATAAGGATATTATAAAATCCTCTCCTATAATTTATTAATATTACTACTTAAATTAATTCAAGGAATGAACCCCTACATTGGACTGCTATTAGAAAAAAAAAAACATGAAGAAGCAGAACAAAACTGATTTGGTTGAAAAGTGACAAAGGAAATGAAAAAAAAAACCTGTAATATAAAATATAATTTTCATCGGTATTTAAAAAAAAAAACTTTTGTAAAATTCAAGATGCTACAAGATGTAACAATGTGATTTTTACTGCTCAAACCTTTTGTATTATTCCATGAGTTTATTTAAAGTTATCTTTTACAAAATGTTAAACTGATGGATTGCACAATATTTTCTTTAAAATGTATCCTGGTATAATGCAAAAAATAACTTAGGATTTATGACAGAAAAAAACCCAAGAACACAATCAATAGAAATAAATCTGAAAATCGTAATAAATGAGATTGTAACGACACTTGCTGATGAAATTGCTAGATCACATGCTAACATCTAGATTCGTATGTAATTGTGTTTAAACTAATGACACCTAATGGCAAAAGCAAGTGAATGTGCACTCACTATCCTCATTGTGTACAGTATTTGTGAGTGCAGTCCTGGTTCAGAGATGAGACTTGCTTTGTCCTTTTCAACTTACACCTTTATAGGTGGTCATCCCCCCTCCTTCTTTGGCCCCCTCGTCTAGCTGTCGGGTTCTCAAGAAAATCAACTTCTATCTGTACGTTTAACCTAATGAAATTGTTTCAAGGACTTGACCGGAGATGCGTTACTTTTATAAACTTAGAATTAAATTTGATATTCAATTAAAATGTTGCTGACTTAACAAACTAAAAATGCTCCTTACTCGACTTTTAGAGTATGGAACATTGGTAATTCAACGTTAAAAGTCTTTTTCCATATTAGGCTTGGAGATATTTAAATTTCTAGTTTTATTATTTATACTGTGTTTTGTAATATGATTTTATTTACAATAATATACAATCAACACATCGTTAAGTACCTTCTTAACCCCTAATTTTAATTTTTGTGTAATTAATATTATATATATATAAACTATTAAATGTACAAACAAATATATATGAGCTATAGAGCATGCGCTGTTAGAGATATGCGCTTTTAGTGCATGATTTGCGCTTTAAGCACTTTTTATAAAACTATCACTGCCTGATTACGGTTAACATTTTTCATAATGCAAAGGGACCAGGTGATGGGGTTAACCAAAGGGAGAGACCTAAAACTATCTTAAACCTTAGGTGTTTTCTCCTTGCCTTCCTGCTGCCAGGGATGGGGAATGGAGGAGGAGATATCGTGTTGAACACGGTATTTGTAAGTTATTGCAGTGAGTCAAAGATTTTGGTATGTCTACGGAGAATGGACTCATCTACAGTAGGCATCTCCAAATCTTCGTGAAGCTATCTATCGTAAAAATATGGCTTGTATCAAAGTATTCCGTTTTGAAATTATTGGCTGTGGCTTAAGTAAGATGACTAAACAAGCAGGCCTGAGTGTGACTTGTATACTGTGTCATCAGCTTGAGTCGCAGGGATAGATTGAGGGATGTCAGTAATTGGCTGAGCCGTTATGACTTCTTGCGTACTTGTTGTAATTTTCTCGCAAAATGGCCAAAAAAAAGGAGGTGTTGATCCATTTTTATACTCAAATATACGATGCTGTTTGCAGGAGAATCCTGCTATGTTCTTGCAGTGTAGGATGAGGACACTGGTTTTTTTCCCTTCTCAAATTAAATTACATAATCAGTCTTACCAATGTTTACAGTAATGTTTCATCACAAGCTGTTTCTGCCCGTCGAAGAGGTGTCTTGGTGCTCATGCTACTACTGTATACCACAATGTCGTTGGCGAAAGCAGCAACTGTGGTGTTCTTGTAGCGGGCTCCGCCAACTTTAGACGGATACACGTTGAAAAGTACTTGTCGGAGCACGGCTTCTTGAGGTACTCCCCAGGTCAGAGGCACAGATCGGAGCAGCTACCTCCTACTAACACCCGCAACGGTCGCTTATTTATGAGATTATTGTATAGAGCTGCTCCGGGCATTACTGGTCGCAAAGCATCAGTTATATAATATTCAGGTTTAGCTGAAACATATACTTCAGTTGAGACATATGGTCTCCCCTTCCTTTTGTCTTTTAACCCAATCCTAACCCTTTGCTACCTGCTAGGGCCTTCGACAGAACACTTGTGCTTTAGCCTTAGCCAAAGAATGTCCTAGTGCTGTAATTCATTAATATTTGTATATATACCAGTGTTTTGATTGTTATTCATAATAAAGTTTTTTAAAATACTCTCCTCAAACAAGATTATTTAACTGGCGCACCGAACAGGTACCTGGCAGTATACACAGTAAATTCAAGGAAGTCCACCATTTAGAGATCCCTCATTTGGCAATGGACAGTGAGACCACTCCAATAGCGTGAGAAGACCGATGCAAAAGCCTCTGGAAAGAAACCCCACAGGAAAGGACTTCACCGATATTGGGTACTGATCTATTTCAATAGATTTTCACCAGGTAATACCCTAAAGAAATTTGATTTATCTGAGGATGTTGAAGGAAGAAAGAAAACTGGACTTCACTGAAGACATCATTCACTTGGTAAATACAATTATTATACACATTCTGACTTTATGACATCAGTAACTGACAGACTTAACCTTTTAAGAAACCTTTTGAAACAGAAAACATGGACGGAACTAATTACGTAATTAAAGATTCAGATTTTCATTTGATTCCAACTTCTGATGGGTCATCCGACACTTTAGTAGATTTTATTGACAGTATAAACTTAGTATTCGAATATTCATGCAATGCTAATAATTCACATAGAATAGGAAACCATCAAAGATTATTAGCACACGTCCGTAATAAACTTGTAGGAAAAGCGAGATCATGTAAAAAATTTTGTACTGACATAGGCCAATTACTTAATGTCATTAAAAATAAATTTAGAGACACTAAAATCATCCAGAAAAGTCTTTGTGAAATCTATGAAAGCAAACCCTATTACAATGAACATCCTTTAACATATATTGACAGACTAATGATCCTGCGAGAGGATTTAAGTGCTAGAATCAGAACTAATGACGAATTTGTTTTAGAAGAAAAACATGCAAAAATGGTTGAATACGATTTACAAATAGCTACCCATTGTAAGCTACATTCACACCCAGAATTAAACGCTTAACTTATTCATGTAAAATACGAAACGCTTGAAGATATCGAACAATTTCTAAAAAGAGAAACCGATGGAATTATAGAAAGAATTTACGATAAACCTCAAAATCGCGCACCCCAACAATCAGCTTATAAAGGGAGAAACTTTGACCCTCATAAACATTATGAAAGAAGACAACAATATCAAAACCAACAACAAAGAAATCCCAACTACCTAGGAAAAAATTATGATCCCAATTTTAAAAGAACATCGGAACAAAGACAATACCAAATACAACAAAATGATCAACAAAATTACCAACGATATACACCAAACTATAACCGAGACAATAATGAGAGACACAACTAATCATGGAAACCACATGAACAAAGACAGTACTTCAACAAGCCACAGCAAGAAATTATTCAAAACGAGCAACAGAGAGAGATCCAAACTGTCTCCATGAGAACCGCGAGTAACAGAGTTCATTATACGGAAAACGATAAAGACAATAAAATACAATTACTTACTAAATGGTTAAATTACTTAAAAGCTAGTCAAAATGATTTTTTTTAACTATGGCACGAACAAAAACGATCAGACTCCATTATACCAGAATATCATTTAAATTACACGGACTCGTAACTGAAAATTAAAGATAAAAAAGGCAAAACTTGGCTAATTGAGACCGGGGCATCTAAAAATTATATTAATCTAAATGCATTACCCGAGGGAACAGAAATCAATCGTGAAGACTTTGTCATTAAAACTCCGAGGGGAAAAGCTGAAGGTGCACACAGTGCAACAATACAACTTATACCCGCTGTTAGGAATTAGTGCAAAGGTAAAAATGTTAATATTTCCATTCAGCAACCGTTTCGATACTCTGTTAGGATACGAAAGAATGAAGGAATGAAAAGCCGAAATAAAATGCCATAATGACGAAATAATAATAAATGGTATTAAATTAAAAGAAAAAAGAGACCAAAAATACTCGGAAAATAAAACAACAGAAAAAGTAAAAAACAAATACACTCAAAATAAGGAAGACGAAACTAACTATAGTAATGATGGCATGGACATTGAAGAAATAGAATCACTCCCAGTAAAAGATAGTCCAGAATATGACACAATAACTTCAGATTTAGAGCAACTTATTCCCCAACAAACAGACGAACAGATAATACAAGACGACTTATGTTCTAATGAAGTGACTGCTTATTCCCAACGCTCTTCTAATAAGCAAATTTGTGTAGTAAACGACGACAAAATAGTAAATATAGAGAAACACCAAATAATCATAAAAAAGGACTATTAACTTTTCAAAACCGTTTGGAATAACTACACAAAATAAATCAATATGTTCAAAAACATCATGATGATAAAAGCCTAATGAATGACTTTGTAAAGACAAAAATAATAAAAGGTAAGACTGATCGAATAGAAAAACTAAACCAAAATCGGAAAGACATTCCGAAAATTTATAATGAACTATTAATGATAAAAATTACTACTCATGGAAAGCATGATAGTTATTATAAACCAGTAGGAAAATACAGAGATAAAAATGAAATAAAGAAATCGCATGCTAACAAAATTAAACAACCTCGCAAGAAATATCTGACACATCGAAAATATGTTTCACATAACAATGAATACACTTGCGCTGATTCGGACAATTCTATGGACTGCAAAAAACTTCTCTTAAGGTAACTGACCTGACTAACATTAACGGAATTGTACACTACACATTAAACAACGTAAAAGTAATTGAAAAATACTTCAAAATATACCACTTTTAAAACATATGCCTATTATAGTCAGAACTAACCAATATACAAAAAACATACTCTACTCTATAATAACTTAACAAACCTACCCTCTGATAGTAGATATGATACATGGAACCAAGAATAAAATTGACCTACTGAGAAATCATAATAGAAGACAAAGACGTGGATTGATAAATGGACGCTACGGACAAACATTCTGTCAATGTCATAAGTGAAGTTGAACGTAAGAACTTTAATACCGAACATAATATTGAACAGATAGTAAACATGAATAAACAAATTATACTCTTAAGACGGATATTAAATTAATAAATGAAAATTTTAATGAGGGTAGAAGCAATATGATAAGCATTGGCAAAGAAGTAGCTTTTCAAGATATTTATATAACTTTAACCAACTTATATAACAAACTAAATGACTCAACGCTAAGACATGCACAAAAAATGTAACATTAACTCCAAGAAAAATCAGAAATATTATGGCTTATGAGTAAAATACATTTTATTACACATGAGGAAATGCTCCATGTATTTATAGACCTGCCATTAGCAGAACCTCTTTGCTCATAACAATTCCTGTAAATAAAACTAATCTTTATTATTCTATTGATATACAAAAAAACACTAGTAGTAAGAAAAAAATGATAATTTTTATAACATTAATTGTAACTATCTTATGAATAACTATTATTTTACTAACCCTACTTTACTGCCTAATGAATGTATAAACAAAATATTATATTATTAGATTCTACAGTTCAATGTTATTATACTCAACATAAACTATCCAATATTAATTATATTCACGATTTAAGTTCATATACTATTATTAACGATCGTAAGTTAGAAAATTGCAACAAAAATAATACTATTTACTTACCTCTAATATCCTTTATAATGGTAAAATATCTCAATGTAATTTCATTAAATATACTAACCCTAATGTTAGATATATTGATGAACTAAATGTATACCTAACTATAAGAACACCTAAATTAGATAATTGTTATAATAACGACACTATTTTCCTTCCAGACACTGCTCTGATTAATGTATCTAATGTAGATTGTTATGGAGAAATTCCTCCCATAAAATCATATTGTTGCTCATAAATATCACCAATTATATGATAACTCCTTTAAAATCCAAATCGATAGTATAACAACAATACCTCAATTAAATGTAACTCAAGTAGAATTGATATCTCTAACCAATGAATATGATTTTATGTATTCTATATTATCCATTATTATTGTAATAATTGTGACAATCTTATTTTTTATATGTCACAAATATTGTAAAGGCTGTTGTTCAAAAACTATCCCAGCAGATATCCCCAAAGTTGTTTACCAAGCTCCTCCACCAACATCCATAAATCCTATTCTCCTGCTAAGGTGTTCAGGACCTAAAAAAGGGAAGAGTTATATAATATTCAGTTTTAACTGAAACATGTACTTCAGTATGGTCTCCCCTTCCTTTGTATTTTAACCCAATCCTAACCCTTTGCTACCTGCTAGGGCCTTCGACAGAACACTTGTTTTTTAGCCTTAGCCAAAGAATGTCCTAGTGCTGTAATTCATTAATATTTGTATATATACCAGTGTTTTGATTCTTATTCATAATAAAGTTTTTTAAAATTCTCTCCTTGAACAAGATTATTTAACTATCAAAATAGAGTCCCGCGGGTCACTGGCTCGCATGTCCGTGCACAGTCTAGCGATGTTGTTTAACATATTAGCTCAGATCATTATTTAAGTGGAATCTATGTATAACTAAATTGTTACAAGTCATCATAAAATAAACTCCATGATTCGAAATTATTTACTACGAATCATTCTTTCGAAGCAATATCAGGGGTTAATTCGAAGCAAATAAGTTCGTTTCAAATAATGACAGACTATCAGAGTTGAAGGCATTTTATTTCTGATCATAATATTTTCTCACTCGTGTTTACTATTAAGGTGTCTATTGAGTTATAACTTGTACCTACAATTTTGATGTAATTTAATCAAATTGATTCTCCATATTAATTTGGATTTTATCTGTACCTTTGCTTACGCTTAACCCTTCAATAGCCTGAAGACGGAAAACTAAAAAAAAAAGATGTTGGAGAAAAAAAAAGGTTTTATACGAGTGTGTGTATTTTAATATTTTATTTTTTTTATTTAATTGACTTAATACATACATACATTACAATATATTTACTATGAAAATTTGTATTCGCTCGTATGTTTGTCATATTTTATACAACATAAAATAAAAACAATTTAAATAATATTTTTTTTTTTATCGTTTTTTCTTACCGTAGACTGCTGTGCATTAACAGAAATTTTAGAGTTTAAGATCTTTTTATTTTACAATGATTGTCCATGAGGCATGGCAGAAGTTTGGATTGACTGGTAGTTTCTTGCCGTTTGGTCGTGATGTGGGGCCCCATGTTAGCTGCTTGTCTAGTCCAAGAGAGGTGGTGCGGGATTCAGCAGGAATGGATTGGTTGTAAAATAAAAGTAAATGACATGATGATCAAATTTCACAGTTGTACTATAATTAATAATTATTAATTTATTATTTTATTAGTGTAATAAATCAATGTTTACACGTAAAACATAATATTTGGAATATCACTACTACATTCTGTTTTATGCAATAATAGAGTCAAAGAATTTTAGAATCTCCTTCCCTCCTTTCCATCACAAAGGTGCCAGAGTTTTCTTAACCACTTATGGGGAATACAGCCACAAACCTAAGGCCTTAACATTTCCAGGCTAGAATATGGAAACTTTTTGAATATTTCAGCTCACTTCGAAGGCGTGGCAAAGCTCCATACATTCCTTACTAAGCGAATCTCTACAACACGCTAACGAGGAAGCCAAGTCCAACATTAACTTCCAGGCGTTGCTGTTTAGCACTACTGCTATCTAGTGTCAAATCCCGATGTCCTCGGAGTCATTTGCCGCAGAATGTAACAATCGCAGATTCGGTTTCCGCACTCTCCGTCTTGCTTGTGACTTAATATTGTGTCGGCAACCCAAGCACGCTGAATGACCTGGCCATCTCTGACTTTTATTACATCAGGCTCTTTAAATAAATCATTAAACTAATAAATTTAATAAACCACTTACTTGCTTCTTCACATGCAGTAAAAATAGGCCTGTATATTCGTTGCAGAACTTTTCATTCAGGTATTTGGAGGCCCCTTTCCTTTGCTTTGGTTGTCGGATCTCCAGCCTCTCCCAAATAATGGATGTTTGGGCCCTTACTTGCAGTTACTTGCAAGTAGCTTTATTACATTACTTACTGCTTACATGCAGAAGAATTATTAAGTAGTATGAAAAGAGGTTAATTGCGCACCATCACATAATTAGGGTTGTAGTGTTAAGTTAAGGCCTCGAGTAGATGTACTTATATATATTGTAGGGAAGCGCTAACGATATATGTAAATTACCCTATACTCTGGTTCATAATGTATTATAATATAAATGCAAATCTTTGTAAACTTCTTGTAATAAATCATAGAGAGGTCGGTAGTCGTGAAACAAGTAACAGAGGGTAAAAGGTCCTGCAATAAAACCTAGGGCTAGACACCTGTCAGATATTAACGCCGACATGGAGCATGGTCCATGTTATAAACTACAACAACCCGCACTTGTCACCAGGGCTAGAGTGATTAGGCACTCCCCTAGTGACGCCCCCCGACAATGGTTGACACCCGACAATATATATATATATATATATGTTTGAAATTTCACCAGTTGAAATCGCAACCGGCAAACGAGGCGACTGATTCGAGAAACTAATTAGCCTGGGGATAATTAGCTATACGTTTGAGTTTTAAGTGGACTGTAATTATTTGAGAGTCTCGTTAGAGAAATGACAATATCAAATGTAAACACAGTAATGTAAATTCCTACCTGCTTCGATGTGACGACAGCGTGCGAATCTCCCTTCTTGAACTCCGATAACCTAGAGATTTGGGCCCAAACTCCAGATTTATCCAAGTCCCGATTCATCCAATAGCTGTCTGCGTTTAATCTGAAATGTCGCTTCTCCAAGACTGCGTACTAGTGATTTGAATAATGACTAAACAAAGATAATGGCGTTGAAAATACGCTTGAAAAACAGTGTGAAAAATGATAACTGTTGAAGACAAAAAGACGCTATAATAATGAACATGAAAATTACCACCTGAGAGACAAAAGTGGGGGGAAAAACTCTGATCGAGCCGGCAGGCAGCGCCAGCGTCTGTGATTCACAGAACAAATAGCAAATTCAAATTAAAATGAAATTAAGTTTACGCAAATGGCGTAAACATATATACATATATATATATATATATATATATATATATATATATATAAGTTAATGTTTATTGAATTAAAAGCTAAGAAAGGTTGGTAATAAGAACACGTAGAACGTTATAACAAAACTGCTTTATTTAGTCCAAGATACCTCTATCTATAGGTATTACCTGTAAACATATATACAGATAACATATGTTTGGGGATTAAGGCTGGGCACTAGCGGCGCCTGGACTTAACTCCCCCCCACCAGTTTACGAACACCCATTCGCAAACTTTGAAGTCCAACACTTGGATGTCTTAGTCCATTCAAATAATGCTCCGCTAATGTTACGAAGGCCAGCCCCACCCGTACACAGCCTGTAATCCCTCACATTAAGCTCTAATCCTATAAAACGTAAAAACCAACTGTCACTTGTAAACAAAAAACATAAAAGAAAACTTTGAATTTGAAAAAAAAACAATACTTCTGTGGGAAAAATCACATAACTATAACTATTTACAATGTTCCTCGCGTGTACGCTGCGAGGACACTCCAGCTCATTCCTGATCTACAACCTCCCCCCCTGGTGGAAGCTTTAACTGTTCTATGTGGACATTTCGCCGCTTCTTAGGGGGTCGTATACTCTCAATTGTCACGACGTTGTGTTCCCTAATCACGACCACTTTAAATGGGCCCTCATATCACACCAGCTCATTGCTCCTATTTGACCCTAGTTTTTTATAGACGATAGTCCCGATTTTAAGTTCCCCCATTCGATCCCGGACTTTGAGGTTTCCCGTTCCACTCGTCTCGCTTTGTCCCTCGTTATCCTTTCTCGGACTTTGTCGCATATTTTCCTCAAACCGACAGTATTACTCGCTATTTTCTCCGCCATTACCTCGTCTGCTACCGTCTCTGCCCCATTTCTCCGTCTTTCGCGCAGCCCAAAAAGGATCTCGAACGGGGAGAACCCCGTCGCGGTGTGGATCGAATGATTGTAAGCGGCCACCGCCTTCGGCATCGCCTCATTCGCCGGCAGACCCTTTTCCGCGTGATTTACCGCAGGTGGTCACTAAGGGTGCTGTGCAATCTTTCTATCCCTCCTCTACACTTAGGGTGCCCTGGGGTATTAACATGCCAAAAGACATCGAGAGTCTTCATTTCTTTTCGGATGTTGGCATTGTCGAATTCTCTGCTCCCATCCGACGAGATCCGGTCTGGTACTCCGTAAAACTGGAACCAGGTATTTAATACCAGCATTACCACGTCTGATGACCGTTCTTGCATCGGGTGCGCCATGGCCACTTTGCTAAAGCTGTCGATTGTGGTAACCCTCTTATACCCCCTCCAAATAAAGGTATCCACTTGTAAGTCGCTCAACGGTGTCTCGGCGGTGGGCGATTCTTCTTGTCGCCCCCGTGGTGGATGTCTGTCATACTTCGTAGTGAGACAAACTGCACATGCCCCTATCATTTCTTGTATGCTCTTTTTCATTCCCCACCAAAAGTACCTCCGCCGCAACGATTACAACGTTTCCTGAACTCCACGGTGGTTCGTTTTTCCTTGGTGATAGGCCAGCGTCACTTCCAGCTGCTGTTCTCTGTCTTTGAGTGTCTCTACCATCGACGTGCACCGAATAAATACCCTATCCACTCCAAGTTGTTCCGTTCGCCAGAGTCCACGAATTTTCTCCCAAATAGTGGCATCCCCTACAAATACATAATGGGTCTTTCCGGGTTCCGAGGCATCTTTCAATGCACGGCAAATTTGGTCGTTCCTAACCCCTGGTGGCGACCAAATCGTCGCGATCTTACTTCTCCCATAACTGTCATATGCGATCTGCAGCCGCCCTGAGGTCTTGGATTTCCAAATGATCTGCCGTCTTTTGTCGTTCACGATCCCTTCTGTTACTTCCATTTCAACAGGTCTTGTCCATTTCAGCGGAACCTTCCTCTTCAAGGGTTTCCTCGCCCTCGCTATCTCCTCGCGTACCGAGGCTTCCATCCTCCCCGGGTGTCCATTCACGGAGAAACTGTTGGATTTCCCCGGATGGTTCCCCTTCTTCCAATGCATTCACAGTAATGGCTCTGGACAGCCAGTCTACCACTACGTTCTCTTTCCCGGGTTTATATATGATCTCCATATTGTACTGGGACAAAAACTCTTTCCACTCGTGACCCGCGCCGAAGACTCCTTTTACTTTCCTACCCATTGTAGGGGTCTGTGGTCGGTGTGAACACGGAATTTTCTGCCGAAGACATATGGGCGGAAATGTTCTATAGCCCAGACGATACCTAGGAGCTCTCTCTCTAGAGCACTATATCGTGCTTCCGTTTCTGTGAGCCGTCGACTAGTGTACGTCACCGGGCGCTCCCCACCGTCTCTCTCCTGCGACAACACTGCCCCCAGTGCGTATTCGCTGGCATCAGTGGTGATTGTGAAGGGATGTTGGAAATCGGGAAATGCTAATATTGGTTCCTCTTGTAAGCTAGACATACATTTCGGGATGTTCTGCTCCATGATTGGGGTAATTACCACCCTCGCTCCCTTTCGCAGTAAATTATTAATAGGCACCAGGTTGCCGCCATGTCCGGCACAAATCTTCTGTAATAATTAAGCGTCCCCAGAAGTCGACGGATCCCCTTTACATCTGTGGGCACCACAATCCTTCTAATCGCCTTGACCTTCGTAGAGTCTGGCTTAACCTCCTCCTGTGAGATGGTGTGGCCCAAAAAATTGATTTTTTTCTTCCCCAACAGAGACTTCTCCATGGACAATTTTAATCCGAATTCTCGGACTCTTTGAAATACACTTCTTAGGCGCTCAACGTGCTCTGCCTCCGTTCTGCTGAAAACTAACAGATCGTCCATGTAGACCTGGCATACCGCTTCGTCTATTCCCCTCAAAAATTCATCCATTAGGCGTTGAAAAGTAATCGGGGCGTTTTTCTGTCCAAATGGCATCCTGGTAAATTGATAATGCCCCCTCTGAAATGTAAAGGGCGTTTTGTCTTGGTCGTTCGCACTCATCTTGATCTGGTTATAGCCTGTCTTTAGATCTAGGGTACTAAATATTGTCGCCCCATTCAATCTGTCTAATATGTCCTCAAATCGGGGAATAGGATACTTCTCGTCCGTCGTGTTCTCGTTTAACTTCCGATAATCGATAACTACCCTGTATTTCTCTGTCTCGTCCCCAGGTCTCTTTTTTTCCTCACTGCCCATAAAGGACTGTTATATGGCGAAGTGTTATCAATTATACCCTTGCCGTTTGAGACTCTCTACCTCCTCTCTAATATGCCTACGTAGCGCCTGCGGATATCGTCTCTCTTTCACGTATGTCACGCGTTCTTTCTTTAACTGGATCTCGTGGCAC
Source organism: Acanthosoma haemorrhoidale (assembly GCA_930367205.1). NCBI lineage: Eukaryota > Metazoa > Arthropoda > Insecta > Hemiptera > Acanthosomatidae > Acanthosoma > Acanthosoma haemorrhoidale. The sequence goes on from OV884012.1 coordinate 25,829,599, forward strand.
GAACTTTTCGTGCATGTCGGAAGCCTTCATTTCACTAAGGGGGGTATGCCTGAGTGCCGTTCGCAGGATCTTGTTCTGGAAGCTCTAGAGGCGAGTTATGGTGCTGGCATGTAGGGATCTAAAGAGTGGTGTCCCAAACAGTGAGCTGGCCTCAGGACGCTCTTGTATATCAAGAGTTTCAGTCGAAGGGATATGGCCTGGCTTGTGATGAGATGCTGGAGAGAGTAGTAAATTCTGCGTACTCGTTTCAATTTCTTCTGCAAATGTTTGCCGAACGCCATGTGTCTACCTACGTTGATGCCTAGGTAGCAGATGCTGTTGGCAAGTTGGCATTAAGTCCCGTCTATGGTGAAGCTGGGTGGACGCTTTCTTTTCCCATGCTGGAAAGAGAAGATGATACCCTGAGTCTTGGCTGGGTTCACTTGAATGTGGACAGCTCGTAAACTATCGGCGATTAATTGACTGGCACCCTCAGCAGCCTTTAGAGCTTTCGCTAGGTTGAGGCTGGTACTATAGACCCCTATATCGTCCGCAAATGCCGCTACCTCACAATTGGAATATGATGCTCCTACTGTGTGCGCGGTGTATATGTTGAAGAGGAGGGGTCCCAGCACCGACCCTTGGGGAACTCCGACAACGAAATCTCTTTTGGTGGTTAATACGGCTCCTATTCGCACAGAAAATGTTCTGTCTGCTAGGTTGGAGGATATGATGTTCTGGAGTTGTGCAGGAAATTCGTGCTCGTTCAGGCGTCGCAGGAGTGTACGATGATCTACGGAGTCAAATGCCTTCGTGCAGTCAAGGGAGATCATCGCAGTGACTCTGTTGTGGCGCATGTTTGTTGCAACGTGCCGCTGTAGTTCCACGAGATTGCAGTCAGAGCTGAGGTGGTATGATGGCTTGGGCGTCGCAGTGTCTGGTGAAATGGTCATAGAGAATCCTCTCGTAGATTTTTGACAATAGGGTCAGCAGACTGATGGGCCAGTAGTGAGCTGTCTCATACCCATTCTTGGCCGGTTTCAACAGTGGGACGACAACGGCATGCTTCCACGTCTGGCGTGCTCAGTGAAGAGTTGAGGATGTTCACTATGTGAGATATCCCCTTCCGTGGTAGCTGCTTCAGAAGGATGTTTTGGATGTTGTTGTCCCCTGGTGCTCTGTTGCCTCTGGTGCGACGAATGATTGCTGCATTTTTTTTTTTTTTTTTTTTTTCCAAAACCTCAACAAAACAATACAATGTACAAAAAGAAAAATAACAAAAATATTTGGATTACATGTTTCTCCTCTTTCTGCATTTACATGCATTTGGCGGAGTGCCTAAATATAATAAATTTTTATTGTCGTTAATAGTTCATTGTTCTTATACAACACTAGGTGATGAGGCTCACCTTCTATTTGTCACTGACCAATTGCTGCAACCTGGTGGTGGGAGGTATATATGGAAGTTTGGATGGGGGTCCGCCGGTCAGGCGCTGTGATTGGATCACTTTCTCTATCCCCTCTCAAGTGGTCGGCTAGTATGTCTGTCTGCTCTGCAACATTTCGGTGATTTGAAGCAATATCGCCTGGTATGGCCATATTCCTGGCAATTCTGGCACATGGGGATGCCACGTTTCTCATTATAGGTGCTTACTAGGAGTGGCACGTTATTTACTTGGCGGATTTGTTTAAGTTTGTCTGCAGTAAGTGTGGCGTCCCCTATAACGAGAACTGGCTCAATTTCAGTTTTGGCACCATTGTGGTCACTTTTTCTCAGTCTGTAGACCGATAATACACCGCCTGCAGGAATGATGTGGTTTTGTATTTCTTCGATGGGATGAGTTAAATCGAATGCGTGTAATAGAAACTTTTTATTTAGTTTTGTTCCCCTTGGGGCGTAGGTGTGGAAAGGTATTTTAGCTGCTTTAAGAGCGGCGACTGTTGATATTAGGTCTTGCTCCGTGCCACAAAAAGCTTTAGTGTCCTGTTGCCCTTGAACTACTCGGTATCCCGCAATTTTGTGTTCGGTTAGTAGGCGTGTAAGGTCATAACTATTTAACTTCCCCTTTACTAAGGGAGGTATTGGCTTGGGCTTAGTAGTCGTGGGCTCGGATTGTGGAGGACGTTGTTGAACCGTGTTTAGTGGTTCGAATGAGTTTGTGACATGAGTTGCGGTCTGGGGCACTGTTCTGGGTCGACAGTGACGTTTGGGCTGTTGGAATTCCTCAACATTGTCGAGAATTTTGTTTTCGGGGGGATTCATGTAAGTCATATGTGACTTTTCTGGGGTCCCTACGGCTTGTCATTACTCTATGAAGGTCCGTGCGACGCACGTCCAGTTAAGTTTTTTTTTTTCCTAGCTCTTAAACTTATAAAAAATAGGATGTGGGAAAAAAAAAGGAAAATTATTTTGGGTTGATGGGTGCCTTTCACTAAGGGGAGTCCTATTTGAAGGATGTATCAGAAAGATATGGGATGCCTAAAGCAGGCTGGTGGGTTCGGGAAGGTAGTGAGAGTCTACCTATGGTGAAGCCTAGGGGTACTAGGCATTGGTTTGTAGTCGGCCAGGTTGTTTGGACTCGCCCCAGTAGGGGCCTGCGCTAAGTCGGCCTATCGGCTGGGAGATCGACCTACCCGTGGTCATGTGGCTTCGGTTGGATGGTTCAGTCCACGTCAGGGGGCTCGGACTCGATCAGGTCCATCTGTCTCAGGCTTCGGCCGTCCAGCAGTCCATCGGACGAGCATTGGTGGTGGTTGAAGGTCGGAGAATAGCGGGTTGTGGCTGTGTCGAAGTGAATCGAAAAATTTGATGTGTTGTCTCTTGATAAAATCTTGGATGGTGAGCACTTCAAATTTTTTCGTGGATCTCGTCTGCCTTCATTCGGTCGAACGGGGTATGTTTGAGGGAGGTGCGGAGAACTCTGTTCTGGAATTGCTGGAGCGTTTTTAGAGTGTTAGGAGTCAGATACTTGAAGAGAGGGGTCCCATACATCAAAGCAGGTCTTAGGACGCTCTGGTAAATCAGCAGCTTGAGGCGTACTGATAAAGCCGAGCTGTGAAGTTGGTGTCCTAGGCTGTAGAACTTTTTCCTAACACTCTTTAACTTCTTGCCAAGATGTGTTGTGAACGACAAGTGTTTACCGAAGGTAATCCCAAGGTAGCATAGCTAGTTGCTCACGGAGCACTCTTTGCCGTCTAAGGCGAAGGATTTAGGTAACTTCTTTCTTCCAGATTTATAACTAAATATAATTCCTTGCGTCTTGGCCGAGTTGACATTGATGTTGATAGCGTTGAGTTTCTCAGCAATGTGTTGACTGGCGCTCTCAACAAATTTCAGGGCTCTGGTGGGATTGATGCTAGTGCTGTAGACACCGATGTCATCTGCATACGCCGATACCTCACAGTTGGGGTACGAGGCTCCTACGATGTGGGCGGTGAACATGTTGAACAGCAGGGGGCCTAGCACTGATCCTTGGGGACACCGGCAGTGTATTTTCTTCGGGTCGTAGACGTGGTGCCTATCCGAACCGAAAAAGTTCTGCCTGTGAGGTATGAAGTCATCAGGTTCAGTAGCTGATCCGAGAATTCGTATTCCCTCAGACGTTGGAGTAGGGTGTAGTGGTCCACAGAGTCGAAGGCTTTCGAACAGTCCAGTGAGATCATAGCAGTAGCTCTGTTGCTCCGGACGTTCGATGCGACATAGTTTTGCAGTCTCACGAAGTTGTTGTCCGCACTTAAGCCTTTGCTGAAACCAGTCTGCGGTGGGATAACTTCTTGCATCTCGCAGTGCTCGGAGAGATGTACGTGGATGATTCTCTCGAACAGGTTCGAGAGTTGAGTCAGCAGACTGATGGGGCGGTAATGAGATGGCTCATAACCACTTTTTGCTGGATTCAGCAGGGGGACGACCACAGCATGCTTCCAGTTCTGAGGGAAATAATGCAGCTTGAAGCATGAGTTCAACACGTTGGTGATGTACGAGATTCCTTTCCTCGGTAGTTGCTTGAGTACGATGTTCTGGATCCCGTCTTCACCTGGTTCCTTGTTCCCGTTCGTTCTTCGAATGAAGGGTGTAAATTCGGTGGGAGGTGTAGATTTCGGTAGTGGTGAGGAGGGAGGGGGAGGGGGGGGGGTCGAGGGCTCCTATTGGCTGGCCTTGGCCACGGCTCACGACTTCGTAATGATCCGCCAGTATGTCCGCCTGTTCGGTGGTGGGGATGAACTGCCCGTTCACAGCCATCCTCACATCGTTCTTTTTGGACCTGCATGTCTTCACGAGCTTCCACAATTGCTTGTGGTCACCATGAAGACTAGTGAGGCGATCTTCCCAGACCAAGTTTTTCCACTGGGCCATCAGGGCGTAATTGTGGACAACTCGGTCCTGGTAAGATGCTTGTAGAGGCCCCACTTGGCCTCATCGTACCTGTATCTAGATCCGGCTCAATAAAAAACAAATTACTGATTTACAAAGTTATACAATCTGGACATACGGAATAGATTTAGGGGTGACAGCAAAAAATACGAATATCAAGCGTATCCTATCCTTTCAATCAAAGCAATAGTTTGATTTGCAATAGCAAATCTGAAAGCAATAGTAAATGCCTGCTATTACGTCACCAAAAAACCCTTCAAAACGATCTTAATATACCTTACATTCTCGAACTCATCTCTTCCAAGTTCATGAAATTCTATGGTAACCTATCCAACAACCCTAATCCCCTACTACAGTCATTGCACTGCACCACTCATCCCTATAATCCTCCTTGGGACTAAAACGGCAGTGACTTCGTGACCTGTGATAAATCCGTAACAGTGGGAGTCCTGGCAATGTCCTGAGCGTATGTGGCTCTCGCGCTCTTGGTCAGCCTCCACTGGCTCGTAACCGGTGACGCAATTGACGGAGGAGCGTGGGAGACTTCCCAAGACTCCGCTTCCTCATTCACCTAAGAAAGTAGTGACAACCTTGTAGATTTGGGAGGCCTCTAGGGTGTTTGTAAATACTGTATGAGCGAGTCAACAAAAATTGTAAATATGGTATGAATGAAAACATTTATCACAATTACTTATTGCCCAATGAGGCAGATTGTAATTTTATCATAATAAAGCTGATTGTAGATAAAAGAAGAAAACCTACAGAAAATGCTCATATGATATTTAAGTTGCTTAGTCGATATAACAATGGCGTTGGTATTCCTTGAAACATTTCAAATTATTCTACCGATTTTTTATTTTTTAAGTTGTACTTCGTAAAATAGTAACTGATAGGTTCTATAACATTTATTCTGTGTAATCCGTCGGATAAATTTGTGTGCACAGTCCTGGCTCAGAGATGAAACTTGGTTTGTGCTCTTCAATTTGTAACTTTATAGGTGGTCATCCCCATTTCTTCTTGGACTCCACATTTAACCACGTGATGGCGTTTTTTTAAGGATTGGATCGGAGTTGCATGGCTTTCTGTATAATCTAGACATCTGTGAACTTATACCTTCCAACTTTATGAAATCCCATCGAAATATATCCAACCACCCTAATCCCCTAGCACAGTCACACATTACACTGCTTCACACATCCCTATAATCCTCCTCGATAGACTAATGCGGAAGTGACCTTGGGACCTGCTATATATAGATGACAGTGGGAGTCCTAGCAACGGCCAGTTTCTCCAAACATGTCCTGAGCGTCTGTGGCTCTCGCGCTCTTGGTCATGATTTGTGGTCTGACTAATAATAATGGTTAATAGTTATAAACAAATGACAACTTCAATGTTAACCATAGTAAAACTATCATGTATTTAATAAATAAATAAACGCAATAAACATGTATAATACAATGCTTTATTTAACAATGTTAATAACAGTAAATATTTTATAATAGTTAAAAATAGCATGTAGATAATATCTATTTGTTTTTTATATTTTTACCTGACTGTAACCACTGTTTATTTTTAAAACTTATCAGTAAATGTTTAGTTCCACTAAACTAAGCTTTATTGCTTTAGTGTTGCAACTATTCTAGAACCTTGAATGATGATCTTTGTGACAATACTTGAGTACAAAACATAAATATAAAATATTACAAGAAATAATGTACATTATATTCATTTAAAAGTAAAGTGTTTATTAACACACTTTCATTTGGAAATCATATTCAGTTAATTAGATACATAATAGAAAACAAATAAAGTTTTTTGCACCTATTAAAAATGTACAGATGGAAAAGATTTAATGTATTTTATATATTCCGTTTAGTGAATTAAGATACGTCAGCAGTTTAATAGTACGTAAGCTATATCACCACTGAATATGTAAGCTTAGGGACATTCCGCTTACTATAATACTTATAAAAACGTTTTTTCTCAGTGGAACCAGGTAGATACAGGTCTGTGTTTAGAATTTAGAATGAGTTTTTAATCACTATGGTTATGTATATTCTGCCTAATTCAATGCATCTCTTCCCGCTTTGTTTTATTGAAGTTGTGAGCTACTTAGACATACTTTTTATTTTTTTATTTTATAACATGCATATTGCATCTGTTAGGATTAAGCTCAACGCTCAACCCCTTGGGAAAGCTACATCAAGAAAACTACCTTGAGAAAAAGTACCTGGTTGGATAACGGATGGTGGTGGTTTTGATGTGGGGAGGTGTGCCCCCTCTGCATGGAAGCCTGTCTCGTCCGCGTACCAGGTAACCTCGTAGACCTGGCCATCAGGAGCAGTGTAGGAGTAGGACCCTCTGGCTGTCTCTGCTTCTAAGCCTTCTTGTCCCTGGTTCTTCAGGTAACCATACTCTTGCACGCTTATCCCGTTATCAGTTTCATAACTAAAATATTATCAAACACAGAAATAAATAAATAGAGATAAATGTATCCAAATAGATAAATTGTTTGGTAATAATATAGAATGACGAAAGATCACTAACATCTTATAGTTGCAGCAATAAGGTCAAGATGAGTCAATTGGATAGGTAGTTAAATTAAATGGTAAAACAAAACCAGGTAAAAAGAAACAACCCGTAAGGGCAATGTGGAAAAAAAATTAGGGCGAATATAGCTTGAAGAAAATAAAAATTGTACAGCTTTTCACAGCACGGATTTTCAGAGATCGAAATTTACGTTGAATTACCCTAAAAATTAGATGGTTGCCAATCACAAGTAGTTGGGATAAATAAGTACTTAAAAATCCATGTTAAGTTGAACCACATAAAGGTATATGAATACCGCTACTGTGGAAACAATGTATTCTATGTTCGATATTTTTGGTTAGGTAGGCGGACTTAGGAGTTTCCTAACATTTGTCTTGGACTCAATTGGTGTTTGTTACAGGAAGAAGGTAGTCCGCTGTCTTGTGGTGCTGAGAGCCTGTGAGCCTGAGATTTAATGGATAAAAATAAAAATAACATTTTATAAATGGTTAAGTACGAGACATAAAAATACATATATATGTTGGTTATTTCGCAAAATCATAAGAAATTAAATGGAAATTACATTTTAATTGCAACCAGTTTTGTTACAATGTCGTTCTTAATGTTGAATTAACCTAACGTTTATCGCTTACCTGTATCTGTAGGATCCGTCGATGTTGGGTTCATTCAGGTAAGAAATTATGTTATATTGCGGATTCTGAGCCACTGCTACAGCCAGCACCAACGACATCCAAACCTGAAATATTTCACAGGGGGGGGGGGTCAATGCTGTTGTTAATATATGATATAATTAAAAATTTGTTAATATAGGTAACTCCCTAAATAAAGCAGCAAGCATAAATATGGCTGTGATTTGGTGTGGTGTAACAAAAATCATTTATGATAAGAAATAGTTGTGTCACGGACCTGACTTGAACCTCGCACTTTCAATAACGACCTGGCCGTGGCACTATTATTCTGTTGCTCTGTTAGTTTGGTATTAAGTTCAGTTAAAGAGAGAGGAAAGGAAGGGTTGAAGCCTTACACTTGTATTTTACCTTTAACACGTACTTAAATTCGAAAAGATATAATAAAACCCCTCCTATAATTTATTATTATTACTAATTAAATTAATTCAAAGAATAAACCCGTAGATTTGGCAAGGAAATGAAAAACCCCCCGCAATATAAAATACAATTTTCATCGGTCTTTAAAAAACTAAACTTTTGTAAAATTCAAGATGCTACAAGATGTAACAATGTGGTTTTTACTGCTCAAACCTTTTGTATTATTCCATGAGTTTATTTAAAGTTATCTTTTACAAAATGATAAACTAATGGATCGCACAATATTGTCTTCAAAATGTATCCTGGGTAATGCATGAAATAACGTAGTATTTATGACAGAAACAAATGAACACAATCAATAGAAATAAATCTGAAAATCGTAATAAATGAGGTTGTAACGACACTTGCTGATGAATTGCTAGATCACATGCTAACATCTAGATCCATATGTAATTGTGTTTAAACTAATGACACCTAATGGCAAAAGCAGGTGAATATGCACTAACTATCCTCATTGTGTGCAGTATTTGTGAGTGCAGTCCTGGCTCAGAGATGAGACTCGCTTTGTCCTTTTCAACCTACACCTTTATAGGGGGTCATCCCCCCTCCTTCTTTCCAAACCTAGCAGTCGGGATCTCAAGATAATCATTATATAACTGTACGTTTAACCTTATGTAACTTTTTTGAAGGACTTGACCGGAGATGCGTTACTTATATATAAGTAATATAATTAAATTTGATATTCAATTTAAATTTGCTGACTTAACAAACTGGGGAGTACAACTACAATTTTTATTAAGATAAAATTACAATCTGCCTTTATTAGGAAATAAGTAATTGAGATAAATGTTATCATTCATACCATATATACAATTCATCATTCACTCGCTCATTCATACACTATTTACAAACAGCCCAGAGGCTCCACAAGTCCACAAGGTTGTCACCTCCCTCGCATGTGAAGGAGGAAGCGGAGTCCTGGGAAGTCCCCTACGCTCCTACGCCAGCCGCGTCACTGGATAAGTGCCAGCGGAGGCTGGACAAGAGCGCGAAAGCCACAGACGCTCAGGACATGATTAGAGAAACTGGCCATTGCCAGGACTCCCACTATGATTTGATTATAGCAGGTCACGAGGCCACTGCCGTTTTAATTTCGGAAGAGGATTATAGGGGTGAGTGGTTTGGTGCAATGACTGTGCTAGGGAATTAGGGTGGTTGGATAGGTTACTATGGAATTTTATGAACTTGGCAGCGATGAGTTCAAGCATATAGGGTATATTCAGATCATTGTGAAGGGTTTTGTTGCTGACGTAATAAGGGGATTTACTATTGTTCTCAGGACTTGAGATTGAAAGGATTGGATGCGCTTAATGTTCGACTTTTGTTCGATGGCAACAGACTGTCGGGGAAAATTAGGATAAGAATTAGTATGTAAGTTAGTTTTAAGGTTGATCAAAAAGGTGAGCCACATCACCTTTATTAGTCAGTTTAGTCCAGTCACGTATAATGTATATCATTAAGCTTGTTTATTCGATTATATAATTTCTATAAAATAACAAAACCTGTATATAATGTAGTGATGCTACAGGAAATACAAAATAATTTGTGAATAGATTCAGCTGAGGATCTATAATTATATCTAAAAGTCTGTAAATTTAAAGAGGCTATGAAGAAAAAAAAAAAAAAAAAAAAAAAAGCGGCTTAGAGATATATATATAATTACCTGTAAATTTGAAGGGGCTAAAAAAGAAAAAAAAAGGCTTGGAGATATTTAAATTGCTAGTTTTATTATTTATGCTGTGTTTTATAATATGATTTCATTTATAATAATATCCAACCAACACATCGTTAAGTACTTTCCAAATCCCTTATTTTTATTTATTTGTAATTAATATTATGTATATTAACTATTAGATATAAATGCAATTTTTTCGTTCTATGAGATATGGTGTTTTAGTGCATGATTTGCGCTTTAAGCAAGCAGCACTTTTTATAAAACTATCACTATCTGATTACGGTTAACATTTTGCATAATGCAAAGGGGCCAGGTGGTGGGGTTTACATTCGGATTACATATAGAGAGACCTAAAACTATCCTAGGGCTAACTTACAAACTAACTCAAAGCTTAAGTGTTTCTTCCTTGCCTTCCTGCTGCCAGGGATGGGAAATGGAGGGGAGATATCGTGTTGAACACGGCATTTGTAAGTTATTGCAGCGAGTCGAAGATTTTGGTATGTCTACGGAGAATGGACTCATCCACAGTAGGCTTCTCAAAATCTTCGTGAAGCTATCCATCGTAAAAATATGGTTTGTACCAAAGTATTCTGTTTTGAAATTGTTGGAGTCGCTTTGCTGTGGCTTAAGTAAGATGACTAAAAAGCGATGCACCGTACAACTAAGCAGGCCTGAGTGTGACTTGTATACTGTGTCATCAGCTTGAGGCGCAGGGATAGATTGAGGGATGTCAGTAATTGGCTGAGCCGTTATGACTTCTTGCGTACTTGTTGTAATTTTCTCGCAAAATGGCCAAAAAAAAAGGAGGTGTTGATCCATTTTTATACTCAAATATACGATGCTGTTTGCAGGAGAATTCTCCTGTGTTCTTGCAGTGTAGGATGAGGACACTGGTTTTTTCCCTTCTCAAATTAAATTACATAATCAGTCTTACCAATGTTTACAGTAATGTTTCATCACAAGCTGTTTCTGCCTGTCGAAGAGGTGTCTTGGTGCTCATGCTACTACTGTATACCACAATGTCGTTGGTGAAAGCAGCAACTGTGGTGTTTTTGTAGCGGGCTCCGCCAACTTTAGACGGATACACGTTGAAAAGTACTTGTCGGAGCATGGCTTCTTGAGGTACTCTGGGGAGTACAGGAGGACCTGGGGGTCAGAGGCACAGATCGGAGAAGCTACCTCCTACTAACACCCGCAACGGTTGGTTATTTATGAGATTATTGTATAGAGCTGCTCCGGGCATTACCGGGCGCAAACCATCGACATTGAGTCCCGCGGGTCACTGGCTCGCATGTCCGTGTACCACTAGCGATGTTGTTTTACATATTAGCTCAGATCATTATTTAAGTGCAATCTATGTATAACTAAATTGTTAGAAGTCATCATAGAATAAACTCCATGATTCGAAATTATTTACTACGAATCATTCTTTCGAAGCAATATCAAGGGTTAATTCGAAGCAAATAAGTTCGTTTTAAATAATCACAGACTATCAGAGTTGAAGGTATTTCATTTCTGATCATAATATTTTCTCACTCGTGTTTACTATTCAGGTATCTATTGAGTTATAACTTGTACCTACAATTTTGATGTAATTTAATCAAATTGATTCTCCATATTAATTTGGATTTTATCTATACCTTTGCTCACGCTTTAACCCGTCAATAGCCTAAGGATGGAAAACTCAAAAAAAAAAAAGGTGTAGAAAAAAAAGATTTTATACTATTTTATTTTTTTAATTAATTGACTTAATACATACATATATTATAATATATATTTACTATGAGAATTTGTATTCGCTCGTATGTTTGTGATATTTTATACAACATAAAAATAAAAACAATTTAAATAATAGTATTTTCTTACCGTAGACTGCTGTGCATTAACAGAAATTTTAGAGTTTAAGATCTTTTTATTTTACAATGATTGTCCATGAGGCATGGCAGAAGTTTGGATTGGCTGGTAGTTTCTTGCCGTTTGGTCGTGATGTGGGGCCCCATGTTAGCTGCTTGTCTAGTCCAAGAGAGGTGGTGCGGGATTCAGCAGGAATGGATTGGTTGAAAAATAAAAGTAAATGAAAGGATGATCAAAATATTTTTATTATCACTAATACTTTCTGTTTTATGTAATAATCGAGTCAAAGAATTTCAGAATATCCTTCCATCCTTTCCATCACAAAGGTGCCTGAGTTTTCTTAACCACTTATGGGGCATACAGCCACAAACCTAAGGCCTTAACATTTCCAGGATAGAATATGGAAACTTTTTGAATGAACGCTGTATGACCCGGCCATCTCTGATTTTATTACATCAGGCTCTTTGAATAAATCATTAAACTAATAAATTGAATAAACCACTTACTTGCTTCTTCACATGCAGTAAAAATAGGCCTGTATATGCGTTACAGAACAGAATTCAGGTATTTGGAGGCCCCCTTCCTTGCCTTTGGTTGTCGGATCTCCAGCCTCTCACAAATAATGGATGTTGGGGCGCTTACTTGCAGTTACTTGCTTACATGCAAGTAGCTTTATTACATTACTTACTGCTTACATGCAGAAGAATTATTAAGTAGTATGAAAAGAAGTTAATTGTGCACAAACACATAATTAGGGTTGTAGTGTTAAGTTAAGGCCTCGAGTAGATATACCTATATATATATATATAGTAGATACTTTATCGGCACTTATTGTTATAAGAGTCCCTAAAAGCCTCATACTTAATTGAAACATAATTATTAAAGTAGGAAAATAATACCTTTTTTTTATTATAAGTAGAATAATACTACTAATAGTAATTTAATTAATAATAGGTACTAATAATAATAATAATTAGTGATAAATTATTCTTCATTAAAAAGGCTGCATTTATTTTAGCATCTTGGGGCATCAAATAAATGTTTTTCGATATTAATGACTTTAGTTAATTATAGTCTAGGTATTACAAACTTATTATTACGGACAGATACATTATTTTTTGATACTGATAAGGTTTTTAATGACATTTCATTATTTTCTATATGACAGGTATAACAGTTGAATCATCAGGACATCAAAATAAACTAATGAACACAATATGATGATTTAATAAAACGCCAGTTGAGTTAAGGTAGTGAACACGGCGTTGATTCGCAGACATTTTGTGAATATAGTTACAACAAAAACACCTTGATGAAATCGAGCATTGGTGCAACCAATAGTGGATCAAAGTTAATGAAGCAAAATGTTCCCAAATTACCTTCACCCTCTTCCCCACGTCTGGTCCACTAGTTTCTTTTAATTCAATTCCTTTCCCTGTATCCCGGATAGTAAGGTACTAGGGCTTCCATCTCGACAAACGACTGACCTGGAACCCACATACGAGGCTAATAAGACAAGAACTAAGCAGACACTTAAGACAACTGTACAACTACTTCAAAGGACATTCTATCTCTCAATAGAAAACAAATTACTAATTTACAGTTATACTTAAGCAAATCTGGACATACAGAATAAATTTAGGGGTGACAGCAAAAAAGACGAAAATGAAGCGTATCCTATCCTTTCAATCTAACGTCCTAAAAGCAATAGTAAATGCCTGCTATTACGTCACCAAAAAACCCTTCAAAACGATCTTAATATATATTTCATTCTCAACTCATCCCTTCCAAGTTCATGAAATTCCATAATAGTAACCTATCCAACAACCCTAATCCCCTACTACAGTCATTGCACTGCACCAATCATCCCAATAATCCTCCTTGGGACTAAAACAGCGGTGACCGTGTGACCTGTTATAAATCTGTAACAGTGGGAGTCCTGGCAATGTTCTGAGCGTATGTGGCTCTCGCACTCTTGGTCAGCCTCCGCTGGCTCGTAACCGGTGACGTCGTTGACGGAGGAGCGTGGGAGACTTCCCAAGAAGCCGCTTCCTTATTCACACAAGAGAGTGGTGAAAACCTTGTAGATTTGAGAGGCCTCTAGGGTGTTTGTAAATACTGTATGAGCGAGTGATTGAAAATTGTAAATATGGTATGAATGAAAACATTTATCTCAATTACTTATTGCCTACTGAGGCAGATTGTAGTTTTATCATAATAAAGCTGATTGTAGATAAAAGAAGAAAACCTACAGAAAATGCTCATATGATATTTAAGTTGCTTAGTTGATATAACAATGGCGTTGGTATTCCTTGAAACATTTCAAATTATTCTACCGATTTTTTATTTTTTAAGTTGTACTTCGTAAAGTAGTAACTGATATGTTATATAACATTTATTCTGTGTAATCCGTTGGATAAATTTGTGTGCACAGTCCTGGCTCAGAGATGAAACTTGGTTTGTGCTCTTCAATTTGTAACTTTATAGGTGGTCATCCCCATTTCTTCTTGGACTCCACATTTAACCACGTGATGGCGTTTTTTTAAGGATTGGATTGGAGTTGCATGGCTTGTTATATAATCTAGACATCTTTGAACTTATACCTTCCAACTTTATGAAATCCCATCGAAATATATCCAACCACCCTAATCCCCTAGCACAGTCACACATTACTCTGATTCACACATCCCTATAATCCTCCTCGATAGACTAATGCGGAAGTGACCTTGGGACCTGCTATATATAGATGACAGTGGGAGTCCTAGCAACGGGCGTTGTGGGTGTCCTGAGCCTCTGTGGCTCTTGCGCTCTTGGTCATGATTTGTGGTCTGACAAATAATAATGGTTAATAGTTATAAATAAATGACAACTTCAATGTTAACCATAGTAAAACTATCATGTATTTAATAAATAAATAAACGCAATAAACATGTATAATACAATAATTTATTTACCAATGTTAATAACAGTAAATATTTTATAATACTTAAAAATAGCATGTACATAATATTTATTTGTTTTTTATATTTTTACCTGACTGTAACCACTGTTTATTTACAAAACTTATAAGTAAATGTTTAGTTCCACTAAACTAAGCTTTATATAATATACTTACATAAGTACAAAACATAAATATAAAATATTACAAGAAATAATGTACATTATATTGATTTAGAAGTAAAGTGTTTATTAACACACTTTCATCTGGAAATCATATTCAGTTAATTAGATACATAACAGAAAACAAATAAATTTTTTTGCACCTATTAATAATGTACAGATGGAAAAGATTTCATAAATTTTATATATTCCGTTTAGTGAATTAAGATACGTCAGCAGTTTAATAGTACGTAAGCTATATCACCACTGAATATGTAAGCTTAGGGACATTCCGCTTACTATAATACTTATAAAAACGTTTTTTCTCAGTGGAACCAGGTAGATACAGGTCTGTGTTTAGAATTTAGAATGAGTTTTTAATCACTATTATTATGTCTATTATGCCTAATACAATGAATCACCTCCTTCTTTGTTTCATTGCAGTTGTGAGTTTACTAAGACATACTTTTAATTTTATAACATGCATATTGCATCTGTTAGGATTAAGCTCAACTCTCATCCCCTTGGGAAAGCTACATCAAGAAGACCACCACCATAACCTCCACCAGCTCCACCCGCTCCACCAGCACCAGGAAAACCACCTAGTTGGATAACGGATGGTGGTGGTTGTGATGTGGGGAGGTGTGCCCCCTCTGCATGGAAGCCTGTCTCGTCCGCGTACCAGGTAACCTTGTAGACCTGGCCATCAGGAGCAGTGTAGGAGTAGGACCCTCTGGCCGTCTGTGCTTCTAAGCCTTCTTGTCCCTGGTTCTTCAGGTAACCATCCTCTTGCACGCTTATCCCGTTATCAGTTTCATAACTGAAATATCATCAAATATAGATATAAATATATAAATACAGATAAATGTATCCAAATAGATAAATTGTTTGGTAATAATGTAGATTGACGAAAGATCACTAACATCTTATAGTGCATCTTATAGCAATAAGGTCAAGACGAGTCAATTGGATCGGTAGTTGAATTTAAATCAGAGCAAGGTAAAAAGAAACAACCCTTAAAGGGAATAAGGGAAAAGAAATGAAGGTGAATGTAGCTTGAAGAAACTAAAAATTGTACAGCTTTTCACACCACGGATTTTGAGAGACCAAAATTTACGTTGAATTACTCTAAAAATTAGATTGTTGCCAATTACAAGTAGTTGGGATTCCAAGTACCAACTTGAAAATCCATGAACACAGTTAAGTTGAACTACATAAAGTTATATGAATACTTAATGAGTACCGCATCTGTAAAAACAATGTATTCTATGTTCCAAGTTTTTGGTTTGGTAGGTTACCTGTTAACTTAGCAGTTTCCTAACATTTGTCTTGGACTCAATTGGTGTTTGTTACAGGAAGATGCTGTCTTGTGGTCTTAGATACACAGTTCATTGAGAGCCAAGTCTCAATTCACATCACGCATGATTGCTGTGTGACTACTTTTATGCAACTCCTGAGCAAGGTGTCTTTGTGTTTTTGAGTCTGTGTTTCCAAGAGAATGGTCTTTGTTTTTTGTCAAAGACGAACTAATCTGTCCTGCATTATAATGAGCTTTTGGATGTATATACACCTCCATTTCGAGGCACCCCTTATATAATGTTGCCAATCACAGTATTTGGTTTCACTTGTAACGGGTAAGAGGAACTCTTTGTTGAGAAGGTTCACATGTACGGTTTGTTGTTCATGGGTGAGCTGGTTGTCGTTTAATCTTACATTCATAATGATTATGATCGGAAATTATTATATTTATTTAAACATGTTTGTCCTTCAACACCGTACGCTAAGACGTTGAGCTCTTTAACTTAATATCCTGCTCAATATATAATTATATAGTTATATAAAATTATTAATTATTTAAGCAAATTACTCATGCTACATAAAATTATATTTTCTTATCATTAGGTTATATTTTTAATTGTCCCCTATCTTAGATGAGGTGTCTCAATAAAACATAATGTATCTAGCTAAAACAGGAAACATTAACAGCTCATTACAGGTACATAAATAACAAAATTATTTCTGATTTAAGAAAAAAAAATCAAGGAACCATAAAAATTGACGAAACTCTAAACAGGTCAAGTGCTATAAATCACCCTGGAGGATGAATCTAAGATCAAACAAAAACATTTATTCTGAAAATAAATCAAGATGGATCACCAAACATGATTACATTGTTACTTGTAGAACATAGATAAACAAAAACGTACATATTGAATACTTGGTAATTTTGATTAATAATTTTCATAACAATATAGGTATATACATTATCAAACATATACATCAAAACTACAAAATTAATAAACGCTTATGTAAAATAAGGACTTTTTAAGGCAAGGGGTGTTTCATGTCGAAAAATATAGGTTGTTAATGTTTACTTATTAAAAGACGGAATAATGGGTTATGATATTATAAATTCAAAACAATATGCAAGATAATTAAGACCATTTATACTTCTCTAACAATGTATTTAATTTGTGACATCTTTCTTTTCTAATGGACTTATTCTCATTAAAGAACGCTAAGGGTATTGTGTAGATTTTTTGAAGAGAATTATCTGATTATTGATAAGATTCTTTATTTGTCGTAGTATTTGAAATGTATCAATGCATCAAGTGAATCAAATTATTATATAACAACCGGCGTTAAATATATGTAATTTCAATTTTATGTTATTTTGTTTTATGGACTCATTAGCCACTCAGAAGCTCCAATTTTTGTAAAGGATAGCAGTTCAACTTCCAATTATAATTTTTTTTCTTCTTTGCTCATTATTAGTAATTAAAATTAACTTTTCAAACATAAATAATTGTAATTGAAGAGCTCATTTCTACCTTCCCAAGGATTCCCCAATTGAAGCTGGCCCAGAAGCAACGAAGATTCGCCCCATTTCCCACAGCAAATAAAATTATTGAACCTTTTAACTGATGCCCAGAAGGGGACTATCCTCCAGGAAAGGTGACCGATGGACCATGAGGCCTTTGTAACATTAGAACAGGGTCCTCCTAATTCTTCTGCATGTAATCCCGCCTCGTCAGCGATCAAGGTAACCTTGTGGGCCTGACAAACAGGAGAAGTCCACTAATAGGACTCTTCGGCCTTCTATGCCGTCAAGCCCTTGTTGTCTTTGTTTCTTCAGGTAGTCATCCTGAAGAATACTCCCTTAACCCGTTATCAGTTTCATAACTAGAATTTTATCAAATACGATGAAAAAAATTGAACTTGATTGTGTTCCATCACACAATTTAAAGTTTCGTTACGTTTTAGTAACAATTTAATAACTATTTTGTTGCGGTTTGAAAAAAAGTAATGGAAATTTGTTAATTAGAACGATGATTTAATTAGGCATTAAATTTAGTACCATACTAAAAATTCAAAGGCTGTATTTTGTAATATTGCAGCATTCTAATTCATAATTTAGTTACACGCACTCTTGATTTGTCGAGAGGGCTAAAATTTCCACCCCTCTCTACCGTGAACAGGGTACTCAAAAATACCAGAACATACGGACTATTTGACAGACACACAGGCGGTACATACGTATTTCACATTTTAACTAAATCGACAAATGCCTGCAAAGATAGGAGAAATAATTTTTAATATTTTGCATCCACACCAACTGATCATTGAATTTGACCTTAGTGTTACAGTATTTTGACAGTCAGGTTATCTTAACCGATGACGTGTGTCATCAATGAAAGGTATGTCAACTGACTCCTTTTTTTTGTCAATAACAGGCCTTGTGGCTTGGGTCAAAGGAGCTTTGCAGAAAACTGATGTGGCGCGAGATAGACAGAACCCAGAGACATAAATCAAGAACAATATTAAATTGTGGCTCAAAAGTCAGTAGATGTGGCAACACCGTGATTGGCTTAATTAGTACTTGATAATGACAGCTTGAGGATTTTCGTATTATATATAATCTATTCCAATCATAATCTTAATTGATAAACATAAAAATAACATTTTATAAATAGTTCAGTAAGAGTCATAAAAATACATATATATGTTTGTGATTTCACAAAATAATAAGAAATTAAATGGAAATTACATTTTAATTGCAACCAGTTTTGTTACAATGTCGTTCTTAATGTTGAATTAACATAACGTTTATCGCTTACCTGTATCTGTAGGATCCGTCGATGTTGGGTTCATTCAGGTAAGAAATTATGTTATATTGCGGATTCTGAGCCACTGCTACAGCCAGCACCAACGACATCCAAACCTGAAATATTTCACAGGGGGGGGGGGGGGTCAATGCTGTTGTTAACATACGACATACATGAAAATTTGTTAATATAGGTAACTCCCTAAATAAAGCAGCAAGCATAAATATGGCTGTGATTTGGTGTGGTGTAACAAAAATTATTTATGATGACAAATAATTGTGTCACGGACCTGACTTGAACCTCGCACTTTCAATAACGACCTGGCCGTGGCACTATTATTCTGTTGCTCTGTTAGTTTGGTATTAAGTTCAGTTAAAGAGAGAGGAAAGGAAGGGTTGAAGCCTTACACTTGTATTTTACGTTTAACACGTAAATGAAGTGACGTGCTTAAATTCGAAAGGATCAAATGAAACCCCTCCTATAATTTATTAATATTACTAATATACTAAGAAGAAAAAAACATGAAGAAGCAGACAAAAACTGATTTGGTTGAAAAGTGACAAAGGAAATGAGAAACCCCCCGCAATATAAAATACAATTTCCGTCGGTCTTTAAAAAACAAAACTTTTCTGAAATTCAAGATTCTATAAGATGTAACAATGTGATTTTTATTGCTCAAACATTTTGTATTATTCCATAAGTTTTTTTCAACATCTAGATTCGTATGTAATTGTAAATTTGCAAAATGATAAACTGATGTATCGCACAATATTTTCAATAAGACGTATCCTGGTATAATGCATAAAATAGCTTAGGATTTAAGATAGAAAAAAACCAAGAACACAATCAATAGAAATAAATCTGAAATTCCTAATAAATGAGATTGTAACGGCACTTGCTGATAAATTGTGCTAGTCTAAAGTAGAGTAGATCACATGCAAACATCTAGATTCGTATGTAATTGTGTTTAAACTAATGACACCTAATGGCAAAAGCAGGTGAATATGCACTCACTATCCTCATTGTGTACAGTATTTGTGGGTGCAGTCCTGGCTCAGAGATGAGACTTGCTTTGTCCTTTTCAACTTACACCTTTATAGGTGGTCATCCCCTCCTTCTTTGGCCCCCTCGTCTAGCTGTCGGGATCTCAAGAAAATCAACTTCTATCTGTACGTTTAACCATATGAAATTGTTTGAAGGATTTCACCGGAGATGCGTTACGTATATAAACTAGAATTAAATTTGCAATTCAATTAATATTTTGCTGTCTTAACAAACTAAAAATGCTCCTTATTCGACTTTTAGAGTATGGTGCATTGTTAATACAACGTTAGTCTTTTTCCATATTAGGCTTGGAGATATTTAAATTGCTAGTTTCATTATTCATACAGTGTTTTGTAATATGATTTTATTTACAATAATATACAATCAACACATCGTTAAGTACTTTCTTAACCCCTAATTTTAATTTTTTTGTAATTAATATTATGTATATTAACTATTAAATATGAATGCAATTTTATCGCTATATGAGATATGCGCTTTTAGTGCATGATTTGTGCTTTAAGCACTTTTTATAAAACTATCACTGCTAATATCCTATACAATGCAAAGGGACCAGGTGATGGGGTTCACCTTCGGATTACATATAGAGAGACCTAAAACTATCTTAAACCTTAAGTGTTTCCTCCTTGCCTTCCTGCTGCCAGGGATGGGAAATGGAGGGGAGATTTCGTGTTGAACACGGCATTTGTAAGTTATTGCAGTGAGTCGAAGATTTTGGTATGTCTACGGAGAATGGACTCATCTACAGTAGGCATCTCCAAATCTTCGTGAAGCTATCTATCGTAAAAATATGGCTTGTACCAAAGTATTCCGTTTTGAAATTGTTGGAGTCGCTTGGCTGTGGCCTTAGTAAGATGACTAAAAAGCTGTGCACCGTACAACTAAGCAGGCCTGAGTGTGACTGTATACTGTGTCATCAGCTTGAGGTGCAGATATAGATTGAGGGATGTCAGTTATAGTGTGAGATGGTATGACTTCTTGCGTACTTGTTTTAGTTTTCTCGCAAAATGGCCAAAGAAACTGAGGTGTTGTTCCATTTGTATTCCCATATATACGATGATATACGTTTTTGTAGTGTATTAGGTAGACACTGGTTTCTTTTCCCTTCTGAAAGGAGATATTTACGCAGTCTGTCATTCCGCCGTTTACAGTAATGTTGAGTTTGCCCAGTCTATCTCTCATCTAGTCAAGCTGTTTCCGCCCGTCGAAGAGGTCTCTTGGCGCTCATGCTACTACTATATACCACAATGTCGTCGGCGAAAGCAGCAACTGTGGTTGGTACCGTGCTCCGCCAATGTCAGACGAACACATATTCTTGGTGGACCACAAAGTACTTGTTGGAGCAGGGCTCCTTGAGGTACTCCCCAGGTCAGATGCACAGATCGGAGAAGCTACCACCTACCCGCACCCACAGTTAACAGTTATTTAAGAAGCTAGTAGCATTGTGTAGAGCTGTTCCGGGCATTACCGGTCTCAAAGTATTCAACACAGGGTCCCATGGACCACCGGATTACAGGTCCGCGTACAGACTAGCCGTGGCCAAGTTTCTGTTCAAATGTTGGTTAACTTCTGACTGTAGATTTACAAGGGGATGTCCTGTTCTAAGACTAGGTTGAAATCTAATCTGTTCTGGTGGAATGTTGTCGTCCACACAGTATTCTTTGAGATAATTTAAAAGAACTTTCTTCAGAATCTTTGTGGTTAGTATTTGTGGTAGTATACTGATTTGAAGGAATTGGGCTGGGTGATCTCCGCTCCTGGTTGGCTTGAGTAATAGGAACAAGAAGGCGTGGTTCCATTTTTCGGGAAATTCCTCAATCTTATACATGAGTTGTAAAAGTTTGCGATTTGTACTATCCCTCTCCTCGGCATTTGTTTCAGCAGAACTGTTTGTATCCTGTCGTGGCCTGGTGTTCGGTTTCCTTGACACCGGCCAAGAATCGCCTTGAGCTCCTTGGGAGATACGAACATGTGTTTCTGTTCCGTTTGAATGCCCCCAGCGTAGTGATCGGCCAGTTTCTTTGGCTGTTTCTCCACAGTAAGAAGAGTGTCGCGTTCATGATGCAGGAGAGTAGATGACTCACTCTTGGTGGCCTTAAGCAACTTCCAGAACTTTCTATTGTCGCCGTGAGTGCCACTTTATCACTTTCCACATTCATATCAAGCTTGAGATTTTCGTTAACTACTTGCTGATTTACTCAAGTTGACAAGGTATTGGCGATTTCTGTACATTTTGACAGTAGAGTTTGGCAATGGTTCAACCATGATTAGTAGTTTATTATCCCAAGCACAATTTAGCGTATTCTTCCTTTATTTTCTTAATATCAGCTACTAATGCAATATCAGCAACTAAAGAATGAACACAAACATTTTTTTTCCACTAACCTTACCCGATAGTTAATGTAATTTATTTTCAATAAATAAATCCAGTCATAATATATAGTTTTTCTACAGCTTTTGCTTGACATTTCTACGCCATCTTCGTTAATAATAGATGTGGGTTTTATAATCCATTAACGAATAAACAAATGGGTGTGACTGCCTTCTTACGGCACTGAATTTTACTATCGCAAAGGCCTTTCAGTGGGTAGTAACTATTTTACGGTATAATAATGTCACTAATGATTTACGCAGAATACAGCGGGATTAACAGTGCATCTCAACAGCGCTGAAAATGAAAGCTACGCTTATTTAAAGACCTCTTTAATATTGTCGTTCTCAACCCTATTGTTATTAGGAGCTTTGAATGTTATGTTTTTTTTGGAAGATTATGATTTACCTCTAGTTTCTGGACTTTGATAAACAGAAAAATGTATCTGCGATCTCTGTTCATTCGTGGATTTCTACATCAATGCAGCTATGTACGCCGAATGAGCCATTTCTTAGATTCATGAACACCTTGAATGAAAGCTATACTGCCCATATTTTCATAGATGCCAATTTTGTTCAATCATGACTTGGAGACGCTCAAAGTAGGCCAATTGTCTAGTATTTAGAATGAACAAGTTAATCTTGTCATTTTAAACTAAATTATTGCATACAGTCGAAGAATGGAAAGCAGGAAGTTAGAAACGTGGGAAATACATGCTGTGGATACAACCCGACAATTTGATCCTCCTCCACAGCTGCTTACATAATTGTGGCCAAAGGCCATCCTCGGATGATGTTCGTGCGAACGTTGATTGGGGTCACTAAATGCCATTTAGTATCATCGCGTAACCTAATCTTGCCAAATAAAAGACCGATGGCTATTAATGAGTACGGGGTGGTTTTATGTTCATTCGAAAAGATAAAATTAAACTCGTATACAAGGAAATAGATAATGAAAACTGTAGGTTTTGATATGTAAAGGGTGTCCCAGGATTAACGCAAGATTCGAATTTGCAGCCATTTGTGCCGTAAAGTGCTGGCAACCCTAAAAAAAAACAATTTGACAGCTGACAGTTTAGGGTTAGTAAAAATGGAGCGTTACACGATAGAACAACGTGTCTTTATCGTTGAACATTATCTCAAAAATAATGAAAGTTTGGCGGCCGTAGTTCGAATATTTCATACAAAATATGGTTGGAATAGTGTTGTGACTTTATCAACTGTGAAGAGATTAATTGAAAAATTTAGGGACACTAGATCAGTTGGAGACACTAAACACACTGGTCGTCCAAAAACAAGCCGTTCAAATGTCAATATCGAAGCAGTGCGTGAGAGTGTTGTTGAAAATCCAGGAACATCAATTCGGCGTCGTAAACGAAGTTCTTTGTGCCGAAATTGGATGATATTGATGTGGCCAATATGTGGTTTCAACAAGATGGTGCCACATGCCATGCAGCCCATAAAACAATTTAAATACTGCATGAGACATTTTTAGGTCGTGTACTCTTTCGTTTCGGTATTCAGAATTGGCCCCCTAGATCGTGTGATTTAACAACTTTAGATTTATTTTTATGGGGTTATTTGAAGTCAAAGGTGTATGTCAACAAGCCCACATCCACCAGTGCATTAAAAGAGGAAATTCAACGCTGCATCAACGAAATTCAACCACATTTATGCCAAATGCTCATGGAAAATTTCGACAAAAGAGTGCGTACGCGCCAGCAAAGTCGTGGAGGCCATTTGCCCGATGTGTTATTCCATAAATAACCCTATCCTATTTACTTTATAATACAACAAAAAAAATAACCACAAAAATACTAAAAACTGTGTTTTCTATTTAAATTAAATCTTGTGTTAATTCAGGGACATCCTTTAGTACAGTTGGTTTATTTTCGTACTACATACTGTATGTCTGATCTGGACATAGAGCTCTCAAAAGATATTGTTTGTTATTAAAAAAAAAAAAATTTCTGAAGCTGGAAAGTATTAGTACTTCACTAGCCCATGATGCTTCAGTTTCCTGCCAGCACCCCGTTACTTTAATCCTAGGTCACATGGGCAGATTGTGGGCTACGTTTTATTTATCATCAGTGATATCTGGCCAAAAATCAGTATTTTTTATACGCACTAGTCCTTTGACAGCTCACGGGGCCAAATCTGTCATCGACATCGTGACATCGATGTTCATAATTAAGGCGGTAAGTGATTCTCTACTCTAGGAGATAAGCATACACCAACCTGATTATCAGCGTCATTAAAGCATGAAAATGACAGGGTGAGCTGTGGAAAGTTCTAGTGTATAATACAATGGTTTTTTGTGAGCAAACGTTGTTGTTGAAGAATATCTGGATCCTGTACGTATTACCAACATGAATATCAATATACTGTTAGTATAGTGGATTTGAATGGAATTTGGGGTACAAATATTAAACATATTTAATAATTCTTAAACAATTACAGACTATTGTAATTGTAGCGACTGCTAACTATATATGTAAATTACCCTACACTCTGGTTCATAATTAATGTATTATAATAGAAAATGTCATGTAACTTCATTATGTAACTTCTGGTAATAAATCATAGAGAGGTCGGAAGTCGTAGACAGGTAGCCCAGAAAGCCCCACCATAAAACCTAGGCCAAGCACACCTGCCCCTAATAAAATAGACGGTCAGTCACGTTCCCACGGTCAATAAATCATGCTAGGAACCCTTTTGGGACCCATGGGATAATAACCTTGCTATAGGTGGTCAAATAACCCAAGGGGGTGAGGCCCTAGCCGCCTTATAAAACACACCCTTGTACTCCAACGGTCAATAAACTAAAAGGAAGTGGCTACCTGTGTATCGTAAAACTTACTGCGGGCAGACAAACCGGCCTTCCACGAGGGAGGGGGTTATCATATTTATATCAGTAAATTTCACTCTTCAGCCCACTCAGTCTCTCAGTCTTCATAGCGCACGACTTATCACTAACCCCAGGGCACCTGGCCCTGGTGGGCTACTCTTTCTCTGCTGTCCTATGAGTCGACACTCTGTCTCTTAGTCTTCCGAGCCACACTGGTAACCACACCAGGGGCACTTGGCCCCTGGTAGGCCCCACTCTTCATTCTTTTCTAGTTTCGACATACCGATAGCCGCTACCACCGACGGCCCTTAGCCTCACAGCCTATACCAGACCTCTGACGACTTGTACTTATTACGCTGCCGATCTCTCGCCCGAACTCTAAAACTGGTCTTATTCTTTATGGACCTCTGAACCTCATCCTGAACACAGTGTCTTGTCGGGACACATTCCTAACCATATATGGAGTCAGATATTAACGCCTACATGGAACATGGTCCATGTTATTCACTACAGCAATCCGACAATTGTTGACCTCCGACAATTGTTCACCTTTTCCGACAATTGTTCACCTCCGACAATTGTTCAACCAAATATCCCGACAGTAATAATGTTTATTAAATACTATTCCATAGTTTATGTGACTTAGACGAATCATCAAATGAAGCAACAGTGAGCTAATATATACAATTTACGAAAATTATAACGCTAAAATATTGCTATTATTTTCGGCTTGGTAACTGTGAGTCCCGGGACGAAATGAATAAAAGATTTTTTTCGATTAAAATTCATGAACCTTATTTTTAACGGACGTGAGGTTACAAAATTAATTTAAGCTATTTGGATAAATTAATAAATTGTGTTAGTAAATATTAAGAGATAAATGCCATAAACATTGATCCTGGGTGTGACCACCTTAGTTCCTGGTCTGTCAGGACATTGTGTGCCTACCGTGAAGATGTAGAGAGGACTGACTCTTTACCCTTGGCAAAGGCAACAAGCTAGGGACGACACAGCACAAACCAAATGCTCCTGGTCCTTCAAGCTGGAGGGTTGGTGGTGCTTCCAATACCTTTATCCTGGGAAAATCATAAAGTTACGACACATAAACAACATTCCTGAATTGAGAAAAATGATACTTGCAACGTGAAGTGTAAGGGGTTTCTAACAACCAGGTACCAGTAAAGTTTTAAGAAATGAATTTGAAAGGTTAAATGAAATTATATACTCGGAGAGATGGAGAGGCAATAAATTAGAGACGGGTTTGGTACAAGTCCCTGATAAGCTATAATGATATAAAATGCATGATACTGATAATAGAACCATTTGTGATTATTTCTATCGTTACGAGTCATTCGTAAACGGACCGAAGATACAATTAAATAGAACAAAAATAAATTTAAAAAAACAATAAAGAGGTATAGATTCCGATAAAAAATTAGGAAAGGAGCTCATTTTTTACTTAGAATAATAGAACAATAGAATAAAAATCATCAGTACTCACTATAACATCCACCGAAGACACTGCCAAAAACCATATAAATATGACATTTCGAAAAAAAACACGAAAGGGAATACTCAATAGGAGAAATGTTTTGTTATTTCCTGACAATTAATTTGATGTAAAATTTTCAAAAGCAATTTTTCCCCTGCAACCTCCTTATTTACCAGCACTAGACCGAGTTCCTTCATTTATCAAACATAACCTGTTTGTCGATTAAACATATCTATTTAAATTATATACGTCACTAGATGGAGTTTTAATAATAGTACAGTTAACTACGAACTGTTATCATTCCAATTCTCTAACAATATAATTTTATAGCTTAAAACATTGAAATTATAACATTAGATTTTTGGTATTCATACTAGCTTTACAGCAAAATTCACAATTTTATGTTCATCGTAATTACATATGTTTTATTATCGTACTGTAGGATATTATTATAATCCAGCCTAGAGGTCGAAATAATGAATATCATACAACACAGTAGATTTAAAAAAAATCCAAATTGTACATCGTCACCCTTTCCAAATACACATCTTAATTTCCGTTGTATAACAAAACGGCGGTGATTATGAAATAAAAAAAAATTTGTTTCCGAATGTAATTTAACAAAATAACACGATTGAGGAATATTTAAAAAGAATTTCTAAAATTAGGAGAAATATGTAATAAAATAAAATAGGCTACAAATGGATTCAACAACTATTCATAAAACATGAAAACCGGCTTGTTAGCGTTGGTACTATGATTACCTGTATATGTAAATGTGTTGATATAAGTGACCTAATGACCGGGTCATTGTTGACATATATAATACACCATAATAGAAGTGACAACTATACATAAAGTATAATTAATGTTTACAGCAGTTTAAGTACAATTCAATAATTCCTTTGGAGGCAAGGGTTCGATTCCCAGCTTTTCTGGATCATTAGGGGTAGGTTTATAATGGGGATAAGGGATGCATGTATAAGTTTTTAACAGCTCTAAGGGAAAATAAGGATAGCAAATGTTTTATCCTTTTAGCCAATATAATTATAGTATTTTATATTATATAATTTTAGCCTTTTATAAGTTAACTTATTAACTTAAAATAAATAGAAATTAAAAAAAAAATGTTCATTTCACCTCTTTGTCTGTCTGCCACCTTCCCTAACAATTGCGAGTATCTTGTCCTTGATCTATAAACATGGGAATTTATAGATTAGCCGACAGAGATAAAACTATTGGAGGTTATTAATTAATAAATTAGTAAGTTATAAAAATAAATATTTTCTTCTCAAATTGATTAGAGTGGCAAATTAAAGGTTACTATTGGCGCTTTGAATAATACTAATATTACATTTTGTTAACTCTAATTGCATAGAGCAATTAAAACTGTGTTCGGAACTTTAACACAACCGGTATTGTTTTAGAGACATAGCTTTAAAAAAAACTATTCCTAAATAAAATAATAATTGTCATTAATGAGTCGATTACTGTGTTACTGCACACTTCAATACGTTTTTTTTTTAATTTGCATGTTTAATGAGTATTTAGGATTTAAAATAAATGTGCTTTAGTTGAAGAATATATTTATTCAACCCCTCAGGTAACGGAATGCTCCACTCAAGGATCGGGCAGTGCTCGGCGTTCTTGTGGAGGTATGCTGCTTCCCATAGTCGAAGAGACTCCGAGGTGGTGGTTTGGGAGGTGGAGGCCTGGGGGTGTCGTTGGTGAAGGCGAGGGTGGTAGGGTCCGTAACGTGGGAGCCCTGGCCTGTGGTCGGGGGTGGGCCCACTAATGTAACTGTGAACATGCCAGCGCCTTGGTATCCATCGTCTTTGAGGAGGTTCTTCATCACCAGCTCTGGTCCTGAGTCATCATCGCTCCACCTCAAACTATCAAAAGATGGAAATATTTCATTAATCATAATATGAGTGGTTCTTTAAACAATATAGTTAATTAGTCTGTAAAAATGGTAAATTCTTCTTAAAACAACATGGATTCAGTTATTAACAATTATATTCTTTCATACCTGTACTTGTATGATCCTTTTAGCTTCTTCGTGCTCTCTTTCGCAATAACTACAATCTTCCTAGGTCGAGGAGCGTCCCGTGTCACTGCGCTCTGTATCTCAACTTGCCACTGAATCCAGTGCTCACCCAAGAACATCGATATCATCAACAACTGTAAAAATTAACACAAAATTATATATATGGTATCGTTTAGTTTGAGTTTCGATTATTTGTTTAGATAAATGCACAAAAGCACCATAAGAAAACAAATATAAACCTGGATAGGTAGTAGGAGTGAAACCACGTGAAAACATTTTCTTTACAATTCTTTGGAAAATTCACTTTGGTTTTCTTCTATACTAAAGATTAATTAGTATTTCTATTTTTAATATTACTACAATCAAAGTATCTAGAATATCTTCCAATCCAAATTATTTTTTAACTACTAAATTAGGTACTCACAAACCTATTACTTATATGTTCTTAATTAACGGGTAATTTATGTGTATACCTGAAAACCATAGCAAATACGGAATTAAGGTTCAGGAAATTTATGTCGTAGGAGGATTATGTTCTTTTCAGACTCGCAACAGTGGAATAGTACTAGGGTGTTATTATAATTACTAATCCCCATTAAAAATCAATAAGTTCCACATAAAAAAGAAAAGGTGAATATATGAATACCTAATTATTTCATTTCAGTTTCTTTATAAAATCTGGAGAACTTTGAATCAATGGAATCTTTTAGCTTGATGTGAATAACATCCTTACGAAAAAGTACCACTGCTGTATTTTCCTATATCGAATCTGTTTATTAAATAAATAATCTTAAAACAATAATTAATTTCCTGTCCAAATCTGGTGTATTGAGGCAGTCAACTAAGGAGCCAATTTATAATACAGGTAATCTAAAATAATTTAGATGTTGAGCTCGAAGGAAGAGGCTCCATTTTCATTCGGGCAATATTCCTTCTTCTGTCAGCCTTTATTTTATAGACTTTATTATGATACAAAAATATATCTATATATTTACATCAAAAATGATTCAATCTATCAAAATTTTTATATTGGTGTACTTAAGAGACAGTGTGAGAGGTGAGGTGAAATTGTCCGCATTGTTTTCTGCAAAATTCAATAACAGGGTCTATTGAAAATTATCCCTGAATAAAGTTCGGTTCAATAACCTTTAAGATTTAATATTTTCTATCCAACGTCTGAAGAGGCATCATAAAAGAAGATATTCCAGAAAGTAAGGTCTTGTGAGTGAACATTACAAATTGCGTTTTAATACGTTCTGGACGATTTCCAAGGACGTTTATATATGAATGTTTTAGTTGTTTTGTTTTTTTTATTGGCAAATAAAAAAATGTGTTTAGGAAATCAAATGAAGTATTGTTAAGTAATTAATTTTAATAGGCAAAAATTAATAGGCCTATATAGTTTTTTAATATTGTAACTATGGGACATTAATGTAGCGTTGTATTAATATTGTATCGATTAGCATAATGGCTTAATCGGCTTAAAGTTTTTGGGTTCAAATCCCTACAGTGAGTTTTTTTCTTGAAGCTCCGCGAATTGTGTAAAAGTTGGGATAGGATGATCCCGACAGAATTGCCCCCCTTAACTAAGTATCGTCTTAACAATTGATTGATTTAGAAATAGAAAAGGTTACACACTTGCAATAGCAAAATCACTATGAGCAGCTTAGAGGAACCGCTCGGCTGAGATGCCATCTTGATCTGATGAAAAGTCGGATACAGCTCTTGCTCAGGGGTGCTCACTGCCACTGACGTCAGTTTGCCTCCCGTCATGGCTGCGACTGTAAATCTTGGAAAGTTCACACTCACAAATGGCGATGGACCCACTAGCGCAGACTATATACTGACCCCGCGAGGCCCAAAACCGGTCAGTCGCACCTCCTGACGCAAAACTCTTGGGGAAAACTATTGCTCATTTCGTCGAAATGTGACGTGAGCTCTCGTTAACTCCAGCTGTTTTTGAGGTATGGCTGTGGCTGGCCAATCATAAAGCAGTCTACCTACGTCAGGATGACGTACTATTGAGAAAGTGGGAGACGCAGTTTCCGCTCTATCGACAAGGTGAGGTGGGACTCCTCCCTGCATACGAAAATTAAGAAAAAAAAACTTTTTTAATAGCAATAGGGTGTAGAGAATAGAGCCTAGAATACTACCTTGAGGAACGCCTCAATCGTACTCAAACATCTGTTAGATGTTTCTCAGTTGCGCAAATACAATAATTTTAAATGTTGTTCAGCAGCAGGGCTTAGTTTTCAGGCCTGTCAAAACGATGTAAGTCCTCAGTTTGCTTGTTTTTTAATTTTTTTGTTGAAAAGAAATCCAGAAAAATATCCTTTTCATTTTTGAATGTCCCTTGGCAAAAATTATAATTTGATGATAAAAATATGTGATTTTCCCATTTTTTGAAATAAAGTCATTAAACAAAAAAGAAATAACAAAATATGGAATGTTAAATTAACTTACCGCAAAAAAGCAAAGATTTGGTATATTAGAACAATTTCCACATATTTACTCACCCATCAGATATCATTCAACGGCTCATGACCCTAACGACCAAGAGTAAAAACTGAAGTGGATTAAAAAGTATACATTGAAACTTCTTTATTGTGCTAAAATTACAATCTGCCTTATTAGGCAATAAGTAATTGTGATAAATCCTCTCATTCGTACCATATTTACATTTTTCATTCACTTGCTCATTCATACAGTATTTACAAACAGCCCAGAGGCCTCTCAAATCCACATTCCTCGCATGTGAAAAAGGAAGCCGGGTCCCCCACGCTCCTTCGTCATCCACATCACATAATATTACCCAGTAGAGGCTGACGAAGAGCGTGAGAGCCACAGACGCTCAGGACATGATTGGAGAAACTGCCCATCACCAGGACTCCCCCTGTCACGAATTTAAAGCAGGTCACGAGGTCACTGCCGTTTTAGTCTCCGAGGAGGATTATAGGGATAAGTGGAATGTAGTGCAATGGCTGTGCTACGGGATTAGAGTGGTTGAATAGGTTACTATGTTACTATGGCATTTCATAAACTTAGATTAGATAGGAAGGGATGAGCTCAAGAATGTACGGTATATTAAGATAAGTTATGAAGGGTTTTGTTGCTGACATAATAAGGGGCATTTACTATTGTTCTCAGGACTTTTGATTGAAAGGATCGGATACGCATGATGTTCAACTTTTTTTATGTCCCACATAGTTCTATTCAGTATGCCCAGATTGGCGTAGGTATAACTGTGTAGATTAGTAATTTATTTTCTATTGAGAGATAAGGATGTTTAGTTCTTGTCTTTTTAGTCTCGTATGTGGGTTCCAGGTCAGTCGTTTGTCGAGACAGAAGCCTAAGTACCGTACTGTCTCGGATACAGGGAGAGGAATAGAATTAAAATATACTAGTGGACAAGACTTGCGACAAAGGGTGAAGGTAATGGGGGAACATTTTGCATCATTAACTTTGATCCGCCATTGGTTGCACCAATACTCGATCTCGTCAAGGTGTTTTTGAAGGTTAGAGGATGCTATGTCGGGGTCTGGGTTAGATGACAAGACTGCAGTGTCATCTACAAATGTGGCCAAGAAGGTATTGGGAGTAGAGGAGACATCAGCGGTGTATAGGTTATAGAGGATGGGGCCTAAGACACTGCCCTGTGGAACTCCTGCATTTATAGGATAGTAGTTTGAATATTCTAAACCACAGCGGACTTGGAAGAAGCGGTTTGAAAGGTAGGACTGTAGGATTAGGAAAAGGGTCTGTGGTAAATGTGTTTTGAGCTTGTAAAGCAAACCTGCGTGCCAAACCTTGTCAAAAGCTTGAGCTATGTCCAGAAATGCAGCAGTGCAATACTGTTTGGATTCAAGGGCTGAGGATATGTGATCAACAACGCGAAGGCCTTGTTAAGTAGTGGAATGTTGTTGACGGAAGCCAAACGGATGTATAGGAAAAAGGTTTTTAGGTTCAATAATTGGAAGTAGACGTTTTAGTAGAAGTTTCTCAAGTATTTTTGAGAGGATAGGGAGTAGGCTAATTGGACGATAAGATGAGGCGTCATTGGGTGGTTTACCGGGTTTGGCGAATAGGACAATAATGGAATGTTTCCAGAGGAGAAGAAAGTGCGTCGTTCGGGTAATGCAATTATATATGTAAGTTAGAAAGATTATGGCTTTAGGAGGAAGTTGTTTGAGAATTTGAGGAGTAAGAAGATCATATACAGTGAGTATGGTTTTGATGTGAAAGGTGAGGTGTGAACGTATGGGTAAGATGCAGAGCGAATTCCTCCGACATATCTTCATCCGAAGCCGCCCAGGACCCATCATCACGACGGAGTGGGTGTGAAACAGGTTGATATTTAGGACTTTTTTGGTTACATTCCACAAGGAGTTATCCCTGGTAGACAAAGAGGAGAGGTAGGAATTGAAAGAAACGGAACGGAAGGATGCCAATCGCCCCTTTACCAATCGGCAGTACTGATTGTACGTGCGGCGATCAGCAGGATGCCGGGATCTTTGCCACACTGTTCTGGAGCAACGTTTGGATTGGATTAGATCTTTGAGATGCTGAGGTAAACGATTATGATTGTTGATTTTTGGGCGACGATGCCTCCCAAGCCAACCCCTGGACCAGAGTAGTGAAGGAATGCACTGCATCGTCTAGGTCTTGGGATGTTTTCAGGGACAATTTGAGGTCTACAGACTCTGTAAGTAGCTGGCGAAAGTGGTCCCAGTCAACTGGGCCCCTAATAAATGAAGGAGGAGGCAGTTTGTGAATTGTTCTTAGGGAAATGGTTAATAATAAATGACTATGATCAGAGGAGAGGTCATCGAGGAGGAGAGTGAATAGTTTAGTGTTCCTAAACTATTGTAGAAAAAGAAGTCAAGGAGATCAGGATTTCGGTTGGGATCAGATGGCCAATAGGTGGCTGTGTCAGGAGAGATAGTGGAGCAATGTTTCCGTGTGAGTGCAGACAGCAAAGCACGTCCTCGTGTATTCGTGGCTCTTGACCCCCAGTGTTGGTGCTTCGCATTAAAGTCCCCACCCACAAGGAAACGATGTCCGATGTAGTCTAGAAAGGAGATGAATTGGGAGTCGGAAATAGATTTATTGGGAGGGCAGTACACTGATGCTAGAGTAAGGGGAAAAGTGAAGGTGATGATTGACACTGCAGTGGATTGAAGGAAATCATGTGCTACCAAAGGAACTATGTGGTGGGATATGAAGTTATGGACAATGACAGCGGTACCTGCATGATCTCTTCCATCAGGGTGATCAGTTCGATAAGTCTGGTACTGTCGAACGGTAAATGGTCGTTAACTCGTAAGTCTTGTTTCAGTAATAAGAGCTACGTCGATGTTCTTGTCATGGAGTAGTGCTGTCAGTTCGTTACTGTGGGTGCGAACACCATTCGCATTCCAAAGGAGAATGGATAAGTAGTCAGAAGGATCCACTTATGGGTTTTGTTTAACGGGAATCAGGTAGGAGACAAGATTTGTAAGAAGGGAAATGAGAGGGGTAATTAGAGTTCTGAATTCTGTAAGGAATGATGTTAATAGGCTAGTGAGATCTGAAGAGCTTGGAGGTGGGGGAATATGCGAGATGTGTGGTTAAGGATGGGATTGGGTTTGCTGGTTGACGGGATGAACGGAATGCTGGGGAAGAGAAACGGGCGGACAGGGAGTGGGCGGTGCCTGTGACTGCTCTCTGTTCCGAACGGCCTCGGCGAAAGAGACAGTAGGCCTCAAGTTTCTGGCTGGACCGCTTCTTGTTACTAGTTTTTTCTCTTCTGGCTGACGTCGTCGTTCTGTCCTGGACTTCAGCGTTCTGTAGGCCTCGCAGCCCTTGTAGTTGGCCGGATGTCCTTGCTGGCAAAGCACGCATACAGCAGGTGATTTTAGGGGCCTCTTGCACAGTTCACTTTTGTGCTGCCCACTGTACTTTACACACCTGGGAGGGTGGTAGCAGTATGATTTTGTGTTCCCATAAGCCTCGCAATTATGGCATTGAACTGTATCGCGTTTCGGGTAAGGCTTTTCGACCTGTACTCTTCTGTAATACAAGTGGGTAACCTCGTAGATTTTTTCCACTCCAGGTGTTCGCTCTAGATCCACAAAGAATAAGGGCAGTGGAGTCTTGGTGCTTGGATTATTTTCTGCCTTTCCTCGCGGAGCACATTCGTGATTTGGCGAACCTTGTATCCTAAGCTTAAAAGCTCCTTCTCTATCTCGTCCGCTGGTGTAGTGGGATGCAGATTTCTAATCACTACCCGCAGCGATCTTTCTTGTTTTAGTTGGTATGTATGAAAGTCGGCTTTAGTTTCTTCTAAGTATTTAACAATCGCTCGATAAGTATCGGGAGTGTCTGGGGAAAGTTTCGTATCCCGAGAGCGATTGAGGCACGTATATTTTCCGGTACCTACAATTTTGCTCATTTGTGACCATAGTAATTTAAAATTGCTAATGTTGCGTACAAAAAGAGCAGGCGGCTTGGGCTGTGTTGGAGTTTTGTTGACTTCCATTTCTTCTGCTGGGATGTTTTTCAAAGCCTCAAATGTGTTTGGCGTGAAGAAAGGCGACTCTATGGCGGTTTCTTGTTTTGATGTGCTGGCCTGTGGAGGTATCTCCTCCATGGAACTAGCTGCAGAGGAGGTCATTTGTACGTTCCTATTCGACCTTCTTGGTTTTCGCTTTACAGGCGACGGTGTTGGAGTTGGACCTAGTGACCTAGATCTTTTTTTCTTATTTTGAGACATTAGTTGTTGATAAAATCTCATTTTATCATAGCAACGGTTTTTTCGTTAGTATAAAAGAAGTACGTAGCGCCGGTGAGATTTAAGCTCACAACTCCCAGTGACGAGTCACGGGTCTTGGCTCTGAGCCACCGCCCGATTGGCTCAGAGAACTATCGTTAGTGAACGATCGGTGAACGTCTGGCAATGATTTCCAATATGACCGACTACTCTATCCGATATCGCTTATTACACTTCACCCAAATATAATAAGCAATTTACTCACTATTGAGGGCTCCCTCGTGGCCACCTCCCTCAAGTTGCCTGCTGGAACAATTTTTTAACTGAACTATGGCCTATAGACGGTTGTATATAGTGTTTGAATGACGAGCGAAGTACAGAGATGTTCTAAAAGGTAGCGAGAAGAGGTACAGGGGGTAGGTAGTTTATGAGATCTTAGAATGACCACGAATTCACACTCGGTATCTAAGGGTAGGCGAAATCATCCGGATCCCAAAGGCGAGTGTAAACCGGAGAGAGGCAGACTGGATTTCTGTGAGAGACGCTACTAGGTAAAGTTTGTAGGGCCACGGCAACTGTCGTCCGCGAGGGAGAGGTCTCTCTCAAGGAGGTGCTAGATTTAGCGAGACGAAGGAAGAGATTCCCACAAGGAAGGTGTGGGGTCTGACAATGCCGGACTGAAACATAGCGAGGTGAGGAGAGAGAGATGCAGAGGTGGTTAAATGAGAAGACCATGGGTTTGAGTAGAGAAGCAAGCGCCAGTGCAGAGAGAGAGAGAGAGAGAAGTTTTCAAGGTGCCGATTTGTTTCTTTCTGATTTTCGCCCTATAGAGCGCTTCTTATATAGGCAGGCTAGCCGCTGGTGGGGAGCCATCCCCACCAGCTTCTCCTCCACTCCGACTTTTTTTTTTTAAGCTCTCTAGTTAGAAGATTAGGGATGAGGGGAAAATAATGAATATTTGTTTCGTAATTAAGAGGTGGCCACAACAGTTGCATTTGTTATATCATATGTTACCTATCATGTAAAATGTCATGTCTCTAACAGACACACGGGTGAAGACATAAATTAATTATATACAAAAATAGATTAGTTAAACGTTAATATTGAAATATGTATTGGAATTATTTTTGTCTCTTGAACTGGAAATTGAAACTAAAATACTTTAATATCTTCTGTCCTGCGATTTGATAATTAATAGTAAAATGAGGGCCCGAAATTTTCTCAAGTTTAATTTTATTTATAATTTCTGATCAAGTATATTACCTTTACTACCACCAACTTATTTTCTTTGTTTGTCAATTTTAACTTTTTCTTTCGCTAACTCCGTAATGGCCCTCGAGACTCATTCCTTCTTAGCCACACGTCTCATTTGGTTATCTGAGTATCCTGGTTTTCGGCTGCCTTTCCGGGTCTTTACATCATGCGATTTGCCAATTTGTATGTTTCTCTTCCCTGCGAACAAGCTTTTCAAACACAATGTTGGCTTCTTGTGAAGACCTGAATCTAATTCAGGAACTAACCGAACCTGGTAACGATACCACGAGAAGAAAGGAACATCCCGTTAATTTTCCAGTAACGACTCGTCAACCGTGATGCATGGCCATAAGGATAACGAACACTTATTATTGACAACAGAAAATTACAAGGAAATGTCGTAACCTTCCAAGTTGTTCTCTCTGTTACCTGTCCAAGAATTAGCGCTAATGATCTGTGTTCCACAGTCTCCAGAGAACTGTCTATAACTCACTCATTGTGGTGTTGTGCTAGGTCATGACATTGTAATATCCATCTAGCTCGGTTCTGTTTATTATTACCTGATTGTATTCTCTGAAAGCATGCTAATGTCATAATCAACATCCATGGTATTGGTCTTTTGTTTTTAGACTAGCTGCATTGCATATTAGCATAAGATTATTTCTATTGTGAAAATATTTATAATAAATTGATGTTTTTTTAAATTTTAATTATTAATTCACAACTGTGATTTAGAGGAAATGTGCTGTAAATGGCTTGTCTGACATGAAGGCAGAGGACATCCAATGATACCTCCACTATTCTATTGAAGGTAAGTTTGAGAATATTTTAGTTTTTTAATTTAGATCTGCTTTCTGACGTCTCTTATGTTGTCAGTGAATGTTACGGGCTAACAGGTGTCGACAGTCGGGTATAGCTGTTTGTGTAGTCTGTAGTAAAAGTTTTTTTATAATATTCCAATACAGTTCTGAAAATAAGAAATGTTTAGTTCAGTGCAAAGGGATTAGATAATAACTCTCAAAGCTTTTGAATGGTCTCCTTATTGGATCCATAAATTTGGGATCCATATGTCCAAATTGGTTTCAATAAAAGTTTGTATGTTAGTAGTTTCTGGGAAAGGGGAAGTTTTGGACGTTGGGCCAATAAATGCTTCAGTAGTTTTAGCCTGTTACTAAGTGTTAGTAGTTTCACTTTCGTATGCGGTTTCCAAGTCAGTCCCTTATCCATTCTCCTAAGTATTTAACTGTGTCAGTTTGTGTCTAAGGTTGGCTGCTAAAACTTACGGGAGGACATTGGTCACTTCGAAGGATGAACGTCATGTGTAAGAATTTAGCAGTATGAATTTTAATTTTCCAGGTCGTACTCCGAGGGTTAAGTTGAACCAAGTAATTTTGTAGTGTCAGAGATGCTTAGGATCCGTCTTAGTGGCTTGCAAGTATTTCTGTATCGTCTGGGAAAGTAATGTAACTATATCAGGAGTTGTAGGTACATCGTTTCTTTATTTGCATCTTACTTTCAACAAAAACGGATTACCTACAACCTAGCAGACCATCTGCACTAGAGAGGCAAGCCAACACGTACACAATTGGAAAACTTAAAACAGAAATGCTGTCTCGATGGTTTTCAAGCGGTTACACATGATCTATTTAGAAGGAATGGAAGTCTCTGATCATTGCCAAATTTACAATTTATTTTTTTATATTATTTCCAATCTTTTGATTAATCTGATGATTTATTTGATTAATCTGACATTGTGTAACAGTGTTAAATTCTATAGAATATTTTGATATGCTTACTTTTCTAAATGTTGTAAGACTCGACCCGACTTTTTTCTTTTTTTTGGATCTACGTTTTAATTTTCTATACGTTCTGTCAACATATGATTTTTTATTTAAATGCCTGGAGCTTCTCCCTTGATAAAATTAGCTAATTTATTTAGAGACAAATATGGAATTGTACACCATTCAGCACAGGTGATGACAACTAGTTAGATTATTACATTAATGTTTTCTTATGATTTAAATGAACGACTTAGTAATTAGTAATATGATAGCGATTAAGTGGTTTCAAAATCCATATTACCTCCATCCTGTCAGAAAAAAACATTTTTGTAAATTTTCACTGCTCTTGAATGTTCCTTTAAACATTATAGGACATATATCTCACTAAGTTTTTTTTTTGTTTCATTTCCTCTGGTTACAAAATGTATGTTACAAAATATAAATTCTACATCGCATTAAAAAATTTTTTTTTCTTCCTAGCCACATACAATTTTTTTTGTATTTGCTGTAGATTCACCATATTACATACAGGTTTTGTTATTTTATAAAAATTATAAGTTTTTTTTTTTTCATATCTCTCAAAATAATAAAAATAGGATAAGGGAAAAATAAAAAGGATACTTATCTTGGATTGGTAATATCCTTTCATTAGGGGGAGTTCCATTTGAAGGATGTGTGTAGAGGATGAGGAGTGTGGAGGGTCTCGGGAGAGGTATGGGTGATATCGGGACGGTGGTGAGAGTCCACCGAGGGTTGAGCCTTGGGTCTAGGTCATGGGTCTGTGGTCAACCAGGTCGGGCCTGGTGTGAGTGACCCCCGCCAGGGGCTGGCTGAGTCGGCCGGTGGTCGAGGTGTCGACCTTACCCCCCGAGCCTTCGGGGGGTGTAGAGCTGCCATCTTGCTACGGTGGAATCGATCGGTAAGCATTAAAATTATTGAAATAAACCAAGATTAAGTGGTTAATACAATTTTTTTAGTAATCACGAATATAGAAGGACGAGTGGAGAGTTGGAGGATTATTAGTAAATTAATTCGTAGGTTACGATGTAATTTATGTTCAAAGTGCAATTAGTAAGTAAATGGTAGTTATAATAGGGTTTCAAGCACATAACTTACATAAATCAAACAATCAGGAATAATAATTAAGAAATATAAATATTTACAAAAGGTTTGTATTTTTTATACAGTAGAATTTTCATGGAATAGTAGACACATTGTTTTATTAACTACAATTGCTTTACACGAACTGAAATAGTCTTTAGAAAGTTTCTTTGTATGTTGGGATACAAATTGTGTATAAGATCCACCTAAGGTTTTTGTTGAAATATTGTTTCTTGATTATAAATAATGCATGACCTTTTTGTTAAGGGATATTTAGGCAAGAGTATAATAAATTGTCTAAATATTTTATTGCTTTATTAATTCGAGAACTTTGTGTTCGCATTGTGTATCTAATGGTAGGAGAGAATTTGAAGGGTTACTATTGACTGTCACAAAATTACTATATGTATATGCAATGTTTATTAAACAGTTGATAAATTAATTCAATATAGAGCCGTGTAGAACTCGAGCAGCTGTCTAAGCTCGAAAGGCTGAAACTGTAGGATATATATTTTAAACAAATATTACGAAAATTGAAAAGTAAATCTCGTATTAAAACTGGGAAATGTTTGGTTCAAGTAAGGTGGGTGGATAATGAACCAAAGTATATTCAAGGTAACTCGGGAGAATCCAAACCCACCAAATTATCCAGACCCACGGTAAAGCATCAAATTAATTTTTATTCTTGGATGGGAGTGCATATATATACTTGAAATACTAATAAATGTCACTTGGCAAAAATCATCAATAATAAATTCCCATTTCACATAATAATTATTACTTACGGATAACCTAAATTTCTTCTAGCATTATCTAAGTTATACACTATTTTTCTGACACTATTGAACTAAATATTCTACAAACAAATCCAGATCTCTCATTCAAGACTGAGCCAATTGTTTCTGTAGCCCATGTCCTTATAAAGTAGCTTTATACATTTCTCTAGGTTACTTAATATATCAGTAATTACTTAAAATTAAAACGGTTCTCTTTCGCAGCTCATTTAAACTTAGATTCCATTAGAAGTACGATAGTTCTGACTCGTCATAAGGGTCACCACACTACGACCCTTTTCTAATCTCAATGTCCTAGCCCCTCCAGAACTCCGGAGCGAAGCCAGGTCTCTGGTCCAGGACGGGTTGGCCAGAAGGGATGTTGTCCCCGAAGGCGTGGAACCCGGTGTCATCAGCGTACCAGGTGACTGTGATGAGCTTGCCGTAGGGGTCCACGTAGGAGTACGTACCTCGAGCAGCGTAGACAGTTTTGTTCTCATTCACACGCCGGACGTAGCCTTCCTGCTGCATCGATATGTTGTTTGAGGTAACGTAACTAAAAAAGTAATATTTATATTTATATATATATATGTGAAATTTATCTATGCTTACTGCTGGTTAGAAAAGCAACCGAAACATCTAAACATTTTACTTCTGGAGAGGATCCGTTAAGCGAAGTACTCTTTGTAACAAACAAACAAATGTGAGAGAATAAGAATGGCACAACACCTGTACACGTCAAATCTATATGTTTAATGTAATGTCAAACAAAGTATTGAGCTTCGTACCCCGCCAGCAACTCAAGCGGTTAGGTGAATTAGAAAGCAATCAGTAAATCTTTCGGAATACAAGTGATTTGTACCAAATAATATTATTATTGCACTTTAATAACAATCATTATTGTTTAGAGGATAAAGATGAAAGTAAGATTTTTCCTAGGTGTCACACTCACAATTAAACTCACAGCTATTTCATGGATACACTGCGATTATCTCTCCAGAGTTTGAGTTAATAAACATTTTGTATTTCTGTGGGCATGACTCTTTGGAAAAATTGAGTTATTTCTTTGTTTTTTGAAGTTCCTTTTTTCCCATCTTCACTGATGTTACCGCAGTCATAAGAACCAGCCCCAGTCCTCGATACACAATCTTATAACCTCGAAATTCAACAATCAAAGTTTGAACTCTGGTGTAACCAATACCTCCTCAAAGTCAACCAGTTCTTTTCAACGTTTCACCTCTCCCAAAATATTAGCGATATCTTGAATTCCTCCTTGATGAAAGACCCTGAGTCAATTAAATTACTAAACCTTAAATTTATAAGTTATATAAAGTATACATATAACTTTATAAATGAACCATTGGGGAGAGCAGAATCCTGAAATTTGAGGTTACTTATTCCTGATATAAAAACTCAAGAAAACCAGAAATCCCGACTATAACAGCAAATTTCCTCAGAATTCCCCCAAATGTAATTTATGTAAGAGACTTAAAAGGCAAGAATATAACCGAATATTCTGTATACACTATTTAGACCTGAAATTCTTAAAGATATAACTATATTTCAATCTGTAAGAACTTGAACCTTTGGGGAGAGCAGAATCCTGAAATTTGAGGTTACTTATTCCTGATGTAAAAACTGAAGAAAACCAGATATCCCGACTATAACAGAGCAAATTTCCTCGAAATTCCCCCAAATCTATTAATGATAACGGGTTTACGCCCCCCTTACTATTTATTACCAGGATCACTTTTTAACAGCACATAAAAGCGTTATATTTCGCATGGTAAGGTACCATTCGATGACCAATGGTATCCTATGTTGGGGTATTAGACGATTATAATTACAATAAATCATTAAAACTGTCCTACAACAATTAGTCGGTAAAAAAACAAAAATTCTAACTACTGATCCATGGATTAACTTGTAAAGAAAAAAATTGTAGGGAGGAAAAAAAGGGGGTGTTCCGTTTATATAGGACATATAGACAGGATATAGGAGGATTGTACTTTTGGCAAAACTGCATCTTTGTCAGTTTTGGACACTCGTGGTTATACAAAAAACTTTCATTATTTCAAAATAAAGGTCACTTTTTGGGATTTAGCTTATATAATTTTATACATAAGAAACATTATTGTAAGTATTGAATAAAAAATGTTGGAGGAGGCGTGGTGAAAACATATAAACATGTAAAGGCATACATGTGAACCCCTCTGGAGGCGATTCCCACACATGTATTTATTGTATAGTGTAACAGATGTGCCTTGTGGCGAATATTGAAAATGCTTGGACAGTTGCCAATTTGCGTGAGCCGATTGCAGATGTAGATTGTGGCCCACCACCGGGATATTCCTAATTTACCGATGAAATACGGATCATTTGTTTAAGATAAATCTTAAAAATTAAATAAATATTTAAAATAAATGTTTGAAAAGAAGGAGTCACTCAATAATGTGTTCAACAAAATTTTTTTTTTTGCATTCTTAAAAAAGAAACATTTCAGTTCATAATTGGTGTAAAAAAAAAAATTTCTTGTATTGAAAAAAAATGTTGTCATTGTACTGTTAGAATTTTATTGCTGCTTCCGAGTTATGATGACACTGACTACTATCCTAAAATACAAACTAAATACGTACAAATAAAGGCGGATGATCTGTTTATAAGTAAAGCTTATTTGAATAATAATTCTTTGTCTTCCCATTGATGTATTTATTCACGCACAAGCCCTTTTGGAATATCACACTTCCATTATAAAGTACTAAAAAACAATAAAAAGCTGGAACAAAGATTTTCTGAAACTATCGCGCTAATTTAAATGAATTATCGATTTTCATTTTATATCCTTAATCAGTATTTAGGACTAAACTTGTGTCCTAAAACTGGGATGCTGTCTAATAGTTGATTATATTTCATTGTAACAGTCATGAGATTTTGTACTTAAGTGTCATTACCTCATACAAATTCGTTGCAAATGCATTAATTCGTTGGAAGATTAAGAACCAACATCTAATTACAGTGATACTTGGATGATAGACCACCCTAAATAAAGATATTTCTGGTAAGTGAGTGGCATCAAAAAAGCACTGACCTGAACTTGTAGGTGCCGTTGTGGTGGTTCTCGTTGACGTATGATACTATGGGTGGGATCTCGGTGATCTGTTCCTGGGGTTCTTCTGGGGTCACCGTACTCAGGGCCACAGCGAAGCCCACCAGCCATGCAAGCGCTCCGATCTGTTGGCAATGCTCATGTACACATCCAAAACTAACAGCTTTTGGTTTTTTTTTGACATTATGGAAATATTTACATCCGGAATATTAGTTAAGTGCCTAAGAATTCCCTTTAAGTGAATCCAATCTCCCAAATCAATATCAAAATTTAGAGGCACAACCTATGTTTTATACATGATGGGGTAATAAGGGTAAGTATAAAAATAATATTAAACGTGAAAAAGAGTGGGTCTGGCGTTAATACAGGCTATCTCAAATGACAACTCACAAGATGTTTAAGATTCAAAGTTCTATTTTCCCCCTTAGTTAAGAACACATTTAATACCATAATGGAAAATAAAAGTACCATACTGTTGTTTAAGGGTTGTAATTTTTTATTAATACTTTGCCTGAAAAATAAATGTCAAACCATTGAAAAAGGCATTCCTCATTTTTACCAAT
Organism: Acanthosoma haemorrhoidale; assembly: GCA_930367205.1. Classification (NCBI taxonomy): domain Eukaryota; kingdom Metazoa; phylum Arthropoda; class Insecta; order Hemiptera; family Acanthosomatidae; genus Acanthosoma; species Acanthosoma haemorrhoidale. The sequence goes on from OV884012.1 coordinate 25,873,488, forward strand.
GTGCATTGATAAAAATACAAGGACTGTATGACATTTCTGTGCAATGAGGGGTTCTGTTGAAATAATTTTATCATTTCTGTTCGATTATATTTGTTTTATGCCCACTTTTGCAGGCTTAAAAAAGAACATTCAGACTGACAGACTCAAAGCCTTTTACAATTATTTTGATACCGTTTGGGACAAAGGCCTCATATGCAAACTAATATCTTTCAAATCCCCACCCCTACTTAACACACATTATGTATTAATGACACTGTGAAAAACATTAAGACTGACAGACCCAAAGCCGTAAAGGAAATAAACATTTAAGGAAACTCACTCTAAATAATAAGTCAATACCTTTGTCTTCCCAAAAATTAATGCATTAATCATCGCACAAGGTGGTACAAAACACAGAACAATGGTTTTCAGAAATGATCTTATATGTGGCAATGACACTAACTGTATTGAATGATGATTACGGTGAATTATAATCATCTATCAGAAATTTTCGCATTTGTCACAAGTAAAGGGCAAAATACTGATTAAGAATCAATAATGGAAATCATTTATTCATTGTCGTTACCAAATATGTGGTAATTTCAGAAAATCTTTGTCCTACCTTCCATAAGCGCTTGTGCGTGCATGAATGCATTAATGGAAAGGCAAAGAGGTCGACATATTATTCAAAGAGACTTTCCCATATACCTGTCACTTTATACCTTTCTTTGTATTCTACGATAGTTGTCTGCGAAAAATTATATTTATTTAATAATTATACACAACGAGCAATAAAACTAATGCACTGTCCACTCTTTTTGAGCTCGTCAAATGTTCTTCAAGATTAACTATTTTGATACCGTTTGGGACAAAGGCCTCATATGCAAACTGATATCATTCAAATCCCCACCCCTACTGAACACACATTATGTATTAATGACACTGTAACATTGCGTTAAATTTAGACAAATACGAAAGTAACCCAATTTGTGCCGGACATCCTCTCGTTCTTTCACTTTTCAATTTGTACAGATCTCATCAGCTAAAATACCCGAACTTCGAAAGATCTCTAGCCGAAGAAGTCACTGCGTTATATACTTGCTCAAAACCGACAATGAAAATGACACCGTTGCTAAGAGACATTAGAAGAAATTTACTAAGAAATTAGAAGAAACTGAGGTAATAATTTTCACAAAAAGATGGCCCCAAACAACAACAATGTTCCCACCTCGAGGTCCTGTCAAGTAAGTACCTTGGATTAACACTAGAAATATGACGAATATTCAACACTAAGATTCAAATAATTTCAATTTCTGTAATATTATAAATATGTAAAAAAAATAATAAAAGGATTCTAAAAGGAAGCAAACAATTTAAAATCTCTATGATGTTTATTATTAGATACCCACGTTATACAGGAATGTCAGGCAATGTCTGAATTCAGGAAATAGGAATGGCAAGCTCTCACTAAGGAGATACACCCACAAAAGAACTAAACATATATTACTTCACTGACCTTATCACTGATACTTGTGTCTCTTGTATCACTGATATTTTTGGGATTTTTTAATTTGTTATTTGTTGTATATGTGTTTTAATGAATAGTCTAGTTTATATTTTGCAATATGTTTATTTAATTTATAAACAAAGTTATTTATTAGTAGGTTTTCCTGCTATTAGAAAATGTTTATAAACGTATATATGCTATTGGTGTATAAAATATAACAGCACCAGGAGTACTAAAACATGTATATAAATTTCTAATTCTTTGACAATATGTAAGAAAACGTATATACAATTTTCATCTATCTATCGAGGTTAATTTATTATAAGGATCCGACTCACCAACTTCATCTGTGACTGTGAAGAATTCGTTGACCTGCTGAAGACGACGTAGGTTTTGGACTGGCCGGCTTCTCTGCCCCCTCCAAGGCAGATGGTCCAGGTATTATGGCAGTCGTCTGGGGTCCAAGGTTCCAGGTGGAGTGAAGTCAAAGATACCCGAAGTCCGCATAATGGCTGATGTAGTATTCAATGCGCCAAGGTCGGCTCGAATGTCTACTTTCATTCATGCTTGAGCCGGCACCGGGGTCACATCCTTACATCTCTTCCAGGCTTCATAGCCCAGCACAAGAATACTTTCAAACAAGTACCAGGCAATCTTCTGTCGTGTCTATGTATGACTATCTACCTGTCTCATGACTCATTCAACTGAGGGCTTTACATTTCGTTAAAACTACGATACAATGGCTATGTATTCAGTGTTATCTTTATCATAAAGTGGCTTTTAAAGTTTGCTCAACCATCGACATACTTTGAGGTATCTAGAATTATTTTGATATTAAATTAATATTACTATTGAATTAATTATGGCCATTAATGATGAGATACATCAACCAGCTCCCATAAGTAAATTCCCTGTTGCTCTGTCAGTTTAGAGGATAAATATAAACGTGATATTTTTCCACGGTGTCGTACCCACATAGAATTAATAAACATTTTTTATGTCTATGGGCATGACTCCTTGGAATAATTGGGTTATTTCTTTATTTTTAAAAATTCCTTTCTTGCCAACATCACTAACATAACATGCAGTCTTCAGAATCATCCCCAAACCTCGATAGACAATCGAGGCTTCTTCAAAATTCAACACTCAAAGTTTGAGCTCAGGTGTTGAGCTGTGGTGTTTCACCTCTTCCAAAATATTAGCGATATCCTACGCTCCTGCTTGATAATTGGTTATGTCCATGTGTATTGTAAATACGGTATGAATGAGAACATTTATTACAATTAATTACTGCCCAATAAGGCAGATTGTAATTTTATCATAATAAAGTTTATATATTATGTTCATTTAATAGAATACAAATCATTTCAAAACTGTTCGGAAAAAAAAATGATTTAATGTTGACGGAAAGACGAGGTAACTGACCTTCAAAAAGTTTACATTTAGAAGGGTGTAACGAAAGTTATACGACATATGTGATTATGATTTTAAATAATTAAATATAATATTTAAAGTACTTAGGCACTGCTGTAAGTAAGATGGTACAGAATAGAGCTTCCTTATCAAGGTGAGCGGGTTCATTACTTCTAGCCTAGCTCTCTCTCTCTTCCTTGAAGAACGTCTTCAGTTTCTGGCTGACCTCTTCCTGGCCGAGGTTGATGCTCTTAAAGGAATTTCTTCATTTCGCGATACACATGCAATGCCATTTTTCGAACCTCTGGCTTCGGGTGTATTGGTTGCGTCCTCGCTTCAATATATAGACATAGTAGAGAATGGTTTATTAAATATTACAGATGGGACATAATCGCTAAAATCTTAAGTGTGACGCAAGAGGATGGATTTTAACTGACGCATAGGATTTCTGTTAACATCAGCGATGAGCATTTCATTTTGGTTTTCCAAATGTTTAAGTAATGTTAAAAAATGTGTTTACATAGAGAGAAAATATATACTGATTTGTTACTTAGAATGTTTGTGATAAAATGAATTATAAGTACTAAAGCAACCAACGAGATTTTAATATTTTAGTTACTTGGGAATGTTTCTTCATTTAGTTCTAGCACTATGTCAACTTGTTGACTGCTTATGCCCATCACTTTTTGCTCAAAGAATTAATAGGAAGAGTAATGTTTTGAATTACGAGTATAAAATTCAATGATATATGAGCGTGAATGTAATATGAAATCAGTGAAGAAAAATATACTTATGGTAATATATGATGGAAAATACTGGTATGTAAATGAATTACTATCGATATCCATGGGCTTAATATTGTACGATAAGATTACATGTCACTTTAAATCTTGAATTTAGTTTCTTCTTTTTATCTGGTATAAATACTTCACATCCATTAAATATTCATTATTTTTGTAACGAATATTTCAGAAAATATTAGCTTTTTAAGTTACTGCCTTTGCGAATGTTTTTAAAAACTATTTGTCATATGCAAATTGTAGATGAAATGTTTTCTAAATAACTTATTTTCTTTAAAGACTTTGCTGCTACAAATAAAAACTCTTTTATAACAACTATTTTTTTCTTTTTCTCTTAAATACTGTTGAACTGGATGGATTTGATTTTAGGAATTGTCCTTACATATTGATGTATCGTGAATAAACTAATTTAAATTGACCATGTAACGGCCGCTAACTACATAAGTTAAATCACCCTATACTCTGGTGCACACATATTGTTAGCAAAGTAAAATAACAGGAACTAAGTGTATGTAAATCATTGTAAGTTGTTAGTAATAAACCATGCGCGGGACCGGCAGTGGTAAGCAAGTCAGGTAACAGCAGGTACACTGGCTTAAAAGCCACCTGGCCGTCATAAAACAGACCCTGTCAGACCAAGGGTTGCCTCCCGGCGGTCATAAACCTAAAAGCCATGCCATAAACAGTCGTAAACTAAGCGACCTTTTTCTCCGGCCACGCGCCTTGTGACACGGCGTACCATCATAAACATACCCCTTTCAGACCGACTCCGCCTTCCGTTAGGAAGGGGAAATAATATTTAAACAAGGGCGTTTTGCCCTGTAAGTCAACTCAGTCTACTACTCTCTATCGCTCCTCGTCCGCAGTTACTCGGTGTCACTTTACGCCAGGGCCACTTGGCCCTGGAAGTCAGTCTCTTAGGCTCCTCGTCACCCACTCTCTCTTCAGCGCCTCTGAGTCTGTCACCCTGCCTTTCAGCCACCTTGCAGCCCCTCTGCCGACTTGTACCTGTTACGCTGCCGGGCCCCCGCTCGAACTTTGAAAACTGGCCTTATTCTTTATGAAACCTCTGTACCTCTTCTCTTGAACACAGTGCATTGTCGGGGCACATACCTATCATACATGGAGTCAGATATGTTATTAACTCGAACAATCCGCACTTTTCACCAGGGCTAGGTGATCAGGCACCTCCTAGCGACAATCCGACAGACCACAAAAAACAAGGTCGCTTACTTGTGAAAAGAATCGCCAAGCAGGCAGACCCCATTGCCTTGGAATTCTCTTAAGCCCGAAAAGAAATATATTCAACGAGATGAGACGTAAAGCAAAGTTATAGAGTTTTTTTTTTTTTCGTTTTCAAGATTTTGTTATTTTTCCAAATCAGAAACCATTCTATTTTCATCCTTCTGTCGACACTTCGTTCGTACAGGTTAGTGAGTTTCCTGTTTAAGTGGTAGGCTTCAAATTGTGCATGTTATGTACGTCGTATTTCCTACAAGGAAAATAAAAATGAACGATAAAAATTATATCCTTAAAATATAATTAATAATCATTAATTATTTAATTAATTGAGAGTACAAAAAAAATTTTTTTTTAGTATTATAAGGGTGTCCAATTGAAGTTCTCGACGTCCTGTTTTACAATATGTAATTTGTATTGTTTTTCTCAAACTATAATTACAAAGTTATGTGAATTGTCTTCAACAGCGTGTTCGTAGCTTTTACTATACTAACTCGCGTTGTTGATCAATCCGTGTTATCACATAGCCTCAGCCCTTCAACACGAACAGTAATTCACTGGTGCCTTTCTGGGCATAGCAAAAGGTTAGGCAAGCAGGTTTGCTTTACAAGCTCAAAAGATATTTACCGCAGGCCCTTTTCCTAATCCTACTGCCTAAGGTAGCAAACCGCTTCTTCCAAGTCCGCTGTGGTTTAGAATATTATAACTGTTACCCCATAAAAGCATGAGTTCCACAGGGTAGTGTCCTGGGTCCCATCCTATATGTCCCCTCTACTCCCAATACCTTTTTGGCAACATGTGCACATGACACTTCAGTCCTGACATCCCACCCATTCCCCGGCACAGCATCACATAACCTTCAAAAACACCTTTATGAGATCGAGTAATGGTGCAACCAATGGCGAATCAAAGTTGATGAAGCAAAATGTGCCCATAGAGGATTTGGCGCAAATCCTGTCCACTACTTTTTTTTTTTAAATTCCATCCCTCTTCGTGTGGACTTCTATCTTGACATAAGGCTCACATGGAACCGACTAGAGGCTGAAAAGACAAGAACTAAACAGACTGGTGTTGGATTTCAGGCGAGGCGCTTCCTCTTTCGCAATGAGGGTTACATACATCTATCCTAGATTTTTTTTTTTTTTTTAGACGCATGATATTTTATGTGGTAGTTTTGATGATACTAAAAATAAAACCAACCCTATGAAAAACACTGAAGGGTTATTAATAAACTAGTTACGAATCAAGTTGTTTTTAGCCCTTTGGGTACTCCAAAGGCCGTTAATGTGGTTCATTTTTTATATGGAAACCCGATCACACTATCAGTACTCGGACTATCCACTGTTTCATCAACCACCCTTTCGTAAACATACTGAGAGGTAAATGTATCGCAGAGTTAAATAATCTTTGTAGAGGAGAGTCTTTTAAAAGAAAAGGAAGAAAACCTTTATTATGAAGTACAAGAAAAACACTGATATATACAAATATTAAGAGTTACGTTACTACATACTGGGTGGAAGGTCATTGGACGAATGGGGTCTGGGGCTAAAGCTGAGAATGTATAAGCAAAGGGTAAGATTCTGGGAAGTAGGGAAGTCTTGGAAGGATGAGGTTGCTTACTTAAAAATAACAAGGGACCATCAGTGACTTCCATGAAGTCACGAGGCGTGTATACAGTTCTGCTCAAGCCCCTTCTACTTGTTCTTAGCATTATAAGACTGTAGGACAATAGAGGAGGACTTGGACTCTCAAGGGCGCTGTTATACTGTTATACAGGAAATCTGAGAGTAAATGTAAGAATACAATTTTAAAGTTCATTCATCTGGGGAAATTTTACATTTCAAGATTTCTTGTAAAATACATTTGGAGATATTTTACCAAAAGAGATTCGGAAATCCCTGAGAGGGCAGATTTCATTTAATGGGACCAGGAAAGAAAAACTCGGCCCACCCAATGATGATAGATGAGGGTGGTAAATAAATATTCTCAGATTGAGTTTCACTTTCAAAATTATACAGGATTACTGTCTAGGCAGTAGCAAGGTTACAATATGAAGAAATCACTTCCCTGCAGATGACTTCATCCTAAAAAAATAAACTTGAACATTTATCAAGGAATTTCGATTGTCTACCAATGGCTGGAGGCTATTGCGTGTTCTTCTCTTAGAGGCAAGGATACGGCCTTCCAGAAATGCAATCTAATCACACACAAATTGTTTTTTTCATTTGTTGGATAGATGTTACGTGGGATTGTAATGGTTATGTTGGTTGTACACTTTCTCTAGAATATCCTATTCTCTGGATCAGTCCGGATACAATATAAACAGTGATATATTACACGGAGTTCCCTTTTGATGTTGGTAAAATATGGTTGAATATATAGGGCATATGTACATAACAGGTATGATATATGTCCACAAAACATAAGTGTCATTAATTAGTTAATCAGTAAGTTATATAATGCTAAGAATATTGTAATGCTGATGTTATATATAATGCTAAAAGTAGAAGGGGTTGAGCAGAACGTATACCTGCCTCATGACTTCATGGAAGTCACTGATATTTTTAAGTAAGTAACCGCATCCTTTCAAGACCTCCCTCCCGATTCCCAGAACTACACTCAGCTTTAGTCCCAGACCCCACTTGTTCTCCGACACTTGCTCCCACACATCCCAACTAGAATGTAGTAACGTAGCTATTAATATTTGTATATACCAGTGTTTTGCTTGTACTTCGTAATAAAGCTTTTCTTTCTTTTCTTTTAAAAGACTCTCCTCTACAAAGATTATTTAACTAGTAGATATATTTTTTTTAATCGAAATATCTTTATTAAAATGATTACATGGAATCAGAACAATGTATTTAAGATGTGTTTAGGACGAGTAAGAGGTAGTGCCGGGGATAGTTGGCAATCAATATCTAAATTTTATCAAGAAGATTGTCACCTAGATGTGGTAAGACTATCGTGTTTCATCATACACCCCTGCTTCAGTTTGATTGATATCACTGACGAGTGAGGACGGTCAATTTTCCGTTTTTCTGCCAAGTAAGTAAAATTTTTCATGTTTTTCTTTTAAAAGTCAAGCCTTGTTGATTCAGTATGGGAGGTACTTTTAGCAAAACTATTTTAGCTCATTTGCTAAATTTGAACTGATTTCGATTTTTTCCACAAAACTCGAAACCAGCAATACTCCACCAAGCGCCTTAAAAGCGAAAAATGAAACCTGATTTTATGCCGGATACCTACTAAGGATCAAAACAAGCCACATTGAACCCTACCCTCTGCACTTCACTAAAAAAAAAGAACTCTGTCGGTCACCACAAGGGGGGGGGAGGACGCCCGCCGCGGGCTAGGGTCTCTACAACCCGGCCGCGAGCCTCAAGAAAGAGATAAAATGGGTGGACCTGTGGACTTCGGCCTTTGCTGGTGGGCAGCTTTATTCGTGATGATCTGACTCCATACGATCTTAGAAGGTGTGCCCCGAACGTGTAGTTAAGTGGTCTTCTTGGAATGACCACGAATTCACAGTCGGTATGAGACGTTACTAGGTAAGTTTGTGTTTCAAACCACGGTGATCGCGGAGGGAGGGAGGAAGGGAGGGAGGGAGTGAGAGAGAGAGAGGGAGAGAGAGAGAGAGAGAGAGAGAGAAAAGAGAGAGAGAGAGAGAAAAAGAGAGAGAGAGCGAGTACTTTACCTATACACTTACCCTTCTCCTCTATTATTAAGTTAGATACTAAGGAAATTATTTATAACCAAATTGAGAAAAATGTATTTAGAAACTAATTTCTTAATATCACCATCCTGCACAGGAGTTCAGGAATTAAAAATGGGAGAAGTTTTATTATGCTAAAAGCAAGTACAAGGGGCTTGAGCAGAACTCCATACCTGCCTCGTGACTTCATGGAAGACACTGATGGTTCACTGTTATTTAAGTAAGCAACCACATCCTTCCAAGACCTACTTACTTTCCTAGAATCTTATCCTTCTCTTGTGCATATATGTCTCAGCTTTAGCCCCGACCCCACTTGTGTCTTGACATTCCACCCAGTATGTTCTAACTGATCTCCTAATATTTGTATATACCAGTGTTTTGCTTGTACTTCATAATAAAGCTTTTCTTCCTTTTCTTTTAAAAGACTCTCCTCTACAAAGATTATTTAACTGAGGATTATATTCCCTACAAGCTTCATACAAATTGTTGCAAATATCACTCTCTGTCAAAATCTTTGTAAATAAATTATTTCCTGATGCGATCATGACCATCATGACCGAGTTGTTGGATTTTCTTTGAATTTGGCTGGAATGTTCCTTGAAATCATTAAAAATGATTTATGTGCTAAGATTTCTATTTATAGATATATTTTGATATATTTTTTATTTTATTTTACTCGAAGTCTACTGATCACAAAACTAATAGTCTAAATGAAGTTATAAAACGAATTTCATCATTTAGATATATAAAATCTAAACGACGTATTTCGTTATGTAATACTGTTAATAAATACTATAATTTAAACTATCATTAATATATTTCATTTTGAGTTTGGAGTAATTACAAATATATTGGTCTTCTACATGTTTGCATATTACTCATTTTGCATTAAAAATTAAAAAATATTTATCAAGGCGAAACCACTGGCATATCTTTTTGTGGGTTTTTTTTTTACATTTTTGCAAATTTTCATAGCCCCGTATCTCACTCAGTAGCTGCACCAAATTTGCCAACATGTTATATATAATACTTGCAGGAAATTTAATGCTCTTTAAACGCTCTTTGGTAACAACAACGTTTTGCCTAAAACGCTCTGGAATCGAGTTGCTGAGGAAAAACTGAAAAAAAGATTTTCTTAGCTGAGAATTGAAAACGCAAGGGGGAGGGGAGTCGAAAATTTGGATTTTTCACGAGGAAGCAGCATATACAACATACCTGTTACTGAGTGCCTACTCCACCTTTTGACAGACTGGAGAGGTACCGGGTCTGAGTCACGATCTTGCCATTCATTTATTCTTTGGCTGATAATTAAAAATTGTGAATAAAGTGGAACCTCGCTAATCCGACCACCACGGGACCAGGTAGATCGTATCGGCTAAGTAGTGGGAATAACTGGCACGGAACCAACTAACAAAAACGGTATGTATTTATATAACGAGCTTGTTGCTTTATATGATAATATACAATTGAATTAAACCAAATGGTATATAAGTTTAAAAAAAATACAGGGTCTTGAGACCGTCGGTGGAGTCAGCTAAACATTTTATTTTATTTATTATTATTTGTTTGGCATATTAAAAGTATATTTAAGATGTTGTATGCCAAGTTCGAAATACAACTGAAAGAATTGCGCCCCTAAGACTAGTAGAAGGTTTCAATAGAAATTCCACTTCCGGAGAAATTCTCATCGGGAACTCGCCGGTTCGGTCACTCGGGGCTCCGAGAATATTGAGTACACAATCGGGATGGAGGCACGATGGTCAGGCCGGACTAGTTGCAGTCGAGTTAGCGAAGTTCGACATTAGTTTCCGAGTTGTGATTTGACTATTTGTTTTTATTGCAATAAGCAATTGATGCTTCCATTCGTACAATATTTACAATTCAGCATTCAAACATTCATTCATGCGATACACGGTTAAAGTCCCGACTGACCTTGGGACCCGATCAATAAATAAAAAATACTTTGTTGTGTCAACCTCTTTATCACGAATAATTAGAAGTTCTTCTCTTCTCGGCCCAGAAAATATCCACCTATGTTTCCATATTTTAATAATAGAAAACCTTAAAGCGTCAGTTAAGAGAGGGGAAAACTAGAGTATGAAACAGCCGAAGATTTGGGCATTCAAAGAATCTCAGAACCCGGCACCTGGAACACCGCTCTCTCTCTCACTCTCTCTCTCTCTCTCTCTCTCTCTCTCTCTCTCTCTCTCTCTCTCTCTCTCTCTCTCTCTCTCTTTCTCTCTCTCCCTCTCTCTCTCTCTCTCTCCCTCTCTCTCTCTCTCTCTCTCCCTCCCTCTCCCTCTTCCTCTCCCTCTCCCTCTCCCTCTCTCTCTCTCTCACTGGCGCTCGCTGCTCTACTCGAACCATGGCTTTCTTATTCAACTACCTCTGCATCTCTCTTTCCTAAATTCGCTATGTTTTAGTCCAGCGTTGTCAGACCCCACACCTTTCTAGTAGGATTATCTGCCTTTGTCTCGCTAAAACTAGCAACTCCTTGGAAGGAATCTCTTCATTGCGGACGACGGTACCTGGGGCCCTACAAACTTTAACTAGTAGCATCTCCCCCAACGATCCAGTCTGCCTCTGACCGGTTCACACTTGCCTCTGGGATCCGGATGGTTTTCACCTACTCTTAGATACCGAGTGTGAATTCGTGGTCATTCCAAGACCACATAAACTAATTATAATATCTACCCTGTTCCTCTTCTCCTGAACACAGTGCTTTGTCGGGGCACACCTTCTAAGATCTTATGGAGTCAGATCAATACGAATAAAGCTGCCCGCCAACTAGGCCGTTAGCAAAGGTCAAAGACCACAGGTCCACCCATTTTATCTCTTTCTTGGCGCTCGCCGGACAGCGGCCGGGTTGTAGTGACCCTAGCCCGTGGCGGGTGTCCTCCCCATGGGGACACCAATCCCCGACATACATATATACAAATAAAAATCAATTACATACATGTAATTATCAGTTTGCTCAATTTTCAGGCTGCATACGTTTCTGAAACTTAATTTTTTTTTTAAAGAGATATTTTTACGGATTGTAATCTACATTAGCTATATGTTAAATTTATCGCTCTTAAAAGCGTTGAATTTTTTTTATATCCTTCTCATAATCTCATCATTCCCGGTCATCCTCAAGATTACTCACACCAGTTACTATGGATAATCATGACTTTCTCAACTGCATACGCAAAAATGCGTGATGGCCTCTAGATACGTCGCGCCTGGTGATGACAATTAGAACTGCTAAAGAAAGTACATTCTTATTTAAAGGGCCGCTTATTTTAAGAGAATTATTGCAATTTCAAGATTAGACATTAATAATACATATAATACAAACCGCTACATTTTCGACTGTCATTTAAAAGTAGGATTGACATGGGGATTCAAGAGTTTTCTAATAAAAAAAATCAAGAAACAAAAATATAATAGCATGCTTACATTTTATCATTATGTGTTCAATTTTTTTAAAATAAAGAAATATTTTTTTTAATTAACTAATTTATGTTTAGTAATTGTTTATAACCAATTTTGATTTTGACGACTTAAAAAGGGCGGGAAAAGATCTGGTGCACCACTGGCGCACTTTTCCAACATTATCGGCGTTTTTGCATTCGGCTTAAGAAGATATTCTAATATTATATATAAATTTATCAATAACACCGACCGAGTAGAGAGAAAAAATTGCTGAAACTGTTTATTTCGAGAAACATTGTTAACTGAATGACACTGTAGTAAAATAACTGCCACGGGAATTGTGCAATATGGGAATCTTGGTGGGGTTAAACATTGGGTTTCTTAGGTGCTGCAACGAGTAAAAAAACGTGATGTATTTCCACTGATGGCACACCAAACAACGGGTGCAGGTCGGTATTCTTTAACCTCTGGAGAGAGGTCTATCTAACCGCTTTTCTCATGATTTAATTCTAAAATTGCTGGAGACTTTTAGCTGTATTGTCACTCAAGTGAGTATATATTAGGGCACTGTAAAGCAGAGCTGGCCGGAGGACATATTTACAGATCATCAGTTTGACACGAAGCGACTGCCAGTAAGACCTGTGTCATACTTTTTCTATTTTGTTACTAAAATGGGTAGAGAAATGCAGATGCCTATCCATTTTTATACCCAGATAGTGCATTGAGAAAGCCGGTGAGTTATCTTGCCCTCCTATACTATATAATTTTGGCAAGGATTTTTTCCCCTTTTGGAGGGAGAAGATTACGCAGTCGATCTTCCCGGCGTTTACACTGATGTTTAACATGCCCAGTCTGTCACTGATAACGTTACAAACTGACTAGGCCTGTGTAAGAGCTCTTTTTGCACTCATGCTACTGCTGTAAACCACAATGTCAAAATCGAAAGCGATTACGGTAGCTTTCTTGTAGCTTATCCCAACAATGTCAGTCCTGTACATGCTAAAAAGCACCGGAGACAGAACCGCTCCTTGAGGAACTCCACAAGTTAGAGGGACAGGGTTCGAGAGGCAATCACCCACCCGTATCCACACCGTTCTGTCCTTCAAGAAGGAAACCAACATATTATATAACTGCTGTGGCCATTAAGTCGTAAAGCTTTCATCACAGCATCCCGTGGGACACTGAGTCATAAGCCTGCAAGCAGTCCAACGAGATTATAGCAGTTGTGTTCCTGTTGATACCGAGAGAACGGAGCAACCCATGGTGGACGCCCGCCCTCACATTGGCCAAGAGAGAGCTCTACAGAGCGAGGTGAGCGTTCCAAAAGTGCAGGAACCAACAGGTCCGGGAGGTCCTCCAGGCCCGACACAGGTCCCTCCGGAAGGAGTATGTGAAGAATATTGAGGTTAGCTGGAGGGAAACCTGGGATGAGTTCGACCAACGCGAGTCGGAGAAGGACCCCTGGGGTATACCGTACCGAGTAGCAATGGTGGACAGTCCAAGACACTCGCCGCGTTAAAAAGCGGAGATTGACAGCCCACCACCCCGGAAGAAGTAGCGGCTTTCTACATGGAGGAAACATACCCCAGGGATGATCAAGAAAACGACTTACCTGAAGACTTCCGGGGAAGATCCCGGACAGAGCCCCCCTCCCCCCGCCACGGACCTGTATCCACCGTAGGACATTTGGGACCTGCGCATTGCCGTGGAGAAGCAGAAGACTGGAAGAGCTCCAGGACTGGACGATCGATGCCGCGATTATCAAGGCATCGTGTCCACTCATCGAGGGGAGGCTGCTTACGATCATGAATGAGTGTCTCGACCACGGGGATTTCCTGAGCCAGTGGAAGAGAGCGGAGCTCCGGCTCATTCCGAAGGAAACCGATCGGGACCTGACAGCTACCAAGAGCTACAGGCCCGTCAGCCTCCTCCCAGTCCTGAGTAAAGTCCTGGAGGGACTAATGCACACGGCGCTGCGGCAGACGTTCGAGAAGGCGGACCACACCAGACATTACGGCTCCTGCAAGGGCAGGAGCACAGCTGATGCCTTGGAGAGGATAAGGGAAGAGATGGCGACTCGCTCTAAGTATGCGGTGCTGGTAACATTCGACATCTTCTCTGCTTTTGACAGGGTGTGGTTACCCTACGTCATGAGGGAACTGCAGGAGTTGGGAGCCCCGAGCAGCCTGTACGAGCTCGTGGGCAGCTACCTCAGCAAACGTAGGGTGATCATCAGAGGAGTGTCCTACGACGTGGAACCACCCGTGGAGCGAGAGTGTCCCCAAAGATCAGTCCTGGGCCCTGCCCTTTGGAAATTAGTGTTTAACAAGGTCCTCGTGACCCTGGAAGAACAGGACCGTGCTCACCTTATGTGGTTGGAAATAAAAGGAAAAAGAGTTAGGGTGGGCACGGAGGTGACGTACCTGGGGGTGAGACTGGGGAAGACACTCAGCCTTTTTCTTCACATTGAGTGGCCTATTTGGGCGATAGAATCGTGTTCGTCACCAACTCCTTCCCGAGGATAGGGGGGGTGAGGTTCCCAGTCTCAAGAACCCTCTACCAGGCTGTGGTAATGGGGACCATTAGGTACGCTTCGCAGTCATGGTCAACATGTCAACATGAACGAGGGGCAGGCGCACGCCCTGAAGAGAATACAACGAACGCCACTAATACGGGTCACGAGGTCCTACAGGACGATATCTCACGACGCGGTGGAGGTTTTGGCAGCGGCGGCACCAGTGGATCTGGTCCTCCTGGAGCAGCGCCTCAGGTCGAAGACGAAGAGAGGGCAGCTCGAAGATCTTCCACCTCCCCTACGGAGAAGAATTGAGGAAGAGCCTGGGAGTTGGAAGGCCCTCATAGGCGATTGGACGATTGAGGCTTGGGGTGCCAGGTGGACCAATACGACTAAGGGGAGCACCTTGAAGAAGTGCTTCCACTCAGTCCAGGACAGGCTGAGGGCAAAATGGCTCTCCCCAGACTACTGGGTGTCACAGATACTCACAGGACACGGCGGATTTCGTGCCAGGTTATACGAACACAAAAGGGCATAAAGCAAGGCCTGCCCTCATTGCGGAGAGGACGACACCGCGTCCGCGACACAAAGAGAAATACACCGCGTACTGCAAGTTCATCGGGGAGTGGAGAAAGATGCAAGGCTCCGGGTACTTCGTGATATCCAGGGAGGTGGCGCGGGGTCAGCAGCCGTGTCTTCGGGAAGGCTCATCCACAGCCAACGATGAATCGCCGGTTCCAGAGGAGTCACTGTAAATATGTATATATAGATATAAGGTAGGACTGAGAAGAATTTAGTTAGATATAAGTTTAGTTATAGGGGGATAGAGGATGCACACCCCTCGTACATATAGTTTAAGGTCTAGGTTTGGTAAAGGAATTGCAAATATTATATATTTGTATATTTGTATATTGCTATAAGGGGGAAAAAAATAGCTAGTAAGAAATTTAGAAAGTTGAAATTAAGTAAAACTGTTTTTTGTTTATTTTCTTTGGATTTTATTTTGTGTTGGATTTATTAATAAATGGAAAAACAGAATAACGAAAGGTGCGCTAACCGGTGCAACAATCCCATTGCATCGGAATACGCACACCACATGCTACGTAACCCCATGAGCTCGCTTCACGAAACATTAGTTATACCAGTGTTTACTTTTTTTGAGGAGAAATTATTTTTGATTGAAGGTTCTATTTGATGCCATGATATATTTAAAAATAAAATCAGCCCCCAGAAAAATAATGAAGGGCCATTAATAAATTAATTAGTCGAAACAAAATATATACTTGTATAATTTTTAGTTGGGTATCAACTTAAAGACAATTTACAACTTAATGTCCTGGATTAATAAAATATGTTAGTACACGAGTATACTTAAAGTAATTAAAATGGTAATATAAATTATATTCACAATTTATTTACAATCCCATTTTCTTATAGAGGGGTAGCATTTTGCAGGAAAGTTATTCATAATGCTTTAGAGATGATACAAATAGCCTTAGGTTAAATAATAATCCATCATTATTAATCAATTACTTGTAATTAAAGAATGAATATTAATTGGGATACCAAATTAAAGGTCTAAACATCCTGTTTAATAATATGTATTTTTTGTTTGGGATTTAGAAGTTTATCACCACAAAAAGTAACTATGAGTTTCAACGAAATAGTGTATGTTATATATTTAGTATCTTATATTTGATAAATTGTATTCATCAATAATATGAACCATATCATTGTATGTATGCAAATGTCTATAGCCAATTTACTGTTAGACTAAAAAAACATTTTTTGTTCGACAAAAGTAGCCACCCATAAATTCAAGATTCTTTTAACGTTATCAATGAATTGTTCCTTTCCGTTACTTCATATGCAACATTTGTTTATTACTTACTTGATAACTCCATGAAAGTTAATACTGAAATGTTTTATGTTAAATTTTATGTTTTCTTCAAACTATAAATAAAATATTCAAACTAAATAAATTTATTGCTGGACTCATCTGTAGAATAACATAGATCGACGAGAGGAATGAAAAGGATATCTAAATTGAAAATAATATTTAATAATTTTTGTAGTCTTAACTGTGCCCTTTATAGCAAGTACGACAATTATATGCTAAAATGTATTAACTGCTAACATTTAAAAATTTATTATATAAAAATAAATACATATGCTGGAAACTTTTCAGGATTTAAAAAATAGCCAACAACAATTTTTATTAAGATAAAATTACGATCTGCCTTTTATTAGGAAATAAGTAATTGAGATAAAAGTTATCATTCATACCATATTTACAATTCATCATTCACTCGCTCATTCATTCAATATTTACAAACAGCCCAGAGGCCCCCCAAGTCCACAAGGTTGTCACCTCCCTCGCATGCGAAGGAGGAAGCGGAGTCTTGGGAAGTCCCCCACGCTCCTACGTCAGCCGCGTCACTGGATAAGAGCCAGTGGAGGCTGACCAAGAGCGCGAGAGCCACAGACACTCAGGACATGGTTAGAGAAACTGGCCATTGCCAGGACTCCCACTATCACTTGATTATAGCAGGTCACGAGGCTACTGCCGTTTTAATCTCCGAGGAGAATTATAGGGGTGAGTGGTGCAATACTGTTTGGTATCAAGGGCTGAGGATATGTGATCAACAACGCGAAGTCCTTGTTGAGCAGTGGAATGTCGTTGGCGGAAACCAAACTGGTGAGTAGGATAAAGGATTTTGAATCCAACAATTGGAAGTAGGCGTTTTAATAGTTTTTTAGAGTTTTTCAAATATTTTTGAGAGGATGGGGAGTAGGCTAATTGGACGGTAAGATGAGGCGTCATTGGGCGGTTTACCGGGCTTGGGGAATAGGACTATAATGGAGTGTTTCCAGAGGAGAGGAAAGTGTGTAGGATCTAAAAAAATATACGATAATTTTGTCAACCTTTCCTTATTACTGTTTCTGAAGAATAGGAGATAGGATCCAACCAGTAATATAAATACAAAAACAACAATAATAACAATATCAATAGCAATAAAATATAGCTAACCTAATATCGTACGATGGAAAAGTAGGCAAAACCTTAAGGAACTATTTATAATCACCAAACGTTGGGTCCCTTTATTAATAATTTTAAGTAATGTTAATTTTACCAATCACTTGGGAAAAAAAAATAATAATAAATAGTGAAATTATGAGGATTTGAATCCAGGGTTGATTATCACTCATCGCTTCCAGCTGAGGTATTTATGTTGGCACTAAATATTAAGATATTTTCGTAAGACCGAAAGTATTACTTAGTAGACATTCCACATTCTCATTAGAAAATAAAATGAGTGTATTTAACCATCACAATGTTACTTTGAGGTCATAAGTTGTAGAGTGCTGTCACAACATGCAAACTATATAACAAATACTCCTTCAATATAATGATGTCAAGAGACATGTCAAGTGTTTTCTGCTAAGTAGCGAAAAACAAGACATTAAATACTGCGTTACAGACACTATACCATCAAAACGAGGGAATTAAAGTTTCATCAAAATCTTAGTCAAACTTTGGTTTTCCAAAACGTTCTTAGGCGCAAAGAAAGACAAATACGTCAAAGAACATGACCCTGGGGTGAGCACAGGGACTAATCTGTTATTTTATTGTTTTTGTTCTAACATTGCCCATCCTGCTACATGTTTACTGTCGCTGTAAAGTGCCTTTACAAGCCATACGGATAAGTAACAACAACAGGACAAGAGCAATTAATTTGTGCCTTATATATTCAGGAATAAATAAAAGTCTAGCGACGTGACACAAAGACCGTGGGTGATGAAGATGCAGGATCTGCCCATCCTTGAATGATACCACGTCGAGGTTAGGAAGAGAAGGTCATAAGTTAGTTGGACAGAATCCTTATTGCCCAGACACGATGATGCGGATCACACTGTAGAAGTTGTACAAGACCTTGACTGGGTACCAAATGTTGAGCGGAAGTAGCATCGGCTTAAATGTACCTGTTGCGACCTCTCACAATCCTGAATATACTTGCAGCTAGTAAGGTGCTGACCCTGGAATTTGTGAATGGAACCACTCCTGAAAAACAACTGATGCAAATATTTTGCTGCAACCGTTTTCAGGACAAACAAATGGCATTGCTGAGGGTGCTTCAAAAGGAATAAATAATGAGCTCTATTCACTTGTAATTGGGAAAAAATGAGTCTGGGTATGTCCGCATAAAGCTACTAGACCCAAGGATCCTATGTTTTGTCATTATATACATGTTTCTTTTTTTTATATCAATTATGGACAAAGTTGTGTTTTTAAATATGTAAACTGCACACATATTAAAGTGGACCGCTTACAAAAATTTATATATTATTTATTTTATTTTACCAGCATGATTTCGGTTATTGCTCTCTGTTTTCTTGTTAAAAAAAAACCTTCCTCGCTGGTCTTCTTTGCCACAAACCGAATTCATGGAGGCGGTTTCTAACTGTTTGAGTTGACACGCGGACGTCTATAGTAGGATATTGGTTTTTTCCTGCTTCGAAGCTCCTACTCCCTATAAGGTAATATTAGGCCAAAGAAGGCCATTCCTCAATTTACCAAAAGGTCTAGGTCAGATGGCCAACCTGGATTTACAGACTTGAACTCAAACCATTGCAACCCCAGGCAAACCTCTTGCATAACTGGGTTAACCAAGGTTATCCTGTCCTTTTTACGAGTTAAAAAAAAAATACTGTCTCCTCCCGTGAGGATCAGCTTACTTTACGCTTACATATATTATATTTAATTGAAGGCTGTCCAATGCATCTGCAAGTTCGTCCAAGTTATCTGGACAAGGCCGAAGCATATAACTGGAGTTCAACCGTAATATCCATTCAACCGGATTCATGTCGGGTAAACAAGCGGTTGAGTTCATACGCGTGATTTCTCGTTCCTCTAATTAACGCTCAACCACCATTGCCCTATGAGGTCGATCTTTATCATCCAACAGAAATGCAGTTTTCCTCGATTTCTTGTGACAAAGATAAAATAACCGGCCTTATGGCATTGTCGAGGTATGTTTGTGTGGTCACGTGATCATTCCTGAAAAATATCAGCTGAGTTTTCGATTACTCGATATACTTGACCTGGCCATTATTGAACCTCCTCCATAAGACATAAGTCATAACTGTTCCTCAGTAAATAAACAACGGTCCCAGTCCTCATATGTTCAATCAACATGTTCAGGAGCCCATATGAGACCGGCTGCTCTCTGTTGTCTTGTTAAAAAAAACCTCCTCACTGGTCTTCTTAGCATGTGCTTGAGACAAAGAATGACAATTTGGCTACTGATTGCTATTGTTGGGTCATTTTATTATTTTCCATGTTTTTTGCTGTATTTTGTTCCTGTTTCCAATATTCTAATCTCTACTTTTTTTTAAGCTAATTTAGAGTTTGTTTTTATTACAATATAAAATGGGAAAACTATAACCAAACATGTTAATAATAAGTGTTGTTCTTATTTTTTTTAGAACTTTAGTTCCAACTCTAAATCTTACGAAAAAAATCTCTACGGGTCAAACCTGTAAACAACACACGGTAAAATATATACTAAGCTACACTTGAGAAAATGGAGGAATAGATGATGACAGACTTATTGTAAAAGTAATTTCTGGGAGAATAAAATTATATTAAAAAAAACACATCTAATTACAGGTCATCAAATAACAGTAAGAATAAGTACGCTTCTTTTTTAGTGATCATTTAATTTATACAAAGATTGATTCTACCTATTTTATGATAATTTCTAATCATACAATGCCCATTAACAATTTTAGTTTTTTGATTTAAAGTAATATATACATCTATACTATGTACATTTGGCACATTTAAATTCTTTCAAGGTTTAAACAACAATAATTCTCTTTTGTTACAAAAGACATATACTAAATCCTTTACATACAATAACAAATGAATGTTGATTTATAATGTACAAAGCTAGCTCTTATTTATCAATATTATCAAATATTATAGTATTTTCTATATTTGCTACATCACAGTATAACATTTTTTAAATATTATTATAGCAGTTAAATTATTGAATATGACTTATATCGATAGGTAAACATTTCACTCTCTTCTCTGTTTTAAAAAGTGGCACTAATTTGTTGGGAATAATAAATTCACTTCATATACAAAATTGCATTCCTAAATTAAAATATGTTCTATCCTAACCTAACATTCAGGTTTATTTTCTAATAAGGATTTAGTTATTTTTCAATTAATTATACTCTATTATTTTGTTTTGATTATTTCAAAGTGACCGATTGAAAAAACAACAACTTATTTATTGTCATTCATTTTAATAATGACAATAAGATGTTTGTTTTACAGTACTCTTAGAAAAATTTAGCAAGTAAATTATATATAGCAAATAATTCCAGTATACATCTTTTATAAGTCAGTTTGAAAAAAATTGCACACTGATCTCCAAAAAACTACCAGTAAAATTGTGATGTAACAGGGGCATATAACATACTCCAGGAGTAATTGAAGATCATGGTTTCAAGTCATATAAAAATCTTGGTTTGCCAATTATATCCTGAATATATTGCTTTTGATGAAATTTTTGAGTACCGTTTCATTTAAAAATAGCACACAACTACAAACTGATAACACACTAGTATTCATTACAAGATGAATTAATTGATTAAAATCATCGTAACATTTAGATAATGTGAAAATAATGCTCACCACGATGGCATATCTAGATTAATTGCTCGGTATATTGCCTTTAATTTTTTTTTACCAGGATCTCTTGCTTTTAAAACTAACACCTATTTACATTGTAAAATAGATAAAGATATGAAATCATGAAAATGAAAGGTTTCTAGTAAGCATTTAATGTCTACCCTTTAATAACAACATTTTTTTTGTTTGAACATGGCAGGAATTGTGAAATTCTATGAGTATGTTGTTGAATTAGATACTTTATTTATCAAAACAGTTTTCTCCAATTGTATAATAAAAGTAATTTGGTAATTTTGCTGCGAGCGAACAAATTTAAATTACAAGTGCATGCACATTTTAGAGACTAAGATGTAATTAGATCTGGGTCATGGTATAACCAATTTAAAAAGGTATTTTTTCTTAATGGAAATGCTACACTGTTTAAAAAATAAAAAATGATTTTATGTATTTTTTTCAATAACTGTTCATAAAACAAACCAAATTAAAATAGCTGCCTGGTCCTATGCTTCGTCTCATCTACGAGTATAAATACAAAACGGCAAAACATGACAAATAAAAGTTCAAATTTAATTATCGAAACATTTCTTATCCGATGAATTGTGTTTTGTTTTTGTTATTAAAAAACTAATAATGGGATGAAAATAAAATTTTGTCATATAATAATTAAACGTTAACCTTTGCTATCGACTGTGGGTATCTTTCCCCTTAACAGGTAGTCCAAATGAGAAGGTTTAGTCTGTGTAACATGAGTTTTCTAGTGATGTAGTGGGGAGAGAGATGCGCACTAGCCCAACATTCTTCCCGCCCATCCCTTCCCCTCATGCTCCCCCTTTCCAATATTCCACTTCAGTGTGAACATAAATCCACAGCTCTTAAAAATTGGAAATCTCCCATCTTATTTTAACCTGTTGTAACCTTTGGTCTGTGAAACCCAGGGGACAGCATTTTTTGTGGTTTCTGTTATGTAGAAAATAATTACACCCCTGGAGTACCTTTCTGTCAAAGCCTGTAGATGCCATTCCTTGATTCTCTCTTAGTTTACATTAGTTAAGGATAGTAAAGTGATAAGAAGCCTCAAAGAACAGTCTGGGCCTCATAGACCCAAGGTTACAACTCGCATTACTTTTTTTCATCATGAACCTGGTTCATCAACTTCTTTGACAATGCTTGGAAGGTTAAATTATGTCTAAAAGTGATAACGAAAGTCATGGATCCTAATTTTTACATAGTTAGCGATCATGATTCAGAAAGTGAAGAAGAGTTGGATGAAACAATTCATCTCTCTCTTTACAGTGCATGATTATATGATAGAAAGAACGAAAATGAAATGTATTCCTAGCAAAACTAGGATCCTCGCTCAAAAATATTCAGGATAAATTCAACAGCCATGCCAGAATCAGAACATAAATGTGCATTTTCACTCAAAATATCCTTCAATTACTAAAATTTAATTAGTTTTTAATTTGTAAAAAAGGTAAATTGATTTCTTTAGTTTCAGCCTTAGTATGCTTTATTTACATTAAGCATTTCTGGCATAAAATCAAGAGGAGTAAATCAGTTTCACACTTTTATATGTTTAAGATAGAAGTAAGCCAAAAATCAATGAAGAAAACCGTGTTTTAAATCAGTTTTAAGAAAATAGGTTGGTTGGGTAACCAATTCCTTGGACTTTACTGAATGAGAAACCTTTATTTGTAACCAATGGCTAAAAGTAAATAAAAAAATTGTTTATTTTACAAAAAAAATTTTCAATAATTAAAAATGAAGTCTCATGAATAATGATTTTCACTATATTTTTTGTCGCAAACTTATGAAAAACCATGTATTAACTAGATACGATCTTACTGAATAACAACTTAGGGAAGGAGTCATACTTTTTTTTATAATTTCACTTGACATTTTGACATTACCATTTTATGTATTCAATAAATAAGCTTTACCATCAATTACATGACATTTAGATGAAAAATGATACTTTAGCTCCGAACATCACTTATGAAATGGTTTACAATAATTGAATACAATGTCTACTGTAAGCAGTACCAAATGTATAACATTTAAGCAATTGTTGAGCAGATTATTAATTGTTTTTGCTGATGTGTTCGATCAGAACACGCCATGAATGATCATACTAAAATACAAAAAATTGATACTGTACATTTATTAAAAATTATGCATTTTCTTATTCATGGATATATATTCACTCATTTACAAGTTTTCTTCATTCATAAACTAATATTACAAATTTCAGTTTAAAATATTATTTACAGAAGTACCCTATCATAGGACATAAGTATAATAATATAAGCTATGTTTTTCCCTAACATTGTTTCACACACGTTTATCAGTCCTAAGAATACAATATCCATATAATTTGCATTAAAGTGACTCAACCAAAGTTTTATAAATAGAAGTTTTGTTGTACTAATCAATTATTTTATAATTAATCAATTGAAATTCCTTGTTAGCTTTATTGAAAAAAATTCTTTACAAGCATTATAGCAATGTCAATATCATTGCCATAAATAATAAATTGTATTTTAGATTTTTTCATACCAAATAAAGATTTCCCCAATCAAATAAAACTTTATTCACCTTCCTCTGTTTAAAAGAAAAACAGTATATATATAAAAAAAAGAGAAAATAAAATTTGAAAAATGTTAAATTTGTTCGAAAAAGATATTTAAGAGTAATGAATTTTCTCTGAATCTAAGAACGAAAATAAGTAAATGGGCTGTAATTTAGCACATTACTAGGGTATCTGCTGCATGATATGTTTCTGGGTTCAAATCCCAAGGCAGATAGTGCTTTTATTCATTCACATCCAGCTCTACAAATAGAAATGGGTGATACTAGATCGAATAGACCATCTTTCCTGCCCTTAGATTGTAAATAAAGCTATTAGAAATATAGAAAAAAACTGTAGTAATATTTAGATAGTGTGATAAAGGTACAAATTATAACGAAAAAATTGATGGTATGAAGTTTCACCCATTTCCTACATACGCTAAATTGAAATGGAAGCAAGATTTACCTTATCATCCAGAGTGACATTGGAACCATGTTTTTCCAGGTGTCACTGAATAAACAAATATTCCCACATAGATTATTTAAGTATAATTACATTATATAAAATTGTTATTAGAAGCTTATTACTCAATCTTTTATTAATAATAAATATAATACTTTTCATTATCAATATTCTAGGTGAGTTATGTAAAAATGGTTTCAGTTGAGCACAAATGGCAGTTTTTATGACACTCTATAACCCAATATGAGTTGATTTAATCATTTGAGAATTAACCAGTGTTTACATAGGAAAACATCATTTTACTAAATTATAAAGAATTAAATGTCTCTTTTCCAATGAATGAATTTCCATCGGCATATTTATAGGAAGCTTAAATTTATCATATTCTCTGTTCACTATTTCTAATAATAGGTTCAATTGAAGATATATATTTATGTCCAAGCTTATAAGATTTTCATCATAATATATTTTCAATCAATCATTGTATTCAATAACTGCATCCACTAATTAATTTTTGCATTTCAAATAGTGAATCTCATATAAACCCTGGCTGGTTATCACAAATCGCAATTATTGTAAAAAAAACTTAACCATTATAATTATTTTATCATTTACAACATCAAGTACAAAAACAAATATTATCCTACAATGAGGAGTAATATAGTAAACAATTTCAATAAGGTTTGAGAATAAATTGAACCCAAACCTTTTTCCAATATTTTCATAGGAAAGTATAAATATATAATCTAATCACATAGTTCACGTTTTACAACACTTAAGTTTACACATATGTTAGACAATTATTACATATACAAGGAACAATCTGAAATTTACTGAAGAAGAACAGTTACAGGTAATGAAGACCACAGGACAGTAGAAGAAACAATCGACACAGGGCACTTTTCGCAAATAACCAATAAAGTGTTACATGTGTAGTTTGAAAACAAGGCTAATCGAATTGGTCTGCGAGTCTGTAGAGAACGCAGCAGTTGACGGTGTACTGCCGTTGAGAGGGTGAGTGCTAAACGGGCGTTGTCCGGCGCAGGGGGTCGAAACTGTCCCGTCTGACAGAAGGGCTCCGTAGAGCTGGGATCTCCTCAATGTCGAAGTCTGTCGGGAAGTCGTCGCAATTTATGTCTGCTGTAGTGGATACTGTGTGTGTGTAGTGATATCTCTTGGCAGCTCCCAGTGGTGAGGCATCTCAGCATCCAGTTCAGATGGGTGATATGCATCTGGGTACGAATAGTAAGTTGAAGTCACATTACTTACTCTCTGTAAAAAAGAAAAAATGTTTTTATAGAACACTCTTGCGTCCTACAAGCCATGATAATAGCTATAATGGAATACAGCAAAGTCTTGAATGTAGTCATATTTTAGATTAATACTTTAAATATAATTTAATATTTGTCAATCATAAATAATTTTCTATAACCATAAAATATCACTTAAACATCTGTTTGCTAAATCATAAAATCACATTGTTTGATTCTAAGTGTTGAGGCTTAAAACCCTCAACACCTATTCTTGGTATAACACAGGCCTACAAGAACAACATTTTGTTTTGATGTCTAGGACTTTAGAACTGATTTTAAATATATTTGGGACGCTGGATCTAAATATGAAATCGGTTTTTCTCTATCTGCTCTACTTTTTTAGATCAGAGTTTTTTTTTTTAATGTGCAGCTCTACACAAAATGCAGGTCTAAATTCATTTTGTGCTGTTCTAAATCACATATACAAGGATTGGTTCCTGTATATTTGCCCTATTGCCAGTCTGCTATCTAGCTAGATCCGGTAATAATTTGTGATCGAGCAATATTAAATAGCTAGGATTTATTCATTATACATTTGTCATGACAATTTGTATTGTGTTTAGTGGGTGATGATGGCTTCTTTAGAGCGAAAGTGGTTATCAAAGGTGATAAAATTTGTGGGGTAGGTGTTTGGTAATTATGAATCATAATTAAGCTACAAATCTACCTTCTACCACAATATTTATAGTATTTAATAGATATAGGGTGAAAATGGCTTTCTTAATAAAACAACAAAACAGCCAGGAAAAAATACAAAAAACTAAAAAGCTGCGTATTTCGAAGGCTTAGTGAAAGTTTTATATTTTATATGTGAATGTTTATAAGATAGTACTTGTAGTCCGCCCACTATAAATGTTTGACAGATTTTGATTGTGGTTTATTCTCTTGTGTTTACATAAAATTGTTAAAATATTTTTGCAAAGAATATGTAAAAATTTAACATCGGACAATGCTTATACATGCAAATCTATAAGGAAATAATACAAGAATAAATGTTAATAATGAAATATGTTTAATTACTGTTATAAAATTCATGCTAAATGTTTCTATATATTAATGTAAATAAGAAATGAATTAATTGAATGATTTTACATTATTATTTAAAAAAAAAGAATTAAATTCAGAATAAAAAGTTTAACACACATAAAAGTAGCTTATAAAAAATGTATACAGAATTACATGGTATTTCATTATACACAGTTTAATTTATAAAACTTTGTAAGTTTTTTTTTACAATATTGTTCAGCTGCTTTCCAAACTGAAAGCACCCAGTCATGAATTTTATGTTGAAATATGTTTTCCTACAGGAACTTTTTTACTAAACTCATTAATACAACATATGCAACAATATAACAATGAATGTTTAAAGGTAATGAAATGCATTCACTCATTTAATAATCGACTATATTTTATACCACAATCTACTTAAATACTGCATATAAAATTGGATATTTTATTACATGGGGCTGATTAATCTGTAACATCAAACACACACTAAAGGAAGGGATAAAGGAAATCAAAGTATCTAAGTAATTGGGATACAGGTGATTAGAAAATAAAAGATTTGGGATGTTTGACATAGAAAGGAGTGTCTTAAATATATTTTTATTTTAAACTCCTATCTTCAGACCTGATCATGTGGTCCAATACAGACACCAACACATGAAGACGCAGCCTAGAACAAACAAGAAGTTATGTATCATCATCCTCATACATAGGAGGTTTACTTATGACGACGATGATAAATTAGTATAGTGAGGAATTCCCTGTTGGCAAGTTTATATAAAATAGAGGAAAAGTTAAAGTAGATAGAGATTGCGGAAATGTACTACTCACAGACCTAAAGAGAACCGTGACCCTATGAACTCTTTATTTCTCCACCTATATTAACTCTTTCACTGCATAGCGACATTCATTCAGGGACAATAAGTATTAGTTGAGAAAATGAAAAATTTAATATAATCTTAAAAAATTGACAAGGACCACCTTTTTACATAGGCTCATTACATGTTGTGGTCAGGTGACAGAGCACGTCTGAACGAAAATCAAAATACAATTAATACGTAAAACTAAATGCCACTTATTTATATCTAGGAAAACAAAATATTATCTACTGATAAAATTAAGCAATTATATTTAATTACTAAGTTATTAGTAAATATCTAAATCAATTCATATTTATTACATATCTAATAATAATATTTCTGGGTTTTATTTACTCACTAAATATCACATCATTGTGTAAATATTTCAATTTATTCATTTCTGTATCAAGTTCTTCAACAGGCTTAAGGCTTACAATAGATATAACATATTTGAAAAAAATTAAGCCTGTTTCCCAGGATAGAGGGGTCAACCGAATAACAGAGAAATCTTTCAATGGAAACAAGTTGTTGACATTGTCCATACCGTTCTGGGAGTTTGCGGAGGTGACTCCTGTTCAGCGTGTTCTAAATACAGTCGCCTCGAGCATGGAGAGGTAATATGGTTTCCCATCAAAGGCTGACTGTACTGAGGGTGTCTTCTGCAAGGATAAAGCGATCCTGAAAATAAATTCTCATTTTTTAGTGTTGATGAAATAAACATTTATAAAAAGATAATACTGAAAATATTTCAATAATAAATAATCAATAAAATTTTTAAATTTGTGGCAATGTATGCATGAGTTTCTAATAAATAATTCCTTGTAATAAAAATACAGACATCACATGCTATTTTGTTTCAGCTTCCAAAACGACGCTGATTTTTTTAAAGTCATGACAAGACAAGAACAGACAGACTGTCACAGGGGTATTTTGAAAATAAAACAAAAAATATTGTAAATGTTCTGAGAAAATGCTGTGAAATTCTTTTAAGCTGTTAGATTAGCAACCATTTTTCAATATCATGCTACTCTATTTTTTATTTTTATTTTAAATACTGAATATTTAAAAATAATATGTTAATATTATCATATTCCGAGAAAAAATGAATCAAAAACCCACTAATTTTTCTAAAATAAAAAAAGTAAAAACGTTTACCACTAGCATATAAATTCTGATCTGGCAGAAGAGCTGACGAAGAAGACAACTTTCTGTGGTTGAGAGTGGTCATCTCTATGTGTTTTCTGGACCAATCTCTCTGATGCCTGTATATATATAGGAATACGGCACAGGTACCTGCCGTTTCGATTGACATGAACCCAGTAACATACAGTAAGAAACTGAAATGGAATTAGGAATAAGAGCTGTTTATGTCAACAACATTGGGATTTACAAAACAACATAAAAAAAAAAAAAAATTACCTGTAGTCATACTGAAATGTAAATTGTGGTGGTTGAAGCTGCGAACGTGGCCTTAGTTTACCACCAACTTCTGCTTTAAAAACTGATATGTACATCACTAGACCAATAAGCATCAATAGTCCTGAAAAAATATAATCAGGTATTAATCAACACATAATCATGAAAATATTTGTCTGTGAACAAATTTTTGGGGGGATTTTAGCTTTGAAACAAATCCCCAACAAAAACATTTTTTATGAATTTCAAAGGATTACTAAATAGCAATATGCTGTTTCTTCTATACTGCTACACTGTCAATGTGAACATATTATGTTTCTACTCTTTCAGAAAGTTAAAAAATATCAATTACATCTAAAGAAAATATACTTTAATAATAATAAATAATACCTGACATAATAAAAACAACTCCAGCAACAAATGTGAAAATGCGTTGTCTTTTCTGAAAATGCCCATACATACAAGAGAACTCTCCACAAAACAGGAGAAGTGTAGCAGCTATGAAGAAAAATGCTGATCTAGTCACTGCATTTGAAAAATATATTGGAATGATTAGATTTGTATACTTCAATATTTACAAATCACAAATAAAAGGAAAGATAATGTGTATAATAATGACATGACATATTTATTTTTCAATTCTTCAATTGATTATAATGAAAAATTGATAAAAATCTTTTGATTAATTACTTGAAACATAGGAAATGGTGTGGAAGTAGCAATAGAACTAATATAATGGCTTACAACCATAAAGGATATGCAGAATTAATGTTTGAGAAGAATTTTGCATTTTAGTATTATTGAAAGAAGGGTATGCATATAATCATTAGATTAAACAAAGGTAAACTATTAAATACATAAGCAATTATTAGGTAATTAAATAGCCACCTTGTTTTAATTAACGAAGCTGTAGCCTTTGTGAAGGTCAATCTTTTCACTATGTTATAGTAGTGCTCATCTTTAATTCCTTTTAGCTTAATCTATAGTAGTATGTAAAGTTGAACTTTGGCCTCTTTCTGTTCATGATGAGTTTCTTTATGTTTTCTTCTTTTTTTCTGTCAGTGACCCGTACAAAAACAGAGTAAGTGACAGTGGGGCTGAGGTGAATGACTAATTTATTTTGGAATTTCATTGACTCTGTTAAAATTCTCCTGTCACTGGCCAAATTGTAACTTATCAAAGGCTGTTCTGAGTGAAAACGTCAGGGTTTGACAGAGACAAAGATTAATCTAGAAGGGACTGAATATTCTACTGTGGGTTTGGTAACCTGAATAATGGATGATCATTAGGCTGGACTGTTTCATCCATTATATCAAAAAGATCATTTTTTCAATAGTAGCGATCCTCTTGATGGATCATAAAGGGTATGTATTCATGGGCAAACCCACAGGATAACTGTCTGGCAACACGTAATTGAAAACTTCTACAGAACAATTTAGAAATGATTTTTTTTCTTTTCTGTATTGTAACATTATATAAACTATCTTTAAACAGCGATATCTCCTGAAGTATTAGAGATATTTAAAAACTAATACCACTATTGGATTCAGGATGAAAAACTGCATCAAGGATGTCAATATAGAATAAATCTATTTATTCAAACTGTTAACAAAATTTCTCCCTCTCTCTCTCTCCTGTTTATATAGAGAGGAACAGACTGCTCCTATATATAGAGTTTAGTGTCCTTTATATAGCATCAAAGTTTCATCCAAATCAAAGATTCTCAAAAAATCAATGTTCATTTTTTTCCTGAAACTTTCATTATTTATAAAGAAGGACATTCTAAACTGTTTACAGTTCAATATCTCCACTAGTTTATTAATTATCCTCCAAAAACCGTCGTTGCCCCTTCATTTAAAAAGGATACTAAACCCGCAATACACACTATCTTTAAACCACAATATCTCCTAAAGTATTGGATATATTTAAAAACTAATACCACCATTGGATGGCCGAGATAAGTAGGATTCCACAATTTTTTCCTTAGATAAATATTTATTTCGACTTCCCCAACTGCTCCCGGACGTTTTTACAAGAGCTGGGAGAGATTTTTATTAGTATTTTAAAGGAGTGGAGGTCGGCCTTTCCAGCAAGTGTCGCTGTTAGCGGAGACCCGCCGAACTAAACGCTACCAGCTCCCCGCGCTTCTATTTAAAAGTTACCAAGCTCAGAATAAAATAATATTTTAAGTCATTTAAACTACAAGTTATTTACAGGGTATATTTATATAAAATACAAGAGGTGGTATTGTTGTAATTATAATTTGCCATGCAATTATTCAGTTGTTACCTACCTGCCGTAAATGACTCCGTTCGTTATCCCCCTATAAAAGACTGACGGTTCGTAATCGTCTTAGGCGACGTTTGGTCGATTATAGATATTATCGAGAGACAACTCTCACAGCTAGCGAATGAAGGAATGAATACTAATAAAAAAAAAAAAAAAAAAAAAATTAATTCCTCGAAGAAAATAGGGGTCCCCCTTATCTTACTTAAACTCGATTTGGGTAAGTCAAATTTAAACAAAATAATAGCAACGAACAAGATAAACAAAAAGGTACCAACAGCACGCGGTTTTCCCAGGCGGTCACCCATCCAAGTACTAACCACGCCCGACGTTGCTTAACTTCGGTGATCGGACGAGAACCGGTGTGTTCAACGTGGTATGGCCGTTGGCGAGAGGTAGAGAACATTGTGGAAACTTAGCAGGACGGTCCCACGATTACTTGTGATTATTGCCTAGCCGGAACAGAGCTGCTCTACTTACTTCCGGACATCTACCTACTCGTCGTCAATTGTGACTCATCTACGAACGCGGCCGTAAAAATGATGACGAGTCGGTCTCAAATCCGAAACGTATATTAAACAACAGCCGGGATCAGGCCGGCCGTATGTATATGTTTCCGTTGAGCTTTACTAACGGGAAGTTGGCGAAAATAAATTGACGTCATAACTGCTATATAATATAGTATGTCATAACCAGTGAAACTCTCCGCCTAATGCGAATACTGGCGTCAAAAACGGATTTAATAATTAATTCGGACCAAAAACTTCTCCGATTCGGGTCCTTTGGAGAGTACTGGCTGATTTGATCGGCTCTCATGTCAACGGTTATCGGTTATGCTTAGTTCAGAAAATGAAAATGGCGATGAGGCTGACCAGAGGAAAAATGGGGGAGGAATTTAAATAAAAATTTTATTTATTAAATTTTAAAAACTAATATGTAATACGTAATTACTAACGGGTCTGGTCCATTAAGGGAGGCTGGGGGGTGGGAACCTCGAGATTATCAGCAGTGGAAACGATTTAAAAAAAAGTTTAATCAAAATAAAACCTAACAACTAGGGAAAACCTCCCTACTAGCAGCCCTCACCCTCTAAGGATAATATTTCATTAGGGGTAGTTAAGAAAATGTCCATTCCCTCCAGGAAATCTGTTTGAAAACTATCCACTACTGCTTGATTAGAAATATTGAGACATTTTTTCAAATAGAAAAATTTAACAAAAACATTTAAATGACAAATTTTTTAAATAAATAATTTTCATCGGGAATAAAAATGATATTTCTTATTAACATTAGAAAAAATTGAAATGATTTTTTTTCAAATTAACATTTAATATTTCTTAATGGTCCCCTGTACAGGAAGACCCCTCTCTCTATTTAACTGGAAGGAGTTCCTCACAAGACAGCTGGAATAAATTTCTGAACCATTTCTATATAAAGGATTCTTTCACACAGGATGTTCACTCACACAGTTCACTCTTGTGACGATGATTAATGTCTCCTCTTTGGGGCACAGGGAAGTATTGACAACTTGTCAGAACAATTTTCAATAGATAATACGTCCCACAGCCAGACGTAGAAAAAGCTAGGCTTTATATCCTAACTATGTGGGATCGTTAGACAGTTAACCCAGTTGTATTTGCCTATTTATTTTTTATTTATTTTTTTTTTTTCACTGCTGTCGTTCGGTCACCCCTTAACCCGTGTGGTGAGTAAGGGGTTCATGCTTCACACTCCTTCCTATTAAGTTTCCAGCGAACACAATTTTACGAGTGGAACGTGATGCTGTCTGTAGTGTCCCTTCCACCGAGAGAAGTCTAGCGTTTCTATTCCCTCATGCTCTAAGAGTATCCTAGGGGTCTAATAGGATAAAATGAATCTTTTGTGTATAAAGGGGGCAAAAGTGTTTTTTAATTCCCTCTTAAAAGGATCCCTCGAGAGGTTTGGGTGTATTGCCTCTGAGAGATGGGGGATCCCGTAAAAGATTCTCCCAGCCCTTATCTATGTTTTCCTCTAATATATATGAGAATGTAGACCTCCAGGCCTCCAGGCCGGTAGGCCTACCTACACTAAGTGGACTGTTGAAAAAAAAATAAAGTCTGTTATGTCATTTAGGATATGATAGCCCTCAATAAATAGGTAAGGGCCGAGATACGTAGGATTCCACAATTTTTTCCTTAGATAAATATTTATTTCGACTTCCCCAACTTCTCCCGGACGTTTTTACAAGAGCTGGGAGAGATTTTTATTAGTATTTTAAAGGAGTGGAGGTCGGCCTTTCCAGCAAGTGTCGCTGTTAGCGGAGACCCGCCGAACTAAACGCTACCAGCTCCCCGCGCTTCTATTTAAAAGTTACCAAGCCCCGAATAAAGTAATATTTTAAGTCATTTAAACTACAAGTTATTTACAGGGTGTATTTATATAATATACAAGAGGTGGTATTGTTGTAATTATAATTTGCCATGCAATTATTCAGTTGTTACCTACCTGCCGTATATGACTCTGTTATCCGCCTATAAAAGACTGACGGTTCGTAATCGTCTTAGGCGACGTTTGGTCGATTATAGATATTATCGAGAGACAACTCTCACAGCTAGCGAATGAAGGAATGAATACTAATAAAAAAAAAAAAAAAAAAAAAATTAATTCCTCGAAGAAAATAGGGGTCCCCCTTATCTTACTTAAACTCGATTTGGGTAAGTCAAATTTAAACAAAATAATAGCAACGAACAAGATAAACAAAAAGGTACCAACAGCACGCGGTTTTCCCAGGCGGTCACCCATCCAAGTACTAACCACGCCCGACGTTGCTTAACTTCGGTGATCGGACGAGAACCGGTGTGTTCAACGTGGTATGGCCGTTGGCGAGAGGTAGAGAACATTGTGGAAACTTAGCAGGACGGTCCCACGATTACTTGTGATTATTGCCTAGCCGGAACAGAGCTGCTCTACTTACTTCCGGACATCTACCTACTCGTCGTCAATTGTGACTCATCTACGAACGCGGCCGTAAAAATGATGACGAGTCGGTCTCAAATCCGAAACGTATATTAAACAACAGCCGGGATCAGGCCGGCCGTATGTATATGTTTCCGTTGAGCTTTACTAACGGGAAGTTGGCGAAAATAAATTGACGTCATAACTGCTATATAATATAGTATGTCATAACCAGTGAAACTCTCCGCCTAATGCGAATACTGGCGTCAAAAACGGATTTAATAATTAATTCGGACCAAAAACTTCTCCGATTCGGGTCCTTTGGAGAGTACTGGCTGATTTGATCGGCTCTCATGTCAACGGTTATCGGTTATGCTTAGTTCAGAAAATGAAAATGGCGATGAGGCTGACCAGAGGAAAAATGGGGGAGGAATTTAAATAAAAATTTTATTTATTAAATTTTAAAAACTAATATGTAATACGTAATTACTAACGGGTCTGGTCCATTAAGGGAGGCTGGGGGGTGGGAACCTCGAGATTATCAGCAGTGGAAACGATTTAAAAAAAAGTTTAATCAAAATAAAACCTAACAACTAGGGAAAACCTCCCTACTAGCAGCCCTCACCCTCTAAGGATAATATTTCATTAGGGGTAGTTAAGAAAATGTCCATTCCCTCCAGGAAATCTGTTTGAAAACTATCCACTACTGCTTGATTAGAAATATTGAGACATTTTTTCAAATAGAAAAATTTAACAAAAACATTTAAATGACAAATTTTTTAAATAAATAATTTTCATCGGGAATAAAAATGATATTTCTTATTAACATTAGAAAAAATTGAAATGATTTTTTTTCAAATTAACATTTAATATTTCTTAATGGTCCCCTGTACAGGAAGACCCCTCTCTCTATTTAACTGGAAGGAGTTCCTCACAAGACAGCTGGAATAAATTTCTGAACCATTTCTATATAAAGGATTCTTTCACACAGGATGTTCACTCACACAGTTCACTCTTGTGACGATGAT
The DNA here is from genome assembly GCA_930367205.1 of Acanthosoma haemorrhoidale. NCBI lineage: Eukaryota > Metazoa > Arthropoda > Insecta > Hemiptera > Acanthosomatidae > Acanthosoma > Acanthosoma haemorrhoidale. Next base: position 25,908,649 of record OV884012.1, read on the forward strand.
TAATGTCTCCTCTTTGGGGCACAGGGAAGTATTGACAACTTGTCAGAACAATTTTCAATAGATAATACGTCCCACAGCCAGACGTAGAAAAAGCTAGGCTTTATATCCTAACTATGTGGGATCGTTAGACAGTTAACCCAGTTGTATTTGCCTATTTATTTTTTATTTATTTTTTTTTTTTCACTGCTGTCGTTCGGTCACCCCTTAACCCGTGTGGTGAGTAAGGGGTTCATGCTTCACACTCCTTCCTATTAAGTTTCCAGCGAACACAATTTTACGAGTGGAACGTGATGCTGTCTGTAGTGTCCCTTCCACCGAGAGAAGTCTAGCGTTTCTATTCCCTCATGCTCTAAGAGTATCCTAGGGGTCTAATAGGATAAAATGAATCTTTTGTGTATAAAGGGGGCAAAAGTGTTTTTTAATTCCCTCTTAAAAGGATCCCTCGAGAGGTTTGGGTGTATTGCCTCTGAGAGATGGGGGATCCCGTAAAAGATTCTCCCAGCCCTTATCTATGTTTTCCTCTAATATATATGAGAATGTAGACCTCCAGGCCTCCAGGCCGGTAGGCCTACCTACACTAAGTGGACTGTTGAAAAAAAAATAAAGTCTGTTATGTCATTTAGGATATGATAGCCCTCAATAAATAGGTAAGGGCCGAGATACGTAGGATTCCACAATTTTTTCCTTAGATAAATATTTATTTCGACTTCCCCAACTTCTCCCGGACGTTTTTACAAGAGCTGGGAGAGATTTTTATTAGTATTTTAAAGGAGTGGAGGTCGGCCTTTCCAGCAAGTGTCGCTGTTAGCGGAGACCCGCCGAACTAAACGCTACCAGCTCCCCGCGCTTCTATTTAAAAGTTACCAAGCCCCGAATAAAGTAATATTTTAAGTCATTTAAACTACAAGTTATTTACAGGGTGTATTTATATAATATACAAGAGGTGGTATTGTTGTAATTATAATTTGCCATGCAATTATTCAGTTGTTACCTACCTGCCGTATATGACTCTGTTATCCGCCTATAAAAGACTGACGGTTCGTAATCGTCTTAGGCGACGTTTGGTCGATTATAGATATTATCGAGAGACAACTCTCACAGCTAGTGAATGAAGGAATGAATACTAATAAAAAAAAAAAAAAAAAAAAAAATTAATTCCTCGAAGAAAATAGGGGTCCCCCTTATCTTACTTAAACTCGATTTGGGTAAGTCAAATTTAAACAAAATAATAGCAACGAACAAGATAAACAAAAAGGTACCAACAGCACGCGGTTTTCCCAGGCGGTCACCCATCCAAGTACTAACCACGCCCGACGTTGCTTAACTTCGGTGATCGGACGAAAACCGGTGTGTTCAACGTGGTATGGCCGTTGGCGAGAGGTAGAGAACATTGTGGAAACTTAGCAGGACGGTCCCGATTACTTGTGATTATTGCCTAGCCGGAACAGAGCTGCTCTACTTACTTCCAGACATCTACCTACTCGTATTGTGTCAATTGTGACTCATCTACGAACGCGGCCGTAAAAATGATGACGAGTCGGTCTCAAATCCGAAACGTATATTAAACAACAGCCGGGATCAGGCCGGCCGTATGTATATGTTTCCGTTGAGCTTTACTAACGGGAAGTTGGCGAAAATAAATTGACGTCATAACTGCTATATAATATAGTATGTCATAACCAGTGAAACTCTCCGCCTAATGCGAATACTGGCGTCAAAAACGGATTTAATAATTAATTCGGACCAAAAACTTCTCCGATTCGGGTCCTTTGGAGAGTACTGGCTGATTTGATCGGCTCTCATGTCAACGGTTATCGGTTATGCTTAGTTCAGAAAATGAAAATGGCGATGAGGCTGACCAGAGGAAAAAGGGGGGAGGAATTTAAATAAAAATTTTATTTATTAAATTTTAAAAACTAATATGTAATACGTAGTTACTAACGGGTCTGGTCCATTAAGGGAGGGTGGGGGGTCGGAACCTCGAGATTATCAGCAGTGGAAACGATTTAAAAAAAAGTTTAATCAAAATAAAACCTAACAACTAGGGAAAACCTCCCTACTAGCAGCCCTCACCCTCTAAGGATAATATTTCATTAGGGGTAGTTAAGAAAATGTCCATTCCCTCCAGGAAATCTGTTTGAAAACTATCCACTACTGCTTGATTAGAAATATTGAGACATTTTTTCAAATAGAAAAATTTAACAAAAACATTTAAATGACAAATTTTTTAAATAAATAATTTTCATCGGGAATAAAAATGATATTTCTTATTAACATTAGAAAAAATTGAAATGATTTTTTTTCAAATTAACATTTAATATTTCTTAATGGTCCCCTGTACAGGAAGACCCCTCTCTCTATTTAACTGGAAGGAGTTCCTCACAAGACAGCTGGAATAAATTTCTGAACCATTTCTATATAAAGGATTCTTTCACACAGGATGTTCACTCACACAGTTCACTCTTGTGACGATGATTAATGTCTCCTCTTTGGGGCACAGGGAAGTATTGACAACTTGTCAGAACAATTTTCAATAGATAATACGTCCCACAGCCAGACGTAGAAAAAGCTAGGCTTTATATCCTAACTATGTGGGATCGTTAGACAGTTAACCCAGTTGTATTTGCCTATTTATTTTTTATTTTTTTTTTTTTTTTCACTGCTGTCGTTCGGTCACCCCTTAACCCGTGTGGTGAGTAAGGGGTTCATGCTTCACACTCCTTCCTATTAAGTTTCCAGCGAACACAATTTTACGAGTGGAACGTGATGCTGTCTGTAGTGTCCCTTCCACCGAGAGAAGTCTAGCGTTTCTATTCCCTCATGCTCTAAGAGTATCCTAGGGGTCTAATAGGATAAAATGAATCTTTTGTGTATAAAGGGGGCAAAAGTGTTTTTTAATTCCCTCTTAAAAGGATCCCTCGAGAGGTTTGGGTGTATTGCCTCTGAGAGATGGGGGATCCCGTAAAAGATTCTCCCAGCCCTTATCTATGTTTTCCTCTAATATATATGAGAATGTAGACCTCCAGGCCTCCAGGCCGGTAGGCCTACCTACACTAAGTGGACTGTTGAAAAAAAAATAAAGTCTGTTATGTCATTTAGGATATGATAGCCCTCAATAAATAGGTAAGGGCCGAGATACGTAGGATTCCACAATTTTTTCCTTAGATAAATATTTATTTCGACTTCCCCAACTTCTCCCGGACGTTTTTACAAGAGCTGGGAGAGATTTTTATTAGTATTTTAAAGGAGTGGAGGTCGGCCTTTCCAGCAAGTGTCGCTGTTAGCGGAGACCCGCCGAACTAAACGCTACCAGCTCCCCGCGCTTCTATTTAAAAGTTACCAAGCCCCGAATAAAGTAATATTTTAAGTCATTTAAACTACAAGTTATTTACAGGGTGTATTTATATAATATACAAGAGGTGGTATTGTTGTAATTATAATTTGCCATGCAATTATTCAGTTGTTACCTACCTGCCGTATATGACTCTGTTATCCGCCTATAAAAGACTGACGGTTCGTAATCGTCTTAGGCGACGTTTGGTCGATTATAGATATTATCGAGAGACAACTCTCACAGCTAGCGAATGAAGGAATGAATACTAATAAAAAAAAAAAAAAAAAAAAAAATTAATTCCTCGAAGAAAATAGGGGTCCCCCTTATCTTACTTAAACTCGATTTGGGTAAGTCAAATTTAAACAAAATAATAGCAACGAACAAGATAAACAAAAAGGTACCAACAGCACGCGGTTTTCCCAGGCGGTCACCCATCCAAGTACTAACCACGCCCGACGTTGCTTAACTTCGGTGATCGGACGAGAACCGGTGTGTTCAACGTGGTATGGCCGTTGGCGAGAGGTAGAGAACATTGTGGAAACTTAGCAGGACGGTCCCGATTACTTGTGATTATTGCCTAGCCGGAACAGAGCTGCTCTACTTACTTCCAGACATCTACCTACTCGTATTGTGTCAATTGTGACTCATCTACGAACGCGGCCGTAAAAATGATGACGAGTCGGTCTCAAATCCGAAACGTATATTAAACAACAGCCGGGATCAGGCCGGCCGTATGTATATGTTTCCGTTGAGCTTTACTAACGGGAAGTTGGCGAAAATAAATTGACGTCATAACTGCTATATAATATAGTATGTCATAACCAGTGAAACTCTCCGCCTAATGCGAATACTGGCGTCAAAAACGGATTTAATAATTAATTCGGACCAAAAACTTCTCCGATTCGGGTCCTTTGGAGAGTACTGGCTGATTTGATCGGCTCTCATGTCAACGGTTATCGGTTATGCTTAGTTCAGAAAATGAAAATGGCGATGAGGCTGACCAGAGGAAAAAGGGGGAGGAATTTAAATAAAAATTTTATTTATTAAATTTTAAAAACTAATATGTAATACGTAGTTACTAACGGGTCTGGTCCATTAAGGGAGGGTGGGGGGTCGGAACCTCGAGATTATCAGCAGTGGAAACGATTTAAAAAAAAGTTTAATCAAAATAAAACCTAACAACTAGGGAAAACCTCCCTACTAGCAGCCCTCACCCTCTAAGGATAATATTTCATTAGGGGTAGTTAAGAAAATGTCCATTCCCTCCAGGAAATCTGTTTGAAAACTATCCACTACTGCTTGATTAGAAATATTGAGACATTTTTTCAAATAGAAAAATTTAACAAAAACATTTAAATGACAAATTTTTTAAATAAATAATTTTCATCGGGAATAAAAATGATATTTCTTATTAACATTAGAAAAAATTGAAATGATTTTTTTTCAAATTAACATTTAATATTTCTTAATGGTCCCCTGTACAGGAAGACCCCTCTCTCTATTTAACTGGAAGGAGTTCCTCACAAGACAGCTGGAATAAATTTCTGAACCATTTCTATATAAAGGATTCTTTCACACAGGATGTTCACTCACACAGTTCACTCTTGTGACGATGATTAATGTCTCCTCTTTGGGGCACAGGGAAGTATTGACAACTTGTCAGAACAATTTTCAATAGATAATACGTCCCACAGCCAGACGTAGAAAAAGCTAGGCTTTATATCCTAACTATGTGGGATCGTTAGACAGTTAACCCAGTTGTATTTGCCTATTTATTTTTTATTTTTTTTTTTTTTTTCACTGCTGTCGTTCGGTCACCCCTTAACCCGTGTGGTGAGTAAGGGGTTCATGCTTCACACTCCTTCCTATTAAGTTTCCAGCGAACACAATTTTACGAGTGGAACGTGATGCTGTCTGTAGTGTCCCTTCCACCGAGAGAAGTCTAGCGTTTCTATTCCCTCATGCTCTAAGAGTATCCTAGGGGTCTAATAGGATAAAATGAATCTTTTGTGTATAAAGGGGGCAAAAGTGTTTTTTAATTCCCTCTTAAAAGGATCCCTCGAGAGGTTTGGGTGTATTGCCTCTGAGAGATGGGGGATCCCGTAAAAGATTCTCCCAGCCCTTATCTATGTTTTCCTCTAATATATATGAGAATGTAGACCTCCAGGCCTACAGGCCGGTAGGCCTACCTACACTAAGTGGACTGTTGAAAAAAAAATAAAGTCTGTTATGTCATTTAGGATATGATAGCCCTCAATAAATAGGTAAGGGCCGAGATACGTAGGATTCCACAATTTTTTCCTTAGATAAATATTTATTTCGACTTCCCCAACTTCTCCCGGACGTTTTTACAAGAGCTGGGAGAGATTTTTATTAGTATTTTAAAGGAGTGGAGGTCGGCCTTTCCAGCAAGTGTCGCTGTTAGCGGAGACCCGCCGAACTAAACGCTACCAGCTCCCCGCGCTTCTATTTAAAAGTTACCAAGCCCCGAATAAAGTAATATTTTAAGTCATTTAAACTACAAGTTATTTACAGGGTGTATTTATATAATATACAAGAGGTGGTATTGTTGTAATTATAATTTGCCATGCAATTATTCAGTTGTTACCTACCTGCCGTATATGACTCTGTTATCCGCCTATAAAAGACTGACGGTTCGTAATCGTCTTAGGCGACGTTTGGTCGATTATAGATATTATCGAGAGACAACTCTCACAGCTAGCGAATGAAGGAATGAATACTAATAAAAAAAAAAAAAAAAAAAAAATTAATTCCTCGAAGAAAATAGGGGTCCCCCTTATCTTACTTAAACTCGATTTGGGTAAGTCAAATTTAAACAAAATAATAGCAACGAACAAGATAAACAAAAAGGTACCAACAGCACGCGGTTTTCCCAGGCGGTCACCCATCCAAGTACTAACCACGCCCGACGTTGCTTAACTTCGGTGATCGGACGAGAACCGGTGTGTTCAACGTGGTATGGCCGTTGGCGAGAGGTAGAGAACATTGTGGAAACTTAGCAGGACGGTCCCGATTACTTGTGATTATTGCCTAGCCGGAACAGAGCTGCTCTACTTACTTCCAGACATCTACCTACTCGTATTGTGTCAATTGTGACTCATCTACGAACGCGGCCGTAAAAATGATGACGAGTCGGTCTCAAATCCGAAACGTATATTAAACAACAGCCGGGATCAGGCCGGCCGTATGTATATGTTTCCGTTGAGCTTTACTAACGGGAAGTTGGCGAAAATAAATTGACGTCATAACTGCTATATAATATAGTATGTCATAACCAGTGAAACTCTCCGCCTAATGCGAATACTGGCGTCAAAAACGGATTTAATAATTAATTCGGACCAAAAACTTCTCCGATTCGGGTCCTTTGGAGAGTACTGGCTGATTTGATCGGCTCTCATGTCAACGGTTATCGGTTATGCTTAGTTCAGAAAATGAAAATGGCGATGAGGCTGACCAGAGGAAAAAGGGGGAGGAATTTAAATAAAAATTTTATTTATTAAATTTTAAAAACTAATATGTAATACGTAGTTACTAACGGGTCTGGTCCATTAAGGGAGGGTGGGGGGTCGGAACCTCGAGATTATCAGCAGTGGAAACGATTTAAAAAAAAGTTTAATCAAAATAAAACCTAACAACTAGGGAAAACCTCCCTACTAGCAGCCCTCACCCTCTAAGGATAATATTTCATTAGGGGTAGTTAAGAAAATGTCCATTCCCTCCAGGAAATCTGTTTGAAAACTATCCACTACTGCTTGATTAGAAATATTGAGACATTTTTTCAAATAGAAAAATTTAACAAAAACATTTAAATGACAAATTTTTTAAATAAATAATTTTCATCGGGAATAAAAATGATATTTCTTATTAACATTAGAAAAAATTGAAATGATTTTTTTTCAAATTAACATTTAATATTTCTTAATGGTCCCCTGTACAGGAAGACCCCTCTCTCTATTTAACTGGAAGGAGTTCCTCACAAGACAGCTGGAATAAATTTCTGAACCATTTCTATATAAAGGATTCTTTCACACAGGATGTTCACTCACACAGTTCACTCTTGTGACGATGATTAATGTCTCCTCTTTGGGGCACAGGGAAGTATTGACAACTTGTCAGAACAATTTTCAATAGATAATACGTCCCACAGCCAGACGTAGAAAAAGCTAGGCTTTATATCCTAACTATGTGGGATCGTTAGACAGTTAACCCAGTTGTATTTGCCTATTTATTTTTTATTTTTTTTTTTTTTTTCACTGCTGTCGTTCGGTCACCCCTTAACCCGTGTGGTGAGTAAGGGGTTCATGCTTCACACTCCTTCCTATTAAGTTTCCAGCGAACACAATTTTACGAGTGGAACGTGATGCTGTCTGTAGTGTCCCTTCCACCGAGAGAAGTCTAGCGTTTCTATTCCCTCATGCTCTAAGAGTATCCTAGGGGTCTAATAGGATAAAATGAATCTTTTGTGTATAAAGGGGGCAAAAGTGTTTTTTAATTCCCTCTTAAAAGGATCCCTCGAGAGGTTTGGGTGTATTGCCTCTGAGAGATGGGGGATCCCGTAAAAGATTCTCCCAGCCCTTATCTATGTTTTCCTCTAATATATATGAGAATGTAGACCTCCAGGCCTCCAGGCCGGTAGGCCTACCTACACTAAGTGGACTGTTGAAAAAAAAATAAAGTCTGTTATGTCATTTAGGATATGATAGCCCTCAATAAATAGGTAAGGGCCGAGATACGTAGGATTCCACAATTTTTTCCTTAGATAAATATTTATTTCGACTTCCCCAACTTCTCCCGGACGTTTTTACAAGAGCTGGGAGAGATTTTTATTAGTATTTTAAAGGAGTGGAGGTCGGCCTTTCCAGCAAGTGTCGCTGTTAGCGGAGACCCGCCGAACTAAACGCTACCAGCTCCCCGCGCTTCTATTTAAAAGTTACCAAGCCCCGAATAAAGTAATATTTTAAGTCATTTAAACTACAAGTTATTTACAGGGTGTATTTATATAATATACAAGAGGTGGTATTGTTGTAATTATAATTTGCCATGCAATTATTCAGTTGTTACCTACCTGCCGTATATGACTCTGTTATCCGCCTATAAAAGACTGACGGTTCGTAATCGTCTTAGGCGACGTTTGGTCGATTATAGATATTATCGAGAGACAACTCTCACAGCTAGTGAATGAAGGAATGAATACTAATAAAAAAAAAATTAATTCCTCGAAGAAAATAGGGGTCCCCCTTATCTTACTTAAACTCGATTTGGGTAAGTCAAATTTAAACAAAATAATAGCAACGAACAAGATAAACAAAAAGGTACCAACAGCACGCGGTTTTCCCAGGCGGTCACCCATCCAAGTACTAACCACGCCCGACGTTGCTTAACTTCGGTGATCGGACGAGAACCGGTGTGTTCAACGTGGTATGGCCGTTGGCGAGAGGTAGAGAACATTGTGGAAACTTAGCAGGACGGTCCCGATTACTTGTGATTATTGCCTAGCCGGAACAGAGCTGCTCTACTTACTTCCAGACATCTACCTACTCGTATTGTGTCAATTGTGACTCATCTACGAACGCGGCCGTAAAAATGATGACGAGTCGGTCTCAAATCCGAAACGTATATTAAACAACAGCCGGGATCAGGCCGGCCGTATGTATATGTTTCCGTTGAGCTTTACTAACGGGAAGTTGGCGAAAATAAATTGACGTCATAACTGCTATATAATATAGTATGTCATAACCAGTGAAACTCTCCGCCTAATGCGAATACTGGCGTCAAAAACGGATTTAATAATTAATTCGGACCAAAAACTTCTCCGATTCGGGTCCTTTGGAGAGTACTGGCTGATTTGATCGGCTCTCATGTCAACGGTTATCGGTTATGCTTAGTTCAGAAAATGAAAATGGCGATGAGGCTGACCAGAGGAAAAAGGGGGGAGGAATTTAAATAAAAATTTTATTTATTAAATTTTAAAAACTAATATGTAATACGTAGTTACTAACGGGTCTGGTCCATTAAGGGAGGGTGGGGGGTCGGAACCTCGAGATTATCAGCAGTGGAAACGATTTAAAAAAAAGTTTAATCAAAATAAAACCTAACAACTAGGGAAAACCTCCCTACTAGCAGCCCTCACCCTCTAAGGATAATATTTCATTAGGGGTAGTTAAGAAAATGTCCATTCCCTCCAGGAAATCTGTTTGAAAACTATCCACTACTGCTTGATTAGAAATATTGAGACATTTTTTCAAATAGAAAAATTTAACAAAAACATTTAAATGACAAATTTTTTAAATAAATAATTTTCATCGGGAATAAAAATGATATTTCTTATTAACATTAGAAAAAATTGAAATGATTTTTTTTCAAATTAACATTTAATATTTCTTAATGGTCCCCTGTACAGGAAGACCCCTCTCTCTATTTAACTGGAAGGAGTTCCTCACAAGACAGCTGGAATAAATTTCTGAACCATTTCTATATAAAGGATTCTTTCACACAGGATGTTCACTCACACAGTTCACTCTTGTGACGATGATTAATGTCTCCTCTTTGGGGCACAGGGAAGTATTGACAACTTGTCAGAACAATTTTCAATAGATAATACGTCCCACAGCCAGACGTAGAAAAAGCTAGGCTTTATATCCTAACTATGTGGGATCGTTAGACAGTTAACCCAGTTGTATTTGCCTATTTATTTTTTATTTTTTTTTTTTTTTTCACTGCTGTCGTTCGGTCACCCCTTAACCCGTGTGGTGAGTAAGGGGTTCATGCTTCACACTCCTTCCTATTAAGTTTCCAGCGAACACAATTTTACGAGTGGAACGTGATGCTGTCTGTAGTGTCCCTTCCACCGAGAGAAGTCTAGCGTTTCTATTCCCTCATGCTCTAAGAGTATCCTAGGGGTCTAATAGGATAAAATGAATCTTTTGTGTATAAAGGGGGCAAAAGTGTTTTTTAATTCCCTCTTAAAAGGATCCCTCGAGAGGTTTGGGTGTATTGCCTCTGAGAGATGGGGGATCCCGTAAAAGATTCTCCCAGCCCTTATCTATGTTTTCCTCTAATATATATGAGAATGTAGACCTCCAGGCCTCCAGGCCGGTAGGCCTACCTACACTAAGTGGACTGTTGAAAAAAAAATAAAGTCTGTTATGTCATTTAGGATATGATAGCCCTCAATAAATAGGTAAGGGCCGAGATACGTAGGATTCCACAATTTTTTCCTTAGATAAATATTTATTTCGACTTCCCCAACTTCTCCCGGACGTTTTTACAAGAGCTGGGAGAGATTTTTATTAGTATTTTAAAGGAGTGGAGGTCGGCCTTTCCAGCAAGTGTCGCTGTTAGCGGAGACCCGCCGAACTAAACGCTACCAGCTCCCCGCGCTTCTATTTAAAAGTTACCAAGCCCCGAATAAAGTAATATTTTAAGTCATTTAAACTACAAGTTATTTACAGGGTGTATTTATATAATATACAAGAGGTGGTATTGTTGTAATTATAATTTGCCATGCAATTATTCAGTTGTTACCTACCTGCCGTATATGACTCTGTTATCCGCCTATAAAAGACTGACGGTTCGTAATCGTCTTAGGCGACGTTTGGTCGATTATAGATATTATCGAGAGACAACTCTCACAGCTAGCGAATGAAGGAATGAATACTAATAAAAAAAAAATTAATTCCTCGAAGAAAATAGGGGTCCCCCTTATCTTACTTAAACTCGATTTGGGTAAGTCAAATTTAAACAAAATAATAGCAACGAACAAGATAAACAAAAAGGTACCAACAGCACGCGGTTTTCCCAGGCGGTCACCCATCCAAGTACTAACCACGCCCGACGTTGCTTAACTTCGGTGATCGGACGAGAACCGGTGTGTTCAACGTGGTATGGCCGTTGGCGAGAGGTAGAGAACATTGTGGAAACTTAGCAGGACGGTCCCGATTACTTGTGATTATTGCCTAGCCGGAACAGAGCTGCTCTACTTACTTCCAGACATCTACCTACTCGTATTGTGTCAATTGTGACTCATCTACGAACGCGGCCGTAAAAATGATGACGAGTCGGTCTCAAATCCGAAACGTATATTAAACAACAGCCGGGATCAGGCCGGCCGTATGTATATGTTTCCGTTGAGCTTTACTAACGGGAAGTTGGCGAAAATAAATTGACGTCATAACTGCTATATAATATAGTATGTCATAACCAGTGAAACTCTCCGCCTAATGCGAATACTGGCGTCAAAAACGGATTTAATAATTAATTCGGACCAAAAACTTCTCCGATTCGGGTCCTTTGGAGAGTACTGGCTGATTTGATCGGCTCTCATGTCAACGGTTATCGGTTATGCTTAGTTCAGAAAATGAAAATGGCGATGAGGCTGACCAGAGGAAAAAGGGGGGAGGAATTTAAATAAAAATTTTATTTATTAAATTTTAAAAACTAATATGTAATACGTAGTTACTAACGGGTCTGGTCCATTAAGGGAGGGTGGGGGGTCGGAACCTCGAGATTATCAGCAGTGGAAACGATTTAAAAAAAAGTTTAATCAAAATAAAACCTAACAACTAGGGAAAACCTCCCTACTAGCAGCCCTCACCCTCTAAGGATAATATTTCATTAGGGGTAGTTAAGAAAATGTCCATTCCCTCCAGGAAATCTGTTTGAAAACTATCCACTACTGCTTGATTAGAAATATTGAGACATTTTTTCAAATAGAAAAATTTAACAAAAACATTTAAATGACAAATTTTTTAAATAAATAATTTTCATCGGGAATAAAAATGATATTTCTTATTAACATTAGAAAAAATTGAAATGATTTTTTTTCAAATTAACATTTAATATTTCTTAATGGTCCCCTGTACAGGAAGACCCCTCTCTCTATTTAACTGGAAGGAGTTCCTCACAAGACAGCTGGAATAAATTTCTGAACCATTTCTATATAAAGGATTCTTTCACACAGGATGTTCACTCACACAGTTCACTCTTGTGACGATGATTAATGTCTCCTCTTTGGGGCACAGGGAAGTATTGACAACTTGTCAGAACAATTTTCAATAGATAATACGTCCCACAGCCAGACGTAGAAAAAGCTAGGCTTTATATCCTAACTATGTGGGATCGTTAGACAGTTAACCCAGTTGTATTTGCCTATTTATTTTTTATTTTTTTTTTTTTTTTCACTGCTGTCGTTCGGTCACCCCTTAACCCGTGTGGTGAGTAAGGGGTTCATGCTTCACACTCCTTCCTATTAAGTTTCCAGCGAACACAATTTTACGAGTGGAACGTGATGCTGTCTGTAGTGTCCCTTCCACCGAGAGAAGTCTAGCGTTTCTATTCCCTCATGCTCTAAGAGTATCCTAGGGGTCTAATAGGATAAAATGAATCTTTTGTGTATAAAGGGGGCAAAAGTGTTTTTTAATTCCCTCTTAAAAGGATCCCTCGAGAGGTTTGGGTGTATTGCCTCTGAGAGATGGGGGATCCCGTAAAAGATTCTCCCAGCCCTTATCTATGTTTTCCTCTAATATATATGAGAATGTAGACCTCCAGGCCTACAGGCCTGGAGGCCTACCTACACTAAGTGGACTGTTGAAAAAAAAATAAAGTCTGTTATGTCATTTAGGATATGATAGCCCTCAATAAATAGGTAAGGGCCGAGATACGTAGGATTCCACAATTTTTTCCTTAGATAAATATTTATTTCGACTTCCCCAACTTCTCCCGGACGTTTTTACAAGAGCTGGGAGAGATTTTTATTAGTATTTTAAAGGAGTGGAGGTCGGCCTTTCCAGCAAGTGTCGCTGTTAGCGGAGACCCGCCGAACTAAACGCTACCAGCTCCCCGCGCTTCTATTTAAAAGTTACCAAGCCCCGAATAAAGTAATATTTTAAGTCATTTAAACTACAAGTTATTTACAGGGTGTATTTATATAATATACAAGAGGTGGTATTGTTGTAATTATAATTTGCCATGCAATTATTCAGTTGTTACCTACCTGCCGTATATGACTCTGTTATCCGCCTATAAAAGACTGACGGTTCGTAATCGTCTTAGGCGACGTTTGGTCGATTATAGATATTATCGAGAGACAACTCTCACAGCTAGCGAATGAAGGAATGAATACTAATAAAAAAAAAAAAAAAAAAAAAAATTAATTCCTCGAAGAAAATAGGGGTCCCCCTTATCTTACTTAAACTCGATTTGGGTAAGTCAAATTTAAACAAAATAATAGCAACGAACAAGATAAACAAAAAGGTACCAACAGCACGCGGTTTTCCCAGGCGGTCACCCATCCAAGTACTAACCACGCCCGACGTTGCTTAACTTCGGTGATCGGACGAGAACCGGTGTGTTCAACGTGGTATGGCCGTTGGCGAGAGGTAGAGAACATTGTGGAAACTTAGCAGGACGGTCCCGATTACTTGTGATTATTGCCTAGCCGGAACAGAGCTGCTCTACTTACTTCCAGACATCTACCTACTCGTATTGTGTCAATTGTGACTCATCTACGAACGCGGCCGTAAAAATGATGACGAGTCGGTCTCAAATCCGAAACGTATATTAAACAACAGCCGGGATCAGGCCGGCCGTATGTATATGTTTCCGTTGAGCTTTACTAACGGGAAGTTGGCGAAAATAAATTGACGTCATAACTGCTATATAATATAGTATGTCATAACCAGTGAAACTCTCCGCCTAATGCGAATACTGGCGTCAAAAACGGATTTAATAATTAATTCGGACCAAAAACTTCTCCGATTCGGGTCCTTTGGAGAGTACTGGCTGATTTGATCGGCTCTCATGTCAACGGTTATCGGTTATGCTTAGTTCAGAAAATGAAAATGGCGATGAGGCTGACCAGAGGAAAAAGGGGGAGGAATTTAAATAAAAATTTTATTTATTAAATTTTAAAAACTAATATGTAATACGTAGTTACTAACGGGTCTGGTCCATTAAGGGAGGGTGGGGGGTCGGAACCTCGAGATTATCAGCAGTGGAAACGATTTAAAAAAAAGTTTAATCAAAATAAAACCTAACAACTAGGGAAAACCTCCCTACTAGCAGCCCTCACCCTCTAAGGATAATATTTCATTAGGGGTAGTTAAGAAAATGTCCATTCCCTCCAGGAAATCTGTTTGAAAACTATCCACTACTGCTTGATTAGAAATATTGAGACATTTTTTCAAATAGAAAAATTTAACAAAAACATTTAAATGACAAATTTTTTAAATAAATAATTTTCATCGGGAATAAAAATGATATTTCTTATTAACATTAGAAAAAATTGAAATGATTTTTTTTCAAATTAACATTTAATATTTCTTAATGGTCCCCTGTACAGGAAGACCCCTCTCTCTATTTAACTGGAAGGAGTTCCTCACAAGACAGCTGGAATAAATTTCTGAACCATTTCTATATAAAGGATTCTTTCACACAGGATGTTCACTCACACAGTTCACTCTTGTGACGATGATTAATGTCTCCTCTTTGGGGCACAGGGAAGTATTGACAACTTGTCAGAACAATTTTCAATAGATAATACGTCCCACAGCCAGACGTAGAAAAAGCTAGGCTTTATATCCTAACTATGTGGGATCGTTAGACAGTTAACCCAGTTGTATTTGCCTATTTATTTTTTATTTATTTTTTTTTTTTCACTGCTGTCGTTCGGTCACCCCTTAACCCGTGTGGTGAGTAAGGGGTTCATGCTTCACACTCCTTCCTATTAAGTTTCCAGCGAACACAATTTTACGAGTGGAACGTGATGCTGTCTGTAGTGTCCCTTCCACCGAGAGAAGTCTAGCGTTTCTATTCCCTCATGCTCTAAGAGTATCCTAGGGGTCTAATAGGATAAAATGAATCTTTTGTGTATAAAGGGGGCAAAAGTGTTTTTTAATTCCCTCTTAAAAGGATCCCTCGAGAGGTTTGGGTGTATTGCCTCTGAGAGATGGGGGATCCCGTAAAAGATTCTCCCAGCCCTTATCTATGTTTTCCTCTAATATATATGAGAATGTAGACCTCCAGGCCTCCAGGCCGGTAGGCCTACCTACACTAAGTGGACTGTTGAAAAAAAAATAAAGTCTGTTATGTCATTTAGGATATGATAGCCCTCAATAAATAGGTAAGGGCCGAGATACGTAGGATTCCACAATTTTTTCCTTAGATAAATATTTATTTCGACTTCCCCAACTTCTCCCGGACGTTTTTACAAGAGCTGGGAGAGATTTTTATTAGTATTTTAAAGGAGTGGAGGTCGGCCTTTCCAGCAAGTGTCGCTGTTAGCGGAGACCCGCCGAACTAAACGCTACCAGCTCCCCGCGCTTCTATTTAAAAGTTACCAAGCCCCGAATAAAGTAATATTTTAAGTCATTTAAACTACAAGTTATTTACAGGGTGTATTTATATAATATACAAGAGGTGGTATTGTTGTAATTATAATTTGCCATGCAATTATTCAGTTGTTACCTACCTGCCGTATATGACTCTGTTATCCGCCTATAAAAGACTGACGGTTCGTAATCGT
Organism: Acanthosoma haemorrhoidale; assembly: GCA_930367205.1. Taxonomy (NCBI): domain Eukaryota; kingdom Metazoa; phylum Arthropoda; class Insecta; order Hemiptera; family Acanthosomatidae; genus Acanthosoma; species Acanthosoma haemorrhoidale. The sequence continues at coordinate 25,924,524 of OV884012.1, forward strand.
CTTAGGCGACGTTTGGTCGATTATAGATATTATCGAGAGACAACTCTCACAGCTAGCGAATGAAGGAATGAATACTAATAAAAAAAAAATTAATTCCTCGAAGAAAATAGGGGTCCCCCTTATCTTACTTAAACTCGATTTGGGTAAGTCAAATTTAAACAAAATAATAGCAACGAACAAGATAAACAAAAAGGTACCAACAGCACGCGGTTTTCCCAGGCGGCCACCCATCCAAGTACTAACCACGCCCGACGTTGCTTAACTTCGGTGATCGGACGAGAACCGGTGTGTTCAACGTGGTATGGCCGTTGGCGAGAGGTAGAGAACATTGTGGAAACTTAGCAGGACGGTCCCGATTACTTGTGATTATTGCCTAGCCGGAACAGAGCTGCTCTACTTACTTCCAGACATCTACCTACTCGTATTGTGTCAATTGTGACTCATCTACGAACGCGGCCGTAAAAATGATGACGAGTCGGTCTCAAATCCGAAACGTATATTAAACAACAGCCGGGATCAGGCCGGCCGTATGTATATGTTTCCGTTGAGCTTTACTAACGGGAAGTTGGCGAAAATAAATTGACGTCATAACTGCTATATAATATAGTATGTCATAACCAGTGAAACTCTCCGCCTAATGCGAATACTGGCGTCAAAAACGGATTTAATAATTAATTCGGACCAAAAACTTCTCCGATTCGGGTCCTTTGGAGAGTACTGGCTGATTTGATCGGCTCTCATGTCAACGGTTATCGGTTATGCTTAGTTCAGAAAATGAAAATGGCGATGAGGCTGACCAGAGGAAAAAGGGGGGAGGAATTTAAATAAAAATTTTATTTATTAAATTTTAAAAACTAATATGTAATACGTAGTTACTAACGGGTCTGGTCCATTAAGGGAGGGTGGGGGGTCGGAACCTCGAGATTATCAGCAGTGGAAACGATTTAAAAAAAAGTTTAATCAAAATAAAACCTAACAACTAGGGAAAACCTCCCTACTAGCAGCCCTCACCCTCTAAGGATAATATTTCATTAGGGGTAGTTAAGAAAATGTCCATTCCCTCCAGGAAATCTGTTTGAAAACTATCCACTACTGCTTGATTAGAAATATTGAGACATTTTTTCAAATAGAAAAATTTAACAAAAACATTTAAATGACAAATTTTTTAAATAAATAATTTTCATCGGGAATAAAAATGATATTTCTTATTAACATTAGAAAAAATTGAAATGATTTTTTTTCAAATTAACATTTAATATTTCTTAATGGTCCCCTGTACAGGAAGACCCCTCTCTCTATTTAACTGGAAGGAGTTCCTCACAAGACAGCTGGAATAAATTTCTGAACCATTTCTATATAAAGGATTCTTTCACACAGGATGTTCACTCACACAGTTCACTCTTGTGACGATGATTAATGTCTCCTCTTTGGGGCACAGGGAAGTATTGACAACTTGTCAGAACAATTTTCAATAGATAATACGTCCCACAGCCAGACGTAGAAAAAGCTAGGCTTTATATCCTAACTATGTGGGATCGTTAGACAGTTAACCCAGTTGTATTTGCCTATTTATTTTTTATTTATTTTTTTTTTTTCACTGCTGTCGTTCGGTCACCCCTTAACCCGTGTGGTGAGTAAGGGGTTCATGCTTCACACTCCTTCCTATTAAGTTTCCAGCGAACACAATTTTACGAGTGGAACGTGATGCTGTCTGTAGTGTCCCTTCCACCGAGAGAAGTCTAGCGTTTCTATTCCCTCATGCTCTAAGAGTATCCTAGGGGTCTAATAGGATAAAATGAATCTTTTGTGTATAAAGGGGGCAAAAGTGTTTTTTAATTCCCTCTTAAAAGGATCCCTCGAGAGGTTTGGGTGTATTGCCTCTGAGAGATGGGGGATCCCGTAAAAGATTCTCCCAGCCCTTATCTATGTTTTCCTCTAATATATATGAGAATGTAGACCTCCAGGCCTACAGGCCTGGAGGTCTACCTACACTAAGTGGACTGTTGAAAAAAAAATAAAGTCTGTTATGTCATTTAGGATATGATAGCCCTCAATAAATAGGTAAGGGCCGAGATACGTAGGATTCCACAATTTTTTCCTTAGATAAATATTTATTTCGACTTCCCCAACTTCTCCCGGACGTTTTTACAAGAGCTGGGAGAGATTTTTATTAGTATTTTAAAGGAGTGGAGGTCGGCCTTTCCAGCAAGTGTCGCTGTTAGCGGAGACCCGCCGAACTAAACGCTACCAGCTCCCCGCGCTTCTATTTAAAAGTTACCAAGCCCCGAATAAAGTAATATTTTAAGTCATTTAAACTACAAGTTATTTACAGGGTGTATTTATATAATATACAAGAGGTGGTATTGTTGTAATTATAATTTGCCATGCAATTATTCAGTTGTTACCTACCTGCCGTATATGACTCTGTTATCCGCCTATAAAAGACTGACGGTTCGTAATCGTCTTAGGCGACGTTTGGTCGATTATAGATATTATCGAGAGACAACTCTCACAGCTAGCGAATGAAGGAATGAATACTAATAAAAAAAAAAAAAAAAAAAAAAATTAATTCCTCGAAGAAAATAGGGGTCCCCCTTATCTTACTTAAACTCGATTTGGGTAAGTCAAATTTAAACAAAATAATAGCAACGAACAAGATAAACAAAAAGGTACCAACAGCACGCGGTTTTCCCAGGCGGTCACCCATCCAAGTACTAACCACGCCCGACGTTGCTTAACTTCGGTGATCGGACGAGAACCGGTGTGTTCAACGTGGTATGGCCGTTGGCGAGAGGTAGAGAACATTGTGGAAACTTAGCAGGACGGTCCCGATTACTTGTGATTATTGCCTAGCCGGAACAGAGCTGCTCTACTTACTTCCAGACATCTACCTACTCGTATTGTGTCAATTGTGACTCATCTACGAACGCGGCCGTAAAAATGATGACGAGTCGGTCTCAAATCCGAAACGTATATTAAACAACAGCCGGGATCAGGCCGGCCGTATGTATATGTTTCCGTTGAGCTTTACTAACGGGAAGTTGGCGAAAATAAATTGACGTCATAACTGCTATATAATATAGTATGTCATAACCAGTGAAACTCTCCGCCTAATGCGAATACTGGCGTCAAAAACGGATTTAATAATTAATTCGGACCAAAAACTTCTCCGATTCGGGTCCTTTGGAGAGTACTGGCTGATTTGATCGGCTCTCATGTCAACGGTTATCGGTTATGCTTAGTTCAGAAAATGAAAATGGCGATGAGGCTGACCAGAGGAAAAAGGGGGAGGAATTTAAATAAAAATTTTATTTATTAAATTTTAAAAACTAATATGTAATACGTAGTTACTAACGGGTCTGGTCCATTAAGGGAGGGTGGGGGGTCGGAACCTCGAGATTATCAGCAGTGGAAACGATTTAAAAAAAAGTTTAATCAAAATAAAACCTAACAACTAGGGAAAACCTCCCTACTAGCAGCCCTCACCCTCTAAGGATAATATTTCATTAGGGGTAGTTAAGAAAATGTCCATTCCCTCCAGGAAATCTGTTTGAAAACTATCCACTACTGCTTGATTAGAAATATTGAGACATTTTTTCAAATAGAAAAATTTAACAAAAACATTTAAATGACAAATTTTTTAAATAAATAATTTTCATCGGGAATAAAAATGATATTTCTTATTAACATTAGAAAAAATTGAAATGATTTTTTTTCAAATTAACATTTAATATTTCTTAATGGTCCCCTGTACAGGAAGACCCCTCTCTCTATTTAACTGGAAGGAGTTCCTCACAAGACAGCTGGAATAAATTTCTGAACCATTTCTATATAAAGGATTCTTTCACACAGGATGTTCACTCACACAGTTCACTCTTGTGACGATGATTAATGTCTCCTCTTTGGGGCACAGGGAAGTATTGACAACTTGTCAGAACAATTTTCAATAGATAATACGTCCCACAGCCAGACGTAGAAAAAGCTAGGCTTTATATCCTAACTATGTGGGATCGTTAGACAGTTAACCCAGTTGTATTTGCCTATTTATTTTTTATTTTTTTTTTTTTTTTCACTGCTGTCGTTCGGTCACCCCTTAACCCGTGTGGTGAGTAAGGGGTTCATGCTTCACACTCCTTCCTATTAAGTTTCCAGCGAACACAATTTTACGAGTGGAACGTGATGCTGTCTGTAGTGTCCCTTCCACCGAGAGAAGTCTAGCGTTTCTATTCCCTCATGCTCTAAGAGTATCCTAGGGGTCTAATAGGATAAAATGAATCTTTTGTGTATAAAGGGGGCAAAAGTGTTTTTTAATTCCCTCTTAAAAGGATCCCTCGAGAGGTTTGGGTGTATTGCCTCTGAGAGATGGGGGATCCCGTAAAAGATTCTCCCAGCCCTTATCTATGTTTTCCTCTAATATATATGAGAATGTAGACCTCCAGGCCTCCAGGCCGGTAGGCCTACCTACACTAAGTGGACTGTTGAAAAAAAAATAAAGTCTGTTATGTCATTTAGGATATGATAGCCCTCAATAAATAGGTAAGGGCCGAGATACGTAGGATTCCACAATTTTTTCCTTAGATAAATATTTATTTCGACTTCCCCAACTTCTCCCGGACGTTTTTACAAGAGCTGGGAGAGATTTTTATTAGTATTTTAAAGGAGTGGAGGTCGGCCTTTCCAGCAAGTGTCGCTGTTAGCGGAGACCCGCCGAACTAAACGCTACCAGCTCCCCGCGCTTCTATTTAAAAGTTACCAAGCCCCGAATAAAGTAATATTTTAAGTCATTTAAACTACAAGTTATTTACAGGGTGTATTTATATAATATACAAGAGGTGGTATTGTTGTAATTATAATTTGCCATGCAATTATTCAGTTGTTACCTACCTGCCGTATATGACTCTGTTATCCGCCTATAAAAGACTGACGGTTCGTAATCGTCTTAGGCGACGTTTGGTCGATTATAGATATTATCGAGAGACAACTCTCACAGCTAGCGAATGAAGGAATGAATACTAATAAAAAAAAAAAAAAAAAAAAAAATTAATTCCTCGAAGAAAATAGGGGTCCCCCTTATCTTACTTAAACTCGATTTGGGTAAGTCAAATTTAAACAAAATAATAGCAACGAACAAGATAAACAAAAAGGTACCAACAGCACGCGGTTTTCCCAGGCGGCCACCCATCCAAGTACTAACCACGCCCGACGTTGCTTAACTTCGGTGATCGGACGAGAACCGGTGTGTTCAACGTGGTATGGCCGTTGGCGAGAGGTAGAGAACATTGTGGAAACTTAGCAGGACGGTCCCGATTACTTGTGATTATTGCCTAGCCGGAACAGAGCTGCTCTACTTACTTCCAGACATCTACCTACTCGTATTGTGTCAATTGTGACTCATCTACGAACGCGGCCGTAAAAATGATGACGAGTCGGTCTCAAATCCGAAACGTATATTAAACAACAGCCGGGATCAGGCCGGCCGTATGTATATGTTTCCGTTGAGCTTTACTAACGGGAAGTTGGCGAAAATAAATTGACGTCATAACTGCTATATAATATAGTATGTCATAACCAGTGAAACTCTCCGCCTAATGCGAATACTGGCGTCAAAAACGGATTTAATAATTAATTCGGACCAAAAACTTCTCCGATTCGGGTCCTTTGGAGAGTACTGGCTGATTTGATCGGCTCTCATGTCAACGGTTATCGGTTATGCTTAGTTCAGAAAATGAAAATGGCGATGAGGCTGACCAGAGGAAAAAGGGGGGAGGAATTTAAATAAAAATTTTATTTATTAAATTTTAAAAACTAATATGTAATACGTAGTTACTAACGGGTCTGGTCCATTAAGGGAGGGTGGGGGGTCGGAACCTCGAGATTATCAGCAGTGGAAACGATTTAAAAAAAAGTTTAATCAAAATAAAACCTAACAACTAGGGAAAACCTCCCTACTAGCAGCCCTCACCCTCTAAGGATAATATTTCATTAGGGGTAGTTAAGAAAATGTCCATTCCCTCCAGGAAATCTGTTTGAAAACTATCCACTACTGCTTGATTAGAAATATTGAGACATTTTTTCAAATAGAAAAATTTAACAAAAACATTTAAATGACAAATTTTTTAAATAAATAATTTTCATCGGGAATAAAAATGATATTTCTTATTAACATTAGAAAAAATTGAAATGATTTTTTTTCAAATTAACATTTAATATTTCTTAATGGTCCCCTGTACAGGAAGACCCCTCTCTCTATTTAACTGGAAGGAGTTCCTCACAAGACAGCTGGAATAAATTTCTGAACCATTTCTATATAAAGGATTCTTTCACACAGGATGTTCACTCACACAGTTCACTCTTGTGACGATGATTAATGTCTCCTCTTTGGGGCACAGGGAAGTATTGACAACTTGTCAGAACAATTTTCAATAGATAATACGTCCCACAGCCAGACGTAGAAAAAGCTAGGCTTTATATCCTAACTATGTGGGATCGTTAGACAGTTAACCCAGTTGTATTTGCCTATTTATTTTTTATTTTTTTTTTTTTTTTCACTGCTGTCGTTCGGTCACCCCTTAACCCGTGTGGTGAGTAAGGGGTTCATGCTTCACACTCCTTCCTATTAAGTTTCCAGCGAACACAATTTTACGAGTGGAACGTGATGCTGTCTGTAGTGTCCCTTCCACCGAGAGAAGTCTAGCGTTTCTATTCCCTCATGCTCTAAGAGTATCCTAGGGGTCTAATAGGATAAAATGAATCTTTTGTGTATAAAGGGGGCAAAAGTGTTTTTTAATTCCCTCTTAAAAGGATCCCTCGAGAGGTTTGGGTGTATTGCCTCTGAGAGATGGGGGATCCCGTAAAAGATTCTCCCAGCCCTTATCTATGTTTTCCTCTAATATATATGAGAATGTAGACCTCCAGGCCTCCAGGCCGGTAGGCCTACCTACACTAAGTGGACTGTTGAAAAAAAAATAAAGTCTGTTATGTCATTTAGGATATGATAGCCCTCAATAAATAGGTAAGGGCCGAGATACGTAGGATTCCACAATTTTTTCCTTAGATAAATATTTATTTCGACTTCCCCAACTTCTCCCGGACGTTTTTACAAGAGCTGGGAGAGATTTTTATTAGTATTTTAAAGGAGTGGAGGTCGGCCTTTCCAGCAAGTGTCGCTGTTAGCGGAGACCCGCCGAACTAAACGCTACCAGCTCCCCGCGCTTCTATTTAAAAGTTACCAAGCCCCGAATAAAGTAATATTTTAAGTCATTTAAACTACAAGTTATTTACAGGGTGTATTTATATAATATACAAGAGGTGGTATTGTTGTAATTATAATTTGCCATGCAATTATTCAGTTGTTACCTACCTGCCGTATATGACTCTGTTATCCGCCTATAAAAGACTGACGGTTCGTAATCGTCTTAGGCGACGTTTGGTCGATTATAGATATTATCGAGAGACAACTCTCACAGCTAGCGAATGAAGGAATGAATACTAATAAAAAAAAAAAAAAAAAAAAAAATTAATTCCTCGAAGAAAATAGGGGTCCCCCTTATCTTACTTAAACTCGATTTGGGTAAGTCAAATTTAAACAAAATAATAGCAACGAACAAGATAAACAAAAAGGTACCAACAGCACGCGGTTTTCCCAGGCGGTCACCCATCCAAGTACTAACCACGCCCGACGTTGCTTAACTTCGGTGATCGGACGAGAACCGGTGTGTTCAACGTGGTATGGCCGTTGGCGAGAGGTAGAGAACATTGTGGAAACTTAGCAGGACGGTCCCGATTACTTGTGATTATTGCCTAGCCGGAACAGAGCTGCTCTACTTACTTCCAGACATCTACCTACTCGTATTGTGTCAATTGTGACTCATCTACGAACGCGGCCGTAAAAATGATGACGAGTCGGTCTCAAATCCGAAACGTATATTAAACAACAGCCGGGATCAGGCCGGCCGTATGTATATGTTTCCGTTGAGCTTTACTAACGGGAAGTTGGCGAAAATAAATTGACGTCATAACTGCTATATAATATAGTATGTCATAACCAGTGAAACTCTCCGCCTAATGCGAATACTGGCGTCAAAAACGGATTTAATAATTAATTCGGACCAAAAACTTCTCCGATTCGGGTCCTTTGGAGAGTACTGGCTGATTTGATCGGCTCTCATGTCAACGGTTATCGGTTATGCTTAGTTCAGAAAATGAAAATGGCGATGAGGCTGACCAGAGGAAAAAGGGGGGAGGAATTTAAATAAAAATTTTATTTATTAAATTTTAAAAACTAATATGTAATACGTAGTTACTAACGGGTCTGGTCCATTAAGGGAGGGTGGGGGGTCGGAACCTCGAGATTATCAGCAGTGGAAACGATTTAAAAAAAAGTTTAATCAAAATAAAACCTAACAACTAGGGAAAACCTCCCTACTAGCAGCCCTCACCCTCTAAGGATAATATTTCATTAGGGGTAGTTAAGAAAATGTCCATTCCCTCCAGGAAATCTGTTTGAAAACTATCCACTACTGCTTGATTAGAAATATTGAGACATTTTTTCAAATAGAAAAATTTAACAAAAACATTTAAATGACAAATTTTTTAAATAAATAATTTTCATCGGGAATAAAAATGATATTTCTTATTAACATTAGAAAAAATTGAAATGATTTTTTTTCAAATTAACATTTAATATTTCTTAATGGTCCCCTGTACAGGAAGACCCCTCTCTCTATTTAACTGGAAGGAGTTCCTCACAAGACAGCTGGAATAAATTTCTGAACCATTTCTATATAAAGGATTCTTTCACACAGGATGTTCACTCACACAGTTCACTCTTGTGACGATGATTAATGTCTCCTCTTTGGGGCACAGGGAAGTATTGACAACTTGTCAGAACAATTTTCAATAGATAATACGTCCCACAGCCAGACGTAGAAAAAGCTAGGCTTTATATCCTAACTATGTGGGATCGTTAGACAGTTAACCCAGTTGTATTTGCCTATTTATTTTTTATTTTTTTTTTTTTTTTCACTGCTGTCGTTCGGTCACCCCTTAACCCGTGTGGTGAGTAAGGGGTTCATGCTTCACACTCCTTCCTATTAAGTTTCCAGCGAACACAATTTTACGAGTGGAACGTGATGCTGTCTGTAGTGTCCCTTCCACCGAGAGAAGTCTAGCGTTTCTATTCCCTCATGCTCTAAGAGTATCCTAGGGGTCTAATAGGATAAAATGAATCTTTTGTGTATAAAGGGGGCAAAAGTGTTTTTTAATTCCCTCTTAAAAGGATCCCTCGAGAGGTTTGGGTGTATTGCCTCTGAGAGATGGGGGATCCCGTAAAAGATTCTCCCAGCCCTTATCTATGTTTTCCTCTAATATATATGAGAATGTAGACCTCCAGGCCTCCAGGCCGGTAGGCCTACCTACACTAAGTGGACTGTTGAAAAAAAAATAAAGTCTGTTATGTCATTTAGGATATGATAGCCCTCAATAAATAGGTAAGGGCCGAGATACGTAGGATTCCACAATTTTTTCCTTAGATAAATATTTATTTCGACTTCCCCAACTTCTCCCGGACGTTTTTACAAGAGCTGGGAGAGATTTTTATTAGTATTTTAAAGGAGTGGAGGTCGGCCTTTCCAGCAAGTGTCGCTGTTAGCGGAGACCCGCCGAACTAAACGCTACCAGCTCCCCGCGCTTCTATTTAAAAGTTACCAAGCCCCGAATAAAGTAATATTTTAAGTCATTTAAACTACAAGTTATTTACAGGGTGTATTTATATAATATACAAGAGGTGGTATTGTTGTAATTATAATTTGCCATGCAATTATTCAGTTGTTACCTACCTGCCGTATATGACTCTGTTATCCGCCTATAAAAGACTGACGGTTCGTAATCGTCTTAGGCGACGTTTGGTCGATTATAGATATTATCGAGAGACAACTCTCACAGCTAGCGAATGAAGGAATGAATACTAATAAAAAAAAAATTAATTCCTCGAAGAAAATAGGGGTCCCCCTTATCTTACTTAAACTCGATTTGGGTAAGTCAAATTTAAACAAAATAATAGCAACGAACAAGATAAACAAAAAGGTACCAACAGCACGCGGTTTTCCCAGGCGGTCACCCATCCAAGTACTAACCACGCCCGACGTTGCTTAACTTCGGTGATCGGACGAGAACCGGTGTGTTCAACGTGGTATGGCCGTTGGCGAGAGGTAGAGAACATTGTGGAAACTTAGCAGGACGGTCCCGATTACTTGTGATTATTGCCTAGCCGGAACAGAGCTGCTCTACTTACTTCCAGACATCTACCTACTCGTATTGTGTCAATTGTGACTCATCTACGAACGCGGCCGTAAAAATGATGACGAGTCGGTCTCAAATCCGAAACGTATATTAAACAACAGCCGGGATCAGGCCGGCCGTATGTATATGTTTCCGTTGAGCTTTACTAACGGGAAGTTGGCGAAAATAAATTGACGTCATAACTGCTATATAATATAGTATGTCATAACCAGTGAAACTCTCCGCCTAATGCGAATACTGGCGTCAAAAACGGATTTAATAATTAATTCGGACCAAAAACTTCTCCGATTCGGGTCCTTTGGAGAGTACTGGCTGATTTGATCGGCTCTCATGTCAACGGTTATCGGTTATGCTTAGTTCAGAAAATGAAAATGGCGATGAGGCTGACCAGAGGAAAAAGGGGGGAGGAATTTAAATAAAAATTTTATTTATTAAATTTTAAAAACTAATATGTAATACGTAGTTACTAACGGGTCTGGTCCATTAAGGGAGGGTGGGGGGTCGGAACCTCGAGATTATCAGCAGTGGAAACGATTTAAAAAAAAGTTTAATCAAAATAAAACCTAACAACTAGGGAAAACCTCCCTACTAGCAGCCCTCACCCTCTAAGGATAATATTTCATTAGGGGTAGTTAAGAAAATGTCCATTCCCTCCAGGAAATCTGTTTGAAAACTATCCACTACTGCTTGATTAGAAATATTGAGACATTTTTTCAAATAGAAAAATTTAACAAAAACATTTAAATGACAAATTTTTTAAATAAATAATTTTCATCGGGAATAAAAATGATATTTCTTATTAACATTAGAAAAAATTGAAATGATTTTTTTTCAAATTAACATTTAATATTTCTTAATGGTCCCCTGTACAGGAAGACCCCTCTCTCTATTTAACTGGAAGGAGTTCCTCACAAGACAGCTGGAATAAATTTCTGAACCATTTCTATATAAAGGATTCTTTCACACAGGATGTTCACTCACACAGTTCACTCTTGTGACGATGATTAATGTCTCCTCTTTGGGGCACAGGGAAGTATTGACAACTTGTCAGAACAATTTTCAATAGATAATACGTCCCACAGCCAGACGTAGAAAAAGCTAGGCTTTATATCCTAACTATGTGGGATCGTTAGACAGTTAACCCAGTTGTATTTGCCTATTTATTTTTTATTTTTTTTTTTTTTTTCACTGCTGTCGTTCGGTCACCCCTTAACCCGTGTGGTGAGTAAGGGGTTCATGCTTCACACTCCTTCCTATTAAGTTTCCAGCGAACACAATTTTACGAGTGGAACGTGATGCTGTCTGTAGTGTCCCTTCCACCGAGAGAAGTCTAGCGTTTCTATTCCCTCATGCTCTAAGAGTATCCTAGGGGTCTAATAGGATAAAATGAATCTTTTGTGTATAAAGGGGGCAAAAGTGTTTTTTAATTCCCTCTTAAAAGGATCCCTCGAGAGGTTTGGGTGTATTGCCTCTGAGAGATGGGGGATCCCGTAAAAGATTCTCCCAGCCCTTATCTATGTTTTCCTCTAATATATATGAGAATGTAGACCTCCAGGCCTCCAGGCCGGTAGGCCTACCTACACTAAGTGGACTGTTGAAAAAAAAATAAAGTCTGTTATGTCATTTAGGATATGATAGCCCTCAATAAATAGGTAAGGGCCGAGATACGTAGGATTCCACAATTTTTTCCTTAGATAAATATTTATTTCGACTTCCCCAACTTCTCCCGGACGTTTTTACAAGAGCTGGGAGAGATTTTTATTAGTATTTTAAAGGAGTGGAGGTCGGCCTTTCCAGCAAGTGTCGCTGTTAGCGGAGACCCGCCGAACTAAACGCTACCAGCTCCCCGCGCTTCTATTTAAAAGTTACCAAGCCCCGAATAAAGTAATATTTTAAGTCATTTAAACTACAAGTTATTTACAGGGTGTATTTATATAATATACAAGAGGTGGTATTGTTGTAATTATAATTTGCCATGCAATTATTCAGTTGTTACCTACCTGCCGTATATGACTCTGTTATCCGCCTATAAAAGACTGACGGTTCGTAATCGTCTTAGGCGACGTTTGGTCGATTATAGATATTATCGAGAGACAACTCTCACAGCTAGCGAATGAAGGAATGAATACTAATAAAAAAAAAAAAAAAAAAAAAAATTAATTCCTCGAAGAAAATAGGGGTCCCCCTTATCTTACTTAAACTCGATTTGGGTAAGTCAAATTTAAACAAAATAATAGCAACGAACAAGATAAACAAAAAGGTACCAACAGCACGCGGTTTTCCCAGGCGGTCACCCATCCAAGTACTAACCACGCCCGACGTTGCTTAACTTCGGTGATCGGACGAGAACCGGTGTGTTCAACGTGGTATGGCCGTTGGCGAGAGGTAGAGAACATTGTGGAAACTTAGCAGGACGGTCCCGATTACTTGTGATTATTGCCTAGCCGGAACAGAGCTGCTCTACTTACTTCCAGACATCTACCTACTCGTATTGTGTCAATTGTGACTCATCTACGAACGCGGCCGTAAAAATGATGACGAGTCGGTCTCAAATCCGAAACGTATATTAAACAACAGCCGGGATCAGGCCGGCCGTATGTATATGTTTCCGTTGAGCTTTACTAACGGGAAGTTGGCGAAAATAAATTGACGTCATAACTGCTATATAATATAGTATGTCATAACCAGTGAAACTCTCCGCCTAATGCGAATACTGGCGTCAAAAACGGATTTAATAATTAATTCGGACCAAAAACTTCTCCGATTCGGGTCCTTTGGAGAGTACTGGCTGATTTGATCGGCTCTCATGTCAACGGTTATCGGTTATGCTTAGTTCAGAAAATGAAAATGGCGATGAGGCTGACCAGAGGAAAAAGGGGGGAGGAATTTAAATAAAAATTTTATTTATTAAATTTTAAAAACTAATATGTAATACGTAGTTACTAACGGGTCTGGTCCATTAAGGGAGGGTGGGGGGTCGGAACCTCGAGATTATCAGCAGTGGAAACGATTTAAAAAAAAGTTTAATCAAAATAAAACCTAACAACTAGGGAAAACCTCCCTACTAGCAGCCCTCACCCTCTAAGGATAATATTTCATTAGGGGTAGTTAAGAAAATGTCCATTCCCTCCAGGAAATCTGTTTGAAAACTATCCACTACTGCTTGATTAGAAATATTGAGACATTTTTTCAAATAGAAAAATTTAACAAAAACATTTAAATGACAAATTTTTTAAATAAATAATTTTCATCGGGAATAAAAATGATATTTCTTATTAACATTAGAAAAAATTGAAATGATTTTTTTTCAAATTAACATTTAATATTTCTTAATGGTCCCCTGTACAGGAAGACCCCTCTCTCTATTTAACTGGAAGGAGTTCCTCACAAGACAGCTGGAATAAATTTCTGAACCATTTCTATATAAAGGATTCTTTCACACAGGATGTTCACTCACACAGTTCACTCTTGTGACGATGATTAATGTCTCCTCTTTGGGGCACAGGGAAGTATTGACAACTTGTCAGAACAATTTTCAATAGATAATACGTCCCACAGCCAGACGTAGAAAAAGCTAGGCTTTATATCCTAACTATGTGGGATCGTTAGACAGTTAACCCAGTTGTATTTGCCTATTTATTTTTTATTTATTTTTTTTTTTTCACTGCTGTCGTTCGGTCACCCCTTAACCCGTGTGGTGAGTAAGGGGTTCATGCTTCACACTCCTTCCTATTAAGTTTCCAGCGAACACAATTTTACGAGTGGAACGTGATGCTGTCTGTAGTGTCCCTTCCACCGAGAGAAGTCTAGCGTTTCTATTCCCTCATGCTCTAAGAGTATCCTAGGGGTCTAATAGGATAAAATGAATCTTTTGTGTATAAAGGGGGCAAAAGTGTTTTTTAATTCCCTCTTAAAAGGATCCCTCGAGAGGTTTGGGTGTATTGCCTCTGAGAGATGGGGGATCCCGTAAAAGATTCTCCCAGCCCTTATCTATGTTTTCCTCTAATATATATGAGAATGTAGACCTCCAGGCCTCCAGGCCGGTAGGCCTACCTACACTAAGTGGACTGTTGAAAAAAAAATAAAGTCTGTTATGTCATTTAGGATATGATAGCCCTCAATAAATAGGTAAGGGCCGAGATACGTAGGATTCCACAATTTTTTCCTTAGATAAATATTTATTTCGACTTCCCCAACTTCTCCCGGACGTTTTTACAAGAGCTGGGAGAGATTTTTATTAGTATTTTAAAGGAGTGGAGGTCGGCCTTTCCAGCAAGTGTCGCTGTTAGCGGAGACCCGCCGAACTAAACGCTACCAGCTCCCCGCGCTTCTATTTAAAAGTTACCAAGCCCCGAATAAAGTAATATTTTAAGTCATTTAAACTACAAGTTATTTACAGGGTGTATTTATATAATATACAAGAGGTGGTATTGTTGTAATTATAATTTGCCATGCAATTATTCAGTTGTTACCTACCTGCCGTATATGACTCTGTTATCCGCCTATAAAAGACTGACGGTTCGTAATCGTCTTAGGCGACGTTTGGTCGATTATAGATATTATCGAGAGACAACTCTCACAGCTAGCGAATGAAGGAATGAATACTAATAAAAAAAAAAAAAAAAAAAAAAATTAATTCCTCGAAGAAAATAGGGGTCCCCCTTATCTTACTTAAACTCGATTTGGGTAAGTCAAATTTAAACAAAATAATAGCAACGAACAAGATAAACAAAAAGGTACCAACAGCACGCGGTTTTCCCAGGCGGTCACCCATCCAAGTACTAACCACGCCCGACGTTGCTTAACTTCGGTGATCGGACGAGAACCGGTGTGTTCAACGTGGTATGGCCGTTGGCGAGAGGTAGAGAACATTGTGGAAACTTAGCAGGACGGTCCCGATTACTTGTGATTATTGCCTAGCCGGAACAGAGCTGCTCTACTTACTTCCAGACATCTACCTACTCGTATTGTGTCAATTGTGACTCATCTACGAACGCGGCCGTAAAAATGATGACGAGTCGGTCTCAAATCCGAAACGTATATTAAACAACAGCCGGGATCAGGCCGGCCGTATGTATATGTTTCCGTTGAGCTTTACTAACGGGAAGTTGGCGAAAATAAATTGACGTCATAACTGCTATATAATATAGTATGTCATAACCAGTGAAACTCTCCGCCTAATGCGAATACTGGCGTCAAAAACGGATTTAATAATTAATTCGGACCAAAAACTTCTCCGATTCGGGTCCTTTGGAGAGTACTGGCTGATTTGATCGGCTCTCATGTCAACGGTTATCGGTTATGCTTAGTTCAGAAAATGAAAATGGCGATGAGGCTGACCAGAGGAAAAAGGGGGGAGGAATTTAAATAAAAATTTTATTTATTAAATTTTAAAAACTAATATGTAATACGTAGTTACTAACGGGTCTGGTCCATTAAGGGAGGGTGGGGGGTCGGAACCTCGAGATTATCAGCAGTGGAAACGATTTAAAAAAAAGTTTAATCAAAATAAAACCTAACAACTAGGGAAAACCTCCCTACTAGCAGCCCTCACCCTCTAAGGATAATATTTCATTAGGGGTAGTTAAGAAAATGTCCATTCCCTCCAGGAAATCTGTTTGAAAACTATCCACTACTGCTTGATTAGAAATATTGAGACATTTTTTCAAATAGAAAAATTTAACAAAAACATTTAAATGACAAATTTTTTAAATAAATAATTTTCATCGGGAATAAAAATGATATTTCTTATTAACATTAGAAAAAATTGAAATGATTTTTTTTCAAATTAACATTTAATATTTCTTAATGGTCCCCTGTACAGGAAGACCCCTCTCTCTATTTAACTGGAAGGAGTTCCTCACAAGACAGCTGGAATAAATTTCTGAACCATTTCTATATAAAGGATTCTTTCACACAGGATGTTCACTCACACAGTTCACTCTTGTGACGATGATTAATGTCTCCTCTTTGGGGCACAGGGAAGTATTGACAACTTGTCAGAACAATTTTCAATAGATAATACGTCCCACAGCCAGACGTAGAAAAAGCTAGGCTTTATATCCTAACTATGTGGGATCGTTAGACAGTTAACCCAGTTGTATTTGCCTATTTATTTTTTATTTATTTTTTTTTTTTCACTGCTGTCGTTCGGTCACCCCTTAACCCGTGTGGTGAGTAAGGGGTTCATGCTTCACACTCCTTCCTATTAAGTTTCCAGCGAACACAATTTTACGAGTGGAACGTGATGCTGATACTGATACTGATACTGATATGTGATACTACTCACTGATGGGAGTAGGTTTTTTATTTTCTGAGCATTGAATGAAAACGCTATCTTATTGCGTATGTGTGATTAAATATTGACACTAACACAGCTGTATTTAGTTATGCATTTAGGCAACCTTGCGAATTATTCTAAAAGCCCGTGTACTCTTAGGCCGTGCTCAATCGAGATATATTTGACTTCTTCGGATCATTGGGCCGAGTCCGTTATTGCTATACGATGGAAGTCAGTTGTGGAAGCAGATCCCGGCCCTCTGAGGGAATATGGCCTAGATGATTTGATACCGAACGGTTGACGGGACCGGGCGTCAGGTCGATCGGACCTTCTTTCTTATATTTCGGATATTTCTTATTAACATTAGAAAAAATTGAAATGATTTTTTTCAAATTAACATTTAATATTTCTTAATGGTCCTCTGTACAGGAAGACCCCACTCTCTATTTAACTGGAACGAGTTCCGCACAAGACAGCTGGAATAAATTTCTGAACCATTTCTATATAAAGGATTCTTAAGATGTTCACTCACACAGTTCACTCTTGTGACGATGATTAATGTCTCCTCTTTGGGGCACAGGGAAGTATTGACAACTTATTCATGCTTCACACTCCTTCCTATTAAGTTTCCAGCGAACACAATTTTACGAATGGAACGCGATGCTGTCTGTAGTGTCCCTTCCACCGAGAGAAGTCTAGCGTTTCTATTCCCTCATGCTCTAAGAGTATCCTAGGGGTCTAATAGGATAAAATGAATCTTTTGTGTATAAAGGGGGCAAAAGTGTTTTTTAATTCCCTCTTAAAAGGATCCCTCGAGAGGTTTGGGTGTATTGCCTCTGAGAGATGGGGGATCCCGTAAAAGATTCTCCCAGCCCTTATCTATGTTTTCCTCTAATATATATGAGAATGTAGACCTCCAGGCCTCCAGGGCGGTAGGCCTACATACACTAAGTCGACTGTTGAAAAAAAATAAAGTCTGTTATGTCATTTGGGATATGATAGCCCTCAATAAATAGGTAAGGGCCGAGATACGTAGGATTCCACAATTTTTTCCTTAGATAAATATTTATTTCGACTTCCCCAACTGCTCCCGGACGTTTTTACAAGAGCTGGGAGAGATTTTTATTAGTATTTTAAAGGAGTGGAGGTCGGCCTTCCTAGCAAGTGTCGCTGTTGGCGGAGACCCGCCGAACTAAACGTTTATTTCTTAAATATTTCTTAATGGTCCCCTGTACAGGAAGACCCCTCTCTCTATTTAACTAGAAGGAGTTCCTCACAAGACAGCTGGCATAAATTTCTGAACCATTTCTATATAAAGGATTATTAAGATGTTCACTCACACAGGTCACTCTTGTGACGATGATTAATGTCTCCTCTTTGGCGCACAGGGAATCCAGGCCTCCAGGCCTGTAGGCCTACCTACATTAAGTTGACCCTATTTTTTTTTTCACTGTTGTCGTTCTGTCACCCCTTAACTCGTGTGGTATGTATTAAGTAGAAGTTTTAGGAAAAATCATCCCGTAGTTTTCTGCCCAAATAGGGAAATATACCTTACAAGTATGGTAAACTTCCCCACTAGCTTCCTCAATATCCATTTGTTTTTGTAGGATGGTAGAAGGATTGTTACAAGGATGGTATTTTATATAAAACCACTAACTTACTATGGAATTAGATTAAATTAAAAGAGCCTAGAAAGTTAATTTAATTTAATTTTTTTTTATAAAATAACCATTATCTTTGTTTTATGTTAAATTGAATTAACTTATACATTATAATCATATTTATAATAAAACAATAAACTCTGTGTTTGTTGTTTGGTAAAAATGTACTAGCTACTTATAACAGTTTACTTGTCTCTCTTTCTATTTTTTCTTCACTACAGGCAATGTAATCAAAATAATACAAATTAGACTGTGTAGTGTTATCACTGTTACAAATCTTCATACTTTATCACAGACCTTCAGCTCTCATTGTGATTCACATTAGGTTTGTGTTTATTGAGCAGAATAGGCCCAGTGAGAGATATGGCCACCGATCCGATCGGGGCAGTTATAATGATAGCGAGTACTGCAGTAGTCAGAAGCAGCTTGGCATATGGAATGTCTGGACTTAGGGGTTGATCACGTAGCTGGTCCAGAGGCTGGGGGGCCATGGCAGCTTGTACAGTGGCCTTAGGCAACCATGCCATATTCACGAACAGCATTTCTCTCCAGCTAAGCCCTATGTCTAGCAGGCATAGTATGCATGCACCTAGTCTCACCTAAAAGAACAGTATAAAATTAATAATTGGTAATAGAGATAAAAATATCATTTCCTTTCAGATAGCAAACCAACTAAGGCATCCTAGCCCTCTCCAGGCAAGTGATATTAAATAATATAACTAATAATGTTAATAAAATCAATGCCATCATCTGTCCAATCAAGTTGATAAAATCACTTTGTGAAAGCAGATATTTCGACTAATAATAAGTATAATATTTTCGAGCTTTAGTGGAAATATTTAGTATAAAAGTCATTTTAACTGTTAATAAAATCCTTTTCATAACCTCAATGAAACCCTTATTATTGTGAAGCACAACACTTGACTTAAATTTTAGAAAATCTTAGGATAAATGTTAGAAATACGTCAAGAAACAAGTTGGATCATCTTCATGAAGAATTGATGAATCATGAATTTTGGATTGATAGAAAAAGTAGCCCAATGTCCGTGCAATGTACAGCATAAAGTTTTGTCAAGAAATAACAATAAATCCATTGTGTGACTACAGACAATAGGATTAAATAGAGAGGTCACTACGAGGGTGGAAATAAATTTTTTTTCCCCCCACTCCTAAGGGGCCCCTTATTCTCTAAGCTTCACTCCGGAACTCCCGCCTTTTCCCCTAACCTCTCAATTGTTGGATCATTTATTGTTAATTAGTTGATTTGGGTATCGTTTTTATTTGATAGAGCTGTTTTGAATGTTTTTGTGTCAGTTTAAGGGGATACATTTTCCAAAATGGTAGGAAAGTGCTTAGCGTTTGGATGCAATAATAGAAGAGAAATGTATAAAAGTAATTTTGCTACCTATATCAAACATACCGAGTGTAAATTACCTTTTCATCCCAGAAAGAGAACTTGAAGTTTTTTTTCAATTAAAAATATTAGGAATGAAAATTGAAAAACCAACTGGACGGCTGCGTGCCAATTATAAAGTTATAAAGTGTTTATTATAAATTATAAAGTCTACAACTACCTGAGAGATACATACCAAACATGTCTGCCTCGACCCCCTGCAATTACCATGTGGTTTTTTATCAATATTATTGTTTTGTTTGAGGATTTGTAGCAAAAGGACTTTCAACTTAAATTTTTCAAGTGAAGACTTGGCGGCACTTAGTGATTCGGCAATATATACATCAAAAAAGTCTTCTGGTCATCAAAAATTGTGGATGATTATTTCAACCAACATATGATGTAACAAGAATTTGTAAATTTTGGGAGCAAATTTTTTGGGGAATGGATCTCAGAAATTAATTTTGATGAGAAACGTTTTGTGAACAAATTACTGGCTCAATGTTTAAACCAAAACTTATTCATTTTCTCTAAACATTTGTCGTAGGATTCAGATAATAATCATTTAGACTTATTGATCCAACTATAGGGTCATATTATTTTAATATACAAATTAAAAAAAATATTTTTGACATAAATCAATATACTACTACTGCTACTGCTATATAGTATCATTCTAGCTTACTGTCATCTTTAGTTAATTCTATACTCCATGGGTGTTACACCTCACTATGGGCCGACCGAAAGTGGTCACCATAGTTGTGTATAGTGGCATTGAGGTGCCAGTGAGGTTGGCACTAGGATCATTACCTCTTGATCTTAAATTCACTTTCCTTAGCTGGAATAGTTACATGTTTGTAACAATAAAGTAAAAAGTAAAAGTAAAAATCTATACATTTGTCCGTTAGAGTGAACCCTGGCCAGACCCTTGCCCAAAAGAACTAATCCTTAGGGCAGCCGAGGACTGAACCCAGGTCTCAATAGTTAGGAGTCAGTTTACTAACTGCTAGTCTATGTGAAATGAATTGTCTAATCAATAAATAATTTTGTATTACCGCAACAAGGTACTTTTATGTCAATGAATACATGATTTACCTTGGTTATTAGGTTGTAATAAGTACAATGCCACATATTAATAACAAGTTTAGGGTGTTTGTTTCTTTATTGCAGACAATTACATTTTACAATCATAAAAGCTTTTTTTGAATATTTCATTTTCTTATCTGTATGTGAGTATTTCATATAGTGCATTTTGCTTTTATGATTCACAGTGTAATTATCTAGGGCTAAAAATGTTTCTGATTAAGTTTCATAAAACAATACTTACTGCTAGACTTGTGAACAAGATAGCAAAACTTTGAATTAAAAGTGATGTGTCAATCGTTGAAAGGTCTACTTCAGCTCCAATCAAACCAAAAAGAGCTGGTTGAACTACAGTCCATATCATACTGAACTTGTGAGATACAGCGTTCTAAAAAGAGAAGATCACATTCTAAATATAAATGTATAGGAGAGAAAAAAAATTGGTCAAAACCTGTATATTACTTATTTTAAAAAAGTCTACGATTCACTTAAGTTGTTGTAAAAATAGTCATGATTCTACTATAATAAAATTATATTCATATTTTCATCCTATTGTAAATTATGACCTTTAGGTTTATATAACAAATTATATTTCATTTTATTACCTTATCTGAAGTAACTGTGCCTCGCTTGTTCCAAACTAAATTAGCCACAAATGCTGAGGTTATTGCAGATAATGGTCCAGCTCCAGGAACTCCAAACTCAGTGCTTCCGACAACTGCAGCAAACCCTCCAAGCCCAATCAGTGATGTCTGCTTCCATGCACCCTATGTCAGACATAATTTTACTATTTTGCTTTCGGGTATTTACAAATTACATTAATGAAACATCATCTGTCACATGTAACTTCAATTTTTAGGACTTTAATAGTACATTTTAGCCATTAGTCAGCTAGTCTTTCCATGAGTCTACCTCATCTGAATTAAAGGCAAAAGTAGAACACAAAACCTTATTAGATGATATAATGCAATAATCTGTAGTTAAGTTATTAGTACTTATGTTAAGTTACCAGATATAGAAAGATCAAGAGAGAAGAACAATTCAGAAAAAGGGGGTTCAGTGAATGGTAGGGATAAAATGAAAGGGTGTACTACATTTCCTTGTTAAAGTACAATAAGCTTGTATTTTAAAAAGTTTATTAGCCTGAGGATTGAAACTTAGCTGTGAGTTGAAGGGTTAGTTGGGTGATTAGCTTGGGTTGATGAAAAAGATTTCATCAAATTTATGAATGGACAGCTTTTTAACGTACTATGTATGCAAGCATCAGGTCCGTCTGAGGAGGAGGATGATACACACTGTTTAAGACATTTGGTATTATTATTATTAAAAATTTTAAACAATTTTCGCATTTTCATGGGAATGAAATGTGTAGAAACAGTTCATTTTTCAAATTTTATATGCTGTGTAATTTGAGGAATATTGTAAAGTAAAAAGAAATAATATAATTGTTTTTAGATTTATTGACTTTACAAACGCTTTTCATTTGTAATCATTCTGATCTAATGACATACATTTTAATGTATGAGATGTATCAACATAATGCCTAAAATCCTCTAAGGTAGGTTACATGTGCCTCTTTCAACAAACACCACCTGTGCATGTGTGGGACTCGACGATTTTTTACAATTGTTATCTTCTCAATACCTTTCCCATAAAACATATTCGACATTAAAATGACACATATACCTAGGGTACTAAAGCATTCGTAATTAATACATACATCACCAGGTTTTGCTAGGTAGCCACAGATGAAACCCCATACGCATCCACCGACCAGTCCACCTATCAGCTCTAATGGACCCTGCAATAGCGCCAATGTCCAATCACCTGTAGGGGGGGGGAAGGTTAATATCTTACGTAAATGAGCAAGTATAAATATGTAGAAGCCATGGTAAGGCGCGTTGCCAATAAAGGTTTAATTTATTTTCAGTTGCTGCTTCACAATCACCCTTTTATAATATGAGTTTGAGGCAAGAGCCAGGGTAACCAAGGCTGATGACAAAAAGCTCCTTGTATTCAAAACAACTATTCTGTAGGGAATATATGACACCACCAGACAAAATGTCAGATAGAATAGTTCAAAGAACAAGGGCAGTAAAGCCTCTATAATGACATGGAAATGCTCAAATTCGTAAAGGAAGGACATGAGTGGGTCATGTTGCAAGAATGAGCCATGGAGATATTCAAAAAAGTGACATAACATGCAGAGTAGGAGTGTAACTGAGGGTGTAAGTTGGCTGTAAGAGGCACAGTCCATTGCCTAATCCCAATCAGTATTTATTTTTCCGTACAATTATTTTTTTAAATCGACAATAATACAAAACATATTCTAAAGAAGCACTCGAAACAAACCTATAAAAATAGTATAATTAGTGACTATTATTTAAGTGCAGATGAGTACAATGTTATGTTCCATTTTTTATTTACTAATATCAGGCCTCTAATATGATGCTAAAGCAATGTTCCTAAAAAGGTATTGATTGCGAAAAATTAGAAAATATCCTAGCGTGAACACTGCCTTTTTGAATTGGTATTTCTATTTTATTAAAACATTGCAACTGATAATGGGAAACAATATATTTCTTTCAGAGAATTCTAATTCAATACCTCAAGTATTGTTATGGGCTAGGACAAAAGTGATTTCACAATTAAATATACGAAAATACTATCTCTGAGAGAGTCGGGAATACAAGGAACGTGGCAATCTTCAATAAAGATCCTTTAAATGTATATACATAAGGAAGGACCGGAAAACTTTTGACGGTGGCCGCGATCATTTTTGCTTCGTTCTACCTTTATCTGTCCGTATACCTTTCATGACTCTTATTATAATGACATTATGACTCTTATAAATAAATACTTGGTTTATTCATACCGTAAAGAAGGAATTTTCAACAAGCTACCTTAGAACTCTCAAACGATATCTCTTTGAATGCGGTGAGTTGGATTGTATGTATAGTCATCTTAATTTCAAGTAGTTCCCGATGAGTAACCCGAGGGACCGTAGAAACGGTTAACTTTGATCTGTATTTTTTACAATGACTTTCGATCCCAATGGAAGAATCTCTACTTTACGCCCTCCCTACTGTCTATGTGATGTGTGATACCGACCTTAATCAGTCTGAATTTCTTTAAGTATTAGGGGGAGCGGAAAGTAGTGCGGTTTTTTTTTGCATTAAATTCAAACATAAATTTTTAAGAAGATTTTGTTTTTAATCAATGACGTAATTATCCTCGTTATCAACAACCTTTTGCCATCTGGTGTGCAAACTTTGAAAATGTTGTAGCGATCGGAATAAATGATAATCCGATGGCACAATATCGGGCGAGTATGGTGGGTTGGACTGGAGATGAAAAATGGGTCCTCTATGATAATCCAAAAGGCAGTGGCTCTCTCCGAATGACTCGCCACGAAGTACAGCTAAGCCAGGTTTACACCCCCTAAGGCGCTTTTATGTGTTTGGTGGAGTATTCGCGGGGTCGTTCATTTTGAAGTGCTGATACTTGGACTAACGGTGAATGCTGGCCATAACTGAGAACAATTGGACCGAGTACATCAATCTTTAATTGAAAAGTGCTCGGCGATTGTCAACTGAAAAGGCGTTATTCTGCAAGACGACAATGAAAGACCGCACTGCGCAAGACGAACCCTGGAAAAAATGAATGAATTGGGGTCGGAGGTATTGCCTCAACCAACCATACTTGCCCGATTTCTATTTGTTCTGATCGCTACAACATTTTCTAAGTTGCAAAAAATTTGAATGATTAAAATGCCATCTCCAGATATTTTACACAAAAACCTATTGATTTTTATCGATTTGGCATTGAAAATTCGCACACTAGATGGCAAAAGGTTGTTGATAACGAGCGTGATTGATCACACCATTGATTAAAAACAAAAACTTGTTAAAAATTTATCTGTTACATAACATACTGTAACATTACTTTCCGGCACAACTTAAAAAACTTTCAAGATTACGCAATATATGTTATATTAAGATATAACTAAAGGAAGAATGTGAAAAAACAATTAAACAAGAAACATGCTGGGCCAAGTTTCACTAATTTTAAAGTTTTCTAAAGTCTCAACTGAGGAACTGTCAACTAAGAAATTATCAGGTTCAAAGTGCTTATTTGCTCCCTATGATGGAAGACTCAATAAATATGATAAGAAAAATTAAATTTAACTCTGTTTTAAATGATAATGTTTAGAGAACCAAAAGTAGGCATTGCAAGGCATATTAATAGGATATACCTAGCAGATTTTAGTAGGAGTTATTTTGTCAATATTTGAGCTCGTTTCATTTTTTTTTTAAAAGCGATTTAGTCGTTTGAAAAATGAAATAAAGTATTTTTGATCAAGAATACGGTGTAGTTTTTTGACGAGTATTTAATCAGTATGTAAGAAAGCCACTGTTTTGGCGCGCTAATAAAAATCTCTAGCCTTTTCCTTAACTAGTCCTTTCGTTTCCAAGTTCATCTTCAGATAATTACGCGTTTAAATACAATTTTAGATAGTAAAAAAATAATAAAAATCTTATTTTTCACTCTACAAGTATTACAAGTATACACCAGTTTGGGAGAGTTTTTATTTTTCAAAAATATAACTTAAATACAAAGAAAATTTGAACTATATATATTTTTTTAACTTCTCGTGCTGGCAAATAATATTTACAAGGTTAAAGTTCGTCGGACTGAATTTGGTAAATGAGCAAGCACATAAATTTTGCTCCAAGACTGGTTAGGATGTTTGCTCAGGTGTGTGTGGCCGTGAATTAACTCTCTCTGTTAGCTGGTACTGTTGAATCTCTGAATAACTAGACTTACAACCGAAATACTAATAACCACAGTTACTAGGAATTATATAACAGCATTGGCCAGCTTTTTCAACCATTACAACAATTAACAACGATTAAAAAAAAAAAAAAAGCAAGGTTGCCATCAATTATGCGAGATTTCCCATCAATATTCTACAAAAAGTACGAATGAATGAGCAAGAAGCTACAAAAAAAAAAAAAAAAAAATGACTTCCAACTCAGATTAAAATATCTCCTCTAAAATAACTGGTATTTTAGTGCGAGCAAAAGAAATATTAGGGAATTTAACCCCTTTAAAACCACAACCAAACGAAAATCGTAGCTCTTTTCGTATTTGACCTCAGCTACCATTTGAGATACACGCACTTACCAGTGTTGTAAATTAAAGCAGTTTGGGGGAAGAATTTTCCATTCAAATAAATTATTTTGAATGAATTTGAATGAATGGGTGTCTGAAATATTGTTGTGATATTTTAATGTTATGATTTTTTATTGTGTTTTTAATATAAACTCGGAAAAAGCAAGCGTTGAAGAACGTACGAACGATCCGTGGTTCATGCCTATGAAAGGATGAACGTTTTTATTGCCGTTATATTAACTATTAATATTTTAATAAAAATAATATCAATAATTTAATATAAATATTTCATTTTATAAACTTCAAAACAAGCTAAGTATAAATATCCGACACAACTGGCATTGAATAAACAGTTGAAAGATCAATAAGGCAGCGGAGAGATGTGAGATATATAGGAATACCGAGAAGCAAGAAGTCACTCTTTCTTCATCTTGAAACCGGCAGAGAACGAGGAAGCACCAGGAGGGACTCCAGCCCAGGTAGCAGCCCACGCTAAGGCCCGGCGACTGCCTCGTGGTGCATCAGAAAATACCGGCCCCAGGCTTGCATCCGGCCACGAGACGTATGGAACCACGCACTGCAGCTTAGAAGACGCTAATCCAAATCACGCAATAGAAGATGACCATCGAAGAATATCAATAAAGAAACACTGGCCAGTATAAATACGTAAATTAAGTTAAATTTAAATTTAGTTTCAATAGTATTATTTATTACGTACGTATTTTATTTGTATATCAATTGTTAAATCAATGTATGTAAACAAAACATTATTCCTTTTGCCAGAAGTTTCCTAAATTTTATTAACAGAACCTTGAGATAACGTAAAAGTTAAATATAAAGTTATAAATAAAAAAAAATATATAATTAAAATATAGATAAATAATAAATATCGTAATAATATACAATAGAAAACGAGTAGATTCAAGATGGATTCTTACCCTCAGGAGTAAATATAGCGCCCATAATTACCCCGAAGGCGGATATGGAGACAATGTCGTCTATTGAAGAAGCGGCGATGACCATCGTGGCGATCCCTTTGTCTTCTCCGTAGCCTTTCTCCTTGAGGGACAGTAATGTGGGCACGACGACCGCTGGGGAAATAGGGCTAAGTATAAACCTGTTAGGGCAGAATAATACATACAATTTATAGTCAACTGAATAGAAAATATATTATTGGATTTACATTGCAGATTGAGATAAATACTAAGTTGTTTTTTTATTTATTTATTTTTTTCCCCATAACCCCTTTTATTTATTATTTTTTACAATATGTCAACAAAATTCAGTGAATAAATAACTATAAATTTCTCCTCTTGCTGCACACGCAGATGTATTCGAACGAGGGTAGAATTACAATAACAATATTCTATTCGAAGTTAAAATTACAATGCAAAGGGGTACAGGACTAGGTTGTTATTTTTTTTTCTTTCATAGTCCCTTTAAATTTACAGTTAATTATATGAGGCGAATCTATTTACAAATTATTTTTGTATTTCCTGTAGAGTCGCTACATTATATACAGGTTATGTTATTTTATAAAAATTATATGATGAATAAAGAAGTATAATGATACACATTATACGTGATTGGACTAAACTGACTAATAAAGGTGATGGGGCTCACCTTTTTGATCAAACTTAAAACTAACTTACATACAAATTGTTAACCTAATATTTTCCCGACAGTCTGTTGCCATCGATGCAGGAGGGGTGGGTTGTTACAAAAGTTCTTGTTAATAAAAAAGGTTTATTAAAACTGTAAAAGCAGTAGTGAGTTACAAATCCTGGTTTATACTCTCGGGTAAGTCATCATGGGTATTTCCAGCATTGACAGGTATGATTCCAAGCGCGCTGCCGCCTTCGCTCTCAGTAGAGTAGGCTATATGACCGCAACGGTGGTTGGAGCACGTGATTAATGGAAGGATAAGGGGGTGTAAAAATTAAATTATATGCACGTGAAAAAATAGTCAAATAAGGATTTAATGTGTCATTATCAAGTCAATAAAGTTTTCATGCGCTAGGACTTCAGTAGCAACCTAGTAGATGGCAACTTCCGATAAATATCAAACTGATTTCGTGACGGTATGTCTGGCGACAGATCAAGTTTGTTTTTCCATGACAATTGTGCTTGTTGAGTAGGTGGTCTGAAAATTTTCCGACCGAACAAAGCTTTTATTTCACTAGCTTTTATTTATTTTATTATCATCTTTATGTTGAGGTTGGAAACTTTTCAGACCACCTGTGTAATCTGAGAGGATTTCCTCATAAAAATAGTACGGTCAGGTCACCTTCTGTCAATCACCTTAGTGTGTGTTCCATGATAGTGTTCATATAAAATCCAAACACTTCTCGAATCATAGCTTGGATGGTTGTTAAGATTAAAAGTTAAAATTGTTTTCTTATATATAGTTAAAGACGGTAACGCAAAAATAAATGCATAGATATTCCTAGACTTTGTTTTCCAACGCGCTTTCCAGTCACTGAAGAGATATAATACAATAACCAAGTATCTTTGGTATAAAATACACAGTAGTTTCTCCACAATCATTTTAATAATGTTAGAGAAAATTACGCAAATGACATGCTCCAAGGCCAGTATATTTTCTTTACATTCTACCTTTTAACTATTTTAAATATTTACTTATATGTAAATAACAATATAGGCATATACTTACTTATTGTTTTAAATAATTTTTCTTATAAGTTAATCTATAAGTATAACTAAATCTTTATTTAACGAAAAAAAGGTGAGCTCCACTGAATAGTGAAAATGACGAGCTACCGTGAGGTTGTAGTTAGCTCAGAAGTTAGATGTGAGTGGATGTATTTGGTAGAGATTGGCTAGGTTGATACTTTAAAAACAAATTTATTTGTCAGCTTAAGTTTTAAGTACATATAAAAATGTTTTGTTACTATTTTACCCATTAAATGATAATGTGTAATACTTTACCCTATTAGAAAGGCCCATGTCCAAGGTAGGCCGAAGAAAAGACTTCCTAAGATTGCAGCAGCACAGGCTTCACAAATGCAGGGTAAGATGGCCAGCCTCAAGACTGTGAATTTCAACCTGAGAAGAGCCGTGGGGTCCAAGCCAAGCCCTGCCTTGTTGAGTATCACTGACAGTGCAAGATTTCTGTAGAACGTTTACTCAATTAAATTGTTTTTTTTTGGGGGTTTAACACCACTCAAGCCCAAAACCTTAAAGGGTCGTTATCTATAGATTACCTATATATAGTGTAACGATATTTTTAAATGAATAAAAAAAAAATGATTCATTAGAATTAAGTTAATTTTAGAAAGCGAGTTTTCTGTTGAAATAATGTGCTCGTAAATAGAGCTTAGGACCTCTCAAGCAAGGGTTAATTGACCTGGGAAAACCAAGGATGATTGGCGAGGGTAGTGTGTATTGATTACTTTGTTCTAGACCAAAAGTAGTCAGCTGTAGGCTTTCAGGAGTCGTGTAATGCCACTAAGGAAGTTAGCCCGAAACCAGCCCAGTAGTAAGAAGCTAGAGTGAGTAGGAGATCATGCTACCATGTAAGCCAGACCACCATCCCCCAATAATCAACAATGTATATTAATTATATAAAAGTTTGCAATAGGCAACTAATATTTAAAACATAGAACTTTTTTTAATAGCCAATAATATTAATATGAAATATTTGAAATAGACTAAATGCCCAATGTACAATAGCCAATAATATTATGAGATCATATCAAATGAAATGTAATAAAATAAACCATTATTCATTATAAGCTATTATAAATGTTCTTAGAGAAATCATTTGCAATTCGCGTTTTAGTCATTTATATCTTAAAAAGTTTATTTCTGGAACTTTTTGATTGATTCTCTCAAGCATATTATTTATTTTTTTAACAATTTTTGTATGTTAATACAATTTATAAACTTTTTTTTGCTCTCAACCATGAGCTGGGAATGAACTGAAGGTTATATAATTAAAATAAAACCTCTTGAAAGAAGGAAACCTGCAGAGAAAAAAAAAGTTAAATTAAATAATACACCACGCAACCTGTCGTGTTATGCAAATAGAAACGACCGGTCGGCTTTTAAAACAATTCTCCACCTTCCCAGTCATAAACATCCTTCAAATAAAATAGATATTATTAGATAGTGGGTACTTTGGTAATATAATTTAATTTTGTAGATAAATAGCTTCCATCTCAACAAATAAACGGTTATACTTTGATGTTCATTGTTGAACTGTAATTACACAAAGTTATTAAAATCGAGTTCGCAATTCCCACTCGTTTTACTCAGAAAAGTTATTTTTTGTATCTTATTTTTATGAAATGCCCTGATGTGAATACAAAAAAACCCAGCACCGTTGCAAATTAGAACGTGTCATAATTAATTAATTACTTGGTACGATCAAATTGAATAGGACATCAAATTAAAGATCTCGTAGCTCTGAATAATAATACATAATTGTTAATTATGTAAATATTGCGAGTTTCAGAACAGTGTTAGGGGAGAAAAACCCTCAGTAACTGAGTTTCGGATTTTTTCGGGACACACTTATTAGGCTGCCTGACTACTAGGTCCGATTAACACCTTTGCCAAATGAGTTCATCTGAAGGGATATGTTGTGTCGGGGTTTACTTAGTATCGTGAAGAAAAATGAGTAGCTGTGAGTTAGTCGTTGCACCGTTTCGAGTCCATGATCATTGACGATGAAGACATAGGTGTGTCGGGTCGTCTCGAGGGGGGTGCCTGGTTACCCTAGCCCTAGTGACAAAGTGAGGGTTGTTTGAGTTTATAACCTGGACAATCGTTTCATGACGGTTTTACTATCTGACTCCATTTTTGATAGGTATGTGCCCCGACAATGCATTATGTTCAGGAGAAGAGGTATAGGATAGCTGGCCTTGTTAGTACCCAATAAGGATCGCTTTTGTAGTACCCAATGATGTGGTTTCCTTGGCTCCCTGCCAGAGCCGGGAGGGTCTCCCGCGGTTGGGTTTTATACCTGCCCTGGCAACTGGTGTCCCAGCTCATATAACTAATTGGCTCCCACGCATTTTTTATTGTTTAACATATTTACAATGATTTTTATTTAGGTAATGTTATTTACATTTGTTTACAATATATATATGCAATAGAGTATAGGGCGATTTATCTTATGTAGTTAGCGGCCGCTACAAGGTGTTTTATTCATTCCGTTCTTTATTTGTTCCCAGCAGTCTTAACATTTTACTACACTTTGCCGTTACCTGAGAAGCGTTATCTCTAACAATCGTTCGTAATAGTTCCAGATCCTGGCCAGATCCAACTTCCAACCGTCCCAATCCAATCCGACTTTTGCCCATACCTATCGCAATCATATTTGGAAAAAATATTAAATGTATTCCAATACTGAATATTTAAAGAGAAATGTTATAATTTCTATAATAATTTAATGACTATTAAGTAATGTTTATCATAGATTTGTATTTAAATAAACTATAATCATTCTTCCAGTTTGTTAAATATTTGAAAAGAAAGACTAGCAACTTTCGAGCCAAGAGTCAACCAGGGAGGTGAAAAGAAAGCCGAAAGCGTGTCCTAGGGATGAGGGAGGAATAAACCTTGGCATCAACAGGTTAGAGGGACCGAAACTGTTTGGACCAGGAAGAAAAGGACCAGGGAAATGTAAAGAGTGTCAGGTGGATCGAGGAACTGAAGTCTGTTTTAATTATTGATTAATTAATTTAATTCGACAAAAAGTCGTAAGACCGAGAGATTGGAGTGTTTAGTACCAAGACAAAAGCTGGGTAACAAAACCAAGGTCAATTGGATCGAGGATCGAGAACAACCGAGAACAGCAACAAGAAATACCGATGGAACTGAAGAGAACAAAACAGGTTCCTAATTGTTCCCACCATAGGAACCATCCCTACCCCTCTCTAGCTTGGCGTCAACGTGGAGTTTTGTATTGTAGCTCATTAAAAGGAGGAAGAAAAGCTGACCATTTCTCTCGCTTACAGTATGTATCTCAGATTTTCATTTTTTAAAATATAATCCAAATTTTCATGAAATCGAATATTAGTTTATTTTGGCACCGAACTTTTGTCATTTCACCTCTCTAACTCTGCATCGTGTCACTGTACAATTTCGAATCAAAGCTTATTATAAAGAGGATGCAATTCTCATGGATATAGTATGTGTCTACCATGATTAGTTTTTGAGATCTTTTAATCCAACGGTGGAGTGGAACGGAGCTATTAGGACTACAAAGTCCGTGAAACGAAAAGAGGTGTAGAACAAGGAACGAAACAAGTCAAAATATTAGGACAGAAAATCCAGGCCATATACAGTTCCTAATCGTTCGCTCCATTGGGACCGTTCCTCGTTCCGTTCCACCAGGATCGGCCCGGTCCGTCCCTAGTAGCTACTGAATAAAGGATTAAATAATCCGGTCTAAAAAAACACAAAATAATTAATTAAGAGTTGGCATTCCACTGAATTGTATATGTTATAAATTTTTCTTCTAGATTGTTATCATTTTTCATGAGACAGTTATGCCAAAATATCTAAATTTAACCGGAATGTAAACAGGCTTTTGTCTGAAAAACTGATAACCTTAGGGAGAAAACCCAAAGACATCTAAACATAAATAAGAGACAGATCAACCCCAAAAGGCCACTTTAAAATTTAAAAAAACAGACTACTATAAAAGGGATGAATAGAAATGATTTAAGTAACATGGTGCAAATGTAAACGATGTTTAAAGAATAAACGGGGATTATACAGCCACAGTTGTTTACAGCTGCAGCAGTTCACATAACAATCGGAATTATTATCAAAATATTTACCTATATTGACTAAAAATGATTTGGCTTAATCTTTTCATAATATAAAGAAACTGTTGCATACCTAGACACAGTGACGAGATCTGGGTATACACCGTAGAGCTGGAAGAAGCCACAGTTCTTGAGGACAATGCCTGCAATAAGCATACCCAAAAGAGAGGGTAGCTTGATGAGCTGACATAGTTTCCCGCTGAGCTCTGCCACAACCAGGAGCACCAGGAGCTGGAAGAGTCCTCCGGAAGGAAGTACTTCCTGATGTAGGACCAAGTATAGGCAGCTCCAGACAAGGGCTGCCAACAGCAGGGTAGTCACCCATCTTCCGATGTCATCTTCCCAGTTCCTCTTTCCCTGCCTGGCGTAGCGAAATTATACCAATAAATAAATATCTTGAGAATAATTATGATGTAACAGAGATAAAATATGATCATAAAATAATTAATGAAGGAAATAGTTTTGCAATGAAAAATGTCCAATTACCCATAAATAAGATACGTTATAAATCAAAGAGTTTATATGGGATACCTCTCAAAATTCAGGTCAAAATGATTTAACGAATGTAAATAAAAATATACTAGTGCTGTTTTGACACAGCATATACATACTGCGAAACTGTTCGGAAAGGTTTGAATTGCTTCCATGCAGGAATTAAAAGAAAACTTGTTTTCTGAATGTTGTGGATGACCAAAAACTGTGTGTCTGTTTGTCTTGCTCTACTGAGTTTTCTCTTCAAGGTAGAGACCGGCGTTCCTGACGGAGCTACAGCGAGATCTCTACTTTTTAATTTATTCCGTTACGACTTTTTTGTAGCATCTTTCTATGTTTTCGATGACAGTATTCTGTACCACAGGGAAATCATTGAAGTTTCTATCATAGATTTTCAGGAATCAAGTATCCGCCAATATATAAATATGGAATCTATAATTTAATCTTTCGAGTGGCACCGATTACAACAAATCAAATGCGCTGGAAAAAGCTTACTGCCCAATGCTCACTGATTTAAATATTCCTAGGTTAATAGTTGCAGATATAAAGCCTAAAATAAAAACGTTCCAAACACGATATGGAGCAGTGGTGTAGCGTTCCAAGATCGGAGTGGCTGTGAAACAGGATGATATTTTAGGATCTTTTTAGCTACACTCCACTGGGAGTGATCCCTTTTAGACAGGGAGGAGAGGTGGGAATTAAAATAATCGGATCGGAAGGATGTTAAATGCCGATTTACCAATCTGAAGTAAGCCATAGTTTTCAAGCGTTTTTTTGATTTTAGTAGATAACAGCCGGAGAAATTTAAACAGCTTTAATATCATGAATGAATTATGAATTTATGAATTTAATAATGTGTCACACTCAATAATTAATTAAAATGTCATGGATCAATTTGGTTAAAGCGTTCATTGATCTATTTAAAAAAAACACAGGTGATTACATTATAAGAAAATACGATGGGCAGAAGGAATAAGATAATGGAAAATTAGTCTCCAAAATAATCTTATATTTTATAATATAGTGGGGACCGACATTTCGACATTTTCAAGGTCTAAAAAAGTTTTATTTATAAAATTCCATTCTATATTGCTAAAATTATGTAATTCATCATCTGTTAATAAAAACAATCTTTCTTTCCTATACTATATATACGTCAAGCAACTTATAGTCAAAATAAAATAGTAATTTATATTGAGCTGTTGGTATTATTATGTCTAGGAAGCTTATTTTATTGTTTTCCTCAATTTCCTTGACGAATTACTACTTTTCATGAAAGGAATTCAAAGCATCTAAAAATGCTTCGAAATCTTTTGCATCCAAAATCATGAGTATGTCAATATATTTATGGAATCGTTTTGGTTTGATTTTCGTTATTAATAAAAATATAGATTGAACTGACACAATTAATAAGTTGTTTTTCAAAAATTATTCGAGGTCACAATTTAAAACTCACTCATTGATTTATGTTTTAGTTATAATATATAATCATTAGCATTGGTTAAGGGCTACACTAAAGTTTCCCTCTAGTTTCCCACAAGAACAGAAGGACCTTAAAATACTTGGAATATAATTCAAAAATAGTTTTTTTTTTAGTTCACATGACTTAGTGACCGTCATATATCGCATTGTTATCGCTCAATATAAATTATTATTTTATTTTGACTATAAGTTGCTTGACGTATAGTATAGGAAAGATTGTTTTTATAAACAAATGATGAATTACATAATTTTAGCAATAAAGAATGGAATTTTATAAATAAATCTGTAAGTGCACCAAATGTTTCCATTAGATTTCAATACGATATGATGTAAGTATTAGTTAATGAAAATTGGTTTCAACTGGTCCTTTACTAGTCATCATTTAACTCATCTGTGCCTTAGCTAAAGAGAAATAAAATAAAATTATCATTTATATTGTACAAATATCTTGGATTTGATATATTTTTAAAATATAACCACATAGTATCTGCCACTATTTGGCCTTCCTTATTTACAAATTTGAAAAAAAGGATCATTTAAAGGCAACTTATTATTTAGCGGTATTATTCTGGTTCCCTCCGGAATATAAATTCCTTTCGAGTTTCCCAGTCCTAACCTTAGCAGTCTCGTCTCTTCACTACCTAATACCAAAATATATTTACGTATTTTTTTTTTGATAAAGATAATATTTCAAAGCAGTTAAAAAACAAAAGTCATATTAAATGTCTTTTGTCTCTCCTTAATAAATATTAACTATGCCGGGAGTTAAAATAAAAAGTAATTTATATTTAGCGATAACAATGGTCACTAAGTCATGTGAACTAAAAAAAAAACTATTTTTGAATTATATTCCAAGTATTTTAAGGTCCTTTTGTTCTTGTGGGAAACTAGAGGGAAACTTTAGTGTAGCCCTTAACCAATGCTAATGATTATATATTATAACTAAAACATAAATCAATGAGTGAGTTTTGAATTGTAGGCCTCGAATAATTTTGAAAAACAAATTATTAATTGTGTCAGTTCAATCTATATTTTTATTATTAACGAAAATCAAACCAAAACGATTCCATAAATATATTGACATAATCATGATTTTGGATGCAAAAGAATTCGAAGCATTTTTAGATGCTGCCGGGTCGTCACGAGGGGGGGGGGGCTAGTTACCCTAGCCCTGGTGACAAAGTGAGGGTTGTTTGAGTTTATAACCTGGGCAATCGTTTCATGACGGTTTTAATATCTGACTTCATTTTTGATAGGTATGTGCCCCGACAATGCACTATATTCAGGAGAAGAGGTATAGGGTAGGTAGTGTAGGTAGTTTGTGTGGTCTTGGAATGACCACGAATTCAAACTAAGTATCTGAGGGTAGGCGAAATCCGTCCGGATGCCAAAGGCGAGTGTGAACCGGAGAGAGGCAGACTGAATCGCCGTGGGGAACACTGCTTGGCAAGTTTGCCGGGTCACGACAACCGTTGTCCACTAGGATCAACAACAAAAATAGGTCTCTCCCAAGGTGGTGCTAGATTTAGCGAGAAAGAGGCAGAGATTGCCACTAGGAAGGTCTGACAACGCCGGTCTAAAACGTAGCGAGGTGAAGAGAGAGAGATGCAGAGGTTTTTATAGCGAAGCAGCCAAGTTTCAGAGTTAAAGCAGAGCAGCCACGAGCCAGTTATTGTTCCCAGGAGAATGATATGCAGGCCCCAAACCGCCGGTCGGAAATACCCAGCCGGCTTCGTCAGTAGCCAATAAGCACTGTTTTTGTAGTACCCAATGAGGGTTGAGTCGGGGTTTTCTTTGTCCCTTGACAAAAAGACGTGAGCCGGGTAAGGGTCTCTCGGTGGCTTGGGTCTACTACCTGCCCTGGCAGCTGGTGCCCCAGCTCATATAACTAATTGGCTCCTAGCTGCATGCTTATTGTTTACCATATTTACAATGATTTATATTTTGGTTATGTTATTTACATTTGTTTACAATATATATACAATAGAGAATAGTGTGATTTATCTTATGTATTTAGCGGTCACTACAGATGCTTTGAATTCCTTTCATGAAAAGTAGTAATTTGTCAAGGAAATTGAGGAAAACAATAAAATAAGCTTCCTAGACATAATAATGCCAACAGCTCAATATAAATTACTATTTTATTTTGACTATAAGTTGCTTGACGTATAGTATAGGAAAGATTGTTTTTATAAACAAATGATGAATTACATAATATTAGCAATATAAAAAAAACATTCTCTACTCTATTGTATATATTTTAAATTAGTTATAATATGTTGTAAATAATATTACCAAACCGCAAGTCATATCAATGTAAATATGGCAAACAATAAATGACCCGTTTCCTGGAAGGGTCCTGTTCTGGAACCTTCCAGCCTCGTCGAGGCCTTCAATGCGATTGGCTGCTTTGGGCTATATATACCCCCTAGTTTTTCTGCGTAATTTTCTCTTTTCAAAAGGGAAAAAGTCCGCTACCTACTAGTTACACAGTAGGAACGCAGCATAACTCTCCAGCAAACAGCCTCGTATATCTGGGCGTTAAAATGGACCGTCACCTCCGTTTTAGTGGCCATTTTGCGAGGAAGTTGAAACAGACACGCACGAAGTCTTACCGGATTACGCATTAATTGACTTCCCCCGATCTATTACTGCGCCTCAAGCTCATGATCTATAAAAGTGTATTCAGGCCTGCTCTGGTGAACGGTGTACCGCTTTTTCGTCATCTGACGGAAACGACAGCGCGGCAATTACAACAATTTCAAAACGACATACTTATGAAAGTAGTACAACATACTTTATTCCAGCAGCGGAGAAACAGTGAGCTTCACGAGCTTTTTGAGCTGCCTAAGGTGGATGAATTCATTCGCCGTAGACTTATCAAATTCTTTGATTCGCCGCAACATCTGGGGCCCTACAAACATTACCTAGTAGCGTCTCCCCAAGCGAACCAGTCTTTCTCCGGTTCACACTCGCCTAGCGATCCGGACGGTTTTGCCTACCCTTATACACCGAATGTGAATTAATAGTCATTCCAAGACCATATAAACTACCTATAATACCTACCCTGTCCCTCTTCTCCTGAACATAGTGCGCAGTCGGGACACATACCTATCAGATATGGAGTCTGATAGCTCAATAGACCCGTCATCAAGCAATCGTCCAGGTCATAACCTATTTAACTCTCACTCCGTCACCAGGGCTAGGGTAACTAGGCCCCCCACCTGACAGCATGCAAGGTTAAAAGTTAAGGTATGGTCACTTACATATGGGTGAGATCTGAAAAAGGCCAAATTCTTGGAACAGGGGTCATGAACTTACGGCTATGGTATTGACAGATAATTACTTTTCAAGACGATTTTCATATAATATGTATGCCTGATTATGATAATACTTTACAGACTATAAGTAATATTATTAACGTGTGCGTATTACTTAATGAATTAATATGTATTATAATAATTCCAAATAAAGCAAAAAGTGAATTGGATTCGCTACTGAAATGTATTGGTCAGAAAAACCATGCATGGCCAGCATACTAACGTGTTAGTTCCGATTCTTCAACATTATGCAAATATGATTGATATATAAACGAGTAGTGATAAATAAAATTTCTAAATCTAAAAAAAAAAATATATAATGTATTCTACAATAAGCGTTTATTTTATAAGTGGACATACTAATCAGTTAGATTATTAAGCTCTTATGAATTAGTAAGCAACTTTTGTCTTTTCACGACCATGAAAAATACAAATCTTAATTATACTTGTGTATTGTGTTGGTGGGTAAAGCAATGAAATGTTCAAGGATTTATTGAAGTATAATTGGCGTGTTATGTAATTCATGAAATAACAAATCTACACATTGTCAGCAGGTTAGGAACCTATTTATTTTTAAAATTAATTCTGACATAATTTACTAACC
Source organism: Acanthosoma haemorrhoidale (assembly GCA_930367205.1). Lineage (NCBI taxonomy): Eukaryota > Metazoa > Arthropoda > Insecta > Hemiptera > Acanthosomatidae > Acanthosoma > Acanthosoma haemorrhoidale. Next base: position 25,963,113 of record OV884012.1, read on the forward strand.
TTCCTGCCTTAATTTGAAATTGATAAACGTTTTCTACTAAAATTAACCAATAAATAGCCACATAGTGGACAAAAGATAAATTATTTTTGAAAATTTTCCTATACTATGTATGCCTGATTATTATTATACTTTACAGGCTATAAGTAATATTATTAAATTAAATTCATGAACTTACTCATTGTTTACAATAGAGCCGTAACTTTTGCGATCCTCTGCGAAGTTGAGAACAGCGTCTTGACCAGATTCTATAACAAAAGAACATTGATTTTCACACTAAAACCCTTAGAAAATAAATTCTTGTTATTATATGACAATAAGTCCGTTCCAAACGGGTTAGAAATATGGTCAAAGTATACTTTTATGATTTGTATTTGATCTTCGAAACTCAATCATAATAAAATCAATTGCGTTATTTGAATATCGAAAAATAAAATATGACAATGGCCATTTAGAATAACGTTTATATACCAGAAGGTGTATAAAACACTTTTTGTCTTTTTTTTTTTTTGTGCAGTAGATGAAATTTGAGGAAATAATAATAATTAAATAAATTAATTTTCTGAATAGACCAAAGGCCTTTATTTGACCACTGAAAATACAATTATTGTGCGAAGAATTAAAATTAATTAATCAACTTCATTTTAATATTCACATGTCACACGAAATCTGTCGGTGTTTTGTTTATATTTTTGAAAATTTAAAACAGTTAGTAATTTATACAGGGGTATGAAATTGTGTATGGTATAAAAGCACTATTGTAGTTGAAGCATTCAATATAATAACCGTTAGATGTTACTGACAATATTTGTTTGTCAGGTTCAACTGAAATTATTAAGAGCTTATATAAGATAATAAAATTATAAAAGATTCTAAGTTATAGCATATAGAATGACGTACTAGTATGGAAGCTAACTCGTTCATATTATTGGTAAAGAATATTGCATTGTTGCACAGAAAATAGTAATCTGTCAATGGGAAGATTTTTTCTATAATTTTCATAATAGCGTCTCATAACAACTAAACAGGCTAAATTTCCGCGTTCAAGATTAGATAACGATGTGCCTAATGAGTGCTCTTATTTATCAATCTATAAATATTAGCTCGAACGTTATTTTCATTTTTTCAAACTTTGAGATGTCAATCTAAAATGTACTTTTAAGACATGTATCATTACTTGTATTCATTACCGAGTTGAGAAAACTTATTTCAAGTTGCTAATACAAAAATTATCATATTGGTGGGAGAAGACCAGACTCAAATTTTGACAGCACCGAATATGAACAAAAAGGACAAAAGAGGACACACTGTACCCTCCTGGGGAGGGGGGATATGTCGGGGTGTTCCTATAATTCCTCCTACTTATTATTATTTATAGTCATAAAATCTAATCACTGACTACATGTTTGTTATTTAATGTTAAGCGACTTTGGGCTCAATAAGAAAATGTATCGAAACCGCCCTTTTTGAACCTACTCTGGTCTGGTTTTGAGTTTATCCTGCTTTAAACGACCAACTCATGCAACGAACTCTGAATTGTGCGTGTGTTACACCTATGCCCTTCAGAGGCCAAAAATGGTAGGCTTTATATCACAAGAAACAACAGTCTCTAACTCTAATCTCAATCGCGAATGTTCACGATGGCTATACCACAAAAAACATTATTTAAAGGCAACTATATCCAATGCGGTTATTCTGTTTGAATTACAAGCAACAATTCAAGAGGTTATGAACATCAGGGAAAGTTCTAATGAAACTTTCCTGAACACTAGACTGCTCAGGGACTAAATAAGGCAACTGATTTTAATTTTCAATCCAATTGTTAATTAAAACATTTTTGGACAAGAAACCCATAGGAGGTGAGTTCATGAGACGACATGGTAGAGGTGTACAACGGTAGTTGACCAAACATATATGCAGTTTCCCAATAGGACTGAAGGCCAGTTGCTTCCATTTAATTAAGTGCCTAAGTACTTGCTGACAATAGGGATAGTCCTGTACAGTACTTGTATGTTCTGTAACTGTAGCTCACATATAAGATTTGAAAGGTTATATTTATCTGTGAACAAAATCCAAAAACGCAGTGAAAAGAAACAAAATTACTTCCTCTGTGGGATAAAAAGAAGAGTTAAGAAAAAAACAAATTATCATAAAAATTCTGAACATTTTGAGGCATCACAGAAAATATTTTAATGGGTCGAAAACGGAGAGTGGGTTTGGTAAGTAGTGGTGGCTTTTTGATCTAAAATAAAATATAATCAAATTAATCACTCTAAGAAAAGTTTCCTCTATTTTTACAGTTTCATTCAAGTTCAAAAAAAAAAAAAAAAGAAAAGCTAGTAAGGAAAAATGTAAATAGTAGTTAATAAGACCAGATTTTGTTTTTGAATTTATCTCTTCTTTTTTTTCTGTATGTGTTTAGGATAATGCAATAAAGAAAAAAAAAACCAGAATAACATAAGGTGCACTGACCGATCCAACAATCCGATTGCACCAAAATAGGCGCACCACAGGCGACGTACCCCCATGAGCTCGGTTCACGTGCTTGTGGGGAACCCCGTTTGAGTTTTTTACCTCAGGAAGGGAGGTGAAAAAAAAAAAGTTCCTTTCACGTTACCCCGTGATATTAGTCGTAGAAACAACAAACTAACTTGAATTAACTGATAAACCATGAAATTCTCTAAGACCATAGGTCATTCAGGGATCTAACATAATACAGCAGTTGATGTTTTAGAAAGATCCGCAATTTGTGTCAGATTAGGGATAATCTGGAGCATATGCCATGCACGATGTTTGCACCAAAGAGATGTTTTTCAATAGCCTGGCATCATCAAACAATCAATTGCTTATTCTGATATCTTAACTAATCCCTAAAAAGGTATTTTAAAACATTAAGTTCTTCCTACATAAATAAAAGGTATAAAAGGTTCTGCAGCAAGATTGTGCGAGACATACTTTAGCAATCTTATTTTGGTTTTAGTTTACTGAGAGAGCAATAAGTGAGGTATCATTTGAAAGAGGATAATCCAAACGTTAAATCCTTTGGATGGATAAACTAGGTAGATTATGAGGTATCCAATCATATCAAAAACCAACAAGAGCACCGTAAATGTATAATTACTCTATCCACTGTCTATGAAAAATGTTCTAGATATAATAATTGACTTACGTTGTGGTTGCGCGTTATCTCCGACAAAGGTTAGGTTTACAGCTGCCATTTCGACTGCTCAAAGTGTTGAGTACGATAATTTGCAAATAGTTGATATGTGATGAAGACTCCATACACGCTGTTCAAGACCCCAAAGGAGCTGTTGGGTAATAAAAGTGTATGAGGTTGACCGGTGAGACCGTATGACTCGCGAGCAACCTTCTCATCTTCATATATATGTCCCCATAGCTGCGGTACATGAGTGGGGGGCCACACTTTTAATGATCCTAATTATCTCCTATGTCTTGTTTGTCTTTAGTCGGGTTAGTATTAATAGCATCTCATTCTAATTGCGGCAAGTGGTGTTATATTTCTGGGGACCATCGAATTGTTCAAACAAGAAGCCGCTTTTTGTCGGTTGTAGTTACAAAAGGAACTACTCTTCGTAATAAGATGAAAAATGCTTAGATGAAGGAATGACTTTGGTCAGTAAGTACCTATGAGATACTTAATTAAGTCTTGGAAGAACCAAGAGGAAGGAAGTCACCGATTTTAATGAAACCTTTTTGGGCAATAATATCTTGACAAATATTTGACGCCTGTCAGAGCGTTTTTACCTTAGGAGCCAAGATGTTTTCAATTTATAATCTCTATTTTTTGTTCTGCGTAGAATATGAAAAAAATATGGCGGATTGTATTAAATGAGCATAGTTTATTGCAGAAAGTTAAATAAAGTGTAAAGGAAAAATATTCTTAGTCGTTTTGAGCACCCTGAAAATCCTACAAATATAAATTTTCATACTAATAAAATTTCTTCATTAGAAATTAGGTTTCATGTCTTTATAAGTAGGAAAAAATAGAGTTGAAAATAACAGAAAAATTTAAAAGGATTTATTTTATATCTTCGTTAAAGTTGATATTTGTTTTTAGCCGTCCATTTGTTTGTTTTTTGTTTGAATATCACCGATCCAAAAAAAAAAAATCTTTGGTTCCATTCCATAAACTATTATTTTTTAAACGTTCAATTGTTTTTCCAAACGGCTTCCAGGGTACATTGGCAAGAATACGCGTCTCAAATATTTTTCAACCTACAATCACCAAATTTTGAAAAAAACATCCTCGCAGTGATTTTATTATATTACATCGTCCCCTTTTATTTGACAAAACATTTTCTCTTATTTCCTGACATATCTGACTAATTAAAAAATTACTGACTGATCTGTAAGTGCACCAAATGTTTCCATTAGATTTCAATACGATATGATGTAAGTACTAGTTAATGAAAATTGGTTTCAACTGGTTCTTTACTCGTCATCATTTAACTCATCTGCGCCTTAGCTAAAGAGAAATAAAATTCTCATCGAATTGGAAAATGTGGGTGTACTGCAAACGGCTTATCATTTATATTATACAAATATCCTGGGTTTGATATATTTCAAAATATAACCACATAGTATCTGCCTCTATTTTGCCTTCCTTATTTACAAATTTGAAAAAAATAGGATCATTTAAAGGCAACTTATTATTTAGCGGTATTATTCTGGTTCCCACCGGAATTTAAATTCCTTTCGAGTTTCCCAGTCCTAACTTTAGCAGTCTCGTCTCTTCACTACCTAATACCAAAATATATTTACGTATTTTTTTTTTTAAATAAAGATAATATTTCAAAGGAGTTAAAAAAACAGGTCATATTAAATATCCTTTGTCTCACCTTAATAAATATTAATTATGCCGGGAGTTCACTGCAATTCAGACATCCTCAGATTTAAAAAGTATAAGAAAAAAATATTAAACTATATTACACAAACCTTTGTTCCCAGGATATATGTTTGAGATGAGACATTTTTTTCATCAGTCTTTCGTAATTAAAAGTAAATTTTATTGGACTTAATTAATTAAATGTCTTCTTAACTTACTGAGAATGTTTTTTATTTAATTTCATTTCTGAAGAATTAGCTGTAAATATTTGTCAATTACAAGTTATTGATTTATTTACAAATGATGTTAAACTATTGGTTATCGGGCCTGAACTTTATAGAAAAGTCAACATGATGAATGTTTATTATTATTCTAATGTTGGCTTTGTAAATGAAACATTATCGTTGCAGGAGTGCCCTAAACCCTAATCTCTTACATGATATGTGATAGAAAAAAAATTTGTTTGCAAGGAAGGCTAAGTCTGAGGGGCTCCTGTGACGATAAAATGATAATGGAAACATACATTTTAGGAAATTAATTTTAGTTAATGTTGTATTGATCATATGATAAGATATAACCAAGACAAATGATAATGATAAATACGGATTTATGCCGTTTCCAATCGTTATTTTTCAATATTAGTTCCCTTGTAATGACTGTATGTTTGAGTATATATATATATATATATATATATATATATATATATATATATATATATATATTTCAGCAGTTTTTTATTTGGTTGAAATACATACTTCTAAGGACTACGTTTAGACAACACATTTATTTTTTCACAATTTTGTATACATAAGCGCTTTCGGCAGCTAATTATGTTTTCTTCTTGTGCCTTGCCTAATATCTATGTTTTCCATTTACCCCTAACACTGCCCAGGTAAGAATTATAGCCAATATTTAATAATCAGCACGAGCTACCAAGGTTTATTTACTTTATTCCGACCACTACAACCCACAACCAGCAAACATAACCAATAGAACCCTTTTCGTTTGACGCCATTACACTCGCTGCTACACTTATGCAGTAGATTTGTGAGGCTTTATAGATTTAATTCAATAGGCTATGTATATAGACCCAATAACTTTCTTCTTTAGTATAAGTGATTTTAACAAGATTTTATTTTATAATGTACTCACGCAATTAATTGAAGCGGAATAAGGATCTCTACTCTTCCTAGACAAAAGCGGGTGACCTGATGATAAATCGTTTTTTACAACTCTTAGTTGTATTTTAATACAAGCAACCATTAGAGATAATAACTTAACGATGAATTTAGAAACAGCTGTGCTATTTTTTTCCAAGTCCATTGGTTAAAAAACCAATTCGTAGGCCTTTTTTTTTTATGGTAGGTAGGAGTTTTTTATTCCGTTGAAATTAAAATACTGAAGCACTCAAGATGTCCGAGGATGGTGAAGGGGATAGAGAGCATACTGTGAAGTCATCCCTGCGGTATCCTTGCTCTATTACATCTATGGATATAAAGAAGTACCGGGATCCTGAGATCACTTCAAAATTGTCGTTAGAATTCTTCCCTCGCGAGTTCCCGAAATGGAAACCTAATCCTGTCTATTTCTCGTGAGTTGACAATATTTTAATTATTTGATTTTTAATATAATATGTATGAGTTATTTTTTGATTTAAGATTTTTTTCAATCAGTTGAACGTCTTAATGATGCTATTTAGCCAATGCGTCTTGTTCCCCGTGTGATCAAAGCCACCATATTTAATTGAAAAGTACACCAACTTTTTTAGTTATGATACCATTTCTAACGAAATGATTCTGAAATTTATTTTAAACTTAAATCATAGGTCATACGACCTATGGCCATGGATCACCCGTGTCAGAACCTTCTCGGGAACTTCCAAGTCGTTCTTCTCGCCAACCACAGTCTTCCAAGCTTAACTTCACCGGCTCTTGCATGAGTCCGTAAAGTCCATTGGTACATTCTAGAATTTGTGTCAGACAATTGAAGACCTTAGCTATGGTTCGGATACCAAAGTCCTCAACAATAATTTTCAGGGCCAATGGACCATTGGAAAATGGAGACATACAAGAGTCTTATTTTTTTTGTTTGTATTTTGAGCTGTTCCATGGATGTATTCTGTATATGTGTATTGTAGTGACGTTCTGTTTACAAACGAATTTTCAACTGATAAGTCCTTATCTTACGTTCACTTTTCCATCTCAAGGATTGATCGTAAAATGAACAGCTGGTCAGTAATTGTTTTCCCTTTTTTAAAACAACATTTTACCTATCGAAGGTCTCGTCGACCCGGCCACTGGCTTTCGGGCGCTCCCAACACTTTGCTGACGGCCTAGTCGGCAGGCAGCTTAATTCGTATTTCCTTTATTGATCTGACTCTATAAGATCTAAGAAGGATGTTCAGGAGAGAAGGTAAAGGCTAGGTAATATAGGATGTGGTCTTGGATGGTGTGAAAGTGAGAAAGAGAGAGAGAGAGAGAGAGAGAGAGAGAGAGAGAGAGAGAGAGAGAGAGAGAGAGAGAGAGAGAGAGAGAGAGAGAGAGAGAGAGAGAGAGAGAGAGAGAGAGAGAGAGAGAGAGAGAGAGAGAGAGAGAGAGAGAGAGAGAGAGAGAGAGAGAGAGAGAGAGTGAATGAGAGCAGTGTTCACTTCAAGTGTATGATTCCGACTGCGTGAAAAAGGTCAGAATTTCTACCTTATACAGGCAGGTCATTCCTGCCTACACTGAATGAGAGAGGGTTTTATTTGGGCCCATCACAGGGCTACTACGCCCGCGCCCCATGTTAGCTCCGGGATCGTGAACAAGTTACCCTTTCTCTAACTAACGTAGAAGATTTATTGATACAATATGGAAAAGTAGTTGGGAGTTTTCTGGTCCGAGAACAGGGTAACTTCTATTTATCCGTGGTGAAGAAGTTGGCACAACAGTAGGAACCAATTTCTTGTTTTGCACTGAGAAGATGCTATATCCTTGGATATTATGTTATAGGGTTTTAGCGCAGTTCCTCCGTTGCTAGTTAGTAGGAGTTATGTTATGGCCTTTTGCACATCACACTAAAGACGTTCCATAATAATGATTTGGAAAAGGCTTGCACGGTTGTACCAATTAAGTATATTTCTTGTAGTTATCATTTATTTCATACGGAATCTAGTCGTAAATCAACCGAGATATTTCGAAAGCCGACATAAAATCATTTGTTTATTCAAAAGAGAAAATGAATAATCAGTAGACTGTTTGATAACAAGGATGTTGACTGCCTGATATAATCTCAACCTCCAGATACACTAATCTTCTATGACGTTAAATAGGATGTTTAGTGTTTAGTGTAAATATAAGGCTGTAGTTTGTAGGATAGTCGAAAGCCTATTCTTCTAGCTTACCTATTGGAGTGTTTCAAATTCGTTTCAAGCATGTAAATTTAAAACTAGAGCAGTCAAATTATTAAAGCTAATCCTTTATCTTCGTACAATGCCACGCCGGCTTTGTTGTCACTCAGACTTTGTTAGCTGTCAATATTTTGATTGGATCGACGTCGATCATGCCTAATGTGATTAAACCAATGAGAAATGACCTAGGTTTCATATCATTGTTGACACCTCAATCAATCTACCCGTTACTAACAGAACGGCCTCAGTCTTAAACCAACAGCCAAGAAAGGCGGATTTTCCAGAGAAACTATTTCCGGACAAGGTGAGTCGTCTATAAGATACCGATTTCAACATTTCTTTGAAGCAAATGTTTTGTGAATTAGTTTTGAGTTATTTGTTCAGGTTTTAGAAATTTTATTTATGTAACTACAAAAGGAGCTCTTGTTGGCTGAAATACAGCTAAACGTACCACTATTGATATATTTTAAATCGCTCGTACTGTCATATTTAATCAATAATTTCAACTAGAGGGTGGATTTCTTTGCATTTACAATTTATCTGGTTTAAGGTTCTCATCTTCTAACTCTCTAACGAGTGGATATCGATGAATTTACCGCATCTATCTCACGGCAAATTTTTCGGTTACATTACGCTTTGCATTGCGTATTTCACCCATTTTCGTAAATTGTTTAAAAAACAAAAAGTATAATTTTTATTTCATTCAAAAAACTAATGGAACTAATTTGAAAAACGGCATTCTCAAAGTTTTTCATAATTATTTTTATGGCATAATTGCTGAGCGTTACTTAATTATTAATAGTGGTATTTAATACCACCGGTGTAAATTTTAATAATTATCAATAAAAGTGAAAAAAAAACAACAGCGAGACATCCAAAATTCAAACCCAAGACATAACTTCATTCAGTCACACAAATTGGCTAAAAAATCTATAAAATGTTGGGGACGACAGGTTAGCTTGGTTGATAAGGGTTCTAGTAAGCTGATCGGTAGTTAAAATCCCGGCTGTGACATTATCTTTCTCTTTTAGCAATAACTACTATAACTTTAAAAGTAAGCCTTTGCAGGTGGTTAACTTGAATTGATTTTAAGCATTATTTAAGTGAACTAAAATATATTATGCATGAAAAAAAATTAAAATATCACCCTATGATGAAAACCCTCTATGTGAAATGTCATAATGTCAAAAAGTGTTATTAAAGAACTGAAAATGCAAACAATGTTTACACACACAGAATTCTGGCAGCAATGGCACACAGAATTGGATGTTAAGCTACATGCTTATGTTATAGAAAATGTAAAATGGATAAGAAATATTTCTACCAAGTAAAAAAAACGAATTTGATCTAATCGGAAATTCATTATAGTGTGGCGAAGTATATCATAAAGTTTCTAATCTACTTATTTTTTTTTTAAATAACTAAATTAAGTGGAAGATAGCATCAAGATAAAATCTAATAAAATTACTCATTTTGAAAAACTCTCATGAGAAATCTAATAATTTTTAAGAAGTCAACTATATGATAAGAATTATATAGAAAATTGCCAAGAACGGAAGGCACTGATAATATTTACTGCGCCGCTTTTCGATTGCCAGCATTCGCCCAGACATGTGTGCATATAAATAGAGTAGAATGACTGTGTTGCATCAGGTTGAGCGACAGAGTCGGTTAGGACCCTGGCGTGACCCAGTGGATGAGCTGCCAAGAGGTCATGAAGCACTCTCAGCGAGCACAGGCTGGCTACGACTTCTGTCTGGTCAGCATGGAGCTACTGGCCGCCAAGAAGGAGGAGAGCAGGAAGAGCCTGTCCCAGGGCAAGATGGACCAGTGGCTGGAAGGTCTCACGGCCAGGGCCACCTGTGTCGGCGCGGCCAAGGATTGTCCGGACGCCGTCATACCCAGCTATTCTAGGAACGTTACTGTCAGGTCAGTCCTTATAGTTGTATGAATATTGCACAAGACACAATAGCCTCTTAAAGTACCTAAACCATCTCTACCTATTATCTGGAATGAATTATTTTGTACCAAAAATGCATGAGGTATTCTGCCTAAAGGCGTGCTTACACCGTTTTTTTTTTGCTAAATCTCCAAAAAATTATTTTGCTACAATCTACTGGAATGGATGCGGATATTTCTTTATACCGTCCTAGGCATTTTCGATGAGGGGGGGGGGGGTAACATACCAATGAAGTGACTCAAATTTTAAAATACTAACTAGACAGAACTGGGTTACAATGAACGACCTACAACTAACCCAATCCATTGTCTCAAGGGCCTGTTGAATATGGGGCGGAGGCTTTAGGCAGACCTAAGTGTGTTAAAATTGAATTATAAATAATATTTACTTACCTATCCCTGTTCTGCGGGATAAATTGTTAGCAAAGGCATGACTACGATGAGCATATAAATCGATATTTTATGTTAAGATATAGAGAGTTTATTACTTTGTTTCTTTTTTATAACAAAGTAACTTGTCAACCAATAAAAAAAAAAGTGTACACGGCTAAAATATTGTAAAAAATATACCTATTGAAATCGACAGGCACTACTGAAATTTTCGACTTCTGTTTGCTGGCAAAACTTAATTTTCTATAATATCATTGAATTTAATTTTGCGTTTCTGTGTTTAATGCGTCAAAAACTATAGAAATAAAACCAAAAAGCTCCAAGCTTGAGCAGCCTTGTCGTTACAGTTGTTTTTCTACTGCTCCAATAGTCACTTCGTGCATTATTTTTTCCAATATTCCTCTTCGTTATTTTCGCTGCTTAAATTTCTCAAGTCAAATATAGTTCGCTGAGGTTTACAACGCACTTAGGTACCTCAACTTTTGGAAGGGTTGGCTGCAGATTACCACATTCCAGAGTGGTAACGTTGAATTTATTACAAGCACCCTGCAGCTTCAAACTAACCACCCTCTCTCCCCGATGAGACAAAAATAATAATTTGCTGGCTTAAGGACATATAGGGAATCCACATACTTTGCCACCTGTATCGCTCGATATTTTGCTTTCATTATTCTACATCCAGTTACTCTTTAAATATCTTTTGTACAATATATGCGATAGTGGATAGATGGCAAACTTCTTTTTTTATAGCAATTAAAATTTTGTTCAATTCCGATATGTGGATAAGTTATCTATCTCCTCAAATTATTCAAAGTAAAAATATAAAAAAGACTCTTAATATCCAGAAATAATAGTGCTGGGTTGTCAATTCTTATTTATGAATTTATTTGTATACGATAAATTGTATTATAATTAAGTAAGAATTAAATGCAAAAAAGTTACGCAGCTGGGATAACGTTAAAATGCTAAGCAATCTTATAGAAATAGGTATAACTGGTATTGATAGAATGATTTGATTAAAATCAAAAATCAAAATCCATTGATGATAACAGAATTCATAGCCCCTAGGGTAAGACAAAGTGTATTATTCTCGCATAGAGACAATATTGATAGTAGCTTAAACATAACAGAATAAGGGATAGTGATACTAATACAAAGTGAATCCGCCCCGGCTTTAGCATAATTGCGTCAGGACTCTAAGGCCTAAGGTCAAAATAATCAACTTGCATTAATTGTTTCTGATAGGCCGCTTTCTAATTCTGGAATATCAGAAAATTAAAGTCATGTACCTCTTTGATTTTATGAATTTTGTCATTTGTGCACAGTATATTGGTAGTTATTTATTTATGCCGTATGCCAAGTGCTTTATAATTGACAATCCCACGATTCAAGATAGTATAATACTGAAGACCAGGCTGATTGTTTTTTTAAAGGATTTCAAAAAAAACATTTGGCAAAGTGCGACCCCTGCGATTATTATGAAAAAAAAAATAATGGGCGATAAGATATTTTTCAGTCTCCAACGATGTATTCCTATCGACTTACTTTCCGCAATCCATAAGAAAGTAAAAAAAAAAAAAAGAAGAAAATCGTTTTTATCAATATCATTTACATTTCTAGAAAAAATATTGCGTAAAAATGGATCAAACTAAAAATATTCCACTGTATAACAAACTCGGTACTCAAAATAAAATGGATGACCATCTGAATCGCTATGAGTTCGTTTCCCATTCGTGCGATAATGTGTTGCATTATTCACATTTATTTTATTGCTGCCCCTTCGCCAGGTAGGTAGGTATCCATAATGTGTGCTGACGAATTTCCATTTCCAGTCCTCCATAAAAAAAAAATCTGTCTTAGGTAACGGATGGTTAAATGAAGTAATACATACGATAAATGCAGGTTTTTCAACTATCAAAAATGTTTCAAATCGGATAAAAATTTAATGTTTTGTGACAATAAAAGTACAATAAACTAACCTTTAAAACCAAACTGTCATGGTCCGAGAACCAATAAAGTAAAACAGATTAACATTATAAGTCAAAGCATTGCAATTTTTGGCAACTGCGTAAGCGCTCATATAGGAACGTCTGAGAACGACTTAACTTAACTTAAACAGTTAATAACCAATTCCACTGACTTTATAATGCTCATAAATGTACTAAAAACAGACCTTTTTATTAACTAAAAATTACTAAAAGGATATGGGGCACTAAAGTAGACTTATACAAAAAATAACAAATAATCATCAACGTATACTATTAAATGATATAGGAAGTATTAAGAATAAATGGAAGAGATCTAGTACACAATGAAATTTTAGTTTTCAAAAATAATTCTAGAGTGGGAGTATAAATGCTAAATGGAGGGTAAGAAAGTTCATAAAACATATTTATTGCATCATTAATAATATTACTTTCCTGATTTTTATTTGTTTTTGTGATTTACTACTTTTTCGTTAAACTAAGAATAATTTCCATTTTTGTTATTTTCTATAAGCGTATTTAACAGTGAAGCATTCTGTAAGTGTATACAAGTGAGTTGAGTATATACGTGAGACATATGTTATCGTTTGGTGAGCGATTGACTCAGTTTCACAAATGTAAACAAAGTACAACTAAAATATTTTTAATAGGAATAAATTTCCTGTTTCCCAACAGCGTTAGAGGAGTGAAAGCAATACATATTTCTGTTCCTATGACATATTTTTAGTATTAATACATGGTCATACCGTGTTCATGAAAGCTTTTGTAGCCCTTATTGTTGAGGATCAGATTTTTCTCCGTCATAAGTGTGGGCTGGATCTTTGACTGTAGGAACATGCGATGGTATCCTTAGTGACGTGATTCCAGTGACAAATAGCGGGCATGCCTTTCTGTTCTGAACTGAAAATGAGAAAAGGTCCGTGAATGCCTGTGAGAGAAGTAGAACTGCTGGGCTATAGGGATGAACAATTCCAAGGAGGTTTCGTTGACTGTGGACCCAAGTGATAAACGACCAACGGAAGATTACTTCAAGTGGAACAATCTTATCAGGGCCATGATGTATAAAATGATAATTGTTAGGCTATTCTTGAACCAGTGTATTTGTGACGAACATATACATTACCGGAATATTTTAGGACCTTTCTCGATATTTTTTTCATTATTGTTAAGAAGCTTTTATTTTGACTATATTTTTTTTGCAATAATTTTCAACTACATTGTATTTTTTGAAATATTTAATAAGGAAATAAATGACTTTTAAAATGAGAATTAAAGTACTGAGGGCCAATTTTGGGATTCCGCGTAAGTTTCATAATTTTTTTTTTATAAAATACTTCATTTTATTTGTTAAACAATCTCGCATTTTCAATAAACAATTAAAAAATGAATACCTGAAGTATAGACAAAAAAAAAACCTACTTAAAGTCAGATCGAACGTTTATTGTTGGCTCCCAACTTCATTTTTACAATATATCAGGTCGAGTCATAAGTAACTTCCGATGCAGCTAAGTAGAATCTATTGTTCGTATCTACCCGCTATGAGTTACCATGACAACAAGTTTTTGTTTTCACTATATAGACGAGGCTTCAGTTAGTCCTTTGTCAACTGTTTTGCGTGATACACGTTACATTAAACTGTTTTTTTTAACCTCTGAAATGGAGAATCAAAAAGTACATATTCGTCATGTAATGCTTTGGGAATTTAAACAAGGCAATAGTGCTAGGGCGACAGCTGAAAAAATATTCAGTGTATATAGTGAAGGACTAATAACTGATCGGGCAGTTAGAAATTGGTTTATAAAATTCAGTTCTGGAGGTACAACCTTAAAAGACGAATCGAGGGCGGGACGTCCTTCCGACTTTGACGACAACCTTTTAAAGACAATATTGGAGCAAAATCCAAGTCAATCAACAAGAGGTATAGCAGAAAGGTTGAATATACCACAATCAACTGTTAACCACCACCTGGAGAAATTAGAGAAAGTCAGCAAGTTAGGAGTGTGGGTACCTCACAATTTCAGTGAACGGAATAAAGAAGATCGCATGTCAATCGCCACAAGTCGGCTCTCACGGGTAAAAATTGAGCTTTTTTTTAACAGGATTGAACAGGTGATGAAAAATGAGTTACCTATGACAATACAGTCCGCAAAAGACAGTGGCTTGATAAGGATTAACCACCCCTACCAAATCCGAAAGCAAACATCCATGGCAAAAATATTTTATTGTGTGTATGGTGAGATTGTCAAGGAATAATTCACCACGGGTCAAATTTAAGGGTGAAGTAAAATTTAACGATTACTGCGGATAGATACGTTCAGCAGTCGCAAAGAGTGCATGAGAAACTCCATGAAAAGCGTCCTGCACTCGTCAAAATTAATATAATTTTGTTATTTAATGAGAGCAAAATAAATGTTTGATAAAAAAAGGGAAGTTACTTACGACGACCTAAATATTAATATTCATTTTTTCGTTGCTGCGTAACTTTAAATTTTAAGTAGCTTCTGAGCTATGAATGGAGGCAGCTTAAAATTTGGAGAAATCGCGCATTAGGAATATGTCTCCATCGCCGAATGATCAGCCCGATTATTCGGCCAAACCTTTGTGATCTGTGAGCTACTAGTGAGTACCGGGGACCAGCAGTCAACATATTCTCCACCTAAAGGTGGGAGGATTTCCTGACATTAAAGGTGGTTTCGATGTTAACCGTCCGCGATCTTCGGTCGTTTAATTTGTATTTTCCACACAAGACGGCCTCGAGAGTGAAGATGAAATACCCATTTAGATTATGTAAACAAACAAGTCAGATCTGCAGCGAATGGCGTTTGACAGTTGGTTGTGCAATAGAAACGTAAAAATTAATTTGGACAACATTTTTTCTTCATCGCAAAGCCTTAGATGATGCCTGGTAGAAGATATACC
Organism: Acanthosoma haemorrhoidale; assembly: GCA_930367205.1. Lineage (NCBI taxonomy): Eukaryota > Metazoa > Arthropoda > Insecta > Hemiptera > Acanthosomatidae > Acanthosoma > Acanthosoma haemorrhoidale. The sequence goes on from OV884012.1 coordinate 25,978,594, forward strand.
CACAGTCCTATCCGATTACGTCGTAACCTCATCCGTGCCGGGCACGCCTTCCGATTTAATTTTCACCTTCTCTCATTACAGGATTTGTATTTCTGTGTTTAATCATTAAATATTTCTCGTACAATTAAAGAACTTACAAAAAAAAAAAAAAAAATAGAAGACTGACGATAATGACTATAATGAAAATCAAACAGAAGATATCGTTAGTACTGACGCCTGTTACTAACTACTAACCAACTCAGAGCTTAACGAATAAACAACAAACTGAAGCCACTTTAACTAATGAAACTTTGCCTTAATAAACAAGAGACTCTACTTAGAAGTACCAAGTTCAAGGATCAACCACTCCAATCCTTCAAAGTTAGTGCCTATACAGTTCTCAAATTACAGCATTCTCATGTTTCAAGATTGCATTTACTTTTAGCTATAATATCTTATTTAAATGTTTCAAATTATTATTATTATTTTTTTAAGCATTGTAAACTGTAAATTTCTTATGTTCAAATTCTCAGAAAGGCCACATTCTAATACAGAAGGCTAAAATAGGATCTAAGATTTATGTTTGTTTCAAGTACATTCATATACACCTATTCAAGTATATATATCCAAGAATCATAAAAAAATAATATTAAATTTTTTCATCATTGATGAGTCTTGACACCCAAATAAAGATTTCAAAATGATTTATTTACTCATTTTTGTTTTGTGATGTATTAATTATTTTTATTACATTTTATAGATGACATATAACCCAGGACAACGTGTATTATTCAATTATATTTGTTACTACCTCAGCACCTTCAAGCAACTAACGCTGTAACCTCAGTCATGCTTTATCCAGTCATAAGGTCCTCCACCACTGATTTAATATTAAGGTTAATCTCTTTACCGCAAATACTGATCATTTTGTTTTAATTCAATGATTCTGTCCAAAACATTGACAGCAGTTGGTAGGATGCAAAAAGGCCAGCCAGAGCATAATCTAACATTAAATGGTTATTAATTAGACTATGTCGTATAGAGCAGATCAAGAGTTTGGGGCCAAATTTGATCGTGAATACATCTTTTTAATTGAAAAATTATTTCTAGCTTATAGTCTTGTAACATTGTTTATAGTTAGCAGAAATACTTTACTCAGTTTATAAATTTAGAAAGAGTACAGTGTTTACTGTGATTAAAATGGAGAAATCAATAAAACATCCTGTTTTTTATGTATACTTTTCTAAACAGGATTTATATTTAATTATTGTGACGATTCTCTAAAAAATACAGCGTTCAGCATTTTATTTATTAAACATTTTATTTATTAAAAAGGTTTCATTATTTAGCATTTCATTATCATAATTTTTTGAAGATTGAAAGTTGAATGGCTATATTTTCCTCCAATTGATTTAATTCTATGATGTAATGTGCTATTTTGATAATGATCGCAGGACACTGTCATGTAAGCACTTCCTTATAAAAATGTTCTGATTATGCCTTAATGGAACAAGGAAGAGAAATATCATTTGTTTTGAAATAGAATACAAAAAGTCCTGGCTGTGAATTCTATTTAAAAGCTAATCATATTTCTTTGGGAATATTTGTAAATTTAAAGTAAACAACCAATTATTTACTTATTTATTTATATATACATTTTTATTGCATAATCATTCCCAGTTAAGGAAAGGATGGATATACTGTCACATTGTCACAGTAGAGAGGGCTGAGGTTATTATGTGGTGTCCTCATGAAATAAAAATATCCTTCAGGCCTTAATAAAGGCTAACACTTGCTTATCCATTCCCCCCCCCCATTCCTTCTTTTATGTCATTATGAAAAAATCGCTAAGAAATTCTTACTCCTATAGTTTGTTTCATTTTAATTTTTGCAGTGAATTAAAATTGTGTTCTAATCATGAGACATATTAAAAGGAGACTTTAGAATCTTATATGAGCTTACATCATTTGTCACTCTCATATGCAGCAGTTATACCATACTCTCATCTCAATAGTTGTATTTCTCTACCGAGTTTACTTCTATCAATTTATTTCAATTCACTCGCTTTAACCACACTACATGCCCACCTTAGCAATCCTAGACTCGGATAGCATAAATAGACCCTCTCTCTAAATAGTCCAACTAATTGATTGAACTTTTGGTTCTTTCAGTTTCTCCATTAATTTGCTACTTTAAAAGATAGTTCTCATTCAAAGTTGATGAAGTCCAGTTTTAATGAGGAGGACAAGTAACTAGGATTTTTGTATTGGGATATCTCTACCTTTCAAACAATGAAAATGCTTTTTATACACAATCTCAGACAGATGCAACATAAATTAATCTTTTATTGACTTTAAAGAAATTTTTTCATGATTAAGACACTAGTCACTGACTCAAAATACTGGAAGCGAGCTTGGAATAAATTGGTAAAAAATTAAAAAAAAAAAATGACATACCTTTTACAATTACTGTTTCATTTCGGAACTTATTTAAAGATCAGATATACTGATAACATAATCTATTTTACATAGGATTAATTAATTATATCTATCACCTTTCCAAAAATTTAAACATCAGTGAGAAGTGTGACAAATTTTATAAAAGAGCACAACATTCGGACAAATATTTTTATCACAACTAATAACATCTCATGTGACAATGGCTAAACTGAACCCCCTCCTTTTATATAGATAATTAATGTTGATTATCATCGGTAACTGTACATAATTTGAATGAAAAAAAAAACTTCAATAGCTCTTAACTTAAAAAGCTGCCAGCAGTATTTGCATAATTATGTTATAAATCTAGATCACTGATATTTATAATGACGTTAAAAAACTTTCAGTGCACCTCGATATAATTCCCATATCGGTATGTGAACAGGTTGTATTAATTACCATGCAATTTAAAAATTTACATGTATAATTAATGATATGATTTTATTACCAAAAAGATATTTGATGGAGGAATCGAAATTTTAATTGAATTATTTTTTATTCATACTACAATAATCACTAACAATTGGTTATCATTGGTGATCAACTGAAATGTTGCCGTGCATTAAATGTACATATCAAAATATATGAATAGTTTAATTTTTATGATGAGTTGTTGACAAAATTCCAGTTTTTCACCAGGGATTATCTTTACTTTACTGTATCTTGAATTCCAACCTGGTAAAACACATTCCGAAATTCAACAAATTGATTTTTCATTGTAAATATAATATAATTTGTTTTGTAATTAACGGTATTTACATTACATTACACCTTAATGGTATTCAGATTTAAAGCTTACTTAAATGAAATCACTTGGTCATAATCGATAATTTCATGTGTTGTTGTTATTATTAAGGATAAATGCAATGAAATGTACTCAAGTCCCAATCGTTATGTTTAGCAACAGAATGTTGCACATAAGTTTAATATTAATAATAATGATTATCGCTGTTATTAGGTAGATGCAGAATTCATGAAAAAAATATGCTTCTTAATACATTGCTGATAGAACTGTACTGTACACTGTGTCCTTTGGTATTTATAGATACTACACTAAAGCAATTGATACTTAGTTATTTAAGACATTAACTATAAAATAAACTCTCAATCATGACTAAACTTGACAATAGGGAATTGTTTCAGGGGGGGGGGGATTGCAATTTTAGGTGGAGCATTTGACATTGTATAATAAATAAATTATAATTGATCATTTCTAATAATTCAGTAATACTTATAATATATTAAAAGATGTTCCAAGGACTGCACATTATATAGTATTTGTATTTTTTGGTGAGATCTATCCTTCTATTCCGATCCTAGCTATGTCACTGCTGATAGTATTCATAATAATACAAAATTAAGCGCTATCTATCACTTTAGTTCAAAATTAGTAAGATTTTTGAAATTATTTGGGTTTTAAAAAGGCAAATTAATGTTATGACGGCGAAATTTTTGGGTAGGCATGTTGCTAAACTATAACTTTCATGTACCGTGAGTATGTAATAAAAATAGAAGTATTAATAAAGTGAGAAATAGTGTGCTTACCTTGGTACATAACTCGACGAGCGTCAGCTGGCTGCCATCTCTACTGTAAACTAACAGTGTTACGTAAGTATTAGCTAGTAGTCAGGTAGAACAGGTTTGGGTCACCGGGTTCTCTAGTGTTTTTCTGGCAGTTTGTCCAACTTAAAATGTATCAGCTGATTCTACTACTATCGTTTTAATTCTCTGTTAAAACTTAGTACCCAATGTAATGTCCCTGTTTAATAAAATAAGTGACACAATCATTAACCAAAACAGAAATATTTCGAGACGTAACGGGCATCTACAATGACGTAAGAAGGCTTTAAAACTTTGATACGTCACGCACAAGCGAATGAACTCGTTTCGGTATATGTGGACCAAATCTATGGATGCTGTACAGAAATTAAATTAACAGTTATTATGAACAGTAATATTGTTTTATCTTAAACTGCTGACCTATTCGAACTGGAGACTATGACGTAATATGACACATATACCAAAGTTACTGACCAGCGTAAGTTGAAGGCGCTCTACATTTTAAGTAAATTACCATCACTTTATATTTAAACCATGAAAGAGTTGCATAAATTTTTCTGGCAAAACGGGACTATGTCTTAGCTATCAAAACATCGATCCTGTTTTTGACGATATAAGAGAAACAAATGTTCAACTTTATTTGGTGAGAAGAGGTCTCGATAGCTCAAGTAAAAAATGTATCGGAATAACCATCTAGAAAAGTTAATAACCTATAAAAGCTGACAGGGTATAAATATTCCTAGTTGGAGCTTACCCATATCAGAATACTTCAAATAAACCAAACTACGCTTCTAATAATATTTGACAAACCAATGTACACTGCAATAGTTAAGTTCCGTGAAGTATCAAGAGTCCCCCCCCCTTTATACCCCCTTGTATTCAAAATTATGGAATAAAATATAGATTCCATATAAATTAATCTATTTACAATAGGTCAACATCATATGTCCTGTAGCTTGGCTAATTTTTATACAATTTTGTGATTTGCGATTGTTACAAAACTATAATGCACATTATAGATTCATTGTCTATACATGTATAAAAAGTGATGGGGCTCACCTTATGAGTCATAAAACTTACTTACATCTAACTAATAAAATCTTAACCTAAATATTCGACTTGACTTAATTTTCCCCGGCAGACTGTTACCATTTTTTTTTTTGGTGGAATCATAGTGTTAAACACTGGGTTTTTTAGCTGCAACGAGCCAAAAAACTTGATGTGTCTTCGGTGGATGAACTCGTCAACCGACGGCACACCAAGCAACGGGTGCAGGTCGGCGTTCTTAAACCTATCGAGAGAGGTATGTCGGACCACTTTTCTCATGATCACATTCTATAATTCCTTGAGACTATTGTCAGTCAAGTGAGTGTATAGTGGGGCACCGTAAAATCCAAACATTTTAAAAGCAATAATCACAAGCATCATTGTAGCGAGAATCAATAACTTGAAAATATTGCCAACATAGAACATAACGGTTTAGGGATAATATATTATGAAGAATTTTTTTTTTCTTTTTAACATCTAGTTTTCATTAATTTTTATTTCTAAATTAAAATGTATACACACTTTAATGAAGACTACCCATAATCAAGAGAGACTATGTTAATATTTTGTTTTCATAGAAGATATTTTTATTATGTAAACCTTGGATATAAATTGATTTGGGTTTGAAAAGCTTAACGTTTTCTAGTAAATATGCCAGTTTAAAGACAGGGGACAAAAATCAGAAGTCTTTTTTTTTACTGGCTTTCGTCAGCTACCTAAAAAGGTGTTCGTGTCACTCAAATTGAACAGAATTGAATAGAAGACATTTAGTATTCAATTTAATTAGAATTAAAACGGTTATTTTAATTTCAATAATAGTTTATAGACTACCAGCCATCGGCTCTAATATTAAGCCAGATAGTGACTTGTACTAAGCACAGGTAAAATTACTTGTCGGGTGGAAACAGCGTTCTGTAAATCAGGGGAATTATTCTTTAGTGGTACTAGTGAGTTAGCACAGTTAACATAATTCTCGAATAAAAGGTTTGTGGCAATTTCTGTTTAAAGTTACTGGTCATATGTTAGTTGTCTACCAACCTTAATTTGAAATGGACACCGCACTGGACGAAATACCAAATACACCTTTTGATTGCGTACACACAAACAAGTTTAATGGGCCGAAAGTGAACGGCCTTGAACGATCTGTGCGAATGTAAGTGACGTTTACGATAACCACGTGAAGCGGGGAGGGCTATTGTAACTTTACTGTGATCGGGACAAATCAGTACTCACTCATACGTGTATTCATGAATAGAAAGGGAAAGAAAGTTATGGCTTAGAAACATCTGTTTGTGTCATTAGATGTTGGGTAGAGTTATCGCTTATTGCGGATCTCTCACCTGCTTTGGTCAGATAGATGCCATGTTTGAAAAAACATCTGTACGTTCTTATATATTTTTTTTCTTCCATAGTCCCTTTAAATTTACAGATAATTATAGATCCTCAGGCGAATCTATTTACAAATTATTTTTCTATTTCCTGTAGCGCCGCTACATTATATACAGGTGTCGGGTTGTCACTAGGAGGTGCCTGATCACCTAGCCCTGGTGACAAGTGCGGATTGTTCGAGTTAATAACCTGGACAATCGTTCCAGGGCGGCGTTAATATCTGTCTCCATTTATGATAGGTATGTGCCCCGACAATGCACTATGTTCAAGAGAAGAGGTACAGAGGTTTCATAAAGAATAAGGCCAGTTTTCAGAGTTCGAGCGGGAGCCCAGCAGCGTCACAGGTACAAGTCGTCAGAGGGTCTGCAAGGAGGCTAAAATACGGGGTGACAGACTCAGGGGCGATGAGGAGAGAGTGGTAACTGACGAGGAGTCCAAGAGACTGACTTCCAGGGCCAGTGGCCCTGGCGTAAAGCGTCACCGAGTAAAAGCGGATGAGGAGACTCAGAGGCTGATGAGGAGACTAGACTTAAAGGGCCAAACGCCCTGGTTTAAATATTGTTTCTGCTTGGGGGGGGGGATGGCCTTGGCCAGCGTGAGAACATGTGACCGCTGACCCTTCACGTGACCTTTCGAACCCTAAAGGACTGTTTATGACTGTTTTATGGCTGCTAGATGGTACCCCTGCACACCTGCGCCGAGGCACGTGACCGATAGAGATGCACTAAAAGGGTTGCCAAGTTTACGACTGTTTATGGCATGCCAGGTGGTACCCCTGGCCCCCTGGCTCTTTGGCCGGTTTGTACCTGTCTGTTTATGACTTGTTTTGCTTCCGAGTTTTATTGCTTAGCACTTTACAATGATTTACATACACTTAGTTCCTGTTATTTTACTTTTGCTTACAATATATATGCACCAGAGTATAGGGTGATTTAACTTATGTAGTTAGCCGTCGCTACAACAGGTTTTGTTATTTTATAAAAATTATATAATGAATAAACAAGTATAATGATACACATTATACGTGACTGGACTAACGTGACTAATAAAGGTGATGGGGCTCACCTTTTTGATCAAACTTAAAACTAACTTATATACTAATTCTTAACCTAATTTTCCCCCGACAGTCTGTTGCCATCGATGCGGGAGGGGCAGTGGGGTCATAGTGTTGGGTTGGTTAGGTGCTGCAACGAGTCAAAAAACGTGATGTGTCTCCGGCGGACTCGCCTACCGACGGCACACCAAGCAACGGGTGCAGGTCAGCGTTCTCGAGAGAGGTATGTCTTACAACTTTTCGCATGATCCCATTCTGGAAATTTTGGAGACATTAGGCTGTATTGTCAGTCAAGTGGGTAAATAGCGGGACACCGTACATCAGAGCTGGCCGGAGGACACACGTTCTTAGTAAACAATGATTACTTATATGCATTATCAAGTAGTAGACAACGTTTTCGAGCAGAAGAAACTAGGGTCAGGACATTTACAATTTGCCTATAGATCATTTAATTGGTGCTAAATGCAGATGTTTAAGCAACAGCTTTTTACGTTTTTTTTTCCATTAAAATAAAACTCCTAAATATCTCTGTTGGAAAGAAGTGTTGATAAGAGGTATTCATATTACTCTATGCAACAGAGAAACGGTGCAAATTTGGTATGGAAAATGTCTTCTAAAAATGCGCTCATACAATAAATTGCTGTATTGTTAGTTTGGTTGTTTTACAACACACAGTAAGAATCTTTTTTCAATCGAAATGGTCCTGACATGCACTGGTCTTAGGAACTTCTGACTCGTTCGGTGTGACAACCTACTATACCGACCTAGTAGGAGCCCGGAAAGCTGCTCTTGACTCGCAAACTGACAGAAGTGACACAATGCCACAACGATGGAAGGAGGTTTGGTACGTGTCAGACCAAAACCAACTTATTTCAATAGAGCATCCAGTTGATAACATGCATTGTTTCTTATTTGAAGTTAAATAAAGATTATTAAAAAAACAATATCCGGCTTAAAGATCGGTACTGAATTTAAAGTCTTCACACGAGTTATCAAATATCCTAATTACAATTAACCTTTCATCTACAATTATTCAATTTAATATTGTTTTAGGGATTTTATTTTGATCAGTATTATCTATTATTGAATGCTTCATTAGTTATGGTCCAGTTTGGCTTAGTTCTCACTTTTATACAACGTTTTGCCCTATCTTCTTAAAAATCATTGATCTACTACACTGCCGTGAGAATTGCAGTTTATCCAGGGTCATTTTGAGTCTACTGCTTGCATGAAGTTAAAAGAAACTGGCAGTAACGCGTGAAGAAACCAACTCTGAAATATTTATTTCCTACGGGCAATACTAACTATCGTAGCCTCTGTGGGTCTTTTCACGTCAAGTTAACTTGACTTTCTGGTAGGGTACTTGGAAGTTCAGGGCAGGTAAAATTTTTTCGGGGTCATTTTCAGTGACTATATTACCCCCACCAGAGAGTTAAAGTATCTGTATGTGTAGTAGGCCTGTGAAGATACGCCAGCTATAAATACGGGGCTGAAGTTAGCCGAATTTTGAAATTTGAAACATTCACGATTGACCAAACTGTATAAGAACTCTTTTTTTAAAATGATTTATTAAAAATATAAATTGGATAGCATAATTTAACATTAAGCAAATTTATGAGATTATACCAAATGAGAGGCACTAAGCTAAAGCTTACAGAGTAAATCCGGTCTTGCTAATGGATTTCTCGTTAGCTGAATGTTTGTCGAACACGTGCATACAACACTCAAAACCTCTTCCCTAAACAATAAATAATCATAATTAATTATATGTATATATATATATATATATTTAGGGTTTATTCATAACCAGAATCCCTCATGTTTCACCCCTATGTTTGTCTGTCTTTGCAAGATTCCGGTAAAAGCTGGAGATATGAAAGTAGGTGTCAGTTTACATTAGGAAGATATGAAAAAAATACTCACTTCCACAAAATATGATTAAGTAATATTAATTAATTACTTGGAACTAAAAACGATATATTTTTCCATAATTTTGAGAGGGACACCAAATTAATAATCTTGACCTAACAATACGTAATTTGTTTTCTCATAAATCACAATTGCAATAAGTCATTAACATCGTGTTTGGAACTTTAACTTAATCAGTGTTTTTCAAAGACATGTTTTTTCGCATGGTAGTTCAGTTTAGTAAGATGATGCAAAAAATAAAAGCAACCCCATAAAACACAATGAAGGGATGTTATTAAACGACTTGGTAATTATAAAATAAATATATTCCAAACATATTTAGTAGAGTGTCCGATAACAGCTATTGGCGTCTCAATTAATATACGGTGGAGTAACGATTAACCTCTCCGGTCTGTCCCGTTCAATGACCTTAAAATTTATAGCATTCATAAGTAGCATACGTTCATGCAAATTCGCTTGCTGAATTTTCAAAATGTATAAATTTGTAAAACTTAAAGTAAAATTATCAATTTTTTTAGCTATTAAATAAAGTAACTATTAAACATGAATTTCTCGCTAATTTAGATATGTTAACAATCAGCTAATAAATAATGCGTTGCTGTTATAAGTAGTAAGGTTTTTCGTCTCCTTTTTGTTTTAAAATTCAAAATCTCATTGTCTGCGAGGTACTCTACCCCAATTACCGCATATAATCCGGGACCCTAATGCTCTTAATGTTGTTTTTATGCTAAATTATACAAAGAAAATTAATTATTATTATTACAGCGAGTATATTTGCGAATTAACACTCCGGATCGATAGGTTGTTGTGGGTATCCTCTACCTGCCTAACATAATTCGCTAAGATGCGTAGGTCGGCAGATAATACCATGTAACCTGGTGTCATGGCTGTGTTCTCACCTGGAGACGGTCTTGTGTTCACATTGTTTTCCTAACCACTAAATGGCGATTCATTGCCGAGATCATTTCCCAGTGGGCTCCCCTGAGATAAATCTTCATTTCCCTTTCTTTATTTAGACTAAGGGTGTCAGTTGGCACGTCATTTACTTCTGGATCACCTCTGCATGTGTGCTTATGGAGTTAAAGTAACCAAACCCTACAGTTTTTTTTATCTGGAAAAAACTCATTGTGTCTAAGTAGTTAAGGATTATAAATATGTTTCGACGTGAAAACAACAATAAATATTTAGTGTAATATCAGTATTACTAGTAGAATTTCTCTAGTTTATTCACTTCCCCCTCTACCGCAAGCTTTGTCCACTAGTTTTTATTAATTCCATTCCTCTCCCTGCATCCAAGATAGTACGCTACTTAGACTTCCATCTCGACAAACGGCTGACCTGGAACCCACATACGAGGCTAAAAAGACAAGAACTAAACGGATATTTTCGACAACTGTACAGACTACTTCAAAGGACATCCCATCTCTCAATAGAAAATAAATTACTAATATACAAAATTATACTTAAGCCAATCTGGAGCTATGGGGGACAGCAAAAAAGTCGAACATCCAGCGTATCCAATCCTTTCAATCAAAAGTCCTGAGAACAATAGTAAATGCCCCTTATTACGTAAGAAACAAAACCCTTCATAAAGATCTTAATATACCTTACATTCTTGAACCCTCGAGGGAGGTGACAATCATGTGGATTTGGGAGGTCTCTGGGCTGTTTGTAAATACTATAGGAACGAGCGAGTGAACGAAAATTGTAAATATGGTATGAATGAGAACATTTATCACAATTACTTATTGCCTAATAAGGCAGATTGTAGTTTTAGCACAATAAAGAAGTTTCAATATAATAATAAAAAGTTTATTCAATTTTCTGTTTTCCTTACTTTTGAGTTGTGTTGTGATTTCTCAACGGGTTCTTTTCTACATATTATTATAAAAAAATTGATGTTCCAAGTGTTTCTATTGCTACACTACATTTCTAACGTTAAACTAGTCTATATATATAATCGGATGTTTCGAAGAGATGACGTCCAACTGTAGAGTACAAATTAACGTTCCAGTAACGTTTGGTATGTTACCAGAATAACGTAGAATAGAGAAATTAGTGTAAGAAGGGTAAACGATTTGGAATATAAAAATATGTTTTCATGTGTTAGGTCCAAATTGTGCTAACTAAGCCGATCTACCAAGTTTTCAGTACGGATTTAGTGCACACACATAATTATATACATTATTAAGCTAACGTTCGCTTTTTTACTGCATTTTTTAACTAACTAATTTTGTATTTAACAGATTCGTTAACTTGTATAATAAACACTAAGATTCCTAGCCTTTAACTTTTCTGTAAAACCAGAAGTTGAAAATTTTCAAAATGCATTTTTTTTTTGTTTTTTTTTTTCTCAGCTCTCAAACTTATAAAAAATAGGATGTGGGAAAATAAAGGAAAATTATTTAGGGCTGATGACTAAACTTCAAAATGTTTATATTGTTATCACTTATTATTAAGACTTGAGTGTTTGGTTTCTTAGGAACGAAGCACAGGACAAAATAAAAATGTGTCGGTAGAAAATATATAAAATTCATCATCTGTATATAAATAATTAGTTCATAGTATATAAAAAAAATAAAACTCTCGAGAGAAAATTATTTGTCTCGTATTCCCCAATTAGTTAATTTATCCACGTGCTTTGTATAAACCAATCCTCTGCATACTGTTACCTAATATTCTTAAATTAAATTATCATTAATCCGCGATATTATATTAAGGATACGTCGCTTCTAATAAATATAACCCATGAAATTACATTAGCATTATTCATTTACATTCTTGACTTATTGCTATTTATTGAGATCACCATCAGGCCAGACGTCGTTGAATGAATGATTTAAACCAGTTGTCGGCACTGGAAGAAACATCGATACTAGTTTCCTAGAAGGATGGAGTGTTGAATGCCTTGATAACTTTTAAGAGGATTAAGATAGATATTTGAGTTGGGCAACGACTTGTTGGAGGTCTTGCCTGATTTTAGTGTGAGGAGATTGGCTGGAAAATAATTGGTTGAAAACGGATTGTTGGGGAAAGAAATATGACCAACAGGAGAGGTCTTTGGTTTTGATGAGAGAAAATTTGAGGAGAAGGCCATTTGGAGTGAGAGTCCGTTGCAGAAGATAACGACTTGTGAGTGAATTTCGGTTGGACAAGGTGGATTTTAAACTGAGTTAGGTTGCCAGTGGTTTTATAAATGGATTCATGTTCTGGGTTCCTCAAACCTTCTTGCTGCGTTCCCACGCCTCGTTAATTATATAATTTCCTGAGTCAACTAAAGAGCTAGGGTGGGTTCAGAAAGACTTAAGAGACGCATGGTTCTCAAGAATGGAGAGGATATTGGCGGTAAGAAAATCAACCATATGATTGATAGAGGTGAAGGAATATAACAGGTCCCCTTGAGTGGTCTCTAGATCAGATTGGATGGTCTTGAACCTTAAAGACTGAGGTACGATACACCTATAGGAATATCACCTTCGTTGGATTGCGGAAGAAGAAGGAGAAAAAAGAAGGACCGTGTCAGCAACGAGATCCTAAGAGAGGATCTACAAGTGCTGTACATCAAAGCCTAACTGGAAGAGAGACAACCGCGATTGTTCTTAATGGCATTTGTGTCGTATCACTCAAGAACGGAAGGTCAAGGGGTGTTTAGAAGAAGGATACTTAGAAGATACAGAAGGAAAGAGAGCACTTAGAAGACCAAGCCTTATGTACCGGCATCACGTGAAAAGGTTGGGAAGTCAATGCCTCCAATGAAAAGAAAGGCCCTTCAGAGAGTTCAGAAGACCGAAGCAAGCATTACCTTAGGCAGAAACCCACCTCTACAAGGGTAGAAAAAGAAGAAGAAAAACATTCTGAGAGCTGAAGTAACGCAATTCAACAACAAATATGCCTGAGGACAAAACGATTCCTTTGTTAAAACTTAGAGCATAGGGAGGTTCTTCGACCCCGCACTCCAACTAACCTGTAATCAATGCTGATTGCCGGAAGGTCCCTTACCTCTGCTGTAGTCACGGATATTTGACAGTTAATGTGCAGCAACTTCCAAGTAACGGCACAGTTCACTAAGCCTAGTCCAGCGAATGACAGTGTCTTGTTCCAGGAATGTGGCAAGTACTTCAGCACGTAATCAACTCAATAGAAATAGAACACTTTATAGTCCTGACTTTGGAGTATTCATATGAAAAATATTTTTCCCCTTTCTACAATTTGATAGCCTTTTATTCAAAATTATTTCAATAGTAGGGAAAGGTTGAAGCTCGTGGAGGTATCATTGCTTATGTGAATCACATCACTTTGCACATTAGCGCTTACGCCTTATATTTAATGAAATTTGATTTATTTAATTAATCTGGGAATGCCAACATTTTTCATGGTGTAATTTGCCGAAATGGAGGGTTCAGCGTTTTTTGAAAATAGAGTGAGGGGTGATTTTTCATGATATTTTGCTACAGTTCTCTAATGTGGCAAAGAAGCATCTCTTCGCAGCACAATTTGCAATTGCAGGGCTATGGGGTGTAACACATAGTCAATAACTCTTATAATACGATATACATATTTTAAATATCATATATCTGTTTCGTGTATCTCCTACATTTATATAATAAATAGTACTCGTCACCAAAAATACGATTAAGTGTCTTTAATGAAATAATAAAAAAAAATAATTGTTTTTCTATCGCATTGAATATGATGTAAAATGTTATTTGTGTTCTCAAATTTAATTCAACTCATATTTTTTGTTGAGGCATGATGTTTTGCACATTAATTAAATATATCGACGCCTTCATTATAATTATGTAATATATGTACTTTGTCTTTTTCGATTATAATCACAAAGAGGTATTAAAATTGTTTGGGCAACTTTAACTCAACCCGTAGAATCATGGATATTAATACCAACTTCATGAAATAAAAGTCAGAATCATTTATAAATTAATTACTTTCTATTAAGTACATGGTATCACTAAAAAAAAAAATTTCGATGTCAATTATATGTATTAAATATTTGTATTAGCACAACTAATCTAATGTACACGAATATGGAGGGGATAAAAAAAAGTAATCCATTTAAGAGGGATAATGGCATATTCCATTATAATTGAAACATCAAAATGTATGATATTATTTATAATAAGTTTTCTATTTTAAATATTATTAGTAGAAGAAACACTGTAGAGAAGGAAGCGTATATTGACGTTTTTGACCGTAGGTTTGAGGATCCCGAAGTGAGAAAGAAGCTGATGAGGCTGATAAACACGGACGTTATAAAAATAATGGACAAAGACTTCATGAGTAACTTGCAGAATAAACTTTATCAATGCTATTGGGAAGCATTTGACAATCGCCTTGCTGATAGAAGGGTAGGCAATATGACAACATTTGTGTATTTGATATCAACTTAGTAACTGTGGGCAGGTTTTTTTGGTAATCATATATATTTTTAATAATGAATATTAGGGACAAACAACTCTTCTTCGTTTAAGAGATCATCGTAATATGAGATATTTTTATGTTATTAAATATCGTTTATTTGTTAAAAGATTATATACCCAAAATCTAATAGTTAATCATAATGGAGGCTATTATTAAAACTATTATTATTTAAGTATTTAAACTTTTTTTTTCAAAATCCATTTTTCAATATGTAGCTATAGAGGCAAAAAACGTTTTCACATCAAGTTTAGTATACCGAATTCCTTCCGGTATTTTTCAATACGAGTGTAGCTATGTGACAGTACAACATAAGAAGCATTATTATAAGCCTACTAAAACTAAATACAAAGACGGATGAAACGGTTAGGTGGTTTGGATGACTACTCGTATTTGTGTAATAGTTGTAATAAAGCGCATTCGATGAAAATATCTTCAAAATTCTCTGTCAAATCAGGAGTATCTGTTTTGTTTTTTAAATATTTTTTTATTTTTTGTCACGATTTATTTAATTATTTGTTCATTACATTACATGGAAAATTTCACCGAAAAACAGACCAAAGGTCTGTGGCCTAATGTAACCTAATAATTGAAGTGTTGATATCTCTAGAGTATGTTTCTAGATATTTCGGCAATCTCCAATCAATATCCAATGATTATATAATAAACCTTATTCTAGTTGCATTAATTACAAAAAAATTTCAAGTAGCAATGGGAGTTGCAACGGAGGAAGACCCTGGCTTTGGATGGAATACAGCCGATGGATGACAAATCTCTAGATCGTCACCCAGTAATTACAGTGCGGAAGCATGTCGACAAGGCGATGGAAACCATTGGTTTTAAGGTATTTAATAGCCTTAAGCTCAGTGAAAATATAAAATATTTCACAAACAAAATAGTTTGGTTTTTTGTAAGGAGAGCTGTGAGTCAATTCTGTGGCTACTAACTTATTCAGTTAATTCAGTATTTTCTACATTTAAAAATGATTTCAAGAAAACTATTTTAATATTATTTTTGAATATTTGGTTGGGCCCAGTGGTGTGTCATCCCATGTTTAAGATTATTTAATAAATTATACTTTTTATGGTTCAAATTCATTTTTTAGTCGCTGTTTTTTTTTTGTATCATTTTTATAGTTTTATCTCGAATTCCAAACAGAAGACACAGATAATATCATGCTTAGACTACAAATATATTCTTTTAACATATCCCGGTGTAATACTGCCTACTATTAAATATCCTTTATTTACAGAAGCCGTATCAAACGAGAAGTAGTATGGCTGAGGACTATGAGCAGTTCATGGTCGAATCGTATCGATCCTATGTAGATAATGAGAAATCTGATTCATCAGATGAAAAAGAAGAACTCATAGATTTGAAAGAACTTGAATCACAAAGAAAGAAACTCGATGTCAAATTTATGGGCGATAACAGCCTGTCCAACATCATGTCAGAAAATTTCTATCGGAAAATCAAATATGAGCCTCCATTGATCAAGGATTTGAGAGCTGCTCAAGTAAGTCAAAAATTTCGAAATTAAGTTTTTTTGCGGTAATTATTATAATTAATAAGTTATTAGAGCCATTAACGTTTATGTAAAATTTCATGGGCTCTTGAATCGCGCAAAAATTACATCTCCTTATTTTTACTTAAAATGGAAAAAGTAAATAATTTAATATCTCCGAAGTGAAACGTCTGGGGTTTTACTAAAGGATGTTGTTTTTAATACTGTTAGTACAAACTAGACTTGAAATGTTTTGGGGCAACATTTCATAAGGGTATTCTTCATCAATTTTTAGCCACATAAAATGATTTTGACATGACCGGATAGAACCTAGGACTTCCTAGTCAACGGTCGGGGATTTCTCTATCTCTGTATTGTTGCCTTATTACCACCTATATTGCAACCTTGCAATATACATATATATACCTTGCAACATATATAAGTTAATGTTTATCGAACGAAAAACTAAAAAAAATTGGTAATAAGAACAAGCTAGAAAGTTGTCACAAGCCTGCTTTATTCA
Source organism: Acanthosoma haemorrhoidale (assembly GCA_930367205.1). Classification (NCBI taxonomy): domain Eukaryota; kingdom Metazoa; phylum Arthropoda; class Insecta; order Hemiptera; family Acanthosomatidae; genus Acanthosoma; species Acanthosoma haemorrhoidale. The sequence goes on from OV884012.1 coordinate 25,995,510, forward strand.
ATCCGATATTCCTCTATATATATATATGTTATTAAACATGTAATTAAACAAAAATCCAAGATCTTAGTCCTAAAATAATACAATGGTCCTTACGCGCTACACTTATAACGATACACAGAATTTGGCTTACACACTAGCTTACCTCCACCTTATCACTACATACAAGCTAAAACCCTTAAAACTATATTCATTCCATCCTCATATGCTCCCGCATTTACCGTTATAAAACCAAACACTCCTAAAACGTAACAGCATAGACTAAAAAAAACAATACTTCTGTGGGAAAAATCACAAAACTATTTACCATGTTCCTCGCGTGTATCGGGCGATGACACTCCAGCTCATCCCTGATCTACAACCTCTCCCCCTGGTGGAAAGAGTTTTTGTCGATCTGGCGATATGGCGATCTGCCATTTCCGGCACAAATCTTTTGTAATAATTGAGCATCACCAGAAGACGCCGGATCCCCTTTACATCTGTGGGCACCATCATCCTTCTAATCACCTCGACCTTCGTAGAGTTTGGCTTAACTCCCTACAGTGAGATGGTGTGGCCCAAAAAATTATTCTTTCCTGTCCCAACAGACTTCACCAAGGACAGTTTTTATCCTAATTCGCGGACTCTTTGAAATACACTTCTTAGGTGCTCAATGTGCTCTGCCTCCGTTCTCTTAGACGACGGTCCCGTCCGATGTCAAAAGAATCCGACGACTTCTAGGAACGCTAAATTTCTATAGAAGATACATAGGCACATTTATTCAGGCACAGACACCCCTGACCGACCTGCAAACGGATACTTTTACTTGGAAGGGCCACAAATGGGTAACCGTCGTTGTTCTATTCAGTAAGGTGGCCATGGTATACCCCGTCCGCGAAAAGTCGTCAGAGGCCGTATTAGGACCGCTGCGCAGGTGGTTTCAATTTACGGGGTCCCCGATCGAATAGCATCAGATAGATGGTGGCAGGGAATTCGACAACGCCGACATAAGAGAGCAGAAGAAGTTACTGGATGTCAGATGGCAAGTCAACACCCAAGGACACCTAAAGAGCAGGGGTGGAATTGAGCGTCTCCACAGTACCCTGGGGGATCATCTCCACGTCTATCATACCGAAAAGGGGTTGAAGCCGGCTGAGGCTAAGCCACTAGCGGTGATAGCTTATAATCACTCCATACACACGGTTACGGGGTTCTCACCCTTCGAGATTATTTTTGGCCTCCGGAGACGTCACCGAGACACCAGAGGAACGGGGGAGGGAGATGGCCACACTGCTTGTCAACAACCGCGCGGAGTTGGGGAAACTCTGGGGGAAGGCATACGCGAGGATTACGGCCAAAAAACGTAAGAGAGTGGTGAGGTAGAACGTGGACGTCAAACCCATCGCAGGTCGCGTCACAATAGGGACCACCGTATACCGAACATCGAAGTGGGGTAAAGAGCTGATCCGTTACGAGGGCCCCTTTAGGGTGGTCGCGATTCGCGAACACAATATCGTAACCATACAGAGTGTTCGCGAACCGTGGAAGCGCAGGTACGTGCATGTAGAGCAGCTGAAATGAAATGATCATAAATCTATATCAGCGAATGTATTGTGAACAAGATCGAATAGCGTATTTATGATATAGAGCAGTTTTCTTTTTGTTTGTTCGTTTAGTTCTCATTTGTACTATTTTCAGTCTGTGTATGAAGGTTTCTATTTTTATTTAAATTTATGATGTAAGGCAATAATTTATTGTCCACCAAGAGTACATAGCTGTTAAGTTCCCGAAGGATGGTCGGGAACTCGCAGGGGGGAGTTAAATTCAGAGGCAGGTCTGTATTGGAAAGTAATGCGATCATGGGACGTAAACATCCCATGATTCCATATATGTCGGATTACAGAGAGAAATAAAGGCGTTGGTGAATAACTTATGTATATATTTAATTAAGTTAATGCTTATCGGCTTTCGAATTATAAAACAAAGGAAAAAAAAGGTACAGAGAAACAACACGCATGAAAGTTAGAACTAGACTGTTTATTTCGAGTCTATAACCCTGTATATTTACATTCGGGATGTTTACATCCCGACGTCCGGGGATTAAGGTTGAGTACTGATCGGGTAAGCTTAACTCCCCCTTGCCAGTTTACGCACACCTCCCCGTAAACTATAAAGTCTAAATTAAGGACGACTTAGGCAATTTACGATCTCTCTCCTAATCGTACTAGGGAGCGAAGGCCAGCTCAAACAGTACACAACCCCTTACATTCGTTCGTATTCCTAAGACACTTATAGTGCAAATAGAACGCTGCCTCCAACACTGCAGCCACTAGTGACAAAATCAAAACAAACAAAAAAAATTACAAGTTTATTACTCACAGAAAACAATGTCATCTTACACACTACGCTAAATCAATAATTCTACACAGCCTGTGTACATTCTAAAAAAGCAACAAAAGGAACTACAAAAAAAAAAAACTTCTACAAATGGTACAAAGTGTACTTATGTATACCATACCAATTTGGCTACGTGCAGAAGCGAGGACACTCCAACTCAATCATGGCCTGCAACCTCCCCCCCTGGTGGGAGTATTAACTGTTCGACGTGGACGGTCCTCCGTTTCGTCGGAGGTCTTGTCCTCTCGATGGTGACGATGTACCGCGACTTCCATCTTCCAAGGTGCTCCCTGATCACCACCACCTTGAATGGACCCTCGTATCTGACCGATTCTTTGCTCCTATTAGAGCCAATTTTACGATATACAATGGTCCCAATTTTAAGGTCCCCCATTTGTTCCCGGACTTTGAGTTTTACCCGAGCCACTCTCTTGACCTTGTCCCTCACGATCCTGTCACGAACTTTGCTCCACAGTTTGCCTAGTTCTAAGTGAGCACTTAACATTTGCTCCGCCATTCCCTCGTCCACCACCGTCTCTGTCCCGTTCCGGCGCCTCGCGTGCAGTCCGAAGAGGATCTCGAACGGCATAAACCCCGTGGGAGTCAGCCTTCGACTCGCGTACGCCACCGGTCGCTCCCCGCCATCTCCCTCCTGCGACAGCACCGCTCCCAATGCATACTCACTTGCGTCGGTGGTGATAGTGAATAACTTCTCAAAATCGGGAAACGCCAGGATTGGTTCCTCTTGCAGTCGAGCAATGCATTTTCGAAGGTTTTGCTCCATAATAGGTGCAATCACTACCCGCGCCCCTTCTGCAGCAGGTTACTGATGGGTACGAGATACTCTGCCATGTCTGGCACAAAACGCCGATAGTAATTAAGCGTACCTAAAAGTCGCCGAATGCCCTTGACGTCTTTTGGCACCACTATCTTCAAAATTGAGTCGACTTTCACAGAATCCGGCTGGACTCCCTCCCTCGAGATCGTATGCCCTAAAAAGTTGATTCGATCCTCTCCCAGCGATGATTTTTCCATCGACAATTTTAACCTGAATTCACGCAATCGTCAGAACACCCTCCGGAGATGTTCAATGTGTTCAGATTCTGTTCGGCTGAAGATCAACAGATCGTCCATATAAATCTGGCATACCGCCTCGTCAATTCCCCTCAGGATTTCGTCCATCAATCGCTGGAAAGTAATCGGAGCGTTCTTCAAACCAAATGGCATCCGAGTGAACTCATAGTGCCCCCTCTCGAAAGTAAACGCTGTTTTGTGTTGATCGGTAAGGCTCATTTTGATTTGATGGTACCCTGCTTTCAAATCTAAGGTGCTGAAGATTGTGGCTCCATTCAGTCTGTCAAGAATGTCCTCAAAACGGGGAATCGGATATTTCTCATCCGTTGTGTTCTCATTTAATTTTCTAAAATCGACGACGATTCTATATCTCTCCTACTCCTCTCCTGATTTACTCTTCTTTCGTACTGCTCACAGAGGACTATTATACGGTGATGTGCTATCCACGATTATACCCTGTCGTCTTAAGCTGTCGATTTCTGTCCGGATAAGTTGGCGGAGTGCCTGTGGATATCGTCTCTCCTTCACGTACGTTATTCGGTCAGATTTTAGTGGGATTTCATGTACTGTCTTTCCCGTTGCCCCTAGCATATCACCCTCCACGTAAAAAATATCTCCGAACTCCCTCCGTAAGCTTTCCCTCCAGTCCACCACTTTCTTGACTGCCCCTATCCGCGCACTCCCACCTCTTACGGTCCCCTGACATTGATAAGTTACCCCCCCCCCCCCAACTTGATCCACCACTCCTTTCCCTTGTTCTCTACAAGCGCGCCTAACCGTCCCAATAAGTCACACCCCACTATTATTTGATACTCGCGCGGCATGTACTCCACAATATGTAAGTTAATATTGCCCTTTTTTTTCACCCATTTCTCTAAATTCACGACCGCCTTTCCTGCCACTTCACAGGGGCCACCCAGGGTAATTAACTTGCACTTACACACCTTGACCTGGAGTGCCCTCTCTCTCCACAACCGCTCCAACGGACCGCGTGACAATATGGTATTGGTGCTACCTGTATCCACCAAGCACCTCTCTCCCCCCTCGACTCTGATTATTGGCAACTCGCACAGTATCCCTCTCACTGTATTACACTTTAGGGTGCGGGGTCCGTACCTGGGTCTCGCCACCCTGAACCTCATTTCGCCTGCCGCTCTCCTGTCCCTACCGGTCGTTGGTGTTTCGATTTTTTTTTCCAATTCGGTTTTGGGACCCTGGTTCTCCTGTACACTATCCGGCTCCATTCTCCCTCATCCTCCTGTATCCTTGATTCCTCCTCCCTAGCGCTGGTGTCAATCATGACTTGGGCACATTCGAGGAATGAGCGCTCATTAGGGAATACCTCTTTTCTCCCTGTAATCTTCGCGAACTGTACCTTCAGTATAGTAGCAGAAATCCCATATGCCCTCTACCTCTTCGATGTTCATTGTCTCTCTCATTTTCTTCGTTATTTGGTTATAATGGGCTAGAAGACCTGCGGTATATTGGACGCTACTCTGCCTTGATGATTTTGTCTCCCGGAACATCTGAAAAATATCTTCTCCGTGGGTCCATCGCCCTCCTCCATATGCTTTCTTTAGCCGCATCTTCACCGTTTCCCACGATGTTTCCTCATCCGCTTGGATCTGGTTGAGAATACTTCTCTTGACCCGACACTTCAGGGCCGCTCTTAGTGACTCTGCATCCCTGGGGTCCAGAAGATTTTCCTCTGATTTTGCTAGGATTAATGCAGTGAGGCGATCTCCTCCCTTCAGAAAGTGATTAAGTTCTCCTAATTCGCCAGTGAACCATTCCAGCTCTGAAATTGCCTTTCTCAGATCTTGAGTGTTCATCGCTTTCACTCTCATCAACACAAGATCGGTAGCATGAGCTTCTGGCAAAACGCCCACCCTTCTCGTTGCTACATGTTCCACGCCATCCGCTACATATAGAACAGGTGGTCGTAGCACGCCTCCTTCCGCCATTCTTTCTTCTCTATCCACTCTTCGATTGAACACGGCCAAAAGGAGAAGAAAAAAAAATAGGACAGACGTTGCTTAGTTTTCTTCCCACTCCACGAATCCCGGGTTTTGGCATGAGTTAGTGCTTATCGGCTTTCGAATTAGAAAACAAAGGAAAAAAAAAGTACACAGAAACAACACGCATGAAAGTTAGAACTAGACTGTTTATTTCGAGTCTATAACCCTGTTTATTTACATTCGGGATGTTTACATCCCGACGTTCGGGGATTAAGGTTGAGTACTGATGCTGCCCGGAGTTTAACTTATATATATATATATTATATGTAAATGCTTGAGTAATCTTTCTCACCCATTTAAAAACATTTTGTAGGTGAGGGGCTGTCTTATTAAAGTAATAAAAGTACTGGTTAAGAGCTAATTTAGTAAAAGGAGGAACTCTCCTTTGGGTTCAGCAAAGTTCACCGTTTGTGGGAGATTGTCATTATCGGATGCTGAAAGTACTTTGACGTTTGCTGTCATAGCTCTCAAGCTGTCTCCCCTATCACAATTCAGTATTATTCCTGCTTAAAAATAATCTCTGCATTTTGTTTATTTATACATCTGATTTAAAATTTTTACAATGTTTCAGAGCGTCAAGGATTTGTACAGCATAGCGGAGAAACTGTTGAAGCATGAGAGAGACTGTCAACCACTTACTGAAGAATACATCAATTTAGAAATTAATGCGGAGGAAGTGCCTCAGCCTACATGAAGAACGGAAATAATTTACTTTATTTAAAGTGAAACAAAAATGTGATTGGAATGTAGATAAAGCTTATTTGGTCAAGTGTGGCTTTGATAATATCACTTTATTCTTACTGAAGCACTTATGTTAAATTGGCATATTTTCAGTCAAGAGTTTAGTTTATTTTGTTTTCGGTGATCTTATGGCAAAATCGATTTTTATTTATGAATATTGTTTGTTTTTTCTAGGATTAGGTGTATGAATCTAATTTTTTTTTTTTTTTTTTTTTTTTTTTTTTCTTAGCTCTCAAACTTATAAAATAGGATGTGGGAAAATTATTTTGGGCTAATGAGTGCCTTTCACTAAGGGGAGTCCCCCATTTGAAGGATGTATGAGAAGGATATAGGGTGTGGAACGCCTAAAGGAGGCGGGTGGAATCAGGAAGGTAGTGAGAGTCTACCGAGGGTGGAGCCTAGGGGTACCTAGGCAAGGGTTTGTAGTCGGCCAGGTCAAGCCTGGCCAGCCCCAGCAGGGGCCTGAAATAAGTCGGCCTCTCGGCCGGAAGGTCGACCCTGCTTAAACAGGTCGATGGGGTCTTGTAGCTTCGGAGATCGGCCTCGATCTCTTGGCTGGGTGTTGATCTTCAGTCTCCGTCAGGGGGCTAGGGTTCGATCACGTCCATCTGTCTCCAGGCTTCAGCGGTCCAGCAGTGCTTCCATCTGACGGGCATTGGTGGTGGTTGAAGGTCGGAGAATAGTGGGTTGTGGCTGTGTCGAAGTGAGTCAAAAAATTTGATGTGTCTTCTCTTGATGAAATCTTGAATGGTGAGCACTTCAAATTTTTTATGCATCTCGTCTGCCTTCATTCGGTCGAACGGGGTATGTTTGAGGGAGGTGCGGAGAACTCTGTTCTGAAATTGCTGGAGCGTTTTGAGAGTGTTAGTTTTGTTCTATCTAATTTTGTTCATTATGAAGGATAATCATTGAACCAGAATCCGTTTAACGGGAACGGAATTTTATCCAAATACTGAGAATTATTATTCTTTATTGTATTTTTATTTTTTAAAAGTTTTAATCATTGTATAAATTAAACCTGATTATAAAGCCTGAAATTAGATGATTTGCCCTGAATGAACCGTAACAAATGTCTAAGCACAATAATATTGCTAAACTAATTAAAAACAACTATGATGCATTTCACACATACTATGAGTAGGCAGTGTCTGCCCAAACGAATGATTTTCAATTAAAATTTCAACGTGCGACATGCAAATAGATTAGAATTGTTCTGAAGTCTATATTTTAATAAAATGTAAATTTTTTGTAATACAGGAGTTATTAAAAAAAAAAAAATATTAACATTCGGTAACATTATTAACATTCTCTCTCACCCTCTCTCTCTGTGCCGATGTTTTCAGCTTAACTCGAACCACTGCTTCCTTATTTAATTAGCTCTGCTCCTTCTTTTGCCCACCAGATCTAATCTCGGCGCTGAAGGACTATACAACTTTCCTAATAAAGACTACTTACTGTACCTAGTCCGTTAGCCTGCCTAACTCATCGGAAGGCGCCTCTTCCATGCATACAACGGCTTTTGGGGCCCTACAAACTTACCAATCAGTGTCTCCCTCAGCGTTCCAGTCCACCTCTTTTAAGTTCACACTCGCCCTTAGAACCCGGAAGTTTTTCACCTACCTTCATATCCGAATGTGAACTCGTGGTCATTTCAAAACCACATAACATACCTATCTATGCCTAGCCTATGCACTTCACCTCCTGGACATCTTGCAATGTCGGAGCTCACCTTCTAAGACCTTATAGAGTCAGATTTATAACAAGAGTTAAGCTAGCCACCGACTAGGCCGCCAGCAATGGTCAAAGACCATAGGTTGATCTCTTTCTGACGCCCACAGGCGAGGGGACGTGCCCAACACAAGGTTCTGTCCAGTGAAATAGCCTCTATTTTTTCTCGTCACCCCACAATTTTTATATTATTCTAAAAAAGTTGAGCGCTTTCATCTATTCACAACGCACTATTGATGATGACAATGAAGTTGATAGAAATGGATGCATTTATTTCATGATTTTCCCTTCAGAATTTTTATTAGTTAGTTAAATTCCTTTATTGTGCTATAATTACAATCTGCCTTTTATAAGGCAATAAGTAATTAAGATAAATGCTCTTATTCATACCATATTTACAGTTCATCATTCACTCGCTCATTCATACAATACTACTCTGGTCTCCTTTCAAAGCGAATAAATCTTTCGCCTTTTACTAAAGAATTTTTATTAAATTGAATGTTTTGTTTAAAACGATTTTAGAGTGTGGTATTCATGTATAAAACGTTGTAAATTTGTAAACTTGGCCTTTGCTATACAGACACAGTCAACTCTCGATAATTTGACACTCAGTAATGTGAATCGCTTAATAATTTGAGGGTTTTTTCCGGTCCCTTGAAAAATCAAAAAGAAAATCAATGTGTTTTGTTCCTCTTGTTAATTTGAAGTTATAGCAACGGCATCTTGCTCGCCAACACTCTATAATTTGAAGTCAGGGCTCTCCCACTCTCTATAATTTGAAGTCCCCGACTTCGGTGATTGGTTTGTACATGCACGTAATTGTCGTTATTTTAAATACCTTAATTACAGCTCCTGTTGTTTTCAGTCTGCCTTCATACTGTGTTTTTTTGAACCTGTGAAATTGAAATGAGTTATAGAAAGAACAAGTGTCTTTCGATTCATAAAACATTGCTAGTTATTGAAGCTGTGGAGAGTGGAGTTTTGAAAAAAAGATGTTGAAAAACATCTTGACATTTTACCATCTTCTTAGTCGATGGTTTAAAAAAAATAAAGATCGTCTCACCGGAACTTCCTCAGGCACAGGAAGTAAAAGGTTGAGTTTCCCCGTCTTGAGGAGTGAGTGCTTGAATAAGTGTGTTGAGGACAAAACGTTCCCTTGGGTGGTTTTATGTTAAATGAAAAAGCTAAGTATTTTATACAGTCTATCGGGATTGAAGGGTTTGTGGCAAGTGAGGGAGGGGGGCTTTAAAATTTAAAAAACTTCACGCCATCACTGTTGGGCTGTCATGATGAGGACGAGGAAGATAACGATGAACTACCGCCAACTCCAGTCACTTGGAGGGAGGCAAGGTCATCTCTATATTCCCTACGCTCCTACAAGCTTAGGGCGGAAACATGGGATGATTTCTTCTCAGGGGTCATCACCATCAAAAATTCACTGGGCAACGCAAGATGGAAGCCGCTCAAACAAAAGAAAATCATGGGCTTATTTTTTTTTCAAAGTGCTAAGTTTTTTATTCAACTGTTATATTAACATTTTTATGGTTTTCATGTACGTACCATATATGGGTATTATTTTGCACATTTTAAAACAAAGATCGCAATGTACATATGTATGTACTTTGAATCGAAACTTGAACTCCCTTTATTTTGAACCCTCCATGATGGATTCCGCAATGTGGAATCTTTACATCAATGTCCGAAGGGCGTCAAGAAAGAGATAAAATGATTGGACCTGTGGTCTTTGACCTTTGCTGGCGGCCTAGTCGGTGGGCAGCTTTATTTGTCTTGATCTGACTCCATAAGATCTAAGAAGGCGTGCCCCTGCAGTGCACTATGTTCAGGAGAAAAGGAACAGTGTAGGTAATATAGGTAGTTTATGTGGTCTTGGAATGACCACAAATTTACACTCGGTATCTAAGGGTAGGGGGAAACCATACTTAACTTATTTAAGCTAGTTTTGCCAGACAGCCTGCTCCCATCGATACGGGAATGGGGGTTGGGTCATAGTGTTCTTCAAACACTAGGTTTGACAGGTGCACCACGATTCAAAAAACTTGATGGGTCTCCGGCAGTTGAAATCAACCACCGACGGCACACGATGGTACGGTTTAATGTCGGCGTTCTTCAACCTCTGGAGAGAGGTTGGCCACTTTTCTCAGGATACCATTCTGAAATTGTTGGAGGCTCTGAGCTGTACTGTCAGTTAAGTGAGTACATAGTGGGACACCGTACAGCAGATCATGCATCTTTTTCTTATGTTAAATATACAATACAGACTGTTGGAACACTAATTATCGTACAAACACTAATACACCTTTCACGTAAAATAAGACGACAGCCGGCAAATTATAGACAAATTCAAAACAAAAACCGGACACAATGCGAAATAACTTTGGGCTGTTGATGTGGAGTTTTCCATAATAAACTATTTATACACTTTGTTACATATAGTGAGAATAAATAGTACTAAATGTACTAACTGGCTTCTAAAGGACATGCCAAAATGTGCCTAATGTCTTTGTGACGGCTTAGAACCCTGAGGAATCCCTTTTCAAATTCCCTTAGATAGCTATGAGGTCATCGAAGAGAAATTAGAGAGCTATATTGAAAGTGGCAAGAGATACTTAATGCAGTTTGTGGTTTTAATAATGCTGCCTTCTAACAGCTAATAAACTTAAGGATCTTCCCTTATTAGATCTGCAGACACTACTTCCTTTCTTTGAGTTACACAATCTGGCGACGCTATAAAATCAGAAATAGATTATTTTATTCTATTTTGATTATACCAGCCTTTTAGAGATTGTTATCTACGAGTTGCCATGCCAAAGCTAAGGCGCTGGGAAGCAAAATCGAGAAAAAAAAATCTTTACAAATTGTTCAAAATGTCTTCGACAAGCTGGCATAAATTAATCGGTTTGTTAAAATCATTAAATTTTCAAATAAAGAACATTTTTTTTGTTTTAACACTAAACGTTTATTGAGTGATATTTTAAAATAAATTTGAAGTAAAATATCCCATGATAGTCTGAGGTTATATCGGAGGAAGATCTATATTATATTTTCTTTTAAATACCTACTGCATTTTGGAAATTAATAATTCTTTAATAGAAGATTTTTTACCAAATAACTCGAGGGGGCAATTCAATGTTTTTGGTAGAACTGACGTTTTGAGTTAAATAAACTAAGGTGCGTTTGTTCCATGCCGGTTTTATTTTTGTAAATATTTAAATGATTTGCCAATTTTTTGATCATATGAAGCTATTCGGTGGTCAAGATGACATAAACAGATAAAGAGAAGTATTTTTTTCACAATAATTTAATCAATATTTGAAAGTGGCGTGAAGATTCTTGCCATAACTCGGATATCTCTTGTTTCATTCACTTCCTGCGTCATGGTTTCATTTATAAAATTTTAAAAATAATGTAATTTAGTTTATAATTGATGAAAACCAAATATTTGTTGTAATTGCCATGAAACTTGCAAGGCAGCTGATGCATGCGTTAAATACTTTATTTTGATTAAAGATAATCGTTAAAGATTTTTATTTCTATACTTTAAGATGTTTTAAAAGTATATATCAACCAATTATGTGTCAATACCCAAAGCTGCATTCAACGTTTTTGTATTTTCATTAACTCACCAAATAAGAAAATCTTAGATAGTAAAACATAATTTAATTATAAACGATAAACGATGAATGAAAAACCAGGTAAAGAATCAAAATAATTACCGTTAAAATTTTATGTATCCATTAAAATATTCAGAAAATAAGAAACTGTAACAAACATTGCAATAATCATTCAAAATCAAAAACCTATGATAAAAATTTTAAATTAAATGTGATGTAACATTGGATGGTTTATTATGGTTACGATTTTACGTGTCATCCACAGTCACAGTCATTGCACTGCACCACTCACCCCTATAATCCTCCTCGGAGATTAAAACGGCAGTGGCTTCGTGACCTGCTATAATTAAGTGTTAGTGGGAGTCCTGGCAATGGTCAGTTTCTCCAATCATGTCCTGAGCGTCTGTGGCTCTCGCGCTCTTGGTCAGCTTCCGCAGGCTCTTATCCAGTGACGCGGCTGACGTAGGAGCGTGGGGGACTTCCCAAGACTCCACTTCCTCCTTCGCACGCGAGGGAGGTGACAACCATGTGGACTTGGGGGGCCTCTGGGTTGTTTGTAAATATTGTAAGAATGTGCGAGTGAATGATGAATTGTAAATATGGTATGAATGAGAACATTTATCTTAATTACTTATTGCCCAATAGGGCAGATTGTAATATTATCACAATGAAGAAGTTTGAAATAAAAAAAAAAATATTATGGTTAAGAGAAGTATTATAATAAATTTTCTAATTATAATCCACTATGACTTTTTTTTTTTTAATCTGATTTTGAAATGATTGATTTGATGCCTCCCTCAATAAGATAGGTAAATATATTATAGTTTTATGGAGATGTTAGAATTTTCATGACGTCGCTACATGAAACGAAACCTCTATTTGTAGTTACATGACTCTAGGTTCAAGAGAAGACTCACTCACAGTGGCAGTAGCGCTAGGTATATTCTACAACACATTGAAAGAATCTGATTAGGTTTTGGATAATATGGTATCACGGGAATGGTAAAAAAACCTATCGTGAAAAAATGTTGCTTCACATTCGCTAGTTTTTAAAAACCTCGCAGTTACTAACAATAGCTGATGGTGTAATGTCCACGGAATATCTAAAGGTTATTTGTTGTCATGAGTGGTTGATAACCTCACCTGCACACACATTAATTCTTCCTTTGTTATAGTAATACCTCCAGCCCGCTCATAATGTCTCTCTTAAATCCTGGAAATCCCTGGAAATTAATTAAATCGCCGGGCACAATGTGGACCAGGAACTGCTAACGTAAACAAAAGGCTTTAGGTAGGAAATTAAGTTTATTTCTTCTTTTTGTTTCGTTTCTTCAACTTTTTCATTTTTTGATTAATGGCTTTGAATGTCATTATTTATAAGTTACTTCATTACTGATAAAAGCACCTCCCTTTTTTAATGTCGCAATGTGCCTATGAACTTCGTGGAATTATCTATGGTGTAAAGTTAATTTACTGAAAAGCAAATAACGTTGAAAGTGTAAAAAAAACTTACAAAATATCCAAAATTGTAAAAGCTAGACAATGTAGAAACTTGTCAAAATCCAACAAGAATATAAAGGTTGTCTTAGGAAAACGACTGGTTCATGTTTACCATAGGACCGTAGTCGAAAGAACCTTTTTTTTTTTTTTTTTAATTTCAAAACCTCAAACAAACAATACAATGTACAAAAAAGATAAATAACAAAATATTTGGAATACAATTTTCTCCTCTTCCTGCATTTACATGCATTTGGAGGAGCGCATAATATAATAGATTTGTGTTGCGGTTAAAAGTACTCAGTCTTATATTTACACTAGGTGATGAGGCTCACCTTCTATTTGACACCGACACCAAACACTAAACACTAGGAACAAAATAAACAAAACAAACTAAACCTCCACCTGGCCAGGCCCTACATTCGTGAGAGCGAATGGGTAGCCAAGCAGAACCATTTGGCCACCACACTACAAGTCGTCGAGTAGCGTCTCCAATCCTACGATGTTCTCGAACTCATCTCTAGGATAGCAGGATGTTTTGACTCCTTTTTCACGCCCGGGGAGTACACCAGAATGTGGTGACCCTAGACATAGAAGTAGTGGAAAATGTATCTCCACAACCGTTTGTGCAGGCTTAAACTCTATTGTTTGTCACCCCCGTGTACCCAGTGGCTTCGCTCCAGAACTATTCTCACAGTACATTCCCACCAGTTCAACTCGTGCATAGGTCTGTAAAATACTGTGATTTTCCTGGCCCAGTAGCTATTTTGTCCAAGCTATTTTTTTTTTCTTTCATAGCCCCTTTAAATTTACAGATAACTATATATAATTATAGATCCTCAGGCGAATCTATTTACAAATCATTTTTGTATTACCTGTAGCATCGCTACATCCAAGCTATATTTTTTTTTTTTTTTTTTTCTAAGCTCTCTAGTTAGAATTTTAGGATGAGGGAGAAATTCCAAGCTATATATTTGATCACGTTACCATATAACAAACAATCCATATTAGTCGAGTAAGAAGTGTACTAATTACTTATTGGACTATACTTAGTAAATAATCTATAATATATAGATAGTTTAAGATTTCAACATTTCACCCTACCCTTTCAATTTCACGTCATTACAACTCAAAATTTTTATTAATTTAGGCTTTAATACATTTTCGTTATTAGTACGACTCATCCCTAAAGCAAACTAAAGAAATCACTTTTCCAACATAAACGAATTACAATACATGTGTTTGAGCCAATCTAAAATTTAATAACAAAATTTGGCTGAGCAATATAGAATACAAGGCTCTATTGAAAAACACTTAAATGATAGGAAGAATTTCATTTCGTTGACTATCGCTGCTGCTGCTACCTATGAGATACAGCAGGGACTTCGTGCGTTGGACACCGGTCTGGGGTTTTGTCAAAACCGGTCACTTTGGATCGTAGCTTAGTTGGAGTAACATCAGAATTTGTCGATTGTCGAGATTAACTTATGCGATTAATTTGTCGAATCCTAGGTTATCGGTTGTAATCTGATGATAGTCATAACAGATAAATGGTCGGAAGTTTTGTTGTATCCTTCGCCTGAAATCGAGGAAAACAGTCAGAAACCATCCATTAGACCAGAAGCTACTGCCCGAGGCTGGACCGATCGCCGGACAGGTAAAAGGGGATTGATTCCTAAAATTTTCCTTTTCAATTTCGATCTATCCGATCCTGAAAACCACCCCTTTTCCCTTACAGAGAGACGGGTCAGCGGCGACGGGATTCTGCTATTGATGGTAAGTTTAAAATTTATCGAATCTAATTTATTGATTATTAATATAATTTGTTGTTATGTTTTACTCGATTTCAGTATTTGTCGTCGTTATTTGATATCACAGTCCACTGTTGGTTCTCTATCAGAGAAACTCGTTCGTTCTAATTCTGACCTAAAATTGAATATTGGTGATCTCACAGCTAATTTATCCGCGTTCACAACATGAATCATGTAGTTTTAAGAGAATCAGTACCTACTGAATGATCAATAAGGATGGAATATTGAAAATAGAATTGTCTTAAGAATTAGAGAGAATGATAACCAGTACAAATAATGACAGAGAATCTTATGTCAAAGCATTCACAATTGAAAACAATTAAGAAGAACCTGCATTATCTTATTTATACATGTGGATATGTTTCTTTGTGAATAACCGTACAGTTAAAGTTCGGGTCTTTGAGTCTGATTTTGTATTGGAACATTGTAAAGTGGTATAGGATATATTAATAAATTTCGTGCAGACCTTTTCATGTAATGTTTATGTCACAGATATTTATAATCCATGGACCAATCAACTTGCAGGCTTCCCCTCTACTATCGCTCTCCTCAGTCAGACAGTGGATCTGGTGAACAAACGATCTTTCATTGTTCGGTTTACAATTCGAACTCCTATCGGTTCCTAACACGCAGTATCCAATCTCCCACTCCGTTGGCTCATACCGAATATAAAGGGATTATATTATTTTATTTCATATTGTTTGATAAAGTGTATATTTTTATCATTGGTTTGCTAATATTAATTCATTTATTGAACTCTACTTTTTCTACAGATTCCTAATTTCTTTTATTAGCTTCCACTGAAAAATTTATTAACACGGTACAGTCCTTATAACAAAAAACGAAAGTGATGTCTACTAACACGTATATAAGTGCACAGGAAATATGCAGTGTAGTATAAAAATATTTTAAAAAGATAATAAAGACGATTTCAACGTAAAGCTCCAACATAAGTTAGCTGGTTGTGGGTTATTTTAAAAAAAAAATTAATGCTCAAACGTCGTCTAAATTCAGATTGGAGTTGAAATTCGTTGCTTGAGTCACCGGAATGCACTTGTCTACTTGACACATAGGATAGGATAAAAATCCTACTTGAATAGTAGCACAAAGCCCTCTTATTATCATCCCAATTATTTGTCTAATTATGTTGAATGAAAATGTTTAATACCGGCTGTTAAATGATCATCATGATCAGCAATAATAAATCAGTAACAAAACCCTTCATAACGCTCATAATATACTATACATTCTTGAACTCATCCCTTCCAGGTTCATGAAATTTCACCGAAACCTGTCCAACCACCCTAATCCCCTAGCACAGTCATACTACCCTCATCCCTATAATCCTCTCCTAGGAGACTAAAGTGGCAGTGGCCTCGTGACCTGCTACAAATACATGACAGTGGGAGTCCTGGCAATGGCCAGTTTCTCCAATCATGTCCTTAGCGTCTGTGGCTCTCGTGCTCTTGGTCAGTCTCCACTGGCTGTTATCCAGTGACGTGGATGACGTAGGAGCGTGGGGAGTTCCCAAAACTCCGCTTCCTCCTTCGCACGCGAAGGAGGTGATAATCATGTGGACTTGAGGGGCCTCAGGGCTGTTTGTATATATAGTATGAATGAGCGAGTGAATGAAAATTGTAAATTGGTATGAACGAGATCATTTATCACAATTACTTATAGCCCAATCAGGCAGAATGTACTTTTATCACAATAATACTGTTGTAAATATATATAAGGAGCACAAATTTCTAAGATATAACATTTGAGTGAAATATTCGTTACACTATTTTAAGTTAAATACATGGATAAAATAAAACACTATACTCAGAATTTTTATTATTATATTATATTAATATTATTATAAACAAATATAGAGGAAAAAGTCATCGAAGACACTTTGGAAGCCTCTTTTCCGTAGCATTCTTGAATGCATTTTTGTTTTCAAATAAAGATCAATGTACTTTTCATTAAACAATTAATGAGCTACTATTAATTGAGGATTGTGTGAAAGTAGTTTAATAGTTTTGAAATTGGCTAGGTTATTGCTAGGGGAGGGACTCCATTCCATGGAATATTTATGTCTCCAAAATTATTATTTGCTTGTCTTAAAGTGTCCTTAATTATAAAAAAAAAAAAATTAAATTGTCAATAACGTTTGTGTGGTCTGAGAAAAACAATGTACTCACGAACCAAAATAATATTTAGAGAAGTTACAGGCTATGCAGTAAATTACAAAATGTATTGGTATGAAGTAACTGAGTGTATAGCTAAAGGCAAGGAATGTTTATTGGTTTCGACGAACTTTGTATTATTTCTGATTAAATTCTAAAGCTTCCTTTTTTTATACAGAATCCCCCCCCTTGAACAGTTCTGACCTCGTTCTTTTAAATATAGAACTTGAAGTTTAGGAAAAAAGAATCACTAGTTCATTAGTTCCAGTTCGGCTGTAATGTAGGGGAGACCGGGGCTAGGGCTAGTTGGCATTCATACTGTAAGGTTTGCTATGAAGGCGTCACGAGTCCATTGTGTTGCATCATCCACCACTGTTTCAGTTTGATTGAAGTCACTAACGACTGAGGACGGCCGATTTCCTGTTTTTCTTGTTTTCTGTTGTTAATTGTGAATGCAATTATCTGCAATAATTTATTGTTTTTATTTTTTCGAAAAGGTGGGGAGACCATATTGTTTTTAAAACGCTGTTGGGGTAAGTTGGCATTCTGGAGCATACTCCACAGGGGTAGCTATATGCACGCCATACGGTTAGTTGAAACCAGCCAGTTGAATTGTCCGTAAGTCGAAAATCGTCTTTTGTATGAAAAAGCAAAATATTGCACTAACCCCGGTCCTCTGACAAAAATCAACAGTCGGCAAATATTATTTGCTGTCGATATGAAGCCATAAAAACAAAATGGCGCACTATTCGTTCGTTTCTGTTTAATTTTCGTTTTTTGATGTTCAATGTTAAACTTTGGGAAATCATTTTTTGGTGGCACAGAACACAAATTGATAGCCGAAGAGCTGTCAGAGCTGACCGAAGAGAGAAATCTGTACGCAGAAGAAATGAAATTTAATTTAGCACCGAAAAAAAAAAAGAGAAATTGAAAACTAAAGTCTATGGCAACTAACCCTAGTCTCCTCTAATTTTTATTTTTATAATCCATAGAAATTTTTGACTAAAAACTGTCCACGGGTTTTTTTTAGGAATGCATAATATCTGTAATTGTACAAATCTGGCACAAGAAGGTATTCCAAGTAGAAATTATACAGCAATCCAACTTAACATTACCGAAGATTACATATATAAACCAGCATTGATACATTCTACTTATGTCGTGAAGAGTAATAATAAAAATATGAACAAAGAACAGTCAACTAATTTAGACCATTGGCAGAAATTTAGTAGAGGATTCCAGAGGATAGTAAAGCGAGCAAGGAACGATAGATTGTATCCTGCACTTTTGTGGGGAGGATTTGTGTTCCGGGAGTGGCCTTAGGTTTTGAACTGTAAAACATGGTATATATAAGGAGGGTGATGCGTCTGATGGTTTGAAAAATGTATGAACCACGAAAATATTGAGCACAGAAGGAGGGGAAGTAGTAGTGAAGCAGAGAAGAGAGACATGGGAGCGCCGCGGAGTCCCAAAAACAAATCTAACGTAACGCAGCTAAAAAATCGTCAGCGCAAAGGTGGTGGGATAAATAATGAATAGAGTTAGGGAGATCGTTTATGTAACAAATCAAAAGAGGTGAGAAATAAAAGGGCTCGAGGAAACAAGCGAAAAGAACTATTGAAGAAGCCTGATGAGTTTAGCTTAGAAAGAATGACTGAATGGTCCATGGTATCGAACGCTATGGAGAAATTTAGGAGAGTTAGGACTGATGATTTTTTTTGGCCAATAGAAGCATGCATAGAACTAGTAGATATTACATAGTGGAGATGGTGTAGATATAGTATAGATATTGGAAGCCAGATTGGAGAGGATCGAGAAGTTGCGACGTTAAAGGAAATCGAAGAGTTGGGATTGAATTAGTCTTTCAAGAGGTTTGGATAGGTAAGAAAGAATGGAGATTAGGTGATAGTCGTTGGGTGATGTAGGGATAGGATTTTTTAAGGGCTGGACTACAGTTTTTTTTCCCTAGAAGTTGGGAAGAAAAAATTGTATATATGGAGAATGAACAGGCAGGATGACTGGAAATCTTAAATTTGGTGCTTGTTAACATTTAAATGTACTCATTCAACTGAAGGAATTCTTCGCATAACAAAGCTATTTCCAGATACCAGGTTTTTATAACAATTAACAATTTAAAGGTTTTTTTAAGCCTAGAAGATATTTATGATAAGCAAAAAATACATGAATTAATAGAGCAAAATTAATATTATTAAAAAATATATTTAAAAAAAAAACATTGGAAACATCGGTTTTCCTTTTTGCGTTCAAGTAGTCCTCTGGCCGCCATGTCCTATGTTTTATGTTTGTCTTTGGTATTTTACATGGAGGTGAAACATAACGTGGCATTGAAAAAAGTTATTAAATTAACTATTAATGATTAATGGATTAATTCAATTTATTATTGTTTTTTTGCAATAAATAAATTTATAAAAAATATGTTATGTTATTTGAAGCATTAGTGAATTGTAATCGTCAAAACAAAAACACCAAAAAAGTCCGTGACATTGAAAAATTATAACGTGTTTTAAGTTTTAGCAGCCCCATATTTGATGCGTAGGCATTCAGGATTTTTCAAAGTAATGATGTTTCAACCAAGCACTGATAAATAATACGGTAATTGCTATAAAAAAAAAAAAGAAGATGTTTCCTAATATACCTATGAATTTGATGTGCTTTTCGAAATATAAATAAAAAAAATATTAATCAAATAATTAATTGTCTTTAGGCGTATACATGTTTTTATGGGGGAGTTTGCTGTATTTCACACAAATAATTCTATTATAATATATTTAATAGAATGCAATTTGTGAAAAAGTTAAACCTGTGTAAAAATATTTTGTTTTTTATAAATTACTGTTGTCTATTAGATTTATTATTAAATCAAAATGGAGTTCATTTATACGATTTATCTCGTATTATAAGTCTGCAGGAATTGAACCACAATGAGTTACTAGGTTGCGAGAGCAAACCAAGTTATAGAGATTGGCTATTGACAAGATTAACAAGGGAATTGGCCGTTAGTCGCTCAAAAGTTGGGGGTATCTTAAATATTCTAGCTTTTCGAGAAAATTCGAACAGGCAACATTTAACTTTATTTCGATATTCTCCAAGGTATCTTGTTTGTGCGATTATTTCTAGCACTACGTGGGAGCTCTACCTTAAATGTTTTTTTTTTGTTGGTAATATGTAATATTATCTACATGTAATATTAATTTAAAAACACACTATCTTAACGTCTCATGTCTGAAGTTTTTTACATAGCATATGTAGCGTCACCCTTACAATTTAGGCCATACATGATAAGGTGTCTTTTGTCTAACAAAATATGTTATAAAATAAAGGCAATTATAAAGACATATCGATAAATGAGCGAGCTGAGATGGAGTGGCCAACTGTTTTCACGAGGGTGTATGACGTAGGCAAGCAGTATGTGTCATACTTTGCTCTATGTTTTTTTATGAGAGTTTTCCTTTGATCCGCAGTCCTTTGCTTCAGCTTTAATTACTTTTCCAAAAACTTTCCTTTTTTATCTTTTATTTTTATAGGGTTCCATGATAACTTATCATAATAATGTCATCAAAATTCGTATTTTATTTAAACGATTTCATTTTAAAAGGATACTAAATTCTATAATTAAGAGACAGTATATGCATTCATGTTTATCGAAATTCCCAGGCAGTGTTCTGAAATTGATTAACACAATACACTTGCGTTATTAACAATAAAATATATCGTACTCGTTATGATAATTATATTTCGTTCTTATATTCAAGTGTTGTTAGCACTTTTCATATTTAGTTTTAGACTTTGGCGCCTACTTGTGTTTCATTAATTTGACTCAAAAGCTAGTGTTTTTAATTAGATTGTCTCCCTACAGGGTGTTGATTTATAAATAAATCTTAAATAAAAAAAACATTAATTTTCAGGCTCTGTAATGAAACCAAGTTATCTTATTCAGTATTTGTTTTTTATTTTTCAAATAGGTACATTATTTTATTCATTATAATTCATTATTTAAGAACTTACAGCACACTTTTTTTTTTACATTTAGTACAATGATGGATGCACTAATAGTGAATGTATTGTAATCAACACATTTCTTGTTATTTTTTCTATTAGTTGAAGATTGCAACGAAATTTAATGAATAAAACAGATACAGATAGATACATGAGGGAAAATGGTGTGAAAACTATATGGTTCTGGTAGCAGTTTGATGGCCTTTGAGGATTAAGAAGAAAATTCTTCTTCTGTTATATTACTCCTAGATTTGTACAAAAACAGGTTTTTTAATATCTGTTCAATATTAGGCTCATTTATCTAGTTTAGTCTCAATATGGAATAAAGTTGTGTCCTAGACAAATTACAAGTGGAATAGAATAGAATACAAAGACAAATATTTTTATAAGGATAAAGTCCCCTAAGAATATAAGTATATAATTTATGTTATAATCTACATAGCAGTGACATACCTGGTTTCCGGAAGTAAAACTAATCTCTTAAACAAACATTAAAATAAAACCTTTAAATAAGATAATATAATATATTATTAATTACTGATTTGTTATGTAATTGAAATGGGCGGCATAATTATTGAGATGAACCGTAACAAATAGCTGAGCCAGCAATATAGACATTGCCAGTGACTGCAGGGCATAACTAAGTCGTTTGTCTGTTCCTAGAATTTGAAGGTTCTGTATAATTAACACCGGGTTCAGGTCAATCGAGCGATCGTGGGAGGGCTTCAATGGAAGGCTGCCAAGCTCAGTGGCTGCTGGCGAAGAAATACGACCAACTCGCTCCCGAAGTTGGAACTTCTCGGAAGCTCTGTCTGCCGCGGTGAGGAGTAGATGAATAGTCAACGGGGAAGGATCACTGTGCATGACAACTATCTGTCTTCTCCTGTCATCCTCAATACATCAGAGTAAGGCGCCCTCGGCAACAGTCAATGTGATGAGATAGGTGCTAAGATAGAAATATTAAACAGCAGAAATATAAATAAAATAGTAATAAAATTTAGTGGCAAGTTTATAAATCAGGTTATGAGTTTTAGATCAACGGTGTATAATAAAACTACCTGTTTAACCATTGCTAAATCGAAAGGCCACCAGTCACCATTTCTTTGAACAAGCCTTCGCACTCGATCATTCTTCTAGTAGCGTCTGAAAAGACTGTCAATCACAATCTTTTCGTTCCATTAGTAAATGAAGCGCTAAAACGGTTGGGTGCATTAATAAATATAATAATGTAATGATATAAATTGTAAATACAAAACAGTAAAAGAAAGGCGTAAGGATTTACTTAATAGGCAATAAATAATTGAGATAAGTGTTTTCATTCATACCATATTTACAATTCATCATTCGCTCGCACATTCATACAATATTTACAAACAGCCCAGGGGCCCCCAAAGTCCACACGGTTGTTGCCTCCCTCGCAAGCGAAAGAGGAAGCGGAGTCTTGGGAAGTCCCCCACGCTCCCCCACCTGGCTGACGAAGATCGCGAGAGCCACATACGCTCAGGACATGATTGGAGAAACTGGTCATTGCCAGGACTCCCACTGTTGCGCATTTATAGTAGGTCACGAGGACACTGCCGTTTCAGGCTCCAAGGAGGATTATAGGGATGAGTGGGGCAGTGCAATGACTGTGCTACGGGATTAGGGTGGTTGGATAGGTTACTATGAACTTTCATGAATTTGGAAGGGATGAGTTCAAGAATGTAGGGTATATTAAGATCATTATGAAGGGTTTTGTTTGTGACGTAATAGGGGGCATTTACTATTGTTCTCAGGACTTTTGATTGAAATGATTGGATGCGCTTGATGGGGGACTTTTTTGCTGTCCCCCATAGCTCTATTCCGTATGTCCAGATTGGCTTAACTTTGTAAATAAGTAGTTTATTTTCTATTGAGAGATGGGATGTCCTTCGAAGTAGTCTGTACAGTAGTCCAAAGCGTCTGTTTAGTTCTTGTCTTTTTAGCCGCGTGTGTGGGTTCCATGTCAGTCTTTTTGCATATCCCCGAAATAAATTCTTGCCTAAGCTTCAAGTTGTAACTAGACTCATCTTTGTTTGTGGCAATGGCTTGGCCTCGTTGTGTTGAGTTGTTAAGGTTGCTGGAGTGCTATAATGTTGTCATCTCTTCTGAGTAAAATGAAATGAAAAACTACAACTTTACTCTGGGACGTTGTCACTTCAGGAGTTGTCAGAATAATAAGGAACATAATAGGAATGTATATCTGACAAAAAAAAATTGTTAATATCCGAATCAATACGATGTGCTATGGCTATGCACATAAGAGATTAATACAAAGAACCAACAACAACAAATTGAAACATAAAACAAAAATGAATAAATAAAACATAGAAATCATCACAAGGGGAAAGGAGCATGGGAGCTTGCTGGGATGAGTGAAAAAAAAAATAAACAGAATAATAAGAATGAAT
This sequence comes from Acanthosoma haemorrhoidale, assembly GCA_930367205.1. Taxonomy (NCBI): domain Eukaryota; kingdom Metazoa; phylum Arthropoda; class Insecta; order Hemiptera; family Acanthosomatidae; genus Acanthosoma; species Acanthosoma haemorrhoidale. The sequence continues at coordinate 26,019,001 of OV884012.1, forward strand.
TATAAATCGTTAAATTGGAGAGAGATCAGAAACTGAAAAAGTCTAGACTTAAAGATAGGGAGAGTAGATGAACGCCGAAAATCGATGAGAATAGAGTTCGCAAGGTTTTTGGCACGGTTACGAAAATAACGGTCAAAGCAAGCAGATTTGTTAGAAGGGAATGGTAGTATTGTGGGATTTGATCGCTGATTTGAATTGGAGGAGATTGTAAAGGTAAGAAAGCTTTTAACAAGTATTGAAAATGAGGGATTCAAGGAAGTATTGGTGACGGGTGGAAGGGTGTAGCCTTTGCCAACTCGGAGTAATGCGGATGTCTCGGGGGATCCCGAGTACAAATCTTAGGAAATAATTTATCAACGAGGGGTTGTGCCTGGATTTCAAATAGCTTTCTTTCCTTTATTTAGTATATTTCTTCTTCCACCGTATGTGGGATCTCCATATGTGAGATAAAGTGGTCATCACGAAGTGGTATACCGAGGGAGTGGCTCTTGAATATTATGGGCCAATTATCATATCACCTCCCTAAAATTATTCTCAACAAGTTTCACCGTACAACAAGTAATATTTTGAATCATTGAATATAAAAGTATATTTTATATAAGTTAACCGTTTTAGTAATTAAACTTTTATCTCAAAGCCTTCTTAATCAATGGAAATCGGTTATATTTCTTCATACAGTTTGCCTCTATTCCCAAAACCCGTTTGAGACCATATTTAAACTTGATTTTAGGCTTACCATAATTCAATTAAACAAAAATTGTTAAGAAATTTGAATTATTTAAATTTAATTTCTCTTTATTTATTATTTATATTACTTTATAAAGAATATGTTCATGATTTTTCTTCAGCTAAAGTATTATTTATATTATGCAGCAAAGAAATGCTATTGCAATAATGACTATGGCGATGTTATGTTTTATTTTAGTTAGTTCCGTCACAAAGTTTTGATCTACAGCCGAATTATTTTGGTTTAATATTTCTTTCTTTATTTCTAGAAGATTTACCACCTATAATAGGACTTGTGTACATTCTGGTAGATACTGGAAAATAAATAAATAGTAACAGTACAAATTGCAATTTTCAAGGAGTGAAGATTATAATCAGGCGTAAGATCGCAAAAGGCATCTTATTTGCATACTCAAGGCCTCAGCACGGCGGAGTAGTGCACAGGAATTATAGCGAGTAAAAATTAAATAGAGAAATTCCCTGCTATCCAGAGAAAAGAACAAAAAGAAAAGAAGTTTAATTAAATTAACAGAAGATCCCGGAACTGCAATATTCTGTTAAATTAATTAAAATTATTCTATAGTTAGACCCGGAGTCAGATTACAATTAAAACTTTTACACCCTAATCTGCTCCTTTTATTCGTTAATTACTCACTTGTTGAAGGAGAATAAATATATTTTTAACCTCCGAATAACTAAGTATTTGATGAAACAATACTGATAAAAGAGAAATAACGTACAGTTTTTCCACTATTTTTACGGGTTTCATAAGCTTTTCGCGCATAGACAATACACTAATTGCCATAAAACATGAGTATACGAGTATATCATAATTAATTAAATTATTTAATATCAAATAAACTGTTTTTATATTATATACTCAATATAATGCTATTTGAGGGTACATGTGTGAGAGAGTGTGGGACCCACAAACGGTCAGGCTTTGAGAGTAGTACACTGGTACAACTGAAGTCCCAGTTAGTCAATATTTACAAAGGGTGTCGGGGTAATGTCCGCGTGAATCTCCAAAAATGTAGGAATATGTTTAAAAGCGGTCTTGCTAAGGGATTTCAGTGGTAGCAGAATTTTTGAGGGAACGTTATTGTTTTTAGGATATGTTACGTAAGGTAAAAGAAATTTATAGGTCATTGTAAAGGGTTCTCAGATGTCCATGTGTAAGGGTTGGTAAATGTCCACCTAATGATGCTCTTACAAGTTTAGATTGGATGCAGCTGATGTTTGAAGGTTTTGCTGTCTGCCAAAGTTTAACTCATAAGTTCAAATTGCTTTTAGTTTGGGTTTGCATATATGAATTTGGTTGGCTAACGAGAGGTGGGATTTCCTGTTAATTATTCTATACAGTTGTCAAAGGTGTTGATATTCTGTCTCGAATGTGGGTTCGCAGTTAGTCTTATGTAGAGGAGGAATCCATGGTGACTGACTGAATCGAAAGGAAAAGCGTTAAAAAAGCGCTAGTGGACAGAACTGACCATTGCACGATTTTGATGTTGATAAGAAGAATTAGTTCACTAACAAGCAAGCATAGGAAATGAATTTCGTGCAAAATTTGGACTATGAATATGTAGTCAGGCATACAGTCGACTCACTATTGATTTATTGGTGGGCCTGTTTAAATGTGATAAAATATAAGGAATCCAGAATTTGGTGGTAAATCACACTTGACTTGAATTGTTTACAGCCTTTTTATTACAAGGAAGTCTTGGCATTTTTTGTAATATTCGTTTTATTTTCTCTAGTTTTGTTTATTTGTTAACATTATTTAGTAATACAATCTTGTTAACTGTTGTTAACGAGTGGCCAAAAGTGGGTTTGTTGATTGTTTTGCGGGTAGGATATAACCAAAACGCCGTCAAGAAAAGCTCGATTGAAGAACAAGGGTTTAATCAACTTCCAAATATAATTGATCTTGTGAGTATGTTAATTTGATTCTTTGTATCCTAATATAAACTATAGAATATTAAAACGCAAAATTTACAATATTTAACAATAGTAATAAATATTAATTAACAGTTTATTAATTTAAATATGTTGTCATCTATTTAAAATCAAAATACCACTGTCAGACTCATCACAGTATCTCAAGAATAACATGAACATAGAAGAAGAAATTGTGCATGGTAGTTTTTCTAATACTGTAAAGGTGCACTAAGGAAGATTTTGAGAAAATAGATTACAATTTTGAAAATAATTAATTTTTTTTATAAAAAGAGGGACTTCTAAGAGAGCTAACGTCTAAACCCACTTAACAGTTTATTTCCCTGGCAACAAGACAGAGTGATTCTCTTGACAGCCTCGTGATTCTACTACTAGTCAAGGTGAACGAAGAATGTTTTTAAAAGGAAGATTTATAAAAAGAGTAAATCCAAATTCAGTATATTACTCAAATTACATATTGTTTTTTATTTTCCTTTCCCTTATTAACATCGAACAAGTTCATTACTCTTCAATAGTATTTCGTATAAATGAGTATGTAGCAAAACATAGGCATTCACCCACAAATATTATATCATTTAGATCAAAGGTCAAAACTTGTGAATATAGAAAAGTCGTATGCTTGTTTGTTAAATTGTTAGGTGAGAGTTATTTTCTGAATATAAACAATCCAACTTCCTATTGCAACACATTTTATCCTAAGCAAAAGTTTTCGTCATTAAAAGCAGTTACTATTTTAAAATCGAATGGAGAAATAATTTAACGACACATTATTATATCGACGGGCTGCCTGGCATTTTATAAACTCCGAGTGATTTTTTTTTTTAATTAATATGGTTAGATAAATTTATTTTTTATCTAATGGAAAAAAACAGGACTTTTGTGGTCACCTATCTCCACTTATTTGAGCTTATTTGTGTTAAAGAATTCAAGCGAGTAAATTGGTTAAACAAACAAAATGAAGTTTAAAGTTTTTGGTCAAAAATACCTAGTAATTACCAACAGATATCTCTTGATTTTTATAAATTCTTAACAGAATGATGCAGATGCACAATAGAGGGTTGCAAATAGTTACCTTCGTTTAGACCACTACAATCACCTTAAAAATACGCTTCTTTATATTTTGAAGGATACTGAAAAGGATGCTAAAGTCAAATTTACTGCAAACCGATTTACTTCAGAAAATAGCACTTCTGTTTCCTTTCATGCTCAAAATTTGGATAACCTATCTTAAGGGCGGCGTTAAGTTTCATCCAAAACTCGATACAAAAACTAGCGTAACCAATTGCAGTACACAAACGTTTTGTAAGAATTCCAGAAGATAAAAAGCTCGAACGTGAAACATTTGCTACGTGAATAAATAATGTGCAAAGAGTGGCTACGGGGTGGGGGGGGGTAGGGGTCATGATTTTTTAAAACCGGATATTTTTTATTAAGTAACTCAGTATGTTAAATGGCACAAAATGAATTATAGAATAGACACTTAAGCTAGAATTTTTTTACCTTATTCCTGAAATTATGAGAGGCTTTCCAATATTAATCGGGTCAGTATAACAAAATAAAATAATTCAATAAAATGGTGATAATTTCAAGGAAAAAAAAAATAACAAACATTATAAAAATCGACAAAACGAACTTTAGCAATACTTCACAGATTGGATTTGGTTATTCATCTGGCTTATAATTAACCATACATGTGTTGGCAGATTATTCCGGAGGATATTAATATTCTCAGTCTCAATTTACAGGTTTTTGTGGTCATATATCTCCGGTTATTTGTACTTATTTGCGTTAAGGAACTCAAGGGTATATTTACTTTTAGGAGGCATTCTGGGTTATCGGGGAATGTGGATGAATACAGAGGCAGAAAATGGAGAATGTTCTGATTTTAATTAAATTTGGAAGAAGTGTAATATTTTAATATTTATGCAATCTTTAATATTAATAAAGTAATGAAAATAATTGGTGGTTATGAGGTACACATATGATTCTTACGCTACAGTAAAAATTAATCATATTTTTATTTTAAATGGGCGTTTTCATAAATCATCCTAGATTTAGTTCTTCTTCTTCACCAATGCTGGTCCTATTATCGGCTTGTTGCTTTCGAGTATATTTTGGAAGATAGATTTTTTTATTGCGAGGGGTATCGTGGGATGTTGTTGGAGTATAATCAACAAAGGAGGGGAATGGGGAGATCCTTGGATACGAAGCCATGTCTTTGTTATTGCGGGGTATGAAGCTTCATTGCTTACGTATGATTCCTTTTTTCATTAGAAATAAACGTATACCATTGATTTTTGTTTGGAATTATTTGGAGCGATCCTCAACTATGCAGGATATCCTAAATTACCGACAGGTTTCAAAGTAATAAAAATAAGCAGCTTTGGTGATTCCCATACTTAAGGAGACGAAATCACAGATACGGAAATCATATTTATTCAGCTGTTCGTCAGCACATTAATGATAATTTAAGATAGAGATGTAAACAGAATATAAAACGTCCCCGATACATAAGGGTGCTGGGGCACAGATTTACAGTCTCGCTTAGATAATTTAAAATCATCGTTTTAAATCAAAACGTTATTATTTAATGCAACAATATTATAACGATGTGTTTAAGCATGCTAAACGTGGAAAACGTTAAAACAACAATAAAAGAAAATATAAAAGCTATTAAAATAAAAAGGCGAAGTTAATTACAGAAATTGAGACAACCGTAATTATGGCACTGCCATTGTAGCTTTGCACCTTTCAAACATATATAGATAAAAACTTCTTTATTGTGATAAAATTACAATCTGCCTTTTATTGGACAATAAGTAATTGTGATGAATGTTCTCATTCATACCATATTTACAATTTCCAGTCCATCGCTCATTCATACAGTATTTACAAACAGCCCAGAGACGGGGCTTATCCGAAATCGACATGGTTCACTCACCTCCACACACATCTCTACACACTCCATCGCTCCTCCGTCAGCCGCGCCACCGGATACGAGCCAGTGAAGGCTTACCAAGAGCACGGGAGCCACAGGTGCTCAGGACAAATTTGGAACTTGGAAAGGCGAACGTATATACGTGCTGTGTATGATCCCTTGAAAGTCTGAGGTTCAATGCTTGCCTTTAAATAAAGTATTATTCGTGCGTGTTGGTACAGGTCCTCCATCTTCAAACCACAGGCCACGAACAAACAGCATTCATGTTCCATATGTTCTGTCTCCATATGAATCTTTAGATCTAGCCTCTTATGTATAAGCTAATGCGTTTCTCGTATATACTGCACTATTCGTGATTGAGATGGATATTTTTCTCATGTTCATGAAATTTACTAGGGAGTCAAAAGGAGCATTTTGTTAGGACTACTTCCAAGCAAATGTGGGGGTAAAAGCAAATTTGATTAGGTGTCAAATGCTAGTTGGTGGCCGAATACACCACATCACTAGCTCACTGATTAAGCAAGCTGATTGGATGTTGCATTTGTAAGACCTACATGAGTCAATGAGCCAAAGGCAGAAGTAACATGATCAAAATGTTATTCAGGAGGCATACATTTAACATTTACCACACAATTAAAGGTTTAATTGAACTAACTAAATAAGTGGAAACGAATCTGCCAGCTATGATACTTCACCAAATAATCAAAACATTGATGAAGGCTAAAAGAGTATTTCAATGACAGTACAAGGAATTGAAGTCCAGTATAGTATACGCACATTACTTATTATCACTTAAGACACCCAAATCTTTAATTTGACAGCATAGTTAATATGATAAGAAACTGTTTAATGTTTGATCCCAATCTTTATCTATCTTAACTTGTGTAGTCAGATGTTCTTGCTGCCACTCTCAAGTGTTTGATATGCCCATTAGTCTCAACCATTATCTATGTGTGTCGGACCTATTACTGTTTTCGTAGCAGTCACGACAGGCGGAGGAATTCATCAGTGAGTTGTCCTCTTAGCAGGCCATATTGGCGTGCATGAAAGAAGCACTGTAGCTGTCAATAATCGACTGAAAAATTAAGAGTAGCTCCCTCTCTCTTAGTAGGAGATTAATTTTTGAAATCATCAATATTTTATAAGGTACTCGAAAGTTTTACCAATTTCAATCTACAAGCGTCATTTTTTCGTCTTTTCATTATTGACCATAAATGCTGACGAGTAGCCCTTACCGATGACTTTTATTCGATGATTGTCAACTGTAAGGTTTTTCGTATATGTACAACCCAGGTAGATGATAAAATTACTAATAAAATGAAATATGGTAAATTACATATGTATTTTAGTAAATAAGGTGGAGAAAAATTGGCAATGTAAAACTCGTTGCAGTTTCTACTAAGAGAGGGCTCTTGGCTTGGTTGTAGAAAAAGGAAGAAGCATGGATGGGAGGGGTAAGTATTACCCCGTTATATTATATGCATGTTCAACGTAACAACATTCTTACGTTATTCCTACTTCCTTAAATGTGACGAGTATGACCCCAATGCGACTTCCTGTGATAGTTCACTAAGGCCTGTTTTATTAGGCAATAATTTTTTACTTGAATCTCAAAGTACCTGATACTTAAAGTTTGTCACATTGTAGTCACTAATACCTACTTTTAACTGTGACTAATTCTCAGATTTTAACCCATCTATAATTCTATCTCAGCTTTAGAAACATTTTTTCAATGGAAAAGCATCTAGGCTGGTAGGATAAATACTGTGGCATTGTAGATGATTTCATTATTATCTGATATTAATCAAATCAAGGATTTTTTATTACCAACTTTGGCCTCAAGTCTGTAGCCGGTATCTGATGCGACGTCACGACAGATTCAGGCGAAGTGCGACTGTGAAAATAGGGGTTGGCCACCCCTCTCTGGGGGTGGGGGTGGCGTGCCCACGTCTCCGCCAGCCTATATATACCACCCTGGCAGGTCGGCCGGGCCAGTCCTCAACAGGTGTCGCTTCGGCAACAGTCTCTAGAAGTGAGTATTAACGTTTTACGTCTTCGTCAGCATGGCACTTCATGGTTGAAATGAAAATGGATGTTATTCATAAGAAAACTAAATAAATAAAACGACATAAGGCATTTTGATAAATTAATATTATCTTACTTTAACCATATATATATAGTTGAAGTTGATAACCCGGAAGGAAGAGGCTACGATAGGGCACTGGATATTTATTTTTCAGTACTTAGTATGTTATATGTTATACAGTTTTCCCAGGTGACATGCCAATAGTTATAATATAGGTTTATTAACATTTTCAGTATAATAATAGTATAGTAGACTACCATATGACAATAAATCCTTAGAAATAGTATAGCATTAAAAATAAATCAGTTATAGTAAAAAAATCACATCAATATCAATAACAATCACATGTCATTTCTGCATCTCATGTATAAGTCATTAAGACTGCCAAGTAGTCTTTTGTCGGATGTATATCGTTACCATAGATTTTTTTCTCTTTTTAACGGTTTATCGTATATACGATGAGGTAAATATAATGAATTTGAAATTTATTTTCACGTGTGGGAGATAAGTGTAGTATCATCAATGACCATCGACGTTTTAAGTTTTGATGTTGAGGATAATTTTTTTTTCTAAAAAGTTCCGAAACAGTGGTTAGTCAGTCTTAACTTTAAACAGCGTACGATTTGGTGGATGAGATGTGGTACGTGCGTTTAGGCTCTGCACAATTGGGTATTTCCACTGCTGGGGTATGGAATTGAAGTCACCTCCCACAAGAATGATTGAAACAAGAGATTAAAAAACAAAATTAATTGGGATTCAGAAATCGCATTCAGTAAATTTCTCATAGCAGTAGGAGAGCAGTCCATTGGAATTTGAACACGTAACAAAACCTACTACCTAAGGTGGACAATAATTTAAGTAGTTATCTATAGACACATAGGGCCTGTCAGTCAAGTATGTTTCAGTTAGCAAAGAGGTGATGACGTTCCGTAAGTAAAACAGTACTTAGATATTATAAGAGGGAACTTAAAAATTGTTTTTGGATACGAGAGAAGAAATAAGCTTAAGGCATAGACTTTATAGGAAAGTCAAGAGGGCGGAATTCAGATAAAAAATTGTTTGAAGTGATATCAATTTCAGACATAGTAGAAGAAAAGGAAGGAATTGGCAATTCTTTTGTAGTCCGGGTTACAGGCAGGCTCGATTCTTCCTCTTTCTTCTTCGATTCTCTGATTCCTTTTATGGGCGGTAGGCTGCTAAGTTCTGACAGAATATTGTTATTTACTGCAGACCTTCCATCCCTTGAAGTTACCCGTAACTTCACTTAATGCAGATTTTGGTGGTCTGAAACTTGATACTTATTTGAACTCCAGAGCGTGGACGCGTTATAACCACAGCTGTTTTTTGTATGTGCATATGCTTGACAATGAAAACATTGGGATTTAGTATCCTTCTGTATGATTTTTGGGTATATACGTTAGAATGGCAAAGTATATCTAGGCCAAAAATATTTTCGTCGTGTTTTTGAGACGATAAATATATACAAAACTGAGATTGAAGTTTCTTAGACGACGGGTGAACAGTACTCATAACTGATTTAACTACAACAATTTACTGCTTTAAGTTCCTCTTTTAAAGGTATTTTGAAATATCGGTTAATTCAGAACTACTGACCGTAAGATTGTCTCGACCAAGCAATATATGTAGTTGAGGAAATGCTACGTTGAGTTGTCTGAATTAATTAAAAAAATAGTAGAGAATATTGTCTAACTGAAAGATTTTTTAAAACTTGGTACAAGTTTCTTGATTGTAGCATGATAAGCCCTACGATTACTCATTCCCTTATTTAGGCATATACTCGTATTAATTTTAGTTTCATTCCATCATTAATAGTTTCTTTAGAGAAAAAGAAAAAGTCTTTTCCCTAAAATTTAATTCTAATCACCGGATCGTCTTGAAATATTGGTCTTTGAGACTATCTTCTATTAGGACTTGTTAATATATGAACTTATTTTGATTTAAAATAAAAAAACTCTGATCTTCGGTTATAATACTTAGCGATCCAGGGTAGGAACTGCTAAATAAAAATTTCAACTTGAAAGCTAAATGTATAGTGTAGCATTCTCATTCGCACTTACTTACGTTCATTACCTAATCCATAATTGGTTCATTCTGAGGAACTTGAAGCGGCATAGCTATATCGGAAAACGATATAGTTTAATACTATTTAAATACAGTTAGTTGACAACTAGATAAAAGCTTTACATTAGAAATTGGAAGAATGAAATTGATCAATATTCACCTTTGCTAAGTGTTGAATATAAAAAAAAATAAAAGGAATAGGAATGTTCTTCATAAATAATCCCGAGAGTTACATATAGGACTCAACATGCGTTTCTTAAATAGTTATTTAATTATTGTTGGTAAAACTATTAAGTATTTTTGATCAAAAATTTTATTTGTTAAGCATGAAATCGTAGTTTTAGCATATTGACATAAGAAACCTTGAAATTTGCCCGTTTTCATATCCTAACCTAAAACAGTTTTTTTTTTTTTAATTTTAATGTTGAAATAAACATATCTGTTTACTAGCATCAAAGTGACTACATAATTTATTATTAAGTTCATATGGAATTAAATACGTTTTTAATTTTGTACATCAACGGTAGTCATTATGATAAAATTTAGTGGTAATCATATTAAAAGGTTGTTTAGTGTAATAAAATATAGAACCAGCCGCCAGCAAATCTCCAACGAAGTGGCCACGCTCCTGAGGTGAATAATTAGAAGTACTTGTTAGAGAGAAATGTTCAATAGTCACAGAACTGTCCTTAATTGAGTCCATCATCTTAATTTAGTTTTCTTTAAAATATAAAATTACTATGTTAATAATTATTTTTATAAAACAAACATTCTTATTTCAACCTTTGTAATATTTTAAAAATTGTTACTAACCTGGTGAAAAAAAAGAACAAAACAATTTTTGTATGGTGAAAAACAAATGGTATCCTCGCTATTAAAAATGAGTTCCTTATTATTCCCCAAGAGTTTTTTGTACATACAAGACCTATATGTTAGTGAAATTGTTTTTATAAACCATCATAACAATTATTAGAAAAATTACGGATTAGAAAAATGACAATTAACAAGAAAAGGTTTCACTGAAGATAACAGGTCTGATATATCGGTCTATGCACTCTATGTGTGCGTGTGCGTGCGTGCGTCCGTGCGTGTGTGTGTATGTGTGTGTACTAGGACAAAAAACCTATGTGTCCCAAGTTTTTAATATTTGTTCTGCATCAATCCGGGGATTGAAAAGTGGGATCCCATGTAGGCTAAAATGCACAGGAATCGTGAGAAGCATTAAACAGCACAGTTTCTCTACAACACCCCCCCCCAAGCTATTTTAGATTGAATTTCCTAGCATATACTTATATTTTTTTACTAAAGGTAAGGCCAAATCAAAGGCTAATAAATTGCTAATAATGTTTGCCACTAATATGAGTTAATATTTTTTATTGCTAACAAAGATTTTCATTAATTGGTATTGGCTAACAAATACATTTTTGACAAAAATGACTGAGTGGTTTTTCTGTATAGTTTAATCAATATTCGAGTAATTTTGCAGAGGATCACACCAATTGTGGAGCATCTGGGACATCTCCGGATATTTTTCATTCTAGCTCTACTTTCTTTAGTTTATTTAACGGCTTTATTACGCCTCCATGTATCTTTAAAAAAAATTGTGCATAATTCATAGCACATTTAGTCCTTATAAAAATGAAAAATAATCGTAGCTATAAATAAGACTGGCAAAATGGGGATGCTACTGATCGTAGGATCTTTTCGTCTTAGACTATGTGCTATTTTACCTATTTTGATTTACCTTATTTTTTGCTATTTAGTTGATTAGCGAGGACACGCGACCTGACAATCTTAATTTTTTTAAGCACTTCTGCGACCTAAAGAAGATTTTATTCTCTCAGAATAAGACTGTTCCCTCTATCTCTGTGACACATTTTATTTTGTAAATGTCACATCTTATTTTCCTTATTACCTGAGTGTCATAATTGAAACGTGACATTTACGAATATTATAAAAACAACACTTGAATTGGTGCACCAATACGGTATCAAATGATATCCTTTATTTATTATTACAGACAGCATTATTAATTAGGATGTAAGAATTCATTAATACTTATTTCCATTCATACAATATAAACCTATAAATACATATTCTGTCCAGGAGCCCCCACTCCCAAGGCAATCGCCCCTCGCAAGAAGCAAGGAAATACTGCCAGCAGTGCCCCCCCCCCCCAAACCCTCTCCAACCGTTTCGCCATGATGAGATAATGAGCAAGAGAGCCACAGCTGCTCAAGAAAATTCTTTGGAAAATCTTGAGGCTATAAGGCCAAAGACGGGTACTTGGGTGCCTCTGTGAAGTTCGTAATGTAAAATGGTGCGTTGACTGCAGTTCTGAGGACTTTGGATTTGAATGCTAGGATTTGATTGATGTTCAAATGTTTGGCTGTCCCCCAAAGTTCTAATCCGTAAGTCGAAATTGGTTTTAACAACCGTTTTTATATGTGAAGTTTGATTTCTAGAGTGAGATTATACTTTCTGTTAACTTTTATGTAAAAACTGTCCAAACGGCTTGTTCAATTGTTGTCTTTTAAGTCGTGTGTAAGGTTTCCAAGTTAAACTTTAGATGATGTTGACCTAGGTAACTAACAGTGTTAGGCACTGGGAGCGGTTTCGAATTGGAGGTTACGGTTATATTTGACGGAGAGTAAAAGTGGTGTGACCGCATTTGCCTTCATTGACCTTAACGCTGAAGCCACATTGATGGGGATAAGGTCTTTATATTAAGATATAGGCAATAGGAGTTTGAGTTATATTCTTTCCAAAACTTTTGAGAGGATTGGAAGTAGCTGTTCCAGTGAGGAGGAATGGAGGGTAGTGGGGAATCCTAAAAATTACCCCTAAAATATACAATTAAATATGTAACAGAGAAAAATGATTGTTTTGGGTGGATATGAATACGATGAAAATGTTTTTATGGCCAATGACTTTAATTGGGAATGTGAAACAGGCCACAAAATAGTTCCTATTTTGTTAATTTCTTTGTTAACTTCTTAATGATAAAACAATTAAAATGGTCCTAGCTACCATTACATCAATAGATACAAATTTCGTTAAAGTCCGTTAAAGGATGGTCTGTTTTTCCAAAGGAAACATTCTTTAAGCAGCTCACTTTTCAATAGACACAAACTCGTTATTTTTAAAAAGAAAATGGGGTCAATAGGGTAACATTATTCTAGTCCAGTATTGCCTTCTTCCTATTTCAGGTCACTAGTTCACTAGTTTTCTGCTCATGATATACGTATATGCTTTGTCAAACACATTTTTATTTTTTCCTCTTCAATATGTCTTTCTTCTTTCATAGCTCCTTTAAATTTACAGATAATTACATACAATTATAGATCCTCAGGCGAATCTATTTACAAACTATTTTTGTATTTCCTGTAGCATCACTACATTATATACAGGTTTTGCTATTTTATAAAAATTATATAATTAATAAACAAGTATAATGATACACATTATACGTGACTGGACTAAACTGACTAATAAAGGTGATGGGGCTCAACTTTTTGATCAAACTTAAAACTAACTTACATACTAATTCTTAACCTAATTTCCCCCCGAAAGTCTGTCGCCATCGATGCAGGAGGGGTGGTGGGGTCATAGTGTTAAACACTGGGTTGGTTAGGTGCTGCAACGAGTCAAAAAACTTGATGTGTCTCCGGCGGATGAACTCACCCACCGACGAAACATCAAGCAACGGGTGCAGGTCAGCGTTCTTTTACCTCTCGAGAGAGGTATGTTAGACCACTTTTCGGGTTGTCCTGAATCCCATGATCCCACTCTGGAAATGTTGGAGACATTTGGCTGTATTGTCTGTCAAGTGGGTAAATAGCGGGGCACCGTACAGCAGAGCTGGCCGGAGGAGCTGCTGCTGTAAATCGCAATGTCGTCGGCGAAAGTACCAAACCCTGTACCGGCCCAGTACCTATTTCTTACGACTAATAATTATTATGTCACACCAGCAAGATAATATGACATTTTAATTGACAAGTAATTTGCTTCTAACGTCCCAGCTGCAATTTACTGCAATATATGCAGCAGGTGCAATATGAATTTATGTGTTGCCGTGTTATAGGTACGATCAATATCAAAGAACAGGACAAACATTTCGCCCCTAGCTATGAATCTATCCTATATTTAAGCTCCCTTTGATTTCAATTGGTTTAATGTTGACATTATTTTACAAGAGGCAAATTCTACCGTCTTTGACAGGTCCGAAGTTTTAAAATTCAGTGCAACCTGTGCGGGTGCTAGTTTCAGGACTAATTTCGCAAGATGAAATCATCGATACAACAGTATACAAGTCAGACACTGTGAATTAAGTAGCTTACCTTAATATCTACAGATCTAATGTAATCTGTTTATGGCAATAATTGGATAGAAAAATATTAAGGAGTAGGATTTGATTATTAAGGTTGAAAATTCGCTTCTGATGTCTGAAGACCACTTTAACATAAACACCAATATCTAACTTGATCTAAAAGAAAACGTGGTCAATTTTTAATTGTTGACTACTATACATTAAAATTTATCTTTTTTATTGCAGGTGTCATTCAATAAGCAACTGTTTTAGTCAACGGATATTTGGATTTGATAAGGCTGTATGTGGTAGATAGGCTGTGAATGAAAACAAGACTATAAATACAAAGGGCATTTAATCTAAAACCGATAAAGAAAACGATTTGCATTTGAAGTAGATTCAATTAAAACATTAAACGTTTGTTTGCCTGCCTTTTGTAACGGGTTTAAGTTTTTTTTTGTGTGTTTTTTGTATAAGGACAAGTGACTAAATATACATGCCAATTAAATAAAAATAAATGCGTGAGACCATTTTAAACATAAATAAGGTCCCCGATGAGTCCCTAAAGAGGCCTAAATGAATTTCTAATTGAATCGAGAGAAAGTGTCGACTAGACCACGACTCAGCCCCCTTGTTTTCAGTTAGTCCTGCTAATGGACCTTGATGGAAACTGCCGCGGAGCATCGTGTACTATTTCGACAACTAACTACAGGCGAACATGACCGCTTACCGGCCGCAAAACTTCATTTGAGAAATCCTTTGCGCTCACTGATTTGTTAGCTGAGCTAGTAATTATTTACAAAGAGATAAAATCTACAGTAAGTTGATATTTTCATCAAGATAATAAAAGCGCTTACATTATCACGTAGAAAATAAATGTATTACCATTTTCAATTGCCTTACTTTCCCCTTTCGAGATTAAGTAGACCCAGTCCAAGGCCAGCTGATCAGAAGAATACAATTAGGAAAACCTTCCTTCTAATTATCTTGGGTCACAATAGTCAGCAGTCGACAGTTATAGTCGACAGTAGACAACGTAGATGAATTTAATGTTTATTAGGTTTGTTCCAACACACAATCACGGACTAGTTTCAAACTGGTTTCTGATTATATACTGAGCATACGCGAACGATACCTGATCGAAGGATTTAGAACATGTTCTAACGCTTTTTCCAATCTCTGACTGTTGATTATTTCAGATAGTTACTCAAATGTTACTTTACATAGGACCGGATCAACAAACTGTGCCCCCCCCCCAGCCCAGCAAAGCTTCGCAATTTGCATGTGTAATCCACTAAACGTTCTCCTACGTCAATACTTCTGTTGTAAAAAATCAGAGAATGTAAAACAGATAGAAATTATTATATAAAACATCGGCTTATTTTCGGAATAGGCGAGGTTTTTCAAATCTTTGCGGCCCGTTTTGGGCCGGCACGAGGTTTTGCGGGGCTTAGATCCAGCTATGACTTAACAAAACAACTTAATTGTCTATTACCCGGCTTTTTGGACTGCAAAAACGCGGTTTTCTTTTGTTTTTATTAGAAATGCTTTAAAGCAAACAATTTTTTAATCTAATATGTACGTAGTATGTAGCTTGTACAATGTAAAATGTAGTTTAATTAATATTTTCTTTAAACATAAATTACTGTTTAAGCCAATTTTCAATCATTAATAATTTGTAACCAAGAAACAATCAATTGATAAAATAAAAACATTTAAATTAATCTGTACTAGTAAAGATTTTCAACAATTAGTAATTTTAAAGCGAATACTAAATTATTAATAGACAAAATAACTGTTAACGCATATTATTTTTAAGATTACTAGCTTATAGTTGAAGTAGAGAAGATTAACATAACTTAAAATAATTTTAACGATATTTATAACCTTCTTTTTTACGGCGAGTGAGAAAAGAGGGGGTAATGAGAAGTAACCGTTTTGAAAAGCACGAACCGTTTTCAATCTAGGTTTTCAGCGTGTCGCAATAGATGTCTGATTATTTTAGTTTAGATTTCGTACGAGTTGGAACGCCACAACTGTACTGCGCATGCTCCCTCAAGTTTCTAATAATTTGAGCTCGTGTTGGAACGAACCTATTATTTCTACTCTTCAATCAATGTTCTTTTTTTCTCCATAGTGACAAAAGTTTCTTTCGAAAATCAAGCAGAGAGCAGAATCAAATAAATAAATAATTAATAATGAACCAAGTGAAGTTTATAAACGAAATCATATTTTAGAAATATATGCAAGCAAGATTAATAGCAAAGTCTGATTGTGATAAAAGGCTGTTTTGTTTGATACCCTTTCTCGGTCACTGAAAAACAGCTTGATTGAACGAAAAAAACAAAGTAGCTATAACCATAATGAAAAAAATTGAAAAATATTGAATTTCAAATGATTTTTGACGTGGGACTACTAGTTTTTTTATTGAAAAAACTAATTAACATATCTCGAGTTGATGTAAAATACCTTTATAATTTTATATCAGTCTAATTTTTGCAACCAATGTAGTACAGAATACAAATGACGATGAAGACTATCGGCTTGTACGAATGAAAGAAGAACCTCTCCCATTGTGTTCATCAAAGAAATGCTCTTGCAGGTTTTTTTTTATAAGATAAGCCGATATATTACATAAATAATCATTTAATTTATTTATGTACATTTAATGAGCTCCATAAAGTCAATTAGTTTCATATTGTGCTAGCTCCATATTTCACCAAGTACCGAGCATGTTAGAACCGAGCATTCTTTATTCGTGGATATGTTTAGTTTTAATATAAATGAAAGGGTGATCAAAGAACTTTGCATGGATCAGCATTATGGTTCTGGAGACCCCATAACAAATTCATTAGTGAGCAATACGTGTTACTCGTCTAATAACATACGAAGCGAATTTAATGTTTCCAATGGCGCGTAGGGTACTGAGATTCCTACTTCATTATACCAAGGTATGCTCTTAGCTGATTTTACCTCAATCGGCAGACTATTACTAGGACATTACTATTAATATTGCTTGAGAAAGCTAAGCACCTTTCCGTAGGGAAGGTTCAGTACTAAAATATTTTAAATTATATTTCTCTGCATAATAATTCACTATAACGATTCAATCGGTGACTGGTAAAAGGCAAGAGCTTTTAAAAAAATAATAGAATAATTATTCCACGTAAAGCATGAAGAAAGAAAGCTAAAGGCTGTTAATAGTAGAACATTGAATGTTTTCTACCGAAAAACAAGGACCCTAAGGTCTCTTTAGAGACTTATAAAAGGCCGAAAAATACAAGGGCTGAGTGTAATAAAAGGAATTCTCTGAACATTTTTGTACTATCTAAAAAAGTTTGAAGTGAATGGGGGTGTTTTTTTTTTTATTCTAGTTTTGAAATACTCTTCTTCTTATTAAAATCTCTTATTGCAAACAGTTTAAACAATTATAAAATCCAACACTAACAATCATATAGTGAAAGATTGTTTAGTGTGATTCTATTTTCATTTTTTCAATGACTAAGAGCAAGTAGTGGATCATTCCAGTTCATTAAATTATCTTCAGTCTAGCATATTCAGACATTTGTATCCCCAAGGTATTGTGGATTCACATTGATCACTCAGCATGCGTAGAAATAGCCTCAGTTCACGAATCAATTTTACACGTTATCGTTATCACACGTTTTTATCTATTCCCCATGTAGCGAAGCGCTAAATATATGTAAATTACCCTACACTCTGGTTCATAATGTATTATAATAGAAATGCAAATCTGTGTAAACTTCTTGTAATAAATCATAGAGGGATCGGCAGATGTAAACAAGTAACAGAGGGTCCTGCCATAAAACCTAGGGCTAGGCCACCTGCACCTAATAAAACCAACACGGTTTTACACGGTTATTACTAAGACCTTCAGTCACGTTCCAGCGGTCATAAAATCATGCCAGAAACAGTTTACATCACGTAGCTCGGGAGATGTGGCATCATAAAGCACACCCTTTTTAGACCAGCAGTCAATAAAATCAAGGGGGATTAGCCACAAACATTCCCCCTTTCAACCGTACTCCGCCTTCCACGAGGGAGGGGGGTACAATATTTATATCAGTAAGTTTCGCCCTGAAGACACACTCTGTTTCTTAGTCTCCACAGCCGCACTACTTGTCACTTTACGCCAGGGCCGCTTGGCCCTGGTAGGCTCACTCTTCACTCTTTTCTAGTCTCTTCACCCAGATAGCCGCTATCACTAGTCGCGATACGCCAGGGCCCCGGGGCCCTGGGAGTAAGCCCACTCAGCCTTCCACTGTTCCACACTCTCTCTGCCACACCTCTACGACGGCACCTTGCCTCATAGCCTCTAGCAGACCTCTGACGACTTGTACCTATTACGCTGCCGATCTCTCGCCCGAACTCTGAAAACTGGTCTTATTCTTTATGAACCTCTGAACCTCATCCTGAACACAGTGTATTGTCGGGACACATCCCTATCAATAAATGGAGTCAGATATTAACGCCTACATGGAACATGGTCCATGTCATAAACTATAACAATCCGCACTTGTCACCTGGGCTAGAGTGATCAGGCACTCCCCTAGTGACGCCCCCCGACAATTGTTGACCTTTTCCGACACCCCTCTAGCTACAACAGCAACAACGATCTCTCTGATACCCAACATGTTCCGAGTACAACGCCCTTTGCAGTAACAACATAAGGCATATTTGTATCTAGTAATATATGTCTTAGGTTTTATCATCAGGCCTTTTATAAAAAATACTACATTAACGGGAAAATAAGTTCAAAATAAACGAAAAATAAACAATTTGTATCCAGCAGTACAAATTAAGTGCTTATATTTAATGTCACTGTTACAATAGCAAGTATTTAAGGTATATTCCGTGCCATTATAGTTATTTTATCTTATATAAAATTTCCAGTTTAATCGATGAAGTTATACATATATCTCAAATTTCGAGAGGGGCAAAAGGCAACAGTCACTTCTGACGATGGACTGTAGCGGGATTGAAGTGCAAACACGCCCCCTCCCCCCGTCGACTTGACTACACTTATAACGTTTCATGAATAATCAGTGACGTGCTTCTGAATAACACCGCTCTACGTTTTTAACATCCATCGAGGAGAACATTTCACACAAACAATGGACTAGTTTTGTATTAATGAATAAATTAACTATTCTCCGGCGCTTTTAAATAAACCCGATGCCTTATAGAGGGAAGCTATTTTTTTCTTTGCAGTGTGTTTTTCACTTAAGGATCTAAGGACGAAGGGATAAAAATCCTGTCGATTGTCTATGTTTACCAGTGGCTATCAGTTTTCGATAAACGTGTGAGCACTATTGATATTTTTGACAGCAAGATCACAATGTACTGACCTCATCACCAACCTCCATCGATTCACGAGAATAAAAATATCTTGGAAATTCTCTATTTAGTTCGTCTTCGTGTTTAATATAGTGACAATTTTTTATAATACTGAATGACCATTTGCTGAGTAATGTTATTAGTATCAACGTAAAATTGTGTAAGAATGAGTTCGGTCGGTCTGAACCGGAGGGTTGGCGTGTTGAGTATTGACCATTACTGTATTTTAAATAATTAAACTGAAAATAAAATAGATAGAAATAAAAATATCAATACATTATAATTGCCAAAATCTATCTTTAACTCAGCTAACCTTTTTAGCCAGTTTCTAATAACTTGATTCTAACATAAAACTGATACTTATAAATTAAGTTCTGAAGTATTACTTATATGTCAATAAGTTTTTCGGCTCGAAGAAATTGTTGACTTTAAAATCACAAAATAAATCGTTATTTGACTCATTTGTTTATAACGTTGGTTACATTGACTAATCCTTTGTTTAATTATAACAACTTTATTACGATAAAATTACAATCTGCCTGATTGGGCTATAAGTAATTGTGCTACATGATCTCGCTATTACCAATTTACAATTTTCATTCACTCGCTCCTTCATACTATATATACAAACATCCCAGAGGCCCCCCAAGTCCACATGGTTGTCACCTCCCTCGCGTGCAAAGGAGGAAACGGAGACTTGGGAAGTCCCCCACGCTCCTATGTCAGCCGCGCCACTGGATAAGAGCTTAGAGATTAGAGAAACTGGCCATTACCAGGACTCCCACTGTCACTTATTTATAGCAGGTCACGAGGCCACTGCCGTTTTAGTCTCCGAGGAGGATTATAGGGATGAGTGGTGCAGTGCAATGACTCTGCTAGGGAATTAGGGTGGTTGGATAGGTTACTATGGAATTTTATGAACTTGGAAGAGATGAGTTCAAGAATGTAGGGTACATTCATTATGAAGGGTTTTGTTGCTGACGTAATAAGGGGCATTTACTATTGTTCTCAGGACTTTTTTTTTTGTTAAATTATAACACCCAATCATCTTTGTGTTTCATTCGTCATTATATATTGCAACGGCCAAAAGAAAAAAAAAAATTTGACTCTTTTGAGACAATAATGGAAAAGGATTGGGAGCGAAAGCCGAAGAATTTTTTTCGAAGGAAGATGGAGAAGAAGAGGTAGCTGCATCGAAGTAAGCAACGCTGTGGTACAAACATTTTAATGGTGGGACTACCCGTCTTCTAGATCAGATCGCCCTTCAGTTGAGGATAATAAGGGTCTTCAAATACCACCGTATAAATGTATATTACTCCTTTAAATAAACAAGTTTAATGCATAAGAGCTTCTTGAACTATGTAGTATAACTTAAATAAAGGTTACATGAGGGGGATATAAAGTTCAATATTGGGCCGCGAAGCTCTGGGTGGGGATGATATGATGTAATATAAAAGGGGTTAAGTAGTAGTTTTCGTCCCACTTCATTCTTCACGTCCCACTTCACTAAGCATCATGCATTCGTTAGTGTTTATCATAAAATGGTCTCACCTAGCTAGGTTATTTTATAATATAATTTTACTGGCCACATTTTCTAAACATTACTTTTCCTGTCTCCGCAATCGACTACTCCCTTCCCTACCTATACACATACTTTTCAATAATTAAATGTATTAAAAATCAAAGTAATCAAATAAATTAAATATATTGAACACTGCAGTTACAAATATATACATTGAAATGTTAGCTTAGCGGCTTATCAATGATCCATTTTGGTATAGTTCCGCACCTTAAGCTTCAACTAAGGTAAATATATTTGTAGATACTAGATTTAATTCTTTTCTATTTTTATCATATTATTTATTGTTCAAATCATTATAAATACTTTATTTGATGAAATTCCATTGTGTTCATTAAGCGTTATCAAATTGAATCTAAGAATTCATTCATACTTATGTACAATTTCCATTTATACCGTCATTCATACAATTATAGTTAAAATTTCAGTAGAACAAAATAAAAACAAACAAAATAAAATAATTGAAATCCTGATCCTTTATTTGTTTAAGTAATAACTTTATGTTTGGAAATACTGACAAGATTAATAAATATTCTATGTGTCAATATAAAAAAAAATAAAAGAGCACGTAAGGTTGTAAAAAAGGTAAGTCTCTAATACTTTTTTATTGGTAGATATTTCAGTAATTGGTTTTACTATCATACTTAATCTCATAAAAAAATCTGTTGCCTTATATTTTTTTATTTCATGCCCACTAATTTTGCTTTAGAGTTATGGGCTATCCAAGCAGTGGAGGTGTGACCCATTTACAATCTTGGTTCTGCCATGCTCACGGTTCCCACCTTTCCCATGCTTGATTATTAATTACTAATAAGTAATATTCATTCTACAGTGACACGGGATTAGTTGAAAACATTATAATCATTTAACAATATAATTTATTAGTGGTATTAAACATATTGAGTGTATCCTTAGTCCCGAGTTATTAATTTTAATCAATGTTGAGAACACCTTGTGGTTACAGAAGTAAAATATATTTAGTATATAACTTTTTATTATAAGGTTAATTAATAAAAGGATAGTTAAAAAATCAACTGTGATGCATTACACAACTTCCTTTACGGCTGTGAAAACGATTATAGAATGACAATTTGAACGATTATTTGTAATTATAGCCCACTAAAGTCCCAACACGTTACATATTATTAATCAGGATGTCAAAATCATTTATTTTTATTACAACCTAACAATAGGTTTATAGTAAAAAAGAGTAACAATTTTTTTTTTTTTAATTCCCCCCCCCACCTAGGTTCACCAGGTATTTGTACAATTTTCAGCTAACATAAGCTCCAACGCATATCCCATATTATTAATCTGAGTTTGTTTTTCAATTCGGTACCCTGATAAACCATAGAAAAATATTTCTTTTTATACTACTAATTGATATGTATTCATAACCTTAATGCTTTTTTTTTATTGATGGGGCTATTTTTTAGGTATAAATATAATAACATCATAACATGTCCTGTAATTTTAGTTTAACAAAAATAATATATTTAATATTGTTAATCAGGACTTCAAGACCTAATAGAAATTATTCATTAGAAAAATTTTAATAGCAAGTAATTAATTCATAACTTATTTTATATGATTAGTGCCGGTTGTGGATGGGTACAATTAATTAATACATCTTCCGTCTCTCCATAATATGGTATTTATTCACCAAAAACGTTTTCGACAGCTCTAAGCTGTGATCTTCGGTTGCCAATTAAAATAAAACTTTAAAATGGGTTTGCAATTTCTTTAGACTTCGCTCTAAGACTCGGCTATACCATATTGCGGAGATACGGAAGATTTATTATTTAATGCCACTTATGTTTACTGTCTCCTTAATAACAAATAGGACTTACATATTTTTTATATTTCTAGCTTAGAACTTTTGAACGTTTTTACGAGTTAGGCTAGATGCTGTGTAATTAAAACAGTTCCCCATTAATGAATCATTTATTCAGCTATCTCAAAACATAAAAAGCGTAATAATTGCTATCCTATCAAAAATGTAATAGAATAAATCCCCATAAATAAATATGAACAGAAACAGGAGCTAAAGGTTTGCCGGAGAAAACTCCAAGGTATTCAGTGGCAGGTAACGAACGCAAACATATTTTTATTAATGAAGAAAATAATTTGTACTCAGCTAATATTGATGATCATTTAACATAATTTCAAATACAGTTGTGCTTTTAATGTGATAATTACTTCAGCAAACTTGTGGAAATGACTTCTTTTTTTTTTTATGATTTAATTTACATTGAAAGGCAAGGGAAATGAAGTGCATCAGTGAATAAACGACAATGACAATGATTAATACTTGTAAAGATAGTAGTAGAGTATATTATAGCATAGATACATATCAATCTGCAACATTTATTTATTAATTAAGAATAAAAAACAGATCTCTTGGGAAATTCAATACTAAACATCTAAAACATTTAGTAATTTGTGCTTTAGTCACTCTGCATTCAATACACTAAGAACATTTTATGCAATTATTATCAATAAATAAATAATTTTGATTAATGATAGGAAGAAGAACAGTAAGCAGGAAAGACAAACTATTGTTTTAGTTACATCTATTAATGTTCTTTGTCATCAAATTTAGAAATGTGTACATTTGTAACTAGAACCAGCATCTTTTGCTTTGCTTTTTCCCACCCCCCGGGTTTCTAAATATTTTATTGCCATTCAAGTTTGTAGTATGATCAAATTGAATGGGAAAATCAATTTATTTTAAAAAATGTTGTCCTGCACTACTTTGAAAATTCAAACATTATAGTGTTAAAGCCAGGAAGACGTAACGAGATGTTTTGCTTTTCAATATATCATTTACTTATCACAGTTATTTCCTCCAAGCTTCGTTATATCGAATGATATCCTTAGAAGGAGGGAAAATTCTGCTTTGATCGGTTCACATCTTATAAAAGACGATAACAATATTTCTTGTTAAATATTTTTACTTACTACTGTCAATGTAAAGTATGCGAAAACAAATGGTGAATCCACGGGCAGGCCTATAAGTTAAGGTGTTGCTTAAAAAGAAATACAACTGACTTTATTATTTCAAGTCAGGTTTTTCCACCAAAAAGTATTCTTAATATAGCAGCCGATAACATCTTAAAACTTTCATCATAGCCTTCTGCTCGAGATTAAAGATCTTATAAGATTATAACTTCTGATGGATCACCCTATCTATACCTTGCTGGACAAAATGATTTTATAATACAATAAATTTATTTTCTTAGTATATTCCTAAAAATTTAACGGGCTCATTTTGTAAAATATTAATGCACTAGTAGTGAAATCCCTTATAATATTTGTATTTTAAGATGAAGTTAATAATACTTTTATGTCAGTTATGAATACAGTTAAATAATGAATTGGGTCAACCTCCAAATTAAATTTAAAAATGTTTTTTTACCAGCCGATTTTTGTCAATTAATTATTAATGAAATTATATATTTTGAAATATATGTCAGCGAAATAGAATGTCAAGGAGCAATATTGAGGCATATCAGATTTCAGGTCGGAGATCTACGTCAGTTTTTCAAAAAACTTGATAAATGATCTTGGAAAAAAAACTATTAGGTATATTTGACCTAAAAAATTATAATATTAGTCTTTTAAATAAATCCCCCCCCCATACTTTAAATAGTTAGAATGGTCATTAGCAAGCTACTGCATAATGCATATACAAATAGTGCTTAGCTTAGGATGACGCAAAACCCATTTCGCGAGATAATTGCCGATGCATTTCTGAAAGGAAAATTATTGTATGATGAAAATTAAAATATACATTTGTGTGTGTCGTAATTGCACAATGCCCGTGACTACATCTAGGTAGTTAAACATAATTAAACTGCTGAGCACTGAAATGTATTTCCCTAAAAGGTATAAATTTAAATAATCCAGGTACCCTACACCTTTTTCTCTGTTGCCAAGTGTAAACGGTATAATGGGTTCTGTGAGGCGTCAAAGAAGACTGAGATGTTCACCTTCCATTATCAGGACTGCTAAGGCTTCTATTTCAAAGGCCGTTTCTTAAACAGGAATTTTCGACAAACAGTGGTCCCAGTTATGCTAAAATGATTTAACAAAAACAAAACAAAAAAACTCTCAACTGTATCCATTATAAATAGAATCATAATATTTTAACGCAACACATTTTACGTAATTCGCTGTTGTTTGCAAAATCACCTCTGTATGTTTGTGTGCTGGTCTATCTAGGTGACTGTGGGTATCCTATTTGATCTATAAACAAGAACTTTAATATCGCGATTCCATTTAATTACTCGATGACCTGACAATTATTTTCCGCTCCATAAAACATAATTAAAAGTTATTAATAAATTACTTGGTAATGAAAAAAATCCTATTATATTTGGGAGAATATCATATAAAGGAACTCTTGTTAAAGAAACATAGAAAATTAAAATTGGAGACAAAATCATCAGAAATTGACATTTATTCAAAATTGACATTCTTTACACAAGATATACAAAAAAAAAATGCATATCGTGGATTATAATGTAAATTGTGCTCAATCATGGTTAAAAGTATAATGCAATCTTGCAAGCTTAATACCTTATCTTGCATAAATACAAAAAAAGCGATTTGGTAAAAATGCTAATTTCATTGAAAATTTTGATTCTAAGAACAAGTAGAAGGGGCTTGAGCAGGACTGTATACCTGCCTCGTGACTTCATGGAAGTCACTGATGGTTCCTGTTATTTTTAAGTAAGCAACCGCATCCCTCCAAGATCTCCCTCCCTACTTCCCAGAATCTTATCCTTTTCTTATAATACATGATACATGATAAACAAATTATACATCTATGTCTCAGCTTTGGCCCCAGACCCCACTTCTGCCAGGACATTTCACCCAGTATGTTTTAACTGATATCTTAATATTGGTAAAAACCAGTGTTTTGATTGTACTTCATAATAAAGCGTTTCTTTCTTTTCTTTTGAAAGACACTTTTAAAATTATTTAACTGAAGACTGCTCTAAGGAATCAGTGTTTGATAAAAATTAAAAAACGTCCTCTTTCTAAAATTTCCAATTCGACATATGCCATGGACGAAGCAGAGATAAATCTAGCCTACAGACATATAGGCCAGAACCTTATTCAGCCTGTATCTGAACATGACACGGTCGAAAGTAGTGCTTCTACCTGGTTCGAAGGATATCACAAGCTAGATAAGTGAATCCTTATATTTAGAATGCTTAAGGTTAGAGCTGGGGTGTCAACGGCAGGAAAGGTTCACCCAAACACTTGACAGCGAGAGTGTCGGTTCCATTAGCCTCAATGTATGTATCTTTGGTTCTATTTGTATTCAATTTTAAATGCAGGTTAAACTTTATTTTTATATATAATAAATACTGTTCTAAAGATTTTAGATTTATTCCGACCATCCTCATTGCCTTATTGATCAGCACTTCTAACGGTAGAGACCCTGGTTCAAACCCGGTTACTGGTTCCTCTAAGCAATTTAGTTACATACAAAATTATGGCATACTCAAATTTGAAGTCAGAAGCAATTTCTTCAAAATTTGGATTAAAATATCTCGATAATTATAACTGAAGAACGGTGGTGTATGCAGTAGTGATTCTCGTTTTTTTAAATGGTATACAAACGAATACCGTAGATTTATCTGTTTAAGAACCGTGTATTAGGTTGAGAATTAGTATGTAAGTTAGTTTTAAGTTTGATAAAAAAGGTGACCCCATCACCTTCAGTCAGTTCCTTAGACCACCTTAGAGTCAGTTCAGCCCAGTCACGTATAATGTGTATCATTATGCTTGTTTATTCCGTCATATAATTTTTATAAAAAATAAAATAAAATAACAAAACCTGCATATAATGCAGCGACACTACAGGAAATACAAAAATAAATTGTAAATAGATTCGCCTGAGGATCTATAATTGTATATAATTATCTGTGAATTTAAAGGGGCTAGGAAAAGAAAAAAGAACCGTGTAAGGATGAGAGAAAGTGAGAGAGAAATATATATAATAATGTACAATGTTAACAGCAGATAGAATGCGTCATTTATTTTTTTCTTATTAGCTTTTACAAACAGGTAAATAATTTAATATTTTTAATTTATAAGGGAGAAATCCCTCTATCATAATAAAAACATTAAGTAAAATTCTACTTTTTAATAGACTTTGTCATATATAATATCGCCGTCTATATATGGAGTTACCTAAGTCAGCCTCTGGACTGTTTTGCAATGGCAGATTGTCGGGTAGTATGTCCCGGCATGTTGGAGGGAGAGTATGTCAGTTGGAAAATTTATAGGTAGCCTTTGAGTTAGTGTCAGTCTTGTGTCTTGGTTAATTTAAATTTTAATTAACTAGGAACTAGGCCTCAGATTTGTTTATTATTATCTTATTACCTGCGCATAACGTTTAATAATTTTAAAATATGAGAGAAATTTTAATTTAAATTTTGTTGTCAAATGTACATTAAAACTGATTGCCACCTGAAGTTTTACGAGGGATCAGATGCTAAAATTGACTTCATCGAAGACGTTTACATAATTAAATTTCGGCTTAGCTTCCATCTCCCATATTGTTATCAGTAAGGTCTCAGGCTAAATATCAGCCCCCTAACCACAGAAGACAATTTTGTCACGGATTAATTTTGATATTTTAAATAAAATATTTTTAGGTGAGTTATTCCATTCTTTTAGTTCCAATTGTACTATGATTTACCGCATTAGATTGCTCAACCTGCCAAGTCGTTAGCACGGTGGAATATGAAGTTGAAATTTAGATATTAATGGAAGCTATGCACAATTTGTGATCAAATATAAAATAATATTTTTCTGGTTTACTTGCTGATTGGCTCTACAGTCTTCTTTTGCAACATATATTTTGCGTTAATCCACTCCTCTCTGTTCACAACTAAATATCACTAGCGGTCCATTCCCCATACACTTTGATCCCTCTTCAAGTCTGCTGCCATCAAAGTGCCCCTCGTTCCCATCCTCCTGGTATCACAAGGATCCGTTTTCTAAGAAGTCTTCAATCCCCTCCAACCTGGTTTGTCATCCATGCTGGACGTGACCAACGATACACAATGGTCTTGATTATTTCTAATCCTCCAGTGCCCACCATTTTTGAATGGCCCATATGGTCATATGGACACGTTTCTTTCGCAAACTCGCAGCACTTCCTTGCTGTTTTCTCCATTGGCAGAATCCAAGCTTCACTGCCATCGGTACATTATTGCCTCTACAAACTAAAACCGATACGATTGTAGAGGAGTTTGAAACTATAGCCTTCAGCAATACAAATAAACCCGCTATATCCCTTGGCATTTACCACTGTCGGGGCACTTTCGTACAAAAATCCTGTGCTTGGCTTAATAGATAATTCTCTCATTTGCGCCAACCACTCTTCCTTCTGTCTTGAATTCTTGGTCTTCTAATAAAAGCTCTTACACGAGGTCATGTTATTTTGATACCCATAGAAATCCCTCTACCTACCAATGCCGCCAGAGCCTTAGATGTAATCAATTTATATATTTTCTGATCGAATTAATATTAAAACGACAATTGAGCAGCGAAACAACATATAGACTTGATGCTTGCTACTGATCACTGTCATGGTCTTGACACTTCGAGTGGGTTAATGTCAGTTTTCTAGTGCTCCTGTTTGATGTTGTGAGCTGCAAATCAGTAAAGTGACCAATGCAGTTGACATACTTCCTGCCTGAACGTTGTTATATCTGTATTTTATAGCATTAAGTTATTATTAAAAATAAGAATATTGTGATTAATGTTTTCATCGCATTTATTTCACGAATTGCAGGGATAGTATTTTAATTTTTCTTGGATGGGACCATTCCATCTTTGGTATCTTCACTTAAATTATTTTATGGTACGTTAGAGTTCGGAAGCCATTATAACGTAAACCAGGAGGGGTTAACCATTTTCCACCCACCACCCATTTTTTTTTTTTTAATCTTTGTTGACAGTAATTTTTTTTTACCACTCTCCGATTCCGTATAAACTTAATTCAGCATCTATTAGTAATTTTTGAGTGGAGCTATCGTAAAAATTAAAAAATAAATGTATCTATTTATTTATCCTTGTTAATTTCATTTAATATAGAAGCTTTAATTAAAATCTATTGAAATTACCTTTAATTGGTTATTAATGAAATCCTTGATGCTGATGGTGGGAGCCTGATCCAATTTTCGTAAGGGACAAACAGAGGTCTCCTCTTTTGGGAATATTTTGAAAGTTTTTTGCTTTATGATAATATTAATAACAGCACTAAAGCTTCGTGAGATTTTGATCTACAAGAGATGAGGAAGGGAAAGGTATCAACAAACTGAATATGATTTTCCATGTATTTGGATATGACGCAGGTTTTTTTTATCTTGACACAAAGTCCACACACAATCGGAATTATATTGTCTCTCATCATAGTTAGCGGTCGCAACACCCACCAATTGCATTCAAGATTTTGGGTACAGTTCTGTGATTTATGGGGTGGCGAGAGGGCTTCAAGGCTTACATAAAGCTCTTAATGAATTGTTTCTTAAGATATACTTGCTCGAGACCCTCAAAGACTGTCCCCACATTGCACTGCTTCTCTTATTGAGGAAGGTTTATATTCTTCCTGCCTACAATACTTTGAAGCCCTCTTCTACAACACCATCAAATGTATAAAACCTCTTTGTCCTTACAAACCTTTTATAGATATTCAAAACTCATAACCCCAGGACCTTCCTGCTTATCCCCTCTGTCTCCATATTATTATTATTATTTGTTCCGGCATTTGTGCACCGCGGCCTCAGTGAGACCTATTGTGCGCCGTCCATGTCCCTGTCCTATATATGTGACAGGCCCACGGCCTTTGCAAATCTGAGGATACTGAATGGATCGATCAGTTCACATAGTTTGGGGTCTACAATGCGATCACTACCAAAGTGAAGGCATCGCCTTCTAGCTAAGTTATCACAGTCACATATTATATGGCGTGCCGTTTCTCCCTCTTTCTTGCAGAATCTGCAGATTGGTGATCCCACTATCCCCAAATTAAAGAGGTGTTTATTTAACCGACAGTGACCTGTATAGGGTCCTGTCACACTTTTGAGTGTCCACCTGTCCATTGATAGAAGTGCTGAGCTTCTTCTCTTACAGGGTCCATTAAGAAACAGTTTCGAGTGTTCCTGTTTCTTAGTTTCTCTCCAAGAGAGTCTTGCCTTGTCCTCTAAAGCTAATTTTATACGCCTTTTAGCGTAGCTGAGGCAGGTGCAAGAGGTGTCTGTTCTGAGCCCACCCTTGCAAGGCCATCTTCCTTCTCATTGCCTGTGATGCCTGTGTGTCCTGGCACCTAGTCGATTCTAACCTTATTGGCTAGCGAGAGTGTGTTTAGGTTGTTTTTACACTCCTCAACCAAATAAGATCTGGTCGTATAGCTTCTCAGGGCGCCAATGGCTGCCTGGCTATCCGTGAAAATTGTGATCAGTCTGTTTCTTACACCCTCACCAATTAAGGTTTGGGTACAGACATTGATCGCCATCACTTCGGCCTGAAAGACCGAGGTGTGTCTACCTAAAGGAATAGAAATCCCAGATTCTGGTTTATCTTTCCTCCATATGCCGGCCCCTGATCCGTTTTCTGTTAGTGAGCCGTCTGTATAGCAATTAATCCCATTACACAGTTTATGTGGTTTGGTCTTTGTGTTTTCCGCACAGTATAAAACGTCTGTGTGTTTCTTAACTTGTAGGTCAGAGTGCATTGACAGCACCTCGTCCTCATCAATTCTTCTGAACAAGTTCCCATGTCCCATGTGAGTCATGACTTTGGATCTTGTTCCTGATTTCGCAAGTCTGTAAGCCACGTTCAAGGCTTGTGCTTCTACTTCTATGTGCAGTGGATTCAAGTTCAATAAGACTTCCATTGCAGCAGTAGGAGTTGTACTCATGGCACCAGTGATCATGAGACATGAAAGCCTCTGTAATTTGCCAAGCTAAGTTCTATTTTTACTAATACTACCTCTGTGCCACCACACCATAGAGGCATAGAGCACCATTGGTCTCACTGCTGCGGTATATAGCCAGAATAACATTCTGGGTTGTAGTCCCCAGGTCGTACCCACAGCCCTTTTACATGCATAGAGGCATCGAAGTGCCTTCATAGTAGTATTCCTGATGTGTTTAGACCAGTCCAATTTACTATCCAGAGTAACCCCTAGATGCTTTACCTCATTACTAATGCTTACCTGTGTCCCCCCTATATAGGGTGGTCTAACTATAGCATTTCTTTTGTTAGTGAAGATACAGGGATTTATCTTCTGGGGATTGATTCCTAAACCATTATTTTCACACCAATCCCTCAAAAGATCCATCGATGCGGAAAGCAACTCAGAAATGGTTTCTGAGAACTTGCCCCCTATGAGCACAGCAATGTCATCAGCATATCCCTGTGCGTAGAACCCTGCAGAGTTTAGGTTTGTTAACAATGAGTCAACGACCAAACACCACAGTAATGGAGATAACACCCCTCCCTGTGGACATCCTCCCACTGGCTTCATCCACAGTTTGGTTTGTCCCAATCGTGATTGTAAAATCCTATTCTCTAGCATGGTGTTTATCCAGCTAGAGGCTAAGGAACTAATCCCCTTTCTTTCTAAGGCTGATGCCATAGTGTTATAGGGTGTGCGATCAAAGGCACTTTCTATATCAACAAAGATGCCTGCCATTATTTCTTTATGAACTAGGGATCTCTCAATCCTGGAAACCAGGTGGTGGAGAGCAATTTCACAGGATTTTCCTGCCTGGTATGCGAATTGAGCGCTATGGAGCGGTCGTTCTACCAGTATTCCATCCCTAATATGTCTGTCTATGATCTTTTCCAAGGTCTTCATTAAAAATGAAGTCAGACATATTGGTCTGTAAGACTTCGGTTCGTCATAGGACTCTTTCCCAGGTTTTGGTATGTAACACACTTTTGCCATCCTCCAGCTTACTGGAATATAGCTCAGTGCCAAGCTTCCCCTTAACAAGATAAGTATAAGGGGCCTAATTACTGGTAGGCCTTTTTGTAGCAAGGCTGGGAATATCCCATCAGTACCAGGTGATTTGAAGGGAGCAAAAGAATTAATTGCCCACTCCACTCTTGCAGAATTGATAATTTTATTTGCTTCTGCCCAGTTACCCTTGCAACTAGTGTGTTCACAGTTGGTAGGGTCATTATTAATCGTATCCATCAGTCCGCAGCCAGGAAAATGCGCGCGCGCCAGGGCACCGAGGGTTCCCTCCTCAGAATCCGAATAGCCCCCTCCCACCCTGACGGAGCCCAATGCTCCCCTGTCAGACTGCTTGGATAAGATCCTATTTACTCTAAACATGGAAGTTGTATCGTTTATTTCGCTACAAAATTTGTTCCACGCCCTTCTTTTAGCCTTTCTGACTTCTTTGTTATAATCAGTGAGTGCACGTTTATAAGTGTCCCATCTGCCTGATCTTTTGGCCGCGTTAAAGAGTTTACGTGTAAGAGCTCTTAACTTGCCAAGTTCATTGTTCCACCAGGGACAGTTCCTGTTGGATCTAACATTACATACAGTGTTATTATCAGTGTATGACTTAGTCATTGCCTCAGTCAATGTTGAGTTTTAATATTCCAAATGCCAGTTGCTACTCACCACTCTAGGACAGCATTTGACCTCCTCCTCAAGCTGTGTATAGTAGGTTTCCCAGTTTGTAAGTTTGGGATTCCTATACACAGCTTCGGACGTGATGTTACCACTTAGATCAAATCTAATGTATCTATGATCTGAGCATGACTCTTCTTCAGAGACGTGCCAGCCTTTCACTCTTAGGCTTATAGTACGTGTGCTAAGGGTTATGTCAATGACCTCAGAGCTGATTCTGTTGTTAAAAGTGGCAATATTGCCTCTGTTTAGAATGTCTAGGTCATTACTAGTTATGTACTCTACTAAACACTCACCTCTCTGGTTGTTGTTCTTGCTCCCCCAGAGCTGATGGTGAGCGTTCGCGTCAAGCGATGCTATAAGCTCGCCCCTTAAGCCAGTCCCTTCCGTTAGCTTACTAAGTGCCTCGGTCGGGACTCTTTCTTCATATGGGAGGTAGACCGATGCAATCGTCAACCTCCCACCTTGATTTCCCTCGTTGAGGGCCATTTGAACTGCAGCTAAATCTCTAGAACAATATTGCCATAGAGGCAGCATTTTAAGACTGCTCTTATGCAGGATACAGGCTCTGGCACGCTCGGGTACAGAAATAATCTCATACCCACGCATCGCCAGCCCCCCCATCCTGCCCTTATACAGGTAAGGTTCTTGTATTAGAATAATATCAATATCCTTACCTCTCACATACTGCTGCAGAACACCACATGCTGCAATACAGTGGTGCAGATTAATTTGCAGCAGCCTCACCACCATGATCAGTGCCCGCCGGCCCCTGGAGGGCCACCCCGAGGCGGACGCCGGGAGACAGCGCCAACTGATCTGTCTCCATAGATCAGTCTCCTTTGATAGATTTTTTTTTTAATTTGATTTTACATATGCTGAACTTAACTGTAACACTAAATGTATCATATTTTAATATTTGTCATCTTGAATCACTATAGTATTTTCTTTGAGTATGATGGTTCATCTCATCTATTTAGATGTTACAGCAACATTGAGAATGAAAGTTTATTTTGTTTAAAGCACTTGTAATAAATAAATTGTGGGGAGAAGTATAAACAAACTGTTTTTTTTGTTATAGTCATAGGGCCCCACCGTTGAGTTTCTTCAATAATTATTAAGTCGTTTGTATTGTATCGTTGGGGGAGACGCTACTAGTTAAAGTTTGTAGGTCCCCAGAGACCGTCGTTCGCAATGAAGAGATCTCTCCCAAGGAGTTGCTAGTTTTAGCGAGACAAAGGCAGATAATCCCACTAGAAAAGTGTGGGGTATGACAACGCCGGACTAAAACATAGCGAGGTTAGGAAAGAGAGATGCAGAGGTAGTTGAATAAGAAAGCCATGGTTCGAGTTCGAGAGAGAGAGGGGGAGAGGGAGGGAGAGAGAGAGAGAGAGAGAGAGAGAGAGGGGAGAGAGAGGGAGAGAGAGAGGGGGGGGGAGAGAGAGGGGGAGAGAGAGGGAGAGAGGGGGAGAGAGAGGGAGAGAGAGGGAGAGAGAGGGAGAGAGAGAGAGAGAGAGAGAGAGAGAGAGAGAGAGAGAGAGAGAGAGAGAGAGAGAGAGAGAGAGAGAGAGAGAGAGAGAGAGAGAGAGAGAGAGAGCAGTGTTACAGGTGCCGGGTTCTGAGATTCTTTGAATGTCCTAAATCTTCGGTTGTTTCATACTCTAGTTTTCCCCTCTCTTAACTGACGCTTTAAGGTTTTTTATTATTAAAATATGGAAACATAGGTGGGTATTTTCTGGGCCAAGAAGAAGGGAACTTCTAATTATTCGTGATAAAGAGGTTGACACAACAAGGTATTTTTTATTTATTGATCGGGTCCCAAGGTCAGTCGGGACTTTAACCGTGTATCGCATGAATGAATGTTTGAATGCTGAATTGTAAATATTGTACGAATGGAATCATCAATTGCTTATTGCAAGAAAAAGAAATAGTCAAATCACAACTCGGAAACTAATGTCGAACTTCGCTAACTCGACTGCCACCAGTCCGGCCTGACCATCGTGCCTCCATCCCGATTGTGTACTCAATATTCTTGGAACCCCGAGAGACCGAACCGAAGTTCCCGATGAGAATTTCTCCGGAAGTGGAATTTCAATTGAAACCTTCTACTAGTCTTAGGGGCGCAGTTCTTTCAGTTGTATTTCGAACTTGGCATACAACATCTTAAATATACTTTTAAAATGCTAAACGAATAATAATAAATAAAATAAAATGTTTAGCTGACTCCACCGACGGTCTCAAGACCCTGTATTTTTTTTAAACTTATATACCATTTGGTTTAATTCAATTGTATATTATCATATAAAGCAACAAGCTCGTTATATAAATACATACCGTTTTTGTTAGTTGGTTCCGTGCCAGTTATTCCCACTACTTAGCCGATACGATCTACCTGGTCCCGTGGTGGTCGGATTAGCGAGGTTCCACTTTATTCACAATTTTTAATTATCAGCCAAAGAATAAATGAATGGCAAGATCGTGACTCAGACCCGGTAGCTCTCCAGTCTGTCAAAAGGTGGAGTAGGCAATCAGTTACAGGTATGTTGTATATGTTGCTTCCTCGTGAAAAATCCAAATTTTCGACTCCCCCCCCCTTGCGTTTTCAAGTCTCAGCTAAGAAAAGCTTCATTTAGTTTTTCCTCAGCAACTCGGTTCCAGAGCGTTTTAGGCAAAACATTGTTGTTACCAATTTTAAAGAGCGTTAAATTTCCTGCAAGATTTATATGTAACATGTTGGCAAATTTGGAGCAGCTACTGAGTGAGATATGGGGCTATGACAATTTGTAAAAACATGTAAAAAAAACCCACAAAAAGTTAGATATGCCAGTGGTTTCGCTTTGATAAATATTTTTTAATTTTTAATGCAAAATGAGTAATATGCAAACATGTAGAAGACCAAATTTCCTACAAGATTTGTGCAAAATATTTGTAATTACTCCAAACTCAAAATAAAATATATTAATGATAGTTTAAATTATAGTATTTATTAACAGCATTACATAACGAAATACGTCGTTTAGATTTTATATATACTTCGCGTAAAATAAAATGAAAAATATATCTGTAAATAAAAATCCTAGCACTTAACCAATTTTTAATGATTTCAAGGAACATTCCAGCCAAATTTAAAGAAAATCCAACAACTCGGTCATGATGGTCATGATCGCATCAGGAAATAATTTATTTACAAAGATTTTGACAGAGGATGATATTTGCAACAATTTGTATGAGTTTGTAGGGCAGGTTTTTTTTTTTATATAAATTGATTATATCAATCATTTCACCATCATGCATTCTCGTTATATATACCGAGAAAACAACGATAAGGCTAATGTGGGAGTATGACAGGACAGACGTCAATGGCAGATACCAGCAGACCATTGTCGGTACGTCAATCTCTTTCCTCCCTGAAGGAGTCAACTCGTACCTGCTCAAAGCTTCATACGTTTTATTAAAGCTACGAGCAGATTACCTACCTATGATCTCAGGGATTAGCAGTTCATGGAACTGACAACAAAATGAGTGTTACTTTGAAAAATAATAGTATTTCCAATAATAACAATGAAACCCCCGCCCTGTTATATGCAAAAGACCTCCTAATTTATACTTTAAGATCGCTATCTCATATAGTTTGATCAAACACTATTAAAAAGTACGAAAAACAATATACTTGAGCTTTTGCTGTGATATCTTTCTAATCGGGAAAGAAATAGAAATACATCCTATTCGTCTACAGTAATCTTCTGGAAACATCATTTGATGAAAAATTATACTGGAAAGTATTTATCCTTAATTTTATTTATTCATAAATCACAGATATTATCTGTTGTAAAACTTTTGATGGTTATCGGAAATCACTTAATTTCGATCTGCTGTTTAGTTTTGATTTAGAGGCAAAGTATTTTCTATCCAAGCCCATTATCATTTCAATAAAAAACTGTAAGAAAATAGAACTGAAGTAATTAAACAAGTAATAAACAAAGTATAATCAATTAATAGATTGATTGATGCATTACTTTATTTAATTATCAATGAGCAAAATGTTCACTATGTTAAGGAAATCTTTACTGTATGCGATGTATTGAAATTTCAAAAAAAAATATTTCTCTTTATCGTTCAATGATATTGTCCTGTTTTAATAATAAATATAATTAAATAAGACAGGCTTTAGAGAAATATCACGTTTCTTTAATAGGATTATAATAAAGCGCCTATATTAATTAATGATCATAAGTTCCTAATTGGTGCGAATTATCTGTTTCATTATCTCCCTCTTACAATTAATTTTACAAGTTGAAACCTTCTGGACCAATTAGCTTGTTTTCAATTCAATATCTGAAGAAACGGTTTCACGAAGAAAAAAAAGGTCCAAAAATACATAAAAGTTTATTAATTTCTAATTACCTACACAATGGGTTAAGTCCACCTGCTTTAGTTATTTATACGATACATATGAGCAACAGTCCAATGCCAATAACTTAATAATAATATAAATTGACAAGCTATTAACAATTGAAGGAACCGCAATAATATTAAGTCATAACTCAAGTCAAACATTCATTGCATCTAAATTATACGATCAATGCTATATTATACTACCGTTTTAGACGAGAGGACTAACTACAAAAGGGAATACAATTCAAAATTCTAAAATTCTAGGTTTAGGTAGATGGATAGTTTTTCTAGTAAGCAAAGGATTTTTGACCAACGCTCTCATTGGAAATCCCAAAAAAGAATCTCTATTTTACTTTTTTATATTTCTATTCTAATGAATTATAATTCTTCGCATTATTTATATTGTAACATACCTGTTTCTATTTTCCAATGCTTTTAATAATGGATTTTTTTTTATTTCCTAGTGTAATTGTTCTTCAATTTTAAAATAACAGATCACTATAAACCTGAGTACGTCCTTCACTCAAGGATAGGGGTGAACTATATTTTCCCTCTTCAATGCCACCTGATTCACTCTCATTGACCAAACGAGAGGTCACGTGTTGGGAATTTTAAATTAATCAAATTTGAAATTAGAGGTAGTAAATTTTGGAAAAACCAAAATCCAGGACATCTCAATATACATACTTAGTGGCCTGAGTCACTGCTGAATGTGCCATTCGACTGTGAGTGTTGCGTTTTTCCACAACACATGGAAGGACTCATTGACGTTAACCATGGGTATATAAATTTGTAAGTATCACTAATTATTAGTATTTCAGCTGTTTGTGGGTTGTTAGTGATGAAAATTAAAGACACTTTGTTTTGTCCTCCAGTAATAGATATATTTTTGTCTACAAGCACTTTCGGCACCCCATCCATTATCAAATACTTTTTTTTTTTTCCTAAGCTCTCTAGTTAGAGTTTTAAGATGAGGGAGAAATATAAAATATTTAGGGTGATCGGATCCTTGTACTAGGAGGACCTGCTTGAAGGTGGTGTGAGGGGAGTAAGGAGTGTGGGAATCCTCGGTGGAGGTTGATTGTTACGGTACAGTGGTGAGAGTCCACTGGTGGCTGGGCCTAGAGTCTCTCTAGGCATGTAGTGCAGTCGTAGTTAGTCTGATATCAGTGAGGGTGCCCCTTAGAGGCTTGTTGTTGGTGGGCCAAGCGCCGTGATGTCAACCATTTCTTCTGCTTTACTCGATCTTGTGAGTTGCCATCGTGCCGGTAGCGGTGGTGGTGTTATGTCTCGGAAGAGAGGGTTTAGACTGTGCTTCATCGAGTCGAAGAACTTGATGTGACGTCGTCTGATGGCTTCGGTGATGGTGGGGAGCTCGAACTTTTCGTGCATGTCGGAATTATTATTGAAACTTTGATAGTGTCATAACTGTTATTTTAATTGAGGAAGTAGAAATATCACCATGACATTTACCCAGCCAAATTATACCATAGCTTGGCCGAAGGACATTCACCACTATCATTCAAACTCACCAGCTATAGGTCTCGATTAATACAATTTCATTTTTATATAAATGACATAAGTGGTTGTAATGTTATAGAATAGATATAAAAATATTTGTTTGCCCATTAAATGAAAAAAAGTCTAACTAATATATTTCAGTAATGGATTTCTTTTTGAGTGGTATGTTCTTTTTTTTAGTGCCTCGCGCCCTTTGATGATATTAGAAAAAAGGAAGCAGAAATGTGAGGTCAATGTCGAACCATCAGTCATCTCAATCAAAGGTTTTTGTTAAATCAAAACATGCGGCCCTTCGAACGCTTGTGCTGTGTTTTTCACAAATGGTCACCATTTCTTCAAAGGTCACACGATACCGAAAATACCAACTTTCCTTTCAGATGTACCAGCATTGTGCATCCATTCAAGTTCTATTGTGCACACACTCTATTGTGGAACAGGCTTGGTTGAAGTCGTGGTCTTTGATGGATCTGAGGCAGTCATATTTTTTTATCCATTTTTTTGTGAGTGTGGAGTCTAACCTTTCTACTACCTACAAAAAATTATAAATCTTCAATCAGAAATTTAACAAACACAAGAATCTCTTTAGGAAACAAAGAAGATTCTAGTGAGAGAAAAATACTTTATTTAATTACAAAGCAGTGCATACAACGTGTCCATTTGGCGAATGCCTGGTAATCTCTCCGTTTGTCTGCCCAATCTTCAGATTAATGACGCATACCTCCAACATAATAAACATTGTTTTGTCAAATATCCAGGAGTCCTGACTAGGTATATCCCTTGCTATCGGAATACACCGTAAAAACCATTCAGATGATTTTAACCAAAATCAACCTGTTTCTAGAAAATAAATAAAATTTTATTATATAAATATACATACTTACAATATGTATGGCTGTGATCTAAACATTATATTAATCACATTTGACTGATATTTTTTTGAAAAATTATTTTTTTACATAAATTGATTTTCTCTGAAAACGAAATAACTTAAATGAATTAGTGGCAGGCTATATAAAAATTTAAATTTTAACAAAATATACAGCAGCTCGAAGCAGTAAACCAAATTCTAATAACGCTGAATAACTCCATCTAAATTTCCGAAGCGGTAGCTGCTCGTAATATTCCAGATAACAAGTGGTGATATTTTCTCATAAGGTTATACGCTATCTTGGAGAAGCGGGCTCTTTCTAAACCAATATTCTGCCTTTCATCTGCAACCGACAAATGCTTTCATACGGAGGCATAACTCTCCTTTCAAAACCCACAGCTCTCCATTTAACGCAATTATGAAAGCTATTAGGTTCGGAATGGTGTTTCATCCTTATTTGTACTGGTTCCCCGCTTCCTGAAACTTGATCTGTGGCACACCGTTCCAGCAGGAGTTGATGATGAGTCATTTCGTTATGGCACAAACATATCTTGTGCAATTTTGAAATATTTATTGTTTTACAAATCTTCTAACGAATTACAGCTCTAACTGAAAGGTGTTGTTTTCTTCGGCAAGTAATAAACGAAACAAATTATGAAGAAAATTCATCAAAAGCCTTGATTGAGTTGAAGTATAACAGTGAACGTCACTTTTAAACACCCTTTTCAGTCAAGTTATTATAATACAATAAAGGGAGCTAACTTTTCAACAACAAAGCCAATTAACAAAACATGATCTTCTTCTAGGTTATAAGCATTTTAGTAACAACATTACCCCCCCAAAAAAAGTTAATTGAAATTTAGTTCATCTCTTGGGTGAACTTATTTTTCAAAAGTGAATATATCGAATCTAATGTGGTATGTTAGTCTAACTTTTTTGTTGTTGATTTTCTTCGGAAAATAGTAAATAAATTAATTAAACATACGATGGCCTGATGACACCACTTATTCTTGGCTATGTTTTGCTTATTCTAAATTGCTGTAAGGGTCTTGAACTAGCTTTTGAATATTAGCCACCTCTTATTCAATCCACCCCTGAGAATAATTGAACTCTATAACTCAATAGAACTTTCATACTCGCCTTACTACTTTAAGGGCCCATGTGCCAAAGAATCCTCGTTTTTAGTATCAAAAGTCACTACGTGGTTTCTTCATCACTTTTAATTCAACTGTCAAATTTCATGAAATTTTGAGGATACGTAAATAAACGGAAGCTTAATAGATAAGTTCATTTTTTCAAATGTGCAGTACTTCTATTTTTGTAGTTATCTGTATTTAGTTATTATAGAACGGTATTTTACAAAAAAATAGTAAGATAAAGGCCTAGCCGTTTGAGTCAAAAAATGTTTGATTTGAAAACAAAGCACTAATCACAGTTGATCTGAAAAATACGATTTTATATGATCTTCATTTATTGATATAATATAAAACACAGTACTCACATTGTTATAGGATGCCTACTGTTGCTAGATGTGTATTATAGGTCCTTGCTCTTTATGGTATGTTAGCAGCACCAGATGTTCTTCATTTCTTCCAAAGTCTATTCAACTTCTTAAGTTGCCAAGTTGCCAATGAAACAAGAACGGTGGAGAAGACAGTGATAAATATGGTGGTTCAACGTAAAATCTATCCTATAGGCGAAGTCATACATCCTAAGCTTCTGAATAATCTCCCTTTCAGAATGCCAGCACAATTTGTTAGAGGTAACTAGCTGTGCAGTCAAGTAGCAAAATACTAGAGCACCATGTACAAGTGAGAGCAGGCGGATGCTCTAAATATTTTTACGCAGGAAAAAAGTTAAATTTAAACTTTTGATCATTTCCGATTCTTGCTTTGAACTAACAATAATTGTGCGCTACATCATCATGATTTAGCATAAAATAATTTTAGTAAAATTTAATCTACCAACATTTCGCTACCATTACAGCCCATTAATTAAGGCTAAAATAATAAAAGAAGGAAAGCCGAAATTAAATTACATAAAATGAAATGTTTTATTTTATTCAACAGTTTTTTAGGTTTTTTTTTTTTTTCACAGTAAAGTTGAAAACACAAGTTTAAGAAGACCGAAAGAAGCCCATGCTTCATAAAGAATGACTAGTCAGATTACGTCAGAAGAAATTTGCACAATAAATGAAGGATGCCAGTAGGAGAAAACCTTTCTCTTTTTAGACGTACCCTTGAAAAGCAAAGAATGTAGTCACATCAATAAAACATGAGGGAGTCAGCGATAAATGCTAGAGCTTATTTAGTTAGATTATCCCGGTCAAATAATTCCTAAGGAAACGAATGCAATTGAGGTATATGTTTAATTTAAATTTGAGATTTCCGTTTTAAATAATAATTAATTTATTAGTAATAAAGGCGATTTAATTTAATTGAATAATTAAAGATGAAATTAGAATTTAGGGGATGAATATGGAAGATGATGAAACCATCATTGGATTCTACTAAAATAGCTTAATCTAAGAAAGTATACGAACTTGATCACTTTAAGCCTTCAACAAAAATATCTAAAATAGAGACAGGAAAATTCTCTAGGAAATCAGTTATTTTGATTATTTATTCACTAAGCTAGTGAATTACTCTAAATTTAAATTATTTTCGTATAAAGTGGTATTCCATCAATAGTTTTTATTTTTTTACAGGTAAATAGATTTTTTATTTATTCTCTATTTGTACAGATATTATAAATAAGTAAGACAGGCTGATATCAAT
Organism: Acanthosoma haemorrhoidale; assembly: GCA_930367205.1. Lineage (NCBI taxonomy): Eukaryota > Metazoa > Arthropoda > Insecta > Hemiptera > Acanthosomatidae > Acanthosoma > Acanthosoma haemorrhoidale. The sequence goes on from OV884012.1 coordinate 26,061,270, forward strand.
AGATATATACCAATAGGTAGGTTATACGAATGTGGGGTTACATCATTTCAGTATTTCATAGGATTATTTAGTATGGATAAAGTAACTAATATTATATATAATATAGTTTTGAGAGTTGGGCATATAAGTTTGAGCGGAAAAGACGTGAGCGAACATGAAAACAGAAAAAGGTTTGTTTTTTTTTGGGCTTTTTTTCTTAGCTCTCTAATTAGAAGATTAAGGATGAGGGAAAAATAAAGGAATATTTGGGTTGAGCGGATCCTTGTACTAGGAGTACCTGCTTGAAGGTGGTGTGAGGGAATTAAGGAGCCTGGGAAGCCTCGGTAGAGGTTGATTGTTGTGGTACAGTGGTGAGAGTCCACTGGTGGTTGGGCCTAGAGTTTCTCTAGGCATGTAGTGCAGTCGTATTTAGTTGGATAGCAGTGATGGGTGCCCGTTAGAGGCTTGTTGTTGGTGAGCCAAGCGTCGTGATGTCCACTATTTGGTCTGCTTTACTATCTACTACTAGATCTTGAGAGCTGCCATCTTGCCGGTAGTGGTGGGGGTGTCATTTCTCGGAATAGAGGGTTTTGGCTATGATAGAGGGTTATTTCATCGAGTCAACGAACTTGATGTGTCTTCTTTGGATGGCTTCGGTGATGGTGGGGACCTCGAACTTTTTGTGGATGTCGGGAGCCTTCATATCACGAAAAGGGGTATGCCATAGTGCCGTGCGCAGGATGTTGTTCTGGAAGCTCTGGAGTCGAGTTATTGTGCTGGTGTGTAGGAATCGGAAGAGTGGGGTCCGAAACAGTAGAGCTGGCCTCAGGACGCTCTTATATATTAACAGTTTCAGCCTCAAGGATATAGCCGGGCTTGTGACGAGACGCTGGAGAGACTAGTAAGTCCTACGTACTCTTCTCAACTTCTTCTGCAGGTGTGTGTCGAACGTCATGTGCCTGCCTAGGTTGATGCCGAGGTAGCATATGCTGTTGGAAAGTTTGCATTCAGTCCCGTATATGGTAACGCTGGGTGGACGCTTCCGTTTTCCATGCTGGAAGGAGAAGACGATCCCTTGAGTTTTGGCCGGGTTCACCTGAATGTGGACAGCTTGTAGCCTGTTGGTGATTAACTGACTGGCGCCCTCTGCAGCCTTTAGAGCTTTCACTGGGTTGAGACTGGTGCTGTAGACCCCTATATCGTCCGCATATGCCGCTACCTCACAATTCGAATATGATGATCCTACTATATGCGCGGTGTAGATGTTGTAGAGTAGGGGTCCCAGCACCGACACTTGGGGAATTTCGACGATGAAATCTCTTCTGGCGGTTGATACGGTCTAAGATACAAATAATTGAACAATGATTGGAAAATAACTATACACTTACAATGTTCACCATGAACCATCACGGTAACGACCTTTGTAGGCCTGATGGCCAAAGTTGTTTAGCCAGGGTATTATTTCACATAGTTAATACTTACTATATCTTATGCTGGTTGCAGCAAGTGAATAAATTATTATTTTCTTTATATATTTTTTGAATGATCATATACAAAATATTTTGAGTGTACACTACTATTAAATTTATATCTGTGGATAAGTGGGGTCTATAGGCAGCTTAAATGTTTTCTCCTGTTAACAAGTTCTCAAAAGTGTAGAAGAAAAAAAAACCACACGTGTCACGTTTCGGTCTTATCAGAATAGTAGTTTTATTTTTGTATGAAAATACCAATCTCTTGCGATGTTTTCTGTTCGAGATATATTTTTCAGTTTCGAGTGGGTGAATTGAAAAAATGGTTTTGACCCGAGGTTTCAACGCCGAGAAGAGAAACACTGCTTTCGATTGGAAGTCCAATAATACATTGTTCCCAGGAGCAGACCACGTGGGGAAGCAAAAGTAATTTCCTGGACCTCTTTCTGCAAATATTTGTATTTCGTATGGAGCAGAACAAACTGGCAAAGGCTTATTTGAAAATTATTGCTTGCGGAAAAAATAAAATTAATTTAATTTACTTTTATATAATGGTGAGATTTGAGCCAACGCCTTGTACTTGCTATCCGAAGTTTCTTCTGAGCGTACACTCGAGAAAGCTTAAGAAATTGAAAAAGAGGTTCATCCATTGGACATTGCCTAAGTAACTATGTTTAAAATTTAATATCGATTAATAAACTTGTACGACAACTATCATTGCAGTTAATGATGTTCCAACTAGAAAATTTACTTCATCTCATCAGATTTAGCACTAGACAAATAAACATATTTGAAGGAAACCTCGGGGAATTTTTATTAACGTATTTTACTAAGTATCTAGGAAACGATTTTGAATGCTTAGTGGAATTTCATCAAATTGTTTAACGGAAGCGGGTATGGCAGGATAAGAGGAGGATAGATAAAGAGAGTGCATTGCATAGGCGAGGGTGTCGGAAAAAGATCTTGAGGTGAACGGAGTGGTGGTTTCAAGAGAGTACATTCAATTACATAAAAGAAATTGAAGATATTTAGAAAACCCACCAAGACTCTTGGAGACAAAGCAATGGAGTTGAATCTATATCCATTGCTCTAATAATTACGATGGGGAAGTGTAAGTATTTTATACATTTATTATTCACAATTAAAGTATATGTACCTATTAAGAGGTTTCTACCATTAAACATTAAAAAAAATTAATTGTATTTACCTACTTTTTTATTACATTGTGTCTTACTTAGCACTTAGTATACTCATTAGCAGCAATTCAAACCATTAGTGTTCTAATAAAGTCCACCTCTAGTAGATTGTTGAACATACCTTGTGTATCTTCCTCCAGGATTCTCTATTCCTCCGCCAGTCTTCGTGACATTAACTAATGCAATTCCCATTCTGGAGCATACTCGAGAATTACAGCGACCTGTATTACTAACTTCCTTAAACTGTAGAGAATACAAAATAAATTTGTAATAATAATAACATATTGTAATTGAGGTAAATGAAATATAATATGCAGAAAGTTTACAAAAATCATTATACGCAATCATTTTGTACACAAATATTGTGCAGCATTTAGGGCTATACAACAATCAGTCGAATACAATACCCTACAGAGGACTGGCTAAACCGGTATAACAAAAAAAGTGGGGGTAGATCCAACAAGCCAGAACTCATAAGCTAGAAATTATCAGTTTTAAATAGTTTATTACTAGAACTGTTGTCGTATTTGTCTCCCCCCTATTACAGCCTTTTCGCATTTTATATAAAGTTCTTATTTCAGTCTTCTTGATAAGATTTTCAGTGGTTAAAAGATAATATTGAGATACAGAAGAAAATATTCTGAAGATTTACTTGATCTTTTTTCGTATGCCAACCTTCCTCCAGCTATGGCCCACGTATGAGTATAATCACAAACCTCTGATGGATCTTTCAAATTACTCAGGTATGCACGTTAATAAAAGCTACCTGGCAACTCCTACTTAGGTTTTGACTGATTTCCGAAATACCACCCAAATATAGCACTCCATCCAGCAGACTTTCGGTATTGTTTGATCCTTGATTGAAAATCAATATTGCTTTTGTCTGTTTATTCTTACTGGCCAAGAGTTTCAAATAGTCAATATCCATATTGTAATGTTCGTTTTTAGGTGTTTTTGAGAGTCTGTCAATATGGTATATGCATGGTGCACCAATTATGCGTGGGTGGTTGAAATATCTTTCGTGTCCGTTGTGGTGTGTTTATTATATAGTATACAAAAAGCATACCCATTGAAGCGTCTGTTAATAGTTATGTCAAGGCAATTCAGTTTTGTTTTGGTCTCCACTGTAAATAACATTATAGAAGTTGTCAATATATTGATGAAATCATCAACTTTCCTAGTGGAATTGCTTACAATGTCATCTTCATATCTGTACCAGTAGTCTGATCTGTTCATCACAAAATATTGCAAACACCTGTGGCCAATGTCGATTGTATATTTCAACGAAGTCATAGAAAATAATTACCAACTCATGTATTCCTAACTATTAATATAAAAAATCTGATCTCTCAATTACTAGAACCAATATATGAGTATATAAAGAATATATGCGTTCAATATATTTTTGATAAAATATGTTCTTAAAAAAATAATGTGCTGAAATCATCGCAATTAAACTATAACATTATTTTTTTTTTTTAAGTCCTATTAAATTATAGGAATGAGAGCACCTGAAGTAACGTTTAAATAGCTTACTTGCTAGTTCTAGGAGCTTTATTGTAGGAATTTGTAGGGATTGCAGGGCAACACATGATGTCCTACATAAGTGGAACTAAGCTGGATACAAAAGCCCATAATGGCAGAAAGGTGCTTTTGTAATGCTCATGGCACATCTCACTTGTGCCGTCGCTGAAAAAGAAAATTAAGACTTGCAAAGACCGTCAAATGTTATTGCTTTCAGTATTGCTGTGTGTAGTGAAAAAGCAATATCGGATTAGTGAGCTAGTCGAGTGAAAGAGGGAGGAAGTAAGGATTTACGGGGGGAGAGGAGACAGGAACCAGTGTCAGTTTGACTTTCTGGACTATATTGAATGTCCTTTAGCCACAGGGTAAATATCCCATGTTTGTGCCCTCAGCTTTCAAACTGCGCACTCACAGGACAAGTTTCAATTCCACTACTTTATACATGCGTATCTTAGCTATTCTTTTATGTACCACTTATTAAGCATGGGTATCCCCCTCCTTTAAACCTGCATTCGCTTACATTAGACTCACCGAGCACAAATCTACTACTTTAGCAAATACTTATACATTTATACTATAATTTCACAATGTTGCATAATTTTATTGTGAATTTTCAACTCCCAAAGATGAAATCAAGTATGAGTATGAGATCGTATATAATACTCATTTATAAAAAACAAAAGTATTTATTCTTTAATATATTGAGAAGCGTACCTAAGTCAAACTACAACCATAAAAGAACACGTCCTTTGGAATAGTCCCGTGGTTTAATGAAGAATGCAAATGTGCTATACAAATCCAGACAAGAGCTCTTAGAAGATTATAAATAAATATGAAAGAAGCTAAAAAAAAAACAAAGGTCCATTTGCAGACGCATTTTGAATACCCCTAAAGTTAACCAATGGAGGTCATTTGTTGATTCATTAATCACTTCTACTCCAAGCAGTAAAATTTGAAACAAAATAAAGAAAATGAATAAAAATTACTCTTACCCTATTCTGTAATTTTCTGATGATCCGTACGAATTAGCCAATAGTTTTGCCCTGTTCTATTCCAAAGTATTCAATCCATCCACTGATACCCTTGATCATAACCAAAATTAGGCAGCAGAATCAAACCCATACCTACAGTCTCCTCACGGTCGGTTATCCGTTCACAATGTGGGAACTCGACTCAGCATTAAAGGATGTAAAAGAAGTTTTACCCTCCCCGAGCCAGGATGAGATCAATGATGATAGAATTGATGATGATGATGATCTCCCTGAAGATTTTTTTCATTGGCTCTTTGTACTTTGTATGACACAATGGTATTTTCCCCCAACTTTGGCACTTGTCACAAGTTGTCCCCATCCCAAAAGCAGGTTCAGATAAGCGTCTTAGGTCCAAAAAGATCCACTGAGATCCAATATGCTTTTATGAAAAAATAAAAAATGAGCTTTCGATAATATCGACAAGACCCAACTCCTCAAAAAAATGTATTTGCTCAGATTCGACGGTTACCTATTCAATTACATCAAAGAATTCATAGCATATTGCCTAGTAAATATCCGAAAAGAAAATAGCAAAGAAAGTGGAGTACCTCAAAGCTGCATTCTAAGCAAGAGTTTATTCGCTCTTGCTGTAAGTGATTTAAGCATGAATTTACATAGAGGTGTTAAACCGATGTTGTTTTGTTAACGATTTTTCTATCATGTGCTGAGCCAAAAATATTAATATTATAAAAGCCAAACTTTAGATTGCTTTAAACCTTGTCAAAAATCAGTCATACACCTCTGGATTGAGGTTCTCTGTTGAAAAAATTTAGAAGAACAAAAAAACACTCCGCCTTCGCCAAATTAGCAGCCTCAGCTTGTCATCAGAAACGCAGATGTAACCATATGGTAATAAAATGTTTTGTCTTGGAATGGTAAATATGTATCTTTATTGTGCTAAAATTACAGTAATTGTGATCAGTGTTCTCATCCATACTATATTTACTATTCTTCATTGACTCACTCATTCGTACATTATTTACAAATAGCCTAGAGGCCTCCCAAATCCATACACCTCCCTGCCTCCCATGCAAAAGAGGAAGTGGAGGCTTGGAAAGTCCTAAATCACCCGCGTCACTCGATGCGAGTCAGTGAAGGCTGACCAAGGGCGCGAGAGCCATATACGCTCAGGACAAGATTGGAGAAACTGGCCATTGCCAGAACTCCCACTGTCACATTTATAGCAGGTCACGAGGCCACTGCCGTTTTAGTCTCCAAGGAGGATTTTAGGGATGAGTGGTGCAGTGTAATGAATGTACTAAGGGATTAGGGTGGTTGGACAGGTTACTATGGAATTTCATGAACTTGGAAGGAATGAGTTCAAGAATGTAAGTTATATTAGGATCGGTATGAAGTGTTTTGTTTCTGACGTAATAAGGGGCATTTACTATTGTTCTCAGGACTTCCGATTGAAAGAATTGTATAAGCTTGATGTTCAACTTTTTTGCTGTCGCTGACGCTTAGAACATGACTGGAGAAATTGCCAGGAATCCTGAGTATTTATAGCAGGTCACGTTAAAATAACTCCTGCGGAATTGTTAGGACGATCGGTATCCTGGGCACCCTTGGGCGTTTGGGGGCAGCACTGGTCTTACGAAGTTGATGACCTGTTTTACACCAAAATAAATCCCCCCAAAAAACAAAAAATAAGCGGCCTGCGGGTCACTAGCAGATTATTACATTTTTTTCATAACTCTACGTAAGTTCCTATAAAGATTAATTAATTTTATACAAACTGAATGTCTAAAGAGTTATCGTGACTAGTAAATCCTACTAATTATTCAATATGTTTTGGAGAAAAAAAATGTATTCACATTTTAGTCATTGAAATGCACAAACCTTATTAGAGGAGATAAACAAAAACAAATATTAATAAATAATATTTTTAAAAAAGCACGAAGTAATATTATATAAACTGACATTTATGGATACCAAGCGTCTTAAATATTGTCACATGTTACATCAGTCTCACCGTGATCGATGCTTCGGGAGATGAGATGTGTCAGGCCGGAAATATCCAAAAACGGATACTGTTGGCTGAGGACAGGTGTCCCTCGCAAGATAGGGACATTTAAATTTCATCAGAAAATTTCTTTCTTGGGCTATCGTGGGGACATAGTTCGTTCAAAAGCGAGGATACTCACCCACTCGACTAATTCATAAATTACACTAAAAGAAGCAGGTATCAAAGTTTTATTTCTTGGAGATTAGTTAATATATAATAATTATTTGTGGTATGATAGTAGTACTTCACAAGGTAGTATTAAAAACAATTTATAATCATATGTCTTAAGAATCTCTAAAGAATAATTTTCAAATTAACAAGTTATTCCAAAAATAATAAATCTTAGCCTAAAATGTACAACACAAGGCCTAGTGGGTAACGTGATTCCGAAATACAGTATGGGGTGGTTATGCTGTTAAATAGATACTACCAATATATTCCAAAAGGACTAAATGATACAGGAAAAAGTTACAAAGTAATAGTAAGGCCTAGTAGCCGAAAATATTGTGTATTGTCGAACACATATTACCATTTAACACAATTAAAATTTATTTTTTAATGTATCCCAAAAGAAAAAAACAATCATAACCCCCAAATTCAAATTCACGCCCGAATAAAGGTTCTTGGTTAGGGAAAATAATGCTTATGAAAATCAAATCCTTTTCAGAAGATCACTTTACGAGAAAATAAAGGGTAAGCTTAAGCTTAGATAGGATAGAGCCAATCTACAAGTATTTCCAGCTAACGGTCAAGTGGAAATTACACAAAGATTTTTTATATAACTACATCCCAGCAGCTTTACTACAAATTCCAACAGTGATTATGGTTAACTGGCCCTTTCCTATGAAGCGTGAAACTGGCAGCTTCCTCTCCCTCAATAAAAAAAAAGTATAGCCTTATTTAGTAGAGAATCTTAGAAACTCCATCAATGATAAAGGTTTTTTTATCTTATGCTATTTAGTGTAATACATGGGAATGAGTCGTCATCGCCTACTGATTATTGACCATGGAGAGTTGGGTCTCAACCCTCATGCCTCACTGGGCTAGGGGACGAGTTGTGATTCTTAAAAAGCAAGATGTAGCCCGGAACTAGTAAAAAAAAAGACTTTCCATATGTTTATAAGATTATGACGTTTCCTCTCATCGTAATCAGCAGACTTCTAAGTGATTATCCACTGAATAAGAGAATGTAAAAGGCTGGATAGCAAGCAGCCGAAAAATGACAGCTGCAGATTTGCGCATATACTCATCGCCAAACCCAAAAAATAGTTGGCGATTAATCCACAGAAAAGTGATTGCATTATGGTGTGGAGGAGCATTGCAGGTAACAAGGCAATATCTTGAGAAAGGGGATGACATCCAGAGAACAGATTAAGTTTATCGTTTGCACATTTTAGGTGACCTTCTATTTCCCCACCCCCCATAACCCCTTTATTTATTATGCAATATGTGAATAAAATGAACAAAATCAGTGAACAAATATTCACAGATTACTCCTCTTACTGCATACGCAGATGCATTCGAAGGAGGGTAGAATTACAACAGAAATGTCTCTTTGAAGTTAAAAGGTCAAATAAAAGACTAGGTGATGGGGACCTTCTTTTTTTTTTTTTCTTCATAGCCCCTTTAAATTTACAGGTAATTATATATAATTATAGATCTTCAGGTGAATCTATTTACAAATTATTTTTGTATTTCCTGTAGCAACCCTACATTACATACAGGTTTTGTTACTTTATAAAAACTATATAATGAATAAACAAGTATAATGATATACATTATACGTGACTGGACTAAACTGACTAATAAAGGTGATGGGGCTCACCTTTTCGATCAACCTTAAAACTAACTTACATACTAATTCTTGACCTATTTTTTCCCCGACAGCCTTTTGCCATCGATATGGGAGGGGTGGTGGGGTCATAGTGTTAAACACTGGGTTTGTAGGTGCTGCATCGAGTCAAAAAACTTAATGTGTCTCCGGCGCATGAACTCACCCACCGACGGCACACCAAGCAACGGGTGCAGGTCAGCGTTCTTTAACCTCTTGAAAGACGTATGTCGGACCACTTTTCCCATGCTCCCATTCTGGAAATGTTGGAGACATTTGGCTGTATTGTCAGTCAAGTGGGTAAATAGCGGGGCACCGTACAGCATGGCTGGCCGGAGGACACATTTATAGATCATTGGTTTTAGACGAAGCGACAGGTTGGGTGAAGTTAGCAAGTGCGATAGCCGGTAAGACCTTTGTCGTACTTTTTCTATTTTATTACTAGAAATGAGTAGAGAAATGGAGATGCCTATCCATTTTTATACCCAGATAGTGCATTGAGAAAGCTGGTAAGTTCTCTTGCCCTCCTATGCTATACGATTTTTTCCCCTTTCGGAGGGAGAAGATTACGCAGTCGGTCTTCCCGGCGTTTACACTGATGTTTAACATGCCCAGTCTGTCACTGATAACTTTACAAACTGACTCGGCGTGTGTAAGAGCTCTTTTTGCACTCATGCTGCTGCTGTAAACCGCAATGTCGTCGGCGAAAGCGATTACAGTAGCCTTCTATTCAATGAAGAAGCGGTAAATAAGCTAAATAACAATTTAGACAATTGGCAACTTCTAGTTTCTAGTTTAGTGTTTAAACCTGAACAGAAGTTTGTTTAACAAATAAGTTTTCACGGGACATAGAATTAAATTACTTGACCAAAGCTATTTCCTTCATGCAGGGGTACCCAAGCAATGTCAGCTCTTCTGACAAATAAAATGAAATCAATTCTCTACGCGCCGAGGAGAGGTTAATTAGCTGTCAGTGGGACACCCTCTTGTCATGGGTTGTCGCTGAGTCTTGGTCGACTGTCTCGGTTGATCCGTTTCAAACTGCATTTGACTATTTTGCCATGACAGCGGAGTATACGGAAGTTTTAGGCAGGCCAGGAAAACATAAAAATCCACCGGAAATAACTCTAGAAGAAGTCGTTTTAAATGGTGGGCTCGAAACAAGTGACAGGGTACAGATGTTCACCATTTGTGTGGATACAAAACGGGTCCTATCGCTTGGATGATGGAACAGTTTCTAGCTGAAGTTTCAATACCCCACTTCGTAGAGCCCCCGGGCCAAGCAGAAAAAGTTGTACGTGATAAAATGGAGATATATGAGGATTATGCCCCTTTCCTGAAGAAAACGATTGTTGAAAAACGGGTTTCTTTAGATGTTTTAGTGCAAAAGAAACTATTCCAAAAATACATCAAGGACATCGTGGTTCTTCCAGAAATGTTAAATCTCTATCTATGTTAACTAGGTTATTATTTTTATTATTATTTTTATTTTATGCATATTTTGTATTCTATGTTATCTAATTATTATTTATATTAAATTAGTAATCTCTAGACAATATTAATTAAAATAATAATTTTAACAATCTGTGTCTCACGATTGATTGGTATGATGAGTTCTAGCAACCCAAATTACTTGGGCATAAATAAAGTGTTGCTCTTTCATTCATTATATACATTCTACTACAATTGAATTATTGAAACTGGCTTTCCATTTAACTAATTTAAATATAGTGAAATATTTACTTTATTCAAACTTAATAACCGCGGTGTGGTCATCATCTCCCTCAACTTCCTCATAAAACATCCATTGCCACCCTAAATTTTAAAGATTATTTATGTTGGGTCAATGTGGTAAGTAACCCACTTTTTAAGAGTGAATGAACGCAGTCGATAAAAGGTAGACGTTCCTCTCGATGAATCGAACCTGGCATCATTTTTTTTCCTGTCAACTTTTACGGATATACTGGAGTCTACCGGCTGTAGCTTCAGCCTTATCTGCTAATAGGCCAGGACCTCTTCAGTACACAATTTCAATTTCCCTAGGACTATATCGCTAGGCAATAAATCATTTATAGTATTTTTATCTATTTATTTCAGAATTTATACAGTTGATGAGAAACAGCTTATATGGTTTAGTGTGATAACGAAAAAAATGAATTAGGCCGTTGAATAAACCTCAGGCTACAAGTTTATAAATATTCTTTTTTAATAATGATTCCATGTTTCTTTTTTAATCTGTCCTTTTTTTATAAATTGTATGCTATATTCTTTTAAAATAATCTAATTTACTTCTCTTGCAAAATTTAAAAATTTCTAGACGTTGCGATTTATTTGACGGGGAGTTTATCCAAAATTATTCTAAAATGGTGAGGTCAGGGACAGTTTTTCTACTAAATCAAAATATGAATTTAAAAGTTCAAAAAGCTACACATATATTTCATATTTATTTCAGATAGTATGACCTTCCTGTCCTAAAGTTATATACAGATGATTTTTACCTTTGTACAATAAGCTGCAAGGGATCTTTCTCATTCTCGGGCATGGATAGAACCTAAACGTTTTTCAAGGTTTGTATATACTTGTATACATGTTTGTGATTAACTTGCCAAAGAATAAACAATAAATGCTTAGAGAGATTCGTTTACTACTCTATGGTAAACGGTTTATTTGTTTTTTTTTAATAGAGGTTTTATACACGTGCTTGATCTTATTAAGTGTAGGAAAATAGGGCTATTTTTTCGGGAGCAGCCTGCTTCTTTGTTCGAAGTCTAGAGTGAAAGAAAATAATCTGCTCATGAAATTTAAATTTAGAAATTAGCAGGAGTTAGCCTACATCACATGGAAGTGGTCCTCATCCCTGTCAAGTTTAAACTTGAGCAGATGAGTTGAAAATAAATCTTGAATATGAACAATGATATTCCTATCGTAAGTACTTCGTATATTACTTTATCATTCTTTACGCGTATTATGAAACTTTAGGATATTTTCACAGAATTTGTAATAACTCCCACATAATACCATGTTACAAAGGTCCACCCCCTTTCAAGCTCCTCCGCTCTAAGCCGGCAACAGATGAGTAATGAAACATTTTATATCAGACAGTCGGAAAAAATCCGTCAAATTTTAAGCTTGAGAGCCTTAAGAAGCAATTATTCTTTTGGAAAGGTTACTGGATTAAAACTTGGACCCAGAGGATCCACTGCTGAGGGAGGGTTTTTTCGGATTCAATTTAATGTTTCAGCTGAATATTCTTTATTGCGATCCGTGCCCTTCTCCGGACAAAGCAGCCTTTAGTTGTCAAGCACACAGGGAGAGTTGCTCTACTTTCAAGCACTTATGGACCCGATCGTCCAATAAACGAACATTATCTGTAAAAATTATCCAATTTAACTTGGAATTTTCTGCCTTGAACAACACTCCGAGCTACGGTGTGGTTTTGGTTAAGATTTGAAACCTAAAATATGAGAATTATAAGAGGGAAAAGTCGACACGCTAACTATTAAATATAGCTAGACTATTTAATTATTTTTTGCATTACAGGCGTTGAAGATCCATTAACGGAAATAATGAAAAAACTCAACGTACTCATTCCATGCATATTCATATATTTTGGGTACGCCAATGTTTATCTCAAAGCACGTGTCTTTTCTAATCAAGAAAAGATACATTAATTTCAATTGTATGTTGAACATACCTAGTGGTAAATCTAAATATTATTAAAATATTAACTTGCTGACAATTTTTGAAGTTTTTAATAAGAATTTGATAGTTGTTTTTTTTAATTTAACTATTTACATACGTATTTTTTAATTATAAGAATTTTTAATTATAGTAGAATAGAAAAACGATTTTAAATTAAGTACAGTTCAGCACTGTTTTTATTTTATTTTATATTTTACTTAACGAATGTGGCTATTGTTGTGTACAATAATAGTATTTAGTTTGTCTTCATATGCGCAAGTAAAAGTTTTTTATCATTTGTCTTTTTATTTTATTGTAGAGATAACTAGAGATGCCAGCTTAGAGCAATCGAAAGCGCTTTTTCAATAAAGAAGAAATATAAATTATCAGTCGTGGAAAGACAATAAAGATGTTTTTTTTTATAATTTGACTAAGTAATACTGTTCTGACAATTTATCGCTAAATAATTGAATTCAGGCGTTTGTGAAACGCACTATTTAAAAAAAAAAACATTGGATCAAATAATATGTACGACCTTAGGTATCTTGGTCTTAGGTATCTTAGGTAGACAGTCGAAAGATGTGGGCTGACACGTGTCTGATTGAAATTATACTTCTCACTTAGCAATCGGCAATAAGAAGAATCTTCGATTATTTTATTTAAACATGATTGTCTAGAAATTAGTTAAAACCAAAATGTATCGTTTTTTTCCGTAGATTTTATGTTCAGATTGGTCTCATTAAGTGAGTGTGAGCGTAGGATTCATGTCCGGCAATAAATTGTAATTTGGATCCTCTAATGAGAACTGAGTATAGTAATTTTAATCTGTTGATGAAAGTCTGTATTTTATATTCTAAGTTCATTTTATGGTTTGATTAAATCAGGAGGGAGGCCTGGCTCAGGTGTCAGGAGGGGTGGCTGATGATAACAAAATGTAGTTCCTGTATGTTTTAGAAGATTGGAATCGTGTCGCTCAAAGCTGGTTACTTTTTAATTTTTGAGCTGTTAATTTTTTTAGCAGCTTGTTGAAATAGTGGATCTAATAAAATGATTGCCTCTCGCCTAGGAATGATCGATGACGCGATTGCAGGAATGATTGGTGGTCTAAAGTGTTCCAATCAAACACAGGATAATTTATTGACCAATGATTGGGCAATATATCCCAGATTGGACAGCGATGAGATTCAGTTCCCAATAAACCATGCGAATTGTGTTAACAATGATTAATTCGTGATTTGCGATATGAAACTTTTTATCCATCCCTTAGGGACAATTGGTAATGAAATAAAAATATGTTCCTACTAACAGAAATTTCTTTTACGATTTCAATAGATTTTATTACTTTTACTCTTTTTCAAAGTTTATGATCATCATCAGCCAAGTAATAAAAAACCCGATGATGTTATTACTAGAACTTGTGGTATATACACTGATGGAAATCATCCGTGAATTTATGCCTGAAGCCACCAGTTGACGCAAGTGCAGTGACGATGACGCTATGAAAGTGGTAGAACGTCATGATTTCCTTATGAAATAGATAAATAGTTTTTATTACTATGATTATTAGTAGTATGAAAATTGTATTCATATTATTAGACAAAGAAAAAATATTTTTAAAAGGGTCAGGCTCGATCTCTTAGTTTTTTGCAGGCCACAATATTAAATCATTTTTAACTTGTTTTTTTTTAAATAGTGGAATAAAAAAAAAGTTCATAATATAGATAGGATGTGTTAAAATTATTCATACGATAATGGCTTAAAGTAGGCAACCAAATCTCATGAATCCGATAAACCCGAATGACTAAATGGCTCTGCCTGACCACACCCTAGCTAAGTTGTGAGAGGAAAAAAGCTAAACACCTTTTAACAATCATATAAAACATTTTTTGGCAGTGTAGTTGAATAAATCCATTAGATCAAACCAAAAGAAAAATATTATGGTAAAAGAAATGACTCTTAAACCTCATCATATGCTTAGTTATTTTCTCCTTGATTGTCATGTGCGTAAGACTCAAATTTGTAGTTAGCAGTTGATTGCAAATGTCTCCGACACTTCTCAAATATCTCTGGATCAGTTTAGTATCGTTATCGATTGCTAATTGTATGCAGTAAAAAAATATTTTAGCATTAAAAAAACCAAACAAACCTTAAAGACGTGTGTAAAAGAGACGTTGAAAAATACTTACACACCAATGAAACTTAATTAATTTGGTGTGAAATGAACAGGCCCTGTTTCCCATTACAATTCCTCCCACAGTACTAATCAGCGAGTATAGCATGCTGGTGGCTTGCATGCTATTTAATTTTGAGACCATATCATGATGTAGCTCGTTATCTGAAATAAAACAAATAACACGCACCAGTGTAGGTGGCGTTTTTATTATTAGTGTGCTTACCATTTTTTCCCAATATAGACAACGATTTTTTTTAATGATTAACTATATTAAATCTTGTCTGGGATGTCCACTTTTATTAGTAATATTGCGTCAACCATTATAGGAGCTTTTAAGGAAGTATCATTCTAAAAAAACCCAATGGAACGGTTGTCGAAATATTACTAAATAGAAGTGGTTTCTCACAGAGAAAAAAAACAGCTATTCAAAAACTATTACATAGAAGATTTTCTTGTGTAGCTGTTATATACGTTTGTAAAAAAAATGACTATTCCGTTTGATGCACACATATGTGCCTAATTGGGGCTTATAAAATTTATTTCTTGCAGGGATTTGAGTCACCTAATATTCAAATGTCATTTAGTCACTGATGTTTAGTTATCTGAACTAATATTTTTCTAACTTTCAAATGTGCCTTAGGGGTCATATTAATAAACACGAAACAAGGATTTTTTGCTTATATTTTAAAAGGAAATATGAAATATTGTCCTGTTTTTTTTCGTGAAAGATACCTTTCTTACTATCATATTTGCTGGCATTGTTTTTCAAAGGGCCATTAGAATATAAGACATTGTCTACCAAGCGTTGTTTCCTCTCTTTGGAAATATATATTCGAAATTATTATGTATAAGCTTTTATGAATTCTGAAAGTTTCATTTAAACTGGATTGTTAAATAAATTGTTATAACTATTTTAAATAATTATTCTTCAGTGAATCAGTGATGGGAACCACGTTCATAATGAACTCATAGCAAATAGCATCAGTAACTGGCTTTCAATGGACATGCAACTTTCTATTTTATCGATTTTTTTTTTCAGTTTTTAAACTCGGGATTAAATTCGGGTGTTTTATTGTCGATTACTAACATATCTGCACAGTTATAGAGAAAATAATGTGCTACAATTAAATTACTAAATAATAAGAAATTACGTCTCCAAAAGGCCAGGAAACGCCTCTTTAATATATCTATACCTCGGAGGGATACAACACTATGTCCATTTTCATAACTTTACAGGAGAGGAGTTTTAAACTTTTTTTCAACATTGGCACAGCTATTTATTGAGATGTTGAAACAATATTTTACCAGAACATTCTATTTATTGTTATTTACATCTCAATAAATAGCTGTGCCAATAACACTTTTTGTTGAAAAAAAGTTTAAAACTCCTCTCCTGTAAAGTTATAAAAATGGACATAGTGTTGTATCCCTCCGAGGTACAGATATATACATTTATATATTCAAAAAACAAATTTAAAAATCGGTACATATAAATCGTGTAAAGTGGTACTAACAACATCTCCTTTGTCAATCATCTGAAATTATAATTTTTTTCTTCTTTACTTTAATAAATGACTACTGATAATGATGTGTTCAGTATCAGGTCGTCACCAACTTCACAGTGAATCTATTGAATATTGAATATTGCTTGAGAGGAAGGAGAAAGGAGTAGAGGAAGGAAATCACAAGTAACCCGAGAACTCGGAAGAAAGATGTACATCATATCATATACGGAGAATACATTTGTCACTCCAGTTTCTTCCGGTAAAACATTATCTGTTTGCCATGGGTGGATTGAAAAAGCAAATTGTATATTATTTCCATATTTTACTGAGGGGAACTAAGGGTTTGGAGCTCCCTAATAATGTAATGAAGAGAAAGAAATTACATTATTAACTATGTTTTAGAGATATTTTTAGTTTTTAATTTTAATTCAAAATACGAATTTGAAATTACTACTGTAGTACATTCATGTTGGATAAATCCTGAAACCTATTAAATGCCGCACAAATATACAGAATTCAAAATAAAGCCGATATAATGTGAATAATAAAAAAGTGACACATTTTTGACACACATATTAATTATGTATATATATTTATGTGCATAAATGATGTAAATATATTACACATATATATCTAATTATTTTATTTTTTTTTTTTTACATATCTCTCAAAATAATAAAAATAGGATAAGGGTAGATAAAAAGGATACTTATCTTGGATTGGTAACAGCCTTTCACTAGGGGAAGTCCCACTTGAAGGATGTGTGTAGAGGATGAGGAGTTTGGAGGACCTCGGAAGAGGTGTGGGTAGTATCGGGACGGTGGTGAGAGTCCACCGAGGGTTGAGCCTAGGGGTCTAAGCCATGGGTCTGTAGTCGACCAGGTCGGAGCTGGTGTAATTGGCCCCCGGCAGGGGCTGGCTGAGTCGGTAGGTGGCCGTGGAGTCGACCTTAACCCCCGAGCCTACGGGGGGTGTAGAGCTGTCATCTTGCGGCTGTACCCTCGCACACTGGTTCATAACGACGAAAAACGGGACAAAAGTCTGCAAAACAGTAAAGTTCGCCTCAAAAATTTTTTTTCACATTTTTAATGAAGGTATAGATTGCCCTTGATGGAAAACTGGTGATAAATTTTCCAAAAATAGCGCAAAAATAGTCCAAAAATAGACACACAAAAAACTTTCACAAAAATCAAGTGGTATGAATGAGAGCATTTATCTTATTACTTATTGCCTTATAAAAGGCAGATTGTAATTATAGCACAATAAAGGAGTATATCAATAAAAATCAAGTGTGACCCATGATTTTCAAAGTTTTTTTGTTTTTTTTACGCTGAATGCAATGGTGTTAATTTACGCGACTTATTCAACAACCAAGAAAATATTAGGTAAGTTTTCCACATAGTCATCATCATTTTTAGTGTGAAAAATGTATTGGTAAATAAATACATGTAGGTACACAGCACATAAGCATAGGTAGGTCCTCAGAATAAAACTATTACCCCGATTAATGGCTATATTTGAAAAAAAAACAACATGATGAGTGAAGTAGTAAAGTTGGTAAACATCAGTTTTCAATTCCGTCTTCGTACATAAATCCAGAGAGTTCGTGATTATTATAATGTTACTTAGATGAAAGTTTGTAAGGAGATTTTTAGCCTCTTCCTCAATTGGAGATTTTTGCCAATTTGGTCTCAATCTTGCAAGGAGTGGATCAGAAGAAATAATTAAATTATGTATGATGTCTTCGCTTGTTTGGTCCTCGATATTTTGCGGGAATGGTTCAGCCGAAATCGTTTAAAATCCTTGTTTTTACTTTCTTGAGCTTCCTCTGATATCCAACCAATTGGTAAAACAGTAGAATCCAGAATCGAACCAACAGAGCATGGGCTTCTTCTTTTGATAGCGTATCACTTTCGTCCTTCTTCGGTTCGGTCCCGAACAAATTTGAAAGGCTTCCTACATTGCTCATAAGCTCTGAATTTTTTTTTGAAAGATGTGTGAGCCCGTTTTTTGTCAAACTATACTTCATTGCATATTAATGTTCAGAAATTGAATATAACTCACTCAATTCCTTACCTTTGCGTTTGTTCGAACTCCGAATACGGCACTTTTATGGCAGAAACCATGATTATTATCTTTAGAATGGTGGTAACAACTGAGTCAGAAGATCAACAAGGAATGGACCCCATTGGTATATTTATGTCATTTTTAATAGCGAGTCAAATACTCAGAATGTAAATAAACAGACGCGGTTGTCTCCACTAATAAGGATCTAGAATGAAGGGTCGCACTCGGTCGCAGCTAATTTGTGTTTTAATAGCTTCTCCATACTTGTATGAACACGAATCAACTTCATTTTAAAAAGCGGGTGGAAGCGGAAGATTCATAAGCTTCTAAAAGCGTAAATAATGTATAAAAACTAGAATTTTTCTTACATTAAACGATCTAAGTGCACGTTATCGTTACATTTTCCCGAGAGTGAATAACGTGCTAGCTTCATTTTTTGCCTTGTGAAAGAAAGCCACTGAAAGACAATTTTCTTACTCTAGCATCAGTGTACTGCCCTCCCAATAAATCCATTTCCGATTCCCAATTCATCTCCTTTCTAGACTCCATCGGGCATCGTTTCCTTGTGGGTGGGGACTTTAACGCAAAGCACCAGCACTGGGGCTCAAGATCCACAAATACACGAGGACGTGCTTTGCTGTCTGCACTCACACGGAGACATTGCTCCACTATCTCTCCTAACACAGCTACCTATTGGCCATCAGACCCCAACCGAAATCCAGATCTCCTTGACTTTTTCTTCTGCAATAGTTTAGGAACCCTAAAATATTCACTCAAGCGCCTCGATGACCTCTCCTCCGACCATAGCCCCTTATTATTAACCATTTCCCTAAATCCAATTCACAAACTGCCTCCTCCTTCATTTATTAGGGGCCCAGTTGACTGGGACCACTTCCGTCAGATACTTACAGACTCTGTAGACCTCAAAGTACCTCTGAAAACATCCCAAGACCTAGATGATGCAGCGCATTCCTTCACTACTCTGATCCAAAGGTCGGCCTGGGAGGCATCGTCACCCCATCGTCACCTAAAAATTCATAATCAAAATCCTTTACCTCAGTATCTCAAAGACCTAATCAAATCCAAATGCCACTCCAGAACAGTGTGGCAAAGATCCCGACATCCTGCTGATCGTCGCTCATACAATCAGTACTGCAGGCTTGTAAAGCGGCAATTGGCATCCTTCCGTTCCGATTCTTTCAATTCCTATCTCTCCTCCCTTTCTACCAGGGACAACTCCCTGTGGAATGTAACTAAGAAAATCCTAAAATATCATTCTGTTTCACACCCACTCCGTCGTGATGACGGGTCCTGGGCGGCTTCGGATGGCGAGAGGGCGGAGGAATTTGCACTGCATCTTTCCCGTACTTTCACTCCTCATCTTACTCCTCAAAACAATAATCACCGTCCAACTGTCGAAGATTTTCTCACTTCCCCTATCCCTCTCTCACTACCACCAAAAGCCGTTAACCCCTCCGAGGTTAAATATCTTCTGAAAAAATTACCTTACCGAAAATCTCCAGGATAAGATCTCCTTACTCCTCGAATCCTCCAACAACTTCCTCTTAAAGCCATAATCTTCTTAACCTATATATATAATTGCATTATCCGAACGACGCACTTTCCTCTCCTCTGGAAACATTCCATTATTGTCCTATTCGCCAAACCCGGCAAACCACCCAATGACGCCTCATCTTACCGTCCAATTAGTCTGCTCCCTATCCTCTCAAAAATTTTTGAAAAACTCCTATTAAAACGCCTACTTCCAATCGTTGGATCCAAAAACCTCTACCCTACTCACCAGTTTGGTTTCCGCCAACGACATTCCACAGCTCAACAAGGCCTTCGCGTTGTTGATCACATATCCTCAGCTCTTGAAACTAAACAGTATTGCACTGCTGCCTTTCTGGACATAGCGCATAGAGTATTGGTGCAACCAATGGCGAATCAAAGTCAACGAAGGAAAATGTTCCCACATAACCTTTACCCTCTGCCGCAAGTCCTGTCCGCCAGTCTTTTTAAATTCAATTCCTCTCCCTGTGTCTGAGACAGTACGGTATTTAGGCTTCCATCTCGACAAGAGACTGACATGGAACCCACACACGAGACTAAAAAGACAAGAACTAAACAGACGCTTTGGACAACTGTACAGACTACTTCGAAGGACATCCCACCTCTCAATAGAAAACAAACTACTTATCTACAAGGTTATACTTAAGCCAATCTGGACATACGGAATAGAGCTATGGGGGACAGCAAAAAAGTCGAACATCAAGCGCATCCAATCCTTTTAATCAAAAGTCCTGAGAACAATAGTAAATGCCCCTTATTACGTCAGCAACAAAACCCTTCACAATGATCTGAATATACCCTATATTCTTGAACTCATCCCTTCCAAGTTCATTTAATTCCATGGTAACCTATCCAACCACCCTAATTCCCTAGCACAGTCATTGCACTGCACCACTCATCCCTATAATCCTCCTCGGAGACTTAAACGGCAGTGGCCTCGTGACCTGCTATAAATAAGTGACAGTGGGAGTCCTGGCAATGTCCAGTTTCTCCAATCATGTCCTGAGCGTCTGTGGCTCTCGCGCTCTTGGTCAGCCTCCGCTGGCTCTTATCCAGTGACGCGGCTGAAGTAGGGGCGTGGGGGACTCCCTAAGACTCCGCTTCCTCCTTCGCATGCGAGGGAAGTGACAACCATGTGGACTTGGGGGGCCTCTGGGCTGTTTGTAAATATTGTATGAATGAGCGAGTGAATGATGAATTGTAAATATGGTATGAATGATGACACTTATCTCAATTACTCATTGCCTAATAAAAGGCAGATTGTAATTTTATCTTAATAAATTGTTGTTTTCTCTCTCTGAAAGACAATTTTAAAATAAGCTTGAAATATCTTTTACCCGTCATTACAAAACTTGGCTTTTCCTCGCGATTTTCTCGTTTATTCTTAACCCCTTACTCTTTCTGCAAGTAGATGAGCTTACAATACAACGACCTGAGCTTAGAAACCATCGGTTCTGAATACCTTAGGTACCTCTCTAACTGAATTATAATACCATTTTATGGCCACGAAGGTGTCCAAAATTGACTTTTGTCCCGTTTTTCGTCGTTAGGAACCAGTGTGCCTCGGCCTAAACCCCTAGGCTCAACCCTCGGTTGACTCTCACCACCGTCCCGATACTACCCACACCTCTCCCGAGGTCTGGGATCTTTCAAATGGGACTTCCCCTAGCGAAAGGCTATTACTAATCCAAGATAAGTATCCTTTAGAAAGTATACTTACATTATAGAGCTATCAGCAACATTGTCAAACGTGAGAGGGTAGAGAAAGGTTATATTAAGTAACTAAAGTTGTAATTAGGGTGTGAATAGAGAAGTGATAATTATAAACTGTAATTGTCGCTTCTTGTTTTACAGGTAAGATTGTGTAAATAATATGAATAATTGTTATAATATAATTTGTAGCGAATAAAATTGCTTACTTTGTTTACAGAGAAATTGATTTCAGTTTATTCAACTCACCTTTAATAATTGTCTTACAGATATATGAGTTTATGCCAACCATCAGATGTTATAAATGTTATTTTTAATACTTTATCGTGGCTGAAGGGAACACCTGAATAATAAACCAATTTAATTAGGTATTAGGTATTTATTAGCCCCAAAATTAATTTTATGAGAAAATCAAAAGAAAAATAATTAATAATTAGTGCTTGATTGTATATAATGGTACACTGCAGTAATGGTTTAACGATGATATGAGCTCAAAATGCAATCCCTGTTTTGTGAAGGTGACTTCTGGGACAAGTAGCAACTGAGTGGGACAGACTGAGTAAGACTGCTTGATAGGGAAAGACAGAGCTATTGACAGGTCTGCCTAGCTGTAAGTAGGTTAAGTTATTCTCATAACTCATTTCCTTTTAACGAATCACCACGATGGATTTTTCGAGAGATGGTTTCATTGTTACTTCTTCCAACTTAAGACTTTCTTGGTACAGACGAACAGGAGTCTAGGTTTAGGTTCTGGTGGTTCGCTCTGGTTATATTGCGGTGCTTGGATTTAGTACCATTTCTTTGGACGTCCTCAAATCGGCTACTTGCTAAGTGCTACTTTATGTGAATGTACATTTGCAGTAACCCCCCCCCCCCCACGCCGTCCAGGTATTTGGTTGGTAAGATCGTGTTAGTAGATTATGGTTTTGGAATGAAAAATCAAGGGAGGAACTTTTGGTCTGATTTATGGGCACCAAAAGTTTGATCTTACACTTATTCTAGGAATGGAAAATTTATGCCGTTGATGGTATTAATGTTGAGTCATTTCTGGTCCACTGTTCACTTCTCCCGTTTTTTTGTTTATGCCTTGGATATATATATATATGACCAATATGCCATATGTATTAATGTGTATGTACCATATATGCATTAAAAAAGAGAGAAGAGAAAAAAATTCCCCGCGCCGACTTGATGATTTTTTGTATTTAAATGATGGAATATATTTCAAGATTTGTGAATAATCCACTAATTAATTTTGGCAAATTTCAATTAATTAATGCATTTCATTCATTGTTTCATCCTTTGTTGGTTTTATTACAGGATCTGGAAGGAAAAGACTTCATAGTGCATTCGTTGTCTTTTAACTAATAATGAACCTTTGGTGAGGAAAGTAGTTTAACCATATTATTTCTCGCGTATGGACATTCATAGTAAGCTAAGTTTTGTAAACATCAAATTATCATCATTAATGTACCTATAGCATGATGTAAAATAGTGGGTGTTCCGAGAGCCAATATTTCATGTCATGGCTGCCCGCTCCTCTCTCCCTTTTAGCCTTATTAATATGAAATCATTTATTTTTTCAATTATGAAGCTTAGGGTATAAGTCAAAGTTGATGATAGCTACCTTGAAAAATAACTTGTAATTTTAACTAGCAATAATTGCTCCTCGGTAGAAAGAATTTAATCGGTTACCGTATTTCCATTTAAAGTTATTTTGCATTATGATCATTTTCTTGTTTTAAAATTGGCTATAAAAACTTCGAAGATAGGTTTCTATTCATTTCAAGGATATGAGCACCAACGGTTGATATAAAGGATTGTACATTACCGTTTCGGATCGTCGGTGACCTTCCGACAATATGGGCGATGCATTTTAAGTGACTCCATAATGGATATTACATTTACTTACATTAATGAACATATAGGTTCAATAGTTTGTCATAAACGTCATTTTACACCGTCTACGCTTAAAAAATTATTTATCTTAGTGTAATACAATGGCATTCGAGGAGCGCAATCGTCAAAAATCAAAAGTCATTGTTAACTTTTCTACGTTAAATAATGTAGACGCTGGTGTTGAACGTCGACGTTTTTACGGGAATAGACTCGGTATTTGGAGAAAGGAAAACATTTTTAAATACCCAAAACTCAGTGCAGGAGAATCCGAGGGAGTCGATTTCGCGTCGCTCACAAGAACTCAGTCTTTTACAGACCGCAACTTGGCGAATTTTGCGTCTTGACTTGGGCCTGGACAACCTGACCCAGGAGCTGAAGGTAAACGACCATAGACAACAACGTGTGGTCTTCTCACGTGGAGATGATGTGAACTGGCCACCGAGATCGTGCGATTTGACTCCGTTAAACTTTTCCTTGTGGGGTTTTCTTAAGCCGCAGGTCTATGCAAATAAGCCACAAATCACAGCGGTTCTCAAAGCCAACATAATCCATGCCATCGGTCAAATTCAGCCTGATTTATGCGACAGAGTCATAGAAAGTTGGACATTTCGGAAGCGCGCCACCTAGCGAAGCCGTGGTGGACATTTGCACGATGTTATATTCCATACATAATGGCATCAACAGCCCTTTCAAACGAATAAAAAATGTTGATGATACCTCACACACACTTTGTTTTATTTAAATTTAAAGATAGAAAGCGCTTAATGAAAGACCCTTTACCATGTTGGTCTCCTAGCTGAAGGACATAACGGTGAGGGTACGGGTGGGTGACTGTCTCTCAAAACCCTTTCCTCTAACTTGTGGAGTTCGTCAAGGAGTGTTTTTGTCTCCGGTGCTTTTTAGCATGTACACATCTGAAATTGTTGGGACAAACTATAAGAAAGCTACCGTAATCGCTTTCGCCGACGACATTGCGGTTTACAGCAGCAGCATGAGTGCACAAAGAGCTCTTACACACGCCGAGTCAGTTTGTAACGTTATCAGTGACAGACTGGGCATGTTAAACAAACATCAGTGCCGGGCAGATCGACTGCGTAATCTTTTCCCTCCAAAAGGGGAAAAATCCTTGCCAAAATACTGTACTATAGGCGGGCAAGATAATTCACCGGCTTTCTCAATGCACTATCTGGGTATAAAAATGGATATACACCTCCATTTCTCTACTCATTTTAGTAATCAAATAGAATAAGTACGATGGGAACTTAGGTTAATCTAGTTAGTTATATTTAGATTAGTATCAGCACTACTCATTCTTGAGGTGAGCCATATCACTTTATATGTTCACAGGCCTTGTGTTTTGTACATCAGCCTACAATAGAAAAATTCTTTAAGCCTTGCACATTATATAAAATGTAGCTACGCTACAGTAAATATAGTTAGTACGATCGGCATTGATATAAAGATTCCACATTGTGGCTTCTGTAACTCACTCTGTGTATAATGAATGAAGGGTTTTGAAAATAAAGTGTATATATATAGATTGTAGTGTATATAATGTATGTTAATTGTTCAATGTCTGATCATACATCATATGTGATATATATTCTGTTCCTTTTTAATAATCATAAATCTCTGTAAACTCTACAGATATTCTTTATTTTGCCTTAAGGCCAAATACAGGTCAAGCTCGTATTTCTGATCCTGACCCTGAAAACTCATTTTTTGTCACTTTTAGACTATCTATCTATATCTATGAAATGCATTTTTGGTTTAAATCGATCTTTAGAGATACAATTCTGTCTTTGCTCTACTATTTCATTAATAAAACAATTTTTATTTCCAAATTTCATTTAATACTCTTGGTATACTTATTACTAATTAAACAAAACAACAAACGAAATTAGTGACCTGGGAACAATCCTAAACCAAAAAGATCAAATTTGATTTCAATCCCAAAAAAACTGTCACGGGCTAGTGGACTGGCCAGGTCTATATAGTGGATAGTATTAACTTAACTGCTGAGACTCGGATCGGGTTCCCTAAGGATATTTCTTTGGAGGATGGATGTGATCATTACTCACTCAGCCTGGAAAGGAATCTCATCGCTGTCCATTACTAGAAACGTTTTTTTTTTCTCCAGAATTTTTCTTAATATAGAATTCGCACTGAAACTCTTCGAACTCTTTACGAGATGCGGGCAGAAAGTAGTAAGGCAAAATCAGACTCGTGAAGACGTTTATGATAATTCGGTAATAATTCAGGGAATATAAAATCCTAAATATATCTAGTTTTCCTCTGTTTTCTCAAGGCCCAAGTGTCGTGAATGGAACAACCGCAGAAATGTACAGTAAAAGTGGTGTTGTTTCAATCGGAATGGATGGTGTTTATGTTTGTGGGGTTAAGGTGTATTGGACGAGGGCGTGGTGGCAGATCGGCAGCATGGGCTTTGGGAGGGTCGAGGGTGCAACAGCGGCGCAAATCGGAGTAGCCTGTCGGTGTCGCTGGTGGAGATTTTTGACACGGCTTTCACTTCTGCCGTCGATTTTCCTCAGAATCTAAATGTCATTATTCAAGAAATGGAAGGCGATCCACTGGTCACTAAAGGAGATGAGTATACTTTAAGAACTGAAGCAGATTACTAGGCACTTGGACCGTCGATACAGGGTTATACCTTATCGCCCAGGCATCGGTAATTCTCAGCGAAGGCACTCTCCATTAGCACCTGATCTGCAGGTAGTATAGATCAGCTCTACAGGTGAAGCTTGGTTGTACGACCATATTTTCATAAATTTCTTATATATTATTAAACGTTGTTAGTACATTTTTGTTTGAGGCAAGAATATATGTTTTGAGATGCATTCTCGGTAGAAGGTTCGGATGGGTTAAGCATGTTATCCATTTGCAGTGTCATGGTTCTGTTCATTATTAGAAGTTAGGATATTCCTCTTATTTTTAATAAAAATGTTATTGTCATGGTTCACTACCATTTTTATTGACAATATTTCTTCCACAAATGAAAATAAATTACTGATGTGGGAATGTTTATCTTTCCAACCTTAGACATTGCCATCCTTGTTTGAATGAAAGGTGATAATGCTATTTGTACTTCAAGTTGGCTTGTGTATTATTGAAAGCTTCTTTAATTCTAGGAATAAAATGCTACAGTCCTCAAAAGTCCTCTACAGTCGGGTCTTAAAGAGTCCGCTCAGATGTACAAAGCTAATGTTGTTCGATCACCTTAAGCCATTTCTCTCTTTCCAGGTCAGATCAGCGTGAAAATACATGAACTCACAATCTGAAAACATGAGATACTAGCTCATCTGTTATTTTATTTATTTACGCCTACATAATGCAACAATTTAGCATCCTAAAAATGTGCTCTCACTCGATGTGCTTACATTACAATCACACGATGATGGTATTTATGGTGATAACTGTGTTATTGTCGTGGTTCACTACCATGTTTAAGCTGTTTGTCAAGCGTAAGTATTCAAACTAATAAAGCCTTAAATGTAAAATCAAAATTTTGATTCGATATTTTATACCTAAATTGGTATATATCCGACACGAATTACCTTTGGTAAATGAAGGTAGACTAAATTATCAATCCCAGACATATTTAATATTTATTTAACTGTTAATCAATTACCAAATTTTACTAAGTGCCGAATGCATCATGATTCTCGTGGTAAAATAAGGGGCAGCCGGCAATATGATGCCCTAGAGCTTTATGACAGTAGAGCCTAGGCCCCGAAGTTACCTTTTGTACAATATTGTATTGTCAGACTGGTATTATAGGAAACCATTTCTCATTCTGATTGTGATCCAGCATGCCTCTTCCACTCTGTAGACCAGGTATGGGCAACCTTTGACATGTTATGGGCCAAACTTTAGTGTGCAAATACGTTCGCGGGCCGCGTTTAAAAGTAGTGCATTTTAAAGTAGTGTTCATAATTTTTAGCGATAGATATCAGTCAGCCATGAAATAATACGACAATGTTATTACAACACAATTTATTAAAATAACAAAATGAAATGAAAAAATAGGTACCTACAGCATTAAATTAAATCGTTAAATTTAGAATTGTTACAAACTACGAAAGTTAAATAGCGACACCGAAATCAATGAGACACTTGAGCTTGAATTTGGGAAACTAATTCATCGATGTTTGGATTAATTCCACTGGTACAAAGACGTAAAGAATTTTCCAAATTATCGTCAGTCAGCCTTGTACGATGTTTTGATTTATTAACTTTCATCAATGAAAAGAACTGTTCGCATTTATAAGTACTGCCAAACGCACAAATCAATCTTCTTGCAAATTTTCTAAGCTGCGGAAAATGGTCTTCTTCGAGGTATTTTTTGTAGAAATCGCACAACTCCACGTCTTCAAATTTAGATTTTAGGAGTGAGTTTTCTTGAATCTCGATCAACTCCATTTGCAAGTGTATTGGAGCATTTTGTACATTACTTTTTGTTGGAGTAGCAAATAAATTGAAACAGTCTTCCATGTGTTTGAAATCGCTAAATCTGATCGAAAATTGCTCCGACAGTAACTTGAGTTCTTCAGCATATTGAGCGTAAGCAATATTTTCATACGCAGAGAGCGTGGTGAAATGGTAACTGTTACCAGACAGCATATGTGCCTCCCACAAGCGGATTTTGTTCTGAAACGCTTTCAAATGGCTGTACAAATCATTTACTAACTGTCCTTGTTTTTGAAGTTTCAAATTTAAATCATTCAAATGGCCTGTAAGGTCGACAAGAAATGCTAAGTCACATATCCATTTTGCGTCACTCAATTCAGATAGTGGTTTATCTTTTATTTGCATAAATTCTGCTATCTCATTTCTAAGCTCGTAAAACCGTTTCAGCATTTTCCCTTTGCTTAGCCATCTGACTTCACAATAATATGTTACGTCGTCATACTCGGCTGATATTTCATCCAAAAACGCCTTGAACTGACGATGGTTAAGCCCTCGGGATCGAATAAAATTGATGGTTTTTACTACCACATTCATAACATTCTGGAGTCGAATGGACTTAGAACACAAGTTCTGTTGGTGGATAATGCAATGAAGGACTATCAAACCATCTTTTTGCACATTTAATTCAGTTGCTTTTTCATTCAAAATTCCGATGAAACCTTTACGTAAGCCGACCATAGAAGGTGCACCATCTGTGCATACTCCAACTAATTTCGACCATGGCAAGCCAAAACTTGTGAATACCTTTTGAACTTCATTAAAAATGTCCTCTCCTGTAGTGGTTCCTTTTAGCGGCTGTAAAGCAAGCAATTCCTCAGTAATAGTGAATTCTTTATCAACACCTCGAATAAATATAGTTAAATATCTTCAAAGCACACAAGACTTTTTAAAAAGATTTATTTTGAATAACAAACATAAATGACATGGTAATA
Source organism: Acanthosoma haemorrhoidale (assembly GCA_930367205.1). Taxonomy (NCBI): domain Eukaryota; kingdom Metazoa; phylum Arthropoda; class Insecta; order Hemiptera; family Acanthosomatidae; genus Acanthosoma; species Acanthosoma haemorrhoidale. The sequence continues at coordinate 26,090,335 of OV884012.1, forward strand.
TACAGATCTAATCTAGCATAGTGACGGGCTAATGAGATACAATAGACTGACCTCCTTCTCTGATTCTCACGGGGTTTAAATAAGAGTCAGCAAAGGGGTGATTCATAGTTCTTAGAATGTTAGCACGGGTGCACTATAACTCCCCGCAGCCTTAAGTTTTGAACTCTGGTCAAAACAAACATTTAATTTTTACATTTTAAAAACTTGATTTATACAATTTACTTAAAATTACTTTATGATCATCAATAGTAATAGGTGTTGTTGAAACCTTTACATTATTTAAAGGTAAATTTGAATTTTGGATCTTTTTACAATTTCTTTTATAAATAAAAATGTTAATTAGTACAATGATTAGAATAATACATAATACAAAAGAATAATGATAAATATTAGTGTTGTCTACAAAGGACAATATTTCTAATTCTGGTATAGTATAATTATTTGTTTCTAACATAGTTGTATTTAATATTACATTTTCATAAAATGGTTGTAAAATAGTGTTAAAATCATGAGTATAAATTTTATTAAATTCTGGAAAGCAATCCTCCTTACTAATATTAATTAATCCTACATTTGGTAAAAATACAGTGTTATTATGACAATCTGTTATTTTTTTAATATTTACAGTGATATATTGCTTAATATGATCTAAATATCTTATATTATTTTGATTACTTAATACTAGTTTACATTCTTTTAAATTTCCGTTATGTACAATAGATGAAACACATTTTGATTCTGTTTTATTAAGATTTATACAGTAATAATTGTCAATAAAAATACAACTTCCTTGATAGAGAGTGGCTCCTTTTTGTAAGTAAAGATCAGTTTTTAAATCAATTTCGTAAATTGTCTGGTTTATAATTCTTGGTACTGATATCACAAAATATCCTTTATAGGATTCATCATGAATTGGTAATTTGATAAAAGTATGGATTATATTGTGATGAGTTGAACAAAAGATTTTACTATTTGTCCATAGAATTTCAGTATTATCTGAGATTAGTTTTATGTTACTTGGTAGATTTTTTATTACATCAATCATTAAATTGGTGTGAACAATGCCAAGCTTACAAAATTCTAAAGATAAAGTTAAATCTTTAATTTTATTTAATAAATGCATGATGTGAATATATAAGTCATAAGCTTTTTCATTTTGTCCTAGCGATTCGAAATTTTGTCTATTAATTATGAAATTTTTATTAATTGTTTTGATTTCATTCTGGTAATCCTCAATCAGACGTTTATTAATATTGACAGAATTTTCGATGTTATGTTCAATCTTATAATTATTTTGTTCTACATTTGAAATTATTTTATCGTAGTATTCCTTGTCGTCATTATTCATATTACCTGTTATCCAACTAATAACATTACCTAGACCATTTATCAAGCCTCGTCTGTGACGATTTTTAATATCTCTTTGTTGCATTAATTGAAATTGTTCAAAAACTTCGTTTGTTAAATCTTTTAGCAAATGATACATTTTATGTGATCTAAAGTTAGTAACATGATCTTCAATATTTATTATTTCTACTTCTAATAAACTTAAATTATAAAAATGATAAGTTTCATAATATTGATTAACTACTCTAATATTATTTACAGAATAATGGAGAATTCCTGGAGAGTTAGTGAGATCTACTACTTTTATCGTCAGAATCTTCTGAAGATGAAGTATCAGAATTATTGACATGTAGTGAATCTTCATCTGAAACAAAATGTTTCCTCTTTTTACGTTTGTTGGGTCTCCTAACGTTATCAACATGTGTTGTTAATTGCCTAGCGCCTTGGATTAACACATTTACTTTTCTGAATTTGTCTCTACTTTTAATCTTCGATTGAGTATCTTTGATAAATTCTTGATTTATTAATTCAGGTGGATCTTCCCGATTTTTATTTAATTTTTCTGTACGCTTTATCTTTTCTTCATTAATTTTTGTGTGAGCTAATTCATGCAAAAGTTGTAAATCTTTATGATACTTTTGTACGTATAGTTCTGTTATACTAATATTTTTGTTGTTGTTATTTTCTTTTATAAATCCGAAAGTGATTTCATTGGGTGTTAATTTTAGATTGTTATTTAAGGTATTATTGTACGCAATAATTGCAAGTTTTAATTTTTGTTCAAATGAATAAGATTTTCTCTCATGCGAGATAAGTCTTAGTAATTCGCTTAGTGTTAAATGAACTCTATTTAATAATCCCAAAGAATTTGAGTGATTAGTGGATGTATAATGTAATAAAATATCATTGTGGTCACAAAATTGTTTAACTAAATTGTTTTTCATTTCTGTGCCTAATTGCCATTTTTTAATAATAGATTTTTTTATTAATTTTAAATTTTTTATTTTATTTATTTATTTATTTTTTAATTACTTTTTTATATTTATCCGATTATCATTATTTCGTAATAATAGAGTATAGCTCTTTTTTCTTTTTCTTTTTATAATTATATTCAATGGTATTAAAAACATCCCTGAAATTATTTTTCATTTTGTTTCCTCTAAACTCGCAAAAAGGGTTCTCACTTAAATGAGCTGAAATTTTTAATTCTAATTTGTTATTACTACTTATTTCTCTTATTATTTCTTTATCAATTACTAATTGAGGTTCACACGAGTTACCTGACATTTTATTTTTATTTTCTTCCAATTTATTTTTTAAGTCTTCCACTTCCTTCTCTATTTTATTATTTTTGTTAAGGCTTTCTTTATTATGTGTACCTAAATCATTTTTAATTTCATTAGTATCTTCGATATGAAACATTTCGTCTCTTTCAAGTTTGTATTTTATTCCCATTATTTTTATTTCCATGTCTTCTAAATTTATATTAGTTTTTAACATTTTCATTGTTTCGTACCCAAGTAAAATATCAAACCGTGAACTAATAGGATAAACTAAGAACTTTACTTCTTGATTAATTCCTATCAGATTTTGCAGGTTGAGGTTTACACTTTGTGTTCCTTCTGCTCGTCCTGTAGGGGTTTTTATCGCGAAGTTTTCTATGTTTATTTTAGCATCTTTCGGAATTGCTTGGGGACAAATATAATTTTTTGTTGCTCCTGTGTCAATTAACCATTTATTATTTTCTTTATCCAAGAGCTGTGGTAAATTATTTAAAAAATTAACTTCGTCACTTATTTTAATTACATTCGATCCGGTGGTTCTCCTTTGTTCGGACCTTGGTCTAAAAAATTATCTTTATTAGTTTCAAGTTGTTTTACTCTTTCAGTTAATATTCTAATTTGTTCATCTCTCTCATCCTCGGCGTAATGTACGCGATTAGAAACAGTTCTCATCGAAACCGTATTTGAATCATTTTGTTGTGGTGGATCTACTTTTTGTTGATTATTTCTCCAATTTCCGGATGGAGGTTTATTAAAGAATCTATGTTGAGATTTTGGATCCCATGATTGATTATGAATAGGTTTTTGATAATTTTGTTGATTATTTGGGTAATTGTGATAATTTGGTTGTGCATTTTGATAACTTTTATAATTTTGGTTTTGTTGATGTTGATAATCTTGTTTTTGTTCATGAGGTTGTTTTTGAAATTGTTTTTCATATTTATGTTTGTAATTTGGATCGAAATTTTTGCCTTTATAATTCGATTGGTGTGGTTGGTGGTGTTTGTCTTTTCGACTACCCGGACCGTACACCCGATGCACAATGTGCGCAGCGTTATTTCTTAAGATTTCGTCAATATCTTCGATTGTCTCGAATTTAATATGATAAATAAAATCAGTAAGCGAGGGATGTAAATTATGAACGGTGTGATGTGATATCTGTTTGTCGTATCTTTCCATTTCCGACTGTTTATTCACTATTTCCGAGTCGGCATACACGCGAGCATATAAATCGCATCTTTTCTTACCTAATCTTTCTAAGTAATCATGTGGGTTTTCGTTATGGTACGATTTAGTATTGAGTATTTCTGATATTAATTGCTCTCTCGTTCGCGTATCTTGATATTTACGTTTAAGGAATGTTAAAATTTCTGTCACACTAGTGAATTCCTTATCATAGGTTGCAATTTTTGCTTTTCCTTTTAGCTTAGTTAATAAAGTTAATACTAATTTTGAATGGTTTATATCTTTATATTGGTTATCATCTTTACAATATAAGTCATACACAAATTTTGTATTTCTAATAAAATCTACTAATTGTAAAGGATCACCATCATATTCCGGAATTAATTTAAAATCATGATCTTTTATTTCCATAGCCATCTCTGAATTTGTATTTTCTAATAGTAATTGATCAATATTATCTAGATTAAAAGTTGTATATACTTGTCTTAATTGGTTTAATCTATCCTGTAAATTTGACATACAATAAACTTATAATTACTTATAATTACCATCAAGTATGTTGTCTTCAGTGGAAAAATCTTCTTCCTTGGTGCTGCGAAGTCTCAACAAATAGTTTTGAAACTCGGGTGATAAGATTTGAAAATCTTCAGAAAGTTGAAAGATACCTCTGTAGTCGTGGAGAATGCTTGCTATACTTGTATACGCAGTGGCAATCTTCCTCAAGACGGAGAGAAGTAGTTATGCTGCTTGATTTCGGTATTACACACGATTCTAAGCTCCGCAAAGTTACTTTAAATACCTTCAAAATTCCTCCCAAGTCCCACGTTCGGGCGCCAGTTAAATATCTTCAAAGCACACAAGACTTTTTAAAAAGATTTATTTTGAATAACAAACATAAATGACATGGTAATATACAGATCTAATCTAGCATAGTGACGGGCTAATGAGATACAATAGACTGACCTCCTTCTCTGATTCTCACGGGGTTTAAATAAGAGTCAGCAAAGGGGTGATTCATAGTTCTTAGAATGTTAGCACGGGTGCACTATAACTATATAGCCAGTTGAGCTATGTCAGACAAATCGGTGCTCTCGTCTAATGCTATGGAAAATGATTCAATACCAGTCATACGGCCAGTCAATGTTGTTTTTATATCATTAGCCATCATTTCTATACGTCGTACAACGGTTCGTCTTGACAAACTAATTTTTTCAAATTCATTTTTCTTTTCAGGACACAAAACACTGCAAACTTCTGACATACACTCCTTGATAAATTCTCCTTCGGCAAATGGTTTCAATGACTTTGCCAATTTTGAACTAACTATAAAACTAGCTTTCACAACATTATCAAGTTGTGTTCTTTGTCTATGAAATATTTGCTGCTGTTTTTCCAAATTTGCGGTAAGTTTCTGGATTTTGTCTTTTCTTATTTGTCCTGTCAGTGAGAGCAGCGTAGGATGCTTAGTTGAGTAATGCCTCTTTATATTGAATTCTTTCATCACCGAAATGGATTCATTACACATCAAACAAATAGGCTTACCATTGTGCAAGATAAAGAAGAATTCTTCAGTCCATTTTTCTTGAAACTGGCGACCCTCTGCATCTACTTTTCGTTTCCTTCCACCAGACATCATTTTCATTTACTTATCGTTCGATAAACTTAATAAGAAAATAGGTATAATTAGTAAGCACTCAAGATGCACACAAAGTCACAAAGCAAACTTATCACCACGGTAGCTCGAATAGGACTGAACTAAGTTCCGGCCATCCACCCGCTTATATAGGCAAAATGAAGGAATGATCTAGAATCGTCTAGTGTAGAACAATACAATTGCGAAGCAATAATCCTTTGTTGCGCCGCCAGTGTGGCGGCAAACATCAATGGCTTTGAACTTTGATGTTTGCCGCCTCACTCTTTGATGATCACCGCCACTCGGCTTGCTCGCTCACTTGATTCCATGAGTATGAGTAAGTAGTGTATTTTTTTTTTTTAAATTGGGTTTTTCAAAATGTCTCGCGGGCCGGATCAAATCTTACAGCGGGCCGGATCCGGCCCGCGGGCCGGCTGTTGCCCACATACGCTGTAGACCATGAAGTAAAACATCTGACTTCTTTGTACCTTACAGTGATGTCGGAAATACCAAGCTATTTGTTTAGGCGCACATGCTTTGACACAGTATATACATGCTGAGTGAGTAATGACCACATCAATCCCCCAAAGAAGCATCCTGCATGTGTGTTAGTGTGCAAAACTGGATGATGGACAGCATGTGGGATTCGTCATAGGCAATCCAAAGCTACATATCGGTCTGGCTGGTCCTGTTTTATAGATGGGGTCAAATATATTGATCAAAATCTTCCCGAAAACCTAAGCTCTCCCTATGTCTCTCTCTTGAGTCCAGGTCCTCTAACATACACCAACACTGTCATAATAATGGTTTTATATACCAAAAATTTTAATGATTCGTGAGCGTGAATGAAGTTCCAAGTTGTCAATCAGGTTTTAACCTGAGCTGCGTGAAGATAAATCGAGGTTAATAAAGGTTATAGTTGTCCCCCTTTTTATGTGTCTCTATTGATTGAGATTAGATAAACAGTGGCTATTTCTCAATAAATGATAAAAAGTGAATTATTTAAGAATTAATTTACTTTAATATAAAACAGCAAATACAAGAAAACTATGACTAAATAAATACCCTAAAATAATAAAATATAATGAAATAATTCAAATAAGTTGAACTAGCAAGAACAAGTGTTATCCACTCGTGTCAATTTTTGGTATAAATCAATCAAGCAATTATGATTTAATTTATTCCTTAAATCATGTCGGTGATTACGCGTGGGTGTGTGCGATAAAGCAAGGGTAAATCTAATAATTCCCTCATGTTTCAGTTAATTGACAAGATAAGTAGCAATCGAGATATAAGCGAACTTTCCTCTAAGCCCTCTCACCCTTCAATATAATGGGTACACCTAATGTCTCCTCGCAAAGCTCTACGTTATGTTCATACATTTACAGGTGAATGTACTGGAATCCTCCGCTCGTGAAATTTTCTGATAACAAACTTTAGATTTAATCAAATATATTTTAACGGATTATCTGCACCTGTGGTAGGGAGAGTTAAGTCGAATGAATTTCTTCTCTATTACATTATGACGAATTATGACGATAAGGGAAAATGGCATGGGTTGCATTGAACAAACAGCAAGTTCAGATCTTTGAAAAAAATTTATTATTTAAGATCTAAAATAACTAACTAAAAAAAACATTAATTTTAAAATTTGTATTAAATGTTTTTTTTATTTAAAGCAATTGGTACAAAATAAAAACTTAAGTATGATATTTCACAAGCCATATCAATTAAATTGAACAAACTAATGTACATTAATAATATTAAGTTTATTTTCTTGATAATATGACAGAATAACAGGCTTACAAGCCCTAAAAAAAGAAGTATGAATTCTTACATTCCAATTAATAATGCTGTAAAAGCTAATTGCAGTTTTCCCTGAAAAAAGACTTTTATATGTAAAAATAAATACTAATAATACGTTTAGTGGTACTGTATGATATTTTTCAATATATACGTCAAAATGAAACTTTCGGAGAGATTGTTTTTTTTAACATTTCACATGTCAAATTTTGAAATAGCAGTTATAAGAAAAATATTGAGGTTGTCATAATTTTATCCCTGAACGCCCCTTCAATTCCTGTTCACTTCTTCATCATCACCATATTTGTCACGAAGATTTATTAGTTTCTCACAGAAAATACCATTAAGGTAAACCTATTGGTGCTCCTGTTTCTTTACTAACGACATTTAGCAGTAAAGAGCTGAAGAATTTAACAGCTGATATTTCTTTACATTAGTCATAAGCCATTGTCCTGACCTGTTTCAACAAATAATAGTTTGCGGTGAGCTAACACCTGGTAGCCGAGATATCTCCCATCTTATAATCCACAACATTAGACCGCTATCCAGCTATCTTCCTCCGGTTCACAGCACACTCCTCCTGACCACAGAATGGTTCTGCATATTGGTTAGGGTAGAGACGTTAGGCGTTATCTGAAACAGTCTAAGGGACACAATGTAAGCGTGAGGAGGAAGGTATCAGCCTCAGGATCTGGCCTAGAAGAACAAAAGGAGCATCATCGAGGGCCTACTTGCCATTGTACTTGCAGGAATGGCTTTGTCTGGTCTTCCGCGAAAGCGAAGAATTGTCAAAGCCTTAGGGTAAGTGTGGACCTAACAATAATTGTTTAAAACTAACATACGATGTATACCGCTCATTATTCATTATAATAATAATACCTTTAAGAATAAACATTTATTTAACATAAAGAGGGATCAGTATCAGTCCTCACTAATATTTACAAGTAGAAAGAAATAAAAGATACAAATACAAATACAAATAAAAGGCACATATACTTCTAGAATTAAAAGGAAACTAAAACAATGAGAATGAAATAAAACAAGAACTTGAAAGAATAATAAAAATAAAATACACTGAATAATATAGTCTGAATATATTAATGCTCATACATACAACAGCAGTAGTTTCACCATTTTATGTTCATTATTTATTTGAACGACCGATCGACTATTATTTTTGTTATATCCACAGTGAATTAAATTGTATTTTATATAATACTTATAAATCAAATTAAGAACCCTCGTAAACATAGTTGACTATAAAATAATATATTAAATCATTATTGACTCTTTTTTTTTTGTAAAACTTATATCATTGTATTTATTGGCCAAACCTCTGCTCTAATTCGGCTATGTGCCCCTAACGTCTTTCTGTTTCATATACTGTTATATATTATTACTATTTTAAATGTCTTCATTGATCAATTCTAGGGTGTTGTTGAATATATTTTTTAAAGTTAATACCGTCTGAATAATTTTGAGAACAGGCAGAATGAATAAACGAACTATTCAATAGGTTTATAGAACTACTTAATTGCTTTATTTTATTATTTTTTTTTTCTAAGCTCTCTAGTTAGAATTTTAGGATGAGGGAGAAATATAAAATATTTAGGGTGATCGGATCCTTGTACTAGGAGGACCTGCTTGAAGGTGGTGTGAGAGGCGTAAGGAGTGTGGGAATCCTCGGTGGAGGTTGATTGTTACGGCACAGTGGTGAGAGTCCACTGGTGGCTGGGCCCAGAGTCTTCTCTAGGCATGTAGTGCAGTCGTAGTTAGTCTGACATCAGTGAGGGTACCCCCTAGAGGCTTGTTGTTGGTGGGCCAAGCGCCGTGATGTCAACCATTTCTTCTGCTTTACTCGATCTTGTGAGTTGCCATCGTGCCGGTAGCGGTAGTGGTGTCATGTCTCGGAAGAGAGGGTTTAGACCGTATGTGGGCAACAGCCGGCCCGCGGGCCGGATCCGGCCCGCTGTAAGATTTGATCCGGCCCGCGAGACATTTTGAAAAACCCAATTTAAAAAAAAAAAATACACTACTTACTCATACTCATGGAATCAAGTGAGCGAGCAAGCCGAGTGGCGGTGATCATCAAAGAGTGAGGCGGCAAACATCAAAGTTCAAAGCCATTGATGTTTGCCGCCACACTGGCGGCGCAACAAAGGATTATTGCTTCGCAATTGTATTGTTCTACACTAGACGATTCTAGATCATTCCTTCATTTTGCCTATATAAGCGGGTGGATGGCCGGAACTTAGTTCAGTCCTATTCGAGCTACCGTGGTGATAAGTTTGCTTTGTGACTTTGTGTGCATCTTGAGTGCTTACTAATTATACCTATTTTCTTATTAAGTTTATCGAACGATAAGTAAATGAAAATGATGTCTGGTGGAAGGAAACGAAAAGTAGATGCAGAGGGTCGCCAGTTTCAAGAAAAATGGACTGAAGAATTCTTCTTTATCTTGCACAATGGTAAGCCTATTTGTTTGATGTGTAATGAATCCATTTCGGTGATGAAAGAATTCAATATAAAGAGGCATTACTCAACTAAGCATCCTACGCTGCTCTCACTGACAGGACAAATAAGAAAAGACAAAATCCAGAAACTTACCGCAAATTTGGAAAAACAGCAGCAAATATTTCATAGACAAAGAACACAACTTGATAATGTTGTGAAAGCTAGTTTTATAGTTAGTTCAAAATTGGCAAAGTCATTGAAACCATTTGCCGAAGGAGAATTTATCAAGGAGTGTATGTCAGAAGTTTGCAGTGTTTTGTGTCCTGAAAAGAAAAATGAATTTGAAAAAATTAGTTTGTCAAGACGAACCGTTGTACGACGTATAGAAATGATGGCTAATGATATAAAAACAACATTGACTGGCCGTATGACTGGTATTGAATCATTTTCCATAGCATTAGACGAGAGCACCGATTTGTCTGACATAGCTCAACTGGCTATATAGTTATAGTGCACCCGTGCTAACATTCTAAGAACTATGAATCACCCCTTTGCTGACTCTTATTTAAACCCCGTGAGAATCAGAGAAGGAGGTCAGTCTATTGTATCTCATTAGCCCGTCACTATGCTAGATTAGATCTGTATATTACCATGTCATTTATGTTTGTTATTCAAAATAAATCTTTTTAAAAAGTCTTGTGTGCTTTGAAGATATTTAACTGGCGCCCGAACGTGGGACTTGGGAGGAATTTTGAAGGTATTTAAAGTAACTTTGCGGAGCTTAGAATCGTGTGTAATACCGAAATCAAGCAGCATAACTACTTCTCTCCGTCTTGAGGAAGATTGCCACTGCGTATACAAGTATAGCAAGCATTCTCCACGACTACAGAGGTATCTTTCAACTTTCTGAAGATTTTCAAATCTTATCACCCGAGTTTCAAAACTATTTGTTGAGACTTCGCAGCACCAAGGAAGAAGATTTTTCCACTGAAGACAACATACTTGATGGTAATTATAAGTAATTATAAGTTTATTGTATGTCAAATTTACAGGATAGATTAAACCAATTAAGACAAGTATATACAACTTTTAATCTAGATAATATTGATCAATTACTATTAGAAAATACAAATTCAGAGATGGCTATGGAAATAAAAGATCATGATTTTAAATTAATTCCGGAATATGATGGTGATCCTTTACAATTAGTAGATTTTATTAGAAATACAAAATTTGTGTATGACTTATATTGTAAAGATGATAACCAATATAAAGATATAAACCATTCAAAATTAGTATTAACTTTATTAACTAAGCTAAAAGGAAAAGCAAAAATTGCAACCTATGATAAGGAATTCACTAGTGTGACAGAAATTTTAACATTCCTTAAACGTAAATATCAAGATACGCGAACGAGAGAGCAATTAATATCAGAAATACTCAATACTAAATCGTACCATAACGAAAACCCACATGATTACTTAGAAAGATTAGGTAAGAAAAGATGCGATTTATATGCTCGCGTGTATGCCGACTCGGAAATAGTGAATAAACAGTCGGAAATGGAAAGATACGACAAACAGATATCACATCACACCGTTCATAATTTACATCCCTCGCTTACTGATTTTATTTATCATATTAAATTCGAGACAATCGAAGATATTGACGAAATCTTAAGAAATAACGCTGCGCACATTGTGCATCGGGTGTACGGTCCGGGTAGTCGAAAAGACAAACACCACCAACCACACCAATCGAATTATAAAGGCAAAAATTTCGATCCAAATTACAAACATAAATATGAAAAACAATTTCAAAAACAACCTCATGAACAAAAACAAGATTATCAACATCAACAAAACCAAAATTATAAAAGTTATCAAAATGCACAACCAAATTATCACAATTACCCAAATAATCAACAAAATTATCAAAAACCTATTCATAATCAATCATGGGATCCAAAATCTCAACATAGATTCTTTAATAAACCTCCATCCGGAAATTGGAGAAATAATCAACAAAAAGTAGATCCACCACAACAAAATGATTCAAATACGGTTTCGATGAGAACTGTTTCTAATCGCGTACATTACGCCGAGGATGAGAGAGATGAACAAATTAGAATATTAACTGAAAGAGTAAAACAACTTGAAACTAATAAAGATAATTTTTTAGACCAAGGTCCGAACAAAGGAGAACCACCGGATCGAATGTAATTAAAATAAGTGACGAAGTTAATTTTTTAAATAATTTACCACAGCTCTTGGATAAAGAAAATAATAAATGGTTAATTGACACAGGAGCAACAAAAAATTATATTTGTCCCCAAGCAATTCCGAAAGATGCTAAAATAAACATAGAAAACTTCGCGATAAAAACCCCTACAGGACGAGCAGAAGGAACACAAAGTGTAAACCTCAACCTGCAAAATCTGATAGGAATTAATCAAGAAGTAAAGTTCTTAGTTTATCCTATTAGTTCACGGTTTGATATTTTACTTGGGTACGAAACAATGAAAATGTTAAAAACTAATATAAATTTAGAAGACATGGAAATAAAAATAATGGGGATAAAATACAAACTTGAAAGAGACGAAATGTTTCATATCGAAGATACTAATGAAATTAAAAATGATTTAGGTACACATAATAAAGAAAGCCTTAACAAAAATAATAAAATAGAGAAGGAAGTGGAAGACTTAAAAAATAAATTGGAAGAAAATAAAAATAAAATGTCAGGTAACTCGTGTGAACCTCAATTAGTAATTGATAAAGAAATAATAAGAGAAATAAGTAGTAATAACAAATTAGAATTAAAAATTTCAGCTCATTTAAGTGAGAACCCTTTTTGCGAGTTTAGAGGAAACAAAATGAAAAATAATTTCAGGGATGTTTTTAATACCATTGAATATAATTATAAAAAGAAAAAGAAAAAAGAGCTATACTCTATTATTACGAAATAATGATAATCGGATAAATATAAAAAAGTAATTAAAAAATAAATAAATAAATAAAATAAAAAATTTAAAATTAATAAAAAAATCTATTATTAAAAAATGGCAATTAGGCACAGAAATGAAAAACAATTTAGTTAAACAATTTTGTGACCACAATGATATTTTATTACATTATACATCCACTAATCACTCAAATTCTTTGGGATTATTAAATAGAGTTCATTTAACACTAAGCGAATTACTAAGACTTATCTCGCATGAGAGAAAATCTTATTCATTTGAACAAAAATTAAAACTTGCAATTATTGCGTACAATAATACCTTAAATAACAATCTAAAATTAACACCCAATGAAATCACTTTCGGATTTATAAAAGAAAATAACAACAACAAAAATATTAGTATAACAGAACTATACGTACAAAAGTATCATAAAGATTTACAACTTTTGCATGAATTAGCTCACACAAAAATTAATGAAGAAAAGATAAAGCGTACAGAAAAATTAAATAAAAATCGGGAAGATCCACCTGAATTAATAAATCAAGAATTTATCAAAGATACTCAATCGAAGATTAAAAGTAGAGACAAATTCAGAAAAGTAAATGTGTTAATCCAAGGCGCTAGGCAATTAACAACACATGTTGATAACGTTAGGAGACCCAACAAACGTAAAAAGAGGAAACATTTTGTTTCAGATGAAGATTCACTACATGTCAATAATTCTGATACTTCATCTTCAGAAGATTCTGACGATAAAAGTAGTAGATCTCACTAACTCTCCAGGAATTCTCCATTATTCTGTAAATAATATTAGAGTAGTTAATCAATATTATGAAACTTATCATTTTTATAATTTAAGTTTATTAGAAGTAGAAATAATAAATATTGAAGATCATGTTACTAACTTTAGATCACATAAAATGTATCATTTGCTAAAAGATTTAACAAACGAAGTTTTTGAACAATTTCAATTAATGCAACAAAGAGATATTAAAAATCGTCACAGACGAGGCTTGATAAATGGTCTAGGTAATGTTATTAGTTGGATAACAGGTAATATGAATAATGACGACAAGGAATACTACGATAAAATAATTTCAAATGTAGAACAAAATAATTATAAGATTGAACATAACATCGAAAATTCTGTCAATATTAATAAACGTCTGATTGAGGATTACCAGAATGAAATCAAAACAATTAATAAAAATTTCATAATTAATAGACAAAATTTCGAATCGCTAGGACAAAATGAAAAAGCTTATGACTTATATATTCACATCATGCATTTATTAAATAAAATTAAAGATTTAACTTTATCTTTAGAATTTTGTAAGCTTGGCATTGTTCACACCAATTTAATGATTGATGTAATAAAAAATCTACCAAGTAACATAAAACTAATCTCAGATAATACTGAAATTCTATGGACAAATAGTAAAATCTTTTGTTCAACTCATCACAATATAATCCATACTTTTATCAAATTACCAATTCATGATGAATCCTATAAAGGATATTTTGTGATATCAGTACCAAGAATTATAAACCAGACAATTTACGAAATTGATTTAAAAACTGATCTTTACTTACAAAAAGGAGCCACTCTCTATCAAGGAAGTTGTATTTTTATTGACAATTATTACTGTATAAATCTTAATAAAACAGAATCAAAATGTGTTTCATCTATTGTACATAACGGAAATTTAAAAGAATGTAAACTAGTATTAAGTAATCAAAATAATATAAGATATTTAGATCATATTAAGCAATATATCACTGTAAATATTAAAAAAATAACAGATTGTCATAATAACACTGTATTTTTACCAAATGTAGGATTAATTAATATTAGTAAGGAGGATTGCTTTCCAGAATTTAATAAAATTTATACTCATGATTTTAACACTATTTTACAACCATTTTATGAAAATGTAATATTAAATACAACTATGTTAGAAACAAATAATTATACTATACCAGAATTAGAAATATTGTCCTTTGTAGACAACGCTAATATTTATCATTATTCTTTTGTATTATGTATTATTCTAATCATTGTACTAATTAACATTTTTATTTATAAAAGAAATTGTAAAAAGATCCAAAATTCAAATTTACCTTTAAATAATGTAAAGGTTTCAACAACACCTATTACTATTGATGATCATAAAGTAATTTTAAGTAAATTGTATAAATCAAGTTTTTAAAATGTAAAAATTAAATGTTTGTTTTGACCAGAGTTCAAAACTTAAGGCTGCGGGGAGTTATAGTGCACCCGTGCTAACATTCTAAGAACTATGAATCACCCCTTTGCTGACTCTTATTTAAACCCCGTGAGAATCAGAGAAGGAGGTCAGTCTATTGTATCTCATTAGCCCGTCACTATGCTAGATTAGATCTGTATATTACCATGTCATTTATGTTTGTTATTCAAAATAAATCTTTTTAAAAAGTCTTGTGTGCTTTGAAGATATTTAACTATATTTATTCGAGGTGTTGATAAAGAATTCACTATTACTGAGGAATTGCTTGCTTTACAGCCGCTAAAAGGAACCACTACAGGAGAGGACATTTTTAATGAAGTTCAAAAGGTATTCACAAGTTTTGGCTTGCCATGGTCGAAATTAGTTGGAGTATGCACAGATGGTGCACCTTCTATGGTCGGCTTACGTAAAGGTTTCATCGGAATTTTGAATGAAAAAGCAACTGAATTAAATGTGCAAAAAGATGGTTTGATAGTCCTTCATTGCATTATCCACCAACAGAACTTGTGTTCTAAGTCCATTCGACTCCAGAATGTTATGAATGTGGTAGTAAAAACCATCAATTTTATTCGATCCCGAGGGCTTAACCATCGTCAGTTCAAGGCGTTTTTGGATGAAATATCAGCCGAGTATGACGACGTAACATATTATTGTGAAGTCAGATGGCTAAGCAAAGGGAAAATGCTGAAACGGTTTTACGAGCTTAGAAATGAGATAGCAGAATTTATGCAAATAAAAGATAAACCACTATCTGAATTGAGTGACGCAAAATGGATATGTGACTTAGCATTTCTTGTCGACCTTACAGGCCATTTGAATGATTTAAATTTGAAACTTCAAAAACAAGGACAGTTAGTAAATGATTTGTACAGCCATTTGAAAGCGTTTCAGAACAAAATCCGCTTGTGGGAGGCACATATGCTGTCTGGTAACAGTTACCATTTCACCACGCTCTCTGCGTATGAAAATATTGCTTACGCTCAATATGCTGAAGAACTCAAGTTACTGTCGGAGCAATTTTCGATCAGATTTAGCGATTTCAAACACATGGAAGACTGTTTCAATTTATTTGCTACTCCAACAAAAAGTAATGTACAAAATGCTTCAATACACTTGCAAATGGAGTTGATCGAGATTCAAGAAAACTCACTCCTAAAATCTAAATTTGAAGACGTGGAGTTGTGCGATTTCTACAAAAAATACCTCGAAGAAGACCATTTTCCGCAGCTTAGAAAATTTGCAAGAAGATTGATTTGTGCGTTTGGCAGTACTTATAAATGCGAACAGTTCTTTTCATTGATGAAAGTTAATAAATCAAAACATCGTACAAGGCTGACTGACGATAATTTGGAAAATTCTTTACGTCTTTGTACCAGTGGAATTAATCCAAACATCGATGAATTAGTTTCCCAAATTCAAGCTCAAGTGTCTCATTGATTTCGGTGTCGCTATTTAACTTTCGTAGTTTGTAACAATTCTAAATTTAACGATTTAATTTAATGCTGTAGGTACCTATTTTTTCATTTCATTTTGTTATTTTAATAAATTGTGTTGTAATAACATTGTCGTATTATTTCATGGCTGACTGATATCTATCGCTAAAAATTATGAACACTACTTTAAAATGCACTACTTTTAAACGCGGCCCGCGAACGTATTTGCACACTAAAGTTTGGCCCATAACATGTCAAAGGTTGCCCATACCTGGTTTAGACTGTGCTTCATCGAGTCGAAGAACTTGATGTGACGTCGTCTGATGGCTTCAGTGATGGTGGGAAAAAATCTCCCAAATTTAGATCTTAAACGACCTTTCTTTACCCTTTAAAACGAGAAAGTACATTACAATGTCAATAGGTCTATGGTATGACTTACAAATTAGTTCGTAGATCTAAACAGACAAAAATCATTTGATAGAAAATATAACACATTTCCTATAGTCTCGCTAATTAATCACTTTGGATTGATAGGGATTCCAGTAAAACTTTAATGATTTCAAACATTATTGAAAAAGCTAGTAACAAACAAAATATACACCACCACAAAACCAAATACACCAAAAGAGATTATTCAAGATGCGAGTCTGTCAATGTCCCCTTTAATTGTCCGAAATTAATTATAAAGTCATGGAATTTTCGGAGCGAAAAATTCTAAATTCTAAATATGGTAGAATACGACCCTGGGTACACCTTATTATGTAATTGTTTCCTTTAAAACAGATCGCGTTTGCTCTACTCAGACTGTAGAGCACGTTCATTGAAAGAAAAACAATAGAAACGTCTTAGGAATCAAAGAACCAAACAATTAGCAACATACAATCTCTAGAACAAGCTGCCCAACGAGTCTTTTTTATAATACACTAAGGGGTTCCACACACTGATAGTTTCGTTCACCAACTCTTGTGTGTCGTACCCAGTCATTTGTTTTATGAATGAAAAAACAGATGTAACCTATATGTGTATGTAATAAAAAATATGAAATATGTTCTATTGTATACTAGAATATTTTCACGAAAGTGTCGATTCATCTCACAGTAGCCAAACATCAGGATTTTTTTTATTTCTTCTGGGCATTTGTCATCTAGAGGTTAGGATATTTTGGTTCTCAGATGCAAAATTTCATAAGTAATTTTTCCTAACAAAGAGATTTTTTCACATTTCAGTCTATAATTGCTATAAAATGAGACTATAAGTACTAGCCAACTGACATTGGTAATACGTTCACTCGTGTAAAATAACTTTGTAGTTTTTTTATAACACTGCTGTACTTATAGGCCCAGAAATGGGAAAAATCTCTTTGTTAGGAAAATTGACGAACAAAAATTATGCATTGATCGCGACGGTTTGAAAAGTCAAACCACCACAATGTTCACATTATTTTCATAAAATACCCGTGTATAAATAAAACACATGTTGTCTAGCAGAGTGGCTCATTCTCAACATCAACTTTTGTTATTTTACAGCATCTGTTTTTTTTACAATCACTTTTTTGTTTTCTTTCATTTTCAACTTTTCCTCTGTTAAATTTTCAATTCTACGATATTCATTTTTTATTGTTTTTCCTTGTTTAATAGAATTTTTTCATTCGTTCATTGATTTGTTCTTTGATACGATTTTTTCTTTTGTCATCTGTCAAATTCAACTCTTGTCTACCTACGAGGGTGGTCTGAAAAGTTTACGACCTAACAAAGCTTTTATTTCACTAGCTTTTATTTATTTTATTATCATCTTCATGTTGAGGTCGGAAACTTTTCAGACCACCTGTGTACACCTCTTGTATGATAAAACGTAAGACGGAGAGAACTAAATAATCTGCATTCTTACGAGAAACATTAAATAACTCTTACTCATACGTTATAAATTATAATGGGTTAAGTATTGGGTTCACAAAAATGTTCAAAATTAATTACATTAATTTATACATATATTCTATGTTTGCACTATGGGTAGTGTAATAAAACATAAGACAGAAAAAACTATTTTCTGTAATAGAGAGATATTTTATTACAAAAGAAAATATACGAGCTTACTTAAAAGAAGACACGCTCTTAATACCGTTTCATTTTTTTCATGCAAGATTTTCCAATCATGATCTGAGCGCATGTGGCTCTCGCGCTCTTCGTCAACCTCCACTGGCTCGTATCCGGTGACGCGGCTGACGATGGAGCGTGGGGGACTTCCCAAGACTCCGCTTCCACTTTCCAATGCCACATCAGTCGTTTAAAATAACACGTATATATAGAATGTATTAAACGAGATTGTGTAGCAGAGATACAACAATTAAACATTAGAATAGAAAATGAAATCTGGTGGGCTGAGCGTAACCCCCCCCCCCCCCCCACGCCATACCAACTTTACGTAGCTGCAAGTTCCCTTTGGTTTAGGACCTTCATATCTTGAGTAATCCGTTAATTAAAATTATATATTCCAAAGTTATTCATATCACGTATTGAAGTTATATTCCACAACAACTAGAAATATTTTCATGTTGGTTTAAATACAATTAAGAGAAGTACGAAGACAAAAAATCTGACAGTACAGATAAATTTAATGTCGTGCAATAGAAAATAATAAAAACAAAAAAGGCCACGTGGTTTTATCACTATTACTTTATTATAATGTATTTAGGAGATTCATGTGATGTCCCGGATATCGATAAACCAATCGGTCTACGATTAGTTTATATGAAAAATAATATTTGGCCCACAATCGATGAGAACAAATTTTAGTAGGTAAAAACTAACAATTTATTTTTATATTAATTATGGAAAAAATTTACTATTCAAGACTCCCTGACCCAAATTGTCTGTCTATTCTATCGGGGGGGGGGGTCTCCCTTTGCCTGACTGTCATCATCTGCCAGATCTAGATAAACTATAATTATACTCACTCAGAAAATTTTTATTTTGTTTTATGAAAGTCATTTCTGTAAGCCTAATTCGAGCGGCAACCATTAACAGATTACCTTTTCCTCTCATGTAATTGGAGAAAATGATTCCCGCCCTCGTTTAATGGCATTTTTATGATCTCATTCTTTTCTTACAACGAGAATATCAACTTTCCTGCTTGTTATAAACTTTTTATGAGTGGATATTATGGACCCTAGAGATATTTACGTATTAAATAACATCCAATTAAAAGTTGTCAGAAGATGTTAACCGGTTACATCATTTAATAAATACCCGTTCAACTTAAGATAACAAGAGTAAATAAAGACATTTTCCCGGGAGGGTTAAACTTTCAACAAATATTCACATAGCGCCTTATTTTTTTAAATTTAATAGTAATATTACTCTGTAAGCTAAACCGATGATTCAACTAATCAAACCTTGTGAAGTGTTGACATGGTGATATTTTTAAAATTCCGCCCAACACATGCATTATATGGATATATATATATATGATGAATATATTTTATAGCTTTGCTATTTCATTTTATGGTATAGCGTTTTCCTTTTTGTTTTTTTCAAAAATAGAAACTCCTAATAGGGTGAATGTAAATGCTGTGAATCGGCGTAGGTTGATTGAAAGGATGTTAGATTTTTTCACCAATATGTATCAATCCGTTCAAATTCCACTTCATGTTTAGACTTGATACAGACAGACACGAATATCGAAAGGTCCTATATAAAGAAGTTTGATGGAAGTTCATTATATTTCTTTCATAAAAATATACCGATTTCCAACAAATACCATAACTCAAAGCTGGTATCTGGGCTTTCTACGAGCTCTCAGATGAAAAACTAATTTTTTCAGCCCTGTCTTCCTTACTGCTCTGGTAGTTTAATTACCTCTGATTGACCAAGACCATACGTTTCGGCACGAGGATTTCATTTGATGACCCAACAACAAAATTTTTGCTATCTCAAAAAACTTGATTAAGCGTGAATAATTAAATATTTGTTTATCATACTGCGTAATAATAAAAGATTTCGACGCTCAGATTATTAGTGCGAAATATACGAGGGGACTGTAATTACAAAACATTATTCAAACTGTCATTAAAATCGTTT
Source organism: Acanthosoma haemorrhoidale (assembly GCA_930367205.1). Classification (NCBI taxonomy): domain Eukaryota; kingdom Metazoa; phylum Arthropoda; class Insecta; order Hemiptera; family Acanthosomatidae; genus Acanthosoma; species Acanthosoma haemorrhoidale. The sequence continues at coordinate 26,110,781 of OV884012.1, forward strand.
TTACAACTTTTTTTATAGCTATAACGAAACCCTGCTTTGTGTGATCACATTTAAAAGTTTTAATGACTATGATTCGTGGTTTGATAAATTCTCTAGGAAAATATTTTATGCATAAACCGAACAATCAGAATTATAAAATGTCCATACGTTGTAATTACAACATTGTCTCCTTGAGATTATAGACTGTACACCTAACCATTAAAATAGATTTGCGTGGTTGTATTCGATATTTCCGTCGTGACTGAGATGAGAGTTTTGATTTGGCTTCAGTGGTCCTGACAGGCTTCAAACATCACTGAGTCACTAGATCACAATTAAAACTTTTTTTCGTCGTCTAAGTGATCTATTTAGGTTCCTTTTCCCTCTACCTAGTATTTTCACTGCCATTGATAGCACGAAACCCGTTCAATAAGTGCGCACTCTGTGACTGAGTGAAACCAATCAACTCCAATAATCTTGGTACGCCTACGCTAGTCCGAAGGGATGAAAATAGCCTTAGGTGTAAACAACTTTGAAATTACCCTAGGAACAAGGATGATTTTTTTTTTTTATGTAGCATTACATCACAAGAAGTAGATACCTTATTTCAATGAATTTTCTTTTATTTAGTTTTTGAGTAGAAGTTTAAATTTCTAACAAAATAGTTTATCAAAGCTCATATAAAAAACGATTGCACCCTACCTGCTTGAGGGTAGAACCACCTTCATTCGTGGTTGGCAATAAAATAGATAGCCACTCTAGGAAAGTTTTAAAAAAGTTCACTAAAATTCCTGAAAATTACATGGTATACGATGGTTTTTCTTGCCAAGTTTTGGTTCAGGGAAAGCTTTCACATAAACTTACAATGGCATTAGTATTTTTTCTCCAACCCTATCTCCGCCGGAAAACACCCATTTTTAATTACCAAACTAGTTTGCCGGTGGTATGGTACAGTAGAGTCATCCACCCCCGAAGGGGCGGAGCTCAGCTGGTTGAGCCCCCGACTGGATGTCTGGTCCTTGGTTTGAGTCCCCCTGACCCTGACTTTACTTTAGGCTAATAATTATTAATAAGAATTATGAATGAGATTCATATCAAATCCAAGTTTGACTATATTGCAGGGGTTTTTTATTTAAAATGTGTTTCATCGCTTGATTGGCATGGAAAATGCCAACAGTGCTTTCAATGTGCCACCCACTTTTAGAAAATTATGCCACGTTTGGTAAAATGGTCTTACACAAAATGGCCACCAATATCTCTGTGATACTTTGTCTTTCATATCTGTATTCTAAATGACATCTTTAAATACCAATGTGGCTATTAGCTTTTAGATATAGACAACTAAAGAAGCGAATTTTCACATTCAGCATACACTAACTCATGTCCGATTAATTCTTTACCTTTTACAATGTAATTAAATTAATTTCTTTTCGCAAAATTAAGGATACATAAGTTCTGTAATGCAAATTCAATGGTATTCGTGAAGCCTATGAATTCACGTTTTATGATCTAACGATAGAAATCTTATACCGTTCCTTCGATTTCATGTTATAATTTATTTCTTAAATAATGGAATTTTCAGGGACCAATATGGTTTAAAATAATAAAAGTTATTTTTGATAATAATAATGACTGAGGGGGTTACTGATTTCTATGAAACGTTTTTTCCTGGTACCATGTCAAAAATATTTTAGAGGTTTCCCAGGTTCCTTCCTAATGGACCGTTGTAGCCGATAAAAAATATGCAGTTTAAATATCAATTTTTTAAACATCTTTGTTCATCGTCTTCAAAAAGTTTATGATTTATCCTTCAATATTTGTAATTTTTACGTAGGATAAGAGTTGGAGAACACAATTCGGGTCGCATTAATTAAGCTTAGATTAATGAATTGTTACAAAAACCAGGATAAACTTCTTGTAAAATACAATAAAAATATCTAAAATAAAATCGTAGGTTCGTAAATTCAAAAATTTTTTTTTCTCGGCTCCTTTGTGTTATTGTCAAGTACCGTTGGGCACAAGTGCTATATTCTTTGACCAAGTATGACTAAAAAATTGTCATGAAAATCGCTGATCCTACAACCGCACCCTTCCCTTGTGAGTAGTTTTTCAACAATTTTTTAAAAAATATTTATTACACTGTATGACTGAAAAGGAAATATCTGCCTACCTTATGAACCTGGTGTGCTGCGCCTGGACCTGGGCCGTCTACAGACAGGGCACGCTAAAGTTTCCGACCTTTTCTTGATTGAAGTTTTGATGGAGTTTTGATTGAAGTTGAAGTTATTTCTTGGTTTAGTCCCTTCCTTGGCCTATTTAAATGATTCAAGCATCGACTAATTAATGCCAGTTTGTTTATTAAAAAACTAGACATTAAACTAATCCACTGATGGGAGAACCACCAAGAGAGTCGGCCAGACAACAGTTCAATAACAATAAAAAGGGTCTGAAATAAGGAGTTAATACAGTAATTTGCAAATAACTTTTTAATTCCATGGGGGTGGTATTACTCCATGTCCTATTTCTTTAAGTAATCATGCCATTATCATACCACCATGCACCATGAAGAGGCCATGCCGCAAAACATATACGGATGGTCTTTCATCTGCCTGTCTGTCAATCTGTGGAGTACTGAAGAGCGGAGTCGGTCTGCGTCTGCAAGACTGAAGGGTCGGGCGGGTTCACAGCCACTGATACCTTGCCGAACTTCCATTAATATCAGCTTGCCATCATTATTAATATCAGCTTGCCATCATTATTACTATCAGCTTGCCATCATTATTAATATCGGCTTGCCATCATTATTAATATCAGCTTGCCGTCATTATTATGGCACAAAGTTTAAATATTGTAGTATTAGCAGAAGTTCGTAGAATTTGGCAATTGTGAGTTCAGTATTGAAGTCACCAACGATAGATGACCCTATTTCAACCAGCCTCTATAACCCGGCCGTCCAATGAATTCTTTATTGAATCATGAATTCGATAAACCTCTGCAGTAGCTTAGAAACTATCAGAAGATATATTATCCTCGGAATTAAGGCTTTTAACACATATTGATTCCTCAGATATTAGTTTTGACTGCCCTAGAAACGAAAAAACTGTCTTAGAAACTCTCTCAGCGCCTTGTCTTTTAATATAATAGAATACACAGGAACGCTAAACATCCATTCATTTTTGTGACTCTAAAAAAACACATGTCCTCATCCATAAATCATTACTGCAAACAAAATACATTACCCTCCATGTGTGATCATGACTATGGTTTGGGCTGATTCAGAAATTTTAACCAGTTATCTCCACATGGTTTTGTTTTATTGGATGGCCCTGACCCAGTAAATTTTGAGTTAGTTAATTTTAATTTTCTATAATTAAAATAAATAATATAAACTAGACGAGCTAAAGTTATTAAGAATCTTATTACAAATCTTTCACCAACCTATAACCGTCATTTATTTTTATTTATTTCTAATTATTTTCTCTAAAAATTCTCGATGATAGAAAAATATAAACACAATCTCTTTTAATAAAAAGGGTGATTTCTCAGTCCAAACATATACATATATAGCAAAGTGTGGTCGATAAATAAAATTGTAAACAGTAGATAAAATATGTAATTGACTTCGAAAATATATTTAAAAACAGCTTTATTGTGAAATTAATTTAAGTACTTTTTATAAAATGTAGATTGTGTCGTATAAAAATGTCATCGGTCATTGTACTATTTGATTATTGTTCTAAAAAGAAACATATTTTAAATTTCAAACTAAAATGAGTATTATTAAGTTGAGTACAAAGGGGTCCCCTCCCCCCCGAGCCGGGTACGCACGTCAGTTCCCAAGATAGGGCAAGGCTGACACTCTAACTCCTGCAACTTAATTACTAGTACCTATACCATTACCTCTTGAACCACCCTGACATTGATAATTACATGAGTTCTGCGATTTTATCTTGAAATACATTACTTTAGAGAGATGGAAACTTCGTTATGTCTATTAAGACTTGACCGACTCAGGGTCTAAAGTGGGATATAATGATTACAATAATTTGTCTCTATGAGAAATAAAACTATTTATGAGTTCATTGCTTTACACTTGTGAACAAAAAATTTATGTAAGGTTTTTATTTAATTACTTTTCGAAGATGAGAGGCCTCGCCAATTTTTCTTCTTTCTATCCAAAATTTTATTTTTTATACGATTTATGAACTAAATTAATCTTTTTGGAAGATAATATTAACGGAATTAAAGTAGTAAAAGTCCACTAAAAACATCAAGAGACATCTACGTTCGGTCCGGAACCAATGTAAGCTTTTTTAATGCTTATTACAAAATTGCGAAAAAAGCTACTCAGTATTTTTGACAAAAAAATTTCATTTTACTTTTTGAACCATCTCAGGAACTGCTGCTTTGGTAAGTAAAAAAAAAACTATTAAAATCAGCTGGAACGACATTGAACGCGTGATTTCAATTGTTGTCACACATCGAGAACATCATTGAATTTCTTTTTCCACCACAGTAATTAATATGACCTTAACTATGGGTAAAAATCAGAGCATTTAGGCTATTCACCCAGACGGTGTTCTTATCGGTTGTGATAATCACTGCGAATTTTAGAGCTATAAAAATATTTTTTTTGTTTTTTCCCCATATCCCCTTGCTATCAAAATTATTTAATTCCATATAGATGATTCTATTTACAATAGGTCATTATGTGTCCTGTAGCTTGCCTGAATTTTATACAATTTTTAATATTTTTACATTGTGATTCGAAACTAGTTAAATGTACATTATTCATGGTCTATATATGTTAAAAAAAAGTGATGGGGCTCACCTTATGAATCATAAATCTTAAAAGTAACTTACATCTAACCAATAAAATCTTAACCTTATTTTCCCTGGCAGTCTGTTGCCATCGATACGGGAAGCGTGGTAGGGTCATATTGTTAAACACTGGGTTTGTTAGGTGCTCTAACGAGTCAAAAAACTTGATGTGTCTCCTCCGGTAGATGAACTCACCCACCGTAGGCACACCAAACAACGGGTGCCTCTCGAGAGAAGTATGTCTGAAAATAAAAAAGGGCCTTTCACAGAGGTTTTTGATTGAGCCGACACATCACATTGATAAGGCGGTGGTTGACGTCACCCCAACGATGGCAGGACGCTGTCGCGGCTGGAACACTGTAGTCCTAGGTTCTAGGTACAGATTTTGTTTGTTTGTTTTGTTTTGTTTATTTTGTTTTGTTTTAGTGTCTTAGTGTTTAGTGTTTGGTGTCGGTGAGAAAGGCGAAGGTGAGCCTCATCACCTAGTGTTGTATAAGAACGATGAACTTTTAACCACAATAAAAAGTTTATTATATTTATGCACTCCTCCAAATGCATGTAAATGCAAAAAGAGAAGAAATCTGTAATCCAATTATTTTATTATTTTTGTACATTGTATTATTTTGTTTTGAGGTTTTGAAATAAAAAAAAAGAATTTCCGGCGAACGGTCCGTGCTTCTTCGCGTTTGTTTCCTATTCCTCCTCCGAATATTCCCGCAAGAAGCCAAACCATTGGGAGGGAAGCCGTCCAAGATCAGGCAAACGAACAATTTGCAAGACATTGGACGTATACGACAGCTCGCCGACTCCAACAATTCCAAAACGGTATACTGATGAAAGTGGTCAGACATACTTCATTCGAGCAACGGAGTCACAGTGAGCTTCACGAGATCTTTGATCTGCCTACGGTAGATGAATTCATCCAACGTAGACATATCAAATTTTTCGACTCCCTGCAGTACTTGACAAACACACCGGGCTAACACGATAACCCCCGCTCCGTTCCCCTATCGATGGCAAGACGCTGTCGAGGCAGGAACGTTTTAGTCTTAGGTTCTAGTTTTAGGTTTCAGTTTTTAGTTTCCCACAATGTAAACCGAAGGTGAGCCCCATCACCTAGTCTTGTATATGTGTATTTTGACTTTTAACTTCACAAAGAAATTGTTATTGTAATTCTACCTTCCTTCGAATGCATCTGCGTATGCAGCAAGAGGAGTAACTTGTAAGTCTTGTACATTGAATTTTTTGTTCATCTGTTTGTAAATTTAAATTAATAAATGGGTTATGGGGAAAAAAAAAAAATCAAGACAAAGAATCGACTGTTGGGTTTTTTGGACTGCCGAATTAGTAAATACAGTCCACTTGCTTCAACAGTCAGTATACCAGAGAAAAGTCTTTCTAAAGCTTATTTTCTGAATTAAGGTGACATTTCCTTTTTAAATTTTACTTGGATGCCAACAGCAGGCATAAATTAGATATTATGTCGGAACGTTGTACATTAATAAATTTGCTGCAAATTTACGACTAATTCATCCACTCAGGAATAAATTTACTTTCCATTTCGGGATTTGAACCCAGGACCTTAAAATGTATTTAATTAAGAATTTTTAAAAAATAGTTATAATATATCTTAACTACATGTTAATTTTTACTTCCTATCATAATTAAATTATATTGTTTACTCCTATCAAAAATTATAAAAACAAGGTATTTCAATTTTTTTTCATTTAAATTATATTAAAAATCAGAGAAAATTATTGGACGCAAAAACTGCTGCTAGCAAAAACTGCCAGTGATTGAAAGTTCTGCATCTCAGTATAAAAAGATAAATCAACGCTGCATCCTAAGGCCCACTGTGTGAATCAATTATATATTGCCTTAATATTGGAGAGATTCTGACCAGTGACTTAAGAAACTTATAATTCGGAGTGAAGTATGTCAGTGAATAGACACCACCAGACTTTATTAAAGTTTATTGTTTTTTTTTTTATTTTAAGTTCATTGTTCATTTTTGTCCCAAGAAGAGGTTTACAGCCAGGATTTTGACTGCTGAAATCAATTTTCTGACATCATAGAGTTCCATGTAAAAATTTAAGAGGTGGCCCTAACAGGCAGAAATGAAACGAAAAAAACTGACTGAGTCCACACTTAAAAAGATTACCTATATGGGAAGTGTGTGGATTTTTACCTAGGAAAGTTTTGCAGTAGTAGGTATGGAATGAAGCATTAAGGGGTGAGTGGACTACGGTTTGGGAATTCGGGAACAATTCCGACGAAAATTCATGAATTCTTTGAAGAAATTGGGATTGACAGCAAAAATATATTTCTTCTGAATAAGAACATTATTGCTGACTCTATAAATATCAACCATCAAACATGCATAGCTAACAATGTGCAATATATACTTAATTATACTTCAAATGTTTTTGTGTTGTTAAAATTGCTACATATGTTTTTACATTTTCTACAGTTATTTTTATATTTGTTATTAGTTTTTATTGTTCATATTTCATTGTTCCTCCTAAGGGTTTTGTAATTTGATTGATTTATTTGATGTGTTTTAGCAAACCAATTAAAATTGGGGAGCCTTTTGTTATATAAAAAAATAAACTTTTTTTTTCTTCTGTTATTCATTTTGATGGAAATAAACACAACATAGCCTGGGGTGATGTTGAATCTATCGTATAAATTTCAGATTAATAGGAATATTTTTGTAGCCTCTATAGTAAAACATTCATACAGATAGACAAAAGATCGCCTCATACACGATTAAAAGTGGGACCACTCCCTTCGGTATTTGAAATGAAGTTATCAAGCAGTAATTGAAAAAAAATTCACCTTTCTTGTATGGTTTGAGCCCAGGTCAAACAACAATTAACCCAACCACTTTTGATATATGAGAACTCTAAAATTACTTATTCATACACTTCAATAATGTAAATTTACTCACTTGAATTTATTGAATTTATCATGGAGGTTGTTAACCTATTTTAAGGTTGTTCATTTAATTTTACATTATACTACATTGTGCTCGTAGCTTTTCTAGTGTTTTTGTATGGTTTCATATTGCCTATAAAATGATATAGATATTAATTGCTTTTTTCAAAACCATAAATGTTTTCAACCGTGTTTCGACTGACAATCTGTATTCCAGGCTTTGTGAGCCTCTCTAGTCAAAAAATTTTGTATAAGGTCCTATTTGATGTATGACAAACCTAACTTATTTAAGTGTGATTAATTAATAACAATTGATTTGATTTTTTCCCATTCTGATGGAACTAATAGAGTTTTTGTAAACAACACTAATCGATTACATTTATTTTTACACCTATGAGAGAATTCATTTTATTGAAAATTTAATAGTTGACTTCAGGGTCAACTATCATTCCGAAATAATAGTGAAAAAAAAGCATTTGTATTTCAATTACAATCTATGTTTTAAAAAGCAACAAATGGCAAATATTTTTCACTAACGAGTGTAAATAAAAAAACCACTCCAGAGATTTAAAGAGGCTGGTTTAATGAAATTCATTCAGCAGTTTTAAGTTTTGGACGTTCCCACAGACATGTGAGGGTGGTCTGAAAAGTTTCCAACCTAACAAAGCTTTTATTTCACTAGCTTTTATTTATTTTATTATCATCTTCATGTTGAGGTCAGAAACTTTTCAGACCACCTGTGTATACCAACCATAACAATTTCACATTTAGATTGGAAAATTAAGTCAGCAGTTGAGGTATAAGCTTTCTTTGAAAGCTAAAATCTTGGTGAGGTCCTTAAAAATTAAACAATAACCTACTAAAAAAATTCTATTTAAATATTTGTCACAAATAGATCATTCATTTCCATGGAATTTAAGAATAAATCCCGAAAAAAAAAAGAAAACTCCATTTTTTCCCCCTCAACAGCATTATCTTGAAGAGCAACTACCATCAATAGTGTATCATTTAAAACTTAATTGAATTTCTATAACTCTGAACCCTATAATTTTTCTGTAGAAGAAAGTTTAGTTCAAATATCGGTAGATTAAGTTATAAATTTGGATATTTTATTTTATATTCTTTATTTGGGCATTTTTAGCTTAAAGATCTCGAGATATTTAATCTAAACGAGAAGTTTAACAAACCAATCTTATTTTAATGTCATGCTTCATTTATTGATGTTTTATTATTAATAATAATATTTCAACAAAATACTGTACATTATACATTAAAATGTGGCAGCAGAACTTTCCAACATCGTACTGAAGTATTTAAGAGTAATAAAAATCTGTAAAGATTTAGTTAAGATAGACTAGCTTCACTGTTTGCCTTTCTTTTAGTTCAAAATGTTACACATTTTATTGAACTTGTATTTATTTTCTCATCATTGATCAGATGGATAAACGAAAATTAAAATTAAGTTATTAATCTAGTAAATATGATTATATTTTGTTCACTTATATTGCTGTACAATTCACTATTTTGAACAGGACAGATTTTAACTTATTTTCTCTTATATCAGATAAAATACTAATTAAATAAAGGAATAAATCTAAAATTCGATCAATTCATAGAAAGGTGACAAAAAATTCTGAATTTTCAAGGGCCACTTCTTCCAATTCTGTTTAATTCTTTTAAGTCCCTTCAAACTAAACAGAAATTCTTCAACTCATTTTTTTGTGCAATGCATTTCAGGTTTAAATAGACCTTAAAAGAACCTTTTCTGCATGTAATTTACTATTTTGTTAATAAAACAATTTTTACTAAAACATTTCATTCATAACTTTGTGTATATTTATTAGTACTTTATATTTTACTCAATGTATGACCTGAGAACAATTATAGGCCTGTGGATGTACGAACACCTTGCATAATAATAAAGTGTATTTTATTTTCAAAATCATTTACAAAGAGGTATAATCATAGATCCTAGGCAGATATAGCAAAACATATTAACTATGAAATAGTATAAAAATGAGGACTGAGTGTTTCAAATTTTATGAATAGAAATAATGGCAGTCAACAAATATTTTATCTACGTAAATTAATAGCTATTGGCATGCTATTTTTAGCATCTATCTTTCTTTTCTTGATGTCAAGACCTTATGCAGACATATAAGTGTTATGTTGATACATTGTCCTTTAATAAGTTTGATGGAAACCTTACATCTCCCTTTCATCAGCCTGAGCCGATATCCCACCTAACTAATTCATCGACTCATTCATAAATTAATGAATTGTAAGCACATATTACATGGATTATACTATGTACATGGAGACATCCATCCTCCAGAGTTTGCAACATATAAAAATAATTAACTTGAATTCTAAAACAAGGAAAACTGAACCTTAAATTCTAAAAAAAATACATTTACCCTTAGCCAAACAAATAAAAAAATTCCTGATAGACCTGAACATGGTTAGAAAATATGCTTCAACAATAATCTGCATTATAAAAGAGAAAATAATCAAATACTTATTTAATAGAAATTGTATACATATTGTAGAAAAAAAAAGTGTATTCATATGCACATACCCTTAAATACCTATTTACCTTAAACAATAAGAGAAATATCACGGGTACTTATGTTTGGTAAGAGACAGGTGCAAGATGGGAGTGATCTTTGAAAATTTAAATGCCCATTAGCCATGTAACTATGTAGTGGCCGAAAACAATGCTAATTTATTACTTATTTGCAACTTTTATGTTGAAAAATCAAACTTAATCTTATACTGAAAATAAATAATAAATTAAATATTTTAATTGTTAATATGAGTCCAAAAACTATTTGAAGTATTATCATGTGAAAGTAGAATATGTGCTATGGAACGGCTATTAGGAAGAAAACTATCATGAGAATGGGGAGTTCTGCACATTCTGAAATGGTGTTTGTTGAAAGGGATACACGTGACCTACATTGGAATATTTCAGATTTTTCATTCATTTCATGAAGGGGATATTGAAATGCTCAAGGGTGTGGATGGAATAAGGTGATCTCACGAGTGAAAGTAACTCAAGAAAAGATATTGTTTCGAATTCTGAACTTAGTATTTCAGTACAAAAGTAAATATAATTGAAATTTAATTTTACAGGCACAGGTACCTGTTTTGCAGGCCTGAAAACTTAAACAAACCATTTGTCTTCAGAATAAGCTAACAAATTTTTTTTCAAGAACTGTAAAATAATTGTAAGATTGCTTTTGTAAAATGAAAACCAAGAAAATGATTGTATATATGTGGGCTCAATGTCCCTTGTTGATATGCCCTTAAGCAATCAATCAAAACATATCAATGACATTTATAAATTTCACTACAATTTCTGTCCCTAATAGACTGCTCCACAATAAAAGTAGTGGGGAACTATTGACATGTTTTACTATCAGCCACCTATGACAGCTTATCGCTGACTTTCTATGGTTGTCTTATTTCCAGATCATTACAGGTTTCTGTTATTGAACATTAACTTATTTATTTCTCAGAGCTTAAACTGATAATACATCTTCAGAATATCTCAAAAATGGACTGCTCACTACATAATAGTGATAGAAAAATAGCAATAGTATTTGGTTGTATTGCCACCATCGATAATCTGCGGATATCTGAAAGATTCAACAATGCCTGCAATATTCAACTTTCTTCTTCTTTTCTAGACTCCCGAAGAATATTTGAACACAACTAATCAATGCTCTTCCAAGCTATTTTTCTCCTGCTCTTTTACTGATAAACACTAACATTTTTATTTGACAATATATTCCAATTTTTAAAGCATATAGTACTATTTCTTTTCATTTATTAATTTTTATTTGAAATAATTTGTATCCATATTTACTCCATATAAACCATTTGTCTTCAGAATAAGCTAAAATTGTTATTTAAATATCAGAACCAATAGTTCATAAAGGTTTTCCTCTAAATGTCAGATCTGCATTTCCAATAAGTGACAATTTTATTGTACCTCTTGATATACATGAGTTACTTACAAAAATAATTGTCTGGAATATAAGTCTGATACTTACTCAAGGCAGAAATTTTGGGGAGATTTCACAAGGACATAGATGATTGAGCTTAAGTATTCGTCAAAATTAAATTTTTCTTACATATAGTCCTTTGTTTATATCACCCTCATATAAATTAGGGAAAGAGAAGAAATACAGATAATGTATATTTGGGATAATCAAGGCAGATCCTACTCTGGAATGGTAGCTTCAAGAGAAGAGGTAGTCACAATACCAATATTTTATGGATAAAGAATTATTTATTAGAAAATATGTACAACTACAATACACTTGCAATGAAGGTGTACTAGTACTTGGCTTGGCAGTAAATAAGAACCATTAAAGGTTCTATTATATTAGAATATAAAATTAAAAAAAAAAAATTAAATAACAATAAGAGAATTATTATTCAGTTTGTTTCAATACTCTTCTTGACTTGTGTCAGTTGAATATGTGAAAATCATAGAAATGAAACAAACCTTTTTATGGAAACTATCCTCTTTTAATCTGATCAAATGTTCGCTATTGTTATGAAGTTGTATTGGTGGTATTTATCAATTTCAAGAATAGTAGATGTCATACAATTTTCTTCAGATCTAGTGAGCACTTTAATCTAGTTATTGGTACAGTTTATTCTTAGATGGACTACATTACAATATAGAACTTCATTTGTGGTTTACATGGTGTATTTTAGATGAAGCTTTACTAGGAAAAGGCTTTAAGTGCCGAAACTTAAAGATTATAAAGCAGAATTTCTGAAGAATTTTCACAGTACACTATTTTCAAGTTTAGCACCATACAGGAGTGCCATGTAACAAAAGTAAGGCAATCCAGATCTTGATCTTATCCAATAGGTGTTAATAGCGTTTAGTATATATATGTTATTTTATAAAAAATATACATGTTGTTGTATTTAATGTAACCCTGGTTCCACTTGTGAGGGACCTAGCCTTTGAACAAGTTGTAAAAATAAATAAATAATGTAATAATAAGTTTAACACGTAGGGTTATTCAATAGTATGATAGTTGGGAACAACTCATAAGATAAATACAACCTTCTACCCAGGATATCAAGCACTGAAAGAAAACTTTTTACTCTAACGGTACCCGGAGAATATAATTCTATTTTCTCAATTACAGAGAGAGCTTTTTTGAAGGCTCTGCAATAGGGACAAAAAATTATACAGAAATGATTGAGAATTTGTCTACATAATTACAAAATCATGCTTAAATGTTAATGATGAGATACACACATTCTACAGGCCCAGCAGAAGACAGAAAAGTTCTGTTAGCTCATCAAAGGATTGGACTACTTAATGCTTAATGAAACCTGCCCTATCTGTGGATATCAGCATGGTTCAACAATGCCTGCACTACTCAACTTTCTAGACTCTTGAATTATATTTGAACTCATTTAATCAATGCTCTTCTAACCTATTTTTCTTGTGCTCTTTTACACCAACATTTTTCTTATTATTTCAATTTTTAAAGCATATACTACAATTTATTCTCATTTATTACATTTGTTTGTTTTTATTTGAAATGCATTTTCTCGTCTTCTAGGAAAGTCATAACAGTACAATAAATTCTATGGATGTGAACCCAGGACCAAGGTGAGTGCTTGTGGTTGGGGTCCTTGGCTTTGGGAGGTGACTTGAGTCTTCATTTCAGGTCTCAAAAGCACACATTTGGCTCCGAGGACTTCGGGCTTTTTCGTGAACATTTACAACTAAGTAAGCATCAGAGAACAGGGCTGATATATGAAATATTGGTAGGCATCGTGATTTTTACCCGCATTCTCTGATCAGTCCTTGTGTCCTTCAAATTAGAATACATTTCCTGCCTGCCAGACAGGTGGGACTGGGGTGCCATCTGCTTCCCTATTGCCCTCAAGGATGCCTTTGTTTTTGTTATTATGCTCACTCGGATCCATAAGATATATAGCTGCTGTCTCTAATAGTATTAATACTTAAAAAGACAAATTTTTTTTCAAGAACTTTGAAATAATTAAAAAATTACTTTTGTAAAACCAAAACAATGATTGTATATATGTGGGCTCAATGACCCTTGTTGATATGCCCTAAAGCAATCAATCAAAACATATCAATGACATTTATAAATTGCACTACAATTTCTGTCCCTAATAGACTGCTCCACAATAAAAGTAGTGGGGAACTATTGATATGTTTTACTATCAGCCACCTAATCGCTGACTTTCTATGGTTGTCTTATTTCCAGATCATTACAAGTTTTTGTTATTGAACATTAAATTATTTATTTCTCAGAACTTAAACTGATGATACATACATCTTCAGAATATCTCAAAAATGGACTGTCAACTACATACTAGTGATAGAAAAATAGCAATAGTAGTTGGTTGCATTGCTACCATCGATAATCTGCGGATATCTGGAAGATTAAACAATGTCTGCAATATTCAACTTTCTTCTTCTTTACTAGACTCCGAAGGAATATTTATAAACACATTTAATCAATGTTCTTCTAAGCTATTTTTCTTCTGCTCTTTCGCTGATATACACTACATTTTTCTTTGACATAAATTCCAATTTCATTTTTATTTGAAATAATTTGTCTCCATTTTTACACCATTGTTGATAGTAATCTCATTTCCAAAAACCTCACGATTTAACAGACTGTCATTAAAAATGTCACTAACAATTATGGTGAAACCAACTTTTAAACTTGAGGTATAATCTTTTTAGAATTCTACTTGAATTTCTGATTTTTTTAGGGGGCCAGGATTGTCAAGTGAATTGGAGAGGCAAGTTACATTTCAATTGGGCCAGTCAATTACTACCAGGGAGATCACACAATGACATCAACTCGGTATTTTTAACTAAAAAAGGCTTAAAAAATAACTTGCCCATCATGCACAGCTCTAGTGTATAAGAAGTATGTTAAAAAAGCTCAATCAGCAAGAAAAATTCAACTCCAGTATCAATCCAGAGGAATTGCAGGTTGGGATGATACCCAACTTTTTAAGAATTGAAACTGTGAGCAAGAACTAACATAATTATATAAGTGTGTTGTGTACACTGCTATCTATCACTTCATTCTTCAGCCTTGCATAGATCTTTAAAATAAACTCAAATTGGTACTCTTGCATACCTATAATTTACACCTGATTTTGAATGTAAATAATTATTTTTATACCCTTTACTTTAACATGGTGATTTACTCCTTTTTTAACACAATTTCCAAATTAAATCAAAAACTACTGATAGTTCAAGTAGTGTTAATAGAATCACATGACATATGACCCCAATTTCTGTCATCACATCTCGACTGAAACAAGTCTTATATAAGACATAAGAAATAAAAGAGAGTAGTCCCAAAAAACCATAAGAAAAACAGAGACTGAAATTATAAACTTCTAACGCATTATCAGGCACTAAATTTTTTGTCTGGAATGAAATGGGTTGGTTCAATAGGAAATTACGAAAATAATAGATCAATCAATGAACATTTAATTTAGTGAAACGGATATGCGATATATAAATCATATATATACCGTCATATTGTTAAATAGCAGTGTAATTAAGCTATTGCTTCATAATTTTCATGTCTTACATGTTAACATAATAAGATCTACAAAATTAATCTCAAATTATTATAACTTTACATAAATAATACATTTAATAATTAAATCATTTCGAGAACATACTCGAATAAGTAAAACAAGTTCATAAACCGCTTTAAAAATAATTAACCTACAACAGGTGGGAATAAATATTTTAAAATATATGAGATAGGAATGTAATATATTCCCCGATCGTCGACACCTTGACGTTCTAGACAACTAATAAAAATAAATTCATTACTTCATTTAATGTACAATTTCCGATTTAAAGATAAAATATACTAATGTGTTCAATAAACTTAAGTGCATCACAAGATTAAGTCACTTTTAGGACACCTCGCTTTTTTGTTGTTGTTTTTTTATAAATATTCACAAACATTCAAGATTTAAAAGTGTTCATATTTAAGTAGTGCAAAAATTGTACTCACATATCATATCTACAAACTTCTGTACCTCAAAGGCGATTTATTAAGCTGCTTTTAAATAGCACAAAAGGCGTCATTATTAAAAAGCATTAATAATTTAAGTACATTAACTAAAATTATGCTGAATAAGAAAAGAAACGAGCAAGGACAACAAGTGAGCACTCAACATAAAAGCTTCTTAGCTTAAGTTAATTGGCAAGTTTTGTTACTACTTATTTGGACATTACGTGATTGAAGCTATTATGCATTGCCGCCTACTAAACCTTCTTTTCTTATTCTAGCAACAAGTTCAACAGCTATAATAGTCTCTTAGACTCTCAGGTACAGAATACAAAATGCATTTTAAATACTTAAACAGAAAAAAAAGAAATAATAACAAATGGTTACATTAATATATTTTTAGAGTTTATTCTATTAATTATGTTAAAATAGAAGATTGAAGGAGACCAGATATATTGCTACGTAGAAAGAAACTGTTAAGAGAAAGGTTGGGAATGACATTGGAAGTAAGGAAAGGAGTAAGGATAGGTAATGGAAGGTCTCCGTTTTGATTGGTAGCCTGCGAGTTAGCCGCTCTTAAACAGGAGAATGGCAACTTGACCCAGGTAGAAATATATAAAATGGCGTGTTTCATGGGTCACGTAACTGCCAAAATTTCTTCCAACAATGCAATGCCAAGTCGGATTATATTTCTTATCAAATTCCTTCTTTATATATGCTGCTATGTCCTGCAAGAAAATAAAATAAAGATTTTTAAATACTATCAAAGGAGATATCAATCTTACAGTATACACAGGTGGTCTGAAAAGTTTCCGACCTCAACATGAAGATGATAATAAAAGCTTTGTTAGGTCGGAAACTTATCAGACCACCCTCATATACTGGGTTTATCCAGGTAAAATTATAGATTCTATAAATTATTGCACTCACTTTAACCATCTCTTCATTCTTAAATATAAACCAACAGGATTTTTTTTTTTTTAAACAGAAACTAATTTCTTTATGTCGGACTATCCATTAACATATTACCCTGCTTAACTATGTACTAACTTGATTGACGATTGAACAGAACTTAATTTATTCGTAAAGTTACAATAAAACATTTACTCAACTAAACACCTTTAGCCTAAAATTACACAAACAAGCAGGTGGAATAATCCATGAATGGTAAATCATATGTATTTGTAGTTAGTACAGAGAACTAGTCGAGCTTTCATTGAACAGTGATCATGAAATGTCAGAATCCAGCTTTAGAAGGTCCCCTAAGAATCAAGGTTGGCAATGTTAAGTACACAGACACCAGCTGTAAGGTTCAGTGGGACTTTTTAGAGGATTTCGACCTGAAATCCTTCTTTTTTTCACCTAGGTTTACATTATCTGGTGATGGCATGGCCCCTGTCCGACCTAGAGACATGAAGTTTTATAAGGAGGTTCCATTCGAAAACTTGACGATATTAAAAACAAATGATATTTTCCTGAACATTGAGTAGCATTTCTTTCTTTTTTAGAATACTGTAATCTTTACTGTGTTTGAGAGTATATGTAGAAAGAAAATGGGCACGTCCTTTCACCTGATTTTCAACATAAGGGTTTTTGTACCACAAATTAAAATGAACAGCAACATTTGCAAAAAATGTAGACAAATAGAATGCTTCAATCGCGAAAAAAACAAACAAACATACTTTAGATATATGAATTTAAAAAAGATTGAGATTTTCAGGTGATCTATTGAATGCATTATATACTGAATAACTTACAGAGGGACTTTAGATTGGTGGGTGTAGAATAAACAAAAAACTGATACTCGGAATCAGATTGTCTAGAAACACACAAGGACTTCAACAAATATTTTAATATTGAATTCACAACCACAAACTGATCAGAAACCATAAAACTAAACAATATATAATATCATCATTTATAAACATTAATTTTTATACTTCAATAAAAACATTTCAAAAGAGAATACCCTTTATTGATAAAATTGTTGCTTATTTCCTGATTCATACCAGGTAAAAAAACAAAAAATTTTACCCAAAATTTAGGAAAAATGCTACAATCAATCGAAAACTTGTAATTTTTTTTTTCACTTTTGAAGAAAATCTCAGAAGCGGAGTTGGTGGGGAGATTGAGTTTCCATTTAGCTCTCATAAGTGCTCATGTCACATATTGGTTAGAACAGCAATTAGATTTAAGACTCCTTTTATTTGTTTGCTCTGTTTTCATAATACAACATTCTCGATACCAAATCTCCCCTGTGAACTAAGAATAAAATAAGCCTCAAAAGAATAGGTGGAGTTGAACATGAGCCTATTTATGAAAAGAGAAGGTATGAGAGATGGTTTTTGTGCATACTGAAGAAGAAATAAAATTAAGTAAGTGTGTAGAAAGTGCAAAATACCTATCTGTCTTTTCATACTAATTATATTTGGCCGAAATGTGTTGCCGAAGGATAACTTTTCTTCACATTTAAATTGTTAAAATTTTAACGGGCAATGTTTATTTTATAACATAATTATACATTACAAAGATGAATCTAAACTTGGTGGTTTCTTCTTAAAATAATTTTTATTAGTTTACAAAACCCTTTTACTAATTTATTTATCTTTTAAAAATAATATAATAATTTCTTTTGCATTTAAAAGTTCATTATCTCATGAAAAAAGCCAATATTTAAGGTATGGGAGACAGTCTCATGCGAGAGTTCTCATTTCTCAATATTCCTAGTGAGTTTTACCGGGTTAATAGAGAACATGATGGAGAGAACAAACCCGGAAAAAAATGGGAAAAGGAATTAAGTCAAACGAGTATGGTTAAATACACAATTTATCCTCACAGCTCAGCCCAAAATTTGTAAGGTGACATGTGTTTATTTATCTTTATAGAAAAATTGTATTGATAAACAAACGTCGGAAAGCAGTCTATTACAAAAAAAATTACTATAAATGATTTTTACATAACAATCGTGAAAACACATATGTGCCATTATCTTTTTTTAAATGAAAAAAAATGGGATAACCAACAGTTATAAAACAGCTATCACTAGGCATTTTTAGAACACAATATTTTGATAAGGAATTATAGCAAACTTTTTAAATGAATTAGTAACAGATTGAACTTGGCTTATAAAATAATACCAATATACTAGGTTTTTTTTTATTATGTAATCAACTATATCTTCTAAATACAATAGCAACTGTTTAACATAACCTAGGTAACATTTCTTAAATGGAACATCAACATATATTAATACTTTTAGGTAAAGCTTATGAGAAACAACACATGAAATGTCAACTAGAAACCCTGGCAGATATTAAACACGAAGCTTTTTTAATAATTTTTGTTTTAACAATTTGAATTTTGTTATGAGAGCATTATAGAAGATTTAGATGACCATATATAGTAAAGCAACCCCACCCATTAACACCTGTTTTAAGTTAGTGGAAAAAATAATTGAAAAAATTACCTTTTCTATATTGTATTTGTCAAGTGCTTGTGTCGCACAGTCCACAGCATCCTGCTGCATCTCCTCCGACATATCAGCATTCTTTATCACTGCCTTTCGGTCTGTCATGGTTATATAGGTTTACGTTCTGTTTAAAAAGAGGAAATTTAACTATTTAGAGCAGGAAATGTGTTTTATAACATGTCAGTCATACTTGTGGTATTAAACAAAACACAAAACAACTGAGTGATTAAATTTAAGTCACATGAATGAGTAACATGTGGCTAAAATATGTCAGCAATTAACAACTATATACATCTAAATGTTGTTATTTTATATTATGAAAAAATGGACATTTTATAAGCAATAAAGTATTGATTACATTAACAAGACATGGTTTCTATTGTAATTTCAAAAATATTAAGGAAATCACAAATGTATTTCAAATTAATATTTTGTCATGAGCTGAATCAATAGCACTAAATGTATGCTATCATCTTTAAAACAACATTAGCATAAGTTTATTAAGCGGCCGTTTAACATAAGCAGGATATATTTTGGGGGCAAAACATAAAAACCTATACTCTTACTTACTAATAACTGGTAATTATCTAAATTTGAACTGAGAATCACTATAGCCGAACAGTAAGTTTTGATGAAAAAGCACAAGAGAAGCGAACTTGACAACTGGGTCCCTGTGTGTAATGGCACAAGTAACAGAAAAGTGACCAGGAGCGAACGGCGGCTTCCTATTGGACGAGCGCTAGGGTCCTAAGCAGAGTCCTAAAACAGCCCAGCATGCCTTGCGGCTTGACCGCCCAACCTACACTATTTCGATTTTACTTCATCTTTTTTCTTCATTAACCATTAGTCTGTATTTGTTATTACAACTTCAATAAATTCACAATTGAATCACATTAATGTTGCTACACCTATCGATAGTTTATCCGAGGATCAGTCGACTTACAAATTATTTTTCATCATATCAACGCTTTTTTATTTTATTTATCAACCAAGTACTTAATCGTACTTTTTTTTTAAAATATTGTAACCACCACAGAAGTTATTAAATACACCATTCCCATTTTGTTGCCTCCATTAATTAAACTTTGTAATTTATTTAAGACCAAAGTCTGAGTGGGGACTTCAGTAATATTGAAAGTTTTATTTTTTTTAAATGTAAACCTACTACAAACTATCATATTTCGAAGAATTGAAGAATATTTAAATTTCAGATATGTTGAATCATAGTTGCGATCTCATACGTACAAACAAACAGAAGAAGATCGACGTTTTTTTCTAAAAAATGATAAAACCCTATCTTGGAATTGTCAAGACGTGCACCTTTAAATATATAGTAAATCTGTTAAATTAGTTTTAAAAACAAACCTTATTATATTAGTTAACAGACTTTAAGCAGTATATTAGTAAGCAGCATTATATTATCTCAAGAGAAAAAACATGAGTTAGACTCAAGGAAAAACTGAAATAGATGCAAAAAAACAAAATACAATCTACCCAGATTGCAAATAAATACAAATCTACAATGACGTTTCAATGAAGCTTAAAACTCTGTTGATTTCAGTATGATTAATTGTAACAGTGGCCTGAATTATAGTGGACGCCATCGGTTTCTTTGTAAATATTTAATGTGCACCGGTATGAAAAAGAAGTAAGTGGTATAATTATACGAACATGTATTAAAATATTTGACCCATCATACGTGACGGTTGGGTTATTATTATATTAGTGGACTTTGGGGCCGATTTAAAAGACACTGAAGAAGAAAATACCACTTTTTTTTTTACAGCTTAATGTTCAATTTTTTCGTTTGTGTCTCCAAAAGTAAAACTTTTATCCAATTCATTTTACAGGTATATCCAGGAACATCCCAAGATATCTGTTACTATATTTCTAATCGTCTCTATGTTCATTTTACATGCCAGAATGAATGCTCTCATAGGATACGCGACGGTTGTCATGGTTATGGTGGGCTCGCAAACTTGATTAATTTAATTAATATTTCCATTACTGTCTTTAATGGGGGTTCCTGGGGGAAAAACAGAACATAACATCTCAAATATCTTTTATGAGGTGACGTAAAACCGGAATACTTAAAAGAGAGAAACCGGTTAGTTAATAAATAAATAGTAGTCAAACTGATATCACGTTTATTGGTATAAAACGTGCTCATTCTTAATCAGAATGTAACGGATGTGTAATCCTCACTCATCAAGGCTTGAGAATTTATTTTTAATTGACAAATAGTAGCTTAATTAATGTGTCTTAATTGGTTGTATGGTGTTAGCGGAATTCCTGTCGTTAGTTAACGACGTGGCACATATTAGGAGTCTAACATACACAGGAGGACTCTACAATAAAGACAAACACAGAGTGAAAACACAAGGCATAAAAAAAAAAACACGAAAAGTTAAAATTGTACTTAATGTTTATATAGTAAAAGAATAAGTTCCGATTTCGGAATACTTTATAGAATCATTTTTATAGTAGATATTATACAACTTAGGTTACTTAGGAATTCCAATATTGATCACTCTATAATAATTTAATATTAAGTAATAAGCATTAAACATTAATCTTCTTGCCTGCAAAAAATGGACCAGAGAAAGGGAAAGTGAAGGGAGAGGCTCTACTTTTGACGAGCAATCGTACTTCCTGTACCTTTTTGTCTGTATTCACCTCAATAGTGGTCGTCAAAATTATCTAATTGATCTTAAATTGTCAAGGTAATTTGGTTCTGAGTAGGAGAGGCTAATTTTATAGGTATTAGTATTTTTCAGACTTTAAAAAATATTGTATAAGGATTTAAAGATTTCTTCCACACCATCTCTGATTAGTTTTGATTGTCCTTCAGCAAAAAATATATATATGTAAAACACATACTATTTTGCCAAGAATAGAATTCTTTGTAAATATAATCTAAATAATTTAGTTATTCACAATTTATTTTTGCGTGAACGTGGAGGTTCAACTAATAAAAAATACAGGGAAGTTTTTTTTTCAGATTCATATGAATAATATTTGAGAAACTTATCCGGGTCAGTTCAGACCATCCCTTGATTTCTTTTTACGAGATAGCTCCGAAAAGCTTTTTGGCATGCATGTATGCCTGGTTATTTATATATTGAGGAAAATAGCCACTAAAAATAATTCAATATATAAAACAATCTTTGAAATATTCAAATAAAGAAAAATAAGATCCCTTGATCTATTGGTTATAGAAAAGATAAAACTCCTGATGAAAAAAAAAAGAAATGATAACGTATAATTAAATACTAATGCCTTAAAATTAATGTATAATTGTTATTGTATTTTTCAGACTTGGAGACAAGATGATTCCCCCTTGAACTAAAAACTCAGTCAGGTGGCGTAAAGATGCTAATTATAGACGGCCGAAATAGACTAGGCCAAAGCTCGGGAAATGTAAACTGATTTCTGAAGCCGTGTAGGCCAACAAAGAAAATTTATCACTTTCTCCCACATAACTTATTTTTCAGTAGTGATGAAAATAAGGGGGAAATAACTTACTCACATTTCCATGAAAGCGTAAAAACCATTATTTCTCTGTTTGCGATTCTCAAAATGACCGCTGATGAATCAAATTCTTAAAATTATGACTTATATTATTGCAATAGTATCTAACGCTGTCATAACGACATGAGCAGGCTGCAGGTAATCTTAAGGACGCGATGCGATAACAATAATCACACGGCGAAAGAGACGTGATTCACACAGTCTATCTAATCAGCAATTTTATTTTACCTTACAAATTATCCGCTAGGATAACATTGAGGTGACTCAGGAATCGTTTCAGTATTTAAGTAGTCACTTTAAATGCGATAGTCAAAAAAAATTAGACGAACCGATTTACAATATTTAGTTTTTATTTTAATTGCTAGATCTGACGAATTTTATTTGTTTCCGTCAATTATTTTAGCATCAAACGCATCATAGCTGGTAATAAAAGAATTTGGGCAGATATTTTATTGTTTGTTTTCTCATTATTACTTTCATTCGTTAAATTCACTAATATATCATTGATAATATTATTTAAGATTGTACAAAAATCAAAATATATATCAACAAAAATGCAGCATATAGTTCTAACAATAAATATATACAACAAATTGTGCCTAAATAAGAAGCCTAATGATGCTAAATAAAGTAATATGTTAATTGTGCTCAGTTTTATAATGCTAAGAACAAGTAGATGGGGCTTAAGCAGAACTGTATACCTGCCTCGTGACTTCATGGAAGTCACTGATGGTTCCCTGTTATTTTTAAGTAAGCAACCGCATCCCTCCAAGACCTCCCTACTTCCCAGAATCTTATCCTTTTCTCATACATAGATGCCTCAGCTTTAGCCTCAGACCCCACATGTGCCTAGACATTCCACCCAGTGTGTTCTAACTGATCTCTTAATATTTGTATATACTCGTGTTTTGATTGTACTTCATAATAAAGCTTTTCTTCCTTTTCTTTTAAAAGACTCTCCTCTACAAAGATTATTTAACTGATTGATATGATCTTATTTAGTTTTCTCTTTCAGTAACTTTCAAATCTGGACGATGTATCGAGTTGAAACTTCGGCTACATCCACAATCCTTTTAAACATACCTTAAATTCCATACAAAACCACCACCACTTAACCATTTTGGAGACGTGAATGTATGATGATTCCGTCATGTACTTCTGGCCAAATAGATACCAATATTTTTAAGTACTATCTTAACCGAATTTTCTCATCTGGTAACCCTGACTACTATCAGGGTTACTCCTTGAAACAATTGAAATTAAAAAAATCTTTGGTTTTTTGTTTGGTGTAACAGTTTGAATTCAAACTATCTTCGCTTACACCATCCTCTAACCGAAAAATGCACCGAGTAAAACTTTGAAGTGACGATGGTAAACGTAAAAGAGACTCCATAAAAATAATGAAGAAGCATTATTAAATTATTCAGATATTAAAAATAATTATTTTCCTATCACAAAGATTAATAATATGCATCATTTATTGGAACTTCAATATATATAATAGGCTTTAGTTTATCATTAAATACAAATTATAACAACTGCCATTAAAATCGTGTTTGAAACTTCAGCTCAACCATTGTTTTAGGCAGATAGACTAGTGGTGCTAAAATCCTAAATTAACAACAACTTTATTATGGTAAAATTACAATCTGCCTTATTGGGCAATAAGTAATTGTGATAAATGATCTTATTCATACCATATTTCACAAACAACCCAGAGACCTCCCAAGTCCACATGGTGCTAAAAAATAAAATTAGCCTTAAGAAAAATAATAAAGGTTCAATTATAATTAGATTTTAACTAGTAAATGAATATTTTCCTGTCATTTTGTGGGTTCAATATTAGCCGTGAGTAGATAAATAGAGTAATTTTGTTAGGAAATTGGCTTAGATTGACGAGAGATGTTAGGTTTTCATCAAATTTACTAATCTTCTACTCATTTTCCAATTGTATTAAGTAGTGAATCATATAAACATTCTTGACATCTTGATTAATAATATTAACATTTATTACAAAAAGGTATCAAGAGTGTCAATAAAATACTTTCCGCCATCCTAACGAAACTCTTAATTGTGAGATGTAACATTTGTCTTGAATTTTTTGGGGGGGATTTGGGGGCGGGCCAGTAACACCATGAGCCCCTACGTTTCGGACTTCGGTTCTGAAGTCGCCTACTTAATTTTTTTTCCAGAACGAAATTATTAACTTGCAGAGCCAAAATAATCCCCGCCTAAGTAGGCAACTCGGTCAGGTGACGAAAATAATACCTTGGCTACGGTGGGCAAGTTGAATCGATAGACACTTAAGCTGCAACCTCCAGCCATTGAAAAAAAAAAATGGTTTGCGGCTTAGAGAGCTAAGTATTATGACACTGTGAAAGTTCGTAGACTCCTTGGAGAGAAATTAATGGAGAAGAGGCAATTAAAGATGGTTCGCCCTTCACTTGTTCATTTCACACCGATAGCTATGTGTGCCGTTGCACTCTGCACCTTCTACCTTCATCTTATAGCAATACCAAAGAGATATATCACACAATATGTACCCATTAAATATCCACTAAATAAATCTGATCAAGATTGAAGTAGGAATTTCAACATTTCCAAAAGAATCAGTTATTTAATGATGAGAATGAAAAATATATTACAAGGGATGATCATAAAAATAAATGTAAATGGGGCGATAATCCATTACTTCAAGGGCTTAAGGCATAATATACTATGAAGAAATATGTTTTCTATTAGCTTCTAGTTTTTATTAATTTATTTTTGTTTGGTTAGGTTTTTTATTTATAATTTTCCTAAAATCAAATTTATATGCTCTACAATAGGGGGTGGCCAACCCGCGGCCGCATGCTGCCCGCCTTGAACATTTTTCCGGCCCGCGAGATTCATAACAATTTTACAAAATATATTTATTCTATAATGGCCAAAGTAGTGAAAACCAATGTATTAAAAAAATACATTATTTGTGCATCCATATATTCAAAAATTAACTGTCAAAATTATGAGAAAAAATTAACTTAAAAAAAAAAAAATACTCTTGCGAATATATGACGCGTTTAGTATCACTATTATGATATTACCTATGTTTACATGTAAGAATAATAGTAAACACAATAATAATAACTCATTATGTTTCAATTTGTCACTGCAAAACAATGCCTATAGTGGGTCTAAATCTAAAATATGGGGATGTGTAACTTTATGATGCATTTCCAAAGTGGCCTGCAAGATCATTTGGGTTGGCCACCCCTGATCTACAATGAAGAATATTAATCCTACATACCGAATCGAACCCGATTCCTGGCTCTTTTTCGAGAATTTTTCAAGCCATGCTCACTAAGTCGCATGAAGGAAAATTATTTGAATAATGAAACCACAAATTCAGTCTAAAAAACCAAACATCTAGAGATGTGTCAAAAAGTACCAGCTTGCTTTCGGTGCCCGAAAACTAGTCTTTTAAAGGTCTGCAGGTAAAAAATCGACTTTTCTAGGTTTTTTTTAAAAATAAATGCTTTGATTTTAAGATTATATCAGCTTAATTACGAATCAGTTTAGATCAAACACTGATAGAAAAGGGGATTTTTAAATTTAAAGTATCAAGTGAAAGCCAGAACTTATCGATAATATATAGAATGTTCCGTACAGAATGGCTGGTTGAATAGACTAATAAATTGCCGTATTTTTAAGGCATTGAATAAAGCTATTTAGGACTTGAGGTGCTGCTTTCAACTTTTGCAATTTATTCGCATCTTGTATGGCTTTATTCATGCAATATTTTTTAAATTTTTATGTAACAAACTCTTCCAGGGAAATATTTATTTTTTAAGTTATGTAATAAGTAAGGAAATAGTTAGATGAGAGAACAATCTCACCGCGCTGTTAACTCATCGGTATTTTTCCCTTCCCTGTAAATAATTTGCTTCCTCGTGGCCTGTTTGATAAAGTCTAACCAGACAACGAGACAAAGATATGGAATAGTTTTTTAAACGCTAAGTATTTAGTAATCTTTATTTATTATATATTATTCTACCTATGCCTGTTTTGAACGTTACCATTTGTTGCGTAAATGAAGCGTTATTACCCCGACTCCATTTAATAATGATCATTGAAAGGAGCTTGTGTTAGCCTAGCATTTATTGGCACAGTTGTGTTCTATTATTCTAATTCCATTCCACAAATGGAAATCGCTTCATATTAAAAATCAGAATAACCTAAGTCATGATAATCTAGTTCTTAAATATTTTTTTTAGCATAAATATTGCCAATGCATTGCCAAAACAATAGCCTTGTTTTTTTTGCCACGTAAAATATGTTCGAAAATAGCGCCTGGTGACCTTGTCTACAACTCTATTTGCCCTATCGCCTATATTTCCATTTTTAAAATATAGCTTATCGTAGTAATTATAATTTACTTATTGCATAATTTTACAACTAAAGAAAATATTTTTGACTTAATACATTCTTTAAACTAAAATATTGAAGGAATAATTTTATGGGCATGAGTAGTGCACTGAAGAAATAAAGATACAAATTTATGCTAAAATAAACGTTTAGGCTTAGCAAACTCTACAAGACAGCTTTCATCGTCTAAGTTATATTTTATTTTGTCCATACTCATCCTTGTAATCCTCTTCGTCACCTAAAACGGCGTTGGCCGTTGCAATATTTACAATCAAAATAGAAAAGGATGTCATGGAGTCCTGGCACTGGCAACCTAACAAGCTCTTAGCCTGAGCGGCTGCGGCTCTTTTGACCTCTTTCTGTTCTTCGCCACATGGTGGACCCATCAGTGCGACTCCCTTCCTCTCTGGTTCCGGCCCTTCCATCAGCTCGCTGTAGCAACTGCCTTGGGGTGGAAGGGGCTCTTGGGTATAATATGTAGTTACATATGTGTGAATGATAGGAAATTGTAATTTCACTGTCAGGCGTGTTAAGATAAGGGGAGCGCCCACCACGGGATAGGGTCTCTACGACCCAGCCGCTGTCCAGCGAGCGTCAAGAAAGAGATAAAATGGCTAAACCTGTGGTCTTTGACCTTCGCTAGCGGCCTAGTCGGCGGACAGCTTAATTCGCTTTGATCTGACACCATAAGATCTTGGAAGGTGTGCCCCGACAGTTAATTTTCTGGACCACCAGAATAGGTTTCAATTTTCTTCAATTTATTTTTGTGGTAGCGTCTATTGTGTATCCCAAACCACGGGGGGAAAATAGTACATTTAGTCATTGCTAGGTTCCTAACAGTGACCTGAAGTTGATCAGTGACATGTGGGACCAACTTTGTTTCACGTTTGATTATTTATCACAATCTTCATGCTATTATATCTTATCCAAAACATAAGTGGTGTTAGACTGCTGACATTTCGGATTGATTGGAGCATATATACGGACGGAAGACATTCACGTCAATCTGTCCAAATGAACCTCTATTACTGATTTATTAAGAACATGTTTTTAAAACAATCAATTAATTCCTGGAATAAGCTATTTGCTGACAAATTTGTGGTACCAACCACTCGGCATCGTAGAGTTTCACACAGAGAGCTCTAGAAAGGTATAAGAGAGACCTTCATTAGCGGAGTCCACGTCTGAATTTAACGTAAATTGTTCGATTGCTGTGATAGCTTGCCTTCCAGCGCTATAAAATTATATTATATATTGTACATACAATGTTAATGGTTTGATTTACTTTTCTCAGGTGCTGTCTCATTTAAACATGCAGATCCTTGTG
Source organism: Acanthosoma haemorrhoidale (assembly GCA_930367205.1). Classification (NCBI taxonomy): domain Eukaryota; kingdom Metazoa; phylum Arthropoda; class Insecta; order Hemiptera; family Acanthosomatidae; genus Acanthosoma; species Acanthosoma haemorrhoidale. The sequence goes on from OV884012.1 coordinate 26,139,312, forward strand.
GCAATTTTGTGCTGCTCTCTTACTCTAGCGATACCGATTCCCCAGGAAACAGACGACACGATGGACATTTCGAACGACAGTAAGCTATGTATATATTTCATAGAATTTAGCTGTTTTTACTCATTATTTGTGACTAGACCACATCTAAGCCATTTATAATTTGTTTATTACTAATATTATTTTTTTTACCATCTTTGGGCTGGTATTGGGATATTGAAGCAATTTAACCTAATACACTTCTTATCCTAATACAAACAAACTATTTACATTCCTGCATTTATTGCACATTCACTAACATAAACGGTAACGGGAAAATGGCCTGCAGTAGAACCACTTTTTCTTTTTATAATTTATTTTCAACCTACTTTAACCAACAAACACTCAAAATATAGAACTCTACTAGTTTCTTGAACAGCTTTATTGATAGTTATTTATTATTGATACCGACGATTGACAGTCCAGATTCTTTCTGGTACAGTCCTACCATTTGTAAACACTGCTCTTTACTCTGTTGCAGTCCCGGTGGAGGTGGGCGATACCGAAGATCTCCAGGATCCGGAGCAGCTGTCGGACTACCTGAGCGGCCTCCTTGCCGACGAGAACGCCCCCCTGCCCCTGGTCTACCTGCCGGAGAAGAGGTCCCGCTACTACAGGCGCTACCCATGGAAGCGGCAGAACGGAAGGTACTACGAACCCGACACCTACCTCTGCACTCCCAGCAGGCAGGAAGTCTTCCACCTCCTCATGGCTCTTCACGACGCAAGATCAGGCAACCTCGACGGCACGGTACACTTCTGCAACAGGAAGAGACCAGCCAGGGCCATCTTCACCAACATCCGCTTCCTCGGAAGGCGCTAAGCGGCCTTAGGCCTTCTCCATCGTCCCCAGTCGGCTGAGGCTGCTGTTTGTTCAATATTTTCTTCTCTTTTATACAAACATTTACACATCTGTGTTGTTATATTTTTGTTCCAAATTTCTTTTAAAATTAGGATAAGTTGTAAAATTAAATTGACCGTATTATAATAAGTTACCAAGCATCTATTAGTACATTGCCTCCTTATTGGCTTCCCTTCAAAAATTTATAATCTTGGAACTCAAACGTTGTTCTTTTTGAAATAACAAAAACGTTGTTTCATTCGACAGTGTAAGATTCATACATTTATCTAGAATTAATAGAGATTTTTATGAATGACTATATTAATAAATTAAAACATATCCCAGTAGAAACAATACATCAGATGATTGGTATTTACAACAATTATTCAGAGAGAATCGTTAAAAATTATCTGAAAAATTATTATGTATAAGAATGATGTTTTGAATGAATATTTATCGCAATTTATGTATTACATATTATAAAGATATATATAATCCCGTATATATTCATAATAATAATTTGTTATGCATCAATTTGAATATTATACTCTATATAAATCATAATTGTAATTAGGCATAAATATATTTTTTCGTTTTTATATTTGGAAGGAATAGTGTTTTTTAAACTCAACAAAACGTTTTTTGTTTGAAATTGCTTTGAATGTTGCTTTTTATTTAGCAGAATGATATCATTTTTAAGAGTATCCAATCTCTACCATTGTTTTAAATATTAAGTATATGATTGTTATGAAGAATTGATTACACATTTTTCATAACTTCAGATATCTCTTTTAAATTTTATAATGTTTATTTAATTTCAAAATTAAAAATTTACTCTTAAGCAATAATTAATTGAATGATTCATATGGTGGAAAGACGGATGTTTTCTTAATTAATCATACTCTTCATTTAATAATTAATTAACTACTAATTGTGTAGTGTTTATTAATTTTTATTTATTATAAATTTTATAAATAACATACAAAACTTGCATATAATTATTTTACATTATTTAGATTTATTTATTTGTTAAAACTTTTATGAGGATATGGAATTTATTATCTGTATATTTATATGATAATTATGTATTTATTTATTTATTATCTAGGATATGGAATTATTGCCATTTATGGCAGTAACGGATCATTATTAATAAAATGAAATGTTGTCCAGTATAAATTAATAAGTAATTCATTTTGTGATATTTTTTTTAATTTGACGTTAAATAATCGTATTATTTACTTTAATTAATTAATTAATTGTTTTACTATTTATATATAATTAGTGGTGTGGTCAAAGAGTACTAATTAATATTTATATACCGCTACATTGATAAATTATAAATTTTCATTAGTATTTTATTTCTGCCTATTGAAAGTTGTAATTGTTATAAGGAAACTGAAAATTATTTTAAATCTCCTTCAATTTATTTTTTATTTTGATTTAACTAAAAAAATTAAGGATTACAAACTTTAAAAAAATATGCTTCTTAGTATAATTAGGCAATGAACAATTAATCTTTATATAGTGTAACCCTTTATAAGTTTATAATATAGTTTTTATGTACCATACAAATAAAATATTTTAGAACATAAATAAAATGAGTGTTTTACCATGGTTAATTTGTCAATGACATGAAAACATTCCTTTAAGTATGTATTTTTTGAATTTGTACTGATTTATTCAATGATAACAAAATCAAATTTGAATACTTGAAATTAGATTATCTAGTATTATTTATTAAGTTAAGCTTTTAATATAGTAATTAATATATAGCAAGCAGTGACCTCATTACCAGCTCTTCATCTGTAATGGAACTGAAATAAATTCGTTAATTACAATTGAAAAATATTTTGACATATGACATCATTATTTTATTAAATTTTCCAAAATCATATTTACATTCAAGACAATATATGTTATAACACAACCGATAATCCAACAATTAGCAAGAACGAACATTAGATTAACTTATATAGGTTGTATTAAAAAAAAAAAAGGTTTTGTTCCAAATCGACATCAACATAGCGGTATCAACAATTAAAGAATCAAGAAACTCCGATAGTGTGGAAGTACCTATTATCTAAACCGAGCTGGTGTTGTTTAAGAAAAAATATTACTTTGAAAATGTTAATGAATGAACGCTTTTCCAAATCAATATCCATCTCAGGGATCCTTTATTTATCCCAGACGGCGTTCTTTGAAACGTGCGCTACGGGAACGCCCTTAACCCCAGTTTATTTTACATTAGCATAAATTTGCCGTGACGCCGAGCTGGCCTTGTCTAAAACCATGAACGAAGAAAATCGAGACTCAATCTCACGATGGGATCTAGTTCTCAATGTAAAAAATCTACAGATTCATGAGTATAACTAAATAAATAAAATAATATATATATATATTGAAACCTACCTCATTTTTTACCATTTCTCTTTTTTACTTTATTTGATCAATTTAACTTAACTAATTTGGCAGGTCCGTCATGAGATCTTTAATTCAAATTGTTTTATGTCCTTGACATAGGAATTTATCCCGATTGAATCGCCCGATCTCAAAGCTAATGTTGTAGTTATTAATAAATTGAGAAACTAGGAATTGTGAAATATATTCAAATAAAATGGTTATAACAAATAATTATAATTAACATAGAGTGCTGACAAAAGTATAAACAAAATATTCAATTCCTTTTAAATTAGGATAATTACTACTAATTACAAACATGAATTTGAGCTCAATTTCTTTTAATGGATCCATAATAAGAAACAATATTAATATCACCCAATCGATGATCTTACTGTAATCCAATCAACGTTACTTTCTGCTGTTGGTTCTTCTCCTCTCTTCCTGTATGGTAACCGCCAATTCGGGAGCTTGCTAACTCCGTTCTCCTCGACGGTTGTGCTAAGACTGGATTCCCGCTCATCCCCACTCCTAGGAGTATAAGGGAAAGAAAAATGACCCTTACCATATGTGAGGGTCATGAACTTCATCCTCAAATATCATGAATGTTACAATATATATGGTAGTTTTAAGGATTTTTTAAATTGTATAATGCTGAATTCAATGAATATTTTATAGGCATGGGATTAGAAGGAAAGGTATATCATCACCGCAGTTAGTATAGAGTTAGTACAGAGTAGAGTATGTGATTCATTCTCTTATATTAAAGTTGTTTTTTTCTATTTCAGTGATTAAAATTTTGTTATTACATATTAATTAAATGGCATATACACCTAACACGCATAAGTAAAGGGCTTTTAATATAAAAAAGCAATATTGATAGATATTTCTTGAATACCTATAAAAAAATAATTGGTTCGAAATTATTAGATCAAAAGAATATTTTAAATAGTTTGTTACATGGCCTATTCAGAAACAGAGTTTATTCAAAGTTCTCCAAAAAAGTTAAAGACATTTATTGACCTCATAGGGTACAGTGAGCTAATTGTAACACATGATACAGTTATGCTTCGATTTAATGATATTTAAATCTGGGCCTAGGCTGTGCAGTTGTAAACGTACCAGCGCTCCTAAGGGTGTCATGACGGCCTCCTAGCCACTTGCGTCATAGCACATTTAACATTTTATAAATATTGATAGTATTTTAGAAATTAATAAAAAAAACCAAAAGAAAAAATGATTAACTGGGGTCGATAATTTATTTCACCTTTCGTTCATCAAAGGTATATCATGGCCGATACATAAAAAGGCTTAAATAAAAGAAAAAAACACTTCACATTTATATCATTATTCTCTACAAACGGAGAATATCAAAACATATTTCAATCCAGTTTATAGAAAATGAACACAACAATGCTTTGGAATATGCATGATAGGTATAAGTAATATTCTCTAATAACGGATATCAAAATGAGCATATTTTATTACATTTAATCAAAAATTAACTGTTTCATGATAAATAGAAAAACATTTGTAAACACTTATTCTTAACTATTGAATTTCCTTCATAAGTATAATTAAAAAGAACCAGCATTCAATTGACTCTAAATACGGCCTGGCAGTCACATGAATTGGCAACGGCTATGGCCCATTATTAATTCCAACTCGCTGTGGTTTCCAATGATCAACTTTAACATTGTGGCCCTAGGTAGCTCCAGGTCAGTTCATGAAGAATACCTCACACAGGAGTCTAAGAGGTGTCATATCCACCGCGTCTAACCAGAATGTTCTCGGCAGCTCTTTCAGTTTAGACAGAGCTATTGTCTAAGAGAGAGTAATGGAGTCCCTATTATTTTAGCCATATACCAGCATCAATTATATATAAAAGGCAAAATGAACCATATGAAGGAAATTCGGCGTTAATAATTCAAGATGTTACGTAGTACGTAGTTCTCTTAAATTTTTTCATTGACATACGCAGAGGGATAAATGCGAAGCCGGACGACCCAGGGTGTCACCTGTTACACCTGTATATAGATCTACACTTCGGTGGGGTACATGGTTATTTATTTAACAATATATCACATCACCTACCTCCAGTAATTAATTAATAACGAAACTGCACATTTACAATTAAGATAAAGTAAAAATATTCCTTAATTCTTCATAACATATGGGGACACGTTTTTCACTATATCGCAATGTTTTAATTTGTTTTGTTTTTTTAATTGTAGGTTATTTTTTCCTTCCAATTTACTACCATATCATTTATAACATCATTTAAAAAAATTAAAATATGTTTATCTTATTATGTATCCAGTATCTAATAAAAGCATCATGTAGTTATATAAATGTATATTATTATATTATATACATATATATGTGAATATTTGTATTTTTTTTTTAAATTACTGTAAGAATGCTATCGTGTTAATAGGATATGCCTTATTTATTTAAATAATCCACTAAGAACCATTTTAAACCATCTGGGTAGCTAAAAATTTTGTTCCATGACAAAAAATAATAAAACGTGAATAGTCAAAACATTGAAAAGAACTCCAAAACTGCATGTCTAGGCCAATCTTTGTTGTTTTTTTCGTGTAACCGTCTTTAGCGTGTCCTCAGTTATATAATACTAAGAATATTGTAATGTTAATATTATATATAATGCTAAACGTAGAAGGGATTTGAGCAGAACTGTATACCGGCCTCGTGACTTCATGGTCACTGATATTATTTTTAAGTATATTTTTAAGTAAGCAACCGCATTCCTTCCAAGACCTCCATCCCAATTCCCCGAACTACCCTTCTCTTATACACATATGTCTCAGCTTTAGTCCCAGTCCCCACTTGTTCACAGACACTCGTCCCTAAACATCCTAACTAGAATGTAGTAACATAACTCTTAATATTTTTTTATACCAGTGTTTTGCTTGTAATTCATAATAAAGCTTTTCTTTATTTTCTTTTAAAATACTCTCCTCTCAAAAGATTATTTAACTCTCAACCAAGAAGAAAAATCAAAACATAAAATCTTAGTTACATTCTGAACAGTAACTTGAAGAAGCTAAGGTAAGACAAGCTTTTTATCCTTTTTTTGTTCATACTTTCAGTTATCTAGTTAATAAAAGAATATTACTGATAAATAGCTTAGCCGGGGTGTTGTTAAATTAACCTTGCCAATTTCAGATTATTAGATAACTATCATATTATTAGCACTATCTTCACAGTCAGACAGTATTTGTATGATAGTAAATCCTCTATTTTCAGGATTAGCGTTTAGTGTTATTTTGTGAGATCAAATGAGATGTATGCTTTTTGTCATATTATCAACTGCGGGAACTCCATTAACACGAAAGAAAAGCGAATGACCTTGGTATGACACACGTTAATATGGTGGCCCTGCCTGGCTGTTATGAATAGAGGGCTTCGGGCTGGCAAAGGAAGGCAATTTAGAGGTGGTCTCCAATATTGAACATCAATGGCGGAAGCCAGGCTCAAAGTGAACAATGGCTTGGGCACGTGGGCTTTGGTATGGGTTTGGGTCGAATGTTTTCATTGATCCAACAACCACGGAAGTTCTCTCTCATAGTGGAGGCTTAATGAATTTATCTTCCATTTAAAATTGCCCCTGGCAATAATGCACTTTTAATTTATCCATTAATGCTCATGATATGATTATAAATGACAAATACTTTTAGAAAATATTCAGTTTACATTCCTTGTGATCTCAAATTACTATGCAATGACTGAATGACACGAATTTAAAGCGGAATTTAAAAAAAAATATATGTTGATAATATATATAAGCTTTAGAGCCTTCCAAAGATGATCCAGGCAACCAAAGCATAAAATAGTTCCGAGTTTAGTACAGTTGTTGAGGGAGTGTAACTAAAAGCTCCTGAGGGTGGGGAGTGTCTACGAGGAGGTAGGGGTTTAGTGGTCAAATGTTTGGTTTTCTCAAAAATCTCGAAAACTGAAGATTTTAGCAAAAAGTACCACTATTTCCTAAGCCACTGACTCAGTAAAAAATTAACAAGAACACTTTTATAAGCAATTTTGTGTGTTTTAATTTCGTATACAAAGTAATTATTGGTTAAATCACCAGTTTACGAGATATTTGAGAAAATCTGAAAAAAAATAACCTTACCCTCACCCTCTCTCGGGCTCACCTACACCGTCGGGAACTTTTAGTATGTTGTTCAGGACGGTCCTACCAAACCTTGAACAAAAAATCAAAGCTACATAATTTTTTTTCCACTGGTTTTATTTTGGCTTTCGTTGACTAGAAAATACTTAGTTCATTTATTTCTCATGAATAAGCCGCTTTATCAAAAATTATAATAATTCCTGGTTTTTAATCTTCGTTATTTACTAAACCTTCAACTCAACTAAAAACTAACACACGAATAAAATAACAAATAAGAACATTTTGATAAGAAATTTTATAAATATAAAATACTTTTAGCTAAAATCACTGGTTTGCGAGATAGAAATATTTGAGAAAACCCCCAAAAAACATTTAAAGCCCCTCCTCGCACTCACGGACTTTTAGTATCTTGAACAGAACCCCCCCCCCTAAACAAGTGTTCCAACAATCACAACTTAATGATTTTTTTTTTCCTATTATTCTTTCGTTTCCTGGAATAACATACTTATTTCCTGATTGACTAGTACTTTACAACCTCAAAGATCTCGACATCTTGATTAATAGTTTGTATCACATGTCGATGTTTTACAGCGTTAATTTCAGTAAGTTTTTTGGCCGGGATATCTTAACGCCTTGCAGTTTTAGAACCCCAGATGTAATGCGATAATAATATAAGGAAATGTTTATTTAAATTTATTTATTTGTTTTCATACCACTGTTTATCGACTGAAGAGCCGTTCTAGTTTTAGCATACTATTTTTTTTTGTCTTGTATGGATAATATATGTGCACAATTGAGAACTACAATGTTGTTATACAGGGAGAATAAGATCTTTCATTCGACCATCAATGCTGCCACCCGAAAAAAATCATATGATTTTGTTTTTCATTTTTTTAGCTGCCATTTACAGGATGTTTTTCCCAATCAATAAACATCTTTATTAGAATAATATACGATTTGCTGGTACACCGTATTATTAGTTAGGATATATGAGTTCATTCACGGGATTGATGTAAAGCTTTACTGTTTTGTTTATGGATGACTTTAGTCGTAAAAATTTTGTTTATGAAGCTGATTGCTTTATGACATTGACTAAACAACTTATAAGACATTTGTAGATGAAATCACTTAAACAGTTTGTTAATGTAATAGGCTCTTTATTTATAAAATTAATAACAGACACAATTTTCCACCTCTCCTGCCTTAAAAGCTAGAGAAGGTACACGATGGTTTTAAATCGAAATATAATACAATCATTATTGTTTTCATATTATACGAAAATGGTTGTAAAATTATTATAAATTTTCAAAAAAAAGTCTGCTACAAAAGAAATTCATAAAATGATAATTAATAGTTATTAGCCAAAGAAAAAAAATTACAGGGAGGTTTGATACCGATACTGGTACACAGGCCCTCCCTAATACCCAGTCGAGAGTTTAAGGACGAGAGGAGCTGATTCACTGCCATGACGTCTCCTTTTCATCTGCCTATAGATTATTCCCCTACCTTGACAGAAACTATTCCATTCTATAATCTCATTAATGTAACGTCACTATCCTCTAATTAACATTTGTTTGTTAAAATTAAAAGTCAGAATGAGTTTATTTAATTGAGAGCTCTACAAACTGAGCTACCCCGTATGACTGGGTCGGAGAGGCCCCTGGTTCAATTCCTAGCCAGTACATTTTTACTTTGACTAATAATTAACAATAATAGTGGGATCCATACCAAGACGATATTGACTATAATAAATTGATATTTTGTATGCTTAAAGTACTAAGCATATATTTACATATTGCACTATACCTAGAGAAAACATTCTTGCAGATTATACACTAATATGTATTATTTAGTACAAATTCAAAGTTTGGAAGTGGATGGGCGCCCAAGCGCTGCATGAATGAATCCAAACGGTTTGTCGAATGGAAGGAAGACAGTGTTGTTTTCGCCGTGGCCAACCATGTCCTTTGGGAAGGGAGACATGTCTACAGCCATATAGTGTTTATTCGGCATCTCCATCTGGATTCTCGAAATCTAGACAATAAAACCGACTAATAAATAATAAATAAGACGATCATTTAGAATAAAATGAACAGCATAAAGGTATTTGCGTATCTAGTTTATCTAAACTCTTGATTACCATTTATAAATTAATACCTATGAAAAAGTAATGTAGGAAGTCGATCTTGAAAGCTCACCCGAAAGGGATCATGAACCGAATCAAAGCTTCTTGCTGCTAGTTAATTAATTGTATTAATTTGTTGGTGCATTTAATACTTAATGGGTAAATAACTTAATATCTACGTTTAGATATAAACAAATGTTTATTTGAGAATTAAATTTAAAAACTTAGCAATGCCCGAATGTCTAACCGATACCAGTTTGCAAAAATAATATTACATAATAAAATTTGTAATATTACTTATTATCTTCGTGTTTTTGTTTGCGCAAATATATGTCTAGGCATTGTCTTGACACTCAAAAAAAAAAAACTTGTTCCTGCTTGGGACTTTAACCTATTAATAGTACATAAAAACCCTAATAATAGACAGACACCAATTGCAGCAAAACTTGCAGTTTTCATCTCCGATTCGAAATATAGAAACCTATGCAGTGGATGTGTGTGGTTTTAAGCACTACGGTGAAGTTATTTTATAAAAAAATAAAAAAGTAATTATGTTATAAAAAAAATTCACTGTATTATCCGCTATTTTTGAAAACTAGATTAAGATCGATTATTGTCCATAAATTGCGATACTTTAATAGAATATTATCACTATAGAATAGTAGGCTACCGATAATTTTTAGTGGAATCAGCAATTGATTTTTGGTTCAATGAAACAAAATACATCTAGGACGAAGACGAATTAAGGGTAATAATACAAAATAACTACAGTGAAATTATTGGAGAATAATAAGTAATTTAACTAGAAAGGTATCAACTTGTATAACAGCCACATAATATGTAAAAGAGAACTAAAGTTGTCTCTACCTGAGGTACACTCTCCAGCACCGCTGTGCTGGCTAAATACACTGTGTTCTGCACACTCGGTGACATCAAACCTTCAGTCGGCGGGCCTGCGAATGTATCCACTATGCATTGCAAAACCTTGTTCCTGTCAACCAAAATGAACAATGTGACCATTCAAAAACTTCAAAATGACTACAAATCCCATTTGAACATTTTTTCCAAGAAAACTAAAAAACGATAATTTACCAAGCTTGATCGAAATCTACGCCGATGTGAGAAGAATACAGCCACTCAGCAGAAACGACAGTTGAGAATATTCGGTCATCGGTGTCTTCCAGGGTTCTGTAACCATCCTTGTGGAATTTCGAGAAGGACGACTGCGTGGTTTTCAATACTTTCAGTCCACTTAGACCGGCCATCAGTACTGGAGGATCTGGAAACAATAAGTAATACTATAGTAACTGTTTGGCAAAGCCTCCGAGGGAGGTCTCTTCTAAACAGCCACAGCCCGGTGAGCATTTGGCCTCTTGCTGGCGGCCTTGTTGACAAGCTTATTTGTGTTTCTTTTGATCATACTCCATTAGATCTTACAAGGTGTGCCCCGACGTTACAAATGTTCAGGAGAAAATATACAGGCTAGGTATATATATTGAAACTTCTTTATTGTGATGAAATTACAATCTGCCTTATTAGGCAATGAGTAATTGTGATAAATGTTCTCATTCATACCATATTTACAATTTTCATTCAGTCGCTCATTCATAGAGTATTTAAAAACAGCCCAGAGATCTCCCAAATCCGCATAGTTGTCACCTCTCTTGCATGCGAAAGAGGAAGCGGTGTCTTGGGAAGTCCACCACGCTCCATCGTCCGCCGCGTTAACGGATACGAGCCAGTGGAGGCTCACGAAGAGTGCGAGAGCTACATACGCTCAGGACATGGTTAGAGAAACTGGCCATTGCCAGAAAGGGAAGGTATATGATGTTTATGTGGTCTTGGTATGACCGCGAATTGACACTCAGTATCTAAGGGTAGGCGAAAACCGCGAGTGTGAAGCGAGTCAAACTGGATCGCTAGGGGATATTAAGCAAGCAGCAGGCAGTAGTTAATACTGGGAAAGTTGTGAAGGCCTTCAGTGCCGAGATCGGATCTAACGTGTAAGGGATAGACAGTTGATGAAGTAGTTAAATAAGAAAAAACATGGTTCAAGTAGAGCAGCATGTGCCAACGCAGAGAGCGAGAGAGGTTTTCATCAATCCAAGCGTCTGATTCCGTATGCCAATTTTTCTCTTAACCCCTTAATTTTATTTTGTTGAAATAAAACAAGAAACATATTCTGAGCTGCAGATGGCTGCTTTTACTGCAATTCAATGGATTTTAAGCAGCTTCAGTGCCGAAAATTTCTGTAAGGGGGCAATATAAAGGTAGATAGCTTTCTATGCGAGGCCAGTAACTTGCCTCTTATTGACTTATGAGTTCCGACTAATGAGGTAAGCCGTTATTTGGACCAATCAGACCTCAGGACTACGTCGAGGCTCTGCGAGCTTGCATGGTTTGTCTCTCCCTGCACTGAAGCTAGTGATTTATTTACATAAAAATAAGTTAGGTGTTTTCAGATCCGTGAAGGGGTAACTTTTATCTCACACGTCAATAAATCTTAGTTGAGGCGTAACTCTTCTAGTGCAAATTTTAATAAGTTATATATATATATATATATATATATAATCACTACATCACCGTTAACTGAGGACCTGAACCATAATCACAAGTTTTTGGGTTCAAGTCACAATTTTCCCCCGACCTTTGTTTTCGAACCACAATTGGTCACGTGAGGTTCAGCCCATGAGACTAGTTGGGGTGGCCAGTTTATGTGGTGTGATTAATGCAGCACGATTGAGTTTGCTGTCCTGCCCATAGCTAGCATAGTTTTATTTTTACACCTTATTCCAGGCTTTAATTTCATAAGTAGTTACCTTTATCACAGACTACACTATTTATACAACGTAGTTTACCTGCTGCTCATCTGAAATTCGTGAAGAGTACCTCTCCAACTAATACTTATTAAAATACTTGTTTTATTGCATTGTCCACGCACCTATCTTTTGGACTCTAAGAGTGAATATTAATATGGTCTTAGAGCTCGTTTGTATTCTAACATAGAACATGAAGTGTAATAATACACTAATAGTTCCTCTTTAAGATCCAGAAAGGTCATACTGAATTCATTATTTGGGAACGAGAGACTTAAAACATAGTTTGCATATGAGTACACTTACACTTCTAAAGTTAAATTATATCATTATGTCAGGCTTACTTTGGAATAATACTAATGTAGGATATTATAAGAACAATATGTTCTATTCAGAGTTTATTCTTATATGTTTATTTTGTGGTACCACCAAGAAACAAAAGATATTCTCTAAGATGAGAATCGATTTTAAGTTAGAATTTTATTTGATATTTTCATGAAGATGTAATTGTCAATCATATGATTTTTTTTTATAATTAGTAAATATATAAGTCTGGACGATGAATTTGCGGGTTTTTTACTTGCGGGAATTATTATTGCGGGTTTTCTTACAACCATTTATATTCTTAAGCAATTTTTACCGCCAGCAAACAATTTAATTTGTTGAAAATGAGCTATCACTTTCTTGTAAATAATTCGGACATCTGTGATGAAATCAATCATTGTCATGTCAGGGTGTATTTTAACTCATTTGTGGAACTAATATCTTTTAGTCCACAGGTGGTTATTCCCAGCTAAAGTTTTTTCAACGGATTATTTGAATGAGCAATTCACAACAATTACTTATTATTATTATTACAAATAATTATAGATCGTTAGGTGAATCTATTTACGAATTATTTTTGTATTTCCTGTAGCATCACTACAATTACAAATTAGGTTAAGAATTAGTATGTAAGTTAGTTTTGAGGTTGATCAAAAAGGTGAGCCCCATCACCTTTATAAGTCAGTTTAGTCCAGTCACGTATAATGAATATCATTATACTTGTTTATTCATTATATAATTTAATTCATTATATAAAATAACAAAACCTGTATATAGTGTAGTGATGCTACCAAAAATACAAAAATAATTTGTAAATAGATTCGCCTGAGGATCTATAATTATCTGTAAATTTGAAGGGGCTATGAAAGGAAAAAAACAACAAAAAAAAACAATTACTTATACTATATAATAGCTTAAAACTTTTAATACAACAGTTTCACAGGGCTTTTTTTCATCCCTGCGTATGGAATTCAACAGTCATTAATTATTAAATTACTAGATATATAAAAAAATATTTTCCAATTATACTAAGCATAGAATAAAATTAATGGTCTTTACGTCCGAATTTATAATATGTAATATTTATTGAGAATTTAATGGGTTATGATTACAAAATATTATTAATACTATCATAAATCATAAATAAATAAAATCGTGTTCGCATTCAGAAACCCTGTTCGACATTGCCCCTAATGGTGCTTGAAATAAAAATGATCCCACGGATATAATAAACGGTGATTAACTAATTATTTGTCGGTTAATTAATAAATAAATACGTTATTAGGGTGTCTATTTAAAGAGCTTGATGTCCTGACTATTAATATGCGAAACGTACTGGGATTTAAGTGGGTTGATTACAAACAATAGTGTTCTTAGTTTTTGCGGAACTCCTGTTTGGTTTACAATTAGTGGAAAGATTCGCAACATTAAATATTTAGATTTAAAACAGGAAGGATGGTACAATGGAATCAAATTATACTGCCCAATATCAGAAATATATATTTTCAATAAGCTTGTACATCTTACTATAACCAAATAGAATAAAATAAATCTAATAATGTATAGCTAGTTATCGTTTGATTTTTATCTCACATAGTCTTCTGAAGCTTATTAACAAAGCCAATTAAAAAAATTAATAAAGAGGTAGCCTATTTATCTTTTAAGATGGGTGTATTAAATTAAAGTTTACAAGAAAATGCATACTTTTGAAAAATTATTTTCTAATATATATAGAGAATTTTACCATCATATACTACAAAACTTTTCAGTAGTTATCTTTGATAAATAAATTCAAATTTGAGTACCTTTTCTGTTAACTGACGCCTTTGCCCATCTCACCGCTTTCGGTGCATGATAGAAGGCATGGTTGTGCTGCACTCCGTTCATAGTCATTCTTTCCCAAGGCATCTCAACCACGGCCACTGAAGCACCGATAGCCTGCGGGTATTTCTCCATGAAGAACTCGCAGAACAGAATAGCGAACTCTTCTGGGCTAGATATCTGTTGAAACGATTATATCTATCGTTAATTTAGTCAATATTAGTTTAAATAATTATTAATGTACTATTATGTATCATCTAACCAATGCATTCAATGAATGAATACTCAAATCAACATGACTCCACAGAGTTCTAGACAGATTTCAGTTATAGGATGATGGTTCCCTTCTTACCTTAATATTTTTTATACTCAGCTTGATTATAAAATGAAGATCGAAAACTAATGCCTCCTACTAAGGCCTACTCTGCTGTACGGTGCCCCGCTATTTACCTACTTGACTGACAACACAGCTAAAAGTCTCCAGCAATTGCAGAATGGGATCATGAGAAAAGTGGTCCGACATACTTCTCTCGAGAGGTTAAAGAACGCTGACCTGCACCCGTTGCTTGGTGTGCCGTCGGTGGACGAGTTCATCCGCGGGAGACACATCAAGTTTTTTGACTCGTTGCAGCACCTAACCAACCCAGTGTTGGTTACACTATGACCCCGACACCCCTCTCACATCGATGGCAACAGACTGTCGGGGAAAAATTAGGTTAAGAATTATTATGTAAGTTAGTTTTAAGTTTGATCAAAAAGGTGAGCCCCATCACCTTTATTAGTCAGTTTAGTCCAGTCACGTATACTGTGTATCATTATACTTGTTTATTTCATTATATAATTTTTATAAAATAACAAAACCTGTATATAATGTAGCGACGCTATAGGAAATACAAAAATAATTTAAAAATTATAATTTAAAGGGGGAAAAACTACTGCAGGCCTTATCCAGCCTCTCGAAATAGGTTACCTGCCCCTTTACTAGACGGGGTAGAAATATGATAATTAGAGTGCCTTGCTGACCATAGAAAATTCGTAGTATTTTTGTATTTTACAACAATTAATAGGTAATGAAATCTCTGTGGTCGGTGTGGTATGGATTTCACGTAAATTCATTGTTGTATCTACTTATATTCTGATAGCAAGTGTGTGCTTCTCAGTGAAACCTATCGCATATGCTCATTACAATCTACAATAACAATGTATATATATCCGTACCTCATACAAACAGAGTGACATCACGGCGCTTGGCCCACCAACAACAAGCCTCTAAGGGGCACCCTCACTGATATCAGACTAACTACGACTGCACTACATGCCTAGAGAAGACTCTAGGCCCAGTCACCAGTGGACTCTCACCACTGTACCGTAACAATCAACCTCCACCGAGGCTTCCCACACTCCTTAATTCCCTCACACCAAGTTCAAGCAGGTCCTCCTAGTACAAGGATCCGATCACCCTAAATATTTTATATTTCTCCCTCATCCTAAAATTCTAACTAGAGAGCTTAGAAAAAAAAACATAGTTCTAATTCCATTTATCATTAATATCACCTTCAAAACTTTCCTCAAACTGTTTTATGACTTAAAGGCAAGAAAGACTCGATTTCAAAGATACTCTGATTCGTACGGTCCTGCGACCATATCAGTCGTGACTTTATTAGCTCTGGAATATTTCAGTCACATATAGTGAAAGAGGCACATATTTCGTGACCAAGTTTAGATGTAGAAATTGTCAATGCTTTCATTGTTATTGATTGGTGCACATAAAATGGGAGTAGCTGCGATTGTAAAAAATTAACTCACAATTAAACTAAAATATTATTAGCATTATAATTTAGTTTTATTAGCCCATTATTAGAATATTTATTCCTTAGGTTTTAAGATTTAATTTTTTAAAGTCAATTTTATTTGCACAGTCGTAATAAATATAAAATGGTAGTTTCCATAACGGATTTCTGACAAGCGGACATAAATTGTGTTCAAATCGGTGTTTTCTGTTAAGCCATAACGAAGCATGTATGTTTAATTAATTATCAATTCATTTACCTACTAATGTGCATAATATGTACAATAAGTGCTATAAAGATTGTTTTTATTTGTCTCAACCTAGCAACTAGATACTGCACAAATACTGTCTAGTTTGATTTTAATTGTGGTTGCTTTCTTCGTAAAAGGGACTAGAAAAGGGATAACACATGAAACACATTTCACTGGCAGATGGATTCAAGCGCAGTACTATTTAAGAACCAGATTATTTAAAATAAATCTTCGTAACTCATACGAACTCGTCGTTTTGTAACTGGTTTTTTGACTATACAACATAATAATAAATAGCCTGCATAAACAAGTTGTTGACAACAATACAATAGTCGCAATTTGCATAGCTCAAATGACATTCGCTGTCAGAACAATCATTAACATCTTCTAATTAGACTTTTGGTGTATTTTGGCAGGTGTGGTGTTCCTTTAGTCAAATAATGGCCATAAACATTCTCGGAATGGAAGTTTATGTCAAGTTGGAATGGATCTGCACTACCGTGTGCCCTGATAAAATACTTCGATAAGTAGGGGAAGGGTGAAATTAATCAAGTGATCAAGCAGACGGAGAAATAGCAAGTTTGTTAGCAGCAAGACTTTAATTTAAAGGTGGTGGTCGCAAATATGGTACAATCGATCTAGAAGGCTAAAGTTATATTACCTAAATATAGGCTATTACAGTTTTCGTTACAGTGACGGTAGTATTTAAAACAAAATTAACAATAGAATAAATAGGTCAGCATGATTTCTTGAAGCAATATCAATAGCTATTTTTTGGGACTTGTTCACCAATAAGCTCCTATTGAATAATATTCTTATGAACAATGAAAATTCTCACATATCGTACTCATCCTATAATTAATCCCACAGACAGACACTGTCTGCTGCCTAGGGCTTACTTCAAACGGTTAACATTATCCTAAACATTTGGGCTAAACAATATTGGCTCTTGATATTATTTATTATAGTTTTGGGAGTGGCCACCCACTGCCCAACCAGGCCTGTGATCCAAAGTGGATTTAAATAAACTAACGAGTACCCACAATCAGACATAACCCACACCAAACCTACTCTGGGACCTGAAACCTAAACTTGAGTAAGTTGAAAAAAAAGATACGCTTAACGTTTATCGGATAGCCAAATCTGTATCTTTTCAATTCTCTTCATCACTTTGCTACTCGCATTGATTTTTTCGATTTATTATTTGCAGATACCAAGCAAAATTACTTTCAGTTTCTTTAGGCGTGTTTACATATTCTTTGGCAGACCTTTTTTACAGTACATCTTATATTTTATCTTATGTTTCTTTCAAATGCCTGTTTTACTTTGTTAATATTCTTCATATTCATTACTATTAAATTTCTTGTTTCATAAGCTGTTCATAATACAATTATACCGTCATTTGTACCTATTATTTTGAATTTGTTGAATGATTGGCAAATTTCTTAACATCTTTCTTTTCTTGGTGTCCTGTCCTGATTGTAAATTTGCTGAAAATTTCTTTCTATCATGAAACAACTTTCTTTCATCGATCTTAGACGATTTCCCAACAAATCCATCCGCTCGGTAACTACGAACTCCCATTATATTATGCGAAGGAATATTCATCTCAGCATTGATAGCCTTAGGCAAAACTAAGAAGGCCACTAAGTTTTAAAATGTTAAATTTATCTCTCATAATTGGAAATCTTCCTAAACATACCCCATGTTTTTTGGCTAGAATGTAGACGAGGTTCTTCTGGGAGTCTGTGGACACGATGTCCCGATTGTCACCGTACTTGTACTCTTTGTCAGAGGACAGCTGCAGGCGAGTGCTCACTTCAAGCTCCCTCACTATGTGCCTTGGCCCCGACCTGGTTATGTGGAGCACCTTTACCGCACTCTTGCCGTACTCCGACTCAACGATTTTGTACTCATCTTGTCTGAAACATGATTATATGTATAACATAAGTATAAATATATATTTTATTATCGTAGATTGTGCGATACGCCAATCCAACAGAATAAATAATGAGGTTAACTTGACCGAGTCTATATCAAGGATTGCCCTTTATATTGAAGGAGGAGAACTACAACAAACTAAACGATTGTTTGTGTGTTTTTTTGTTTCTTTTGAGCAAGTAAACACGACTGGCCATTCATTGGTGCTCTAAGACTTATTTATCATGTTGGGAATGGCTGTTAAAGGATAAATATATAAAGGAATAATTAGAATAGAAAAAAAAAATTTCCGGGACAAAGTCCCGTATGAATAACATTGACGTTCAGATGACAAATTTACATCTGAAAAATAAAAAAAACTATTACATTATAATAAAAAAAAAACAATGTAAAATAAAGGTTAAACCTCTATAGGAAAGATAATAATAATTATGAAATGAAATAAAAATTGTTTGACTGCTTTTAGTAAATAAATTCATGGATAGATCCAACTTTAAGAAACCAAAACAAAAAAAAAAAAACAGCAATATGCAGAAGTCTGTACAGTATGACATTAAATAAGTCCATTAAATTAATACAAACGAAAACAAAAAGTCATACAAACTGGCAGACAACATTTATCTATAAATATTAAACAATTAAATAACAATATTAAATACAAAAATAATAGTCAGAAAATATAATATAATATTATGAAATCGTTCCCAGACCAACAATCGTCTGTTTGGATGGCGAGGAGGTGTTAGACTAGGAGAGGTTTGAAGGGAAGGTTCTTAGGGATGAAGCATGAGGATATTAGGAGATAGAGAATTCCAGAGGGTAGTGTGAGCAAGGAGGGGGATTTTGTGTTGCTAAAGTTAAAAACGATATAAATTTATAATTTAAAATATAATAAAATAACATAATATAAAATAAACAAACCATATGTTCACTCTAATTTACTAGGCTTGAAGTTGGCATTCATGAAGGGATGAAATAAATCCTGGTCTTTCTCACCTAAAAATTGGTAGATTCTAAACTACGTCTCGTTTGCAATACCAAAGCCAAACATGGGCAAACTATTTTTTATAACCACTTTAATGAATTACCATCAACTAACCTATGTATGTGTGTTTCAATAATTTTGACTGTTAGTTTTTTTCCATTTTTTAAATATTGCAACGTACGGATAACGGGGCTCAATAAAGTCATAAAAAAGATCACATTTAATTTCGGGAAAAATACATTCAGTGATTTCCAACAAGTGTTTTGATCAGTTGTCCTATGACTGTTGTGGAAAATGCAATAGGTCAAAAATAACATTAAAATATATTTCTGGAATGGAAACTATTATAACCATATTTCCTGGAGAATCAAACATGTCCTAACAAATCATTTCTCGGGTGGTCAATTCTGTTGGAGAAACACAGTTTATTTTTTGATACTTTACATATTTGGTTTCAGGAGGTACCTTGTCCCAAACCCTCCCTCCCTGGCTCGTCAATATATTTTTTTAAGGTTTCGTGGATTATTTCAAAATTAGAAATATGGTTTTTACACATAACTAGTATTCCTAACCAATTTTCATAAAATATAGAAAGAACTATATTATTCGAGCATAGCCATAGATAGACACTAAGGCCAGTTGTGAGGTGAGATGAGAAATACCAACCAGCAGCATGTTTTCATGTTGTAGGATAGGAAATAATCGATAAAGGAGACCAGGAAGGAGGAAAGAAGAAGTTGCAGGGGAGAGGCAAGACGGAACGGGGGAGGGAGAGAAGTAAGTAAGCAACAGGGCGGGGAATGTCAGAGCGGCCTCGTCAAGTCAATCAGCGGTGGGTTGGCCTCTCCTGCGGCGATCAGGAGACCGTAAGTGAGCAGGAGCTAGTGTCTGCGAACCACGCTGTCTGCGATCAACCGCCACAGTCGCACTTGGCCGCGGAAAATTCGCGAAGGTGTGACAGGAGACCACGAGGTGGCAGGAGCTTACTTGCGAATATTCGCCGCGAGCTCACCGCGCAAGTCCGGAGTGTCTCAGGTCAGTTCCACACAATTGAGGCCAACAACCTCCACCATATTGGAAACAGTCAAGAGGTTTTGCCTGTGTAAATCCTGTTCACATACCTTCCAATGGAATTTCACTTGTCTGTGGTTACATATATTACATTTAACAGTTTTTCATTTCGGCAATGAGGATATGCATACGGTTCATTATGTGCGCGGAAAATATGCTACTTGGTTAAGTGTTGTTGTCCTGATATGGCAAATAACGGATATAATCGTATTATTCTTAGATAAAGCAATATTTATTTGCTAAACATAACAGTAAGTGACATTTCATTTACATTACAAGTCCTGTAATTCCACTTTTTTATCGCCCTACAACCTTGTTGAAACTAACCTAACCAATAACAACAAAGTTTTGTCATTTCGCATTTATAAGACCACTACCATTTTCAAAGCAAATGCAATTTGTTAAAATAAAAAAAAAATCCTATAGAAAGATATTAATCCTGTGAGCTACACTAGAGTTAACAATATTTTTGTTTACATTTCAACATAAATAATCAAACAATAACAGATATTCTTCTATACATCATGTAAATTATATAAAATAAACAGTACAATAACAAGATTAACGATCCCATTGACAATCAATGAATTCCTATATGAAATTTATAACCAATTGATTATCTACACTGCTACTGTGCATATTGAACTATTATGATTACCAATGTTAGCTGGAAAAGCTATCTAAACAGCAATCTAACTCTTCTAAATAACTCACACAACGAAGGATTATTTTTTTATTCCTTATTTGTCAATATTTAAATCCGAATCGGGCATAAAAATAACTCAGGGCTTTACTCATCTTAAATCTGGCAATGACAAATAATTTCAGTTAATGAATAATAAATAGAAAACTTTTGTTTTCATTTGAATTAGCTAAGTATTAGTTCAGATCAATTTTAGGGATAAATCCCTATAAATATATAATATGTCTATCTTGCAGTTTATTGGTCAAAGCACGATGGTCTGTATCGCTCATAGCTTGGCAGGCATTCCTAAAGTAAATTTTAAAATCCCATATATATATACGCAATTCAATTGAACTATCTTAAGACAGGTGGATTGCAGATCAGGCTAGCTTGGGGCTATACGCGGACAAGGCCAAGGTCAGGCGGCAGATGGCTCTGCAGTGTGAATAGTGTAGGCCATTGTCGTTCAAAGGCAGCTAGCCTACATAATTCATCAAGTAGATCAAATGTACAAACACAATTAGTATTTCAATAATAATATAATATTTTTAAGAATAAAATCAATCTGTTGTAAAAGTATTACCATATTTGATCTGTTGAAACCAGGTTAATCGACAAAAATGAAATTTATTCAAATTTAATAAACTAATGAAACCCGATGCAAGAGAAACTATAATCAAAACAATTTAAATTTTAAAAGAAATTTAAATTATACATTCAAATTTACATTTTCGGTTTCTATATGCGAAATCGAAAATATCAAAGGTGACATTTTTATTGTAGTTATCCTTATTAAATGTAAAAATCATCAATGAACTGTTACAAAGTGTATCATATTGGTCATTTGGAATAGTCATCAGTTCTTCATAATGAAAACAAAATGTAATAAGAATAAAGGAAAAACAAAAAAAAACCCTACGCTTAATTTAAAATCAACACAATTATTCTTAAAATTTGTTTTTGTAGTTTCGATATCGCTGTCTAACTGTGCTTTCTCATTTGGTGAAAGTGTAAATTGAGGTCAGAACCCGATTTTGGTATATTTGTTGATAACATTGATTTTATTAACGCAAACAATTTATGTGGCATTTCTATAAATTACAGCATAAAATTCTCCCCCCATACTTTTGAAATTCCTGCAAAGCTTACTTGAACTATCTAGAAGAAAAAAAATTAATTAGTTTTCATCTGTTATTTTGTTAGTAATTTCAAATAACTTTAGATGTTTATTTATTAACAACTAAAACCAAGTACCATGCAGGTAAAAATGTGTGCTAATAATCTGTAAAATAATGAAAAAAAAGTAATATGTAAAATAAATATGGCTATAATTGAAGAATACTAAACATTAGAAATCAATATGTAATACATATAAATATAATCCTTATCAAAAATGTTAAGGACGTGTAGTTTGAACAAATGTTTATTGGTCAGCAGTAAAAGCACATATTCCCCAACTCATCAGTCCGTAATCGTTATATCATATATCATAGCTGCATTGTTAGTTGATTCATTATTTATGTAAACTTTTGATCGGTTTTATACAAATAATTTACCATAACTATAACAACTTTTATTGTTTTTTGGGGTTAGTTAGAATAACAGCGCCCGTGCTCTTGAAACCTATTATACCGGGAGGGCTTGTTGGCTAGGTATCTCAGGCGTTTTGCTCTTGCCATAGAGGCTGCTTAAAACATTCTTCTCTCGACTTGTAACTCAGTAAATGGTTGTTAAAAAAAAAATATGTAACCAGTTCTAACTTCATAGTTAAAAACTAAAAAAAAAACTAGATAAGTATGATCCTTGCATAGTTAATTATCAGTTTTATTTCAACAAACAAAAATATTATCATATTCCAGTTCTCTTCTACTAAATAGCAACAGGTATTGCATATAGATATAACAGTCCAACTATAAAGTAACAAGTATAAAATAACAACTATAAAGACTAGTATAAAAGACTCTCTTGTGCCGACTGGTTTTTTCTGCGCCAATCCAGGTTTTTCTTCAAGACCCCAGTCCTTTGGCCAGGTAGTATGTGCTCTTCTATCCCTCAAGATCCCTGACAATCCTATCCGGAATAGGTCGCCAAACCTACCTTAACTCGTATTCTTCCAAAATTTACTCTACTTCGAGGATGGACAGGATTACACAATTTTTGTTTTTGTCTTTTCTTGTTTACCCCTCAACTTTCTTAAATGTACCGCATTTCCATCGTTCGATTTTTTTTTGTTTTATATGATTGTGCAGTCATCTACCAATTTGGTAAGAAAAATAATAACATTAATTTCTAAACCAAAATTTTAGACTTTGGTTTACCGGATCAATAATTTCTGGTATAATCGCACACATCCCCATAAGAAATGTTTCAATCGATTGTCTTATAAGGGAAATGATTAAGTGACAGAGATTAACCTAAAAATAATCCTCTTATCCATTCTTCCTTTGCAAACATCCATCTCGCATCATAAATTACTCGCAATTTATTAAAAAAAAACAGGTTGTGGTCTTGAATTTTGTACTTTGTGCTGATCACAGAATAGAATTCCTTAAAATAAAATATCGATTCCGTGTATGTTTGACCTATCATGTCCCATACAAGTTCTCTCAAAGACAGTAACTGAGACTCTGTGAATTCGCGGTATCGGTTTGAATCCCACGCGAACCAACGCCTACACGCTCTTCGTATTGATCCAACTGCCCGTCCTTTGACGCTTCACGATGTCCTAAATACTGCAAATTCGCTTTTGCGAGGAAAACTCAATGGTCATGGCTTGATAAATAATGAAACAGAATAAAATTAACTATAATAGAATTCCCATTATGGTCCATGGCAATAGATTGAAAAAAATACTAAAATAAGTATACTGTTCTAAGTAATAAAATGTATATTTTTAATTATAAAAATAAGTAATAAAATAAAAATAAAATGTTCTAAGTATGTTATTAATAGGCAGGCTATCAAATAGAAAAATGTGTATTTAGCTAACAAATGTATCATTGAATCAATAATCAAAGTTAAACCCAAATCAGCAAACACTGCAAAGATGAAAATAATATATTATTTCGTTTATGTGGAATATATCTTATTTAATTTATTTAAATTTAACAGATTAAACAACAGTCTCAATAAGTAAGTAGATGGTCGATAGTACATCTATTATAAAATGTTCTAAGTGGTACAGACATATTGTTTTAGGAAATATTATAAATTTACTCTGGAGGGAAAACTATATTCGTGGAATAATTGCCAAACCAACAAAAATACAGTCCATCACCAAACACATACCTGAAGCTAAGATAGTATTGCTAGTTTACAGTACAAAAAGAAAAATAGACAATCAAACTTATTCAAATCCGTGTACTGTTATGATAGTAGAAAGTAGGAGAATGTCAAGTGGCGAAAAACGAAAATACATTGTAATCCATCATGAAGAATTAACATCTCAGATAATTATTTTAAGAAATTTCGTAACACGTTGCAACATAAAAATATTATTATAAGGAATAACATACATACAGTCCCTAATAATACATATAGATAATACATCTGGAAAAACTTAGTTTCGTTTATTAAAGTTATGTCACTTTTTGATATTATTCTTTTTTTTTTATTAATAATTTTAAATGTACGTCTACAAACTATGTTTTTGTACCTCTTGTGAATAAATCAAGTTAAAAAGGTATTGTGTTGCAAGATACTATTGTCTTTGTCATTTTTTTGTTTCTTTTTCATCTAGGATTTGTCGATCGTAAGGTTCATTGACGAAAACGTGTACATAATTACTTTCATTATGCCTTTTATTTTACTAAAACTCCTTCCAATACTAACGTGTTGTTTTATTATGTTCGTAAGTGATCTTACCATATACTGCTCTATCCGGCACACACTAGTCTTATACGTCAAGCTATTTACTTTTAGAAATTTTAAATTGATCGGAAACATTTCACACATCCATTAGTCTGACGCTGTCTCTTTTTTTTATATAATATTTAGAAAACCACAAACCTAACACAAAATATCATACGCTGTACCGTTTTCCAAAGGATTTTTTTCTTTAGCTACACTGCCGTTTTTTTTTGTTTTTTTTTTGTTTTTTTTTCCTAAGCTCTCAAACTTATGATTATGAGTGTGAACCGGAGGGAAGCAGACTGGATTTCCGTGGGAGACGCTACTGGTAAGTTTGTAGGGCCACGGCGACCGTCGTCCACGAGGGAGAGGTCTCTCCCAAGGAGGTGCTAGATTTAGCGAGACAGAAATTCCCACTAGGAAGGTGTGGGGTCTGACAAGGCCGGACTAAAACATAGCGAGGTTAGGGGAGAGAGATGCAGAGGTAGTTGAATGAGAAGACCAGGGTTTCAGTAGAGCAGCAAGCGCCAGTGCAGAGAGACAGAGGAGTGTTTTTTTTTTTTTTTTTTTTTTTTTTTTTTTTTCTAAGCTCTCAAACTTATAAAAATAGGAATGTGGGAAAAATAAGGAAAATTATTTTTGGCTGGAAAGTGCCTTTCACTAAGGGGAGACCCACACTGCCGTTGACGTGTTAAAACAAGAAAAACTTTTCAAAACCACTGAAACGTGCGAGGCTCTGACATTTATTTAGATTCCTGACATGAAATGCTTTGCCTATCTTCCGCTTGGTTCAGGTGTTTTCAAAATGGTAACTCCCAGTGTAAGGGATCTTGTGTTCTATATTTGAGGCCTTTTAGTATAAATTCATTCCCCGCACCGGGACAATTTTAGCATAGAGACAATTTCCTTACTGATAACTGAATACAGAATACAGGATATTTATGTAAAGATGACTAGCGGAACAAACGGTGATGGAAAAAGTAGATTTTTAAATTGTATGAACTCCCGTTTAAATTCGTGAAAATATCAAACATGGGTGGTTTGCGACATTTAGAAATTTGGAATTGGTTCTAGCTTTTGAAACCCCGCTAATGGTTTTTAGCATCCCAGGAAACTATACTATCATAAATAATTATATGTAAATTCTACATGTATTCAGAAATCCTTACATGGAGGAAATTATGTACATAATTCGTCCAGGACATTTTATTTATTTTAATCATTTCTTTTTTTCATTTAGAAGAAAGCATAGCCCTCACTCACCTTCCACTGCTGTTCGGGACAACCATTATTGCAATCTGATGAGCTTCAACTGCGCCTTGTCAAGAATTCGGCCATAAGATAACATTTGTGATGGATTGGTCTGATAAACGTTCTTTAAACGAATAGCGATAATCAATCATGTACCCGGACATTATTTTCAGATAGGAAGCCAATAACATATTTACAGTGAACACCTTTAACACGTAAATATTTGACACTCCAGTAGTATCTGTTGACACATAATTGAGTGGGGGAAAAAATAGAAATCGAATGTTTTTCTAAGGAAAGTACTGATTTTTCAAAACGCCGTTTAGTTTTAACGAACGTAATATAATTTTAATCCACCCATATTTAAATTTCCAGACGTTTCTATCCCAATGGAAGTGACCACAATGCAAGAGGTAAATCTTCATTTTACCCCTCTTTGCAAATAAACGGAATATTTCTTTTTTTTTTTTAAATCAGAAACCACTACGTTTTCATTCGTCTGTCAGTTCGTTTTGATCTTATTGTGAGACCTTAGTTCATCATCATGAGACATGAGATAAGAAAGACATAACAATCTCAAAACAATGGTAATTAATTAGTAGGTATTACAAAAAAATATGATAATAATTTATAGTAGGTTATCGAATTAAAGACATCCCCGTTCATTCTGATTAACAATAAATACAGCCCAGGGAATAGAGAGATATTACCTCGAAAAATATAAAGTAGCTATAGTGATTTGATATGTCGTATAGACCGGCCCCGTGGTAAAGAATCCAAGTTTTTGACCACCCCCCCCCCTTGTGCGATCGCCGTGGCATGTAATATGGGGATTTAGCATTCTGAAATGTTAAACTTTTTTCGATCATATCGATCTAGCAAACCATTTTAGAGGGAAAAAGTTGTTATTTAAAGTTGCAGATCGTTAAATTTTCTACAAAATTTGTATGCAAAGTAGTTTATTTTAGAATTAGTATGTGAAATATTACGCATCGAGCTTACAAAGCGTCTATAAAAATGCTACTTTGTAATAATTGTTGTCAAGTTAAGACAAATATTTTAAATAAAAATTGTGGGCCGTGCAATGATCTTCCAGAATTATACAATAAATTATATTCTAGGTCACAAACTGTAACTAATAACAAAGGGCTATGCCTTTTTATTTATTTCATTCTTTGTTCCCCACCGCACGTAGAGGAGAGCAGTATTCGGAGGATTCACCATGCAATTTGAAACGAAAT
Source organism: Acanthosoma haemorrhoidale (assembly GCA_930367205.1). Lineage (NCBI taxonomy): Eukaryota > Metazoa > Arthropoda > Insecta > Hemiptera > Acanthosomatidae > Acanthosoma > Acanthosoma haemorrhoidale. Next base: position 26,166,887 of record OV884012.1, read on the forward strand.
GAAGCTAAATGACTTGTTAAAAAAATGGGATTTCTACTCCACTTCACCTCTAGAAAAGGAGGGAGGAGTGGAGAGGTTATAACACAATTGAAAGTCTTAATTTAAATTTTTCGACAAAATGTTCGGGTCCCTGCTAGCTTCCTCCATCTGTCAATTTAATAACCGATTTAGTTGATAATAACTGACTCTATAGGCATTTTCCCTTTTTTCAGAAGACAGGATCCAAAATGGTACAAAATCATCGTTATAGTCAGCATTTTTGTCATTACCGAAAACAGCCAAACAGCTTTACGAAAAACAGTGACCAGTTATTAACAGATTAAGTTATAAAAGCAGTATTTTCCTTACATATTGTGTATGTTATTAATAATATGTAAAGTCATTCAAATAATCCTCATAACTGTTTTCGCAACTTTATTCATATTGAGGGATAATATTTTGCATAAAAGTCTTGTTTTCAACTGTATAACCAATTAATTGCAATTAAAAGGTGAATTCGTCAACACCATTTCAAGTAGGGTATAAAATTAGAGGTCTCAACGATCTGATTATTAATTGAACTACTATTAGAAAACGTCAATGAAATCGTTTTGCCACCCCTAACAAAACCCTTAAATTTGAAGTATTAAACACGTAGTTGGAGTTTTTTTTTTTTAGTATTAATCCTTATCTGTGGCAACAGTTATATAAATTAACAAGTTTGAAACCTGGAACTTTCGGGAGATGAGGGATAAGCATTTAATGTAAAACATTTTTCTCATTTTAAATTAGTTTTCGAGGAGGATTTATCCCAACCCTGCCCCCTGTTATTAATATATAATATTATTATCAATTGTTTGATAGGTTCTGGTTACTCCTTTACGAACTCCAACTAGAGCATGAAGTAGGCATATTGTATTAATCATATACAACTGTTTAGTAAATAGATCATAAGTTTTTGATGGGAATCTTGGCGAGTAAACATATGAATATTTGGTCATCAGGTAGGACTGGTAAAATTTCATAATATTATTTTTATTAAACATTATTTATTTCCTTCATTTTCAACGTTTACATATTTGTTTTACTTTGAAATTGTTTCTCTTCCAGTAGAAATATTCCTTTCTCCGCAATAACTAAATCACGTTTGGAAACCCTGCAGCTCACTCCAATCCTATAATTGGATCCAATGCGGACTGATGCAGCAACATTTATGCTAGTTGAAGTCATTGTACCAATAGTATACCATTTCTTGAGTAAATTTGTCCTAAATAATTTGAATGCGTATTGTATTAGATAATAGTAGCTGTCTCTATTACATCTAATAAGTTGTATGACATTTTTTGTTACTCAATACATCGCACTTAAAGATATCATAATATATTAGACTGAACATGTAATGAATAATAAAGAAGTAAGATTGTAGTTCTCATCTCTAAGGGGAGAAAAGGATCTCTAAGATCATAGGGAAAAGGATCTCTAAGATCATAGGGAAAAGGATCTCTAAGATCATAGGCAAAAGGCTCTCTAAGATCATAGGGAAAAGGATCTCTAAAATCATAGGGAAAAGGATCTCTAAGATCATAGGGAAAAGGATCTCTAAGATCATAGGGAAAAGTATCTCTAAGATCATAGGGAAAAGGATCTCTAAGATCATTGGGAAAAGGATCTATAAGATCATAGGGAAAAGGATCTCTAACATCATAGAGAAAAGGATCTCTAAGATCATAGGGAAAAGGATCTCTAAGATCATAGGGAAAAGGATCTCTAAGATCATAGGGAAAAGGATCTCTAAGATCATAGGGAAAAGGATCTCTAAAATCATAGGGAAAAGGATCTCTAAGATCATATGGAAAAGGATCTCTAAGATCATAGGGAAAAGGATCTCTAACATCATAGAGAAAAGGATCTCTAAGATCATAGGGAAAAGGAGAGTTTGGGTTTTGGCCACCGTGTGCCGATGTGTAAGCTATGATCGAATATTGTTTTGCAGGGATATTTATTGTTATCATTTAATTTTATTTATGCATCAAAAAACATTTAGGAAAAGTATTTCCGAACGAAACCGCCGACTTTTAAGGTTTTTGGATCCGTTGCTTCCCAGGGGTGAATTGGAGCATCAATACGATGTAGGTTGCTGAAGCTGATGCAATCTATTAAACAAAGACATTGTATTAGTATTAGTCATATAGTATATTTAAAAAACAATATTATTTTATTCATTTCCAATAGATTAAGTACAGTTTCGTTTCACCATTCGAATTAATCTTTAATTTTATTTATAGACCAATCATAAACGTCAATTACCGTAAAATAAAGAGCCCGATCTATAAAAGATCATCATAAAAGATTAAAATAAATATGTATTGGTTTAAACTGTTAAACATCAAACCACATTAGCTCATCACTTTATTTATTTTCTGTTTAAGGTGTTAAAAGCATTAGCCCATATTTTTACTATTTTTTCCTTTATACTTCTTTAATTAACTAATTTCACTAAGTTCAATAGTTCACAAATTAAAAAATAAAATTAATGATAAAAACAAACTTTAACACTATATTTTATGAACCTTTTTACACATTAAAAGAAGGAATTCATTGTTTTCCACAAAAAATATTTAAAAATCCGACAATAGACAAAACATCAAAAAACTTGAGCAAGCTCTATAATCTGAAATAGAACAAACACTTTTTATTATTTATTAATTACTTTCTTTATGAAAGAAAGTTCATTCTGTAAGTGTAATATAAGTTAGACAGTTACAGGTAAACACTGATAACAAATCAAAATAAATATGAAGGTATAATTCTTTACCAAATAGGAATTTTAAAGCGGTGCGCTAACTTTGTCCAGTAGTTTTATAACAAAGAAACTGTAAACAAATTTACTTATTAGCTATTATAAATTCCATGTGTGTACTGCTAAAAATGATCAAGTCAAAAAATGTACATTGAGAAATTACTTGTAATAACAATCAGTCTACAAGTCAACTATGTAAAATCGAATACATAATATGTAAGAAAATATTTTGAATTTTCATGACATTGAGTTGGGGACTTGGTTTTTCTTTGCAGAAAAAATAACTTTATGAGCAAATTAAAGAACCTTGCTTGCGTCATGTACTGGATATGTTTCGAAGATCATCAGCTTGGAAATGAAACTATTGAACTCGCAGGTCTGAAAATTGAAGTGCGTGCATTAATTGTAACAGCTATGGAAATGCAACACAAATTCACTTTCTAGTGAATACTAAGATATAACTTTTATCTCATGGATTCACCAAATTATAAAACCAATAAGTTGTAGAAAACCAAGTTTTTACTATGTCTGACAGTATACAAATAATAAAATAAGTCTCAATAAATTGAGGGATTTCTGTATTGTTTAAATTTGTAAATTAATAGAATAGTTGAATGCTTGTTCTTATTGCTGAAGCGTACATATAAATGACTATATTATTTATTCTACTTAAAATTTTAAATCCAATAGAGGAGACATAAAAAACATATAAAGCGACCCAAATTTCTTACATGTGAGAGTGATTAAGGTCGTTAAAATACCAACTTCCTATTTGGAATTCTACAACACCCCTATTTCAAGCTGAGTCGCTTTTATATACGGTATGGAAACCAACAAATTACCAAAAAAATGTAATGAACGTTTTTTTTTTAAATAGGTTTAGTCTTGGAACATACTATGCAAATGTATTCCCAATGAGTTTTCTTAAGTGGCTATCACAATGTTTAAGATTTTCAAACAGTTTCAATACTATCAAAGTGAAGGTAACAATTCAATATATTTATGTTTCATAAATTAATTAATTGTTTTAATAGAATAAAAAGAGCCAATGTACCTGAAATTTTAACCTACCTGAGTATTCCTAATGAGCTATTCTAATATTCAAAACTAATAATAAAAAAGGTTGTGAGAAAGCTAATTATAATTAAATTGCACCAGTTTATTTTCAGTTTATTTTTTTTTTTAATTCAAAACCTCTTTTTGGATTCGGTCTTTCCTCTTTTCACGAAGTTCGTTGTAAATGTGGGTACCCATTTGACGGGCAGGTCATACTTCCCTGCTGGTCAGCTTCTTGTAGGCTGCCTTGGGGCCCCATCTAACCTATAAACTATGGAGTAGGAACAATTTTCTAAATTAAATTAAAATTTGTTTCACTTATACAGTAGCTTCATTTTTCATTTATAAACCGGTTGTCGCAAGTGAAATAGTTACCCACCCACACTAACAACCATGATTGATAACTAACGTTTATGTTTATTGTAATTTAATGTATGTTGTTTATGTAATTTTAGCCTAAGTCTGATAACTGCACAATCCTTTGTTCAAATAACAAATTTCTGGTTGAACGATCGACCAGAGCTCAAAGATCCGGAAGGGTGTCCGCCCTCAGGGTGGCGATGATGCATTACATGCTGCTGGTCGTGTTGACGTAGATGAAGGTGCAGAATATCAGCAGGTGCATGGAAAAGTATTCCTGAAGCGTTGGTATATTATGGAAGCGTCGAAGACCTTACTGTGTGACAGCAACACCTTGGAGAGTAGGAGTCGTGACTTCAGGGCTTGGGGCCAACTGGTCTGCACATGAAACAGTCAAAAGTTAAAGACGGCCAAGAGGGTTCACTTTATCTCTGTGGATTATATGTCAAGTATTATAAAGTAGATCTAACTAACCAATGCCCAGTTTCCTTCCATTGTTGTTTCTCAATTGTTGTTCAAACATTAATTTTAGGTTAGCATAAAAAAAAAAACAGAAAACGACTTAAGTATTTTGGGCTAAGTAACGTAATTACTTGTTTATCTTTTGGGTTACATTAATATTTTCCATTATTTCTCACCTTACACCTGTGTTGCCATGAGGATGTCTGCCTGGATAATTAGATTCAAAACCACCTTCAGCTTCTTGATTCTGTTCAAGCTCAATAATAAAAATGCTAACGCGAATGCACATATAAGCAATAATATCATATAAATCCTCTTTAGGGTCCATGATCCATGAAACTATAAAAAGTGAAGAGAAAAACGAAAGGCTTAAGAAGGATACAATGGCAAAGACCGAAAACCTGGTGGATACCGAATAACTTGCACTGAAAAATTAAGGGCCCGATATAATACAAAACAGTTTTACTGGTAGATGTTGGAATATTGGAACTATTTTGTTGCTTCTGAAAATGGTTAAGGTTTTTTTAAAAACTTCATATCCCTTTCAATGCAATCGAATCTACTTGAACATGGGCTGAATTTGAGAAGCAAAACATGACAAGGATTGAATGAAAACTGTTCACTCAGATTGCGATGTATTGACGTCAATCCAGAAATGGATCATACTCGTAGACAAAACTAGTGAAATCAATAGTGATCAGCTACCGCTTGTCTAAAAGTTAGAAAATAAATAATGTTTGCTCGAAAATAAGTTTGTGTATATAATAACCGACCTTTTTACTACACTAGAAAAATAAAAGAATCGCGTGTAATGAGATCAATGGAAATGTTGTCATAATTGATTTTAAGCAAAAGAAACCGGAAATATATTTACGGTCAATACTGCGTTTCCCTGGCCTTGAAAATGTAAGTAAAAACAAAAGATGTATGTAATTCTGAATATTGGTTGTTTATTTATATTCAACGCCTTTGTACACTTTAAATTAGAGCAGGAAGAATAGATATTCACTATTTTATAGCATGGGTGAAAATACTTAGCTTATGGCTTAGATATAGTCAAAATATAGTGCGGTCTTCCAGGTGTGTTTGTTATCGTGGTTGCTATAGTAAGCAGCTACAGTCTCTAGACGACGTAAGTTGGCTGTACTGTAGCCGGTAAGGTAGACAGGAGTAGCATGGGGCGAGAAAAACCAGAGGAACTACATTTAAGCAGAAGTGAAGAGGAAGAGGTTAGTAAGAAAATAGGACGGAAGAAAAACTTTTGTCAAAGTCCTATCTCTGCGGGATCTAAGAAACTTTTTACACCGTCCAATATTCCAGCAAAATTAGGTGACAATCTTGAGCGGAGTGATGAAATGAAAGATTTAGAAAGAAGGGGTGACATTTTTGGGTCACAACCCTTCACTCGTTTTCCTAAGTTTCAGACCTTTATCAGTGCCGAATATTGTGACACATACGCTCGTATCCCGACGTGCCTTATGTCATCTTACGGTCAACCAGAATACAGTGATTAGCACTGCTGAACGGGAGTTCGACAGAATAAGATGGATTTTAATCTGCGTTTTATTTATTGTTTTTTTTTTATGAGACAAAATATGAAACAAGCAACAGCTAAGCTACCCATAACACAAGTGTCACTTGTACAGAATGGTCACTACAATCATTTTAATTTGTTTTTATATTATAACAATAAGATAAGACAAAAAAAATAGTTAGAATGAAGGTAGAATGAATAAAAATTGCATTAATTATTAAAAATATATTATTTTAAAGGTAATCAATCGATAAAGTACGTTTAACATCTTAATTCCCTTCTTGCAGTACTATTGCAATAAACTTGTTGAGTGGAGATGTCTCTCAGGTGTGTACTGCACCAAAAGCAAGACATAAGTAGACGCAGCCGAGAACATCTATACAACAGAAACATAATAATAAACATAAAAGGATAGGTTATGTTGTGGTTACTTTATTTACAGGTATTAATCATATATTTGCCTCGTAAATCAGTTGAATAAATGAACCGGACCGAAAAGTTATGAAGATTTTTAAAATTTTCCTTAGTCCTTAACTGAAAGGTTCAACTGTTATTAAGATAATGATTAACACCATTTTGCAAAATATACATTCAAATAAAAAAATAAATGTAGCAACTCTTAAATTAAAATTTGAGTTTGAAATATTCCAAAAAAAAATAGTTGAATTGAGTATGAACGGGCTGAATCTATTATAATCAAATTACGGTCATTAAATTTCTTAAATTACCGTAACAAATAAAGTATGATCCATTCTGAAGTAACCCGCAGCCCAAAATTCCACTTTATCTTTCATTGCAAGGTGGACGTTGAGTAGTTTCTAAAAGAAAAATATTCTGAAGTATAAAGCAGTTTAATTTTTTTTTTTTATTAGAAACAATGAAAAAAATGTCACCATACGTTCTGGACTGCATGTTTATTCAGCAAGATCAAACGTGCAATTATCTCTTGTAGCTCACGAGCCTGGAATTAAAATATTATTATTATTTTTATGTTAACATCCATTTTTTCTTTATCGTAATTACTTAAAAAATACAAAAATTCACTTATGAGAGATACATGAAAACTAAAATTGGGATATGTTAAAAAAATAGATAAGTGAAAAAATCCAAAATATGGGTGCCATTTCGGCTTAACTACCACTTACTTGTATAATTTGAATGTCTTAGTTAATTTTTTGTAGTCAGGAGAGTGATATATGGTTAAGAAATCCTATTTTTAAAATGGCCCTACATACCTCTTTCGAGAGGTTAAAGAACGCCGACCTTTGAAGTATGAGCAGTTTAAGTTTTTTTATTAGAAACAATGAAAAAAATGTCGCCATACATTGTGGACTGAATATTCATTCAGCAAGATCGAACGTCCAATTATGCTTTGTAGCTCACCTCGCCATCGGTGAGCGAGTTCATCCGTCGGAGACACATCAAGTTTTCGAATCGTGGCAGCCCCTCACAAACCCAATGTTTAACACAATGACCCCACCACCCTTCCCACATCGATGGCAACAGACTGCCGGGGAATATTAGCTTAAGATTTAGTTTAAGTTTTTATTGTTAGATGTGAGTTTAGTAAAAGGCGAAAGATTTATTCGCTTTGAAAGGGGACCTTGACGAGATCGAGTATTGGTGCAATCAATGGCGGATCAAAGTTAATGAAGCAAAATGCTCCCACATTACCTTCACCCTTTGTCGCAAGTCTTGTCCACTAGTTTATTTTAATTCTATTCCTCTCCCTGTATCCGAGACAGTACGGTACTTAGGCTTCCATCTTGACAAACGACTGACCTGGAGCCCACATACGAGACTAAAAAGACAAGAACTAAACAGACGCTTTGGACAACTGTACACTACTTCAAAGGACATCCCATCTCTCAATAGAAAATAAACTACTAATCTACAAAGTTATACTTAAACCAATCTGGACATACGGAATAGAGCTATGGGGGACAGCAAAAAAGTCGAACATCAAGCGTATCCAATCCTTTCAATCAAAAGTCCTGAGAACAATAGTAAATGCCCCTTATTATGTCAGCAACAAAACCCTTCATAACGACCTTAACATACCCTACATTCTAGAACTCATCCCTTCCAAGTTTATGAAATTCCACAGTAGCCTTTCCAACCACCCTAATCCTGTAGCACAGTCATTGCACTGCGCCACTCATCCCTATAATCCTCCTCGGAGACTGAAACGGCAGTGGCCTCGTGACCTGCTATAAACGCGTGACAGTGGGAGTCCTGGCAATGGCCAGTTTCTCCAATCATGTCCTGAGCGTCTGTGGCTCTCGCGCTCTTGGTCAGCCTCCACTGGCTAGTATCTGGTGACGCAGCTGACGGAGGAGCGTGGGGGACTTCCCAAGACTCCGCTTTCTCTTCGCGGTGGATTTGGGGGGTCTCTTGGCTGTCTGTAAATATTGTATGAATGAGCGAGTGAATGATGAACTGTAAATATGGTATGAATGAGAGCATTTATCTTAATTACTTATTGCCTTATAAAAGGCAGATTGTAATTTTAGCACTTAAAAAAAAAAAAAAAAAAAAAATATGTGAGTTAGTTTTAAGTCTATGATAAATAAGATGAGGCCCGTCACTTTTAATAAATTCAGTCCATTAATGTATAATAATGTACATCATCATACTTTTGTACAATGCAGATCATTTTACATTTGTAGAATCGATATTTTGTAACATAAATTCATTTTGTAACAAGAGGATATGGGGGAAAAAAATCAAGAATTTTTAAATATTCTTCCTGAAATGTTTCATACCAACAACAGCTGCTATAAATCCATCAAAAGGAAAAAATTATAAATGGATTGAGAGGTTTAAGAAATAGAGGGAATACAACATTTTACATAAATCCAAAATGCATTTATAAAACGAATCTTGATAATACTATAAATCGCAGTTTCTGTTGCAATTCCCGCACAAATAAGTGGAAGGTAAACAGCTAAATATCTCAATCAATCACACCACCTCTTCATTTCGTTTCAAGCTAACGACTTGTGACTCCACATTGTGTTTGTCTATGACTGCTGCGTAAATATTATGACGTGATAAATGTAATCTAAACAAACCAACATGTTGATTTGTTTTTAGTCCATTGCCTTCATTTGTGTATATATCGTTTTGTTTTTTCTTCCTCAAAGTAATTCTTTAAGAAGAAAAGTTAGTGTTCTACAAGTTCCTTGCTGACATCATTCTCAACCATTTCAGGAATCAGATAGATCAAATTTTCACAAGAGAACGAGCAGAGTTTAGAAAAAAGTATAATATCATGTATTGATATTTATTTAATAAATACAAAGCAACTTATCATATAACTGTGGAACGAGTGTCATTTATGTCCATTTATATATAATCTGTTCCGCCAACACGAACTGCAACACTACCGAACGCATCCTTGTAAGGTGTCTGCTCTTCCGGCAGAACAGTCGTCGTTTTTTGTGACTGTCAGTATTGTAAAAATACTCTTTCAGTTCATAAAACTCAATTAAATTTGCCTTCAATTCAAAACCCTTTACACAATTGTATTGGATCACAATGAAATAGATATGATGTTATATTAAAATTGAACTGATTGTTGTTGTTCTTATAGATAATGATCCTTTAAGAATACATAAATATATATAACCGTTAATAACGGGGCATTTGATTCGTTGACCACCATCCGGAAATTTTACCATAAGAAAGCTTTTATTCCAATAAAAACATTGAATTGGTCAAGAGTAAGTCCTCAAACATTGTTCACACTTTGCTCATTAAAAATCTGGAATAAGTGCGTTAGAAAAAAAACCCCAAATAAGTATCTCCCAAAATAAAACCAATTCAAATTATATAATTTTATTATTATGTATTTATAAATAACTACCTGCCATATAATGATTAAAAAAAACAGTTATTTGAGTATGTCTTATTACATAAGAAGAAAAGTAGCTTGAAAATTTACAATAAACAGATACTATTTGAGCAGTATTAATTGAAGTTTTATGACATTTTATCTGCTCACATGTCGACTAATGATGGATTACTTCCTTCGGACGTGACGACCTTTTCATTTAACCTGTTAGCTCAGGTAGAATGTTAAATCCTATTTTGACATTGTATGGTACACAATCACTATCGATGTGGCCAAGCTCAAGTGTGAGGATTGTTTCCTTGGACCGAAATGGTATCATTTCGATTTCTACAAAGGAAAATTTGATGTTAACTTATATACATGCTAACTGCCTTCTAACTAATATCTTTATACTGCTGTTGCTCTAATAAATTTAAATTAAAAAATTTCTTCTACTGTCCGGTATCTATCCATTTTGAAATCAAAACATTTTCATTTTTTTTTCATAACCTCAAATTTACACTGACAATAGATCCAACTAAACTTTGGATTTTCGTGACTACAAAAACTACATGAAGTGCATCGGTATACATCAGTAAGTACAGAGATCAGTGTCATCTCTATTTTTTTTTTGACAAGCCCCAAGGGAGAGGGCCTGTTTTTGTTTTAGTTTGATTGGATCATTAAATATAACTACCGAATAAATACCATGATAGTAAATAAATACTAGTTGAACTGAAAATTGTGAGTATTGTGTTAATAATGGCAGTTTTAATGACTTGTTGTAATTATGTTTTGAAATAAAAAAAAACACAATTCACATACTTTATTTATCTTGTCTTCCTTATATCTAACCTAAAATAAAAGTTCATGTCTCTAGATCAAACTGGGGGCTCACGAGCAGATAGATATTTGGGTAAAAACATAAGGGCTTTAAAAAGGCCAATGAAACCCTAAAAAGGCAAGGTTTACTTTGAATCTTATTATTTGATCTTGGTATTTGACGTTTCGGACGCTGATAGAATGGACTAGCCAGGAAATCATAATCTTACAAATTAATCTTTATTTTACAAAATAAACTTGAGTTATGAATTCTGGTTTATCGTGGTGAATAGTTATGGCCACTTCACACGAAAGTGATGATTTAAACTTAGTAAGGCCACAGTCACGATATATCAATTTGACGCTCTTCCTATTTCTAGAATAAAATACATAGTTAATTGAAAATCAACTAGTAGGTAATAACTCCAGATATGTGTGATAGCTAAGGACCCAGGCGACTTACTTTCCTTTCCAGCAGAGAACCAGGATCGATGATCCACCACAGTTCGTAGAACCGGAAGGAAATAAAACAGCACCTGAGTACGAAGACAATCCAGCGCGGTTCGTCGCCGATGTTCTTCCCAGTAAGCACGCCCTTCAGCGTGTCTAGCACGCAGTAAGCATGACTGGTGTTGTTGATGAAGATGAAGGTTGAGATGACGAGGAGGTGAGGGGAGAAATAAGTTTGGAGCAGCTCACAGGCTTCGCAGAGGACGCTGTGCGACATTAAAAGAGAAGACAGCTTGTCCTGCCATTTCAAGAAATGACTCCATTCCATAGAGAGCTGTAAGAAAATCAAATTAGACTTTATATCATCGTGGAAAACGTTATTCATTTATTGTATATTCTGGAATATTTATTAAAATTTATTTTTATAACACATTTTTTTTCAGAAAAATGATGCAGAGGTGTTCTGAACTCTGAAAATGGGAAAGAGAGGAAGGCTGCCAAGTGATTTTTGGTATTTGACATTTTAATGCTGATAGAAGGGATAGCCAGGAAATCTTAATTTTACAAATTAATCTTTATTTTACAAAATAAACTTGCGTTATGAATTCTGGTTTATCGTGGTGAATAGTTATGCCCACTTCACACGAAAGTGATTATTTAAACTTAGTAAGGCCACAGTCACGATATATCAATTTGACGCTCTTCATATTTCTAGAATAAAATACATAGTTAATTGAAACACTGGATAAATTAAAGAGTGTTAGGAAGAAATTCTTCAGCCTCAGACACCTACTTCACAGCCCGGCTTTATCGGTACGCCTCAAGCTGCTGATATACCAGAGCGTCCTAAGACCTACTTTGATGTATGGGACCCCTCTCTTCAAGTATCCAAACGCTCCAGAAATTCCAGAACAGAGTTCTCCGCACCTCCCTCAAACATACCCCGTTCGACCGAATGAAGGCAGACGAGATGCATAAAAAATTTGAAGTGCTCACCATTCAAGATTTTATCAAGAGAAGGCACATCAAATTTTTTGACTCACTCAGACATAGCCACAACCCACTATTCTCCGACCTTCAACCACCACCAATGCCCGTCAGATGGAAGCACTGCTGGACCGCCGACTACAATCCATTGCCTAGATGCCCCTAGGCTCAACCCTTGGTAGACTCTCACTACCTTCCTGATTCCATCCGCCTTTTTAGGCATTCCACACCCTATATCCTTCTCATACATCCTTCAAATGGGGGACTCCCCTTAGTGAAAGGCACTCATTAGCCCAAAATAATTTTTCTTTATTTTTCCCACATCCTATTTTTATAAGTTTGAGAGCTAAGGAAAAAAAAAGTTAATTGAAAAAACTATGTTAATATCTAAAAAGATTATTTGTTCTCTAACACTTATTATTATTATTTACTTTAACTAAATGGCTTGAAAGGACATTTAACCTCTAACCTAGGCTAGTTTTCAAGCTCTAGATGAAACCTCATTACAAAAACTGAAAACTATGGCTGTGAAAACAACTCATCTAGTAATTAGTTCGCTTCACACTCTATCACCCTCTATACAACCAACCCTACATCACCATCTATTGTGAACAACAAACAAGAGTAGCAATAAGAAACAAATAGATTTATTCCCATTGATAACAACCCGGTTTTCGTTTCTACCGATGTCCCAGCAGTGAAAGTAGAAATAAAGCATAGTTCGTTAAGAACTAAAGTGTGATATTTACTCATTTAAATAATTAAATGTACTTTTTGATACCGAAATTCACAGGGTAGACAAAATATAAGCCTAGATCCCACACACACAAGACTTTATAAGATAGAAAATCAACAGAGGTTTTGGAACTGCACAACAAAAAAGAAAATACTTAAATCCATACTAAAAACAATCTGTACTTGAGCTATGGGGGAAGAAAAAAGTGTATCCAACCCTTTTAATCTAAAGTCCTAAGAGCGTCAGTAAATGCAATTTGTTTTACGTCACATAAATAAAAAAACACAGTAACTTAAAATTCCCGCTATTCAACATCACATATCTCTAGAATTACATAGAAATTATCCGCCCACCCAAATTCTAATTCAGTTTCAAGCGTCGCCTCATCGGAGATTGAAGTCACTGGCTCCATGACCTCATCATGTAACATTTGGGTAAACATTTAAGAGGTGAAACCTTAAATAGAGGTTGACAGGTAAACATTTGGTAACTAGGAGTTCTTGCACTGATCGGTTCTTTTCTGTGCTACAGCGATTTGGCTGCAGAAGTGTGGGAGATATCCCCAATCCTTACATCCTTTTCCATAGCAGAAGAGATGATAATTGTTGAAGTGAACCATGGGTTGTGTATGTATGTTGATATTATATGAATGTATATTACAATGCAAATACCGTATGAATGGGATAGTGGATTCCCTTTTCAGAGCAAATTTTAATTTTCTTGAAATAAACGTTCATAAAAAAAATTACTGAAATTCTCTGATTTGACAACAACTTGCATATTCATTTGTACACCAGCAAGAGGATGTTAACATAAAGAGCGCTTGGAAGAGCTTAAGATTAATAGCTTGAAGGAACTAGAAGAAATGGTTGGCCCAAGGCAAGGTGTATTCAAGGAGTTAAAGGCGATACGGCAGGAATAGGGTTAGTCAAAAGGAATTGGACATCTGATAGTAAGCTTACTCTTGAAAAGTAAAATTTAAAAAATAAGTATACCTTGTTGTTAATTAATTCAAAATGGTGGCCCATTGTAATGACAAGTGCTGTATACTGAAATTGGATAATATCGAAGATGAAATAGTAGTAGTAATAAGTGAATGCGTTGGACAGCCCCTCCATGCTCACTGGGTCCACTCCATAACTGTAAACGTCCAACAGAACTATCAGAAGCACAGCGAGCGTGCGCCATCTCAGCATTGAGAGGATTCGCTGGCAACCACTGTTATAACTGAAAAACAAGCCATGGAATCTTTATAAGGATTTTTAAATTACATAATATATATATATAATACGAGGGAGGTCTGAAAAATTTCCGACCTCAACATGAAGATAGCAGCAGTCGTAAATAAAAGCTAGTGAATTTCGTTGTTCATCTGTTGACAGTTACTCACCAAAGTTTCAGCCATTTTGGACGCGCAGTTGTGTAACAGTCGTTTGAGTGAGTCGATGTGAGTGTTTTTATGAAAATGGACAAAATCTAGTATCGAGCTGTCATTAAATATTTGTTTTTGTAAGGCAATACGCCTACGCAAATCAAAGATGAGTTGGATTCTGTGTATGGGGACTCTGCACCATCATTTACCACAGTGAAATTTTGTGCAGCTGAATTTAAACGTGGTCGTAAGAGCTTGGGAGACGATGAACGTTCGGGACGTCCAAAAACTGCAACTACCGACGAAAACATCGCCAAAGTTCACCAAATGGTGCTAGACGACCGCCGAATTAAAGTGAGAGAGATAGCAGAGGTTATGAACATGTCAAAAGAACGTGTTTGTCACATATTAAATCAACATTTAGAGATGAGAAAGCTTTCCGCGCGTTGGGTGCCACGTTTGCTCACGTTAGACCAAAAACGTTTTCGAATGAACATTTCCAACGCTCTGTTGGTGCAGTTTAGGCGCAATAAATCCGAGTTTTGGCGCCGATTAATTACTTTGGATGAAACTTGGATACACCATTATACGCCCGAAACAAAAATACAGTCCAAACAGTGGACTGCAAAGGGGGAACCGGCTCCAAAAAAAGCAAAAACTGTTTTTTTGGCTGGGAAAGTGATGGCGACTGTTTTTTGGGATAGTCATGGAGTTATTTTAATCGATTATCTTCAAAAAGGAAAAACCATTACAGGAGCATACTACGCATCATTACTTGACAAGCTGAAGGCAGAACTGGCAGAAAAACGGGCACATTTGCAGAAAAAGAAAATCCTGTTTCACCAAGACAACGCACCGTCTCACACTTCAGCGGTTGCCATGGCGAAAATCCATGAATTACGGTTTAAACTGCTTGACCATCCGCCTTACTCACCAGATCTAGCCCCAAGTGACTTCTTTTTGTTCCCTCATCTAAAAATTGCGCTCGGAGGACAGAGATTTTCGTCAAATGAAGATGCAATCACCTTCGTGGACGATTATTTTGGAGAGAAAAACGCCGAGTACTATTTAGACGGGTTACAGAGATGAGAGCATCGCTGGGAGAAGTGTGTAGAGTTACAATGAGACTATGTTAAAAAATAAAAAAGCATTTCTGAAAAAACGTCTTGTATCTTTGTTAGGACGGAAAATTTTCAGACCACCCTCGTATATGGGAGATTCGGTATCGGAGGTAGTCGGTTTGGGATCCATAACGAAAAACACAAGATATAAAAAACTCTTTTAATGAATTACACAACAGCAGAGTACGTGAGTAAGAAGGGGCTCCCTCGATAATTCAAACTATACTGTACAAGCGACCATTATAAAATTGTGGGATACATCCGAATCCATCCCTACTCCTTTTTCGTTTTGTTCACATAGTTCAGGGCATCGCTAAATGATGCTGGGCGTAGTCCTTTCCTCTCCGTACCTGTTGTTGGTTATATCCGCAACCCACACGGCCTTCCTGACAAAAGTCGCATCTGCGGCCGGGTAATGAACCGTAAAGGGTTTCAGTCCATAATGTAAAAAAAAAAATGATTTTGTGCTATAAATTGCGAGGTATGAAATTCAGTTCATAAATGATTCAAATTCAAGGAAAACATTTTGATTTAATTGTTTACATTATAGAATTTTTACATCGAAATACTCAAGTAAATGAACAATAATAAAATCATTAAACACGAGGAAGGAATACTTTAAAATAAAAAAAAACCTGGGAAAGGTCTAAGACTATCAGTATATCTTTAAAACAAGTCCTCATTAACTAATAAAGAAAATGGTAATTCTTTGATATCACAAATAAGGTAAACACTGGCAGCCACATTATATTCAGTCATATTTGTATCATAATATGCTCAATTCAGGCAACGCAGTGATGCAACACGCCATTTCACAAAGTACCTTCCATGCCAGGATATGGTACTAAACTCATTATAAACTTTCCAAATGTTGCCTTGGCCTACATTGTCACATCGGTATCCGAAAAATGGCAGTAGTACTATTTCAACACATCCCATCGGTAGCCAAAAAGGGACTGCTTACATAGTATACGATACCACTGCAAGTCACATCGCTAGCCAAAAAGTGCCTGCCTACGTTACCATACCTTGGCAAGTCACATCGGTATCCGAAAAGTGGCAGTAGTACTTTATGTACATCGGTATCCGAAAAGCTTAAGAAATAGATATGGAAGCCCGAATAAGGAAGTAGATGTTTGGACAAGTTACTTATAATTACAATAAAGAACTATCAGTGATTTCTATAAAATTACAAGTTGTGTGGATTTGGGAGGCCTCTGTGCTGTTTGTAAATACTGTATGAATGAGCGAGTGAATGCAAATTGTAAATATAGTACGAATGAGTACATTTATTACAATTACTTATTTCCTAATAAGGCAGATTGTAATTTTAACACAATAAAGAAGTTTCAATCAAAATATGTGTTTAATTTGATTCCAGTGCTCTGTAAAATGCAATCATTTTCAGTGATAATCTGAAATTATTTCAGGGCTAATTACAATTGGATAAATTAAAAACCATTTAGCTTGTAACCATTAATTTTGACCGATTACACTAATTGTTTATTGATCGTTATTAAATATTTACCTAAACCATCTAAATTTACTATTCAACAAAAGTGTTTCCACAAAATTTAGCTTTTACTTTCGATCCCTAGAGTGATCATTCCAATCTCGAGTCAAATTGAAAACAAAAACGCTCACCGTTTTGAAGAGATGTGCCCAATGGGTTGGTTCTGCTCACGCTGACCTTCGTGTGGTCTTCGTTCGTCATCCCTTCTCGCTCGGTGTCCTGTCTTCTCCTCGCATTTGAGGTGTGTCCATTCCGTCAGCACGTGTAACACACGACATCCATAGTCCTAGGAGTCGTATGGCGGAACAGCTCCCTTAGAATAGCAGGCGGTATCCGACTTGTAAGAGCGCTGTGATCCGGGGTTGATCGGTAGTAGTGTGTTCTATCCGTCAAGTTCTTTAAATCCGTATCAGCTGCTCTTTTATAAAAAAATAACACAAAGTTCCGTTTGTCTCTACTATTATTATCTGCTGTGTGCGCCAGCTTTCGTAAACGCTCGGCAGTTTGAGCCAAATGGCCCAATATTAGGGAGACAGCTATCTGTTCATGGGAGAGCCAGTTACAATTGGCACCAAATTGGTTTATCACCCTCGAAGAGAATGTCAAATAATTTTCGTTTCTGCACCTAGGCTGGGATAATAAAATTTGATTGAATTTGAACTTACCGGTGGGTGTTTCCACTGAGGCCGAGTAGTAAATGATGCTGCCTCATCCTTCAATGAATGGCTAAAAGCGGCTACGAGAGGTCCTCCCTGGTATTCTTCTTCTCCAAAGCAGCACTTGACCATGTTGCACCAGGATTTCGGGTCCACTCCTTTAGGATTGAATTCTAGGAGTTTTTATGTCTGGTTGTTTTCACTTACCTATGTTTGCCAATTGTCTAATTAGTGACTACCTAAACCAATTCTGAGTTTCTATCCGTCGGCTTTGAGTTTCCATCATATTAATCCATGGGTGGCTCTAGAGAAGACTGCTGTTCTTGATCAGGTGTGATGTAGTTCAATCCACTTCTGATCAGCTATCAGAGATAGCCGTTTTTGGAGCCATAATGGAAAACGCAAGATTTAAATAACTGGTCTAATGAACTGTACAACAGAGTACGTGAGGAAGGAAGCGGGCTCTCTCGATACTTCGAGCTGTACTGTACAAAGTGATCTAAGTACAACTACAACCATTAATTGGCCATTTAACCATGGACCATGTGTGCAACTTAACGGAGAGCTTAGATTCGTACACTCTTAAGAGAATGAAAGAAGTATTTAATGAAGGATACGCCTAATATATAGTTTACTTACATACACATTAGTACATTGCAAATGGACAAACACAGAAGTAAGGAAAATTAATCTTTAATATAATAAATAAAATTGCATATTATTATTATTATTATTATTTGTTCCGGCATTTGTGCACCGCGGCCTCAGTGAGACCTATTGTGCGCCGTCCATGTCCCTGTCCTATATATGTGACAGGCCCACGGCCTTTGCAAATCTGAGGATACTGAGTGGATCGATCAGTTCACATAGTTTGGGGTCTACAATGCGATCACTACCAAAGTGAAGGTATCGCCTTCTAGCTAGGTTATCACAGTCACATATTATATGACGTGCCGTTTCTCCCTCTTTCTTGCAGAATCTGCAGATTGGTGATCCCACTATCCCCAAATTAAAGAGGTGTTTGTTTAACCGACAGTGACCTGTATAGAGTCCTGTCACACTTTTGAGTGTCCACCTGTCCATTGATAGAAGTACTGAGCTTCTTTTCTTACAGGGTCCATCAAGAAACAGTTTCGAGTGAAAAAAAAATTGCATAAATTGGGAGTAAAACTCCAAATAGAGAACAAAACTTAGTAGGATATTTTGGAAGAATTTCGATAAAAGCCACGGGTCCCTCCAGCAAATAAATGCATACATTTTCTGTTTTTCTAAGCTTAGCCATTCTCATGACGAAAAAAAATAAGGTAGGATACAAATATTGATTAATGGAACGAAAACAAAAACATTACCTTTACATCACACCTGGTGAGTATGTTTAATGTTTAATACTTTTACCGAGGATTACGTACCATTAGTGAAGGTCAGTAATATAATACCATTATAATCAGAAGCTATGATGTACAGAAAATGTCTGTTTTGTTATTTTCTGGCTATTGCAAATTGTAATTTACCTTTTATTTTTTTTTAATCCTGAGGATACTTTAGCTTAGTAGCAGGAAACCACAACCATTAAATGAATAAATTTACTGGAGAGACCTAAACTTTTTATTGGAATTCTTACAAAATATCCTAGTAGTGAATAAAAAAATATATCTTCTTGATATTCATTGGATTAAAAAATGTTTTATTATTTACGTATTTAAAAGCTTATATCAGTTTTAATTTCAATTGAAAATTATTATAAATGAAATAGATATAAGATATTTACAGCGTTGTCTTCACTGGCTGTCTTCATACTTTTGGTCAATAATGTGTATACTTAATTTGCTAGATCACTGGTGGTCTCCTTGCCTTCACTGATTTGGTTGCCTTAAAGTTCTGTGTCGGTAAAATTCAAATATTATTACTGGTATATTAATGGAACCCAACCAATTAGAATTTTGATATATCTACGATATTGACATACACTTTTGATCATTATTTCAATAATATTACACTTCTTTCTCCTTATTTAACAATTATAATCCCTTGAGTTTTAAATCCGTGCAACGGCCCTCTTTTTCATCTGAATAAGAACTAATATCTTTCCCCATGGCTTACTACCAACTTACTCATAATTTAACAAGGCAAAAATCTGATAACAAAGCCAAGTAGTCTAGACCATAAAGTTCTGTCTAATGCCACAGCCTCTTAAATTGTTTTCATATATAATACGCCATCATAAATAACATTAATATATATTTAATATGAATAAAAAATATCACTACAATAGATATATTTATGTAAACAGATGAATACCTGAACTCCATGTTTAAATTTATCATGAACAAATCTACCCGATGTATGAGATAAATAGCTCTCTTGAGTATCTTATTCCTGGTGACAATTAATGCTACGAAGATAAGTGAAGACACGAGTATAAGAAATGATTCCAACAAGTCATAGAACTCTTCCGACGGATCGAAGAAGTTGTAAAAACTGAAATAAATCAGTAAACCTAAGAGAGTTATTGTGTGTGAAAGACGGATGAAAGAGAGCTTAAAAATTTCATCTACAAAAGGATGAATGCCCAAGAACCCAGCTTGAAAAAAAATAGGTTTAAGATAGTCGTGGATGTTTTTTTTCTGAAGCTGGAAAGTACAAATCACTTTACCATTTTTATGTCTTATTAAATTCTTAAAAAAGTTGTACGGTTTCTTTTCATACGAATTAAGCATGTTAAAAATGTTTAAATAACATTACGAATGGTTCGAATTTACTGTTAGATTGGATAGATTCGGGTTAAATCGGACAATATGGAAACAGCCGATACCAACCAACATTCAATACTCGACTGTGCTTCGAACAAATAGGCCCACACTCCGTGTTCGACCGTGTTTACCTCCGATCACTCAACCCCCAAAAAAATATTACCCGCCCATCCAAGGATCATTTGCCTCGTCTTTTGTACTGATGTTATTTATTGTTTAATTACAGATTTGTAGTATTTTACTACGCAATTTTAACATATTGAGATTGTCTATCGTAATGGTTGCATTCCCATTTGAAGGTAAACCTTTTAATCCTCTAATGTATTTGTTATTTTAAAACGGATTAATGCAATTTATTATAAATCATTGGTGATTTAATTTCTCAGACAATTGAAAGCGTTAGTTCTTAGATTATAAAGCCTTAGTGGAGGTACAATTCCTTCCTTTTATTGTAAATAATATTTGATAGCATAATTTAATACCCACATTTCTCATTCCTCAGATAGGTTTAAAGCTAAGCAGATAGGAATTAGAAAAAAAATTTAATTTTACGATTTATAATTTGGCTTCACTATATAAAAGAACATCAATTTTTCATTGGACCTATTGGGAGTTAAAAATTCGTTTCGGTCGCATTACATTATCATATGTTTGATGACTATCATAAATAACTGTCAATAATAAATGATAAATAGTTCTGAACGTATCTGAGCTACTGAATACAAAGTATTTGTTTCGAGAAAAACTTACTTAAATATTACTGAATACTATTTTCAACTTAACGCCAACAAGTTTCTGTTTCGGTTTACGCAGAAATATTATCTATCAATTCACTATACCCAAGGTATTGGGTGGTTATTTGATAATAAAGTATATTTTACCAAGAGTGTTTGTACGGTTGAAGATTCTTAAATAACAAATTTAGGTATGTTTTTCTAGGTTTCTAAGGTAGTCCCTCTAAGTTTTTCTTCGTATTGACTATACATTAGGTTGACACGAAATGTTATTTGCTTAGTAGGCTAATGGAAGGGTAGCTGTAACATATAGACCCCATATACAGCAATCGATCGCTTTAAAGATAAATGAACACTCCTATTCTGCGACATCAAAATTTCTAATTAAAATCATTACAGAAGAAAATATAGTCAATTATACACAGAAGACATGTTCTTTAAAATTTGAAGGTGTAGAAAAATGGCTGGTTTTATCATCAATGAGGATTTGTTGGCCATTCCACTACTATGAAATAAATTAAAAATATCTTCAGCAAGATGATAAACAACGCATACGACGTATCGAAACTCATTTAAGAAAAGTATGCAAAGAAGGTTACTATAACAGAAACCACAACAGACAAAATATTTCGCTAGACTCAATGAATTTAAGCTGAAGGACACCGTTTCCTTTGGAGTGCATTTGACACCAAATTGTCCATGACAGTCTTATTTGCTTCATCGAGCTAATCCTGTCAAATGTGTAAGCTCAAGTTGCATCTTAGCTGCTCAACATTACTCTCGAAAAGGTAATACAGTTTTAGGTAATCAGACGACGGACACCGCTTATGACTGGTGCGATTATTCACGATATCAGCCTAGATCCTTTTGTCGATTGATCCTGGGTGTACATAATTGGAAACCAGCTGAATCTGGCACATCACGAAGGTTAGCGGATGTCTATAAACCAGGTAAGGGGCAGACTTTCCATTTATTTTTAGGGTTTCATGGATGATTTTAGAATTTTCAGCATTGTGGAACATTTTCTTCTTGAATAAAAAATATCTTATTTATCTTAACGCAAATACGTAAAGAATTTAGTTCAGAACTCTACTGACTATGAAATCGAACTAAACAACGTGGTTTCATTAAAATATCCTTCCTAAATGATGTTATCAATAATAACAATAGCCATGAATCACCGATTTTGTTGGATTTAACACGAGTTGAACGTGACTGGTGACTCTGCAACATCTACTTAAAAAATAATGGAGAAGAATCAGACACTCCTAGCTGTTCAATAACAACCATCGATCCTTTGCTGAGTGGTAAAAATGGTCGACAATTCAACCACGTCGGATGAAGAAAATAGATGCTCATTCAACTGATTTTATTTACATTAATTTATGCCAAGATAATAGAACTAGTCTTATACATTATTTAATGCTATTATTGTATTATCAATTTAAGGGAACAGTTATGTTTGAACCATTGGATATCATAAACTCCGTACATATTTTTCCTTGCATTTGGGGTTGTATTTGTATAATGATGACGATGTAAGTAGTAGCAGAGGCTAACATCTAAAAAAGAATAAAATGCTAAAGTTATTAAATGACCTCTTAACTATGTAGTTATTCAGCAGGTCATAATCATACTCACTGACTGAAATACAGAATTGTTTAGTTTCAAAAACCCACTTGCAGAAATGCTCACTTTAGGCTGTACATGAAAATGTAGGTCAAGCAACTCCTGGTAAAAAAAGACATGAATTCGTTTTTAGTCTCAAAATAATGGGGTAACAAATAATAACTAATCAAAAAAAATAGGACATACGTTATCGTTCTTCATTTCGTCGTCGATAATTAAGTTTGATAAATATCTAGCAAGCTTTTCTGCCTACAAAAGGAAAAAAACAAAATAAACACAGTACATTACGATATCTTACATAATATGCGATAAATATAACAACACAAATTATACATATAAGGTTTAAAACTACATTTACTACAGGAAAGAACCACCATGATTAATATTAATTAATCCGTGAATCTATGTTAATATATCCTGGGCTTGGAGAAACAGGCGAGTAAGTCGATTTAACGTCAAAACGAGATAACTGTTAAAGGTTGGTAGTCTTTGTCGACCTCGTAAAGAAATGGTTATTATTGATTTTGAGTGCATTAGCCTATTTAATAATGACGCAAAAAGAGTTCATTTTGATCAAACACACAATCTCCAGTAATGTCGCTAAGTTGAAAAACGTCAGATCAATCCGATGTCTGCTTCATAAATACAAATTATTAAAAGGAAGGATTCAGAATTTGGACCAGTGTCCAGGGTTGTAATAAACAGTAAAAGGGTTACTGGATTTATCTAGATAGGGTGTAGATGGTGGCTATCTCGCCATTGCCAAATTTATTGTTTTGTCCTTCCTGTTTAATTTTCTGCGAACATTGAGTGTGCATTATTAATACTCTCCAATTTTTTAGTTCGTAACTTTATGTAGACTTACGATGGTGGACTCCAACATTTATCTATGGGCTAACAGAATTTCTTTTATTGTCAGAGATGTTCTTTTTTAAAGAGTTTATTGTATATTATATCAAACTAAGATTTCCCGCATTTCTTACATCCCAATCTATAAACACTCAATCTTTCTCTCAAAGGATCTTTAACGTAAGAAATTGAACTACGTTTAGGAGTTTTTCTAAAAATGTCCCAGCTGTCGTACTCAAGTTTGGTTATTATGGTACCCAGAATTGAAGAGTACGCTATTTCTTAAAGTTAAAAATCAATTTTGGCCCTGCTCTTGAATATAAAAAAAAATAAAACTTTTATTTATGCAACAAACTGTCGACCCCCTAGTTCCGTTGAAACTAAAGACTGGCTTTTCGGAATGGACAACAAATATATTGGAGAAACTAATAAAAGCACAATTAGTATATTACCTTACGTTCCGTTTTCGAACAGACGTCTAAAATCTCCCACATCTCATATAGCCTGGCTGAAACCCAAAAGGTTGACGATATGAAAATGGTAATTTGAGGAGGCAGAGGGTCCAGAAACGATATCAAAGCCATGACCATTGCATTGAGGTTCAAAGTAGTAGTGAGAAATACGCAAGTACAGATAAATAACAGCTGCGGAGAAAACCAATCGCTTATAATTTGACAGACCTCGCACATTTCGAAATGAGCCTCAAGGAAACGGTGGATGACATCTTTATTGCTAGTGTGCACTTGAGCACATTTACTCAACACGGAGAAGTGTCTGTGCACTACCTTCATTAGGGCAGTGTATTGGTGCTGGATGGGGTAGATCACAAAATATGAATAGTACAGGGAAACTATCACGTACGACCCACTGGCTCGTCCAAGGCTCTGCTTGTAGACAATCCAATCGAACACCACCATACAAATTTTAAAGAAAGCCCTCAAAAATATTTCCACGAAGATTTCTTTCCTGTCGTATTTGTACAGGACGCCCATCTTCAGGAGTTTAGAATCGACAGCACGAATTTTGTCCAGGGCCAGCCTCAACTTGAGCCGCTGTCGTATGGTGAAGAAGACGAGGAGAAGGGTGGTAAATATGGCCAGGGCTACGATGGTCATGTACACGATGCCGTTGGCTGTAGTGGTGTACGGTATGCCGAAGGAGTTGTAGCCGTAGAGCCCGCCGGTGGTCACCATGATGGACATCAAGAAGACGGCCAGGACGATCCTCAACCGGGAGGTGCGCATTGCCGCGTCGAAGGGGCTGGAGCCGACGACGCGGCAGTTGGCCAGTACTGGGCTCAGGTAGAAGTACACATCGTTCGTCTTGGATGGTTCCTCCCAGGCGATGGAGGCGCTCTTCAGCGGTGCTTGCTTCATCCTCGTTCTCGTCCTTGTGGGCCAATCCATACTACATATCGCCT
Source organism: Acanthosoma haemorrhoidale (assembly GCA_930367205.1). Lineage (NCBI taxonomy): Eukaryota > Metazoa > Arthropoda > Insecta > Hemiptera > Acanthosomatidae > Acanthosoma > Acanthosoma haemorrhoidale. The sequence goes on from OV884012.1 coordinate 26,191,952, forward strand.
AATCTAAATGGTCTAGTCCAATCGCTCTACTACAGTTCAATATCTGCCGGTTTAATCCTGTTATTTGCAGTCTCTAAATCGTTCCCCCACCTGCTTCCCAAATTTACATGACAACTGCGATCCTCCCTCAATTTTACTATGGCTGTGTGGTAGGTCTGGGGTACAGGATGAAGCGAGTCATGAACTGTTTTGTTAAATTTTTCCATGAAACTCCACGGTGTTAAGGTTAAGGCCGAGTTAAGGTCGCTCTTCCCCTCCTTTACTGCGAAATACATCCTTGGTTCTTTTCTTTTCCAAAGGATTCAGTCTCCTACCTTCCTATGATGTCCTTTTCCACAGTTTTTAACCCCAGTCTACTCTTGGAAAACAACTCCTTTCTCACAGAACAGCGGCATTTAACTGATCTTTTCTTGCTCACACTCCCTCAATATCCCACATGTTTCAACCTTAGGACTTTTAAAACCCTCTAAGTCCAACATTTCCTTATCACTAAGACATGTACTTACTAACCTAGCATTTTTGTATTCAATTTGACTACTTTTACTATCCTATTTTATTATTTTTACTACATATGGTTACTACCATTTATTTTTTTGTTGATTAAACCAGGTATTGACCTGTAACCTTGTAAAAACATGACCAACGGATAATATTATTTTTACCTTTTTTGTTTTTTTAATAAATGGTGCAATACTTTGTAACCTAGTTCGTATTAAAACAAATTCTTGGATGATAATTTTTAATTTGAGGTATACTCCTATACGTGATGTATTGTTTTATTTTTTGTTGGCCAGAGTTGTATTTATTTATTTTGTGCACTGTTGTTATTCATAGAGGACAAGGTTCCAGAATAAAGATTTTTTTTCTATTATATAAGGTACATACTCCAACACTTGCCGTGCATAGTGCACCGGTTTTAAATAAAATCACATTACTGAAAATTTTACTTGATTTCCTTAGTTATAATAAATCTTTGGCAATTAACTTTCCTATACCTGCAGAACAGCATTTTCAAAACAAAACTAGTTGAGACAAAAGTTTTAGTGGTTTCACAATGTTCTCATGAAAAAATATAAAGTAAAACATTATAATCATTAATAATTCTATGATTCAATGGTTAAAAAATAGCTAATCTATGCTCCAGAGACTTTTTTTGATTATTTTCAAACATTCTTAGCAGGTCGTTGTGGAATTATCCTTCACTCTAGAAAGAATGGGGCTGGTAACAAAAGCAGCTAAAACTGACCGACTGCTCAACATGCAAAGACAGGAGAATGCTCTATATTTGGCTCATAACAGTTTGAGAAGGTAAACCAATTTAAATTACACCAAGTAAATTAAGATAGTATTATTATTTGATATTATTAAATTTACTGTACATACATTCATATCTGTGTGACTATCACAAATAAATAAAGCTTGCAGGACATGAATGCAGATGTCATCTGAGGATTAGGCACACACATTGTAGGGACTTTTGAAGAATTATTTATTTAGAAGACTCAAAAACCTGAGTTTTCATTAATTGCAACTCTTGTATTGTCTACATAACTCAAAACCATTGTTTTAGTATATTTGAGATTGTCTATAAATAATTTTTTTTTTTTTTTTTTTTTTTTTTTTTTTTTTTTTTTTTTTTTTTTTTCTTAGCTCTCAAACTTATAAAATAGGATGTGGGAAAAATAAAGGAAAATTATTTTGGGCTAATGAGTGCCTTTCACTAAGGGGAGTCCCCCATTTGAAGGGTGTATGAGAAGGATATAGGGTGTGGGATGCCTGAAGGAGGCGGGTGGATTCGGGAAGGTAGTGAGAGTCTACCGAGGGTGTATAAATAAAAACAAACTAACCTATAAATAAAAACAAAATATAATTATTTTTAATTTGTGAAAAAAAATATATTTCAATGGGTAAGTGGAATGGACAAAAATGTTAAATATACACAATAAACAGTTTCTTTAGCTGAAAATACAATTACAATCAGCGTACAATAATTTAAAAATAATATAGATCACAGCTAGGCACAGCATTGGTATTATTCCATTACACATGTTTTAAATCTGCATTTGTGTCTGCAAATATTTTTTTAATCACAGCATTAAACAGAAAAATAATTTTAGGTAAAGAGATGACAATGAAGAGTGTACTATTAGAGGCTGAATAAATATAAAATTAAAAGCTATAAATTTAGAAAACAAAATAACTATATAAATATCTCTTTTTATGAACTTCTTGTTATAACAAAACTAAAAGCACCTGAAGGAAAAAAAAACTGTTAAAATGTTTTATCTATATTACAAATAGTAATATTTTCCCAAAATTTGTGGACCCACTAACCAACCATATTATAACTAGCAATATAAATAATTTGTAGAAAACTAAAAAACAACTGTCTTCAGGGTATTTTCAATTTAACTTGAGATTATACCTATTGACAGTTCAATTGTTCAGTAGATAAATAATATTGTTCCAAAAATTGGTAAAGCATGAAGTTTGAGAGATGAACTTACTGTGATATAATTGTAACGTATAAGCATAACATGATATTTTAACAAATAAAAAATTACTAATATTTAAAATAAGTAACTATAATAAACTTTCAGGTTATCAATTAACAAGCATAGTTAAAATAGTCAACACTCACACTTTAAATATGAGTATAAAATAACAGAAGGTTAACTTAAAACTAATTTAGAACTAAAAATAAGTGATTCTGCTATCAAAGATTATACATGTAATGTACACATAACATACACACAGGCAAGTAGATGCCCACATCTGTAAAATGAAATAAATTACGTTCTCAATCAATTATGAGCCATTTCTCCTTAACAGTTTGAATTTCTTTAGCTTGAATAGGATGCCTCAAGCGAAGTTTGACTTCCAATTTCCCACCAACTTTCTTTCTCCCATCCATTATCTGAAAAAGTTAAAATTAAAAAAAAATCATCTAATTTATCTAAGCAATTAATAATTAATGAATTTATTATTAGTGTGTTTTTAGTGAATAATGTGGTTTGTTAGTAAAAACATCAAGCTTTAATCTGTATTCTCTTACCTGAAAATTGAAAGTGAAAAATCAAAAGTCAAAAATTATATTGCAGAACAGTGAAAATAACAACAGATCATCAAAAATACTTTTCACCCAATCAAAATGAAGCAAAACAAACAAGAATAGCTCACAATCTTTATTGATAACTGGCATAGTTAATAACAAAGTTATCATGATGAGTAATGTTGCACTTTCTTCAAAATTCAAGTCCATGGATCAAAGCAATAAATTCAATATTAGGCAATTAAGTGGAGACTTGGTGACCTCCAGATCTTAAATGGATTAAAGAATGTTCATCAAATATTTCTTGGCATCACCACAATATTCCCATGTTAATATTTTTATTATTGAAACATTTGGTCTTCTACTAATCTACTTAAGAACATTAAAGCACCCCTTTGATTAAATTATAAATGTTTTAAAATCTATCTATTTACTTCACATTTAGGCTAGTATAATTGTGGAATATAGATGTTTCTGGTTAGAATAGATAGATGTAGTAAGAAAGGTACTATGATGTTTGTTAAAACACTTACTTGAACACAAGAATGGGTTCGAATTACATAAATAAATATTAATTGCCTACTAAAGAAGGTGCCAAAAAAGCCAAAAGGAGGTCATTCTCAATATTAATTGTATAATTTAAACAATTCATAAACACAAACCCCTAACAACACATCAAAGAGGAACGAGCCACTCTGAGTGCAATTTTGTGAAGCCATCACAGGAAAGGTATGGACAAAATTGCACTCAGAGTGACTCGTTCCTCTTTTCATTCACACTTTCACCAAGCTATCTTTAGTTTATAAAGTAATTCTGTACTGTAAATGCACAGTCATCTTTTACTTCAAAGACCAATTAACAAGTTTTAAAGCAAACTGGGACAAATGACTGTGCTCTCTGGTAAATTCCAGTTCTCTTGAAGGGGAGAACGCAATTAATCCTTGTTTATCGAGTCTTTTTAGGGAAATTTTTATTTCTGAAATCAGATCACTTTAAAATGTTATATACCGGCTTTGTATGATTTTAAATCTTACGCAGTAGTCACTTCAAAGTAGTATGGAAGGAACATGTACACACTGAGTCAGCTGAAACCAGTGCCTACCTTGGGTAAGCCCCAATTTTTATTAATTATCCTATTTATTGAAAATATTATGCATATATATAAATCATAAAATCAAAACAACTGTAAATAATGTACCAATAAATGTTAAATTATCCAGTAAGAATATTTTAATGAATTGTTATAGAATAGGTGAAGGTTTTAGCCTGTTAGTGTGAGTAAATTATTAAACAAAACAGTAGTACAGATTAATATATTAACAAGAATAAATAACAGTTACTCACATCGAAAGAATCATGTATAGTGCATTTTGTTTCCAAAGGCTGCAGTTTGACATTTACATTGCCAACCAGAGTATCACTCCTTAAAAAACCACTAGAATAGAAAACAAAACGTAATGTGATAAAAAACGAAATGTGATAAAAAACCGAAATGTGACAAATTTATTCAGAATAGATGAGATGAGATGAAATGAACAGATGAAGAGATATATAATTTTTTAGAACAGAAAATATTAGAATAAATAAATAAACCGAAAACTAATAGTAAAGAAGGTAAAAACAAAGTTTAAATCAAGTAAAAATTAAAAATAGATGACTGTTACAATTAAACAACAAACAAATATAAATAATAAATAGTAATATGTATAAATTAATAAAAACTTAAATAATAATAATTTAAAAAAAAATACTCATTGCTTATTGGGAGTACAATCCCTAAGAGACTCATAATTAATATAGATTAGACAAAAACTTATTAGAGAGTACACACTAAGATACTTAATAAATAAAAAGAAGACTAGCTATTACAAATAGTAGATCACTAAAATAAATCACAGGGGTCGTAATGTATTAAAAAATGACAACAATCACGAATAGTTCTCCATATCTAATTCACATGATGAGCTGTTTTACCTTTTCTCACATAAAGTAAGCACATACATACTGTATAACTGGTCCAGCTTTTCCTCTTTTTTCCTACTCCATAATGGCTTGTTTCAACTCGACGTATAATGACGCAGTCACATCTCATCATCATCATTGGTCATTTGGCTTTGAATAAACAAGTCCCTCTCTTTCTACCAGCACAGATTTGTGAGCAATCATATTTTTCTAAGCAGCCTTCAACGTAGTTCTGCTCACAGGCAAGATGTAGGGCCAACCTCAGAGACATGTGACCTCACAGACACCTCAACTTGTTATTAATGATGGTTTCAGCAACACTTAATCCCATTTTCAATACAATGCCCACCTCATTAAAATGCTGTCACCCTCAATCATCTAATTGATATAATAAACAAAAAATAAATAGTACCAATAAATAGTCCACATAAAAATAAAATTTTCACAAGATAATAAATAAATTCAAATAGTTATAAACTACAAAAATTGTGCAGAAAAGCTTGGTTTAAATCAAACCAGTGTACAACTACAAACAACAAAGGATAGTCAGAGACCTAAAAAAACCGAGAGTTGCCCTTTCACCACCAAGAGACAAAAATAATTATTAGACTACGTTTTTAGAAGAAATAAAACATTAGGTATTACAAATGCCAAATGACTTCATCTTAGATGGAGTGAGTCAAAATTAAACAAGAACTGGCAAATAACATCACATGAAATGTAAAGAAGTCCTACCTGGAATTTTCATTCTGGGTTGAAAGGCAACAATAACCACAAAGACGACTCAAAAATGATCTGCAACAATTACCATAATTTCTAATGGGAAATGAAGACAACAAAAAAAGTCATAATTTCCAAAGATAATCCATCCACCAAAGTTAATGACATAAAAGTTAAATTGAAAAATTGAGCTGATAGAAAATTTAACAAAATGAAGCTAGCAAAGAATTTACAAAACACAGGAGAAAAACAAAAAAAAAACACCAGGTTAGAACATGAGTTTTAATTACAAATACTATAGAAAATTAACTTAATATATTTTTGGGGAGGTCATTTTTTCTAAAACATAATCAATTGTAATTATAAATATTAATTTGAATAAGGGGTTAAAATAATTTTGAGCGTTTATATTTAAAATTTAAAGAGTACATTTAGAGAATAAAGTGAGGAGTCCTAGTTGTTTGGTTTGGCTGTGTCACCTCCTCAGGTAAAGCCAGGACAATACAATCAGTCACTCTGTGGAGAGGGGAGAGGAAGGAAGGCAAGCAATCCAATCATCAGGAGGGTAGGATAGAGAAGAAACCTGTTTCGTGCCCAGCACCTGACTTTCAATGTTACAGCAGTCTATGTTAAGTTATAACAAACAATTAGAAAATATATATTAACAAAACATTTTAGATTAACAGGGTATTATAAGTTGAATTATTTTTAGGGGATTCATATTATTACTGTACCTTATTATTAAGCTTTGGGTATTAGGTGACATTTTGAGCTTTGAAAAGCCTGAACCTGAAGGAAAGTAAATTCATTCATTTCAATAAAACATACTCTTAATTATTAGGGGGTCTGGAAAGTATTGTCTTTTTTTACATTAAATTCAAACAGATAAATTTTTAATAAGTTTTTGTTTGTGATCAATGATGTAATCACCCTTGTTATCAACAACCTTTAGCCATGTTGTGTGCTTCAATGCCGGATCAATAAAAATCAATTGGTTTTAGAGCAAAATATCTGGAGATGGCATTTTGTTCATCATCCAAATTTTCAAATATTTTGCCACTTAGAAACTTTAGTAGCAGTCGGAATAAATGGAAATCCGATGGCACAATATCGAGCGAGTATGGTGGGTGAAGCAATACCTCCCACCACAACTTCTTTTCTGTTGACAATCGCTGAGCACTTTTCAATTAAAGATTGATTTACTCAATCTAATTTATCACAGTTATGGTCTACATTCACAGTTTGTCCAGGTTTCAGCACTTCATAATGAAAGGCCCTACAATTACTCCACCAAACATCACCCATACTCACCCAATATTACACCATCGGATTTCCATTTATTCCGATCGCTACAACATTTTCTAAGTGGCAAAAAATTTGAAAATTTAGATGATGTCCAAAATGATCTATCTCCAGATATTTTGCTCAGAAACCAATTGATTTTTATTGATCCGGAATTGAACATTTGCACACTAGATGGCAAAGGTTGTTGATAATGAGCGTGATTACATCACTGATTAAAAACAAAAACTTGTCAAAAATTTATCTATTTGAATTTAATGTAGAAAAACGACATTACTTTCTGGTCTCCCAATTATAATGTAAATACATATATTTGTTTATAAATCGTAACAATTATTAGTTTTCATATGTAATCCCACTGTTTTAATAATTATTTACTTAAGAATAAAGACAATGCCTGGGCTGGGATTCAAACCTGGAACCACCTCTTTAAAATATGAAGAGTAAATTTAGAGAATAAATTATCCAGTCAGGTCCTTCTATTTTGAAAAGATTAGGTGTTAGGCCGTCATTTGACATGGGATGGCCAAGTGCGAAGGGAAAACCATCCCTAGAACTCTATTTTTTTCCTCAGAAAATAATTATGATTCTTGTGTATTGTAATTGTATTTTTTTTTTATTGTAGCCCTTAATTTCAGTAAGTATGTTTGTTGATCATAAATAATGTTGCCTGTAAACATAAATTTTAATAGTTTATTCATTGTTAGCCATGAGTACATAAATGAGTTGAAAAGTTTGTTGGGATTTCAGCTCGAGTTGATGAAAAAGAGTTGTTAGGTTTTAATAAAATTTATTCATGGACAATGTTTTAAGACCTTCTACTAAATATGATGTATCCTGAACTATTTACTCAGTCAGCCAACTTGCCAAAAAACAAATTACTACCTAATCAGCCAATTTCTCACTTTGTCTCGCCTCTCTTTCCACACAAAAAAACAAAAACTGGTCATCAACATCTTATCCACCAACCATAACCCAATCAACTCACTTATCCGAAGATTTTATCACCTTTTACCAAACCTTAACTTAAATCTATTCATACCATCAACAACGAATTGGTCTAAAAACAAACGATAAAAAATAAAAACTTTTTTCCAAATTCAAAGATCCCATCTAACCAATATACATGAAATTCCTTCTCAAAACTGCATTTAAACCTATATTGGTGAAACTAAGGAAATTCATAAATGGTTCGACTTGGCACAAACAAGATATAATCAACAACAAAATTGGCTATTCTATGCTTTCATAACATTCCCTGACTCACAACGATAAAGTTGATTTCTCGTTACCCATTAATAAACAATCAAATCACCTTTGTAAATAGTAAATAGACCTTTGTCAGAAACACTATCCATCAGTTAAGTGCTCAGTTCCATCAATTACAAAACTTAGCAACTGATTTCCAACACATATGCTCAACTATTACAATTACTTGAATAACATTGTTGGCCACACAAAATAGAAAAAAAGAAATTTTAACATGATTTGAAGTATAATCACGCAACCCTTTTTTTTTTGTCTTCTTTCGCTAGCCTTTTTTTTCACCCAAAGCGGTTGGCTTTGCTTCCATATCACAACTTCCCCAGTTCACCTAAATTTTGTAAACAGTTGATATGTACATAACAGTCTACCTATCTTCAAAATTGTAACAAACAACAATATACTCTTATTCCTCTCCCACCCTATTTAAAAAATATTTTTATTATTTAAAAAAAAAACCCTTTTGTTACAATTAGCTGTATTGATCATAACATCTTAATCGATTCCCCATTGGTAGATATTACCACCATTATATTGAATACATATTTTATAAAAAACTTATAGACTTTGTTTTACATTGTATCATATATTTTATTGTATCCATGTCTGTAACATATACCTGTTTCATCTATTATCTGTATATCATTGTAATTCAAACCTATCAACTGTTATCTATATCTATTCATTAGCTACCCACACTGCAGTAATATTCATCTTCTTTTTGTTTGGAATTCTTTACCATGTAACTATTGTCACCAATTCTTACCAATCATGGATAATACTATTCTAATATTTGCTTGATGCATTAATAATAATAATATTTTAATTATATATTTTTTATATAATTTTAATAAACTTTATATTTAATAACTTTTACGTTAATTCAGGGTTCTGTTAATAATTTATCAGGAAACTTCTGGCAATGGAATATTGGTTTCATTTACACACATTAAGATATAAAAATTGATATACAAATAATAAATTACGTACGTACTAAAAATTACTGTTAAGATTAAAATTACGTAGTATACTGGCCAGTGTATCTTTGTGTTGATCTTCGTGTGGTTCGCGGATCAGCATGCTTGTTCTAATCGTCTTACTAGCGCGTCCTTTTTCTTCATGCCGAGTGAAAGTGAAAGTCTCTTCTGATGAACCACGAGGCGCCTTAGCGTGGGTTGGTGGCTACAGGTAGCCAGGGGCTTCCTTCTCTGCCTGCCTTCTGAAGAACGAATGTGGGCTCCTGACGAAAGAATGAGAGCTTTTCCTTGTCCTGCGGATCTTTATATTACCTACCACTGCCTTCTTGACTCTTCATCTCTTTGGTTGTTCGGATATTTATTACTTTGCTTAAATTAGAAGTTTATATAATAAATGGTTATATTAAATATATTATTTTTATTTCAATTATTAATAATTAATATGACGACAGTAAAAACGTTCATACTTTCAAAAATGAATCACGGATCGTTATTCAATGCTCGCTAATTTCGAGTTTATTTAAACAAACACTATTAAAAATCATCATTTTAAAATATCACAACATTCGGGTCTACTCCGATTTAAAAAAATTTTGAGCTTGTCTAAAAAATTTTTGTTTGCTTTACTATTGATCTTAGATTTACTTGTTCATCATATTAATTATTTGTATTTTCTTATAACTAAATTACAATACCAAAATGTATGTCACCAAAATTTTACATGTACTATACAGAGATTTTAACATTCAATTATTACAATAATTTTTCATTTTCAAGTCTTTACCTTGCTTGATTGAGATTATTTTCATAATAAGATTTCTAAATTAAATTTAATTCTCTAGTCTTTAGATTTAGACTTTCACATTTTCAACTTTGATTGTATAGTTAAACATTTTAATACAATATAATAAACTTAAATTTCCAAATTCTTACATGGGTGATTGATGTTATCTTATAATAAATTATTTTCAATTGATTTTACTTTTAAGCTTTTCAATGTCTTTTACCATATTTTCAAATTTTATTTCACAACTAAACATTTTAACACTTTAATACTCTATGATAAGCTTTAATTCCAAATTTTTACATGGGCCTGATTGCTGTTATATTAAATTATTCCAATTGATTTTAATTTTCTAGTTTTTCTATATCTTTTACCATAATTTCAACTTTGCTTTTACACTATAATAAACTTTAATTTCTAAACTTTACACGTGCCTAATTGCCATTTTTTAATAATAGTTTTTTGTATTAATTTTTAATTTTTTATTTTATTTATTATTTTTTAATTACTTTTATATTTATCCGATTACCATTATTTCGTAATAATAAAGTATAGCTGTTTTTTCCTTTTCTTTTTAAAATTATACTCTACAGCCCAAAAAGTATCCCTGAAGTTATTTTTAAAGTCCTTCCTTCTATTTATTTTCACGTTATTTTCACTAAACTCGCCAAGGGGAATTTCACTAAAATTATATACAATTTTAAATTCTACTTTCTTCTTATTTAAACTTTTAACCATTTTACTTTTAATTTTATTTCTAGTTACTACTGGGTCTAAAAATTTTAATTGCTGACTCTCTAAATTATCATGAGTGTTAATTATTTGTCTTTCATCAGGATCAATTACCGGTTTATTATTTATGCATGTTAATTGTTTCTCGAATTTAACTTCCATTTTTAAAGGATGTACTTTTTTATCCATTTCTATATTAGAATCTTTGAAAAAATTTCGTTTATTTTCTTTTTTATAGTCAAATTTTTCATTATTTTCATTATTATGTGTATCTAAATTATTTTTAATTAATTTTTGTTCATAATATACGACTTTATTTTCGGTTTCTATTTTATCTTCTTTAAAATCATTCATCTGATTTCCTATTTCCGGTTTTAAGTTTGTTTCTAAAGGATATATTTTTTCCTCAAGGTTTATATTAAATTCTTTAAAAGAGTTTTGTAATTTTTGTTCAAAGCTATCGAATCCTTCTTCAAATTTTTCGAATTGTTTATTATTATTCTCGGCTAATTTATCGATTTTATCAGATAATTTTTTACTTTCTTCGCCATTTCGTTTAGTTTCTTCATATATTAATCTCATCATCTTTTCCATCCTACTTTCCACGCGACTCGATTCATTTACGCTTTCCATGACTGAATTTTAACGATATAAATCCCTACCACAAACACAATTTTTAACACTTTTTGACCTAACCTTTATATCAAATTTAAACAATTTTCGTGACACACTTTATCCAATCAATCCTTTAACCAGATTTCCTAAATTAACATTTCCTTGTTCGCGGGCGCCAAATATTCTAATATTTGCTTGATGCATTAATAATAATAATATTTTAATTATATATTTTTTATATAATTTTAATAAACTTTATATTTAATAACTTTTACGTTAATTCAGGGTTCTGTTAATAATTTATCAGGAAACTTCTGGCAATGGAATATTGGTTTCATTTACACACATTAAGATATAAAAATTGATATACAAATAATAAATTACGTACGTACTAAAAATTACTGTTAAGATTAAAATTACGTAGTATACTGGCCAGTGTATCTTTGTGTTGATCTTCGTGTGGTTCGCGGATCAGCATGCTTGTTCTAATCGTCTTACTAGCGCGTCCTTTTTCTTCATGCCGAGTGAAAGTGAAAGTCTCTTCTGATGAACCACGAGGCGCCTTAGCGTGGGTTGGTGGCTACAGGTAGCCAGGGGCTTCCTTCTCTGCCTGCCTTCTGAAGAACGAATGTGGGCTCCTGACGAAAGAATGAGAGCTTTTCCTTGTCCTGCGGATCTTTATATTACCTACCACTGCCTTCTTGACTCTTCATCTCTTTGGTTGTTCGGATATTTATTACTTTGCTTAAATTAGAAGTTTATATAATAAATGGTTATATTAAATATATTATTTTTATTTCAATTATTAATAATTAATATGACGACAGTAAAAACGTTCATACTTTCAAAAATGAATCACGGATCGTTATTCAATGCTCGCTAATTTCGAGTTTATTTAAACAAACACTATTAAAAATCATCATTTTAAAATATCACAACAATACCTACATTCTTTTCTTGTTATCAAGACCTGTTCCAGACATGCAAAATATGTCGAAACGTTTTCCACGAATAAACTTGACCTAACAACTCTTTTTCATTGACCCGAGCCGATCGCCCAACAAATGGGCCCCTGAATGGGGTCATTCAGAAACTTTAATCTATTGCAACATTAGTTTGGCTTAGTTTAGCTTTCTTCAGCACAGACCAGCACCTTCAGATGTCAAAAAACTTGAGACAAACATTCAATTGTTACACAATGAACAAATAACCTTTGTACAATTGAACAAATTAAAAACTCATATCAAGTTTGTGAGACTATTGTGACAATCATTACCAGAAGATGAATACAAAGGTGACAAATGAATGGCCTTCAGTATGAAAAAAAATTAAAGAATACAAGCAAAATTACAAGCTAAACTTTTGGCAAGAAAATGGTAGTTGTAATTGTTATTTAAATAATCACAAGTATTTTTAATTACCCTTTGGACCACACTTCCAGCTTTAGAGAGTGCCTTTTAAAAACTCGTTGGCAAGCCCTGTTAGTTCTCAGGAAAGGTATCGTAAATGTCGTCGAATATTCTGGATTATTTGTATTATAAACCGTTGAAGTCTTATCTCTTTTAGGATCTTCCTAAAATCAAAACTAATTAATTAACAAATTAATGTATGTATTTGTTAATAATCTTTGATCGATAATCAAACAAATGAGACTTACAGCAGGAAACGGGAATTCGTATCGAACATAAGTGTCAATTTCATTAGGATTGGGTACATTATAATTTACTCCTTGAATGATACTCAGCTGCAGATCATTATCATTTAGATCTGTGTTAGCTCTGTAAGCAGCAAGATATTTCATAATTATGTTTGTTAGGGAAAAATTAGTTAAAAGGTTAAACATTAATGGAAATGAATATACTTGACGATTCCAAATGTCCTCATTTCATAATGGAACCTAGGCACTGGATCATCCCTTTCATGAAGAATAATCACTCTGTCTAGATCTTTTTTAGTATCCACAGCAAATTGTTCAAACATGTTGTAATTAGCTACATCGCCTAAGGTTTTGTAGTGCTGTTTCGTTTCAATGCTCATCTAAAAATTAATAAAATACTTGTATAGTGAGATTATTAAAACAAAGGTATTCTAAGCTAATGTTTTTGACTGCGTTACAAAATCTATATTGAGCTTTTGAAATGAAACTAACCATGGATTTAAAAGTCTGAAATTTTTTTTTTTTACAGCTATAAGGCTTTGTGGCCCTGAAGATGACTGAAAACATTAGCTATGTGATAATAGAAATTACATTGACAATACATTTATTTCATTAAAAAAATAACTCACAACCTAGATCAAACCACTGTAATTTTGTAAGATTGTCGAATTATTTTTGTTACTAATAAATAGAATGCTGAAACAGCATGTCTATCAGGGCCCAAAAATCTCTTATACTGTCTTATAAGTATATGTCTTAACAAGACATAGACTGGGCAGTTTTCTTGATTTGACAATGTCCATGTCAATAATAAGCTTTGAATATCTCTTGGTTTCCCTCAAGAACCAGTGTAACACAGCCAATATTTTACCCCTGCCCATACTGCTATAAAATCTTTCAGAAATTTTCATTCATCAGTCATTAATTTTAGTTATTCATAGTGAGCTAATAATGAGTTTAATGCATCACGAATTTATTTGCTAAAATATAATTCAGAAATAAGTACCTCAAGCAAGCGCTTTAGATCTGATTTTAGTTGATCATAAATTTCAGAATTGGTCCCAGGGAGGCAATCATTTATGTTTACCACTTCAAAATTCTCATTTAATTTGTCCTGTGGAGCTACAGGGATCTGAAAATATAATTAAACTATTAATATTAAACACAGTATAATCTTGATAGCCTGATATATATGGAGACATAGATTAATACGAATGAGTTTAATGAAAACATTAAATTTATTCTGGGGCAATAATTCCTAAACAAATAACCTGAATAAAATACAAATCATAAGCTGCTAACAATGTTTGGATATAACAGAAAGCAATATAGATAAAATAGAATTTAAGATCAATACAGTATTGTAAACTATGCAAATCACGTGTGATGCATCACACAATTAAACATTAATATAATTAAACGTTTTGTAATTATAGTCCTCTAAAGTCCCTACCCATATTTCAGAATATTAATCGGAATTTATGGATCATTAATTTAATACTTTACTCAATATGATAAGAAAGTATTTATTTATTTTTTAATTACAACTAATTAATGACCCTTCATTATTTTTCAAAGAGGAACTTTTATTTTTAGCATCCATGCAACATCAAGTAAAATTACAATGCAAAATATCACAAGTAAAAAAACGAAACACTGTTTCTGATAAACTAGTGAATACAATGTTAACGAGAGTTTTCAAGATTTTTTTATAATTAAATTTTTAAAAACAAAATACAAAATGTGTATTGTTACTCAGTACCCTTGAGATCTTTAATTTGATGGCCAGATCAAAATAATAGAAAAAATGTTAATAATAATAAGAATAAATTAATTTATGATAAATCTCATGGAGTTAGCTGCTGCATTTTTCTGTCATTTTTTTCCAGTAGTCTTAAAACACTGCACGTCACAACTTTTTCTTGAAATATTCTCGCTGTAATATATAATAGTAAATGAAATGCAAAGATGACTGGGGCACTTAATTTAATAAAGGATTAGTTAATGTAATGAATTACAATTACATAAATTACATTAAAACAGGATCAAATACAAACAATTGTTTTTATAACATCATAGTAATAGATATTTTTATGTGTCATAAAGTAAAACATGCTGATGTCAAAAGACTATCTTACCGTAGACATGTCTATAGGAAGACCAGAACGTGAAGCATCGATAAGTTGATCAATTCCCTTAACTTGCCTCAAACAATCTTTTGCTTTGGCCAAATCACCACCCTTTTTAGCTGTGATAGCTGCCTCTTTCCATTCTTTTTGTCTTTTCAAAAGTAATGTGAGCTGTTTTTCCTGCCTAGTAACTCGGCCTTTAAAAAACATCAAACTTTCATCAATCCTATCAAATTATTTAATAAATATTTCAGATATTTATGGTTTAGCTTCTTATTTATACGGAATTCAATATAAATATCAATTATAAGTTCATTATCACAACTTAAAATGAAAATAATATTGCTAACACTGCTTGTTGAAAAAACATAACATAATCGTGACAGTCCAAGAATTTTAAATATGATTGAAAATAAAATTAACTTATCACATTCCAATTACTCATTACTTATATCTTTTACTTCATATCTTTTTTGTTTCAGTAACTTGATATGACTTATCAAAACTGTGAGATGACAAATATTACCAATTACTACATCAGAAACATTTATGAAAATATAACATATTATACACTTAAGACCAAAAATTTTTTATTTAATTTTGAAGAGATGTCTCCAAAGAAGTACCCTGAAGCATAAAATAAAATATCATAAGAGATGTGGACACCCTTTGTGAAAGATCCACAAGAAAGAAAAATCTAAATGAAGGTTTATTTAATACAAGGTGTATGAATTTTTTTTTTAGAAAATTAAATCATGTTATTACTATTACTATTAAATATTCATGCTTGGATAAATGTAACATAGATTGTACATCATGCAAAGTAAATAATTCACTTACCTGTTTGCTGAACAGGCGGAGAAGGTTGAGGCGATGGAGTTAACTTTGGTTTTGGAGATATTGGTTCAGGTTTATTATCAGGCTTTTCAGGTGTGATGCTTGGTGCTGGAGAAGGAGGTGGCTTTTGTTCGACAGGAATAGGTGGGAAACCTAAACATAGCATCACAGTAGTATAAATAATAAGAATATATAAATATAATAAGAATACACAGGATATATTAAAGTGGTTTTATGTAAATCTACAGGGACATTCCTGTTCCAAGAAGTTTTTATAAACAGTATGACATCCTCTACAACCAGTTTTAATCAGTAAAATGAAACAAACCTCAATACCTTGATCCATGAAAGAGTTGGAGGAATGAAGTGGTCTGAATCTGCCCATAGGATAGGCCATTCTAAAATGTTTCATGTATCTCTGTTCACAAAAGAACCTGTACCAAAATGTAACAATACCCTGTGACTATAAGACCTATTTTTCAGTACTGTCCAATATTCAGCAGCATACTGTCTAGGAAAATAGCTCAAGGAAATAATGAGTCCACAGTAATAACATTTTAAAATTTTTTGTCAAAGAACAGGTTGACTAAAAATGTTGAAAGCCCCAGATTAATAACTCAACTGGTTTGAATCTGGGAGAGTGCTCACACAGATAAACATTGAAGGCCAATATTCAATTTATGGCCATATCTCAATTTTTGATGGTCAAACACCTTGAACACCAGATATTATACAGCCAAGTAGTAACCAGAGAGTTAGATATGTGTCGGTCATCAACAAACTAAGGATCATAAAAAACAAATGACCCCATATGAACAAAATTAAAAGATAAATCTCAGATGAACTTATCTTAGTATGATCACCATCCCTTAAATTTCAAATTGATTTCATTCAGTAAAAAGATTTTATTTAGGGTGACATTGTAAACGTCTCAGCTAGATGGTAATTCTGTTTTGTTAGATTATGAATAGATTTTCAATTTCAGTCTTGAACTGGCAAATTCTGAGTTTTACAACATATAAATTTTCAGTCCTTGTTTCTTTTTTGAAAGTCACAAATCATACTATATCTCAGATGCTTTTATTGAGTAATGGCATATATAAATTCTTATAATACACAAAAAGAACTAGTAAAATTAATATAAACAGATAAAATACAATTAGATACCACTTTAAGTTAAGGTTAAAAAGAAATCTGCATACCAGGAGGTGTAGGAAGCTCATCAACCGGAATTTCCTTTCCAGCTTTATGTGCACGGATAGCATCTTCATACTGTTTTGAAATCCTGCCCATTCTCCTAGCTTTACTGGAATTGCCTTCATTCTTTGCTGTTTCCGATTGTTTTTGAAAAACAGCGAGGCGCTGTTCTAGAGCTACGAGAATACTAACTGGCAGAGAGACTTCTTCTATTAAAATAAATACATATTAATATAACAAAGATATAGTCAGAATATAGTCCGTTCGCCAAGAGAATGCCTCTGAGTAGAAGGGGAACAACTATCCAATGTTCCCCTACTTCTTATTCCCACCCACCTTACAAACTAATCATGTACCGACCTACCAATGTCACCGATCTTTCGACTTGTGACTTTTCTTGTCAATTTTTTCTTCTTCCAAATTTATTTCAACAGCATTCTCTTAGCGAACGAATTGTAGTTGATTTACATCTTCACAGGAAAATACAAACAATATTGCCAGTAAATATCTTTTTTAATTTTGAAACTAAACAATACAGTGATGGTAGGTATATCAATTGCAAATATTCTACTTACAAACAACAGATAAAAGTTTTAAGTCCATACTATGAAGTTTAGATAGATTAAGATGTCTATATATAGTCTATAAACCAATTTTGAATCTCAACAAAAATTGAATTAAGAAACTGGAGTTCATATCAATCTAAAGGTGACTGAATAGACTAAGGGCTTTAGTACTCTGAGGTGCTGTGATTAACATAACTGCTTTGTGATAATAAGGTTCTGGGTTCAAATCCCTAGAATTTTAATAAGGTGACTCTTGATAGTTTCCTCCCTTAAACAGAATACAAGAGAGTGCACAACTTTAATAAATGTTGATGCATAAAATCAAATACTACCTATTGACCAATCACTGTATATGAAATGAAAATACAATACCCGACCAAAAGATTTGTTATTTTACTAAATTGGTTGTATTTGTAATTCTTATGATTTTAACTCCTATATTGTATCTCAAAACATTCTAAACCATAGTATTTTGTTGATAAACTTTCATTTTGTATTATATTTCTTAAAAACACAAAATTAGTATACTTATTATTTTCAATACTGTAATTATATTAGGTTAGAGCATATAAACTGGCAGCCCTAGGGTATGAGGCAAAAGAAAAAAAACAAAACTGTAACGATATTTTTATTCAAAATAACTTCCTTTATCTTCAATGCATTTCTCCCAACAACCAACAAGATTTTTTATCCCTTGTTCAAAGAAACTTTTTGTATTTGAATCAATGAATTTGAGAAATGAAAATCTTACCTCCTTTTCATTTTGGAATATTTAGTTTTTTAAACGTTTAAATGCAAGGAAAAAGTGATAGTCAGCTGGCGACAAATCAAGTTAATATGTTGGTTGTGGTAAAACTTCTATTTTCAGATCATGTAATTTTTTTAAAGTTAACTGACAAACATTTCAACAAAGTTTCTAGTGATCAGTCAGATCATGTAGTACCCACTGATCATTTTTTTGTTATCCAAACAGCATGAAGGTGTGTCGTATAACAGAAGTATGGTTGACGTTTAAGTGTTTTGAAAGTTCTCTACTCGTCTGATGTGGATTGGGCTCTACTAAAGTCTTTAATTCATTATCACCAACCTTTTGTTTTTGGCCTTTCACGAGATTCGTTTGTGAGACTTGTATTGCCAAATTGAAACCACCGATATGCACTTCTTTCATTCATTGTTAAATGAAGCCATATTAATGTTTCGAAAGGCTTGTTAATAACCATTGTGTTAGTGTTGATAAACAAAAGATGGATTCTTACTTTAATGTATCTTCAAACCCAATATATATCTAGTATTCAAAATTGTAGTCCTTGATGATGCTTGAACAGGTGAAAATTTGAGGGTACTTATGATATTGTATCAATAAAATAATTATGAAGAGATTCAAGCTCAATTTAACAACCCATAATGAAAGTATACCCATGTATGTAAATGTCTCTTATTTAACATCAATACCCAGGAAAATAATATCACATTGGTATAGTTCATACCATTATAATTATTTTTTAAATGAATGAAATTAACACTTACCCGTTGCTTCTTCTGGAAGTATAGGATGTGATGGATCATTTGCTGGTTCCCTCTGCTTTTCCGCATTAATAACGAGTGTCGGAACAGGAGCAGATGGTGGTGTTAACGATATTATATTTGGGGAAGGTGGAATCGTAGACAAATCAACATTCTGACCCTCTTCAGCACTTGATATTACAGCTTCGAATTGCTAAATAAAAAATTAATGATTAAACCTTTTGTTTTGCTTTTTCTATGATATTCATATGATAAGCATCTTGAAATACAATGATCCACTTTCAGATACAGAAGTTAAATAAAAATTTGTATAATAAAATATATCTACTATTTAGAGTACAATGTAAATTAAATACTTCCTTAGAGAACAATGTTGGTTAAGTAATTAATCTTAATAAAATTCAGTATCTTGGCTATCTATTTTATAAATAAACTCTCGACATAAAACAAAGTAATAAGTTTATAAACACCAGTGGGTGTCCAGGGGGTGAAGACTCCTGGTGAAGGATTATTGGTAAGGTAAACAATTTGAAAATGTGATACTGGAAAAAAACTTATTTTTTAACAATTGAAAATAACACCTTTAAATACTGATAGGTTTTTTTTGAATGATTTTTTTTTTATTTGATGCTGATCATGAACCAGATGTCAGATTTTTGTAATCCAAACTTTTTTTTCCTTTTTTTTAAGAGGTTAAATTACTCTTTATGTCAGGGACTTAGTTGTTTATGGACAAAAGAAAAGATTGAAAATAAAACAAAGTTTGCAAGCAAACAGTTTTCTAAAAAAAAAGAGTGTGGGACGTGTGCTTTTCCCTCGACAAGGGCCAAGTGTGAATCAGAGGGTAAAGAGTCGTAAATTGACAGTCATAGGACATCTTACTCTTTGAAGCTGAAGCAGGAAGAGTCCTGTTCCAAACGGGAAATGTGAGGGTGGGTCATGGGGCACACCCTGGTCACTGAAATAAAGTACAGCTTATTTGTATATTTTTATTTATTCTTGTAAAGGATATAAAAGTGGCAGAGGATACAGTTTTTGAATAAAAAGTAGGAATACAGCTTACTTAGAAAAAAAAAATTATAACACTTAAACAATTAATTTTTCCTTTTGCTGCTGCAAAATAAATAAAAAAATTGATCAAGATTCGAAAAATTCCAGATCAAGTTAACATACATTAGTTACAATCGATTTCAATCTCATCAGCTCAACCGAAATAAATTGCCACTAATACTAAATTTAAATATCTTTGTCTAGTTAGTCTAGTCTTAATTTATCTTGTCAATAAAACAGGATTAAATAAATATTTATTTACCTTTATAACTCTAACATGGGCCTTTGCAGTTTCAATGTCACCCGCTTTCTTCGCTGCAACAGCAGCTTTTTTATATTCATCCCTTCTGTCAGATAATATTTTAATAGTTTGTCCCTTATTATTTACTTCCTCATTTTTAGAGAGGCTGTGTGATAGTGATCTTCTAGGTGGAACTGGAGGAGGACTTTGTGAAGGAGTGTTTTCAGGAGCTGTAATATTTAACATCAAAATCTTGCATATTAGGTATATATTGTTGTGATATTTTAAAATGATGATTTTTAATAGTGTTTGTTTAAATAAACTCGAAATTAGCGAGCATTGAATAACGATCCGTGATTCATTTTTGAAAGTATGAACGTTTTTACTGTCGTCATATTAATTATTAATAATTGAAATAAAAATAATATCATATTTAATATAAACATTTATTATATAAACTTCTAATTTAAGCAAAGTAATAAATATCCGAACAACCAAAGAGATGAAGAGTCAAGAAGGCAGTGGTAGGTAATATAAAGATCCGCAGGACAAGAAAAAGGCTCCGGCGTCCTACAGAGGCTGCACAAAGCGAAAAGAAATACTAGCCAGAATGAAGCCAGCCCTCGACAGAATGCAGCCCCAGCAGAAGAGGCGCCGCCCAGACGTGCCACTCACGAGACCTGCTCCACCGCCATCTATACCCGCCTGGCAGAACCCGCTCTTCAAGCTCTTTCAAGCTAGAGATGAAGAAACGGCTCATCCTTCGAAGACGAGAGCAGCCCCCTCCACGTCAAGAGCTGCCCCCTCCACGTCAAGAACTGCCCCCAGAACTTCGCAGGACACTCCGGAAAATAACAATTGTGAGTACCTAGATCCTAGGCTTAAGTTTCTTACAAACGACCAGCGTAAAGACCTTGAATGTGCACCGAAATGGGTAACTGCCCTAGTCGACTTCTGTAGCCAAATGCTCATGGCTATGATATCTGGTAAACATCAACAATGGTAGATTACCAAGTTTTAAATTTTAACGTTGATGGTCTCCTGACCAAAATAGATGAGGTAGAAGTGCTGCTAGCGCTCTACCGACCAGATATTGTAGTTTTGACAGACACTAGGGTATCTGCACAATCGTTCCACATTAAAGGTTATTCAACTGCCATTGAAAGGGTTAACGGATATGGAGGCGTTCTAATTGCTATACGCCTTGGTATCAATTGGAAGAAAGTGGCTTCACCACTGACTACAACTGATCCCAAGCTTCACCACTTAACAGTTAAGGTAAATTTGGGGAGACCCATTTACCTTACCGCTCTATACAGGAGACCGTACGCATCTCTCCAGGAGTACTCAGCCCTGCTACACGCATGTTCGCAGAGATCTAACCACTGGGTGGTAGGAGATCTCAATGCGAGACACACGATGTGGTATAACATCGCAACAAACATGGCTGGGAGACTCCTGTTGAGAACGCCGTTTACGGTCGTTCACCCCCAGACTTTTACTTTTCGACATAGAAGTAACCCGCAGGCTACTTCGACGATTGACTTACTACTGACAAAACAACCCCACCGTATCACTAGTTGCACCGCCCTTGACTTTATTACGTCTGACCACAGGCCAGTACTGTATGCAGTGGATGGTAAAGTGGCGACCCTTCGCCCCACGAGATACGACTACCGTCGTGCTGACTGGGATCTGTATCGGTCGCAAATTTACCATAACCTGCATACGGTGCCAGTTCTCCGCACGAAAGAGGAAGTAGATCTTCAACTTACTTTCATAACTGATGTGATCATAGACGCAGCAAACACTGCGATCCCGAAGTACACTCCCATGCCACCGTCTCTGCGACCACCTCCAGACCACATTCTTAAAATTATTGCCTTGCGCCATACTTGGAAGAATAGATGGTACAGGACGAGAGATCAGCAAGCCAAGGTCGTTGTGAATTCTCTCACAACGCAAATCCGGGGCTTGATGAAACTCTGGAAAACAGCCCAGTGGCATGAGAAACTTCGTAGCACTCACGGAGATCACAGAAAGTTTTGGAAGCTGTTGAAGACTACAAAAGGCAAGACAGCCACTGTCCGTCTTCACGAAGGCGACAATGTTCTGACTGCTGAGCAACAGGCAACAAAACTGGCCGACCACTACGCTAGGGATATTACGGCTAGGACGGGATACTACCACATGCCTCCTCCGGTAGATGCTGAACAGAACCACATGTTTGTATCACCGAAACAGCTCAAGGCGATTCTTCGCCGGTGTCAGGGAAACCGAGCACCAGGGCACGACGGGATACAAACAGTGCTGCTCAAACAAATGCCGAGGAGAGGGATAGTACAACTAGCAAACTTATACAACTCTTGTATAAGATTGCGGTACTTTCCTGACACATGGAAACAAGCCATCTTGTTTCCATTACTAAAGCCAGCCAAAAGTGGAGATCACCCAGCCGACTACCGCCCGATCAGTCTGCTACCACAGATGGGGAAAATCTTTGAGAAAATTCTTTTGAATTATCTCAAAGATTACTGCTCGGAAAATGATATCATTCCGCCAGAGCAGACTGGATTCCAATCCAGTATGAGCGCAGAGCACCCCCTTCTGAAGGTGCAGTCAGAAGTTAGCCATAACATGAATAGAAACATAGCCACAGCTATGATTTCCATTGATTGCACCCAAGCATTCGACTCGGTGTCTCACGGGACACTGTGTCAAATGCTCTGCGACCGGGAATGCCCGGAACAACTATATTCAATTCTGGCTAGCTTCCTGAAAAACAGATCGCTGCGGGTGCGGGTGGGTGATAGCTTCTCCGAAGCTGTGCCACTTACCTGTGGAGTACCCCAAGGCGCCGTCTTATCCCCTGTACTATTCAACGTATACACGTCTGAGATTGTCGGAGCCCGCTACAAAAATACCACAGTTACTGCTTTCGCAGATGACATAGCGGTGTACAGCAGCAGCATGAGTGCCAAGGTAGCTCTAAGACAGGCTGAAGCAGCCTGTAACCAGATCAGTGAGAGATTGGGGAGACTCAATATCTCTGTAAACGCGGGTAAGACTGACTGTGCAATTTTCTCTTTTCAAAAGGGAAAAAGCCCGCTCCCTACTAGTTACATAGTAGGAACGAAGCAAAATTCACCAGCCAACGACCTAGTATATCTGGGAATTAAAATGGACAGACACCTCCATTTTAGTAACCATTTTGCGAAGAAGTTGAAGCATACACGCATGAAGTCTTACCGGCTTACGCACTTATTGACTTCCCCCAATCTATCACTGCGTCTCAAGCTACTGATTTACAAGAGCATACTCAGGCCTACTCTGCTGTATGGTGCACCGCTATTTCGTTATCTGACGTATACGACAGCTAAGAAACTCCAACAATTCTAAAACGGTATACTGATGAAAGTGGTCAGAGGTACTTCTTTCGAGCAGCGACGGAACAGTGAGCTGCATGAGATATTTGAGCTGCCTACGGTGGATGAATTCATCCAGCGTAGACATATCAAATTTTTCGACTCATTACAATATTTGACAAACCCGGTGTTTAACACTATAACCCCCGCTCCGTTCCCCCAACGATGGCAGGACGCTGTCGCGGCTGGAACACTCTAGTCCTAGGTTCTAGGTAGAGATTTAGTTTGTTGTGTTTTGTTTAGTTGATTTGTTTTGTTCCTAGTGTTTAGTGTTGGTGTTGGTGACAAAAAGAAGGTGAGCCTCATCACCTAGTGTTGTATAAGAACGATGAACTTTTAACAACAATAAAAATTTTATTATATTATGCACTCCGCCAAATGCATGTAAATGCAGAAAGAGGAGAAATATGTAATCCAATTATTTTATTATTTATTTTCTGTACATTGTATTATTTTATTGAGGTTTTGAAATAAAAAAAAAAAAAAAAAAAAAAGAAAAAGGCTCATTCTTTCGTCCGAAGGCAGGCAGAGCAGGTAGCATCCATACGAAGGCACGGCGACCCACCGCCTCGTGGGCACACTTTCACTCGGCACGAAGACTTCTGAACCACGCGCGGAGATTAGAACAAGCATGCTGATCCGCGGAACCACACGAAGATTATACACAAGAAGCACTGGCCAGTATTAGTATACAGTTAAGAATAATTTACAAGGTACCATTTTTAATGTTAGTCTTAATAGTATTCTTTATTACGTACGTATATTTAATTTTTGTATATCAATTTTAGTTATCTTAATGTGTGTAAATAAATCCAATAAACCTTTTGCCAGAAGTTTCCTAGATAATTATTAACAGAACCCTGAATTAACGTAAAAGTTATTAAATATAAAAGTTTTTAAAAATTATATAAAGAATATATAATTAAAATAAAATATTATTATTAATGCGTAAAGCAAATATTAGAAAAATATAATTAATAAAAGTATTCATACAAAATCCAAAGTTTAGCTAATCTTATTGGAAAAAATATATACACATATAACTTATATGTAGTTGTATACAACTAAAATTTAGTTGCATTTTTATTTAAAATAAAATCACAAAGAAAGCAAAGCATATTTTCTGGATTGAGATTAATCATCTACAAAAATATATTACATAGTACTAAAACATTATAGAGTAAAAAAGTCACAACTCTCCCAGGCTAGCGATGAGGTCTAGCTTCTGGTAATTCATAGAAGAATTGTTTTTCAGATCAATTCCAAATAGGAAGACCTGTCAGTCAAATGTAAAATTAAAAAAAAAAAACCAACTATAAAATGATTCCTTATCATGATTTAAGAAAAGTAATTAACCTTATTCTATACTAATTATTGGTTGTGGATTTATAATCCAACAGGTGGAAATTTTAATAATTATTGGTTAGCTGAAAAAATAGAATAATATAGTGAACGGGCTAGGATTCAAACCCATGACCTTCTAATTACCACTCAGACACTTACTTCTAAGTTATCCCTACCAAATACAAGCCATGACAAGACAATAGGCTCATGTTACATACCTTATTTATTTGATTTTATATTTTAATTTATTTTATTGAGACATTGTTTACTTTTAACAGCATTTTAAATAAACAGAAAGTATCCGTTTGGTACAAGTTAAGTAGAGGTTGTTAGTTGCCCATCTCCGGCACTCGCTATTGCTTGACACTAGTGGGACCAGGCAGGCCATTTGACCCACCAACTTTTTTTTATTCTCTTATACTCTAAAAAAAACTACCGTTTCTTTCTTTTAAAAAGCTTTTACGTTTATTTTGTAATAAAAACTATTTCTTCTAAATCTTTAATTGAATCTTTTGTAATGGATTTAAGGAAATCCAGACAATACACTAGTGATTTTTTATAACTAAAATCCCCCACTACCAGACCTTTATCTGGCATGGTAGATCTTGGTCAGCTAGACTTTCCTATTCTGTTCATTCTAGTTATTCTTAGGGGACAATGTCTCAGAATAAAGTTTTTTTTTTTTTTATTTCATGACTATTTGTTGAGCCCCCTAAATCAAATTGTAGTTGTTGATTCAGCTATATGTTCTAATGCAGTCTAAAGGAAAAGAATTCCTTGCTTTGACCAGCAGGAAGGTTCGCATGCTACCGAGAGTTCAAGATAACAATGAATTGCCCAATGAACCGGGCAGGCATGGGAAAACAAAATATTTTTATAGCGGCTAAATTGTCATTCATAATGTTTTATATTTTTACATTTGTTTTATTTTTTTGGTCATTTAAATGTCTTTATATGTATAAATATTGTACTAAGAACCTCACTCCTCAAGCCTAATAACAAATAAATCAGAAAACCAAAAAATTAATACAAAACAATGTTTGTTTCAAATGTGAGGTTCTTTGTTATTATTTCACAACCTGCTATAATTTAAAACTTTACCTTGCTCTGAAGTAGAGTGTACCTCTCCAGTCGTTTTTCTAGCTGAGGTTGCAACAGGCAAAGGAATTTCACTTTCATCAACATGGTTTCCAGCTTGTGATTTTTTAATCAGTTCATTAATTGTCTTTAGGCCTCTACCTAGACTATAAAAAACTATATTTCAGTTTATTAATAAATAAAATATTAAATGTAATTATAGAGGTAATTATTATTAACTTCCAAGGGCACTGGCCTAACTTCTGTTACTGACAGGACACGACTATCTCCATTTTAGTAGTATAAGAGAGTCTTGAGTACTTTTCTCTAAAATTTCTGGAGAATGAATTTATTATTGTGCATCTCACTGGCTTATGTTAGATTTGAAAATATTTTGTTATTTACCACTGCACAATTTCACAAGGAAGAGATTAAAATTGACAGCTGCATTGGGATCAAGCATAAGTGGTACTGCAAATGTGAATATCTGAATTGGCAAAGGCCACTCACTCTTCCTCCACTATTTTTGTGATGAATGAAAATAAAGGTTAATTTTTAAAATCATGTAATTGATTTAAGTAAATATCTTTATTGATTTAGAAGCTTTTGTGAGGCCACATACCTACTTTTCTACTTTATATAATGTATTCATGATTACATGTTTGTATCCAAACAATGATGTATTCATGATTACATGTTTGTATTCAAACAATGATGTTTCATGAAAGCTGATAAGTATACAATAGCTATACATTTATGGCTCATTAAAAATATGTGATGTAAGGTTTATCATTAATGATAAAGCTATTTATAGTCCCATATACAAGATTTCAAATATGTAACATGCACATAAATAGCCAATGAAAATATTTTAGCAGTAGTTGAAATAAAGTAGGACCAAAAAGAATGGTGCAGTGTGCAATCTTACCGACGAGCTTTGGAAGTATCTCCTGTAACTTGAGCATTTGATTCAGCCTCCTTATACATTTTCAAACGTTCATTCAACAAACCTAACATATCAACAGTGGATTCTTTAACTGGTAGATTAACAGTTGCGGGTACTTCTGGGGCAACTTCTTCACCAGTATATCCATGCAGTTCTGCCTGCAATTGTTAATCATGTTGAAATTTACTGAAAGAAAATGTAACGATTGCAATTCACTGTTGCAAACTCACAAGAAGAGAAGGGTCATCTTCATCTCCCGATGAGACATCAGAAGGAATATCTTGAAGGCTTTCAGCTACCATAGAATCCAAATCCGCCTGAGGGATTGGTTTAGCTAGAGAAATCAATCAGCTATTACTATCAAACTTCAAATGAAAACAAAATTTAACACTGAAATTTCCTTATTACCCTTTCTGACTCCTGGGGATTTACTGCCCCCAGGAGAAATTATGGCTTGAAGTTCAGCCTCCAATTCAGCATCATTATCATCATCATCGTTATCCATTTCCCCAACATCGGGTACATTGAAAATTCCAAACTGAGAAAATAAAAATTAAATCAAAACAAAACGTATTGTTTTTATATTGTTATCAAATTATAGGAGTAGTATCATCATAAATACTTGTGATAAATCCTTTTTGTTCCTGGTTTGCTTGGGAACAGAGTCTCTTTTCGTTTTAGGCATGATTTGACGGTGCCAAATACTCAAATAAAAAATTGTATCTAAAGACTTAATAAATAAAAAATATCATTACAAACTTCTTGAGTGAAATAGTCTACTTTTGAAGAAACAGTCATTGATAGATAACAACAAAATTACCTCAAATAGTTAGTGAATATCACACTAGATGGCAGTAAATGGTTTGAAGTCTTGACTGTAGATGTCAGCATTATCCAATAAGTGGCGTGTCTAAATCAGGCGGCAACGAGGGTGAGCCCTATTACCTTCAAATACCCCAAAAGACTCTATTGTATGTATAAATGAAATATAATTATTTAAAATTAGTATTATCATTATTAAATTCACAAAGTACACAAAATGTAGCCAAGCTACGGTAAACATTAGACATTGTTAGTTCGTTGTTGGCTTCTCTTTTACATCAACCCAAGCCACTCTTCCAACAAACGCTTCAACTCATAAATATTGGATGAACAATAGTGTAGTCTTAGTTTATTTATTCATCAGTTAGTTTAATTATGCTGGCATCAGTTGGAAATTATGCCTAAAACGAAAAGAGACCCTGTTCCCAAAAAACCCAGGAACAAAAAGGATTTATCACATGTATTTATGATGATACTACTCCTATGACTTGATAACAATATAAAAACAATATTTATGTGGAATACACACACACGCACAAAATCTTTTATATTCATTTACATTCATTAAAATTAATCATTATATATACAGAAACGTCTACTTAAATCAATTCTAAAATGTAGTAATGAAATCAGACAATTCTCCTGAGAAAATATAAAAAATTCCCCTAAATCAGAGAAGATCACTTTATGTAAATCATTGGAAAGCATTAGGATCTATTGACTAAAATTCGGAACTAACTTTTAAAATAGTAGCAAATTGAGTATATTGTAGTGCTTTCTGTTAAGTGAAAAGAGAACTAGCTTCAGTAGCTAGCAGGAAATAACAAAATTGACATGCAGTGATACCTGTTTATAGATATTTAATAAGAACATTTTTTTTTTTTTTCTAGCTCTCAAACTTGGAAAAATAAGAATAAGGGAAAAATAAAAGGAGAAATTTATTTGTATTGAGTGGATCCTTGTACAAGGAGGGTCCTATTTAAAGGATGGGTTTAGAGGATGAGGGGGAGATGAAGGGGACCTCTGAAGAGGTGTAGGTAATTTCGGGATGGTGGGAGACCATCGAGTATTGTACCTAGGGGTCTAGGCCGTGGACCTGAGTCAACCAGGTCGAGCCTGGTTTGAGTGGAACCCGTGAGGGGCAGGCTGTTGGACCTGAGGTCATAGTGTTGACGGTATCTACGGGGGCTGTAGAGATGCCATCTTGCCATGGTGGAGTCGGCCGGTCTTCAGTGGGCTGGGATGTGGTGGGTTAGTCCCCGTCTGTTTACGGCTTTGAGCTACTAAGCGATAAGTTGTCTGACGCCCTCTTCAGTTTTCAGTGCTCTGGTGGGGTTAAGACTGGTACTGTATATAACAATGTCGTCCGCATACGCCGACACCTCACAGTTGGTGTACAAGGCTCTTACGATGTGAAAGATAAAATTTTACAATTTATTCATTATTATTTATATGTAAAAATAAATTACTTTTGTGTAAATAAATCATTGGAGTATCCCGATTATGTTAATAAATCAATATTTAATCAGTATTTCATTGTTTAACTAAATTTCTACTTACAATTCTATTTACCCACACAATGCACTACTTATTTATTACGCTAATATGTTAAATTTAATATCAGATGATCATGGCATTAAAATGTGATACACGCCCATTAATTATTTAAAATATTTTTTAATTTAATGCAATTTTTTTAAGTTGAGGGGTGGTTTGTTTTGACTTCTGTCATATTCGAATCTCACACTGCCATTATTAACCTTTATCCAGTCAATCAGCAAGGGTTGTAGTATTAAACAACTAAAAATAAACTGGAACTACAATAAGTACTCATATTAACATGTGTATATAATATTATTATTCTATTAATCACTTTGATATTTTATGATAAATATTAATTAAAGACTTAATTCCAATATTATTTTAATATTGCTACACAATCGATATTACTTCTTGATGAACCGTTGCGGAACGATCACGTCAACTGATTTCGATTTCCGTTTGTTTTAAATTGTATTTCTCGAAAATAAATTCCTAATTCGGGTAGTTTATAAAATTCCAAATTGTAGTCAGTTATAATTGGCATTCAGTGTTTAGAAATAATGTTTAAAAATAGCTTCAGATAACGTCATGACCTATGGAAGTATATGATATCCTGATCAGAATTAAACAGATTACAGAATGAATATCATTGATTTATTTTAAAGGGGAATTCTATGACTCATAATATTTGGGTATCTTTTTGAGGTTCTTTTTTTTTTTCGTTTTTGTTTGAAATGGAAGGTAATATTGCGTAAGAAGTTTAATGTTAAAGTGAACCTTAATCCTTGTTTATTCTGTGTTGGGAGGGGAGATTATTTCTGTTTTTATGTTAATGTTAGGATTATTGATTGGATCTATTTAGAATGGAATCGGAATTTAGTTCGCTTAGTAATGGTGAATGTTTATTCAATGTTATTCAGTATTATTTGTTCTATTCAGTCTATAATTTTGAAGATATTTGTTACAGAGCTGGATAATATTTTTCTTGAGTGCCCAACTGACCGTTCAGGATATGCTGAAGTGCAATGTCTTATTGATGCCTTTGTTGTTAAATATGGCAATGACCAACCAGAGTAAGATATAATAGTTTTACACTAATTAAAATTTTACTTTCTAATTGCAAAAATGTGTGCAATGAAACTCGTACAAACATACCAATTGATTTTTGTTATTTTATTCATATTAATATTAAAACAGTTAATTTATCTATTTTATGATACTTTGATGTGTAATATTTTATTACTGGTAGTTTGTAGTTTGATTAGATTGCCGAATAGAATTGTATGAGTATAATTGTCTTCTGACAATGAAGATACACTGTAAAATTATGTTAATGAGGTGTGTTCCTCCCAAATCACTTGCACTTAGTTTCACTTTGATGAGTATTCATCCTCCTACCCCTCAGAGGTTTGCCAATACAATGTTACCAATACAACAGTTGCATAAATGTAGCTCTTTACTGGGGTTCAGCACTTTGAAACAATAATAAATACAACCTTAAACATTTAAAAGGGTAGTTCATGGAGTTTAAAATCAACTAGCTGCCCTCATTTAAAAATATTTATTCTTGACCTTTACAGTACATGCCTTCTACATTTTTAATAGCATTGCTGGCCATAAATTATCATGTCATGCCTTTATGTATGAAAGAGAAGGACCACTGCTGGCCTTAGTCATTCGATGAAATGGTAAACCCCACAACACAATATTTACAGTAGTGTAAGGTTTTCAAGGTTACTGGATACTTGAGAAAGATGGATGTTTATGGAGGAAGAAGATCCTTTAACAAAATTTTCTTTTTTGTATCTTAGAATTTAGGGATTTTGTTTTTTATTCATTACTGGAGAGAATGTAATTCTTCGTTCTGGTTTTTCATTATTATATTTTTCTGACCCTAGAACTTACCGCAATTGGACATGTGAAAGTAGTTCACAATTGGTGAAAATTCCCCTCTGTGACTGCAGACTTGCAGACAACAAAATGCCAAATTGGTTTATATACGACGTAATTACAAGCTAATTAATGACACGATGGATGGAATGCCACTTTTCCCTTAAAACTGATAAGCAATCAGGTGAATTAAGACTCAGATCATAAAGAGCAGTTTTCTGCACTTTAATTTGAGAGCGGTTCAAACTGTCTGAGTAAATTAAAAATTGATTTCTTTGAAAAACAAATTTCCTGATTTATAATATGTTGGATTGGTGATTAATCAGACAAATAAAAAACAATTAACAACTAAAAGAAATTCTCATCATGTCTATCATCAAATGTTTATTTACTTACGAGCACTGCTGGCGGTCTCTCTACAATTTCTAGGTATCCTATTATACACAGCTTAAAGTTTTGGGTATCCAAAGTTTTTTTAAAAAGTTCAAATGTTCTCTATTGGTGCATTTTCAGACTTCCAACTCTAAACTTTTTTGACATTAACACTTCAAACTACATCATAAGATACTTGAAAATTTTGGTTTAGCTAACAAAAGCGCTCAAATTTAAATAAATATTTGTAGGTAGACAAGAAACACTGTGTTCATTTATCCGTGTTAGTTTGTACTTGTTTTATTTATTATTGAAATTATACCTTTTTGCAGGAAGGCAAGGTATAGTATAGACCTGACATTTTTAAAATAGACTTCAGTAAATACCTACTTACTTAACATCAAAATAGAAGATGTTCAAACTCATTTGGAATGTAAAAAGTAAATACAAAAAAAAAAAAGATTTTTTTTTGAGGACGGATCTTTTTATGATTGGCGAACTTTCTTCTTTGTTTATTTATTAGTGTGATTGATCTTTGGTATGGCTAAAGGAAATTACGCTCATTGACCCGATTCAAAGTTTTAACAATCTTGCACAATTTATGTTTTAAACTATTTGTATTGTGTTTTCTGTCTTATCTACATGTTTGATTTTGCCATTTCTTATTAATTTTTGTAGATTTCAGAGTCCTCCCGTCACATCCAAATACATTTATAAAATAGAAGAGAATATGGACTGTGGCCTGCAATAACATTACTTTTTCTGATCTTATATATTTTGAAAGTTATTTCCTCAGATTTGTTTATGGGATTAAAATAAAATGACTTAATGTCTTTACGGTTTATTTTAAAATATAATATGTTTTTTAGGCTTAGGACCATCTTAACTGACAAATTGGACCCCCAAGGAATAAATTCTTGTATTTCAAGATCTTATTTTAAACATGTAATAATGGAATGGTTCATTTCCAACAATCCAGGCGACCACAGAGAAAGGTATTAAATGATTTTTTTGTTCAGCTCTGTTATTTAAGTGTATACACTTTCATATTTGGTGCTTGTGGATTATAAGGATCACAGTATAATTTTGGCTATAATTCAACCTATATATAAACTGTCACGATTTCTGTCTTCGTTGAAATGTTTTTTTTTTCTTAGTTATAAAGTCTAAAAGATCATTCATAAAAAATGTATAAAGATTAATAGTTTATTGTATAATGTTTCTAATCTCAGGGCTCTCTATGGCCCAAGTGCTTAATTTTATTTTGTTATTATATTTCTTATTTACATAATTCTAAAGGAATTTATATAATTTAAAATAAAAGTTTCTTAATATAACCAATAACAAGGAGGTGCAATGTCAATTCTTCGACATTGAATGGTTTGGTTTTGTCACTCCTGGTGGCTTCTGTTTTTCAGTCCATTACCTCTGACAAATCTGACTGAATGACCACAAAAGACCTTGTTGTGGCCACCTCTAGTTTATAAATAATTATTAGTCACTCTCTTCTCATATGTTTTCATATGTTTAATAAAGGTTATGACGTCAGTGAGAGTGGGGGGTGAAAGTAGTGGGGGAGACAGCCATAGGTGGGGACTTACCCCCACCCTACTGGCTGGCCTCCTATTTAAGCTTGGGACTCCCAGAAAATTAGCATAACTAATCGGACCTTCACTTGGGAAACTACTCTCTCCTCTCTCTCTGCACTGGTGCCTGTTGCTCTACTCAAAACCATGGACTTCTCATTCAACCACATCTGCATCTCTCTATCCTAACCTCGCTATGTTTTAGTCCGGCGCTTGTCAGACCCCACACCTTCCTAGTGGGAATCTCTACCTTCGACTCGCTAAAACTAGCACCTCCTTGGGAGAGACCTCTCCCTCGCGGATGACGGTTCCCGTGGCCCTGCAAATTTTACCAGCAGTGTCTCCCAATGCAATCCAGTCTGCCTCTCTCCGGTTCACACTCGCCTTTGGGATCCGGACGGTTTTCGCCTACTCTTAGATACCGAGTGTGAATTCGTGGTCATGCCAAGACCACATAAACTATCTATAAACCTACCCTGTACCTCTTCTCCTGAACACAGTGCTTTGTCGGGGCACACACACCTTCTAAAGATCTTATGGAGTCAGATCAAAGCGAATTAAAGCTGCCCGCCAACTAGGTTGGCAGCCAGGGTGAAAGACCATAGGTCTACCCGCTCTATCTCTTTCTGGGTGCTCGCCGGACGGGGCTAAGAGGTTGTAGCGATCCTAGACCGCGGCGGGTGTCTCCTCACCACTTTGGGGATACTCAGGTATACTGAGCCCCCTAGTGACGACCTGACAGACCTTTATTTTGATAATTTGTTGTGATTTACTATATTTAGAATATACAATAAATCTCTATGAATTAAAATTGCACTTATTGCTTCTTATAATACAAGGTTAATACCCAGAGGATGATTATAGGAACTAAATAAAACCAACTTAACCTAAGTTTCCTTGTACAGTTCATTATAAATTGAATGAACCACTGATAGATCACCATGATAAGTGATTTTCTTATTTAGAATCATAAGCATTTGTAATTTTGCTAACAAAAGCAAGATTGTTACCAATCTTTTGATAACTGGTTCTAGCGCAGTGAGCCACACACGTTTATATGATAGTTTACTTAGCAACCAACACCTTTACAAACAAGAGAATAATAAATAAAATTGAACCAATGAATGAACGATTAAGTAAACTTTTGTATGAAGGATGTGTGGGCTTGGTATGCTTGATAAGATTAATGCCAAACTTGCTTTTGTTATAGAATGATCAAAGGAATGGTTCACCGACTGGCTCACTCAAATGACCTGGTGAACTGATTGGCTCATCTGAACTGGTCTATGAATGGAATAAAATAGGGATAATGTACAGAGTATTTAAATTTATCAGGGGATAAATCGGTCCTATTCCCATGATGGTGGATTAAGTGTGTCAGGTTGGTTTGTGTGGTCCTTATAAACCTTGAGAAACAAATATTTTTTGTAATATTTAATTTTTAACTGTTGATGTTACCCACAGTCTTTTGACTAATGAAAGTATAGACCTTTCCCAGTATTAATATTTATATTCTTAAGATTATATCTTTATAAAATTATGATCTGAGCACATACTATTAAATAAAAATGTTATGCATGATGTCTGTTGGAATGTTGATCACTTAATTAATACTAAACCTGATTCTTTTTAAACCTATCCCAAAATAGAAAAAAGGATTACAGGCGATTTAATTGAGTTTTCAGATATGATTGTTTGAAAAGAGAAAAGAATGGTTTTGGACAGCTGATAACTTTACCAAGGTTAACCAAATAAAGTTCTTTACGCTTACCCAAGAAATAGGAAATTGTGTTAATTGGCATCTAATTGCTTGATACTCTGCCTATTTTAATATACATTTTTTTCTAGCTTAAAGTATTTTTTCTGAAATGACTCATTTATAATTATTACAGTGCAGCTGATCGATTAGGGGAGGTTTATGAATATGGCTCTGGTTCTTATGCTCATTCCACTCCACTTGGTAGATACAATAAAAGATTGAGGAAAATTCCCCAACAAAAACTGTTTTATTCACCTAGCATAGGTGAGATGCCAGATAGTAAAGGTTTTCACTGTCATATTTCACTAACATAATACATTTAACAAATCAAAAATAATTAAAAAATACGTATTTTCTGAAAACTACTTTTTTCAGGGGTTGCAGCTGATTCATTTGAACATCCTTTGTCTGGAGCTTCTCATAAGTAAGATACCATTTATTATTTGGGGCTATGTTAGAGATAACAAGGTACTATACCAAGCAAATACCTTCAGTCTCAGGTTAACATTATAACACAGGAAATATCCTTTGTATAGGATGTAGAATGTAGATGCTAACCTGTGAGATTGAAGATTTTTCCTTGGTTTTTACCCTGCTTCTCTAACTGTCTCATTCTTACACAAATGGTATTTGTAAATATTTTAAACAATATTTGAATTTAAATTGTGTAACCAGGTCACACATGTC
Organism: Acanthosoma haemorrhoidale; assembly: GCA_930367205.1. Taxonomy (NCBI): domain Eukaryota; kingdom Metazoa; phylum Arthropoda; class Insecta; order Hemiptera; family Acanthosomatidae; genus Acanthosoma; species Acanthosoma haemorrhoidale. The sequence goes on from OV884012.1 coordinate 26,228,010, forward strand.
ACACACAAAGAATGTGACTGCATTCATCTTAATTCAGGGTTAACTTATCCACATAATGGCGTGATGGAGGGAAAGTGGTTATGTTGACTAAGCAGTAGTGAGATAAACAATTTATTCAGTTAAAAAAAAAAAAGGGCGAAGAACATAAACTGTTTGCTTTTGGCACCAATACTGGTACCTGATGTTAGATTGTCGAATAAATTAAGTACACAAAGCAATTCAAAATAATTATATCAAAGTTGTTGGACGATATTAATTGTAACTTACATAGTTAATTTTCAGTTTATTCTCCAGTTTATTTCTCGCTCTATTCTCATTCAATGTAATCTGAAGTTACACTGGTCCCTGTTGGGCGCCGTATAATATTGTGGAGCCCCACTGATGATCTCTGCGAGATTGCATACTCGATTCAAAAGTTGGCTCAGATGCAGAAACTACCAATACTGTGCTAATAGTTTGTATCTTGGTATAAGTTTTGTTATTATGAGATAAAACATTATCACCCACTTTGGTGATGCTTGACTTTTTGTGGAAGTACCCCAGCACTGTTCTGATAAGAAGTTCCACACTAATATTCTGAAGAAGCAAACAAGGATTTTTTGCCTCAAAGAGATTGATGCCTGATATGATTTTGTCATAGGAAATAAAAATGTATACCATCCACATGTTTATTTGGTTAAGTAAACTCAAGCGTAAAAAGTAGGATAGACTTGAAGATTTTTCAAAATTTGTTTTTACAATAAAAACTACAAAAGGGTGCAATGAACAGTGTTGATTTTCACAACTAATTCAATGGTGCTAAATATAGCTTATATACTAGCTCACTGATTGTATTATGGACAGTTTGTTCTTTTAAGAAAGAGATGGACGTCATCCAATAAGTGCCAGTTTTCAGTCATCCAAAGCATTGTTTAATTTCTAATTGAGTCGAGCATATGCCCTCCATGTAAGTCATTGGTGAAGATGTAGTCCTGAGTAATGTCCATTGTCAGGAATGTGTAATGGTTTGTTGAGGTATACTTGTGGGCACCTGTCTCGTTAAAGTACAATAGTATGTGAAAGTAGTGATTTTATAGGATTAAATTAAATTTTTAATTTGTTCACCCAGGCACATTATTGTCATTCAGATGAGTCTGATTGTAAAATTGGTGTGGTTGCGGTTTGGTGAGAGGTTATGGGAACGATATTGTCTGCAAAAGTAGTTGTGAGCATGTTTGGGTGGGTGATGAGGGATGTTAGAGGTAACCAAAAATACTTAATAAAAAAAAAAAAATCAACCGTTTCCATTTACTTCTAAGTCAATAATTGTAATTCGTTTATATGAAGTTTTGTTATATTATTGTTATAGTAACTAAACTTCATAGCAGCTCACAACCTCACAATGTCTACCATCTTCATTTGAATGTGATTTTTAAGTATTTTTTTATTTTCATTTCAGTGATGACTTAAACTCTTTCAAAGCAGCCTCAAAAACGCATAATTCATCACTGGAGAACAGTTTGGTTAAAGCCGAAGTGAAGATCAGTTCTCTTGAAACTGAGCTTAAAGAACTTAAACTTCATTCCAAGAAAGAAATTGAAAGGTGAGAAATCCTGGGATGTGTGTTAACAGCAGTTCATGAGCTCGGTTAGTTACTTAAATTTTTTTCTCTTTACTATATAATATTCACAATATTGTTGTAATTTTTGCAATTCAAGTTCTTTTATCCCTTATTGTTTTGAGATAGTTGTTACTGAAAACTAAACCATTTCTGAGTTTAAGTAATTTAACCGATGCTTCTTTTTTTTTTGTCTGGATTATTTTATTTTTTTACAAATCATTCCAGTATTTTGTGTATTTAAAAGAATCTATAATTCAGAGTAAAATCCTTATATTTATGTCAGTTGATACTCATTTTTTTAAGTAGTTAAATATTTTATACCTCATAGATGTGAAACGATAATTCATATATTTTCAATAAGTACCCATAGTATAAACTGTTTATTTATTGGGCCTTATCTTTCAGGCATAAAGATGAAATTGACAGATTGAAAACTTATGAAAAACTTCATGCTGAAAGTATTAACAAAAATGAAAAGTATGAGGAAACTTTAAATAATCTTTACAAAGAACATACTTTACTGAGGAAATCTAAGGACATCCTAGACAAGGATTATAGTCATCTAGAAAATGAGGTTATATAATATAATGATTTTTAATTGTAATTTGTACTAACACTGAGCAATCTGATATTTAATTTGAAGAAATGCTTTCCTCAATTACAATTATATTAAGTACTTAATGTATGAATTTTAGTACAGGATTTCTACAATTTAGCAATAGTTCCATAATCTACAGTTATTGCTTGATAGCTGTAAAGCAAGTGACTGTTTCTGGCATCAAAAAATTCACATTGTCACTTCTTACCCAACCCCAGCTTCTCAAGGTTATTTACTAGCTTCAGTTTTTACTGGAGAATAGATCAATGATATTCTGTAAATGAGATTTAATGGTAGTCTATGCAGTACCAAAAATTATGAACCTGGAAAACATTAAACTGTCAAAATTTCCACACGTCCACTAGTCAGATCTCGTCATCTCATTTGGTTTATAATAAAAACCACCACAAATCTGGCAAATCATGATTAATTCAAAGTGGTAAAAATAATTAAGACGTTTAGTATTATATTACGTAAGAACAAGAAGAAAATCAAATTATGATAATTGTGTGAAGAGTAGTACATCTCATCCCAAACTATGTTGCTGTTTTGACCAAAAGCTGTAACAGGAGCAATACCATTCTGGTTACGTATCGTTGAAATGAATAGTTGGATTTCCTAAAGGATGATATGGGTTATATTTTTCAGTTACTTTTGCGACAATTGTTTTCAATCCTGTTTGAAATATTTTACAATAAAAATTTCTGACTTTCCCCTGTTTATTTATAATTGTTTTTTTCATAGGTGTTTTTATTTTTAGTTTGACAGAGTAAAGAATGAACTCGATGCTAAAATCATATCAATTAAGACACTTGAAAATTTTAACCGAGCTCAAACTGAAGAGTTGATTGTTTTACAAGAATCAAGAAATGCTCTGGAAATTGAAGTACAAAAGCTTAAGAATGATGTTAGTAGTCGAACTGAAAATGAAGGATCACTACTGAACAGAATCGGGGTAATATTGTGATGTGATATGTATGCTACATTCAATTGTTACTTGTGAATTTAATTAGTTAGTGTATCAGTTTTTTTTAAACTTTTATAAAGTTTCATTTTGTTTTCTAAATCACTTAAAATAATTGTTGAAATAAGGAGTTGACATGACTCCAATTATAATAGCAATACACTTCATCCTTTACCATAGTCGTACACTCATCTACCTAGTGGTTAGTTGAAATTATCTGTCATATGACAGAAAGATTTGGCCGACTTAAGTAGTCATCCATCCGTGTATCACGATTGACTGCTTCTCCTTTCTTCTTTTTTTTCCTATTTCTCAATGTTTAGATTGATATAATTAAACAACGGCAACAAGTAATTAATTGATGTGATATCGTATAAAGAGGTAAGGCTTACCAAGTTGTCTCTGTAGATGTTAGATGGCATTAAGTCAATACCTGTTACCAGGGTACATGAAAGAGTAGTTAACCACATAATATTTGAAGGAATTGGAATGAGTTCCTTTGGTGCTGGGATTTCAAAACCTATGGTTCGAGTCTTATAATATAAGATAATAGTATGGCTTGCTGTATTAACAAAGAGACTTTGCAAATTTTTTGCTTATGCCACGGGATTTATTCTGATGGCAGCTGTCGTCATCTCTTTCTCAATCCTCCAGATAAAGAGAATTAAAGAATACTTGCGAATGTTCTCAATACCACTTTAATAGTTAGCTATGCATGCTCTAAATATAAATAGCCTTTTCATTTGTACCTGGCCAGCCATGGTAAGGATCTTATAATGGTATGGATTTACCCACTTTGTAAGATGAGGGGTGATGTATGACCTAAGAGTTGACTGATAACAATTCAGGCAGAAAATATAGCAGTATTTTCAAGCATGTTTAAAACATTAGTCTATATGATTACAAGAGTTGCATAATACCCTTCCTATTTTATTTATTTAATAGTTTGTCATCAATCAGTCGGTCTGAAAAAATGCAACCAACTATTATATAAATAAAATTGGAAGGATATTATGCACAATTTTTAATTATTCAAACTATCTTATATTCTATATTAATTTATTATTTTTAATTTAATTTTCTCTTTTTATTAGGAATTGCAGTGTGAAAGGCAAAATCTTCAATCTGAACTGAATGAACTGATGCATTTTGAAAAACTGGTGTGTAAAAAGTCAATTGTGGATTGAGATAGTGTAGAGTACTTGCTTAATCAATGATTCTGCTCAGTGGAGAATTCTTGCTTAATCAATGATTCTACTTAGTGGAGAATTCTTGCTTAATAAATGATTCTGCTTCGTGGAGAATTCTTGCTTAGTCAATGATAATAAAGATATTTCATTATGAAATAATTAATTGCAATGAATTATTTGATGTTATAAGAAATTAAAACAATTGTTTAGGGTGCAAACAGAAGTAGTATTTATTAACCTTTTCACCTTATTTTTCTCAAACATTTCTTTCTGTTCAACAGTAGTAAAGCACATTCAGAAAAATTTTTGTGACAGAGTTCATTCTGGCTGTCTAAATGAAATTCTAGATAGATGGAGTAGCCAAAAATATTTGTTTTGAAGTCACTCAGGTATCACCTGTTTGCTCCTGAAGAATTCCAGCTCAGTCACTGTTTTAGCTCTTTCATACAGCTAATTACTTTTGGCTTTGAATGAGACTATTTGTTTTAATTTTAATTCAAATGTTCCCACATTACCTTCACCCTCTGCTGCAAGTCTTGTCCACTAGTTTCTTTTAATTCCATTCCTCTCCCTGTATCCGAGTTATAACGGTACTTAGGGTCCTTTCAATCAAATGTCCTGAGAACAATAGTAAATGCCCCTTATTACGTCAGCAACGCCCCTTCATAAAGATCTTAATATATCTTAAATTCTCAAACTCATCCTGTCCAAGTTCATTAAATTCCATGGTAACCTATCCAACCACCCTAATCCCCTAGCACAGTCATTGCACTGCACCCTTCATTCCTATAATCCTCCTCGGATACTAAAATGGTAATGGCCTCATGACCAGCTATAAATCCATAACAGTGGGAGTCCTGGCAACGGCCAGTTTCTCCAATCATCTCCTGAGCATATGTGGCTCTTGTGCTCTTGGTCAGCCTCCGCGCTGGCTTGTATCCGGTGACACAGCTGACAGAGGAGCGTGGGAGACTTCCCAAGACTTCGCTTCCTCTCTCGCATGCGAGGGAGGTGACAACCATGTGGATTTGGGAGGTCTCTGGGCTGTTTGTAAATACTGTATGAATGAGCGAGTGAATGAAAAATTGTAAATATGGTATAAATGAGATCATTTATCACAATTACTTATTGCCCAATAAGGCAGATTGTAATTTTATCATAATAAAGCTGTTTAATAATAATTTTAATTCAAAGCTATCACTTTTAATAAAAAAAGTAGAAGAGGCTTGTATACACTGGTTTTGATTTGAAACTAAATATATCACCTCTTCCAATCTAACAACTTAGTTATATTGTAATTTTTTATATAATACTTTTTTTATACTAATGCCATTTTTTTTGCACTTTAGAAATTAATTTCTTCATCTCCTTTTGCCAAATCAGCTTTGTACGATGTGGATTTGATAGAAAAAGAAGAGGAGAACAGGGAATCTGGAATATCCATGAGATCTGAGCTAATGGATTCTTTGGTATGTTCAATTTGATTTTCTGATATCAATTGAGGGAGTTAAAAAAAAAAACCAGTAGTATTTACCTTTTGGGAATCCGAAATTCACAACTTTTTTGATTCTTATAAGAGAGTTATGTGAATTGACAACTATGCTTCATATTGATTGAGTTTTTTAGTTGGAGAAATCAAACTTAACTGATGTTGCTATTGTTATTAATTACATCTATGTGAATCATAAATATGCCTGACCTCACCCCGCCAGGCCCACTACAGGAAATATTCTACCAGGGTCTCAAGTCTGACTGAGTGTTTTACAAATACTCAAATGCAGTTAGTGATTTGCATTCTCAAGTAACCCATCCTTTACATGTAGATGTTATAAATCCAGAATTAAACAGAAACCTGCCGAGGGGAATATAATTTAAAATTTAATAGCCTTTGTTAACTAAAAAGATTTTTGTAAAAAAAAAACAAAAAAAACTATTTCACTTGAGTGGGCAATTTCAAGAATGAATGGAATTTTTAAAACTTTGGTCATTTATTTTTATTTTTCTGACTGTATTATGATTTCTATAGCACATATTGTTAATATAGTTAATGTCAATTAATTATACTGAATAATAGATAATGATGTTTATTTTTGTTAAAAAACAAAAATATAATATAATATCTCGGTATGTAAATCCTTCTTATAAGTACCTAACAGAAAGAAAAATACAACAAATTTTAAAAACACAAACAAACCAATGTATTTCTGCAGAAAAAGAAACAAATTAAATTCATTGACTAATTGTTATCATGGTATTGTTAATCATAAGTTAATGTACTGGGTATTAGAACTTACTTATTGGGACCCTTTACTTTCTGCCTTATTACCTCTCATTGTAACAAAGTTTTGTGCCAACAGTTTTTTATTATTTCTAATATTGCTAGCTTTTGATGGCTTAAACCATCATCTTCAGGTTCATAGAATAGATGCTATCCTGCGACTTAGTCATCATTTATTGAAAGCATTAGCAATATTAGAAATAATAAAAAACTGTGAAAGACAAAAGTTGTTTCAATTAATTATCGAGTTTCAGCCCACACCTACAAATACTCCAAAAAAAAAAAAAAAAAAATTGGGAACAATATATAAGTAAGAATGGTTTCGAAAGACAATCTCAAACATCCCAACTCTCTCACTCCAAATAAAAAATTAATTTAATACTTTTGTGACCCAGGCAAAGCCACTCCTTCTGCTTGTTTCCTCAACAGCCAGCAGGTTGTGTTAATAAACTAGATATTATCTTGTATTCCTACTGTAGCAAGTTAATCACCTATCTAAGACTATTTATTCATGCAATATTACAAATAGTTGTGGCTCATCTAATGTTTTGGATATTTATAATTTTGTTGTAACAAATTGTTTTATTTATTGAAAATGTTTTTTAAAGGGCTTTGTGTCCTGTATTCAAGACAGCCTTCATCGGACTTATCTTAGGTAAGCTTTTATGTTTCAGTATAAAATGCATTTTTTAGACTGGATTTAAAATAATGGCTTAAATATAACTAATATCAAAATTCTTATAAAAAAAAAAAATATTGCCTTTAAACTCATTTTTAATGCAAATTTATACTATTTACTTCATTGTTAAAAAAACAAAATAATATAATTACATAAAATTGAGGCATATTTGTACTATTTGTTCTTAACAACTGCTGAGAGGCATCTAATTGTTCTTTGTAGTATAGTAGATCCTAATGAAGTTTCATCTGACAATGAGTACAATCCAGGACAGTATGAACTCATTACTGACAGGTAACTACTGTTTTTGTTTTTTTTAATTTTATAAATATTTATTTTATTTTCACATATTGTAGATGAACTGAAACTAAAATTTTACATAATAATTTTTATAAAATTCAATTTTTGGTTAGAAGGGCATTTTAATATAGTTTAATAGATATGATCCGATCTCATCATCTGCCTTATAAAGTAGTTGCTTTCTGCATCATAGCCTACTACATTACCTCAGAAAGAACTTTATCTTATAACCATGTTTCAGGACAGAAACAATTGAAATAGGAACCCAGACGGAAGGAATGATTGAAACAAGGTATTTGTAGTAAATAACTTTTTATTAGATATTAATGTCTATTAGTTTAACAAACAATAAAATAATAAACTGTTTACACAAATGGGTAATAAATTAAATAGATTAATATGTATTATTACGTTTTTTTTATCTTTTAATTGTTTATATTTAAATTTAATCTGAGGTTTTATAGAGGTTCTTTTAATATAAAAAAGAATTCAGGCAAAAAGAAAATAGTTTAATAACAAATTGATTTATGAGTTACACGCATGTTATCAATTAAAAATGTTAAAAATTAAGTTATAATGTACCTTACTATAATATTGACTGGCCAGTTTTACTTAGTTGTGTTCTACGCGTGGTTTTTCTTTGTGCTTCGTTTCAAGAGCGTGGTTGCCATATCTCGCTATCTTCTGTGTACCACGAGGCAGTACACGTCCCTGGGCTTGCGTCTCTCCCAACCTTCCTGTCTCGTCGGCGGGTCAAAATGAATGAGGTAGCTTACCGGTGTCTCCTGGCCCTCGTACCTTTCCGCTGCTTTCTTGATCTTTTAACTTTATTTTCCAATGCCTGTTGTCTTAGATATTAACAACTTTACTTATTTTAAAGTTAACAAATCCAATATTAAAATATTTATATTTAAGTCTTGATTTTATTTATATGATAATACAGTTGTCCCTCGATAATCCGACAGGTAAGGGACCAGGGGCATGTCGGATTACCGAAAATGTTGGATTATCAAAGATGTTTTTTTCTCAATGCATTTGAACAAGTTTTGAATGAAGTTAATAAAAAGTACCAAACAGTATACATACATGTAATTTATTAAAACTAGGCTACAAAATGGCAGTACATACATATATATGTATAAGTTTGTAAAAGAAATACGGAAAGAAAGTAAAATAAAATGTACAGTTGTACATATGTAAAAAAAAGTATGTATGTATTTACACGTTAAAAAAGTCTGCGATTTTCTTCTGCTTCTTCTTATGCAGGCAGTCCGTCATTGCTTGTTCTTGAATCCCTTTTAACATCAAAATGTTTGAAAAATCTAACTCTCTCTCTTCGCACCAACGAAGCAAAGTTTTGGTTGCTGATAACGCTTCATCACAGCTTACAGTGAAGTTTTTCTCCGGCACTGCCTCCTTGATCATTTCGTCATCCACTGTTGCGACTTCCTGGATTATTTCTGCGTCTGTCACATCAGTAGCAAGGTTGTCTTCAATAATCCATCTCTTGAACTCTTCAATTGATGCTGGCGCAATTTCCACTTCGTTACAAATTTCATGTGCAGCCTCTAAAATAGATTCATAATCATTGGATGCAGAGTTGCATGTTGCAAGATGTGGGTTATTAGGCCAAATATTCTTCCAAGATTTTATCAGGGTTGTGCTTTTTAGTTGCTGCCAAGCAAATGCGGCGTTCAAAATCGCATCCTTAATGTTGAAGGATTTCAAAATTGCTGCAATGTCATCATTAGGTTGACTGACAACATCCATTAAAAGGCTGTTTTTGTAATGTGCCTTGAGAGTCTTTATGACGTTTTGGTCCATTGGCTGGATCAAAGCGGTCGTGTTTTTTGGTAAGTACATTACCTCAATGTACCCATTGGCAGTTTTAACTTTTAATTCATCCTTGTCAGGGTGTCCGGGTGCGTTGTCAAGCAACAGAAGGGCTTTCACTGGTAACTTCTTATTTCTTAAATCTTGCTTAACTTGTGGGATAAAGCTGTTAGTATACCAATCATGAAAAACTTCTTTGGTGACCCATGCACGGCTTTGAGCCATGTGGATTACTGGTAGAGATTCGAGCTTTACATTTTTCAATGCACGAGGGTTCTTTGATTTACCAACAACAAGCAGTTTTAACTTATGAGTTCCTGACGCATTCGCACATACCATCAGGGTGATTCGTTCTTTTTGTAATTTTCTTCCAGAAACTTTTTTTTCCTCTTCAGTAACAAATGTTTTCGTTGGGAGCTGACGCCAATTTAAGCCGGTTTCATCGGCGTTATAAATTTGTTCAGGAACTAGGCCAAGTTCATTGATTTTTGTGTCCAACTTTCCGATGAATTCCTGGATTTCAGATTCGTTAGCAGACACTTTTTCGCCACTCATCTGCATAAATCTTATACCATGATGTTTCTTGAAGTTTTCAAACCACCCGTGACTAGCACGAAAGTCAGTTTTCTTTGTTATTTCTTGGTAAAAAAACTGGGCTTTTTGTTTCAAAATGTCTCCTGAAATAGGTGCATTCCGGTTCCGTTGCGGTTTAAACCAAATAAAAAGAGCGTCGTCGACCTCGGGTAACTCGCTAGTCCTAAGAGTTTTTCTGTTCATGGGTTCATCTTCAACAGACTTCATGAATTTTTCAATTTTTTCCCTATTTTTCACAATATCGTAGACAGTAGGTCGTCCGATGTCATACACTTTAGATATTGCACTCGGAGTTTCACCACGGTCTATTCGTTTAATAATTTCCCATTTTTCAGATAAATTTAATGTTTTATGTTTACGTTTCACACTTGTGCTTGCCATTTCTAAAGTGTCACTACACGCACAAAGCAAACAGTAAATACAGTCAGCAGTAATACTGAACGTCCGATCTACACGACAACTGCGTACTGTACTGATCTGTCCCTGCGAAATGAGTGTATAGAGCGGAGGGGGAGATTCATGTCGGTGCAGGCTTGTATGTATTGTTCCAAGAATTGTTTACAAAACAAACAGCCGGTAAGACCTACTGGCGGCGCGTCGGACTACCGAGTACGTCGGATTAAAAAGTGTCGGATTATCGAGGGACAACTGTATTAATATTAGGCATAACGGCAACAAAAACGTTCATCCTTTCATAGCCATGAACTACGGGTCGTTTTTACGTTCTTTTACGCTCGCTAATTTCGAGTTTATCTCAAAGACACCATCAAAACTCACAACATTAAAATATCACAACAATATATTGTTGTTGAAGAACGTAAAAACGATCCGTGGTTCATGGCTATGAAAGGATGAACGTTTTTATTGCCGTTATATCGACTATTAATATTGATCATATAAATAATTAAATTTAAATATTTTAATATTGGATTTATTAACTTCAAAACAAGAAAAATTAATAATATCCGAAACAACTGGCATTGGACAACCAGTTAAAAGATCAAGAAGGCAGCGGAAAGGTACGAGAGAGAGAGAATTCTGAGCCTCATTCTTTTTTCATTCATTTTGACCCGGCAACCAACCATAGAAGAAGTATCAGGACCACGCTCAGCACCAACCAAGACGACAACGAGACGTAAGGGAACAACGTGCTGCAGCTTAGAACAAAGGAACAAAGAAGAATTCACCAAAGGACGCACAACAAAGAAAAACTGGCCAGTCGCGATAGTAATAAGGTACAATCTAATTTTAGTTTTTTAATAGTGTTATTTTATTACGTACGTACTTTAGATGTATATTCAATCTTTAAATCAATTTGTTTATAAACAATTTTTCCTTTTGCCAGAAGTTTCCTTTTTATACTAACAGAACCTCAGATTAAGATTAAAGTTAAATATAAAATATATAAGAAACGTAATAATATACATATAAAGGGTGTCCCAGAATTAACGCAATAGTGTTCGGAATAGTGTTTTGACTTGATCAACTGTAAAGAGATTAATTGAAAAAATTAGGGAGACTGGATCAGTTGGAGACACTAAACACACTGGTCGTCCAAAAACAAACCATTCAAATGTCAATATCGAAGCAGTGCGTGAGAGTGTTGAAAATCTAGGAACATCAATTCGGCGTCGTAGACAAGAATTGCAAATTTCAAGAAGCTCTCTGCAGTGTATAATCACTGGGTCTCCATGCTTACAAAATTCAGTTAACACAACAATTGAAGCCTAATGACCATACACAGCGAAGAGAGTTTGTTGAATGGATTATTGATATAATGGATTATATAGTGAAGTGAAGTAGATGGATAATTTTCGAGCAAAATTATTCTAAGTAATGAAGAACATTTTCATATTGATAGCTTTGTTAATCGACAAAATTGTCGCATTTGGGGTTTGGAGAACCCACATGTTATTGTTGAAAAACAAATTCATCCACAACGGGTCACTGTTTGGTGTGGATTTTGGGTTGGAGGCATCATTGGACCATACTTTTTTGAAAATGAGGCTGGTCAAGCAGTGACTGTTACTGGTGCTCGATATCGCGACATGATAACACAGTTCTTTGTGCTGAAATTGGATGATATTGATGTGGCTAATATGGGGTTTCAACAAGATGGTGCCACATGCCATACAGCCCATGAAACCATTCAAAGACTGCATGAGACATTTCCAAGTCACTCTCTCGTTTCGGTGATCAGAATTGGCCCCCTAGATCGTGTGAATTAACACCTTTAGATTTCTTTTTATGGGGTTATTTGAAGTCAAAGGTGTATGTCAACAAGCCCACATCCACTCGTGCATTAAAAGAGGAAATTCAACGCTGCATCAACAAAATTCAACCATATTTATGCCAAATGGTCATGGAAAATGATGACAAAAGAGTGCGTATGTGCCAGCAAAGTTGTGGATGCCATTTGCCAGATGTGTTATTCCATAAATAACCCTACCCTGTTTACTTTATAATTCAATAAAAAAATAACAACAAAAATACTAAAAACTGTGTTTTCTATTTAAATCAAATCTTGCGTTAATTCTGGGACACCCTTTACAATCTTGGCTAGAATTATACTTGCTTATTCATAAGGACTAAAGGAATATTATATAATGTTTGTAATGAATAATGGTTTATTTTACAAGTTTCATTTAATATGGCCTCAGGTTATTGGTTCTAGTGCATATTTCTGGCTATTTAAATATTTCATAATGACATACATGGATATAAAAAGTTGTATATAATTTACATAATATTTGCGTAATCTGTATTATAAAGAACAATATAAAAATAAGTGGATACATTCTTTCATACTTTAATTCCTGGCTTCTAACTCCCATAATGGTTTCGCAGTCTCTCCTAAATTTAACTGCTTGGCTGGTCTAGAACAAACTAAACTACTATCTACAGGATCCCAAAAGCGAGTGAACCAGAAAGAAGTAGGCTGGACTGCAGTGGTAATGCCACTAAGAGGATTCAGGAGTAGGAAGCAGAAGAGTGTCCATTAGGAGAGGTGTAGAGGCCATCAGTGCCGAGATTAGTTCTACCTGGAAAGAAATGAGAGAGAAGAATAGGTATAAGTTATTAAAAAGGCCATGGTTTGAGTGAAACAGCTAGCCCCAATGGAGTGAGACCAGTCTACATTACAAGAGTCTGAGAGAGAGAGAGAGAGAGAGTGTCAGAAGCTGGAAATCACCGAGTTAAATAATAAGCTGTGACCTGTTTCCCCAAGTCAATTAGATTTGGTTGAGCCCTGTTGACACCAGCCAATCATGTTTGACCCTGTCATGCACAAGTTAGAGCTACCGATTGAGAACTAATATTTTGTTTCTCATTACACTATTGGGGTGATTTATTTCTTATAACTATTTTACAAAGGGAGTGCACTAAAAATAATTTGGGTGTTTATATCAGTGGAGATGGTAGCTTCCCCAGCGGCAATGTTGTTATTCCGGTTGTGGCTTCGTCACTGTCTAGTGACATCAGTATGTAAAGGAGTAATTGTAGATTAGATACAGCATCCTAAGAGGAAACCAAGCAAGGATTTGTTTTCAAGTCTTAATCCTTCAAATTATCAAGTTATGATGAATAATTTGAGATGTCAGGATGTTCTACTGAACCCGTTGATTGTATTTATTAGATTGTAATTAAATATTCACTTTCCACCTATTATTGTAAGTTACATTATAAAACTGGTTGTGTAATATTATAATTTTGTTTAAGATTAGAAAATAAAGATATTGGGATGCAGACTGAAAGGATAGAAGAAATAGAAAATGAAGATATTGGAATCCAAACTGAAAGTATTGAAGAAAGCAGGTAATACATTATAGTAATAGTTTATTATATTCATTTTGAATAACGAAGTGAATTATCCATAAAATTACACAAATTTTATGAACAATGTTACACAATATTCCAATATAGATTCACAAATTCTTTATCATAAACAATTTTTATTACAAGATAGAAACAATTTCGAATGTACCCAAGGATGTATTGAAACTTTAGAAGGATTTGTCCCAGTTAGAGAGTAACTTTCACAACTCTTGACCAAGTTGATATCTCTATCAATATTCGGCCAATAGACATACTGGCGAGCAAGTTGCTTCATCATGGTGATTCCAAGGTGAGTCTGGCGAAGCTCTTCTAGAACATTAAAACGTAGTAAGCAGCTTGGGAAAAAATACTATATCTTGCCGGAAAACAATGTTGTATACTAAAGTATACTCAGAGTCTTTTGAGTTTTGCTTGAGGTCATTTATGAATTAAGTGAGCTCTGGATCTGTAGCTGTTTAATTCTTGATGGTTGGAGATGTTAATGCAGAACTGGAAAAGTGTGTAAGTACACACTTGATTGACTTCTTCACCAATGGGCTTGTCAGATGTAGTTCTGGTTTGTTGGAGTGGAGCTAGAAAGACAATCAATGTTTTGATTATCTTTATCTTTTTTTACACCTGATAATATAATCAAACACTAAAAGGAATGATGCATACCGGAGCAAACGTATGTATCTGTCATCTGTGGAAGGGATTCATGGTGATCGAAGATCCTGAATAATGGCTTGTCCATGACAAGTTCGAAGTGTTTTCCATACAAGTAGTAGCTATGGGCCTTTCCGTGCCATCTATTGTGTGCCTGAGGACAGCAGTAATCCCTGTTGGGCTGGCATCTATAGTCAGGACAAGTTGGCATGAGAACATGACTGCCACGAAGTTCAGCTTTGAGTTCCAGGAGTGTTGTCTCGCAGTTGGTCTTCCATACCCAATGCTCACCCTTTCTTAACAAACACTGAAGGGGATACAATTTGTGGAAAAATCAGGTACAAATCTTGAGTAATACATAACTAAACCCAGGAAAATTCTGACGTCAATGTATTACGGATTGGAAATATCTTGAATAGCTGCAACCTTGATAAGAGATAGGAGATTTGATCAGTTTGTACTCCACAACATATCCTAAATATTCTATTTTCTGTTGAAGAACAAGCACTTATTTTTGTAGATATGAAGGTCACACTGAGAAAGTCACTGGAGGCTCAATTGAAGGTTCTCCAGATAAGTGTTTGGTTGGCCATGGCTTTTCAGAATTTGGGACAATATCCGGTTGAATTCTGAAGGAGCTGATTTTATTCCAAAACTTAGTTGGTGCATACAATAAGTACCCCTGTGAGTGAAAATTGTTTGGATCATTCTGCTTTAATTGTTGAATTTTAGCTGCATATAGGCTTTGTAGAGGTAAAGTTTACAGAAATATCGTGAATTTTGGAGGCTGTTCAGAATATTATCAATGCTTCGAATGAAGTGACTCGCCTGAACCAATGCTCATTTACTCTTCATGTATAATCCACACATAGATCTATGCCCCCAGGTCTTGTTTAGTGATTATAACCGAAGGAGGACCCTAATCTAATGCTATGACTGGTGAAGTAATCCCGTCTGCCATGAGAACATCTAACTCTTTATCACCAGGATGATGGAAGGCATAAGGAATACTGCGTTCCTTATTGCAAACTGGCTTGGCTCCCTCCCAGAGCTGAATAATGACTGGAAATCCTGGAATGGAGCCAACTTTTTCCTCCAAAATAGTTGTGAAACTACAAAAAATGTCTTTGAGTGACTGAACAGTATGAAATTTTAGTCTTTTCTCTGTATCAAGTTGTTGAAGTTTGATGCCTAGACTCCGATTCCATTGACGTCCTAGTAAAGTGTCCGTGTCCGGTTGGAACAATGTCTAATTCACCCCAAATATCTTTCTATAATCATCATGGGAGAGATTTTTTACTGGTTTCTCTGGGACTAAAAATGCCGCTTAGTTATTTTAGTGGGCTGAACCAATGCTAACACACAGAAGTTGGCAAACCTGAGTTTTATTTGTGACACCTTTCATTATGTAGTAGTTTTCATTAGTTAGTAGTTTGGATCTGCATCATATATGGAATGATAACAGTGCTTCTTGTCATAATCGTAAATTATGTGTGTTCCGCTAAAGCGCTAAATACTTTCCAAACCAATAAATGATTACTCAACCTCCTTCATTGTTGTTATAACCATAGGCTTTTAGATCTCCTAAATAACATTTATATTATGAGAGTGTCAGATAACCATGAGAGCGTTATAATTTTTTAAATAAGTAACCAAACATGAATAAAACGTATAACCAATTATATATAAAACTATTATAATTACATACAATTCAAATTCTCCAACTTAATTCTGCTTTAGACAAAACAAATAAAAATATTAGATTATAAAATATTAATTTTAAGAAAAAACAAATATACATTTATATCAACCAACAAGCAATATTTATCAACAATACAGTAATTAATCTTTTATTTATTAAAGGACTATTCAACTTATCCTATTAATCTATAATCACAAAAGGTTGAACTTATCTATAATAGAGTACTAACATATGTTACAAGGTGTATATGACCAGAGTATGTCCGGAACATTATTTTCTAATTGAAAAAAATTGACTTGAGAAAATCAAATATATATATTGTAATGTTATTTTGAAGGAGTTAATTGAGAGAAGGATTATTTTATTATTAAAAAATATAAAATAAATAATAATAAATAAATTATAAAAAGTTTAAATTCAAACAAGTGAATGTAACAGCTGGAGGTATGCCGGTAATTGGAACAGCTGAGAGGGACACCAGTGCTTCAGTTGTTTATATTGAGGTTGGCAAGAAAGTAATAGGTTGGCCAAAAAATCCGTTCGGTTTTTTAAGCGAAAATAAGACACAACTTTTAAACACAAAGTGATTTATTCAATCAATGATATCATTGCCATTTTGTTCCAGTATCTTCTGCCATCTCATGGGCAGATTCATAATTCCATGCTCAAAGAATTTCCTGTCTTTACTGGCAAAAAAATTTTCCAAGAGGATTTTTACATCTTCTTCGGAGTTGAAGGTCTGTCCATTCAATGAATTTTGAAGAGACCGAAACAGGTAGAAATCTGAAGGTGCAAGGTCGGGCTAATATGGAGGGTGCGGCAAAACTTCCTAGCCAAGATCCAGTAACTTCTGCCGCGTCTGCAAAGAAGTGTGCGGTCTGGCATTGTCGTGATGTAAGACAATCCCTTTACGATTGGCTAGTTCTGGACGCTTCTGGTGGATCGCTGCATTTAATTTGTCCAGCTCGTCACAGTACACATCCGAATTGATGGTCCTGTTCATGGGAAGAAGTTCGTAAAAGACAACAACCCTCCAATCCCACCAAATCGACAGCATAACCTTCTTTGGGTGAAGTCCTGCCTTGGTGTTTGTTTGTGGTAATTCGCTGCGCTTCCCCCATGAGCGTTTGTGGAGTCCACATTGTTATAGATGATCCATCCACTTTTCGTCCTCTGTCATCATTCTCTTCAAAAAAGGATCGTTTTCTTCCCGTTTCCGCAAGGAATCGCAGATGAATATCCTTTGGGCGAGGTTAGCCTCACTAAATTGATGGGGAACCCTAACATCGAGCCTGCTTACATAGCCAAGTTGATGCAGATGGTTTTGAACACTCGGTTTGGATATTTTGAGGATAACTGCAATCTCCCTAGTTGTCTAACGGGGATTGGTGTCAACTAATTCCTTTGTCACTGTTAATCTCAGTTGGCCGGCCAGAGCGAGGTGCGTCTTGAACCGAAAAATTTCCCGATCGAAATCTTGAAAACCACTTCTGGCACACAGGTTCTGTAACAGCATCCTCTCTGTATACAGTGCATATCTTCCTGCAAGTTTCCACTGCTTTCTTGCCTTTTTTAAAATGAAAAAGCATGAGGTGTCAATAATGTTCGTTTTGGTTTTCCATTTTGAGGATGATCCTAAACACACAAAATACAATCAGTCTCGTCAGAATTTTGTGTCAA
The DNA here is from genome assembly GCA_930367205.1 of Acanthosoma haemorrhoidale. Lineage (NCBI taxonomy): Eukaryota > Metazoa > Arthropoda > Insecta > Hemiptera > Acanthosomatidae > Acanthosoma > Acanthosoma haemorrhoidale. The sequence continues at coordinate 26,245,907 of OV884012.1, forward strand.
ACTATGTTGAAGTGTCTAGTATCTGATGAGAGCGCACTCGCAAGAGACGGAGTGAAGTTAGCTATATATTAGACTGCTTGAAGTTTCGTGATGACAAAAACCGAAAGGACTTTTTGGCCAATCCTTTAATTTCAGGTTTTTTAGTGTAAAATAAAACTCAATTTTTTCTTTACAAAAAATGAAATGCATCAAATATCTTTCATTCTGTTCAATGACCTTTTCCCATCTTTCTGGTAACTTCATGATCCTGTGCTCATAGAACTTCTGGTCTTTATCAGCAAAAAATTCAACCAAGTGTGATTTGAGGTCATCGTTATGACTGAAATTTTGACTATTTAACAAGTTTTGTAAACTTTGAAATAAATGATAATTCAAAAATACAAGGTCTGGGTTGTATGGGGATGCGACATCACTTCCCAACCAAATTCCAATAGTTTCGTAGGTGTCCCTAAAGATGTGTGGTGGGCTCACATTGTCGTGGCGGAACTCAAATATAGAGCTTCTTAACAAGTCCAAGAAATCTTTTATGGTTTTCAATTGTTGTGTGTGATACATTTAACTGTTTCTCAATATATCACACAGTTATATGACGATTCGATTCAACTATGGTTTTCAGTTTGTCATCATCAACTTCAGAAGATCAACCAAGAACGTTGGTCAACTTTCAGTAAAAAATCTCCAGAACATTATTTTTTAAACCAATTTTGACATGTGCGTTCTGTTAAACAATCAACACCATAAACTTCACATATCTCTTTGTGAGCCTCAGCCGCTTTCTTGCCTTTATGAAAATAAAAAAGTAAAATTTGTCGAAAATGCTTATTTTTGCACTCTATGTTAAAACTGACAGTTGTAAACAAAATTACACGGAATTTCTTTCTATAGCAACCTAAAGGTATTGACTAACAAAACTCAAAAGAAAAAAAATTCTAACATTGACAAAAGAATAACAAAACAAATATAATGTTATCTACTCGTGTGAACCGAAATCACTTTCTTGCCAACCCAATAGTTGCTGGAGTGGAGCAATATTTTTAGATGCTTGAAAGGAGTTGTTTATAATTGCTGGAGAAGAGAAGTGTTGATAATGATTTTGTGCAGTTCGCAGTGGCCAATAGAGAGAGGGAGAGGGAGAGAGGTTTTCATATACAAAACTAGAAGTAACAAGGTCACTAGACATTTACTGAACTGGGTGCTTCATAGAGGCAGTGTCCCAGTTTCTATCACTTTTGGTTTACCACTAGTGATTCTATAGAATGGGGAAAAACTCATTATTGTTGTCTTCTCCAACATTATCTTAGTTCTTGAGGTGCTGGCCAATGTGTCAGAGCCGAAGAGGGCGTATATGCCTTAATTGTCTCAGGCATATGATACATATCATGGAGCATGTGGTTTGACAAGGACAAGGTAGAAAATCATGATGTTACTTTTGCTGATCATCAATCGACTGGTGATTGTAAATTAAGCAGATAGTGCCCTCCATCATTTGTGGAGTCCCAAGGCAGAAGGTGTCACCATGTCCACCATTCCTCTCTCGGTGAGAAACGGTGAGAATTGGAGAACCACATTCTTCGTACATTTCATTTGACATGGTGTCTCTCGCTTCAATGGTGTCCTGGTAATGAATAGAAATACTTAAAAACACTAAGGATGAAGAGTCCGTAAAGTTTGCCATTATGTAAAAAGACTTATTGGTTTAATAAATTGTTGTTATAAATACAAGACATTCATGAAATTCTGAAATATAATTTTATTTTTGTCAATAATATTGAATTCCTATCATAAAAATAGATAATATTGCTGTAATTTTGTTTCAGATCAAAATTAGTTGAAAGCAAGATGCAGTCAGAAAGTGAAATGTCACTGGATATTGACGATGGAGCTCTGACTGAAGTGATTAGTAGAACATGGTATGGTAATTCAATGACGTATTTAGTTTAATGGCTGAGAAAATTTAAAGTATTAACTTAATTAAAATATTTTATTATAGTGGATACATTAATCTGTATGGGCAGGAAAAAGAAACACGAACAGAAGAATTGCCTAAAAAAAGGTATGCACTTATTCTTTCAGGATAATTATGTTTTTATGATCATCAATCTTTCAGATTCAGATGTACATTACTGCTGGAATTTATAGAATATAAGATGAATCTAAGGAAAAATTGCATTAGTGTGTGTCATTTTTTTGTTTTAAGTTAAGGAGCTGGTTAGATATAGCACATTAATTTGTATTACTTTCTAATGGTCATTTTGTAGCCCGTGATAGATCCGATTTTCTTAGACAATTGTTCATTTAAATTTGGGAATCATAGTGAAACAGTGAATGTATTAATAATTCTGCCAAAATTTCATTCTCACTTGATTTCTTTTGTGTTACTTAATCATTCCTGAGAATCAAAATGTATTAATGGAAGAAACTATTCTAAATGAGGCTGGTGTAGGCAGGCAATAGCTGGACAAGTTGGTAGAGGTGGGTGATAGCGGGACAGTATAGCTGAAAGTGGGCGATGGACCATAAAAGGTTGACGATTATTAAAGGAATCGCATTATTTTTCTCTTTGTGGGCTAGAGTGTGATACAGTGTAAAAAATAATTTGCTGTAGAAAAGGCCCCGGGTACTGCTGGTCGCCTAAATAGTCCCCAAAAAAAAAAAAAGGAGCACACTGCATCCCATGTATTGCCCAAATGACAAAAGTGAAAAATGGTGGCAAATGAGAAAAAAACGGTTTAAAGAGCATGTCTTTTAAGGCTAAAAAACAAAGAAGGGATTGCTTACTTGTATTGAAGGCTTACTGTATGAATATTTTAATGTTCCTAATTATTACATATCATAACAATGTTATTTTTATTCACTTATTATTTTGTATTTTAGTGTCTCTGAACATGGATCTCAAACATGCTTACCTGATGTGAATAATTGGTGAGTTGATATTATGAAATACATAGTACTTAACGTAAGTTAACCTCTCAATAATACCCAGGGTACTTCTGGTGTTTACTGTACTTCATCAGGACTCTTTTAAACCTCATTACAAGGTTATCCTAATTAGAAAGAAATGAGTGATAAACTTATTTTTGGTAAATGTTATGTGGAGCAGTCAATAAATAGGAATTGGTTTTGATAAGGATCCACTGACTAATTACTGTCAAATTTCCAAAAGGGAGATTTTAGATTACCTTTTCAGAATAATCATCATAACCCATGTCATAAACATTGGAAAAAAGGCTATTTCAAAAAATGTTTAATGTGCAGTAATTGAAAGGTATAATAAATTAAAGTGTTAAGTAATCTTTTTTGAAAAGTTTGTTTTTTCCAACTGGCGATTTCTACATAAAGCATGTATGATTTAAAATACATGTTTTTACTTATTTTGTATTCGATGAGTGGAAAACTTATGGATGGCCTCCTTATAGGGAAATGATTGAGGAAAAAAATCCCAAGCAGTTTTTACCTTGGCAGGCCAAAACTGAACAAATACTTGATCAAAACAACATGAGCCACTAGCTCCTACATTACTTCATTGGTTTGTAGCATACTGAGACAATCTACCATCCCAAATATGGTCACAAATTAAAGATAACTTGATGAACTTAAGTCATTTTATGGAGGTTTCTTTAAAACTGTACCTGAGTTGAAATCAGCAAATCTGCCCAGGGTTCTAATCCCGGCTGTGTCAGTATTTTTCATTTTAATCAATGATTATTAATATTTAACAAAATTCGTTTTCCTTTATCTATTCTGACTTAGCAACCTTTATTATATTAAAACTAGATCTTGTTGAGCATCTGTTTATTAACTGATTTTTGTTGTTATACTTTTATTTATGTTGTTTGCAGGGAAATTGACTCTCATAATGCTCCTTGTTCATCGGCAATGTTGACTGATCGGCAATTCGATTCTAGTTGTTTTGACTCAAGGTTATATTTCATAAATATTAGTTATTCTAGATATTTTTAATTACTTGTTATTAAATACTAATTAAGAAACATTTATTTATATTTTGTACAAAGAATTATTGTTGTTCGTCTATAAATTCTAATCTGTCTTTGATGAGTTCCTTTGGTACTTGTGTTAAATAAAGTACGGTATGTGCTGCTTACCACACCAAATTTACATTAAGTAATGGCTCATTCTTAACGTGTTATGTCTTTTGACACTTATTCATACCTGTCAATTGTAGCATATTGGATGAACACATTCCTCATAACGAGTACCCAAGGAAATGATATATTTCAAAGTTAATTATGCCTTATATATAATATCATGATGGATTTAAAAAAATAAATTATAATTTCTTTTTTATATTGTGTTCCAAGCAAATCTCTGTTCTGAGAAGTCGAGATTGGTGAGATGCACAATGTTCCTGGTTTTTCTAAATTTTTTTTTGGAGATTCAGTTATGTTTCAAACTATTTCAACTGTCCGCTTCATTGTTTTCCCATTCAGCTTGTACAGATATTGGTCTCATTTCACCAGTATTGTGTTTATTCTCTTTGTAATTAGGTCAAGTTGGTGAGACACCAAAGGATTTTTCTTTCTCATACTGTAATTACCATTGTATTACTGAAATTAATATTTAGTTTATGTTTTTACACTTTATGGATTGACATGTTTTTGTGTTTTACTTACTGTTGCCAGTTGGACTGTTCCCTACTTAATTGGTGAAAAAAATATGTAACTAATATTAAATGTTGATTAGGCCTAATAAACAAAATAGTTTCCTCATTTAAATGTTGCTTTCTCCTGCTAACACTATCCACTCACTGTTGTTTCCTTCTTCATTTACATTTTTTACTTTTATAAGTGTGCTAGTTCTTCTAAACTAGGGGATTATATTATAATATTTTTTAGCTGATTTCTCTTGTATTACATTATTATTGTGGTTTTCATACTCTTTCCCGGGCTTGTCATTATGATATGTTTGATTTTTTGGCTTCTTCTCCAAAGGTGTTTATTTTCTTCTATGTATTGTCTTATATATTATATGTAGGGATTTCTTCAAAGACTTCTCATTAGTGGATTTTGAAAAAAAAAAAAGAAAGTTGAAAAAATAAGAAATCTTGTGACGGCAGTGAGCGCTTTCAAAATAGAAAGCTTAATTCACCATGTATCTTTAAAATATTCATCAGTTACAACAAGGTGTAAATGAATAATAATTTTATGTGTGCTGGTAATTTATTTAATAAAAATTGTCATCTTAGTATTAATTATGAAATGACTTGGAATGAGAAACAAAGAAAACAAGATCTTTGAGAATTATTAAAGATACAAAACAAAACAAATATCTATCGAATCTTAAAACTCAAGCAATTGAGGTTTATATATAATAAATTCATGATCAAGTCCAGGTTCAGATGAAGTGGACACTCGCAGACTAAACTCGACCTTGTGCTCTACACTACTGTGTATGAGAGATGCAACAAGAATTTACGAAATTGTTTCGTGCCTGAGGCGAAAGAAATGAAAATAAGATTACTTACTGGAAATGGCCTTCTTTAAATGAACCTTAGGTGCCTGGTGCCACTTTGCCCATACCCAAGGGGTAATGAGAACGGCGATGAGTCAAAGTAAGTGGATAAAGCTGGAAATCTTTGGAGCTGGCCGACTGGCCTCGTCACATGATAATTATTTCACGTCTGAGTAGTCTGTCTGCAGGTTGGTGGATACTATCTGTGACACAAAATGGGAAATACAGATTAACTATACAATGTTTCCTTTTTCTAGCTGCCTCAAACGAGACAGTGACAAGGTCTGAAACCCCTTTCTTGGGAATAACATTGTGTGAAGAACAACTCTTATTAATTGAAAAACTAAGTTATTACTACAAGACCCCTGGCATGCATGCACTCTGTGAGGGGAATATCACACGCTCAAGAACGATTCACTAAACACATTAACATACTCACGTCTATCACAAAATACCAAAATGGAGGTGCAACAAGTCTCCTTCATCGAAAGAAGAAATTAGACACCCAAAAGGTAGAAAGTAAAAGGAAACATAAGATACTTTTTTATTTCTAATTATTTCTTGTTATATAATTTGTTGTTTTACTACATTTTTTATGTTTAATATTTAAGTAGCTTTAGTGTAAAAGTTTGGAACAGAAACACTAATTGTATTTGTTGGAGATAAAATTCATTGGTGGAAATCTTATTATTTAACTTTTTTTATTTTATTTTTTTAGAATGCGAATTTAAAAATAACCTTAACTCTTTAGCATTTTTTGAAATGTATTTTTAACTGAGCTGTAATTCATAACATAACTAATCACGTTATAATTCAAAAGTTTCTGTGGTGTTCTAAATTAATAAATAATGTTGATGTATGTCTTGTATGCATGCAAAAAGTCAGGTTCATTAATTTATGAAATGGAAGTAAAAATAATTTAAAATTTAAAGCATTATTTTTATTTTTTTTAACTCGCATTCATATTTATGCTATCAAAATAATATATTAAAAAGTTTTAAACAGGATTTCTCCAGCAAATATACGATTTAAGGACCAATGGAGCTTACAAGTTTTGAACAGTACACTTGACTGCCTTACACCTATTAAGTATGTTGTTCATTGGATAATTTTTAGTTGTTACTTCATTGATTTGGAATTCTTAATAAGAGTGTTTTGTTGCTTCAACTTTTATTATATTTGAGGACTGGTGCAAAGGGTTGTTAGTGGCAAATTGAATTTTGAAGAATACTTCAGTCGTAGAGAACTCTTTAGGAGTTCTGGGCTGTAGTTTTCAGTTGTTTGTGGCAAGAAATTAATTTTTTTTATAACCATTGTTGAAGCTGAGGTCAGAATTCCCCACATTAGTGGCTCACTGTAAAGTAGTTTTTCAGCATTATTTTTTTTCAAACAGTCTCATAAATTATTTTATTACTTTTTGCATGAAGAAATTTTTGAGAATGCTTTAAGGATATTATTTTCTGAAATTCTGAAAAGTTTCAACTTGCAACCGCAGCCTGAAAAATATACTGTATTGGATTAAATGTAATTTTGAAAAAAAAAAAAAAAAAAAATTACTATAAACAAAGAAAAAATCATTTTAATTACCTTGTTCTCATTTTTTAACTAATTTTTTCGGTGGCATTCAAAGTCATTTTACTGTGTCAAATTCACCCCTTTGCACCTCAAATTCAATTGTTAAGTTAGTGTTTGCTTTTGAGGATTAATTTTTCTGCAGGATGGAGATCGATAGCTCTTTAGAAGATTTACATCAGACCGATAGTTTCCCACCTCATGGAAACATTTATGATGGAGGGGGAGAGCCAGCTCCTGAAAACTTCGAAAGGTGTGTTCTTGATGTACCACTATATAATATTTGAAAGTAAAATTTTACTCAAAACTGTAAGTGGTTTAAATTTCGATTTTTTTGTGGTAAAAATTTACTTTTATTTAAAATTATAAATATAATTTTATGAAGAGGTGTACCCTGCTGGATTTTCCTCAGTAGTTGATGGATGGAACTGAGGTCTAGCAGGGGACGGCAGTCTTCAGGCAATCTTCACAATCTTTATTTCTGTTTTCTAGAATGGATTCATGCCTATAGCCGAAACTGTTCAAAGTGATCAGATATTTTATATATTATTTATTGATAACCTTAAAGGGAGTAATAACTATTTTCAATCTAATCTGTCATGGATTACAAACAACTGTTGTATTATTTATTACTTTTATAATTTGATCAAATTTTGTTTTCAGTACTCGTACTATGGATCTTGTGCCTCTGTTGAGAAAGCCAAACATGAGTACTCCTCAAATGAGGTTATTATGTTTACAGTATATTGACATTTATTTTTTGGTTTCCTTTATTTGAACTTCCTATCAATCCCACCATTGCTAAATTATGTATTATCTATTTTTTCAATGCAAGGGTGAGAAGAGTGGAACCAAGGCGCTTGTCATGTATAGATGTTAATAGCATTCCTTTAATCTGTAGCAGAACAAATACCTACCAAAAATTGACGTAAGTTATGTCTTACTTGATAGGTATGACATATTGATTAGTATGTTATACTTTTAAATTCATCATTAAGAATTATTTTCATGCTATTTGCTCAATGTGTGTATGTCTGCACCAAGTCTAGCATAGAATTTTTCATTGGTTCCCTGATTTGTCTTCTGGAGTACAAGCCTAGAGAGGAAGCCCAGTGATTCCTAAGTCTTATTCTATGTCTCAGCAGAAGCAGCTACTGATCCACAGATTTGAAAATTGTCTCTTTTTTTTTCTCCTTTAACAAATCCCTCCATCTTTCATAAGTTATTCCTGATTTTTTTAATATTTGTGTACTCATGAGTCACCGGGCCTGTAGAAAAGCTTGTAAAGGGTTTTAAATCTCACCAGAATTGGAGAAAAGAAGTAACAGTGAGAAGATTTAAAATATCTCGCCATGAGTCCCTGCATCTCGCCAAGGAGTAATAAAGCTGCAAAAGGGATAAATTACTTCACAGCTCGTCAGTTGTGGAGGAAAGATCTGTTGACCTTACTTGTGGATCACAAAAAATTTGGGTTTTTCCGCAGATAAAAAATGTGTAGAATATGATTTATTTTTTAGATTTTATCCTGTATTTTAAGGAGAGATGTTATGTAAGAAAAATAAAATAGTTGTCATCACATTTATTGATTCTCTGACCCTTTGTTTTTTACAATTATGTCTGAGTATATATAAATTTTAATGAAGGAAACACACCTACTGAATCCCCACTGACAACTGAAACAAGCTAAGGCAGTTCTAGCTAACAAATACCACCTACGCATACCTGGACTCCCTGTTTGATGGTACCCTTCCCATAAAACGTATTGTATGTTTATAAATTAAGTGCTTCTGAAGCTTACCTGGTGGTTAAGATGGCTATCAAGAATATATCAACAAGACCTAATGGAAAATTTAGAATTTTTTTCTTTTTCAACTCAGTTGCTTGAAATTGTGAAGGAAGGCTTGCATTAAAAGTTGGTGTACCTTTTTTTTTGTTAATAGTTCAGTATTGTTGCGATTTCCTGGAGGGGTTAGCTGTTGTACGCAGCTACTTGGTCTTTACAAACCCCTGGAGAGACTTCAGGAGCTATTATTATCGATATGGACAGGGAATACTCTTCAATGTGAGTGATATACTGGCATAATCACCCTTCTCTACAGAAAGGAAACCAATTGGGATGCAAGAATTACCGAGGAATAAAGCTTTTGAGCTTCGTCTGCAAAATTATGTAAAACATTCTTTACTGGAGATTATTGCCTTTTGTGGAATAAGTGTTGGTATTATTAATGCACCTTTTGATGTGGGCAGATTTACGTTGTGGTAAATCTTGGAGATGACAAGAGAGATTTGACACCTACACTACCTTCTCATTTATTTTGCCATAAGACAGCATCGGGAGGAGCTATTAAAAACAATAGAGGAACGAAACCTCTCAGGCGGCCCGGACTCGCCCTGGATTGAGTGCCACGGAAGAAGAATAATTATTAAAATTATATTTGAAGGTGCTTGTCTATATATTTCTGGTTATTTATGTTTAATGGCATTACTACAACAAAAAAATGGGGATTACTCAAAAAATCAACTTTTCCGATCCACACAAAACTTTTTCAGGGATTAGCTACACTTGATATCTTAACTGGAATCTATTGACTGCACTTAATGACACCAACTCGATCTATGTAAATAGATTAGATACCTTTTAAGTTTTTCTGTTCATTTCATAATTACTTTTCTTTTGTAAATACATCTCTTTACTTATACTGAAAGCAAAAATATTAAGGTTTCCAACGGAGCTGTCACCGTTGGGTTAAGGGACAATTTATAAAGGTTTAAGAGGAATAAAAGACATTGATGAAAGAAATTTTTATTCTTGTAAATCTATCTATTATTATATTTTGATTCCCACAAACATTTGTATATATATAATTTTTTTCCTAAACATTCATTTTGTTTACTTTGCTTAAAGCGTATCCTGGTTTTTGTAACTATCAAGCTATGCTCATGTAATACAGTCTGGCATATTTTTTTCAAATTTTACATTAAAAAACAAATTGGATGATATATGATGATTGCTTTTTATCATATGTGAAGCTGTATTTCATGTATACAATATGGAATGACAATAGATGCATAACATTTTAAAATAAGTTTTTGCATTACCCCTAATGATAAAAAAATATATTTTATTGGTGACATTTTATTAATTTAGCTGTTATGTTTTGGAAACAGATTTGCCCAAAAGTTATCAACTATATTGGCTAGTATAATTTCCATCATATCTCCTGGATTAAGGTAAGTTTTAGTAAATAGTTCAAAAGTTTTCATCAGACGAAATAGATGTTCATCAGAATATTTTTTATTATTGTTTTATATGTATAAATTTATAAATGTTTGATTAAATTTACTCAAGTTTATTAACAATGACAACAAAACGATATTCACCGTTCTTTTTAAATTTATTGACATATGCATTAATCTTTAGCTATGTGTAACCAACAAACTTTTGAGTTTACTTCCCTTTCCATGTTAAGGATATTGAAATATGCAATTATTTTATTTCAATTACTAGTAAATTTAGTAATTTCCAACGCATAAACATCCATGACATTACTAATAATTATTTAGGACTATTCTACTTAGCAGATGTGAGACATTAGTCTTCTGCTGGAAAAATCATATATACAGGTTATGATTAATTTTAGAATGTTTTAAATACAAATCACAGGTATATTTCTCATAATCTGAAAGCTTAACATTTCCATACTAGGGTCAAGAATCATAAATATCATTTAACTATTAAAATGTTCTAGCCTTTGGGAAGAAGGATCGTTTGATTCCATCAGTGATAGGCTGCTAGATGAGAGAAGATCTCGAAGTAACATTTGGTAGCTTAGTCGTTGTTATTATTTTAATGTGGTTATTTAGTTTTAATGCTTATATGATGTGAATACCTATATAGGCATAGACTCCGGCTTTTATCTATTATTACTAGGTCTTATAATTGTATACTTTTTTACTTATGTGCGAATAGATAAGATTTAATTTAGAATTTTGAAGGAAAACAGGTTATTACTGTGATTATTTAATGAAATATGGACATAAGTAATTTTTATTGTTAAAACCATTCTGTTATTTTTATAACTTTGTCTAGTCAGAAATAGTGCTGATCATGATAAAAATGCTTCATAATTTCTGTGTAATTCTATTACATATACCTAAAATAAATATTGTAATAATGGTGATAGAAAAAATTATGCTTTTGTCTCCGTTGTGTTTATATTGATTTTATTTATTTATTACATTAACATTTATGAGACAAATGTAAAGCAAACTGTAGGTTATGTTTGAAATTATGATTGGTTAGCTTAGGTTCCGTTTTATATGTTTGTGCCATGCAAATAACTTCTCTTTTACCATTTCGATAATTGACTGTTGGTTACTGAATATTTTAGTTCATAAACATTTTGTATGATTTATAGCAGAAGTAAGTTAGCAATGTGTTGTTTTTTTTACTTAGTGTGGAGATAATTACTTTTCAAATTATTAAGTTTTTAAAAATTATTTTATTATATTAAGACAAGAAAAAACATTTGATGATGCATGCTAAGATAAGTTATATAGGCTCTTTTTTTTTACAAATATATCTTATGCCCACACTATTATTTAAATAAACTTTTGATTAAAAAAACAAAACAAAAAACTTTTGTTTATCTCCTTTTTACCATCACTTAGTTACGTCACAATGTTATATTAACTAATCTGCATAAGTATCTGAAATTTTTATATTTTTTTTAAACGCTATGAATTTAGTAGAGAAAGCTGTTTTATAAAAGCTTCAAGTTTGAAATCCCTTAAGTTGTACCTTGAAGTATTATAATTTACTACTACACTCACACAAATCCATATGGTAAGAATTTTTCATGGAAAAATATTTTTTTTGTTTAATGTTTGAATTGAAATTTTATCTTCCTAATTGATCCTTTGTGTTACCTGTATAAAAGATTTCTGTCCAAAGCAAGTTCGCTCCTTTGCCACCAATTCCTCTGATATCGATCCTAGAATATTAGCATTTCATTCCTGCTAATCAAGTCAATGTTGAGACTTCTTTGCCTCCCATGCAGTGGAAATCTGAGGATCATTGGTCTTGTTTTGATCCATACTGGTGAGTTATATAAATTATCGATCCGACAAAGGTTTAGTAATACACAATGAAAAATTTTGTTGATAATGAATCATCAGAATTGCAATCCAAAAATTTAAACATAAAAAAATTTTTATCGTAGTTTTACAGAATAAACACTTCTGAGGATATTTTTGGCTCCAAGCAATCAGATCTTGGAAGTGACACAAATAAGGAATTATGGCTTCATTACAACTACCATGTTGTGTTCCGCCACCTTTTCATGTTTTTGCAAATTCACTTTATAGAACGCAACTGCTTTTTTTATAAATGGCTTGATCTTAAACTCTCATTATTGGTTATGTCTTAGTTTACTCACCATTTAGGACAAAAGGTGTTTAAATAAAAAAATCCCCAGTAATTCTGGGTTATGTTCAATATACCTTTGAAATTTCAAACCGATGCATAATGCTCGGAAAAAATAGCTCGCATTTCAAGGTTTCCAATTACTTGATTTTACCTAAATTCAGCTAATGAAGGTTAATTGATTTTATTAGTTCCGATGCATTGTTATTAGAGCATTCCTTTAGTTTAGTATTCGAACTTAATACAATACTAGGTTGTTACAAAGGTCTTTGTGCTTAAAAACATTGTTGACTTTGAAATATATCAAATCCTTATATTGTGACTTTTGTGATTTTTCAAGACAATTCTGGAAAAACGAATTAAGCGCAACGAGATTTGTTATATGAAAGGTGAAGGTGTGCTGCATTGTAATTACACCAGTGCTTTGGTTCAAACACTTCAAAGCTGTTAATATCAGTCTTCAAGATGCACCTTCTCATGTCACTCTTTAGTTTTTGATGGTTATAGATTACTTGAGAGTGTAAGTCTGACTTTCGTATTTAACCACACAAGGATTCACGGGGATCATAGGGGCTTTAAATGCCACTGCAAGTTTAATAATTTTTGACCAAAATCCTCTATTCCGAGACATGACACCCCCACCGCTACCGGCAAGATGGCAACTCTCTAGATCTGGGAAAGCAGACCAAATGGTGGACATCACGGCGCTTGGCCCACCAACAACAAGCCTCTAATGGGCACCCATCACTGCTATCCAACTAAATAAGACTGCACTACATGCCTAGAGGGACTCTAGGCTCAGCCACCAGTGGACTCTCACCACTGTACCACAACAATCAACCTCTACCGGGGCTGACCACACTCCTTAATTCTCTCACACCACCTTAAAGCAGGTACTCCTAGTACAAGGATCCGCTCAACCCAAATATTCCTTTATTTTTCCCTCATCCTTAATCTTATAATTAAAGAGCTAAGAAAAAAAAAAAAAAATTGAAATAACTTTTGTAACAATCTAGTATGTTTATTAAAGTAATAATTTACTGAAATGAAAATGTAACAACTACTCTAAAACACTTGTGTTGTCCATAATCAAGTACTTTGGTTTTGTGAACTTTGTTGTTAATACTACACACTTGTCACTAACTTCACTTCAACAGTCATACTGTTGTGATCAGTTGTCTTGTAAATGAAATTGATGTTTTGTAGAGGGCCTCGCAGGTATTTTACTGGATATCTAAAAAATATGTTATTTTATGAACTTGACACATTATTTCTTGAAACATTTAATAATCAGTTATGATTCAGCCAAAGTATGTTGCATTTGTTTTGCTTTCAGATTAATTTTCCTTTTTTAAACAATGTTTCATTTATGATATTTATTGATGTATTAATCACTCTAAAAGAAATATTAAAATCTTAGGGTCTGCTTGAAGACTGTAAAGTGGGTTCTTTGTGCCGCACTGCTCTTTATCATGATGACTGCAGTATTTTTCTCAACAAACAAAAGTGAACTTGTGCGTCGACAGATTTTTCGGCCGTTTCTGCAACTCAAGTATCCAAGTGGTCCACCCCCTACATAGTCTTTAGGATATAATGACAAGATATAATATATCTCTTGCTGTAAAATTATATATAATTTCATAACTTTTTTTTTCAATGATTAAATTTAGATACATAGTTTTATATAGACATATATTTTGCATTAGCTCTAAATTAAATGACAATGCATAATTATTGTTAAAATGATAAGAAAAGTATAATTTTTTATTTGGTAGTAACTGCTATTGTCATAAGTTGTTCATTGCAATAACCTAAACTTTTTATAATATATACAATTATTCTGTCTCTTGAACCTGCAAACAATAAATTCTTTTTTGAAGTGTTGTGTTCATTGGATTAATTAAAGAATAGTTGTAATAGTATTTACAATGATATGTGATTCTAGTTTCATTTGACCTTCTTAGGTAATATGTGAACTATTCATTGAATTATACTTAGACTGTAGATTATACTTTGATTGTTAACATGTGATAAGTTATAACTCAAGCTTTTTTTATAACTATTTATTTTCTAGAAACATATCTTCTTATGTTTTTATTTCCTGTTATGAATTTTGTTTTGTTGGAACAATTTTATGTTTGTATTATTTTTATATAGTTTATATTCAAACTCAGTAGAAAACTAATATTGAGTAATGTTTGAAACTGCCTGATGAAAAATATCTAAGATCTCATGCAATTTTTCTATGTAGCATTGAGATTTTAATTTTTTAGTTTGCCCATACATAGTTATAACAATAAATATAATTTATCAATTATATATTAATAATTTATTATATAAATGTTACAGACAATTATACTATTGCTAATTATATTTTTTGAATGAAAAAATCATTATTATTTTATGGAAACATGCTTTCAGCATATTTAACCCCAATAATCATGTCTTGCATTTTGTTAAATGTGCGACATTGCTAAATTTAATAGATTTTGGTAATATTTCTTTAAGGTCTTTTTCTGTCTAAGGTTGTAGTAATGGTAACATTCTCTTTGCAGATTTATTTTAAATACCAACACCCTAATGATTATAGCCTATATTCAGAATAACATTGATTCTATGAGTATTTTAGATGTAAATGATCCTTTAAAATATCATTCTAATATATTCATAAACATTTGTTTATACAGTCCACTTTGAACATTAGAATCTACAGAAATTTAGAATATAACATAAGAAAGGCTGATAAAATGAATGGTCAAATATTTAAGGCCTATCTGTTTCCCCCCTGTAGTGTACAAGTTATTACATCTAAACCAACATTATCTGAGACGTTTATTAGAACAACTGATCATTAAAGGACCATTTTGTCTCGTGAGATGAACCCAAAACCACATTTCCTCCTTAACAAATATCATCTGATTGGTGGTAAACTGGGCCTCCCATTGGCCATGTGCAAAAAGCTACCTATCTATATAACCTCTTGTGAGATTTTTTATAAGCAGGATACAAAGGGTTCTGCAGAAACAGATGCCGAGGAGAGGGATAGTACAATTTGCTAACCTGTAAAATGCTTGTATCAGATTGTGGTTCTTTCCTGACACATGGAAAAAAGCCACCTTGTTCCCACCACTCAAGCCAACCAGGACCGGAGATCAACCCTGTCCACTACCTCAGATCACCTTATTACCACAAATAAGGAAGATTCTGCAGAAAATTCTTTTGAATTATCTCAAAGACTATTGTGTGAACAACGAAATCATTCCGCCTGAACAGACTGGATTTCAATCCAGTCTTAGCACAGAATATCACCTTATGAAAGTAGTGCCCGAAGCTAACCAGAACCCACGCTACGATTATGTTAGACTGCGCGTAGGATTTCCCACGGGACACTGCCTAATGCTTTGCAACCGGGAATGCCCGGAGCAGCTCTACACAATGATGCGAGGAGAACCCAAGACCACATTCCCTCCTTAACAAATATCATCTGATTGGTGGTAAACTGGGCCTCCCATTGGCCATGTGCAAAAAGCTACCTATCTATATAACCTCTTGTGAGATTTTTTATAAGCAGGATACAAAGGGTTCTGCAGAAACAGATGCCGAGGAGAGGGATAGTACAATTTGCTAACCTGTAAAATGCTTGTATCAGATTGTGGTTCTTTCCTGACACATGGAAAAAAGCCACCTTGTTCCCACCACTCAAGCCAACCAGGACCGGAGATCAACCCTGTCCACTACCTCAGATCACCTTATTACCACAAATAAGGAAGATTCTGCAGAAAATTCTTTTGAATTATCTCAAAGACTATTGTGTGAACAACGAAATCATTCCGCCTGAACAGACTGGATTTCAATCCAGTCTTAGCACAGAATATCACCTTATGAAAGTAGTGCCCGAAGCTAACCAGAACCCACGCTACGATTATGTTAGACTGCGCGTAGGATTTCCCACGGGACACTGCCTAATGCTTTGCAACCGGGAATGCCCGGAGCAGCTCTACACAATGATGCGAGGAGAACCCAAGACCACATTCCCTCCTTAACAAATATCATCTGATTGGTCGTAAACTGGGCTTCCCATTGGCCAAGCCCAGAAAGTTACCTATCTATATAACTTACCTCTTCTGAGATTTTTAGACACAGGCTGCAAACGGTTCTGCTGAAACAGTGTGGGTGCGGGTTGAAAGCCTCTCCGAAGTTGTGCCTTTGACCTGTGGTGTAATTCCAGGAGTTGTGCGATCCCCAGTGTTTTCAACGTGTACACGTCTGAAATCGTTGGAGCCCGGTATAGGAATACTACAGTTGCCGATTTCGCCGACGCCATCGCGGTGTACAGTAGCCGCAACAGCGCCAAGAAAGCTCTTCGAGATACTGAATCAGCTTTTAACGAGATCATTGATAAATTGGGGAAACTCAACATTACCGAAAACGCAGGTAAGGCTGACTGCGTAATATTCTCCTTTCAGAAGAGAAAGAAACCACTGCCTACTTACTACACTGTAGGAACACTGTACCATTCTCCCCACGAGCCTCATATATTTGGTCACAGATGGACCAACACCTCCGTTTTTGTGGCTGTTTTGCTAGAAAATGAAAACAGGTTTTTTAGACATCTGACGGAAGTGACTTCAACAATTTCAAAACTACTCTTACAAGTGATACTCATGAGCGTGGTCCGACATACTTGTTTCCAGCAGCGGAGTAATAGTGTACTGCTGCACGATGATTTTGAGCTGCCAACGGTGGATGAGTTCATTCGCCGTAGACATATCAAATTCCTCGACTCGATGTAATACATTACCAACCCCGTGTTCGACCCGATATCCACATCTACGGCGTCAGGCAGTCGAAGCGGGAACACTTTAGGTTTAAGTTACTTTGTAAGGTAGTTTTAGGTCATTTCTGTAATCCGAAAGTATCCATCACCTGGTCACTTTACATTGTTCAAATTTTTTTAACCATACTCAGAGTAGTTTAAAAAAACTGCTTAGAATGCATAGCATTCAGTAAAATAGGTTTGTATACATTCATAATCGGGCTCTTGGATTGAACACTGCTCCCTCCCTCCCCCTTCTCTCTCTCTGCACTGGTGCTTGCTACACTACTCAAATCACGGCTTCCTTATTTAAATACCTCTACACCCTTCTTTTTCCTCAACCGCTAGGTTTATCTCATTCTGACGCCCGCCGGGCTGTCGCCAGGTCGAAGACTTCCCCTGGTAAGCGTGCCCGACATCCTGTATTCATTGACTTAGAAATAATTTTGGATCAGTCCTCAAAGTGGAAATATGGAAAAGGTTTAATGTTCCAAATAAACTAGTCGAGTGTTAAGACGCAAAGGGAATAATAAATTAAAGAGGCTTAGGATGACAACTCCGAAATATACAAACGGATTGCGGAGAGAACTTCTTTGTGGGCAATGGAATATTTTCGTAGTCATTCAGGTTGTTACCTACGACCACGCTTTGATCGGGTTCGATCCCCTGCTCTCGTCAAGGAATTTTTTATTTGGGGGATGGGTTTGGTCAGGTTTAACTCGTTTGGGTCCTAATAAAAAAAGTAGCGAATCGGGGTTAGAAAAGAGAATTTAATTTAAGGGTGAAAGGTAACTCGTAACCACTGGCATTGGCTACTATCCACACTCATGCCCTGAGCGTCTGTGGCTCTCCTGCCTTCTTTATGTTCTTCGCCACAAAACGGTCGGAAAGTGAGGTGAGGGGGGGGGGGGGCTCGTTGCCCCGACTTTTATCCAGCTCAGTGGGGGAATGGAATTGAGTATTTTAAATTGGCATGAATGAGTTCTTAAACGCAATTATTGTATTAGCTTAAAACAGTAAGCTTGTAATTTTGCAAATATAAAAAAATTTAAAAATATTACACTTGTTCTAATAAATCAAATCAAATTTGTATGTATATAAATGTTTACTTTATTATGAACTTTCACTCTAAAGTTTTAAACAAAACAAAACTTTTTTTCTGACTATATTCATTTGTGTATTTTCTACAAATTATTATTAATATAATTTATATGATTTGTTAAAGTTGTAAAATATCAAAATCACCTAGAAGATTGGTTTGATTTTTGATCATTTATTTTTTTGAAATTTCAAGATATTTTTCGTTTACGTGTTTTTAAAGAAGTTGCAAAATTTTACATCTTTATGCGGGATCAAAACGGCCAAAATCGATGAAATGAATAGCATACGCTAACTAATCCAAGCCTCCACAAATGTAATGCCGATATCGAACAAGCCGAGTAAACACAGGCTGCCGCCGAGATTCGACTATTATTCCCGCCATACTTCACCCCCCCCTCCAACTCACCGACTACAGTGGCACTTTGGACATAATGCCATGACAAGTACGTGATTGGATTAACCTATCATCAACTCAATATTACAACTGACGCCTGGTCTATATTGAATACTAAAGCCTCACATCTCTCTGTTTGACAATTTCATCGCGTATCTTGTAGAATTATTTGTTCAATTTGGCTGCTATGAATATTAAATAATATTCCTAATACAAGCCTGATAGTTAAAATATTACAATGTCTGTCCTCACTGTCTTTAATTAAGGCTCCTGTTAAGCAGCTTTTAACAGGATTACTTGCCTTAGCATTACCTCTTCTACCTTAGCACTAAAAATAAATTTGTATGATAGTATAGGTGTTGATAAGATTTGTAAGTTGGCTGGAGGAGGCAGCAAGTTATAATAAATCAATTGCAAGGGACCATATTTGATTGTAGTATTCAATCTACACATTCATATAATATTTTAGAAATATAAGTGAAGACTTACTTTGGTGATGAACGTAAGTAGTTTCCATTCGTTCCTTTCGGATCCAATCATCATTCCGGATCACCGTTAAAAAAAAAAATCTGGAGAAAAAATCAAGATATATTTTTTAAAGTGTAAATAAGAAATTTAGGAAGGAACCACCGTTTCTTCCAAGTCCGCTGTGGTTTAGAATATTCTAACTACTATCCCATTAAAGCAGGAGTTCCACAGGGCAGCGTCCTGGGTCCCATCCTCTATAATCTATACACCGCTGATGTCCCCTCTACCACCAATACCTTCTTGGCAACATTCGCAGACGACACTGCAGTCCTGTCAACCCATCCAGACCCTGATATAGCATCCCAAAATCTTCAAAAACACCTTGACGAGATCGAGTATTGGTGCAACCAATGGCGAATCAAAGTCAATGAAGGAAAATGTTCCCACATAACCTTTACCCTCTGCCGCAAGTCCTGTCCGCCAGTCTTTTTAAATTCAATTCCTCTCCCTGTGTCCGAGACAGTACGGTATTTAGGCTTCCATCTCGACAAAAGACTGACATGGAACCCACACACGAGGCTAAAAAGACAAGAACTAAACAGACGCTTTGGACAACTGTACAGACTACTTCGAAGGACATCCCACCTCTCAATAGAAAACAAACTACTTATTTACAAGGTTATACTTAAGCCTATTTGGACATACGGAATACAGCTATGGGGGACAGCAAAAAAGTCGAACATCAAGCGCATCCAATCCTTTCAATCAAATATCCCAAGAACAATAGTAAATGCCCCTTATTACGTCAGCAACAAAACCCTTCACAATGATCTGAATATACCCTATATTCTTGAACTCATCCCTTCCAAGTTCATAAAATTCCATAGTAACCTATCCAACCACCCTAATTCCCTAGCACAGTCATTGCACTGCACCACTCACCCCTATAATCCTCTTCGGAGATTAAAACGGCAGTGGCCTCGTGACCTGCTATAACTAAGTGATAGTGGGAGTTCTGGCAATGGCCAGTTTCTCTAATCATGTCCTGAGCGTATGTGGCTCTCGCGCTCTTGGTCAGCCTCCGCTGGCTCTTATCCAGTGACGCGGCTGACGTAGGAGTGTGGGGGGACTCTCCAAGACTCAGCTTCCTCCTTCGCATGCGAGGGAGGTGAAAACCTTGTGGACTTGGGGGGCCTCTGGGCTGTTTGTAAATATTGTATGAATGAGCGAGTGAATGATGAATTGTAAATATGGTATGAATGATAACATTTATCTCAATTACTCATTGCCTAATAAAAGGCAGATTGTAATTTTATCTTAATAAAATTGATTGAAGGAAGGAATAATCAGACTTATGGCTAATTAAATCCTTCGAAGAATATATGGTGATAATCATTAGAGAAGGAGAACAAAACTAGAGTTGAGTGTTTTGAAAAAAAACTTTGAGCAAACATAGGCTCATACTTAATTGCTATTTGGGCGGTAGTGCATGCAAATAATCTAGATATATTTACCATGGGCAGGATTACACATGCTGAAATGTAGACATTTATATTTATGGCTATGAGAAATCTATTCATTTTATGTAAAATATTTTTCATAAGTGATATGAACTCTCTAACATAAATGAAAGGCAACATACTTTCAAATAACGTTTTAATTCTTGGCAACATGAAAACATGTAAAAATATCCCTAAAAGTTGAAGGGTTTTTCGCAAAAAGGCTGAACCCGCTCTGTCGCAACAGCGATATCAACGACCCTAGGGTACTGTTTATCTCTGTCAGCTCATGGCCCGTGCTCAGACCACAGAACTGCACTCCCTGCTTCCGCAGTTTAGTCTGTGGCCATCCAATCGATCCATCATTACCATAGGAATTATTTATATTATTACTGTTTTTTTTTTCATAGATTGCTGATCTCGAAGGGAGAGGCTGTACTTTTGATCGGGTACTCCTCTTTAAGTAGGAACGAGTGTCTGTCGTCCACATCAAAGTTCTACGGTAGTGGTTGTATAAATGATTCAATCGATTTGAAATGTTCTGATAAATCTATATTCCACCGTGAACATGGTTAAAAAAAAAAACATTCGGAAGTAGGGGAAAAAATGAAACGTAAGTAAGTAAAGCCTGTTACACTATACTTAAAGATTTCTTTAGTCACTCACTCCTCAAACTTTGCTTAGGATTTCAATCTATGACTTTTTCTTATCGTTGAGAACACACCGAATACAAGGAAACACAAATCAAGGACGTAAATATAAGTGTTTAATAAAATACTATTGTATTATCGATTTTAACAATTTTAATTTGTAGGAACTCAAAAAATTTCTATTTTAGAGTAAAAAAAAATGATCTATGGATAACTATAAATAAATAAAATGTAATGATAATTCTGGATACATAAAACAATATGTAATAAATTTATGTAAAATATTGTAAACATTTAGGAAGACGTGGATATTATAGAACGATTCATCTTCTATGCAGGAAGTACCAGTGGACACCTAATGACGAAAGCAGTTAGACATATGAATACTCCTCTTATTATGATTCAGTCGGCATTAAGCAATATACTGATATAGTTGTCTGTCAGCATGGGGATATAGTAGTTTGTCAATTATGAAGGAATCAGTGTTGATTATTAATTACAAGAGTTATTAATTCTTTTACTTTTTGTTATAAATTCTTAGAAAATTATTTATTAAATAAACTGGGTAGCGAAGTAAGAAAACATCTAATGAAAACAGAGTGGTAATTTAATAATTATTTATACGCTTCCATGATTTGTTTATATTTGATTTCCTGTTTATGAACAAATTTGTTTCTGTTTTAATTTATATTTCTTATTCTATTTAGTATTTCAATTCAATTTATTAACTTCTACAAGTTAAAATCGGTGCAAAATATGAACGATCGTGTTGCATTACAAGTCACATATCATTATCAGCTACTACCCGCCTATCATGCATGCCTTTCAATAAAGCCTTTTTTAGCCTAGTGTTTCTTTGGCATTTAACAGCAGCCATCTTTTCCTCCAGACAGTCCATCCATCTCTTTACGGGTTGTCCTATTTTCCCCATGGCCGATGGGATGTACAGATGGAGTATTTCCTGCCAGAGATCCTTATTCATTTTTTCAACATGGCAACAAAATGTCGAGAATGAGAGTGAATTAATCGTTAAAAAACTTATGCTCCGGCATTTGGGATATACCTCACCGTCGAAGCAGCATCGTCATGCAAAAGTGTATACTCCCAGCCCCGTGAACACTACTCGCGAGGATTTCGTCATTAGAAAGAAATGAATACTTGAATAATATAAATACTGTACGTCTTTGATCTTGTGCTCTTAACTTCTAGTACCTATTGTTTAGACGATAAAAATACCTACAAGCTATTCCTTATAAAAATAAGCTGGACAAAAACGCTGAACGTAGTCAAATAGACAGATCTATGGGTGAAAAATAGGTTCCGGGTATTGAATTTGTTCGTACCCTCGCATTCTACCGAATTCGACCGTTCTAAAAATATAATTTTGTAAACGTTTATCGACACTTTTTATGATGATAGGTGAAGGCTGACGATCATTGGAATAACTGGTTAAGTATTTCTTACATAGATTAACTGAAGTTTTAATTTACTTAGAGATTATTCTTATTTTGTTTAGGTTTTAAATGACACTAAATGTTTTTCTTCAAAATTCTATATCTTAGATATAAAATATCTGTTTTGTTGTAATATTACCCATTCTATGAAAAAATGTATTTTCAGAGAGTTAGTTGCTGTGTGTTTTTTAGCTGTTTTGAAGTTGTTGCGATCTTGCGTTGGGTCGAAGGGATGAGAAACGCCTCCTGTGCCGTACCTTTATGTCAAGGGCGCACAGTAATATCTCTCTCTTCCCAATTCCCTGTGTCTATATCATTCAGTTTCGCCATATCGCGGCATCTCTTACTGCCTCCCTCTATAAATCTTCTACCGTCCCTTACTTCAGGGACCTGTGGGGGAATATGTCCTTCTGGAAGAAGGCTGCGCCTCAGAGCTGTATTCCTGATTGAAATTCTGGAAGTGTTATCCTATTGCTTTTCACCGTTTGAGATATAAACTGCATTTGGTCCAATCCTCCTAATACTGTATTAGTCTTCGAAGGCGAGATGCAGTAAATAGTTGCTAAGGCTTAACAATGCTGGTCGTGAGCCGTTTGTCAGTCACTTATTAGTGTCTGCCCACAAATTCTGTGAATTTAACGCACAAGCGATTTCGGATTATACTCAAATACTGAAAAATCATAAATCGTTGTGTGCCCCAAAACACATCAAACAATATTAGATATTCAAAAACAAAAACTTATATCAATATGTAATTAATTACAGGTAAGAATTCGCTCAGCTTAAATTTTTAAAAATTATTCTTAAATTGTCAAGGCTGGAAAGGTTAAAGTACATATGGTCCAAATAAAAATAAAATGATAAGTGATAAAGTTGAACATATATATAATATACAGTTTTTAATAAAATAAATTGCGAACTATATTATCTGTAATAATAGAATAAATACATATATAATGAAAATACAATGAGAACCACACTTGCAAACGAGAGGTAATCTTAATCAAGAAGATAGGTTAGACTGCGGTGTCAGATCTCTGATTGACTAATTTCTTCACTAGCTAAATTTGTTTTGATAAATATAAACAATAAATGCTACAGAAAGTGAAAGGACGAAGTAACCGAAAGTTACTAGAAAGTCTGATATACCTCCCATACTTTTTAAATGATTTCGAAAAAGAAAGACTGCATTTCAACCCAAAAACTTTATAAACAGTATTTGTCAAGCCATGCTAGTCACTGAAAATAGCCATTTAAAAAGAATAAGCTTAAATATTGATACAAAATTGGCATTGACTTTGAATCAAAATTCTTCTCTTGGCTTTAAAATCTTTTATTTTCTTGTAATATTTTTCAATACACCGGAAATTCTATTACATTCTACAATTTATATTACAAATTACATCATACCATTGAGAAAGAATATGTCCCATATAAAGAATTTACCCCATATCATAACGCCACTAATGTGAAACTGACAACTGGATGTTATAGGAATATAACTGGATTCAATTATGTCGACGAATTTGAACAGAAAGGAGAAATTATCCGTCTTAGATTGAGTGATAGTCGTTAAGTCGAATCGTTAAAACATATATTTTTTTAAGCTTCTGAACATTTTGATTTACGTTTCATGTAGTCACAGCCCAGAAGCTGTTTATGATTTGAAGTTATGTTATGTTGTTGCGTGAAGCAGAGAAAGTGCTAAAATAAAGTTTTTACAGTCAACAATAGAAATCTTATATTAAATAAATTCAAGCCGAGTTCATTAGTCATATTGCTTTTTTACTTACTTAAAATTTTTAATGTTTGTGAAAAAGGCGTTTTAAAAATGTTTAGTGACTTAAGTAATTAAATAAATGGAATGCCGTATTTTTAATATAAAGATATCGAGTTGTTTTATTCACTACGACTAGGTTTTAAGAAACTCATACTGAGGTCCCCTATTAGTAATGTTACTTTATATTTCTTTTATGTATAATAAAAAAAGTATATAATCGTATTTAAGAAATATTGTAGATGTAAAAAAAAGTTGTTTAGAGTAATAGACTAGTTAGCTAGGATAGACTAGTTTCGATAGATTTGGGCATTTTTTTTAATCAGGACCTGCAATTGGACAAATCAATGAAAAATAGCTTCCCAAACCTGTTTCCAAATCTTCTCTCCTAAAGTTCGGTAATGATTCACTGTTCACCATTGGTTAAACCGTATTCTCACGAATCTGAGTAAGCCTGCAATTATTCCCGTTTAATATTCGGTCACATAAAGAGAGAAGAGAAATAAAAAAGTTCTAAAGGGCAACGTTGGTGGAACAATGTGACTACCATCTTCTTCACCCACCCCCCTTTCGCCCCACCCCTAAACCGTGCCTGAGCACATCAGATATTTAGGCCCGGCCATCTCCATATGTAACTGCACATTCCACTCTCTTCTCCTCCGCCCTCTGTTCTCACAGCTATTCCCTACACAATAAAACAAAAGGCCAAACGCAGCACTAAAAGGGATTGTAGATTATTCAGGGAAGGGCGTATCTGATTCATTTTTAGGAATGAGAGCAATATGTATACAAGTTATATTCCTCGTAATGGTGTGCTTGAACGCAGGAATTTCACACTAAGTCCATACAAGTGTAGTTCATACAGCAGCTGGAGGAATGAATGCGCACTATTGATTGACATTTCCGAAATTTTGAATGACAATAAAGGCGATTTTATTTTCACCCGAACCCGGACTATGCCGTCATTCTTGAGGGTTAGAGCTTATAGCAACCATAGTACTCACCGGCCAGGCTTTCAAACGACGTCTGGACTTCCTTCGGGTGAAAATAAAATTAATAAAATGCTTTGGAGAGTCTGAAAGTGTTTTATTTCTTGACTTTCACACCATCAATAATGATATTAAAAATCTTATAAGTTTTTTTTTTTTTTATATTATAAAATCATTGATTGTGATAAAATTACAATCTGCCTTACTAGGCAATAAGTAATTAAGATAAATGCTTCATATAAGTTTAAAAAATAAATCTTTACTACTTCAACAGGTTCCTTCAATTCGTAGCTTTTATGATTAATTTCATTTATTACTCACTATCATACTATCCTCTGTATCTGTACATCATACCTCACTCTCTAAACCGCCTATTATAGAGTGTGTCTGATGGTTGTGGTTGATTAATGCTGTCGGTGGTGTGGAATGTGATTATCTTCTAAATAAAGCAACTCCAGCCCATTACTGGTTTATTCCCGAACATTTTCAATGGACTAGGCCGTCGAAAACGTTTGGGTATAAATTAATAACGTTTTGGAGAGGCAGATGTTGTTTTATTTCATTTATATTAAGTCTGATTGAGTAAAGCCTTCAAGCGAAGAAATGTGTATGCAATAAAATACGTAAAAAAGAATACAATTTTTTCGTTTGTTTCAAAACCCTTAGAGTGAGTGACAGATTACACAATATGGGATCTTTGTATAAATGCATATCGCGAAGAATACACGGAGATAAGCAATGCTGTGAATCAATGATTGAAACAAATAAATTAGAAAGCGAGAATGAGTTACAAGAAGATGTATTGATGCCAGTGACCCTAGTGGTGGAAATGTGCCGTAAACAGATAAAACACAGCAACATTGTTTTCAGCTGCCGAGCCGGTTTGAGATAAGCCATTATATTTCGATGATCAGTATAAATTGCTTTTGTATATCAACAGAATGTTTTATTTTAGGGCGAAGCACTTTCAGCAATCACATCACCACCACGGATGGGGGATATGTAACGACAGATTTACATGTGGCTAACAGGAAAAATGGCAATATCCCAGAAATAGATAATGAAAAAATCATGTAAATACGTTTTTTTTTCTTCTTAACTGGAGGACGGATTTACATTATTAGTAGACATGAACAATTATCATTTTTTTTCATCACCCAACGTCTTACCAAAATAAAGGAAAGAAAAAACATACATATATAAAACTTACAAAAATCAAAAACATTATGAAAAGTAAAAATATATAAAATTTCAAATAGTAATGTCTTGTAACATATAATAATAATTTTTCTGTTCTCTTCGTTAAGACTGTTAACTGGCCATCGACTGTCGCAGGATTTTAACCGTATTTGTTTTCTCTATTTCTTTGACTGTTTTTATTTGAATCTTTTCTAGATTGTTTAATATGCGTGTAGCGACCACTTTACTCTATTGTATATATTGTAAATTGGTTATAATATGTTGTAAATTAATTGAAACAAATGTAAATAATATTACCAAACCACAAGTCATATCAGTGTAAATATTGTAAACAATAAAAGACGCAGCCGCAAAACGAGAACAGAGGCAGGGGCTCAGGTAGTCCCTGGGCCCTTGCAGAGGGGCCGTGTCCTGGTCTAAAACATTCAATCTTCATCCAGGCCTGCAATGCGGTTGGCCAGAATAAAACTTCGCCTGATTGGCTGGACCCGATTGTCCAGAATAAGCCCACAGTCAATTGGCTACTTGGGGCTATTTATAACCCCTAGCTTTAGTCGATAATTCATTCTTACTATGGCTTGCCTCTGACCTGGTACTTGCAGCTGCACTGATGTTTCAAGATTTGGCCTTCTCATTTATGAAAACCTCTGCATCTCTCTTGCCTAACCTCGCTATGTTTTAGTCCGGCGTTGTCAGACCCCACACCTTCCTAGTAGGAATCTGTGGCTTCGTCTCACTAAAACTAACACCTGCTTGGAAGAGATCTCTTCCTCGCGGACGACGGTCGTATGGGGCCCTAGGAACTTTACCTAGTAGCGTCTCTCCCAGTGATCCAGTCTGCCTCTCTCCGGTTCACACTCGCCTTTGGGATCCGGACGGTTTTCGCCTACGCTTAGATACCGAATGTGAATTCGTGGTCATTCCAAGACCACTTAAACTGCCTATAATACCTACCCTGTTCCTCTTCTCCTGAACATAATGAACTGTCAGGGCACATACATATCAGACATGGAGTGAGATATTACTGTAGTGAGACCTGTCATCAAGCAATTGTCCAGGTAATAATATAATAATAACTTTCACTTCATCACTAGGGTTAGGGTAACTAGGTCCCCCTGCGTGGCAACCCGACATGCGTATTGTTTTATTAAGTAGTAACATCAATTTTTAGATGACTCTCATGTACACTAAAAATAAACTTTAAAGATGGCATCCATCCATATGCCTAAATAAATGTGCTAAATCAATAGTTTATTAGCTCACGCCCTCTGAGGTTGGAATTAATATGGCAGAAATTGATTTGGTGTAAAAAACAAAACAAAAAGGAAACATTGTATAGGACGATAAAAACCGACTCTCAATTATGACGTTTAATACACTTACGTGTCGGTTCGGGTTCGATGCAATTGAATTAAAAGCGAGTTCCGGCAGTGTTGATTTATTGGGTTTATTTGACGTCTACCACAAGAGCTTTCAGGCAGTTATCGCCTTGTGGTTTAGTTATCGCCGCAAACTTTAGGGCCGCTAGTTTAGTGTAGCTAAAGTCAAAAAGCCGATAGTGTGGGTAGGGTTTGATTCTCTGCCGTCGGTATTCAATGAAGTGAAAATTGTATGGGGCGATTCGGTATCAGTCTATCACGGCAGGACATCACGTCAATGCCATTTAGCTGCACAGCTGCCAATTATTCCATTTGAGTGATGTAGACAGGTTGTACGAAATATAATGGGACTTTCTATTACCCACTGTTTATCAATGAAAATGAAGATTCAACAAATCTGATATATTTTGTGAGCTTTCCAATTACCTTGCGTTAAATGCACTGATTAGAGATAGAGAGCTAGAAAATAACTAGAGAACTAGTTGCCTCGCCATTTTACCACACCATACCAGGAACTTCTGTAAAAATATTCATAAACTAGAAATTGTTTAAAAATATGTTTACAAATGAAATAAAAGACATAGAAACTGAAGGAAATATATATAAAAATGGTCTGCTTATTCCCAGAAAGACTCATGACCTTTATTAGTTCTTCAAGTAATTTTCCGAAATATTAATTAATATTAAATATTAAATATTAATTAATAGTCATTGACTTCGAATGAACTAGGCACTTGAGATTATTTTCCTAAAGGGGGTTCATTAAAGTTATTGGACCGGTCAACTACTAAAAACCTCTTAAAAGAGTTTACGTAGCTTCAAAATTGAAAAATTATAATTAATTATTCTTTTTACTAATTTACTTAGAAAATTAGAATTTGTTTATTGAAACGTAACCATTTTAGCAAAAGATTTCATTTATACATTATTTGAACTTCCACTGAATTATTATATACAGTTCACATTCAAAGTATTTGTACAATATATACGAACATATTTTGCCCAGAAACCGAACTACCATGCAACCGAAGCAATGCCTCTAGCAAGCTGGTGTAAACGATTGACTAAGTATGATCTCTCACCCCCTCTTTGACATTTACGCTATTCAGCAAATACCAGCGAAAGTGAGAGCCACAGATGCTCAGGCTGAATATATACGGGGGCAAGTGCCAGAACCCCCTAATTTACATATTGTCCACAATGTATAGCTAGGATACCGTCTCTTTAGGTGATGAGGAATATTGTAAGGGTGAGATTTTCTAGCTAAGAAGTTGACAAGAGGGGGAGCAGATAGGTTTACGCAGCTTGGAAAATCTTAGGGGGGAGGGTTTGAGGGGAAGCATAGTTGGAACATCAAGATCATCGCAAGGGACCAGTGGTATTGGAGAAGGGAACGTTTATTGTACTTCTGGGGACAGTTCGGATTCGAATGATTGTTTTATATTTAGGATAAAACTGAAATTATTATTGTCTTTGACTTGTTTTTTAACGAAGAGAAATCAAATATTCACGTATTATATTTAATAGGTTTTGATCTAAGACACAAGAAAGCTTTAGGATTAATTTTTTATTAATTCAAAGCCCAGGAGGAAATTCAAACAGATTTCGCCTATCTATTTGTCTGTCTACGGTAGTAGCTATTAGAGGTCAGTAGATATTTTTTGGGAGATTTTTTCGGGCGTTTTTTTCATATCCATAAACTTTTCATCAAATTGTACCTATCTCTCTATAAGTCCGTTCTGGTATTTGTAAGTCCCCTTTGCAAGCTGGAGATGTGAAATAATACATGTATAAATCCAATTTATATTTAGACATCTCAATGGTTCATTATTAAGTGCCATTAATTAATTATTAGGGAAATCAAATGTTTCTCTAACATTTTCAGTGGCGCATCAAACTAAAGGATCTTGACGTCCTGATCAACAATAATGCAAAAGCCATTAAACGTGCAATCTATAGCCAACGTCATGTTCAAAACCTTTATTTAGCCAGTGTGGTCAAGAGGATGTGTTGAATGGAAGTTCCATGATTATTAGTAAAAAAAAGTTTTATACAATGTAGAAAAATGGCAGAGGCTGCTTGAGTAGCAGCTAACCTTATCCCTGAGTTGGAAACTGTGAAGAGGTACAACAAAGCAGACAACATATGACTGACAGACTGTCTCACAGTTGACAGTGTTATCTTTGAAGGGAAGGTGAGGCAGGGCTGATACTGTGTATTAAGGAATGATAACGTAATCATCCTTTGGTATCAGCCTTCGCATCTTGAGTAGGAGATCCAGGCGTTGCAAAACCACCCCAACAAAATTTTCAAAGAAAAAAAAATCAGTTCTAGTTTTCTACCTAGAAATAGTAAGGCGTATTTCGCGTACAAGCTCTAACAAATGGCACAAAAGACCATAAAACACAACGTGGTAACGAAAATAATAGAACACCTTATATAATCCATTAACATCCACGAAACATTGTTGAAAATGCATTAACAAATAACTATATATAATTTATATACAAAAGGCCTTACATCTAAAATATGTATAAAATTGTCAAACGAATAAAATAATATTAAAAATACATACCTATTATGTTGAAAATACAAATACATTACAAAATGGTAAATAAAATCAAACGTTTAATGTAAAGTTATTTGATTTCTTGATCTATATATTAAAAAAAAGGGTTTAAACCTTATTTTTAGAATTTTTTTAAAAGCTTTATATTATTGATTGATTTTACCAATTTGTATTTTATTATATTTAATCTCTACCTATATATATATATATATATATATATATTTTTTTTTTTTAATCGTCTGAAACTTTATATATGAATTATATACTCATATTCGTTATTCCATTTTTAACAATCTTTAATGTATATGATGTATTGATTTTTGTTCAGTTTCTTAGCACATGAAACTAGCAGTGTTTTATGAATTATGAAATTAAATATAACATTTGTTTACTCTTAACCTTTATTGATTGGACATATTTGATATTAATGTTGTCGCCTTAACGGAACTTCACAAATTATACACCATTGGAGCTGGTACTTATGCAAATAGATCTTAACTAGTACATAAGCCGGGACGTCGAGGATGTTCATAAATAATATCATATTTAAGTTTTAGATAGATTGGTCTTTTTCATAATTTTTACGACGGATGTCGTAGAACAGATAGACAAAAGAGAGCCCACTACCTGTTAGGAAGCAGAGCCTCACCCTTTAGGCTCATAATGAAGGGAAGTGGGGGGTGCCGGTGGAACCCCAGTGATAAATCTTAGTGACAGGGGAGGGTGGAATTGCGTATCATTCTTCATTCGCATTTCCGTGTCTGTCTGCTCCTCACAATAATCATTGTGAATGAGCCGATGTCTTCTTCCATTTCGTTGATTAGTAACAGTCGAGCATGTGTGATGGTATAATCGTGCAACTAATTTTTTGATCATGTCATAGAAAAAAACAATCAGTTTTAACTCATTCATACCTATGTACAATTTCCATTCATACAATACATACAAACACATTCTGTCCTGAAGTTCCCCCATTCCTAAAGCAAGTTGGTGGAAAGCCGGAAGCAGTGAAGCTCCAACCGCTTCGTCTCCCTCTCCGACCGTTTTGCCATGCGTCTACGAGCAGAGAGAGGGTAAGAGAGACACAGCCGCTCATGACATATATGGATGATGGCCAGTGCCAGGACTGCATGGCTTACATATATATTTATAATATATCTCGAGGGCACCTTCATTTTAGGTGACGAGGAGGGTTGTAAGGATGGGTGCTACTGGATAAAGGGTTGACAAGATGATTTGGATGAGGGGATAAGTTTTTTCGGTATACGTTCAAAGATAGATGGCACACGGAGATCACTGTGAAGGGAATGAATTTGAAATCTAAAATGGCGCGTAGATTGTAGTTCTGAGGAGTTTGGAATGTAATGTTCGGATTTGTTTGATGCTCAAAGGCTTGGCGGTCCCCCATAGTTCTATATAGCACTGTTTGTATATGTGAAGTTTGTTTTCTAGTGTGAGGTTACAGTTTATGTTAAGTAGTTTGTATAACTGTCTGTTCAGCTCGTGTCTTTTCAGTCATGTGCTCCAAGTCAGCCTTTTGTTTAGATATTAGATAAATTCTCCTAAATGAAACTGGGGTTGTGAACACTATTTTGATGACTTGTCGTAATTAGAGACCACTAAAACCACAATGTACGTACATATGATTGATCAGATAGTTGAGATCCTATGTTTGACACCCTACTCAATAATGTAGAAAAATATATATATATTTTTTTTAGAAAGTAATTAATTAAAAGTCATAATTATGTTTATGATGTAAAAAATATTTTCCACGTCACGGGGGGGATGTTATGCAGCCACTGTTTAAAACTTTTAACTAGTTCCATCGAGTGAATCAAAATCTCTAGTCCTGGAAGACATACAATTAACCGAACAAATTAGAGGTCTGATTTAGAAAAAAAATAATACACACACAAACCTCAAAAAGGTTAGCTCTAAGCTCACTTCTGTTTAATGTTTCAAGGGGTTAAAAGCTGAATTCCTGAAACCCTGGAAATATTTAAAGACAAGGCCTGACTCACTTTCCGGCTACTTTACATTGCTTTATTTATAGATCTTTGCATACGCTCACTTCCAATTGTCACTAGGTTTTTGGATTGGTTGTCACAATGGTGTACAGGTGGCTCTGTCATTATTGATTTAAATTGAGAATATTTTAGTGAGCCCTAATATGTTTCTATGGAAAAAACTATAATGTGGTCTACAAACATTTTATCGGCCAACTCGTTTCCAAAATTTTTCGTATGGGCTTTTGTCTAGTTTACTGATACATCTTGTGACTTTAAAACTATCGTGGCATGTCTTTAGTTAAATTTCTGATTGTAACACTGTCTGTCTCTCGATGTTAGTATGTATATGTTGGTTTGTCATATGTTCATTGACTCCTGTATTTCGATGTTTAGGGAATTACGATACATTTTACATGAATATTTGTGCGTGTATGTGTACAGTTATGTATATTGGGGCGTGGTATGATTGAATTGTGAATTTTTAATTCATAGTTGATATTTTTCTTATCTCAGTAGCTCTATAATGAACGGTTTAGAGTAACATTAGTTATAAATGTATTTTTATAGTTGAATTTCATGTCTTGAAGCTAGCGTAAAGGATGCGAACAGCGCTCTTTATTACGAAAATAATATATTATAATATATTTTTGTGATTATTATTTTGATGAGTAATAATAAGAGCTAATGTAATTATGTAGAAGAATGTATTTATATTGACAAGTGAATTTATTATGTTATTTATGGCGTTATTAGGAAAGGAAAAATATTTTACTTATTTGATCTTGGTTGTTTATGATTAATGGACTTCAGGCTCTATTTCCTCTGTATGCCTGTTCAGGAAACATGTTAAACATAACCAAACAATATATTATTTTGTATACTGTATATGAGTTAAGTACCGTCAGAATCGTGAGCGTTGTGTCTGTGCAGTGTTGTCATCCCTAATTTTCCCTCCCTCCAGTCATCCAGAAAATGAACAACATTATTACAAATTAGTTAACTTAACCATCGTTTCAATGGGCCAAGTCCTGGAGACTGTCTACCAGCTAACAATTTCCATATATAGACAGGACATAATCCGGTGCATTCTTCGTCATCAAGACCGGAAGATAGGTTAGTTGACTCACTTAAAAGACTATCCCATGAATAGACGCATATGCTTACTATGCTGTCCTTCTAATTTTATTTCGTGCTAATAGCACCTGTTTATTGCTATATTTTGCACTGGTATGCCACATTACAATAATTAAATATGCAAACACATTAACTAGTGGCACACAAGTGGGTCATGGATTACTACTAGTGTTTTAGAGGTACTCGGGTGGGGGCTACCCACCCGAAATTTAAGAAAAAATGTGTTTTTTTCTTATGCATTAACATATTGTATAATCAAAACGTCAATCTGGCCTTAAAAAAATCGGCACTACCCTTCATACGTCATAAAATTCGCTTTCAATGTCTCCTCAATCCTTTTTCTATTCATTAATTATCATTAATATGAAATCAAATATCACTGCATATACATTATGTTAAAAGTAAAATTCTGGGGAAAAAACAATATAAAACAAGGTCATTGGGATGAACCAGTATTGGTGCGAGATAACTTTACATTATTGTACATATTTGATGATAATTATAATGACGATACATAAACAACGGATTATTGTTCAAATTTTTGAATCTGGTAATAAATAGTAATTCTATTCTATAAATTAGATTTTATTCCAGCTATAGGACAGATCTATTCCTTATCTTCGACATCTCTATGTAGTTTTTTCCGGTCATCTTTCATAATTGAACCGATCATAGTAAGGAAAATTAGCCATGATGAATAGTAAAAGGTATATAACCCCTTTCTCTTGGTATAGTGATATGTAATTATGCCAGATATTCAGGTTATTTGCGGACAGTAGTCCCAGTTTTAATTAAAATTTACTACGACTATCAAATAAAATATTTGGTGATACAATCGTGGTCCGAATTTCAGAGCCCAAAGGTGGGATACCCTGGTCAGTTCTGTCGTTGATGTGTGTTTTAATATCCTTAGACTCCAACCAATTCCCAGGCAATGCAATATTTGTTGCATTCTTATAAAGGGTATACAAATATCCTGTCTCTAAAAAGAAACACTTTTATTTCAAAATACCGCTTTATGGAAAACACTAACTTTTTAAAAGAAGGCTTTACAGTACCTTCAAATAATTTAATTAAAAGTAGGTTACATATATCAAGGAATAGCATTTTTTGGTGTACAATAACGTAGTTTTAAGATTAATTAAAGCCGCTTAGGTATAATATTTTTCTTTTTGAAATAACCTTTGTAAGTACAATCTATTACAATCAGTTTAGTTTAAGGTATATGAGTTTTTCTATTGTCGATGAACTGTCCTTAACAATAACATTTTCGAAAATATCTATTCGTTTTGATATTTACATTCACCTTATTTCATTATATTATATTCCCAGCTCTGCTGTACGGTGCCTCGCTATTTACGCACTTGACTGACAATACAGCCAAATGTCTCCAAAATTTTCAGAATGGGATCATGCGAAAAGTGGTCCGGCATACCTCTCTCGAGAACGCTGGCCTGCACCCGTTGCTTGGTTTACCGTCGGTGGGCGAGTTCATCCGCCGGAGACACATCAAGTTTTTTGACTCGTTGCAGCACCTAACCAACCCAGTGTTTAACACTATGACCCTACCACCCCTCCTACATCGATGGCAACAGACAGTCGGGGAAAAATTAGGTTAAGAATTAGTATGTAAGTTAGTTTTAAGTTTGATCAAAAAGGTGAGCCCCATCACCTTTATTAGTCAGTTCAGTCCAGTCACGTATAATGTGTATCATTATACTTGTTTATTCATTATATAATTTTTATAAAATAACAAAACCTGTATATAATGTAGCGAAGCTACAGGAAATATAAAAATAATTTGTGAATATATTCACCTGAGGATCTATAATTTTATATAATTATCTGTAAATTTAAAGGAGCTAGGAAGGAAAGCAAAACTACTTCTAAAATAGCTGTGAGTTATAGAGGTCTCTATTATCTTTCTGCAGTATGTGGGTATTTAAGTTGCTTGATATAGATGAGATTTTTACTAGCTATGTTCGCAGAACACACTGACTGGGCTAGTCGCATCAGTTTGAAAGTAGAGCCTCTCCCTTCAACTTTGACAACAATAATGTCATCAAGATCATCTTTCCAGAACTAAGATATTTGCTTTTTATTTAGTAGCATGCCGATTCCTAAATGACGATACCTTGCATTGCGTTCGACTCTGCAGCAATAGAAAAAGGGAACTCCAGCAACAGGTAAGAGGACGATGATGTCAGAAACTGGCTCTGTTTTGTTTCTTCAAATGCACTATAGTAACGACCTTTATACAACAGCTTCATGTAGTCTCTGTTGAGGCTGTGCTGGGGACATTGCAGCCCTGCTCCATGAAGAACAGATGTAAGAGAGAGCCCTCTGATAAAAAAATATCGATCTGTAGGTGAATGTATTTGTCGGGAAAGGGTGGGGGGGCGGGAAAAGCAGGCGGTTGTCGGGGAACTTGAAAAAGACGAACATTGCCGAGCTTTGCCGAACCACGGGTTAGCATGTCAGTGTGATCCGGAGGCTGCTACCGAGAGCTCGTCGCCCGTGTGTCGTGTGTTATGTGATATCCGAACTGAGTGCCTCAGATCTTCCCTGGGATATTCACATAGCTGTCCGCCTAACTACAATGCAAAGGTAAGCATTTTTTTGCAAAACTCATGCGTGATTTTATTTTATTTTTTTAGCTTCGGGTAAACAGGTTTCAAATCGAAAAAAATATTGGAATAGAATTTAAAAAAAAAAAATGATCAGCCCGTCATTTAGTATATTCACAAGTATATGAGAGGGTGTATATAACAAGCTGATCCGATTATCATTTATCTTAATTATTTTTTTCCCTTATCAGGTCGTATTTTTACTAACGAAATCAAAGAAATTTATTGAAAGTGAAGTCGCGAGTTGCCAGAGTTCGTGCAGGGGTTTCCGCGCTAGTTTCTCAAAAAAAATTATATGAAAAACTACTTTTTTTTTATACTGAAAATACCAATTTTAATAATAAAGTTATAATTAACTAAAGTTCTCACGTAAAAAGACCTATTGATACCGGCTAGGAACAATTTAAATAACAAATTTATATTTTTGGATTTCAAACATGTTTTGGATATTTTTTAAAAGGGTCCTTAACCGTGGATCACGAACCATAACATTAAATCATAAATTATATTATAAATGAATTATAAATGAATCATTGAGCACATATTAATTTATTTTCTAATAGGTCTTGATTCAGTACAAGTAATTTGTATTCCGTTAACATCATTAATCTTATAATAAAATAATAT
The DNA here is from genome assembly GCA_930367205.1 of Acanthosoma haemorrhoidale. Classification (NCBI taxonomy): domain Eukaryota; kingdom Metazoa; phylum Arthropoda; class Insecta; order Hemiptera; family Acanthosomatidae; genus Acanthosoma; species Acanthosoma haemorrhoidale. The sequence continues at coordinate 26,283,069 of OV884012.1, forward strand.
AATATAATAAAATATTAAATTGCTTCTGAATTGTAAAATTTTAAATGTGCCCGGCTATATCCATGTTTCAATTTTTATTCTTAATTACGGTATTTTAATCAACACCAAATTATCATGTTTCGAGATATTAAGGGATGTAAATTTGATTTTATTCACAACTATCACAGGACATAGAGACAGGCAGATGAAAAAAGATTCATCACTTGTTCGAAGGTGGAATCTCTGTTTTTGATCTCAGCACAAACTAATATTCTAAATAAAATAGGAGATCCTAAACTTCATATGTCAATAATAATTGGCTAAATTTAAGAACTTTTATTAAAATATCTAAGGTAAATATATATTACACGGTGATTCTGCAGTATTATTAATGAACACTAGAAGAATGATGTCTGATCAAACATAAAATACAACGATCCCGAAATAAGAAAGAAACGTTAAGAAAACTGCTGCTTATTATCGACGAAAAAATATTCTTATGGCATATTATAAGCTTTCCTTACCTTGAAACTATCCCATCACACTTGAACAAATCGGAACCCGTTGGAATTTCACATAAAAAACTTCAACGAGCTAATATGCCATAAGAATATGTTTTCGTCGATAATAAGCAGCAGTTTTTTTAACGTTTCTTTCTTATTTCGGGATCGTTGTATTTTATGTTTGATCAGATATCATTCTTCTAGTGTTCATTAATAATACTGCAGAATCACCGTGTAATAGGTTACCTTAGATATTTTAATAAAAGCTCTTAAATTTAGACAATTATTATTGACATATGAAATATTTTTTAAGATTAACTTTCGTGATAAATGTCTCAATTTAAAACTGATTATAAGAGTCTTTCAACTATAAAATAAAATACAGTTCAATTAGAACAGTTTTTAATACTTTTATTTTTATTTATACTGTGTGGAATAATTAAACAGCAATAAAAAAAAAAGGTTTTAAATAACAAAATACCATTACCAACATTTTATTCAGAAAAAAACCTTGTTTGTGTGTTATTGTGTAACAATGTTGAACTGTGTATTCAAAATCATGTAAAAAAATGAGAAAATAAGAACTTATTTTAAAATTAGTTTGCAATTTATTTGAGAACAATAGTTTTATAGACAGGAAGATTTTTCTTCAATTACTGAGAAATATTTTTCTTATATAGTTAAGTAATTATAACGTGATGTTATTACGTCAAGTTAATATTTTTATCGAGATACCGTAATAAATACGCCATAAATTTGAAACATTTATTTTTTTAGGATTTAAGAGATTGTAGGTATCGTGTTTTTAAGTTATAGAAAAAATGGAAAGCAATGGCCATACAAAAAAATATATACTTATTGGAAAAAAGTATTGTTCAAGTAAATTGAAACATTTTCGTATGGATATTTATTTTTAGTTATTTTTATTAATATTTAGTTTTATTGACTGGTATGAATAATAGATTTTTTTTTCAAAAAAAATTATAAATAGAAGTTATGTATGTGTATACATTGCCATTGAAGGATATGAAATATTTCGCGTTACCCTACTAATAATGCTATAATAAACAAATTATGCTACATTTTTTTACAAATGAATAATTAAATCTTAGATGGTCGTATTCTCAAATGAAAGAAACCGATACTAAAATGAGTCACATTCATGGCGTGCGTTTTTATTTTTGTACAAGTCACATAGCGAGTGTTCATAATTGCATTCATGCTACCATGGATGGTAATTAGGTTTTATTCGCTGAAGGGTCCGGTGAAGCTAATGTGGGTGGAGTATCCCACACCCAGAGTTTTTTTATTGTTTTTCCCAAGAGATAACGCTTGAGTTTGTATTATTTACAAAAAATGTCTGACCCGATCATTGTTTAAGTTGTAGAGTCTAGTGGTCTTGGGTAATCAGTTTCAAATTTGATTTAATCATAAAATGAGTACAGTTATATCTTCTGGGTTGGAGAGTCACGAAGTTGCTGCCACACTTGGGTCGTTATTGTTAACTTAGCCTAAATACAATTGTTCTCACTGTTCAAAAAATACATTTAATATAATTTTCAACGACCCTTGTAATCAATTTCGTATTCCTTTTCGTGTTTATTACGTTATATCTTTATAAATATTTAATTGAAAATTATCCAACGAGTTTTTGCGCCATAAAGTGAATTGATTAGAAGCAATATAATAATAATAATAATGTGTAATTATTATAATAAGAAGCAGCCGACATTTTTTCGACTAATATTATGTACCAATTATGAACTAACTTGTAATTTTTTTCTTTGGAATATTTTGGGACCGAAAATTGTCAGTCCCGTTTAACACCGTCATCACAGAATATACAGACATACAAAATACCATTGGCTTGTACCTGCTTGAAGTAGAGCTACTCCGTTCCGGCTCAAAAAAAGATATTGAAAGGTTTTATTAGTGTTAATCCGATTTATCTATTGTATAATATCAAAACATTTATATATGCAAAATATCACAAGATTTACATCTTGGATTCTATATCATAGCTGATGATATTTGAATAATTTTTATTACATTAGAATTAGCTACAATAAATATAAGAAGCATAATTTTAGTTTGTCTAGATTCATAATAGATTGTAATCATTGTAATCCTAACAAATACATCAAAGTAAAGGGGTTTTGAAACAAAAAAAAAGGTTTTTGTAAATTTAACCGATTACGATTAATCATCAATTATCATATTATGATAATAAAACTTAATATAAAAAAAATATTTTTTATAGAATGTATTGCTAGTGGTATGTTCGATAAAAATCAAAACAAAAGAACAATGAACATATATATTTTATAATCAACAGTAACTTTCAACCATTTTAAGGAGCTAAAGAAAACCTTCGTTTATTTGCCAAACAAAATAATAGAATCCAAATCGCTTTATCTAATTCATCTTATGCTATGAATTTCAGAAACTTCTTTTAAAGTTAATAAAAGGTTTATAAGTTTCAAAATAATGTGAACAAATATCGTATTGATGATCGACCTTAATTTATTTTTAACGCGAAAAGGATCATTTTTGAACTGGTGACGGAATAACTCAATTTTGAGTAGAGTGCTTAATTTTTCTAATACAATTGCGCGCATTCGAAAATTTATACCTAAAAAATATTTTGTCTTTATATATTAGATAGATAATGTAAGATGATACAAACATATTTCCGTTTTTTAAACAATTTGAAATATAATGTCAATGCCTTGATTGTAAAAAATGCTCTCATTAAGAAAACCCAATAATAATCAAGAATATGCATGATCAATTACTATCTAACGGAAATAAAATAAAAGCATAAAAACATAAAGTGTATCATATATTACAATTCAGTTCATATTCACAGTTGACTATTCAAGATGTCGATTGTTAAACTTTGCATCCGAGTAGGTCAAGTGCTACCATGTTATCGTTTTATTCAGTTTTGTATTGGCCCGTCCATTAGTCTACAATACTAAGTGTTCGTATGTCTGTTATGTACTTTTGTCACATTACTATCTGTTGCTGTCAGAGAGTTAAAACTTGTACATGTTGATTCTGCTTTCGCCGTGTCCTTGTAACTTTTGATTTGTAATTTGGTCTCTTCCGGAATTTGTTATACTGAAGAATATATTATATTCGTACAAATGTCACCCATTTTGGGATTCTACCCATTGCTGATTCCACTTTTCGTATGTATGTTCCCGCATGTGTTTATTGCCATGGATTTTATTTTTGCTGCATGTGAGGGATCTGCAACTGCAGATTTCACTAGCTCATATTCGAAACCACAGTGAGCCTTAAGTCTCGTAATGAGCAATACAGAGTTTTCTTCAGGCCACAAAGTACAAGTTGTTGTAAGTCAACGTCAAAGTTCTAAAGTCCGTGTTTTATCTATTGCATATCCGTATGTGATAAGTGTTATCTTCTCCCCTTACTTTAATTCATTAAATTGCTTTAAGAAAAACACGGCCTAAACTTTGGCACTGGGTTCCGGACCCAGTTTGAACTTTTCAACCCATAATAAATTGACGGGCCAATACAAAACTTAATAAAACGATAACAGGGTAGCACTTGACCTACTCGGATGCAAGGTTTAACAATGGACATCTTGAATAGTCAACTGTGAATATGAACTGAATTGTAATATATGATACACTTTTTGTTTTTATTTTATTTGCGTTAAATAGTAATTGATCATGCATATTCTAACCTACGCTGTTATTCGGTTGCCTTACGTCTGTAAAAATGTTCAATAAATAACATTTTTTTTTTTGTTAAAGATTACGGAGCATTTAATCACTCGTGTCAGCGTTTGTCTGCAATAAAATAAATAATGCATTTTATAAAACTTTTTATAATTTTTCTAGATTTTTTTTTTTAAATTATGGGAAATTTTATCACTCAATAGAAAATAAATTACTAATCTACAAAGTTATTAGTACTAAGGCAATGTCCAGTTTCTCCAATCATGTCCTGAGCGTATGTAGCTCTCGCGCTCTTCGTCAGCCTCCACTGGCTCGTATCCGACGCGGCTGACGGAGGAGCGCGGGGGACTACCCAAGACTCCGCTTCCTCTTTCGCATGCGAGGGAGGTGATAACCATGTGGATTTGAGAGGCCTCTAGGCTGTTTGTAAATATTGTATGAATGAGCGAGTGAATGATGAATTTTAAATATGGTATGAATGAGAACATTTATGTAAATTAATTATTGCCTAATAAGGCAGATTGTAATTTTATAATAATAAAGTTGTTTATCTATGTAAAAAAAAAAATTATAGGAAAGTAATTTTATTTATTTCCGTTCATACAAGTGGGTATCTCCTAATAGGACGACCAGGCTTTCCAGAATAATGCATTAGAGCATAAATAATTAAGCACTGTTTCTTTCTAGTTTCTACCACGTGATTTACTTGAAACTTAAGTACTTTATCGATCAAGTTTCAAAATATGCTTTTTTTCTTGTGTTTTGGCAATATCCATAGTCTGTGAACAAGTAATAAACTATTAATGTTGTTAGATAGCTGACTATATTCTTGAGGTTAGAATAAAGATGAATTACTTTGTATCATACCATTAGTGTAAGAGCTTTTTTTTTATGTATTAAAACAGCGTCAGTCTTTGGAAGGCGGGATGGCGAGTAATGCATTTTAAATGAAAACCTTTCATTTAAAAATCACACAGACGAGGGCTGCTGACTCTACTGGAATTTTATTTATTTTTCACTAATGATAATATTATAATTTTTCTTTTTTGAGAAATAGCAGAAATCACTTATGTCCCCTGTAGAATAAATGAAACTATTCATTTATTCCCTAAGTTGTGTTTTGTAGCAAAAAAAATAAAATTAATTTTTACGCAGGCATGTAAATATTTTAAAAAACTGACATAATAGTAATCTACAGTATAAGATCATCTAACTTGAAAAATAAAAGCCGGAAATTAAATTATCAACTCATTGTTAAGTAAACATAGATATAGTGCTTTAATAATTATTACGGATTATACATGTGCCACTTAAAAATAACTGAACGATTAATTACTGCCCAGGAAGTCCTTAACAGCATGGGGTGGGGTCCGACCTCGGTGTCAAATTACTAGTTTTCGGTTTGTTAAGCAACAGTATGTTTGATATCTAAGTCCAAATCAAGTTGAATAAAACTTTGAAGAACCTTTTGAGAATTAGGAGAAATGAAGAAGAAGAAAAATTTCAAAATGTTTGTCTACGGAACCTGGTCGCACGGAAGATGGTGCGTATTGTAGTTGAAGCGACCATCTTTACAGGGAAATGAGAGCCAAGAGTTGTTCCTTTAACGTTAAGTTATTGCGATTTCCGGTGAGAATTGCATACTTAATCAGAAGGTACGGAGGTAGTCACTAAGTACGGCAGAGTGGATTCGAGATCGCCATGTTTCTTCCACGGACAAACGCTATATTGCCTACTCAAGGGAGGATTATTCAAGAGTTTAATTATTCTTACTCTCATACGTGAGGCCAACAATTTTGGTTACAATCAGGTTCTGGGATAAATTAACATATTATAGTTCAATTGTAAAATATTTTAGTTTATAATTTTTGTATTTCTGTAAATAACATGACATTTTCTTGAGAGTTTGGGAGTTTAATCTTGAATGCAATGAAAATAGTGTTATTGGGTTGAAATGTCCATGCCGGGTAAAAAAGCTTTTTTTTTTTTATAAAACGAAACAAACATCATCTTTTTATTTTTTTTTCACTTAACACTAAACATACCTGTCAAAAGATCTTAGCATTACAAAATTAGTGAAATACCAAGAAAGTTACGTTTAAACATTATCTTCGCACGTTTTACTAAAATAATCATGTAGGGTTTTCTGTTTGTTCAGGTCAGATACCATTTCTACAATTTTAGTGGCGGTGCAAGTAACTCATATCTCGGTTTTTCTATAGGATTAGGTCGATTTTTATTTAATTGTTTTTATGTCAATCCACAGCTCTGTCCATCTTCTGCAGGAAAATCCTCTGTAGAGTGCAAAACTTTTATTGTGAGCTTACATAATTAATAATTAGAAAGGTGTGGTATATAAAATAGGCACAAGACTACGGAGTTAAATACATCATTTGTAATTTGGTGTAGTAAAAAAGTTTACTAGCTGTCAACTCTGAAAATTGATGTTACCATACCCTTCATTACTTCATTACTGAACCTTGATCACATTACATTTTTGGATAAATAAACGATGGTAGACAGATTTTTTATAGTAAGTGAATGTTTTATTTCAGTATTTTAAGACTTAAATCACTGTAATAAAGCATTGATCTGAACATGCTCATACAAGATTTTGAAACATAATGCATTGATTACCCAAGCCCTATTACCTTATAATGACCAAAAATAAATTTAGTGTTAACTATTCTGTAAATAATGAATTGGTAGCGAATCAAATTCCAACCAAAAATCTACACACTTTAATCTTCCGCCGTGACACTTGCATATTGATACATTTTAATTCCACAGACAGTCACGGTCTGCTACTTTGGACTTCGGTTTTTATTAACGATTAACCTGGCTGAACAAAACAAAAACAAAAACTAAAACGAGGATAAGAACTTCACGAAATCTCTATGGTACCAAGAACAACGCTACCATTAGATAAAAAACAGACAATGCATTACAAGTGATGCAAAACGACTTCATGTACTCATATCTATAGTCATTAGCTACTACCGTGTATGTAAAGTAATTAGGACATATACAATGGATAAAGTTGAGTTTCTGTCCTTTTTATGCTGAAATAAACAGAGCTTGTTGCGCAGTTTTGAATTAAACCACGTACATAAACTCGGTGAATAGCTTTTATAACTAGTTTTGAATGCTTAGATTATATCATAGTTAAGAATTCTAGTTAGCTAATTCTATTAAGAAACTTTAACCTGCCAGAAGTCTTCCTTCTCACTGTTAAACAAGACCAGGAAGTCGAACAACTTAATTTGCTTTATGTAATGCATAATTTAAAATCTGCTAACTCCAAGACTAATTTCACAGATTCAGAGTTTAATTTCTACTAATACTGAGCTCATTAGGACCGACTAGGTGTAGAGTTTTTCTCTTGATTGTTTTCCCCCTTGTCGTTAAGTGTCTCCCTCTCTATAAAGGAAAAATATGACCCTTCGTCGGTCTGGAAAGGTACCTGCATACTGGAGAGTGATACTGACCATCTCTCCTTCCTAGATTAGTTACTGGTCAGAATTCAATTTATACGTACATTCATATTTTGTAATCTAGCTGAAACTTGATATACTATATCTACTCATTATATTGTCTTCATAATCTGAAAAAAAAATCGCAGAAACAATAACATTAGAATAATGTAAAGTAAGGAAAATAAAATAATTTTCTCATTTGATTTGAGTTTCACTTTGTTTGGAAGGTCTCTGGGCTGTTTGTAAATACTATATGAATGAGCAGGTGAATGAAAATTGTAAATATGGTATGAATGAGATCATTTATCACAATTACTTATTGCCCAATGAGGCAGATTGTGATTTTATCATAATAAAGTTGTTGTTGTTATCATGTACAGTAATTTTAGTCTGACAAGGTATTAATTTTAATATTCGAAATGCACCCTTTGAATGTTCACGGACTCCTCGAAACCTCCTAAAGTTGGTTTTGTCCGCGCATGGGAGGGATTTCCCACGTGATCATTTTATTACACGACGGTTTTCTCCCCTAAAACATATTTTATATAGTACAACCTACACATTAATAAATGCCATTCAAATTTTTGTTTTCAGTCCGTCTCTTGCGTTACATTTTTTGAGAGCGAAATGAACAATAAACGGGAACAATGGACTTCAATCAGTAAATGAAGTATTGCATGTACTGTATTCACTTTACTAAAAATCAACTTGAATAATATAATTGAATTGGGTTACATTGTTTTGTTTTTTCAAAACTGGATGTTACGTTAACCCCTCTTCTAATATTCTTATGTCATCTTATCTGTTTATCTTATATGTTACCTTATATATGTCATGTTTTCTTATGCCATGGTGAGTTTTTCGTTCGACTAGAGACTTACAATTTTATATGGAGATTTTGACGAATGGATGACAACAAATTTTGCCAAATCTATGAGTCATGTGCAACTACTACGTGTAATATAATAATTAAATAATTATTTAGCAATAAAAAAAGTGATCCAAACGTAAAATGCCTTGTTTATTAAATGTGTTAATGTTTTGTGTCTTTGAGAACTTCGATTGTGAAAAGTCAAAACCGTAATTACGATTCATGAGTTTTACATTACTCGAGCTTAATTACTTAATTAGAAAAATTTTACAGGTAATTATTACTTGATTTTCCAGGCTATTAATTAATCTTTTATCGTTGGTATGGCTTAGCAATGCAACTTAATGCGGTGCATCATGATGTCCTTCTCCCCGTAGGCGTTGGCAGCATTGTCTTGTGTTTTCTTTTAGATGTTCTTTGCTTCTAATTGATAATTTTCTATTTGTTCTACCAACATACGATTTATTGCATTCCCCACACTGCATTCTATACACACACGCTCGATTGATTGATATAATGACTGCCATTCATACGTATACTAATAAATTTTTTTAGTTTGTCTCCCTATGCGCAGTTAAGATTTTTCATTTTATTATAGAGATGACTGAAGATGACAGCTTAGAGCTGTCGAAAGCGCTTTTTCAATAAAGAAGAAATTACCAGTTGAGGAAAGAGAAAAAAGCTGTTTGATAATTATACCGTTTTAAAATCCGGCAGTAATCATTTTGTTTTATAATATTACTTTGATCGTTCACTTTGAAGTGAAGCGAAGCGTTAACTCTTTTTTCCAGTGCTATTCATAGAATAATTAATTCTAACATAATAATATTCTGCATGTCATAATTTTCCATGTATAGCTTTCCAAAAATGATGGCTCATATGGAAGCTGTTTACACATAAAATAGCATGTGATTCTCAGCGCAAAGTTTATATATCTCACATAATATTTTTTACAAAATTACCTTCTGAAAATAGTGTCTGCTGATTTCTCAGTGTGCAGTACAAAATATTCGGATTATCATCATGAACATCACGTCCCATGCATTTCCTATCAACCTGACTAGTATTTCAGCAAAATCTATTTACCTCCCATTTTTCTAAATTGAATTGATAGCTGATGTGTGAAAATGATTTCAGTGGCCTTACTCATGCGTAAAGGTTAGATAAGCCAAATATTTTTTTCATAGATTTATGAGTCGGACCACTAGCTCAGCTTAAATAATCCACATTCACGTAACGATGCGCCCACCTCTCTACCATTGATTAACGTTGCGTTGATTAATTAATATTGTTCAGGTTACACATCCGTGTGATTTATATATTTTCATTGTAGTTTACCAGAAACGACCATTTGTACAATAGCAAATCATATTCTAATGTATTTTTTCCTTGTCTACAATTTTATTTTATTTTTAATTTTATTTCTCTATTGGAAGTATTGGTTTGAATCAATCTTAAGTTAGCTTCACGTAAAACATTTCTAATTTTTCTTTAAGATTTATTTAAAAGCAGTTTCTGCGAGGGAGATGGTTCATAAAATAAAATTACGGGTTTTCGATAAAAAAAAATTCAGTATTCATGGGAAATCCTATTATCACGGGGTCAGTATCTAAAAAATGTATAATTTTTAAAACTCCACGTGTTTTTTTTTAAGTGAGAATGTATTTGTGTGTAGCTCACTGCTTCTTACATATGTGGTCACAACTGTTGCGCGTGCGAGATGATTGCGAACTCATGAGTGCCAGTGCCACTCACCTTTTTAGTTACAGAAGCAACACAATGATTGCATGAACGTTGTAAAAGTTTCCGACCTATACATGAAGATGATAATAAAATAAAAGCTAAAATAAAAGCTTTGTTAGGTCGGAAACTTTTCAGACCACCCTCGTAGATGAAGATGGTAGGAGCGTGAACATTATACGGACCCACAATCGATCGTAAAATAGAAGAACACAAAATATTAGTGAGTAGCATTGGAACAAAGAAAATGATCAAACATTGGAACAAAGAAAATGATCAAACATTGGAAGATCCAATTTAGCTAATGTCTTTGTAATGAACTATTCATTATTCCTTTGAGGGTTTCACAATTAATTAATTACGTTCATGATTTATTATAATATATTTTTTATTCATGTAATGTGTAAGTTATAGTCATTGAATTGTGTACTAAACACATATAAATGTAATGTAAAAAAATAATGTAACAATATTGCGGGTAGTATCTGCCCCATGGTTAGTGCCTGTTAGCAATATACGGCTGTGGTGTAGTTGTACTACTGTAGCACATAAGGGAAAAAAAATGTTTTGTTAGAATTGTTTCATCGAAGATCAACAAGTTCCTATTACTCCCTATTGTCAACTCTTACTTAGAGCTAGTTCCCTGTTGTCTTCTCTTACTCATACTACAACTTTCTCATTCCGAACATGGCCTAGAATGTAGAAGTTGATGGACGTTGGCGACAATGAAATGTTGGTTATTCTTCACTTCATCTAAATCTTAATCGAATTAAATAAAATCAATTGAAAAAAAATAATTTCATATAGATATAATCTGTAATTTATCATTATTTATTCAACATTTCAACGTGTCGGTCCGTCAGGAGTCTTCATAACTAAAAATTTTTAAATTAATCGACGAAAAAAACAAACTTAACTGGAAGTGGGAAGCCCTCCAATATTCTTCGCAATCAATCCTTGCAATCCAGAATCCTCCGCAAAGGTTACTGTTGTGGCAACCTTTTAATTACGAATAATTATAAGTCACTCTCTTCTTGGCCCAGAAAATATCTATCTATGTTTCCATATTTTAATAATAAAGCTTATGTCATCAGTCAGAGAGGGGGGAGAAGCTAGTGGGTGAAACAGCCGAAGGTGGGCGAACCATCCCCACCACGGCTGGCCTGCCTATATAGCCACCTTGCATTAGGGCAGACGACAGAACGAACCGAACTGGCACTTAGAACACTGCTCTCTCTCTCTCTCTCTCTCTCTCTCTCTCTCTCTCTCTCTCTCCCTCTCTCTCTCTCTCTCTCTGCACTGGCGCATGCTGCTCTACTCAAACCGTGGCCTTCTCATTCAGCTACCTCTGCATCTCTCTCTCCTAACCTCGCTATGTTTTAGTCCGGCGTTGTCAGACACCTTCCTAGTGGGAATATCTGCCTTCGTCTCGCTAAAACTAGCACCACTTCGGGAGAGACCTCTCCCTCGCGGACGGCGGTTGCAATGGCCCTACTGACTTTACCTAGTAGCGTCACCCACGGTAATCCAGTCGGCTTCTCTCCGGTTCACACTCGCCTTTGGGATCCGGACGGTTTTCGCCTGCCCTTAGATACCGAGTGTGAATTCGTGGTCATTCCAAGAAGACCACATAAACTACCTATAAACCTACCCTGTTCCTCTTCTCCTGAACATAGTGCACTGTCGGGGCACACCTTCTAAGATGTTATGGAGTCAGATCAAAACGAATTAAGCTGCCCACCGACTAGGCTGCCAGCAGAGGTAAAAAACCACAGGTCCAGCTCATATTATCTCTTTCTAGGTGCTCGCCAGACGGCGGCTAGATGTCCTCTCCCCACTTAGGGGATATTCGACATCTAACCCAACGGTTACCTTCTGTATCAATAACGTTGATCTCAACATCTCATTCATTAAATACCGTAGCCACACCTGCTACCAAAACTTCCATTCCAATTTTGCCCTGGCCGTAATAATATGGATGCTAATGCTCTGTGCCCATTCGTACGTAGTCATGAAATCACTATAAAGCAACTATAGTGTAGAGGAAGAATATATCCGAGGACAGGGGCCAAGAAGGAAAAACACAGAAGACCAGCGAGATGAAGGTACGAAGATGTGTTTTTTTTCAAAGAGTTTCTATTTTTTTCATCATCGTCAAATAGAACTACTTTGCAAAATATCCTTCCACTTAGAAAAAACACAATGTCAAGGACAGTCTTAATGGATTTTGCTATTATATTTCATGAAATAAAACAATAATCACTTACTTGATGTTAATCAGGACATCAAGATTTTACATTTTATACCTCACTCAGAATTATAGACAAATGTATATTTCTATTAAAATGTAACATAATATTTTTCTGAGATGGATTTTTTTAGTGCGTTCAAAATATTAAATGGGACCTTAATGAGAAATTTCATTAGGTTAAACAGGGGAACGCCAGAAAAGGCAGGCACACGGGTGAAAAAAGGGTTTCCGGTTTTGAAAAAACAAACAAGAGATGATACAGATATAGTAAAAGCTAAATTAATGACACATTCGTCAATATTAATGTTCCCTTGCTTATTTCAAGGGTAATATTCGGTGTTGCTCTTCGAGGATTATCGAGGTAATCAGTGATTTGGTTAAGCGTGGGGCGCCCGAGGGTCTGCCCGCTTTGTACCAGCCACCCTGCTAGTGCTCAAATGGCCTTTTGTTCCCTTATTGGGGCTAACGGCTGGAAACTCTTCGTCTCAGTGGAATAATTTCTGTCAAATTAGTATCGGAGAAATTTTCATTTAGAATTTCAACAAAAGGTAATCTAGTCAGTGGGACTGTAGCCGACTAATTTCGTATTTAGTAGTGAATTAGAGTAGCATGGCTTCCAGATTACTAGCGATTGTCAGTGGATTTAGCTAAGCAGGAATAAGAAAGGACCATCTAATAATAAAATTTAATATAATTTAAAAAAATTCTTCGATTGGAACAGAAACTGTGCTTTTGCATACGTGGTATCTTTTTGCATTATGGTAGGTCTCGTAGAGAGTTTCGTAGTAGTCGTGTTTTGGGCTTGTAAAAGGGTAGTTTGCTGAATGAAACTGTTTGTATGAGGTGGTTTCCGTGTTAGAACATGTTTATGTCAAGGTAAGTAGATCCACCACTGAGCACATCGTTAATGTGTGGTGTTTGTAAACCTCTGCGTTACATGTTTGTTGTTTGATACATATACAGAGGGGGGTAATACAATTGATTGAGTAGCTTATATGTTTTGTGTTCATTGTTAATTATGAGCCCCAGATTTCTGACCCATAGGCTAATTAAAGCGTTGCTTTAGATATATCTAGATTGTGTGCCGTCCGCTTGTAATCTAATGACAGTGTTGATCGTCATCCATTAAGAGTTTCTCTAATACTAAATCGACGTTTTTTAGTTTAATTTATTTTTGTCGTATGGCAGTTTGCCAGGTTATTGCTCTGTCGGATTAAGCCCAATGCAGTGGATCGAGTCTATCTGTAGGATTAATTATGTATTAAACTACATTGGAGAGAAATCTATTGGTGTAGGCTGAATGTTATGTGAGAGATTTTTGTTTTGAGAGAATACAACTCACGTATTGGATGCTTGTATTGGGTCGTAAGGTGGTTTATTATAGTTAATTGGTGATTATTATAATTTCAACTATTTTTTAAGTGTCTTCATATTTATGTAAATGTAAGTTTTGTTAAAATGTTACAGTTATAAAATCGTTGTGGCATAACAGTACTATACTAAGTTACACTCTTAAAGGGCCATAAAACACCCGCAAACATTTCTATATTTTATCAATAAATTTTCGGGGTCAGTAAAGAGAGAGGGGACTAGATCACGATCACGACACCCCAAGAGCTCACTAGGCGTGTGGGCGTAGTAGCCTCTTTTGATTTCTTTGGATTGGCCAAAATGTACAGCTGTAGGTAGGAATGTCCTGTATATATATATAAGTTAGCTGTCGGCAAGCCTACGAAAGCCGTAAACAAAACACGACCTAGTGGTAGTAAGTCCAGCTAGGAAGTTCTATATATACCTGCTGTAATTACAATAATGCCAGTTCGTATCTATCTGTCGTCTTGTTACTCTACCCCCCAACTTTTTACATAAGTAATTCAGAGTAATTAAGTATAATCGTACACAGAAATTCTGAGCTTTTTCGGACATACAGAATCAGACAATTGAACACTGCTATTTCTCTGCTGTATCTGTGCACTGGCATTTGCTGCTCTACTCGAACCATGGCTTTCTTATTTAATATCCTCTACATCTCTCTTTCCTAACCTCGCTATGTTTTAGTCCGGCGTTGTCAGACCCCACACCATCCTAGTGGGATTCTCTGGCTTTTCTCGCTCAAGCTAGCTCATCCTTGGAAGGGATCCCAGCAAACGACGATTTCTGGGGCCCTACAAAATGTAAATAGCGTCTCCCCTACAGGTAAATTCTGCCTCTTTCCGATACACACTCGCTTTTGTGATCCGGACGGTTTTCGTCTACCCTCAGATACCGAGTGTGAACTCCTCCCAAAATACCTAGCCTGTACCCTCTTCTCGTGAATCAAGCGCAGTCGGGGGACACCTTATATAAGATTTTATGGTGTCAGATCAACCAGCGGGTTTGTTGCAGCTAAAGTGTGAAACATTCAAAAAGGTTATATTCTCTAAAAATTAACCTAGCTCTCGTCGTGTTAAAACTGAATGCGTACTTTCTTAACAACAAGAGACGCTATCCAGCTTCCATTGTGGCAAGAGCTCAAATCCGGTAAAATTTTGATATTTTACTCTGTGGCACTTTGTTCCCGTGAAGACAGGTAAGTACTTTAAACTATTATAAGTGAGGCTCTCCCCCTCAACTGGACGTGCGTCGCACGGACCTTTGTAGGGCATGGCAAGCCGTAGGGACCCCGCTGATGAATTTCAACATCCCAAGAGAGTTTGCAGAAAGCGTACTCTCCCCCAGGCCCCTGAGGTTAAAACCTCAAACTCTTTCACCCCTCTTAACACAACAGCTCAACCAGAGGCCAGCACATCTGCCGCCCCCACAGCCCTCAAATCGCCACCCCCCTTAATATTAGGCCGCATAAACAGTTATGACCTAACCCGTCTGCTTACTGAAAATAGTGTGAGAAATTTCAGAATCTCACAAACACAACAGGACACTAAAGTCCTGTGCCATGCTGTCTCTGACCATCAAAGAACAGCTGCTGTGTTAAGGGAACTAAAAATCCCTTTCCACACATTTGCCCCCCGAGGCACAAAGCAGAACAAAAAATTCTTGCTCCACGGCTTCGATTTATTGCACCCAATCGAGGAAATAAAAGCCGATATTCAACAGCTCGGTAATATAATCGATGTTTATCGATTAAGGCGCTCCGACCAGAAGGGTGCTAAGACTGAGATCGAGCTGATCCTCGTTATCGGAGATCATACCTTAACTCAAGCTATGATCAAGCAAATCGGCCACATAAATAACGTGCTCTTCCGTGTGAGCACATTTCATGACAAAAGGGGCATTCCTATGTGCCTCAACTGCCAGGAGTACGGCCACACCAGGCGGTACTGCTTTAAGCAGGCAAAATGCGTGAGGTGTAGCGAGCCTCACGAAACTAAAGACTGCCCCAGGGACGCCTCAATTCCCCTGAAATGTGCAAACTGCGGGGGTAACCACGTTGCCTCCTTTCAACAGTTGAGCCAACTGTTATCTTAACCACGTGAGCTTGAGTGTCCCCATAGATTGCAGCTCCTACAGGCCGCTGAAAATAGAAAGCAGGTTAAACAACAGAACACAGCCGGGCTGAGAATGGCCAGATATCAGCCTGCTCCCCCCCCCCACCTCGTCAGACAGCCTTATATGCCCAGATGGCATCCGGTAACACCAGGGCTCCGGAAGTTCCCCCAGAGCCCCTACCACAACAAAACAATAATTACAATAACAATAACAATAACAATGATGCCATCATGGCCGTGTTAGTCAACTTGATCGCGTCAATGAACAAACTATCAGAGGCGGTAACCGAAATGATGAAAGATTTCAGAAAACTTGCATCTAAATGAGTGGGCATGCAATTTTAAATTACAACGTCTGCGGCATTACACCCAAACAAGCCGACGTAGAAGTAATTCTACGGTGCCATACGCCGGACGTTGTGGTCCTTACAGATACCCGGCTGAAGAAAATATACTTCTGCCGCTTCCCGGGTTATACTGTTTACCGTCACGACACCGAAACTACCTCAGGAGGAGTAGTGGTGTTAGTCAGAAACGGTATACCCTGTAGGAGACTGCCCCCCCAAGTCAACCTAGGCCCCGATCAATTTATTGTAACGCTCCAGCTACGGCTCACGAAGAATAGAATTGTGTCAGGAGTCTATAGAAGACCGAGAGCCGCCTGTGACCCGTACAAGCGTCTGCTCAGTACGGTAGCTCATGACCGAAGACACGTCATTGTGGGTGACCTAAATGCAAACCACAGCTGGTGGAGTAGTACTAGGGCAAACGGCCTAGGCCGCTATATTACCAAAACTCCATTTACGGTCATCCACCCAGGATTGCCGACCTTCCGTCATTTTGCTAACCCAGACAGAACCTCCACGCCTGACCTGCTCCTGACACAAGAGCCACACCGGGTCACCGGATGCTCCGCTCTGGACTTTACCACTTCCGATCATCGTCCTGTTCTCTACGAACTAGAAGGCGTCATGCCAAAGCCGCCTGCTTCTAGATACAGGTACGATGAGGCTAAGTGGGACCTCTAAAAGCGTCTCATTAAAACCGATTTGCCCACTATCACGCCCCTTAGGCACACCTGGGACATAGATTACGCTATCTATCAGTTACAGGACGTCATCGAACGAGCTGCCGATGCATCGATCCCCAAATTTTCTCCGAAGCCCCCTTCTCTGAGGAAACCTCCGGATCACATCCTGCAACTGATAAGACAGCGTAACAACATTAAGAACAGGTGGTTTAGGACCAGAAACAGGGACTTAAAACCGGTTTTAAATTCTCTCACAAACCAAGTAAGGTCCCTGATGGCTCAGTGGAAAAATTCGGTATGGGAAGATCGCCTCACCAGTCTGCACGGCGACCATAAGCAATTGTGGAAACTCGTAAAGACCTCTACCTCAAAAAGGAATGGTGTCAGGCTGGCCGTGAATGGCCAGTTCATCCTCACCACCGAGCAAGCGGACATTTTGGCGACCTATTACGAGGAAGTGAGCCGTGGCCAAGGCGAACCAATAGGAACGCTCGATCCCCCCTCCCCCTCTCTCCCAACCACTACCGATATCTGGACCTCTCACAGGCAAGTCGGAGCCATCATTCGGAGAACAACCGGCAAGAAGTCACCAGGGCAGGACTCAATCCAGAACATCCTACTGAAGCAGCTGCCGAGGAAAGGAATCTCGTTCATAACTAACACTCCTGGTTCAGGCTTCATTATTTCCCTCAGAACTGGAAACATGCAGTAGTGATCCCTCTTCTGAAACTAGCGAAGAGCGGATATGAGCCATCTCATTACCGCCCTATCAGTCTGCTGACTCAACTCCCGAAGCTGTTCGAGAGAATTATCCACATACATCTCTCCGGGCACGGCGAGTCACAGGAAGTCATCCCACCAGAGCAGACTGGTTTCAGCACAGGCTTAAGCGCGAATAACAACCTGGTGAGATTGCAACACCACGTCGCATCGAACGTCCGAAGCAACAGAGCTACCGCAATGATTTCTCTGGACTGTTCGAAAGCCTTCGACTCTGTGTGGATCACTATATCCTACTCCAACGTCTGAGGGAATACGAATTCTCGGTTCAGCTGCAGAACCTGATGAGATCCTACCTTACAGGCAGAACATTTTCGGTTCGTATAGGCACTACGACCACGACCCGAAGAAACTATTCTGCCGGTGTCCCCCAAGGATCGGTGCTAGGCCCGTTGCTGTTCAACATTTACACCGCCCACATCGTAGGAGCCTCGTACCCCAACTGCGAGGTATCCGCGTACGCAGACGATATAGGTGTCTACAGCACTAGCATCAATCCCTCCAGAGCCCTGAAATTCGCTGAGAGCGCCAGTCAACAAATCGCCGAGAAACTCGATGCCGTCTACATTAAAGTCAATCCGGCCAAGACGCAAGGAATAATATTTAGTTACAAATCCGGAAAAAAGAAGCTCCCGAAATCCTTCGTGTTAGACGGCGAAGAATGCCCTATAAGCAACAAGCTGTGCTACCTCGGAATTACCCTCGGTAGGCACTTGTCGTTCACAACGCACCTCGGCAGGAAATTAAAAAGTGTTAGGAAGAAATTCTTTAGCCTCGGACACCTACTTCACAGCCCGGCTCTATCAGTACGCCTCAAGCTGCTGATATGCCAGAGCGTCCTAAGACCTGCATTGATGTATGGAACCCCTCTCTACAAGTATTTGACTCCCAACACTCTCCTGAAGCTCCAGCAATTTCAGAATAGAGTTCTCCGCACCTCCCTCAAACACACCCCTTTCGACCGAATGAAGGCCGACGAAATCCACAAAAAATTCGAAGTGCTCACTATCCAAGATTTTATCAAGAGAAGGCACATCAAATTTTTTGACTCCCTAAGACATAGCCACAACCCACTATTCTCCGACCTTCAGCCACCACCAATGCCCGTCAGATGGAAGCACTGCTGGACCGCCGAAGCTTGGCGAATGAAAGACATCATAGAACCAGAGGACTGACGGACCTACACCCAGCCGAGAGATCGAGGCCGATCTCCCGCCCGACTCAACCGACGCCACATTACCCCATCTACCTGTGTAAGCAGGGTTGATCTTCCGGCCGATTAGGCCGACTCATTCAGGCCCCTGGCGGGGCGGCCGGCCAGGCTTCGCCTGGCCTACAACAAACCATCGCCTAGGCACCCCTAGGCTCAATCCTTGGTAGACTCTCACTACCTTTCTGACTCCATCCGCCTTTCTAGGCATTCCACACCCCATATCCTTCTCATACATCCTTCAAATAGGGGTCTCCCCTTAGTGAAAGGCACTTTCCAGCCAAAAATAATTTTCCTTATTTTTCCCACATTCCTATTTTTATAAGTTTGAGAGCTTAAAAAAAAAAAAAAAAAAAAAAAAAAAGATCAACCAGCAAATCCAAATTAAGCTGCTCGCCCAGTAGGCCGCCAGCAAAGGTCAAAGACCACAGGTTAATTCATACATCTCTTTCTGATATCCACCGGGCAGTGGCTGGATCGACGAGACCAGGAGTCTTCCGGTGGGTGTCCCGCGACAGGAGTATTAATAATATATACAAAATTTTCAGTAGATACATTTTATTGATCGACTTAATGATTATCAATATGATTATCTAACAATTAAATGTTATTAATGACCAAATTACCAAATTTGTAAAATGTTCAATATTATAAGAGATAATGTACGGTTTTAAACTTTTTGACTTATAATTCATTTACGAAACACTCCAGATATATTAAGTAACACTAATATACGAATAAAACTAAATTAAACTTAGGATTGTTAAAATAAGTCTCATCTCATTCCTACTTATAACTTCAGTAGATTACAAAATGTCGAGTCATATTGTATAATGAACAAGATTGGTCAAAGCGTTGATTAAACAATATTATTTTTGAGCTATTAATACATATCGCTATGGACTATTAATACATATCGAGAGGAAAAATTAAACTCCTGTCAGATGATAAAGTTAGCTGACTATAGAACGTAAGGAAATATGCTTCGTAATAAATAAGTGATATCAAATAATTAAATATCAATGGCTAATTGCGTATGTTCATTAATAATTGGTCAAAATGTAGCTAAACTCTTTTAGTCGCTTTTTTGACTCAAAAGCCTTTGTAGGCTACATATATTTATAAGTGAACACATTTAATGTATCGCCTGTAAATTGAAGTTTGCGTGCCTCGGGTAACATGTTGTAAAAAATTGGTGAATTTTAAAACAACAGCCCTCACTCATGTTTCCTGACTCGCACGAGGCCATGGTATGTACGTACATAGGAGGGAGAAAGAAGAAGGCAGCTCGCTCACATACTGGCAACAATAGAGCTTAGTCTAGCCGGAACGTGCTCGTATTAAAACTTTATAAAGCTAAAGCACTCTCATCTGCTCTTGCGGCCTGAGTGCTGTCGGCAAAAAAAAAAAGCTTCAAAGGATCGAAGTTGCTCTGATGCAATTTTCAGCACATTGAGAGTGAGAGAGAGTGAGAGGGAGTGTGTGTGCGGGGGGGGGGGTAACCATTTACAAGAAAAAGAAGTTAGAATTCGAGGTATTGTCAGCGCTCTTCTCAGTTACGAAGTGAAAAATTAAACTCCTGTCAGATGATAAAGTTAGCTGACTATAGAACGTAAGGAAATATGCTTCGTAATAAATAAGTGATATCAAATAAGGTTTTGGAGCCAAAGTTAAAGGCTAGTTCACAGAAGGAAAAAAAACGAAGATCATTTAGTAAATTGAACAAATAAAGTAATGGAACAAAAAAAAACTCCTTTATTTCAGGACCATGTCTACTAAGAATAAAATGACGGTATAGATGACTCTGTTCACTGCCAACCAAGTAACAAAAAAAGTAGTATAACACAAAGTGAGAGAAAAAAAACTTGAAATAAAATAGAAACAAAGACAAATGATAAAAAAAAACTCTATTAAGTAACTTACAATAAATATAGTAACAAAATTATGGGATGAATAAAAAAAAAGAAAGACAAAAGTCAATAAATACAATGTTTAACTAAAAGAGAACCATGCCATTTACAGACACTGCGTAATGAATAATTCATTGGCTTGTAACCCTCTGTCTGAATGGTGATCAGGTGTTGGAAAAGGGGGCTTTCAAAAGCACGCAAAGGATGAAGCATGTTCGGTATTAGGAGGTAGAGAATTCCAGAAAGTGGTGGACGGGGCAAGAAAGCATGCCTAATAAGTCAACCACCCTTATGTAATTAACCATATAAAAACTTAGACATATTCATCTTTTAATTAACTGCTGGAGGATCTCCGACTAAAATTACTATTATTTATAGCGTTCCTCGACTTCGTCATCATCATTCATACTTGCTTGCTTTTTATTAGCCCTTCATGGTCTAAATGGATGCTTTCTGCTAGGAAATCTCCGAGAAAGAGGTTAACTGTAGGTTTGTTTCAGTGGACTACAAAAACAAACGAGGCTCGTTTGAATATATCGTGTTAATAATTCAAGTTCAGCCTGATCCATCTTACAATTAACTGCTTCTTCACCAGGATTATTGGAGTCCACTAGATTCCAACAATTATCATTAACCGAGACGTAGAAATATTTATATTGAATCTTTGATGATAAGAAATTATTTCATTATAGTCAATATTTTTTATATCATACCAAAAGGTGAAATATGAATAGAGAAAAAAAGCAAACACAATTTCAATAACAGTTTCAATGGCAGTCTTTAAAACTATAATAAATCAAAAATACAAACAAAACTATGAAATTATTAATAAGATGTTTAATTTGAAACCTTGCTTGATATTTCATAAATGTATTCATTACCACTAATAATTAATTAATGATATTATCACGTTTTATAGGGGCATGGCTGTATTTGTTGAGTCGTTGCAAAATCGAAAAAAAACCTCTAAGTAAAGTTAAATTTTAATTGGGCCCAACCTGGGGACTCGAAGCAAACGATTAAATTGAAATGGATAGAAACAATTCCCTTCATAACGTGTGGCGAATATTACTTTGAGCAGAAGTTAGGAAAAGGTTCATAGGAAAATCAGATATGTTCATTGGAATAAGCTAATGAGGAAACGAAGGCCGACGCCACCGTGTTTAAATCCCTGCCTATAAATAGCCTAATTAGTTCATCAGGTAGAAAAACACCTCTATTCTCACATCCGAATAGTTGAATAAATTCACCCGATCTATAAATGAACAAACATTTCACCTATCTCGCTGTGAGTAAATATGACCAACGATTTATTGCTAAAACGACACGTTTGTGTTACATAACTCGTCAAAGCCTACACCAGCATCCAAACACCGATTGTTAAACACACAAATCTAGTTTATAGTTAAACATCCACTTTTAATCTCAAAGAAAATGACTCGTTAATGCGCAAGACAATAAAATCAGATATTTATGAAGGGGGAAGCTTATTACCTTCGAATTTCAAAAAGCTTAAATAAATGCATTGAGTCATAAAACATCATAGCCTACATAAAATGTAACAGAGCTATAGGAAATATAGGAAGCAAACAGTTAAAAGGATTTTGAAACCGGAAAATCTTGGAAAAATAGTGGATAAGCCGACTCTGAAAAATTAGATAACCATATATTAAGTCTCTTTGTTGTGATTTATGTAGTGTAAAATCGGTCAACTATGGTTACGTTACATGAGAAATTTCTTATATCAAGTTTAGGGTAGCTTAATTTTTTTAATTTTAGTGACATGATTTCTTCAGCGCTTAAGTCAATTATTTCGACTTATCTACTATTTCACGTCCATCACATAAATGTATATATAGAAAATAATTTCATGCTTCAGATCTGATTTATTTAAACAATTTTTTACTATTAAATATTATTAAATTATAGTTTTCACAAGGGGTTACAATGCAATATATAATTTGAATCCTCTATATTGTTAAAATGATCGTAAAACCGAATATCCCCAAAGAGCGATTCATTTTACTCGAGCTGATGTATTATTGACAGGTTGATGAAACACGTACAGACGGCAGCATGTTTGACAGGGATATTGCACCGGTGGTATTGTTCACCTGTCAACAATCGGAAATGCAGAACCAGTGAGGATCGGCGAGGCATTGCAAAGAGATAGCAAGTCTTTTTTTGTACTGCCGTTACTCCGGTTCTCGTGTAATTGAGTGTGCTGTCCGGCCGGGGCAAACTAATAGCTGCTTTTGTCGTAGCTAGGGAGCCAAGCGTCGGATTTACAGTAGGCCTAACCTAACTGCACAAATCCTCGATTGTTTCGAGCGGTGATTAGCCACTATCTGATCGCTCTTACAAACGGAGTCGAATTATTCATCGGATATAAATTGTAGCTCCTCTAACGACCGAATAAAACAATTAAAACCTGCAGCAATTTGACGAACTAAGTATAATTATAACTAATATGCAGAGTTCTCCCATAAATCTTTAAATAATTATATTCATTACAATGTAATATGCAAATGATTGATGAAAAGAAGACTAAATGATGAGGTGTTAGATTGAAAGTGATGGAATAGTTGAGGTACCTACAAACGATAAAAATTGTTCGCTTCTCTTCAATAATTTGCTTTATTTACTCTTAGAGCATTCGGTGTCTGTCATCTCCTGGCACAGAAACAAATGTAATAACCATCCATAACTGCGCTGCCGAAAACGGAAATCAGTATATGAAATGCTTTGGACAACTGTACAGACTACTTCAAAGGACATCCCATCTCTCAATAGAAAATAAACTACTAATCTACAAAGTTATACTTAAACCAATCTGGACATACGGAATGGAGCTATGGGGGACAGCAAAAAAGTCGAACATCAAGCGTATCCAATCCTTTCAATCCAAAGTCCTAAGAACAATAGTAAATGCCCCTTATTATGTCAGCAACAAAACCCTTCATAACGATCTTAATATACCCTACATTCTAGAACTCATCCCTTCCAAGTTTATGAAATTCCACAGTAGCCTTTCCAACCACCCTAATCCTGTAGCACAGTCATTGCACTGCGCCACTCATCCCTATAATCCTCCTCGGAGACTGAAACGGCAGTGGCCTCGTGACCTGCTATAAACGCGAGACAGTGGGAGTCCTGGCAATGGCCAGTTTCTCCAATCATGTCCTATTGTATGAATGAGCGAGTGAATGATGCTGTAAATATGGTATGAATGAGATCATTTATCTGTATTATTATTGCCTTATAAGAAGGCAGATTGTAATTATTGCACAATAAAGATTGTAAAGAAGTTTATGAAATATTTATATATATATAATCGAAACCTAATTTGTTTTTCTCTTCATAGCCCCTTTTGATTTACAGATAATTATATACAATTATAGATCCTCAGGCGTATCTACTTACAAATTATTCTTGTATGTTCTGTAGCATCACTACATTATATACAGGTTTTGTTATTTTATAAAAATTATATAATGAATAAACAAGTATGATACACATTATACGTGACTACACTAAACTGACTAATAGAGGTGATGGGGCTCACTTTTTTGATAAAAAATTGATAATTATTAACCAAAGAATGCTTATATTGTAGTCGGAACGCAAACCAGAAGTCTCCCTGATATCCATAGCCACAGTACGACCTATAATGTTTGTCTCGAGAACTAGTTTGTCTGAATGAAATATATTTTTATTATTATTTTAATACATCCCTGTTATATACAGGCGACTTACATTGTGGAAGAGATGACACTATTATTAACTATCATCAGTAAAAATAAGTTGTTAAATGTATACACTTTATATCCCCCACCTATTCAGTCCAAAAATTGAAAATGAATAACCCCTTAGTAATGGCAGGCACAGTTTACTAACATTACACGGAGTAGAGAGTAGTATACACAGCCAGAGTTAATAACAACATGCCATTGATATTTTAAATAGAAAATATTGCAGAAATTACCTCGAGAAAGGTTTCATTCCCAAAATGGACTCATTACGATTGAAATCATTCACGGAGGTTGGGCAAAACTGTTCGTTTTATTGTTTCGTTCCTTAGCTAAGGCATATTATATGTTAGAAAAGTTGAGAATGACTCGCCAAATAGTTATATCTCAATTGCTTGAGAAGTTCGGCCTGGCTATTTTATTAATAATCAATTAAGTTTAAAAATTAGCGTTTTTACTCAAATACAACGAGTATACTTGCGTATGTACGATAGATGTGTACAGATGGTACATTATCCTTGGTTTTCCTTCAAGCGCTTTCACCGGTTAAGGGCTGAATGTTTTGAGGAAAGATGAAAGGGCATAATTGATATGTGGTGTAACCAAAAGGCTGCCTTATAACTGGTCTTTATAATTTCAAAAGTTCACACACATTTTAAAGACCCTTTTACAGTAGCAACCCTTTTTTCATTTTTAAATCAGTGGTTGAAGTTTAACAGTTTTGAAATCAAGCCTCAGTTTTTCAGTTTCATATAAATTAAATAATAATAAAATTAAATTGTGAATTAAAGCATTTCTATATTAAGCAGTAAGATTGAAGACTGATTTATATTTTATAGTTCATCATAATATATAATTCATTTATTCTATAATAATGCAATTTTTAAAAGATAATACATACTTAAAATTAATAGAAGTTTAAGTAGCCATTGAATAGCAGTGCTTATTAACTGAATATCGGTTTCTGGTGTAATATTAAGGGATTATCATTATACTTGGTACTTTATTCAAGAAGTTTACCGTAAGTAGAGTAACAGAGCTTCAAACTAAGTCCTCTTAAGTATTAACCTGCACTGATCTGCTCCGACTAAGCCCCGTGATCCGCTATTCATGAGCTATGCTTCTGTGCGTAATTTACTCCACACAATCTTATGTGCACTATTCAATTAAACATAACATTAGCACCAAAGATGTCCTGAAATGTTTGCTTTTATTGCATCTGTCGAGGATACGCTGAATGGATATATAGGAAATAAAATATTGCTTAATGGTGGTTGTATAATCCTTATATTTAAAAGTTATTAATCTCCACAAAGTGTTTTGCGATAAATTATTTTTTGAAGATCGTATCAATATATTTTTTGACTGATAGTTCACGGTTATAATTTAAGCCTGACTTTATTAAAAAAGGTCTATTAAATCATCGGCTTTTTGGATTGATAATTAGTGCATCATACTAACACGTTTTCTGGATAAGATGGATGTATACTGTGAAACATCCTAACCACTAGACCAATAGGCCCCTTTTGCCTGGTTCAGGTAATAATAAATAAGCTATAGCATTTTAAAAATAAATGTAATATAATGATATAATATAATATAATGGATTGAACATACAACTATGCATATTAGGTGCAATTAGAAAGATTATTACTAAACGAATCCATGAGTAACTACATTAACCAAAAGCTCATAACAGAAGATCAGTTTGGGTTTTAGTAAACACCGCTTCAATACTGACCAATTGGCAAGCCTTGAGGACTTCATTGCCAAAGCTTTCAACGAAAAACAAAACGTAGGAATGCTTTTATTAGAACCTGAAAGGCTTTCGACGCTGTTTGTCACATTAGACTTTTACATAAACTAATGATGCATAAAGTCTGAGCTTGATTCACACCATCCATTCATTCCAGTCCACCAGACAGCTCTATATCCAGACAAACATATACCTTGCAAATACTTCCTCTAGCTGCTGGCCATCCAAAAAGTCACCTACCCTTCTCCAACAATATTTAAGCGGTTCATTTAAAAATTTCCAACACAAGTAATAAGGTTGATATACGCTAAAGACAAAGCTTGATATTGAATGATAAAGCACAAATTATAACAGAAACAAAAATGAACAATCCACAAGCTAAAGTTTTCACAAAGTGCAGGCCACAACTAAATGAACATCTTTATGCAATTCTGCTATCATTGGTTGATCAAACTCCAAGCCATGTCTTTTAACTTCTGAAAGATCCTTAAACTTCAAACATATCACCAAGAAAACTAATAATAAAAAAAAAAAACCATTTACAAATCATTGAAATGTCCCGTATATTAACAGACATCATAGCTAAGTTTAAAATGCTCTACAAATTAATCATCCAATATCAGAAAACCTGCTTAGTATGATTTTTGGCTTGTAAATCTACAATGAATTTGAAAGGATCCAAAAAATAGAGCCAGGAGTCATTAATGACTACCCTCGCTTACCAAAATATAGCAAAAATGCTCCACGACTTACCACAATAAAAGGTTTCTTTTCTTATCCGAACTGAGATGTGTTGTAATAAAACATTTGCTCTTGAAAACTAATTACTACATGAGATTAGAAACCCAGAAATACTTTTTTTAATAAAAATACTTACAAAAATCTGCTGGGAATTACATTTAACATTAACGTTTGAGATTTGACTTTTGATGATTTGAAAGGAGAATTTCATTTTTATTTTATAAATATGTTTACTTAATTTGTAAATATGGTTATTTTTTTTCTATTATTTTTAGTTGAGTTTGTGTAGGTTTTTCCTATTATGTATTAGATAATTTTCGTGATTGAAGCTCTGTGAGCCAGCTATAAAAAATAACAAGAAAAGGAATACCAAAATATATAAATTAAAAATGTAATTATTAATGAATATGTGAGGAAAACGTAATTTGAATCTTATCTATCTGTCTGGCTGTACTTGTATAAATAAATATTCCAGATAAAATGCAGCTGAAATATGAAGCTTTGCCAGATCTGAGGCTTACTTTACAACAGATGGTGTAATCCAAAGGATAAAAAAAAAAAAAAAATGAAAAATCTCCCCTGTTGCAGACTGGATCCAGTAATTTTTCGTTAAACCGCGGAGGGCTGGATGTGTTGTGCGAGGTATTAGAGCTGCCCCAGAGCCCTCACAAAAAATTGCGCGAGCAACTGTGGCCTGATGCAGTTCTGATTCCATTGATGCATGACCGTGGCAACAAGAGGACTCAGTGAGGCTTGGCCCATCGATATGTAGTCTTCGCTGATTACACCTCTGTACCAACAACCCCACTTTTGCGTTAATTTCAATGTCTCCACACAACCTAGAAGGCTCTAGCAATCAGTTTTTCCTTTTATGAGTTCATTAGTATTTGTATAATATAAACTTGTATATCCATATATACCCTACTAGGTGAGCCCTATCACCTAGTTCTGTTCATATTGTATTAATATTTTAACTTCAAAACAAAATTTTGAGCCTGTAAATGTTACCTCCTTCAAATGCATCTGCCTATGCAGTAAGAGGAGAAAACTTTAAATATTGTTTCATTGTATTTTGAGCATATGTTGTAAACATTTTTGAATAAAAGGGTTTTTGGGAAAAAAAAAAATTGGTATATCTAACAAAAATTGGCCCAGCGCTTGATTATTTACTAAATATCACAATTTTACTATGATTGAGGCGTTTTTTTTTCGGAGATCTGTCCGGTTGATGAAAAAGTTTATATTGTACAACATTTGCATGTCTGCATCAGGTCCTAGTGAAAAGGAAGGCGTCGACTATTTCATCATTTTTTTATCAACATAAGCCGATCTTTCAAGAAACACTCATTGATATACTCACGGCTAATACTGAATTCACAGTAACAAAGTTTAATTTAATTGATTTTTCATAATATTTCCACGGAACATGTTAAAAAAATACCTAAGTAAATCAGTTCGGTGAACTGAGGTTTTTTTATTTAAATAGATTAAATACAGAAATGTGATATACATCTGTATCCGAATACACAAATTAGAAGGGAATATATAAAGGATGTATTTATTTTAGGGATACATGTATCCTTTTATATATTTACCTTGATTTAAATATTTAGCCGCAAAACCGCACGCTGCAACACTCGATTTAGAGAATTAGAATATTTAATTAAAAATGAATGTCATCTAACTATTCGAAGATTAGATTAAGATTCGATTCTTCTATCAAATCCTGAGAGTATTGCATTTGCGTAAAGTTATATCAAAGTACCTTTTCTCTAAATATTCAGTTAACTTACTATTGGTACCTATTGTCTCGAAACCCAAAATAATTTACTTAAATAAATTAACGAGGTGGTTGGGCAAAGATGTTCTATGTGTAGAATAGAATTTTACAATACGCATTAATACAAACGGTTAAAATGTTTCTATGAAAAATTATTCAATTTAAACGAACATGTGATAGTGGGAGTACTGGCAATGTGCAGTTTCTCCAATCATGTCCCAAGCGTCTGTGGGTCTCGCGCTCTTGGTCAGCCTCTATTGGCTCGTTTCCAGTTACGCGGCTGACGGAGGAGCGTGGGGGTACTTCCCAAGACTCCACTCCCTCATTCTCATGCAAGGGAGGTGACAGACATGTGGATTTTGAGAGGTCTCTGGGATGTATGTAAATACTGCATGAATGAAAATTGTAAATATGGTATCAATGAAAACATTCATCACAGTTACATAGTGCCTAATAAGGCAGATTGTAGTTTTATCACAAAAAAAAAATTTTTTTCCATATAATACGAAGAAAAATGATGAACAGATTACAAAGATGCAACTAGCTACCCATTGAAATATTCCTTATTATATAATGATGGATTCAAAATATAGACTAAAACCACATCGTTCCATACGAGAGTTTTCTGCCTTGGTGTGGTCACAGACTGAAGGCTGGTCCACCCCGAGTCAGGCCAAACCGACGTAGTCTATCCTTCCCTTCTCAGACACTATGTGTCAACCACCCCTTTTCCAGAAAGAAGGAGTCCTTTCTTTATGATCCTTATGCATTAAGGAATATGACTTTCTGCTCTTTACGCAGAGGGGGCTGGGTGCCTACGGGTAATGGCTTGTCACTCTCAACCTGTAGCCATCTGGGGATCATTTATACCGGATTTGTTGTCTCCTGGACCATTTTGATAACTTTCTAACTTGCTAAATCTAGGCAACCTCTACCTCTTAATATTAATTCTATTTCACGTTAAATTCACATACCGTGATCGATCCCATATAACAACAGGTTTAAATAATCTGGTTGTTCGTAATGTTTTAAATCTTAAACTAATGATTAGGACAAAAACAAAATTAAATTGTTTATCACGATGCCAAAATGTTTAGATTTGATACCCTACTAAATATGATAGGATAATATTTTTTTTATTACCAAATAATGAAGCAATTAATTACCTGTAATGGAGATGAAGATATTTTTCGTGTATTCAAGTAGTCAAATGAAATCGCGATATAAAATTTCACGTTTGACATGACACAGTGGACTCACAATCGCTAATTCAGACAGGTGAAAACACAACAGTTTTGAGTAAAAATCAACGAAACTTGGGAAAACGAACGCTGCCGAAAACGTACTAAATAAAGAAAGTCGTGTTCAAAGTAATGTAATTTAATTCACCCACAATTATGATCGACCAAATAATGAGTTAGTTATTATTAATTACTAGTTGCGGTCCCATTGGTGTAATTAATTACACGAACTATAACTAACTATTCTACTGAACTATTATTATTCACTTTAATTGTAAGTTATTAATATTACCGTTGTTCATTTTATGTCAATCAATTTTCGACTAACTTTTAGAAATTAAAACAAACAAATTACAAGAAATTTATTTTGGATGCATTTTTTTCAACTAGACTTCACTGTTACTAAAGGGGTATTTTGGCATTCTGAATTGGAGCCTTGTGCTGTTGAAGGGTTAACTGTCCTTTGGACAGTACGTGTGATTTTATTCACCAAGAGAATTGCCTCCTAGTGCCAAATGGGTGCTAATCTGATTATAACTCCTGAGAACGGAGGCCGTTTAAACATTAAAAGAACCGCTGTGAAAGCCAAACAAAAACCATCTAAAGTATGAAGAAAAAAAAGTGGTTAATGGATCATAGAAATGTAAACCATTCAAACATTTTGGATTCTTTTGACACTAATAATGGTGGAATTGCTGCACGCAAATTAAATACTAAATTCCGAATTCCCTTGGCTGTCTCATACTGTTCGTTTTAATTAAATGGTTTATCCGAACTTTTTTAGATTCAAAGCACCAATCACAGCTGTTATCATATATTGCTAAATTTGAATTTTATCAGATAATGAAGTTTTAGGTTTTGAAAGAATTCTAAAACATATCTAATTTTTTTCTTAACTTTTCACGTTTTAAATGCAGAAGGTTTCATTACTGTTTTGCTATTTAATGTACTAAAAAATATAACAAGTTGTTGTGGTATA
Organism: Acanthosoma haemorrhoidale; assembly: GCA_930367205.1. Lineage (NCBI taxonomy): Eukaryota > Metazoa > Arthropoda > Insecta > Hemiptera > Acanthosomatidae > Acanthosoma > Acanthosoma haemorrhoidale. The sequence continues at coordinate 26,314,260 of OV884012.1, forward strand.
AAAAGGATTGTTCTACAGCAATAATCGATTCAAAATTGTATAACTTTAAAAAAATTTGACTAGAGGTGTTTTCTAAGCTGCTATCAACTGAAGGCAATTCGTATGAATTTGAAATGTTTGAACTACTGACACTTGACTGTAGGCAGCAATGAACAGCAACTGGTAGAAAACAAATTTATATAATTAATTTATTACCTTTATAGTCGAAGAGGATTTTATGGATGGCTTTTGGGTTTCGCTTGATTGTGCCTGTGGGTTGTATTGCAGACATTCAATACTGCTTGTGGAAGTGTGAAAATATTTTTTAGCCATATGTACTTCATGGGTATCTTTTAGGCTACATCTAAGGTGAAACCGGACAGGTAGATCAGAAAAACTGACTAGGGGTAATATAATTTTTGCAGATACTCAGTCTGCTTCACCATATAGCCACTATGATTTAAAAATGTGTCATACATTAAGTTATAATTTCGTTTGGAATTTCATGTGTAATGTATACTAACCTAGATAACAATCTCTAACGTCTTCTAAGCTATTATAGCATATATTATAAGTTTTGTATTAGATATTTTTATCTAAAGATAATTCTAGAAACTTTAGTCGTTTTTATTCATGTTTTAACTTTATCGTATACAAATTAGTTTAAAGTGATCCGTGAAAAATTCTGTTTGCTTTGGTTTACACATCAGCAAAATCAGAGAGTCTTTCATTCTTCACTAAACTTGATCAGTTGATGACTTTTAGTCAGATAGATCATATCACACAGTAAGGTAAGGGAACCTTCAAGTTGTTGAGGGGCTTTTTAAGATATATTTACGAAAGTAGATTCCTATATCTATGCAATTTTAATTTAAGATGGATGCTGGTGAATAAAAAGGTAGAAGCCTTTAAAAGAGTTGGTACACTTTGTACCAAAAAAACAATGTAGTCTTAAATTAATAACTACGACTTCGGCTCTGATTTTAGAGTACAAGATGGATGCTCTTTTAATAATAAAGCAGCAAACGGCTGATAAGTTAAGTAGAAGAAAACATAAATACTTTTGTATGGACAGCTTCAAAGAACTAAAAATAGGTGGCCCAAAGGTGGTTAACTGAAATAGGAGATGGTAGATGAAACCGAACTGAATTGTGAGGGCTTTTAGCTTGGTCCATTAGTGGGGTCGGTGTTGTCTGGTAACCTGTGTTTGTCTGCTATGGCCACACTAAGTGTAGTGTCTGTCAAGGCTGCTCCAAAGCGAAAACACCTTTACTGGCGAAAACAGAAAATTTTTCGGGGGACTCCCCATGTAATTACTTCTGCACAACGTGTCCTAGGGTAAATCCCTAAGAGTTCATCTATATTCAGGTTAATTTCGTTTCAAAAGTTAGTTAATAGTGTGAAGCGTCACACAGTTCATTAATGACACCATTTATTTTTCCAAAGAGAATTTAATAAAACTACCATGCGAAATTCATGCTGCTAAAATAAACACGAGAGTTATAAAAAAAAAAAGCTATAAGAATAAGCTCAGAACTGTTATTATAAGAATTAAATGATGTTACGTTACAGTTCCATAGGGCCATCCCATTTTTCACGTCTTGCGGACGTGTTCGGTATTCTGAGCGGAAGCGAATTGAAGTAATACAGGAGACTCAAAATTTAATGCCCTCTTCCAGTGGACTAAGGGGTGGGTTCATTACGGCCGAAATCGAATTCTGACCCTTTCTTCCCTCGGAATTATCGCCTTTGAATGGAATGACACAGGATTAAAGCGCTCGGGATTAAATTAGGGATTCAGAGGTGGCCTTAGTTTCCGACCGAACCTCATCGTGGTTGGCCGAGAAGGCGGTAGGGAAGAAAGGTAAGTGCCCTAGAGCGCTAAATCCCTCCTTATCACGATAAAGGACTTTATGATACCACCACCTCGCTGAGCCTAAAATAACAAGGGCTATAAAAAAGGCCCCTTTAAGGCGCCAGTCCCGGTTTTTAAGAGTGTGTTGCTCAATGAAACTTGCGATTCATACAGTCCTAAGATATAAAAAATTCTATATGAATCTATTGGGTTCGGTACCCCTCAGGCATGCTATTGTATTTTTTAAGAAGGAAAATTTTTTAACGTTAACGTCTAACAGAGAGAGAGTGACAATTTTTTTTTTATTTTATATTTCATGTGCTTATTATGTCTTGGCAGACGGCAGTGTCTCTAAATCTCGAACTATAAAATAATTAATACGTAAAACTTACTTATTTATATGCAGAAAAACAGAAACAAAAATAAACCTCCTACTAAACAGAGAGGTAACATTATTATCAGTTTTACAATTGGTTGGTGTATTACAACTTTATATATAGTATTTTTGAGAGAAAACAATAAATGTTAAATCGTTGATATCAAATAAGAAATTATTACATATAAGATTATCTATATACAGATATTACATTATATAAACTTTTATGGAGAATCGGCTTAGTTTGAAACAAATATTTTAGATGATTATTCAGGGATGACGTCTTGACATAGTATGAATGAAACTTGCAGTCTTATGGCTTTTTACAACTTACTTCCATTCTCAACTGGTCTAGTCATGGATGGTCTGTATAAAATCCTACATCATTTACTAGTGAATGATATGACAACTGATCTCATAATAAAAAGTGTAAAACGCCTGTCTGGCAGTTTGTCACGCAGGTCTGCTCTTCGGTGGTCGGCATAGCGGCCCTGATATCGGCTGTGAAAAGCCTCAGGAAGGAGTTTGGGGAACTGAGGTCTCTCCTTTCATTGGCGAGGGAGGAGATTGGCTAGTTGAAGGCCGACATTAGAGAAGCAGGTAGAGATTTTATATCAGAATACTACCCGATTAAAGGGCCTGCAAGAGCATGCTGAACTGCAGAAGGAATGAATACAAACCCTCAACTCAAGCAACGTGGTGCTGAAGAAGGAGGTAAAGAACTTGGAATCAAGGCTCAAATTACTGGAGCAAGCCCTGCTTTCTAGGACTTTAGGGACTCATGGAGTTCCAGTGAAGGACGGAGAAACGCAGGCGACGATAGTTAGGCCAATCGGTGTGGTGTTGACTACGGTTCAGTGGTGTCTAGTGAGTGGTCTCTTCAGGCATCTCGATGCTATGCTTAAGAGACTGATGAATTGTTTTTTAAGATTCATACTAAAGACCCCTACAGACCATCGGATTTAGCGGTAGTGTTCTGAGTTTGGGTGCCCTACCCTTCTATCCGTCGCGACGCTTGCTTAGATAGATGCCTACGCGTCACCTATACTTCCTTCTCAATACTGTCATGACTGATACCTTCACAACCTCCTCCAATTCTAATCAGCGAGTAAATCCCGCGCTGTAGATCCTAGCCTTTTCTTATCACAAAGCTTCTAACTTCGACCGTTTTTTTTTATCTGTGCCACAACCTTTGGGACTCTATTCGTCGTTCATCTACTCTCTCAATCTTCAAGTTTCTTATCTTCTCCTAATCTAACAATTTATAACCCGTCGCTATTATTCTGTTTAGAATTTATTTTTCAACCATCCCAGCAATCTTCTATGCTCTTTTCCCCCTTCGTGATAATTCCTGTTTTTTTCATCTCCATGATTTTCGTTCCTTGCTTCAATTTGTTGCTGTTTGTAGGAATCTCATATGTACAAAGGTATAGCACATCGTATTACACATCTGTACATACTATTATTCATAAGCCAAGTATTATTTTTTTCTATTTTTCCTACATTCCGATTATGTTCCTTGTTGTCATTCTTAAGGGATTAATTTTATCATCCATAGTCAAATTATGGTAAAATTATTGCTGGTCAATCACAGAAATACTTTTAGTAATTACTTGCAGTAACTTAAGCATTACTTCTGCTGTTACTGTTTATATAAGTGGACGATGACCGTAACAATAATTATTAAAGAAATGTTAGTTTACCTAACGAAGATACATAAATTATATTCGGAACATTCGCAAACATTTGACAACTAATCAGCGTTTGAGAGCTCAGCTATTAGATGTTAAATATGTCAGTTCATTAGATCGATCCTCAGGAAAAGGGAATATTTGCTAAGATTCAAATAGGGACGGTGTAATTCAATTATATTCAGCTTGTTTTCCGAAGAAGAATCAATATGGACGGGGTAATTTGCGAAACTTGTTACTGCCGCCAAGAGCTTTCGGAGTATAATTAAGGGATGTAACAGCGTTTATTAATTTATGTTTACAATCAATTAATTATCTAACACTTATAAGCAACGCTGCAGAATTTTAATGAATTGCAACTACACAAGTTCAAAGCGGTTTACTTAGCGAGTTCATTATCATTTCCCCATTATTAAATGAAGAGCTCCCTCACAAAAAGCGCAGCTTCATTGGAGTAAGTTAGCTGAGCCAACTCCTATTATCTAGCCAGTAACTATTAATTAAAATAAATACACAAGGCTATTCTGGCCATTCTGGAAACTATTCCAATTTTAACAACAACGGATAAGGAGTAGCTTGGTCACGGGTTCGAGGTTAGTGTTGAAAAACATTTTTCCTCACTTTTCCCATTTAAAATATATTACTCCGAAAATGTAATTTCTACAGGTACTAAAGCAGCCCTCGTAATAGATCTTTAGAAAATCCCGGGTGATGGTGTTAGCGTAGAATACGCATGAGCTGAGAGTACGGGCACCGATTATGAGGTTTTGTGTGAGTAGTCAAACCATTAACTAACTATCTGGTTTGTGGTAATTTCTATTCGCTACCAACACAAAAACACCGTTCAACAACTTACCAACAAAACTGTAATTACCAACAAGGCCTACAAGAAAAAAATTTGCTTTCGGGTACTGATTTTAAATATATTTGAGGTGCTGAATCTAAATATGAAATCAGTTTTTCACTATCTGCTATAATTTTCTAGATCAATATTTTTTTTTGCCAATGCAGTTCTACTCGAAATGTGTAGTTCTAACTCCATTTTGCGCAGTTCTAAATTACATACACAAGGATTGATTGGTTCCTGTCCTATTGTCAGTTTTCTGTGCAGTTAACTCCAGGAACAAACACCAAATATCATCCGGTAACTTAAGTGACATTCAAGGCTTTAACTATTAAACCATTTTTGCAAATGATGTGTTCAATTTTTTCACAGTTGCGGACCAAATGGGCTCAAAAATCAATAGTACCCACTTTTATCGTTGAGAGAACAAAGCCTAAGTAACCATGCGTGCATTCTCATTTCGTTTTGACGTTAATTCAACTTACCTGCTCGTTCCCTAGAACCACTGATATATTCTATATGGACTTATGTGAGTATTAATTTGGACGTCTGTATTGCTTATGATAATGCGCAGATAATGCAACCCTTTTTAGGGCATGAATTGTGAACATTTATTTTAATGTTTTTACTAAGTATTTTTCAAATATTTTGACACGTGGGATAATTAATATTAAATGAAAATTGCAGTTTTATTACTTCAATCACCCGGGTATTATATCAAAAGCGAACATCTAATTTATTCAGTTTCATTTGGGGATTAATAGCTATTTAATTAAATTATTAAAATGAAATTTGAAATCAACACTAGCTCGTTTTTGTTTGCTAATGGAATGAATTAGACATGAATGAATTATAAATTACACCAGGATAAAAGGTTTTGTTTTTAAACCCTTTTGGATATGTTGAAAATATGAGAAGCGACATTAAGGGAATATATTGATGAGTCGTTCAATACAACATGCATAAATTAAATGTGTATACTCTGTATTTACATAAAAACCGTTTATGTAAAGACTGGTGTTTTGAAAGTTAGTGGTATTCATTCGTGAAACGAGCAGCTGTTGTAATAATAATACAACGAAGGTAGCTCTGTACAATTCCAAGATGTATTACATAACAGAAGCCGGTCAATGAATACAGTATTAATAATATACCAGCCTCCTCGTTGTAAAGAAACTTGATAGTACGAAAGTTACTTTATTTATAGGGGGAGGGGTAAGGAGTTTCATTAGCCACATTAATATTCTCGTAAGCTTACAGAAAAAGTTTTCTTATATAGTGGATTTTTTTCTCTTTCTTTTTTCCCTACTTTCCTTATTTCAGGGTGGTAAAGTAAAAAAAAAGTAAAATCACAATTATATGTGGTATATTATTAAATCGTTCATCATCTACAATAAATAATACGATAAAATGGTTGTTTTTTGATATTGCCTGTTTTGGATTAAAATACGGTTGGAACTGGGCGGGCTAGCATCCTCTCTTCAGCTAGACCGTAACGTAGGTATATCAATCCGGAGTTGGCGAACACAAGGGGGTCTAACCCAAACAACGAACCTAATTAGTAAAGGGATGGAAGGTAAAAGGTTTCCATTCGATTCGTTGTTGCTGTCCATCCAGTTCTCTCTGACCATCCAACACAGGCTTTCACAGATGTGCCAGGTCGACCAGAGCTGATGGGCCTGACAGATGCAGTACTCCACGGATCTACTGTAGCGGCAGTTCCCAACAACCCAATCTAAATATGTCTCTCCTATATACCTTTGAATTTTCATAAAATTTCATGGATTTTTTTATAATAATTACAAATTTGATTTTATTCAGTCCTAATAAAGCACCTGTAACGAGATTACGAAGCAATAACGGACCTCTCTTCCCAGTTTCTTTGAAAAAAAGGTGGTCCAACTCTTGGGAAAACCAAACCATGCATAACCAAAATACTGTCGAACAGTCTCGATTCTCTCTCCTCAATATCTCTTAATGATTGGGGCCATCCCGAATCTCTAATTTTTTTTAAGAGTCAAAGCTAATCTGGTTTCTGTGTTAGCAACTCCGCTCAATCTGCATTAGTTAATAACATCAGGAACATTCATGGCTAACCGAATCTAGAAGTCCAAATTATAGTGGATTTTAACAACGGAACTCAAATCTTCTCTCCTAATTTAAACCAGTAACTGCATGTTCCGTATGATAGAAACCAGTGACGGTTACAAAGTTATCGTTCTTCAGTATAACACTTCACTCAAGTTATGTATAAACTGTTTGTACTTTTTGTACATTGCATATAAATCTGTGCAAATAGTAAATGAGTGATAATAATCCTCATTTCCACCAGATTTCTTAAAGAACGCATATCACATGAAACAACTAAAATAGAATGGAATTTGGCAATAAAATGCGATTCATAAAAAATATAGAGGTGTTAGAAAATAGGGGGTTCAGGTCTGTAAACAGCGTTGGAAATACTGTTTGAATGCTTAGAATATCTGATACAGTCGTCATTATTGAGCCATATATTGTGTAGTGAACTGTGTGATAAAACCGTTTAAAATGGCAGTAAACCCTGAGCACAACATCTGGAATCAGCGTGGAAATTATTTTAATAAGCAGTTTAATCTACTGACCTGATCATTTCATCCAAAGGTTTATATGTGTTTATTCAAATATATTATAATTATATTTGAATTACTAATATCGCAGTCGTGGATAATTAGGGTGTGCGAGGTGGCTAGTTTTTCGAATGCCCTGACAAGCGGACCATGTTGCTGTAGATTTACGGATCTGCGGTGGGCTGCCTCATCGGACGGAATGAAGATAAATTGAGGGTAGGGATGAGACAGGAAGGCACGGTAATGCTACTATGGAAGTGATTTGCTATTCAAATTTTACCAAATGCGAGAGAGAGGGGCCTTGTAGCTGCTATCTTATTAGCCTACCTGTAAATTCAAATTTATTCGATAGGCTCGCCTAGAACCATCAACCATTCCCGCTGGTAAGTGTCGCAGGGAAATCGAATCACCTGCTTAGTAATCATTTCTCACTCGAACATAGGACTTGACTAGACGAAATGCCGAGTAATATGTTTTAAAGATATTTCTTACCGGGCAACTGCGGTTTTAACATTTTACACCCTTCTGATAGTGATGAGTTCCTTTTGTAACAAGCATTGACGTACAAAAGAACCAATTAGTGTATTTGGTCAAGTCTCCGATTGGTTTAGACGGTTGCTAAATGAAAACATACAGCTATATCTCAATGGCAATAAACCTGCTCAGGGCAACAGATATTATCATACTAAACTCAAAATCAGTCTCACTACACGGAAAGTCAACTAATGACCTATGGTGGCTCTGCCGCAATCCACAGGATGCGCAAAGTATACTGTGCAAACAGTACAATATTTAATATTTACATCCTAATGAATTAGTGGTATACGAAGGTAAATAACCTTTACAACTTTGTTCATGAGCAATTCACCAATATAAAAACTTTAATAGAATAGTGGTAAAATATATACATTTACAATACATTATATACATTCTCTATTAAAAAGTAATATCTACCAATAGAAATAATATATATTTACAATCATTGAACTAAGATTTAACCAAATATGTTAATACCCTAACACTATATACCTATTCTTTTGTATAACTAAAGTACAGTGGATCACACGTTTAAATGGTATATTCACTTTGAATTTAATCTATTAAATCCATTACTAATATTTAAAAATCTCATCAACAGAAATACATGTTTTTTTATTTTTTCAACAAAAATAAATAATAATGTAGAAGTTTTTTGACTTTTCCAAGACTTTTGACAGTCCATTCAACCTCAAGTGCTTGAATATACACGACAAAAACCAATAAATACTATAGAATGTTTTAAAACTTTTACTTTATTATATCGAAATGTTAGCACCGCATGTTTGAAAAGCTAGTAACATTATAAAAAGTTAAAATAAATTTTGAGTTGTATGTTGTATAAATTTGTAAGTTTTATATTTCTATTTATTTAGTAATTCACAAGTATGAAATAATATCGTAACCAACGATTCTTTACACCATCACAAACAAAACCTAACTGTATATAGTTGCACAGATCCAATGATACCTAACCCACCATCTTTATAACAACACCAGGTGAAGATTATGAACAGCTATTCTTGCATAGAGTATGAGACAGCTAGGGGGCACGTCTACCTATTATGTGGTAAAATATGGAATGACAGGGGAAAATTTTGAGCTATTGATGAATGAATAGCAGAACGCCGCAGTACTGTCTGACAGCTAATTTCTCTAAAAATATAAATGAAAACAATGATTATTGATAAATTAATGCAACATATGTCCAAACAACGAAGGTTAAGACGTAGCAGAAATCAATATCATTCAGGATAAAAAAAGAAAAGACTACATAAAAACACAATTTAACTACTACTAGTTATAAAGTTTTCAGTATAAAAGCTAGATTATGATGATTACAATTGGTTAATAAAATATTGCTTTTTTTATGGAATACATTTTACAATGTGATGAGATTGACTGTTCGATTGATAAAGGGAATAGCAGGCACCGGACGCACACAAATACTACAAAAGCCAATTAGAACTTTAAAAGTCAAATATTAGACGGGAAAGAGGGTGAAAAGGAGTTACAAAAACTGCTCCTGTAACTTTGTAAAGCTGGAAGGTCAAGGCACTTCCTCCTATATATACAACCAGAAACAAACATAACAAAACTTTATACGGTCTTGCTAAAGTTTGAGATTGTTTTGTGTTGGAATAAGGAAAGGGGGGGAAAAAAACGTTGAGAGATGATGTACCTTCTTTCGGCTCTTTTGTTTCCTGGCTACAAAGCAAACAAAAATTGAAGTTGGCATTAGGAAGGAGATGTATTTCTTTTCAAGACAAATATAAAAAGTATTGCTTACTTAAAATATGATTTTCAAAAATATAAAAATAAACGATAGCCTCCTATGCCTAGTGAAAGGAGACAAAGAATTGTACACAGCTTTTAATTTTAAATCAAATCATTGGATACGCATGAAAAATCAAATGTAAAATTAGTTAAAAATTCAAGAAATAAGTAATTCAAGAGCAACTAATAGGGTTCGAAAAGCTAGTAACATTATAAACAGTTAAAATAAATGACAATTGAAAAATGAACGATGAGTAAGATGAAATAATGAATATTCTGTGCTAGCTCAAAATATACAACCCTGACAAAAAATGAATGTAAGTCAAGGACAGAAATGCCTGTGTGACAGCGGGTTTTATGTAAGAAATGACGTGTCCTCGCGTTTTTCTCCGGCTATTTTCCAGTACAGTAACCTTTTTGAACACCGAGTAATCTAAGAAATTTTCGGCTCTGGGGCTTCTCACGATAAACTCTTCTCTGCCGACTACCGGGTCAAACATTTTCTTTAAACTTGCCAATTTTTAGAATAAATACAAATATCGTTTAAGAATATTGATACATTTTTTTAAACATTATACTATCCATATTTCGTGTTGTATGTTGTATAAATTTGTAAGTTTTATGTTTCTATTTATTTAGTAATTCACAAGTATGAAATAATATCGTAACCAACGATTGTTTACACCATCACAAACAAAACCTAACTGTATATAGTTGCATAGATCCAATGATACCTAACCCACCATCTTTATAACAACACCAGGTGAAGATTATTTAAAGATATTCTTGCATAGAGCATGAGACAGCTGGGGGCACGTCTACCTATTATGTATACGAACTTCAGCTCAATGAGGCTGTCCTCCGCTGATCAACCGATTGTTTTTCACTTCATATATTGTATATATATATATATATATATATATACTCGTCCTATACGTAGTTATTATAAATGGCAACAGGTGGAGAAGGCCTACAAACAAGGATTCTTGTTTGATTTCTTGCCACCCAACTCTAATTTGAGTACATTCAGGAACAAGGAGAAAGAAGTAATGGAGATGATGTTCTTAAACGGATCTTAATGTAGCGACTGTGCGTTCTAGAAGATTTTTACAGTCATTGAAACGGATCGATGTTTTGGACAATCTGACTTTATAACTTAGACGTTGATGAACATTCAAAATAAGAATAAAAGAAAATTATTTTTGGACAGGTTGAATTGTTCCTCACATTCATTGTACAAGGAATACAGTCAAAGGACACACGCATTCTATTGAGTTTTGAACAAGAAAACACGCAGTTACAAATCCCGTACTTAGATACACACAACTGCATAAGCTAACGGGTTACGTTGGAAAACAAAATTGTAGCATCTTCAATGTTTTCAGTGGAACTGGAAATATCATTTATTTATTTTACATACGAAGTTTTGTATGCATAATATCGAATAGTTGATAATATACTTGTAAGCAATTCAAGTTCAGATATATACCACTGTATACTTCACTATGACCTAAAAAGTTAGGGAATAATTACTTAGCTCTTCAAGATCTTCACTCCCTGTTTCCAGGATCTCTTGAGAGCAACGTAATTTATTCTGAAGATTACTTACTCTGGAGAAAGAAAAAAACAAAAAAACTTACATTATGAGACGGGCGGAGGGAAATACTTCTCTGATTTAAATAAAAATATCTAGGAGTGGGATGAATGGAAAAGAAAATGAGGATGAGACTATCTCTGGAAAGCTACATCATCTGTCTTCCCAATGACAAACAGTCATTCATTCGTCGTTGATTCTTTTATTTATTTGGATGGTCATTATCTATGTCACAGTAATACCATACGATTTTCTAACGTAAGGGACACTTTAGTATGCTTGATCTCCTGATTTGAATCTTACATAGATGTGCCTGGATATGTACTAAATCAAAGGTCTGCTATTTTTTTTCGAAATATGGATAGTGTAATGTTTAAAAAAACGTATCAATATTCTTAAACGATATTTGTATTTATTCTAAAAATTGGCAAGTTTAAAGAAAATGTTTGACCCGGTAGTCGGCAGAGAAGAGTTTATCGTGAGAAGCTCCAGAGCCGAAAATGTCTTAGATTACTCGGTGTTGAAAAAGGTTACCGTACTGGAAAATAGCCGGAGAAAAACGCGAGGACACGTCATTTCTTACATAAAACCCACTGTCACACAGGCATTTCTGTCCTTGACTTACATTCATTTTTTGTCAGGGTTGTATATTGTGAGCTAGCACAGAATATTCATTATTTCATCTTACTCATCGTTCATTTTTTAATTGTCAACGTTCGTTAGACATACAATAATGTAAATAAAACCTTTTTTTATTAAACTAAAGCTAACTACGAGGATCATTGTAAGTAAGAATTAGTCTTCTTCACAGCCGTTTATTGATGTATGGTCTGGCAATAATTTAATTATAGTTCTTTTTTCGTTGCTTCCAAGGCTGATTTTTCTTCTTAATTTCCATTAATTCGTATTCTACACTTGGGCTTAATGCTTATGGGTGTGAATACTTGATGAGCATGAGTGACCTATTAACTACTCTGGTTATCGTCAAACGAATCATTAAATATTTAAACTGTTTTGATTGACCTTGATAGAGCTAGTTTTGCTTTGATTTTTTTTGTAAAACTATGCTGTTGAAGATACAACAGAGAATATCTAAGTACGAAGGTCGTTGGCTCAGATTCATAGAGAGTTAGTGATTTTTTTCAATTATACAAATATAAGTTGATAGTTACCGATAGGATAGTCCACCTCAAATGTATTCTATATGAAGGTGTGATAAATGAAGGACGTTAATAATTACTATATACAAAAAGGAATGTGTTTGTAATGACACGTCAACCACGTCATCGAGTAACTTATTTGGTCCTACTTTTTAACAGAACGGCAGACTGTAAAATGGGTCACGGCTTCTGGAACGCCCTGAACGCTTTTGGGACCATAGTTTTGATGATATTTGCGCATGTATTAACTAAGTATGTTTTCCTTGGATGAATGTGTCTTTACAATAATTATGTTTTAGAAGGATTACTTGTTTATTTTGTCACAGTTTAGGAATGTTAACAAATACATTTTATTTTGTCAATAATAAAGGGTAATTTTAAAACGTGTTATTTATCAGCCACTATTTTCACTAGGTTTCGATCACTTCCAAATAGGTAATATGTTTATACTCACGAATTTCATTTTCATAGAATTCACTTATCCAAATGGACTTGCGTCAACAAAACAAATCAACAAAACTTATCAATTTGATTTTTAATGTTATTATGTATTAATGATGATAATTCATTAAATTTTCCATTAGGAATACTCACACATGGCTTATTGTTGGTTTAAACATCCATTAAACTCTTTTGTTTCGGGCTAGAGGGGATTTAAAGCAGGCCTTTTTTTATGACAAAGGCGGACAAACCTTTTAGTAAACCTTCAGCTTGAAAGGCCCTAGGGTCTGAATTTGGGGGCCTTCCTCCACTAAACTCGTTGCCTTCCCGGAAGTCAATAGACAGGTTTGAGTTCCACCGCTTCATGACTTACTTTGTTATATAGCTAAAATACAGAATTTAAGTATAGGAGGTTAACAAACATTCAAATCAAGTATATCCTATTTCTTTAACACTACTACACCTCCTTATATGCGCTAGTTGTGGAGTAAAATGTTCACTATAAAATAAAACGATGCAACAATAAAACAGCTATGCATTGTATAATTTCTTAACCTCAGTGTGGTGCTATAGCTTGATACCCTACCAGTGATAATCTTTGGTTAGAAAAGACGATTTAGAAAGCAAGCAGGTGAGCATTAAAGAAGGATTAGAAAATTCTGATATCTGAACACCACACTCTAATGTCACAGTAATCGTCGCATTGAGAGAAATCAAGCGTTGCTTGACTATTTGAATACCTCTAAAATGCCCATCCCCACTCTAGAGGAGGTGAAAGGTAATAAAAAAAAGCACAAAAAAAAAGCTTTGGGCTGAACACTTACTTTGTTGCTGTGAAAATATTATATTCAATATTTGAAAATCCGGTCAATATAAACTGAGAAGTTCAAAAAATGTGACACATTTTATTATTTTTATTATTAAGAAATAAATAATTAAAATAATAGTGTCTGAAGAAGGAGGCGTAGTTGGTTTAATCCTTTTTCTGATAAACATAGGATCCTACGCAGATGGCGATTCAGTTAACAATTTGACAGTGAAGCGGTTTCATGTAGTATTATGTTTGGTTATAACAATGTGATAGTTAATTTGAAAATAGATTCCTGGGATGCCATACGATTATAAGACGTCGAGAGTCACAATTCGTAATACTGCTCTGATTTCGGATGGCTGTGCCCTTCTTAACACTTCCTTCGGATCCCTCCTCTTTAGTAAGATCATTAAAAGCCTCTTTATCGTTACAACTTCTTCCTCCTCCTTTTGACCGTTATTTTCATATTCGTGCAACGAACATTTGGGGCTTTATTTCCATTAATATTCGTTACCAACTCTCCCAATTTTTAAATCTCATCTTATCAGTTCCTTATCTCCCTCTAAGCTAACAATCTATAATTTTTCATTGTTATTATTCTATTTATTGGTTTTTCCATATTTTATATGGAACCATACCCTGTCACCATACCCCAGATAACTTTCATTGATCCCTATATTTTCTAATGGTTTTAGTTAAAGCTGTTCACAAATGTTTCGTCTCTATTTTTTTATGCTGCTTGTTTTATTATTATGCGGCTACTTCATAAAACAAAGAACCTTTGTGTTATGCTTGAAAAAAAAAATGATCCATAAAGTGTTTTTTCATTTAATTTAATTTGCTTTGAATATTACACTACGGGTTTTTTTTCTTATTACATTTGCAATGGCTCAAACAATCTAAGAACTTATATTTTCCCCATAGTCATTTGCTTTAGACAACAGATTTATTTTAAGCGATATCAACAGCAACCATCATTATGATTCTTTTACTCTTCGCGCAGGCATTGCCACAGAGATAGGACTCATTTTTAATCATAAAATGTAATCTCTAACGAAAATCAATATCCTGGGCGTTTTGATATTCTGCTATGCAAATGAGGAGATTGCAGGAGAAACTGTTCACCAGGAGACGAAATGCACATCACTATGTGTAAGAGAGGCGATCCTCCACTCCGCCATCTGGCGCACGTACTATGCATCAAATGTACATACTGATCAGCACCAACTCGTCCGCATACTATTAGTAATAATGGAAAAGCATAAATTAGCATTGATTCGGAGGACTTGGCGTTTTCATCTCCCCCTATTTCCATAAGGGGAAAAGTAAAAGGAAACCGGATTAATATTTCGGACCCTGTAGGCCTGTTGGTTATTAACTGGTGACGATGTTTCCTCCAGTTGAATATTTATACGTGATGGTTTAATTTATAAAGACTTCGTCTGCGCCCTTCCCCGCACGACATTTTATTGGCAGGCGCTAAATATTTAAAACGAACGCGGGTTCGATATGGTAGGCCTATCTCACCTCCAAGCTAACTTTGGGTAATGTACCACAACTTGTAATAACTTTCATCTGACCTAAGCAAAGCGATTATATACTACTGCCATAGTAGAGGAAAGATTTAAAGTGGTCTTACAGAGGAAGCAGCGAGTTTGAATTTTAAGAGTCTGCCGTGAAAAAAAACTTCAAATATCGGCAACCCAAGCACATCGTGCATGTAATTTATACTTTTAGGAAGGTGTAAGCGATAGTCCAGGAGTTTTTTAATATAAAATAAGTCAGTTAAGAATTGTAAAATTACTTGAATTTTTTTTTTTTTCCCTTAGCTCTCAAATTTCCGGATCCTTTTACTAGGAGTACCTGTTTGAAGGTGGAGTAACTTGACTTACCGCAGAATCATGCTATGTCCTAATCTCGTACCTGTGGTAATCATTGGGTGGGAAGCAAGTAGGTAAGTATTAGAGGAGGGTTAGATACTTCTGGTTTCCAAAAACTATACCGTAATATCACTTTAGCTAACACTGAGAGACATCGCGTTCTGCTTTAGCGGTCTGAATAGCTCTAAAATAGGCGTCCCGCTCTAGGTGTGCGAGTTGGTTATATCATTATATATATGTTTCATATTTCTCGGGTAACTATTGACCACGTGATATTTTCCCTCGGGTTTTTAACATGTTCCTAGTATGACCGCATTCGTTCTAGATGTTTTTGTTTCATTTATTCTTGCCCTATACGCCTTTCCTGTTTTCGGTTTAGGCTTTTCCTTGGAAACTACGATTTGCTGTAATCATAAGTTTAAGGTATTCACTGCCTTCACTATTGTCACGTGTGATTCCTACTTCCTGTAAGTCTTTTTCGACCTCTAAGAACATCGCTCCTTCAGCTTTCTTCTCTAGGAAGTACTTATAGATCCTCTTGTTCAATCTCTGCCTGTGACCATAAAGTTTAATCTTCCTTCTCCTCGTTACGTCCGTTATTTTTTCTGAACGGATGTAAAGTTCCTTGTTGTGCCGTCTTCTGTTTTCATCCTCCTCTCTTACCGCTCTCAGGATTTTTCTGAGGATCTTTCTTTGACTCTGTCCCTCTCCAACAGACCTTTCATATGGATTGCAAGGCATTCTGCAGCGGCCGATGACAGTGTTCCAGTGTCTGAGGTAAGCATTTAAGGATAACACATATATATTATGGCTGTGGCCTAAAAAGAAGGATATGCATCCGACTTCGTTTCAGGATCACTTACTATTTCCAAAACCAGAAATCCTTACATTTCACCCGTTGCCTATTCGTCTCTTCTGGTCTTCGTGAGTACTCTCCCTGATGAGATGGAATGGAGGTTTCACTTGAAAAATACCAAAAAATGCCAACGTCTATTATCTGATAATGTTATAATTTTTTCATCACATACAATATGGTGAAATAATTACAAATATTGATGCACTATTTAATAATATATAATTTGTGTTCTATCTATATTTGAACAATATTTACAATAAGTCATTAAAATTGTCTTTAAAAGTTTTAATAATGCATTTTTTTTAACATACTCATATACAAGAGTGTTATTTTTAACAAATGCCAAATAAAAAGGTCAGTATTTTCTTGTTTTAGTTTTTACAACATAAATTTTTCTATATCTATTATTATTATTTTTCAGTGTTTGGAAAGAGATTTTTTCAACATGTTTTGGGTATATATTTTATAGCTCTAAGTGAGCTTCTTTGTGAAAACAAAGCCCTAGAACCCCTGAGGCTAACCGGGGTTGGACCCTGCTGACTGGATAGCACAAGTATTCTCGTTTTAAGGACCCGAGGATTGATCGGAGAGTGTGGTTAAGAACCCTGAAAAAAACAAAAAAAAAACAGAAGGTGTAGAGGGGATAAGAGTTTCTTTCCACCGTTCTCCTAATGATCCAGAAGTGAAAGAAATTGGATTTAAGCAGTGAGGAGGGATAATTGGAAACCATCAAATCACAGTCTGTAATCTGCTAGTGACCACTTCAAACAGGATGATTACGATAACTCTTAACCTTTTCAAAGATATTTAAAAAACCGATATAAACATCGATATTTACAGCCATCAGCATCAACTCAAAATTGAAAAACTCATCAGGAACTAACTAAAACAAGAAAAAACTGAAGACTATTGGAACATAGAACATTTGGAATTACCTAATGTAGAGAGAATCACAAAAGCACAATTTGAAGAAACTTTACGATGATCGCCTACGGATTTCCCCACGACTTTACATTTATATCTCCTAGCATGCAACTTTGTTCGACACACTTTTCAGACTTGCCTTTCACATCTTCGAACAGTAGCTAAGTATTATTTATTATTCTTGGCCTACTAAGTGGCATTAAAATCTAGTTTGCAAATGTATTATGGACTGCGAGAGACCTACTCCGTATCTCTTAATTCCCTCCTACTAAATGTCAGGAATTTAATGAAAATCATATGCGAAATAATAAGATTAATCATTATATTGGACCATTTATAATTCACGTTTTGTTTTGTACCATTTTTAAACGTTTTACAAGAACAACATTTTTGAAAAAACCTTTTTTGGTTTTCTTTTTTAAATATTTTAGATGGGTAGAACTACAGTCAAACAAATAAAAGTTCCATTGTATTTGAAATAAATTTATTCATTTTCTTAATTGTTACCAAGCACTTATAGGTTTTTAATCGAAGTATAATATAATCCAACAACTTGATGAACCTGATCTATATTCAACAAATCAGAACTTTATTGTGAAATAATTACAATCTGCCTTTTATAAGGCAATAATAATACAGATAAATGATCTCATTCATACCATATTTACAGTCATCATTCACTCGCTCATTCATACTAGGACATGATTGGAGAAATTGGCCATTGCCAGGACTCCCACTGTCACGCGATTATAGCAGGTCACGAGGCCACTGCCGTTTCAGTCTCCGAGGAGGATTATAGGGATGAGTGGCGCAGTGCAAAGACTGTGCTACAGGATTAGGGTGGTTGGAAAGGCTACTGTGGAATTTCATAAACTTGGAAGGGATGAGTTCTAGAATGTAGGGTATATTAAGGTCGTTATGAAGGGTTTTGTTGCTGACATAATAAGGGGCATTTACTATTGTTCTCAGGACTTTGGATTGAAAGGATTGGATACGCTTGATGTTCGACTTTTTTGCTGTCCCCCATAGCTCTATTCCGTATGTCCAGATTGGTTTAAGTATAACTTTGTAGATTAGTAGTTTATTTTCTATTGAGAGATGGGATGTCCTTTGAAGTAGTCTGTACAGTTGTCCAAAGCGTCTGTTTAGTTCTTGTCTTTTTAGTCTCGTATGTGGGTTCCAGGTCAGTCGTTTGTCGAGATGGAAGCCTAAGTACCGTACTGTCTCGGTTACTGGGAGAGGAATAGAATTAAAATAAACTAATGGACAAGTCTTGCGACAAAGGGTGAAGGTAATGTGGGAGCATTTTGCTTCATTAACTTTGATCCGCCATTGATTGCACCAATACTCGATCTCGTCAAGGTGTTTTTGAAGGTTATGGGATGCTATGTCGGGGTCTGGGTGGGATGACAAGACTGCAGTGTCATCTGCAAATGTAGCCAAGAAGGTGTTGGAAGTAGAAGGGACATCAGCGGTGTATAG
Organism: Acanthosoma haemorrhoidale; assembly: GCA_930367205.1. NCBI lineage: Eukaryota > Metazoa > Arthropoda > Insecta > Hemiptera > Acanthosomatidae > Acanthosoma > Acanthosoma haemorrhoidale. The sequence continues at coordinate 26,333,072 of OV884012.1, forward strand.
GTTATAGAGGATGGGGCCTAGGACACTGCCCTGTGGAACTCCTGCATTTATGGGATAGTAGTTAGAGTATTCTAAGCCACAGCGGACTTGGAAGAAGCGGTTTGAAAGGTAGGACTGTAGGATTAGGAAAAGGGTCTGTGGTAAATGTCTTTTGAGCTTGTAGAGCAAACCTGCGTGCCAAACCCTGTCAAAAGCTTGAGCTATATCGAGAAAGGCAGCAGTGCAATACTTTTTGGTTTCAAGGGCTGAGGAGATGTGATCAACAACGCGAAGGCCTTGTTGAGCAGTGGAATGTCGTTGGCGGAAACCAAACTGGTGTGTGGGGAAAAGGTTTTTGGATTCAACAATTGGAAGTAGACGTTTTAGTAGGAGTTTCTCAAATATTTTTGAGAGGATAGGGAGTAGGCTAATTGGACGGTAAGATGAGGCGTCATTGGGTGGTTTACCGTGTTTGGCGAATAGGACAATAATGGAATGTTTCCAGAGGAGAGGAAAGTGTGTCGTTCGGATAATGCAATTATATATGTAGGTTAGGAAGGTTATGGCTTTAGGAGGAAGTTGTTTGAGAATTTGAGGAGTTAGGAGATCATATCCAGGGGATTTTCTGTAAGGTAAGTTTTTCAGAAGGTATTTGACCTCAGAGGGATTAACGGCTTTTGGTGGAAGAGAGAGAGGAATAGGTGAAGTGAGGAAATCTTCCACAGTTTTGCTGTGAGTATGGCTTTGATGAGAAAGGTGAGGTGTGAAAGTATGGGTAAGATGCAGAGCAAATTCCTCCGACCTATCTCCATCCGAGGCCGCCCAGGACCCATCATCACGACGGAGTGGATGTGAAACAGGTTGATACTTTAGGATTTTTTTGGTTACATTCCACAAGGAGTTATCCCTGGTAGACAAAGAGGAGAGGTAGGAATTGAAAGAATCGGAACGGAAGGATGCCAATCGCCGCTTTACCAATCGGCAGTACTGATTGTACGAGCGGCGATCAGCAGGATGCCGGGATCTTTGCCACACTGTTCTAGAGCGGCGTTTGGATTTGATTAGATCTTTGAGATGTTGAGGTAAACGATTATGATTGTGGATTCTTGGGTGACGATGGGGTGACGATGCCTCCCAAGCCGACCTCTGGACCAGAGTAGTGAAAGAATGCACTGCATCGTCTAGGTCTTGGGATGTTTTCAGGGATAATTTGAGGTTTACGGACTCTGTAAGAAGCTGACGGAAGTGGTCCCAGTCAACTGGGCCCCTAATCAATGAAGGGGGAGGCAGTTTGTGAATTGGTCTTAGGGAAATGGTTAATAATAAAGGACTATGATCAGAGGAGAGGTCATCGAGGCGCTTGAGTGAATAGTTTAGTGTTCCTAAACTATTGTAGAAGAAAAAGTCAAGGAGATCTGGATTTCGGTTGGGATCTGATGGCCAATAGGTGGCTGTGTCAGGAGAGATAGTGGAGCAATGTCTCCGTGTGAGTGCAGACAGCAAAGCACGTCCTCGTGTATTTGTGGATCTTGAGCCCCAGTGTTGGTGCTTTGCGTTAAAGTCCCCACCCACAAGGAAACGATGCCCGATGGAGTCTAGAAAGGAGATGAATTGGGAATCGGGAATGGATTTATTGGGAGGGCAGTACACTGATGCTAGAGTGAGGGGAAAAGTGAGGGTGGTGATTGACACTGCAGTGGATTGAAGGAAATCATGTGCTACCAAAGGAACTATGTGATGGGATATGGAGTTATGGACAATGACAGCGGTACCTGCATGAGCTCTTCCATCTGGGCGATCAGTTCGATAAGTCTGGTACTGTCGAACGGTAAATGGTCGTTTACTTGTAAGTCTTGTTTCAGTAATAAGAGCTACATCGATGTTTTTGTCATGGAGTAGTGCTGTCAGTTCGTTAGTGTGGGTGCGAACACCATTCGCATTCCAAAGGAGAATGGATAAGGAGTCGGAAGGATCCACTTATGGATTTTGTTTAACGGGGATAAGGTAGGAGACAAGATTTGTAAGAAGGGAAATGAGAGGTGTAATTAGGGTTCTGAACTCTGTAAGGAATGAGGTTAAAAGGCTGGTGAGATCTGAAGAGCTTGAAGGTGGCGGGATATGCGAGATGTGTGGTTGAGGATGGGATAGAGTTTGCTGGTTGCTGGGATGAGCGGAGTGCTGGGAAAGAAGAACTTGCGGAGGAGGAGTGGGCAGTGCCTGTGGCTGCTCTCTGTTCCTAACTGCGTCAGCGAAAGAGACTGAAGGCCTCAAACTTCTGGTGGGGGCGCTTCTTGGGCTACCTGTGGCTGATTTTTCTTCTTCAGGACGACGACGTTGTTCACTTCTGGACTTTAGAATTCTATAAGCCTCACAGCCTTTATAGTTTGCCGGGTGGCCTTGCTGACATAGCACGCATACAGCAGGTGATTTTAGGGGCTTCTTGCACAATTCACTTTTGTGCTGCCCACTGCACTTTACACACCTGGGAGGGTGGTAGCAGTATGATTTTGTGTGCCCATATGCCTGGCAATTATGGCATTGGACGATGTCTCGTTTCGGGTAAGGCTTTTCGACCTGTACTCTTGTGTAGTATAAGTGGTTAAGCTCGTAGATTTTCTCCACTCCAGCTGTTCGCTCTAGTTCGACAAAGAATAAGGGCATTGGTTTCTTGATACTTGTATCATTTTCTTGTCTCTCCTCACGGAGGACATTCGTGATTTGGCGAACCTTGTACCCTAAACTTATCAGCTCCTTTTCTATCTCGTCCGCTGGTGTTGTGGGATGCAGGTTTCTAATCACCACCCGCAGCGATCTTTCTTGCTTTAGTTGGTAGGTATGAAAATCAGCCTTGGATTCTTCTAGGTATTTTATAATTCCTCGGTATGTTTCAGGAGTGTCCGGAGAAACCTTTGTGTCCCGAGATCGATTGAGGCAAGTATATTTGCCTGTACCTACAACTTTGCTCAATTGAGTGCATAGTAATTTGAAATTACTAATGTTGCGAACGAATATCGCTGGTGGCTTGGGCTGTGTGGGTGTTGTTGTAGAGTCCATGTCCTCTACCTCAATATTTTTCAACACCTCGTAACTATTGGGTGTGAAAAAGGGAGACTCATGAGTTACTGTTGTTTGTTTTGATGTGGTGGGTTGTGGTGGTATCTCTTCCATAGAGCTGCTAGGTGCTGAGGAATTTATTGGGATATTCCGATTAGATCGCCGTGGCTTGCGTTTGACTGGTGACATAGTGGGCGTAGGTCCCAATGATCTTGAGCGTTTCTTTAATTTTCTGATATAACTTGTTGATAGAAACGCATGTTTCATATTCTTGTAAATAGTTTTCAATTGAATAAAAAAAAAAAAAAAAAAAATTTCAATATAATGAGAGGCCTGAAGAGAGTGTACTGAGTGTACTGAGGGCCAGCTGGGCTCCCCACTCCTATCCCCACTCTCAGCACGGCTGACTGATATCTTGGAATATGGCCGCCCTCTGTATGAATTGTGAGATGAAAAACTTACGTTAGCAATAATAATGTTCCTCTTTCCACTGACCTGTAGACAGTCCACCACGAACGGTTCACCCAAGGGTCGGTTGGAACAGTTTTGCGAACTAGGCACTTCCTACGAACGGTAACAAGAAACAGTTTGTTGCAGAGCGATGTGAAAAACGACTTCTATAGTTAGCGCAGGCGCAGTACTCTGATCTATATTATGGTACTTATTTGTATGGTTTTACTAAAGGTAAATACTATTTACTATTATACTTTTTGAAGGTGTTTGTCCACCTCACATCCTACAGTCAATTCAAAATAGAGGCAAGATGCGGTAGCGAGGCAAGGGCTGGGCTGTTGGCTGTGGCGTAGGTATCCAAGGGGTGGGGGTGGGGGAGAGAACTCACGCTTACCTTCTCCTCGCTACAGAGAAAGCCCCTCTAGTTAATTGTATTCTCTGCGATGCCTACCAATAATATTTGATACGCCATCACAGCCCCCTTCTGATGATTTCATAGTTGTTGTGAATGTTCATGGAAAAGCCCAAATCCTCGGTGCCAAATGTTCTCTGTGAGGGCTAAAGTGTCACCCAAATCCCCGAGTAACGGCCCCCGAGAAGCCAAGAACCCCTACTCACAAGCACTCTCCCAGGTTTTCATCGGTATATGTGCTCTACAAACTTTCTTTTCTAGATAAGAAGATAAATCAGAAGACACACAAACTCGTTTAAATAATTGAGTTGAAGAATTGGAACAATGAAAAATAGTTATAAAAAATTACATTATTAATAATCTTATTGAGTTAAGCGTCAAATAAAAATACGATTGTAAAATCAAGAAAATGACCGTGAGCGTTCGGTGTCTAATTTCCTGAAGGAATAATTCCTGATGGCTTCGATTAGACGGTGAAGTTTTCGGGGGGGGGGAGGGACTACCTTAGGGGGCATAAGTCCCTCGCCGAAATAGGAGATAGAGATTTATGTAGGAAAGTCCTTTTGTTTCTGGTCCTAGTCCTTTCTCCTGAGCCAGCCCCTATTCACACATTCTCAACTCACCCCCTCCACCACCTAACCCCGTGTGACTGATGACTCACATAAAAGTGGGCCACGCCCCTGCAGGCCTCCTCAGTACCCACTCATCATTCCGTTTATTGCTCGGATTTCATTTGCGTCTGCGGAGTTGGCCTTGTGCTTCAAGGGCCTTTTATCATTAACTTAATCCAGTAAATATCTAAGGTGCTCTCCCGTTTTCATTTTGGTTTCTCTTACAAGTGGCTCCATAGCTACAATGCATAAGGCAGTATCAGCATAAAAGGCCGTATCGTAAATGAAATCGTATCGTATCAGTCCCTACCAGGATGAGGGATAAGGCGCAGCTCATACTGACAAGCTGCAAGCCAATACGCTCAACATTCACTATTTGCAAATGTATAGAGAAAATGATGAACAACAGACTCCCCTGGTACTAGGAAGATATGAACCTACTCTACTCTTTGCAAAGTGGTTTCAGAAAAAGAAGAGACTCGCATAACAATTTCATCTGCTTTGAATCAGAGGTACTTCAATCCCTAACTTCTATCCTGTGCCAACTTGCCAGCTTATCCTCAGTAGCAGCGATGAGAGCAAACCCCTCGCCTTGTATTACCTCAACTACCCGCTCGTGTAAACCTGGCCACGCCCAGAACTCATACTGGACAGGGGCTTCATGGCGGCAGTCCTCTGATCCAAGAGTCAAAGCCGACAGGGTAGGTTTCACCCGAGACGGCATGACCCACACCTCCCTTCTCTTGGAAATGTTCCGTTATCTATGACTTAAGGACTCCCCTATTTGGCTTCCTCTTCTTTGCCATACTTGCGATCCAGAAGTCGCTTCCTCTAAGCTCGAGGCCGCTACCAGGAGTACCCCTGCTCTCTTGCCTCTCAGGATCCTGGAGGAGCTAGAGAGGTCCTTCGATGGAAGTTTTCTAATTATATCTTGCGGTGACATACTCTCTGTTAGGGGTTCCCGGAGGCTTTCTTGCCAAAGGCACCTTGAATGCAAGCTGCCTTAAATTGGTTTTTGCGGATGCGGAAGCCTTAATTGTCTTCCTCTTTTCCAGTACATTTCCTGCTTTCAACGAGTATCTAGCAACAGGAGTCACCCTGGATAGTCCTGCCAGAGGGCTTCCAGTCTGGACGGTACCTGCAATCGGGTGTGGGCCTGTTTCTTCTTCACCTCTATGTACCTCTAGGGACTTCGAAATGTCAGTCTTTCTCCATGGTTGTTGGGAAATGGTGTATATCGTACGTGGATTTCTATCGTCCTTCATGGCGGGTCTGGCTGGATCTTCTACTGCAATGGTTAAAAAAAGATGCTGTGATGATCTGATCGGAAGTCTGCCTTCAGCATTGTATTTTCTGCAGGAAGCTTTTTATAATCAAGCTATCTATGATGTGATGTAAGATGAACCGGTGGCAAAGGCCCGAGAGTCGAGTCACCTTGGTCAGGAATGCCCCCCCCCCTCCTTGCCAGATAAGGTACAAATAAGGAGTTACATACTTATTTCATTCCGCAATTAGTCTGCTCATTTCTTGCACTACAAACCTGAAAACGTTACGAAAGTAGCACAGTTTGGTACTCAGACTTTTTCTATGTAGTCTATTATTTACTTAAACACTCTTATGCACATGAACCCCATGAACCCCACTACCTCTTGAACATAAACCACTAATAGAACCAAACCTTTTCCTCATAGAATAACTCATGCATATCTAACACAAACAAACCAATGCAACATTTACTTCCTACCACTTTAGCTTACAGTGAAATATATTTTGGTTGGATGACTTGAGAGCTTCTGGCATCTCCTGCTTTCTTTCTGAAGCCCATGTCACTTCTGAAGAAGCAGTATCTGCAGTACCCAAGTTCCTGGAGTCTCGAAGAATGATAAAACATATTTGATCAATCCTCATGCTAGCCATTTATCTGATTATTGTATATGGGCAACTTTCTTTGTCATTATTCCTATTTTTAAAGTTTAAAGTTTCTTTTTATTTATTATATTTCTTCCTATTTTTATTTGAAATATTTTTTTCCTTTTCTAGGAAAGGAGTTAGTTGTAAATGTACATTAAATTTAATCGAAGTAAACCCTGGAGAGTTTTGTGGGTCGGTTTCCTTGGCATCTTAGAGGCCATTACTCGGAGCTCGGGTGGCACTTCAGGTCTCACAGGGGACGTTTGGCTCCGCGGACGTTTTAGCTATTCCATGAACATTTCTAACAACCATGTAAACATCACTTGACTGTAATGATGTCTGAAATATTGCTAGGTATAATTTTTTATCTGTTTTTACACATATCCTCCGACCAGTCCTGTAGGCCTCAACCCGAAAATGCATGCCCTGCCAACTAGATATGTGGGACCCCCTCCCCTCCCCAGATGGTCTTAGATCCCGGTCGGTCTTAGGGGGTGATTGGGGATTTGTTTTCGGTGTGATGGTTCCATTGTATGCACATAAAGCATTATATCCCCAAAATGGATATAATGCCTTGGAAATTTGTCTAAAATTTCTTGTGATGTAATTAAAGGTAATATAATAAGTAAAATAAAATTATCATATGCATGTGTCAATGACCCTTAATAATAAAATACAAAACAATACAGGAGGCGTGGAACAAATAAAAACGCATTGGAAGATAATAAGGTAATAGATACTTAAGGATGATACAACTCTGGCTTTTGATTTAATGGCCAGTTCACTTCATAAGAGAGTCCGTTGAACTTCGCCCTTTTTATTAACATCATATCTACAACTTATATATATAAATAATTAATCAGCTTGTAAAGGTCATTAAATTGATACTTTTCTCTATACGATTTAAGGTTCTCTTGAATAATAATTTATGATTATAGCTCTGTATTTTGTTTTGGGTAGCTTTTATGTTGCTCATCAGCAGGGCATCAAGTGAAACAGCGATGAAAAATATCATTATTTGATGCAAACCTGTGGCTGCGAAAAAGTTAAAACACGAATTCTCATAATAGTTTATTGAATTTTTTTTATTATAGTAAAGTGAGTATCTATTTCTACTGAACAAATCTATTTTAATTTATATTATTGCTTATATTTACATGTGAAGAAGGTTATAGTTACAGACATGGGTAAATGTGTATTAATCGGGTGTAATGAAGATAGCAGTGAACTGAGTGACAGTGGCGATTTGGACGGCAGTGGCTAGAGAGGAGATAAGGTTCGGAGATAGTCACGTACGTTGTGCCAAGCTGACATGGAGAGACGGAGAGCAGCCTGGCCTGCAGGTCCGAAGCTGCATACACAATACAAACAGTATTGATGGCCAGGTGAAGTTTTTAAAAGAAGACCTTGCCTAGATGTCTTTTATCCTCTTTCGCCTGAAAAAGAGGTAGGATAAAAGCCTCTACTTACCTTTTCTCGCCACTTATCCCCACTCCCCACGCAATTAGAACTTAATTTCGGCTCCACATCCTCAAATACCCCTTAATTGAAGTTAGTTTCAAGTATTAACCCCTATGTTGGTTTATAAAAAATAGTTTTGCCTAATAATAAATTAACATGTTAACGTATGTTAACATAAAAATTAATTTATAATTAATTACCCGATGTCCAAAATAGTGATGACACTAATCTTTTAATAATGTTTTAAAATTTACTTAGGTTCAATTAACTATCTATTTTCTTTCCAATTGATTATCAATAATTGTATTCATGTCTATTTTATCTCTAGTCCTTTATTTATATATATGGTAAATGCCGAGCACTACAATCTCACCGTTAAAGAATATCGTAACGAAACAAAAAAAAAATACACCGAATTCATAAACTTGATATTTCACACAATTTGTTAAAACGATAATTATATTTTTATCACTGAATAATTAATTAATTAATGACACACACCCCTGTTCTCATGGCCGTTGATCTATCATTTATCTATTCCTTCCTCGTAACCTGCGTGAATGCGTGACAGTGGGAGTCCGAAGCTGCATACAAAATACAAACAGCCCTACATTCTTGAACTCGTCCCTTCCAAGTTCATGAAAGTACCCTATTCAACCACCCTAATCCCCTAGCACAGTCATTGCACTGTTCCACTCATCGCTATAATCCTACTCGGAGACCTGCTACTCTAAAAACTTGACAGTGGGAGTCCTGGGAATGGCTGGATTCTCTAATCATGTCCTGAGCGTCAGTGGCTCTCGTGCTCGTCGTCATCCTCCACTGGCTCGTATCCGGTGACGTGGGGAACCCAAGACTCCACTTCCTCTTTTGCATGCGAGGGGGGTGACAACCATGTGGATTTGGTAGGTCTCTGGGCTGTTTGTAAATACTGTATGAATGAGCGAGTGAATGAAAATTGTGAATAAGGTATGAATGAAAACATTTATCACAATTATTAATCGCGCAATGAGGCAGATGTATGTTTGTATAGAACATTTAACTATTTTTTAAGAAATTTCTACTGTCTGTTATTTCTTTCTTGTATTTTTTACTGGAAAGTGGAATAGTATTTCAGTTTTGTCAGTTATTATGATACCTTAGTGGTTTAATTTTGAAATACGCGGTAAAGACTTTGAATTCGCGGCCACAATGACAAACTTTCGTTCGGTTATGATAACTAAGCTGATGAGGTATTCAGTGCTCTTTTAAGGAAATGCAGGAAATTCGAGTTAATTATAGGCGCTTGTGAAAATTTCACCGTGCGCTCTGCTTGCCTAAGTTCACTCACTAACTCATCGGACTGGAACAAAACTTTTAACCGTTTCACTTCCCTTAGTTTGGACAGTTACTGTTCTTCAGTGCCTCTCTTGTCGGCGTTTTAACTTAACTAGGTTGAGTGTTGGCAGCGAGCCTAGCTCCCTCAGGACTAATCAGTTTCCCTTGGGTTATTGCGAGCAGCGCAACTTACCCTAGGTCTAATTATTATGTAGTTCCTTGATTCGCTTAATACGACCGTTTTAAGGTCAAAGAGAAATTATTTTCCATTGATATTTTTTGTTGAAGATATTGCAGATATCTAACAGCTGTATCACGGCTGTATCGGTGAGACAATAATTATCAATTAGGAAAATATGAAAAACGGCAAATGCTTAATTCAAATCAAATGTTTATTGTGATAATATAACAACCTGCCTTATTGAGCAGTAAGTTACTGTGTTCAATGTTCTCATTCATACCATTATTACAATTCTTCATGGTCACCCCCCTCACATGCCAATAAGGAAGCGGAGTCTTCGGAAGTCCCCCACGCTCCTCCGTCAGCCGCCTCACCGGATACGAGCCAGTGGAGACTGTCCAAGAGCTCGGGAGCCACAGACGTTCAGGACATGGTTGGAGAAACAGGCTATTCCCAGGACTCCCACTGTCAAGTTTTTAGAGTAGCAGGTAGCCGAGGAGGATTATAGGGAGGAGTGGCACAGTGCAACGACTGAGCTAGGGGAATAGGGTGGTTGAATAGGTTACGATAGATTTTCATGAACTTGGAAGGGATGAGTTCAAAGAATAGAGGGTATATTCAGATCATTATGACGGGTTTTGTTGCTGACATAATAAGGAGCAATGACTATTGTTCTGAGGACTTATGATTGATAGAGTTGGATGCACTTGATGTTCGACTTTTTCGTTGTCTTTCATAGCTCTATTCCGTATGTCCAGATTAGCTTTAGTGTACCTATTTTAATATGCAATAAAATCAACTAACCTGGAAATTACCTACCATCGCCTAAAATTCACGGAAATATTTAAATCGTTTTTTTTATTATCTGCGATTTTACGTCATTTTTAGGATTTGTTGTTATTTCTTAAATGAAAACTAGTTTTTTCCTTCATCTTTTCACCTGGATGTCTGCAAGTATGTTTGTCTGTTTGGTAATCCTCTATTCTAGTATGAAAAATCCGATTTTACAAGGAGGACCAAATAGCTGAGATATGTCTTCACCAATTTTAGATTTATAGGAATACTTTTTATTATGATGAAATTACAATCTGCCTTTACTTAATAGGCAATAAATAATTGAGATAAGTGTTTTCATTCATACCATATTTACAATTCATCATTCGCTCACACATTCATACAATATTTACAAACATTTACAAACAGCCGAGGGGCCCACCAAGTCCACACGGTTGTTGCCTCCCTCGCAAGCGAAAGAGGAAGCGGAGTCTTGGGTAGTCCCCCACACTCCCTCACCAGCCACGTCACCGGATACAAGCCAGTGGAGGCTGACGAAGAGCGCGAGCGCCACATACGCTCAGGACATGATTGGAGAAACTGGCCATTGCCAGGACTCCCACTGTTGCACATTTATAGTAGGTCACGAGGCCACTGCCGTTTCAGTCTCCGAGGAGGATTATAGGGATGAGTGGAGCAGTGCAATGACCGTGCTACGGGATTAGGGTGGTTGGATAGGTTACTATGGAATTTCATGAATTTTGAAGGGATGGGTTCAAGAATGTAGGGTATATTAAGATCATTATGAAGGGTTTTGTTGGTGACGTAATAGGAGGCATTTACTATTGTTCTCAGGACTTTTGATTGAAAGGATAGGATGCGCTTGATGTTCGACTTTTTTGCTGTTCCCCAAAGCTCTATTCCGTATGTTCAGATTGGCTTAAGTATAACTTTGTAAATAAGTAGTTTATTTTCTATTGAGAGATGGGATGTCCTTCGAAGTAGTCTGTACAGTAGTCCAAAGCGTCTGTTTAGATCTTGTCTTTTAGCTTCGTGTGTGGGTTCCATGTCAGTCTTTTGTCGAGATGGAAGCCTAAATACCTTACTGTCTCAGACACGGGGAGAGGAATCGAATTGAAATATACTAGTGGACAAGACTTGCGACAAAGGGTGAAGGTAATGTGGGAGCATTTTGCTTCATCAACTTTGATCCGCCATTGATTGCACCAATACTCGATCTCGTCAAGGTGTTTTTGAAGGTTATGGGATGCTATGTCGGGGTCTGGATGGGATGACAAGACTGCAGTGTCATCTGAAAATGTGGCCAAGAAGGTATTGGGAGTAGAGGGGACATCAGCGGTGTATAGGTTATAGAGGATGGGACCAAGGACGCTGCCTTGTGGAACTCCTGCTTTTATAGGATAGTAGTTAGAATATTCTAAACCACAGCGGACTTGGAAGAAGCGCTTTAAAAGGTAGGACTGTAGGATTAGCAAAAGGGTCTGTGGTAAATATGTTTTGAGCTTGTAAAGCAAACCTGCGTGCCAAACCCTGTCAAAAGCTTGAGCTGTGTCCAGAAATGCAGCAGTGCAATACTGTTTGGATTCAAGGGCTGAGGAGATGTGATCAACAACGCGAAGGCCTTGTTGAGTAGTGGAATGTTGTTGACGGAAGCCATACTGATGTATAGGAAAAAGGTTTTTGGATTCGACAATTGGAAGTAGACGTTTTAAGAGGAGTTTCTAGAATATTTTTAAGAGGATAGGGAGTAGGCTAATTGGACGGTAAGATGAGGCGTCGTTGGGTGGTTTTCCGGGTTTGGCGAATAGGACAAGAATGGAGTTCCAGAGGAGAGGAGAGTGCGTCGTTCGGATAATGCAATCATAGATGTAGGTTAGGAAGATTATGGCTTTATGAGGAAGCTGTTTGAGAATTTGAGGAGTAAGAAGATCATATCCAGGGAATTTTCGGTAAGGTAAGTTTTTCAGAAGGTATTTGACCTCAGAGGGGTTAACGGCTTTTGTGGAAGTGAGAGAGGTATAGGTGAAGTGAGGTAATCTTCTACAGCTGTGCTATGAGTATGGTTTTGATGATAAAGGTGAGGTGTGAAAGTATGGGTAAGATGCAGAGCAAATTCCTCCGACCTATCCCCATCCGAAGCCGCCCAGGACCCATCATCACGACGGAGTGGGTGTGAAACAGGATGATACTTTAGGATTTTTTTAGTTACATTCCACAGAGAGTTACCCCTGGTAAAAAGAGAGGAGAGGTGGGAATTGAAGGAATCGGAACGGAAGGACGCCAATTGCCGCTATACCAATCTGCAGTACTGATTGTATGAGCGGCGATCAGCTGGATGTCGGGATCTTTGCCATACTGTTCTGGAACGGCGTTTGGATTGGATTAGGTCTTTGAGATGCTGAGGTAAACGATTATGATTGTGGATTTTTGGGTGACGATGGGGTGACGATGCCTCCCAAGCCGACCTCTGGACCAGAGTAGTGAAAGAATGCACTGCATCGTCTAGGTCTTGGGATGTTTTCAGGGACACTTTGAGGTCAATGGAGCCTGTAAGAAGCTGGTGGAAGTGGTCCCAATTGACTGGGCCCCTAATAAATGAAGGAGGAGGTAGTTTGTTAATTGGTCTAAGGGAAATGGTTAATAATAAAGGGCTATGATCGGAGGAGAGGTCATCGAGGCGCTTGAGTGAATAGTATACTGTTCCTAAACTATTGTATATAGGAATACTAAGCTCATATGTATAAACTAAACCTATAGATGATTTTCTATTATTAAAACTTAATTATTATATGCTTTTTCAGCGCGTACTGTATACTGTATACTATGAGATGATTTAATTGAGATGATTGGTGACAAATATGGAGTTTATTTGTACCATAATTTAGAACTGTAGTCTATATTCTTAGTGAAAACTTTTCACCCCTATTTCTATGTAATAGCCACCCTCAGTTGACTTTAGTAATAAATTATAAAGGCGAGTAGAGTGGTTTATTTAATTCTTTGGCCAAAAAATCAACGTTTTGATACCTGAAATCGTTCTTTTTCGCTTCAACGTCGAAGACATATTAAGACACAGTCAAGTATCTCTATTTCCAGCATTCTGGTCGTATTTACGTAAATTAATTGCTACTTAATTTGTAAACTAGGAATCACTAAGTGTTGAATGACCGGAGTCTCGATTAGGCCAACTGTTATGTAGTACGTTAAATTTTAAATGGAGTTTCTGATATATGCTTCACTTATGAGATATAGCATCATGCTGGCCTATACTTATAGATCTGATCACAACTAGAAATTTGAATCATGAAGATTCTAATTTTAACAACACAATAAAACTGGGATGACATAACGCATGAGTGTGTAGGAAAACCAATGACTACCTAAAAGGACTGCCCATATTTCAATAGGCTATAAACTCCTCATGCAGGTTATACTTCAACTATTCTAGATTTTCACAAGGATTCTGGAAGACGGAAACTACAAAGAATTATATTTCAAATCTCGACGTGTGTAATTCACATTAATAAATATACACCTTTATCTTGTCCACCTTTAATTAATCAATTTTTCCCAACTTTAATTAATTTTACGATTTATAATACGAGCGATTTCCGTGGCTATAAAACTATTTCAAATATATCATAAATTATGATTGAAGATCATTAAAGTTTGCTTAATAAAAAGTGTAGTGTTAAATTATCTCAACAGACGCTTCGGACAACTGTACAGACTACTTCGAAGGACATCCCATCTCTCATAGAAAATAATCTACTTATTTACAAAGTTATACTTAAGCCAATCTGGACATAAGGAATAGAGCTATGTGGGACAGCAAAAAAGTCGAACATCAAGCGCATCCAATCCTTTCAATCGAAAGTCCTGAGAACAATAGTAAATGCCCCCTATTACGTCACCAACAAAACCCTTCATAATGATCTTAATATACCCTACATTCTTGAACTCATCCCTTCCAAATTCATGAAATTCCATAGTAACCTATCCAACCACCCTAATCCCGTAGCTCGGTCATTGCACTGCTCCACTCATCCCTATAATCCTCCTCGGAGACTGAAACGGCAGTGGCCTCGTGACCTACTATAAATGTGCAACAGTGGGAGTCCTGGCAATGGCCAGTTTCTCTTCCACAGCGTATTATGCCTGAGCGTATGTGGCTCTCGCGCTCTTCGTCCGCCTCGCTCGTAATCGGTGGCGTTGCTGGTGGGGGCGTGGGGGACTTCCTAAGACTCCGCTTCCTCTTTCGCATGTGAGGGAGGCAACAACTATGTGGACTTGGGGGGCCCCTGGGCTGTTTGTAAATATTGTATGAATGTGTGAGTGAATGATGAATTGTAAATATGGTATGAATGAAAACATTTATCTCAACTATTTATTGCCTATTAAGTACTAAGGCAGATTGTAATTTCATCTTAATAAAGTTGTTAATAAAAAAAAAAAAAAATCTCAAAGTAACGGATCTAATTATACTAATTGCACAGAAGACATACTTTAACTTTTCACTTTTTTATTTTGCAAACTTTAATATTAAAGAATATGAATTCCCTAACCAGCTTCTGGACATAGTTACCCCCTATCTCGTAGGCAGAACTTTCTCAGTGGAAATAGGAACCACCATTACCACGAGAAGTGATGGCAACACCGTGCCTCAAGGGTCGGTACTGGGCTTTCTGTTGTTTAATATATACACCACGCACATCTTAGGAGCCTCATACTTTAACTGTGAGGTGGCGGCGTATGCGGACGATATTGGCATCTACATCACCAGTCTAAACCAAACCAAGGTACTGAAGACTGTAGCCAACTACTTAAAAAAAATCACTTTCGTCATTTTTACGTGCATAATATGACGAAACTATGGTGAGAATCAACATTTTATAAATTTAAATAGACGCCATGCTCATAAGGCACTAGCGAGACATCGGGTTTTGCGAAAGGTTGACAAAAAACAAAACAAACAACTTTAACCTTATAGTTTGACATAAAATTGTAAAGGTTATTCTAAATATATATCATAAATGCATTTTTCTTTATTTAATATATATCTCAGTCACTCCCCCATATCCGGACCACTCCTGCACGCATTAATCCGGATATGGGAGAGTCTAATATACAGGATAATTAATCGTAAAGCCATTAAGCTTAACTAGTTATTAATTACGCCTGCATGGAGCGTTCAATGAAGTACTACCCTTGCAAAAGGTGTTCGGATGAGTTGTTAGTTGCACACATGCCTGCGATTAAATTTAGTTGAGGAACACTTCTGTAAACTGCAAGTGTTCATTTGTGAGGTCTGGTATAATAGCTTAGTAATGCCTTTATCTAATCAGTTTTGTTAGTTTGAGGGGTCAGGTAAAACTGTTATGTAACTATTGTTATATTATACTGAATGTAACTACTGTTATATTGATTTCTATTTTTTTCTATCATGTGATATAACGACGGTCTTAAACGAGCAATGGATTGTACACCAATTTTGATGGCATCTTCTGGTAAAATAGAATAGCCTATTTTGCACTTGATGGAAGCACACTAGACAGTAAGAACTGAATAAAAATTCCTTATTACCAATAATTTTACGGATACCTCACAGTAACATAGGACTTCACAACCATTTTTAGGATAGGGTCGTTCGTACCTGGAATGGGATTGTGGATTTATTGTTAGGAAACTGCTCAATAATGGCTATCCATTATACCCTCCGCTGTCTCAAAGGACGTCTCCTCTCCTGGACAGGTCCCCCTTACAATTGCTGTCTGTCCCATCTCAACCTAAACTCTTACATTACCTTCTATTATCTTTTATACAGTTTGAATAACATTCAGGCCCAACTTTTATTTATATTAGGTACGATTTTCAATAAAAATAACTGTTAATGTCCATTTTATATTGTTTTCGATGTAGGCTATTTCTTAACGAATCTCACATCTCTACGTCTAGCGTTTGTAGGTGTGATATTTTAAACTATGAATAGATTGGAAGTTATTGCTTGATTTTTATCATGTTTCTGTATCCATACCCGTGGTATCGTAAAATACTATTTCCAATAAGGTTTTAATTAAGAAATTTACCCATACACTTGGATGGAATACTCACAACTCCATGTGTTAGGCTCGAGATGAAGAGATAATTGATATGAATATAAAAATCAGTTGATCATGAATATACTTGGATGTCCTAAGCCCACGTAAGTCTTGAAGGCTTTTATATAATTGGAAGCCCTGTTTCAATTATCCCGGCTAATTGAAAAGGCATGTGGAAGTAATAAACTAGTGTGAGGAGCCAGAGGTCATAAAGACTAAATGCCGACGGAGAAGTAGAGTTCCAATAAAAATAAGTCATGTGTAATTTATTGCGGTCGTAAATAGTTTATTCACTTTATTTAACACTTTTAGCATATTGGTATAATTAGGGAAACATGTATTTCATTTTTAGTATGTAGTAAAAACAAAATATTTAAATTAAAGTAAAATTTCATCCAATTAAATTTTAATAAAACATAATTAAACCACTTAAATGAACTAAAAATATCTACATCAAATATGAAACCATTATAATTAAAATGTAATCAAATTTATATAAAATAGCTGTTATTTTATCTAACCTCAAAGATAATATCAATTATTTTGGGTTTAACGTTCTAATTTTTTGAATCACGTCTTTTTTTTTTTTTTTTTTTTTTCTAAGCTCTCTAGTTAGAATTTTCGGATAAGGGATAAATATAAAATATTTAGGGTGATCGGATCCTTGTGCTAGGAGGACCTGCTTGAAGGTGGTGTGAGAGGCGTAAGGAGTGTGGGAATCCTCGGTGGAGGTTGATTGTTACGGCACAGTGGTGAGAGTCCACTGGTGGCTGGGCCCAGAGTCTTCTCTAGGCATGTAGTGCAGTCGTAGTTAGTCTGTTATCAGTGAGGGTGCCCCTTAGAGGCTTGTTGTTGGTGGACCAAGCGCCGTGATGTCAACCATTTCTTCTGCTTTACTCGATCTTGTGAGTTGCCATCGTGCCGGTAGCGGCGGTGGTGTCATGTCTCGGAAGAGAGGGTTTAGACTGTGCTTCATCGAGTCGAAGAACTTGATGTGACGTCGTCTGATGGCTTCGGTGGTGGTGGGGAGCTCGAACTTTTCGTGCATGTCGGAAGCCTTCATTTCACGAAAAGGGGTATGCCACAGTGCCGTTCGCAGGATGTTGTTCTGGAAGCTCTGGAGGCGAGTTATGGTGCTAGCATGTAGGAATCTAAAGAGTGGTGTCCCAAACAGTAGAGCTGGCCTCAGGACGCTCTTGTATATGAGGAGTTTCAGTCGAAGGGATATGGCCTGGCTGGTGATGAGATGCTGGAGAGAGTAGTAAGTTCTGCGGACTCGTTTTAATTTGGTGTGCAAGTGCAACGTCATGTACCTGCCTAGGTTGATGCCCAGGTAGCAGATGCTGTTGGCCAATTTACATTGAGTCCCGTCTATGGTAAAGCTGGGTGGACGCTTGTTCGAATCACGTCTCCCAATTTATTTATATTTATATGTTTTCTACTCTCCCATTACTATTAGTTGGCTTAGACTATAATGTCTATTTATGTTCTCATTTCTGCCTCTACCGAGCATCTCATAACAAACCCGGCTATATCATTGAGGCTGAAACTGGTCATATATCAGAGCGTCCTGAGCCCAGCACTACTTACGGAACTCCGCTTTTCCGTTTTTTCCACACGTGCACCATAACTAGACTCCAGAGCTTCCAGAACAACATCGTGCGCACGGCACTATGGCATACCCCTGTTTGTGAAATGAAGGCTCCTGACATCCACGAAGCCATCAAAAGAAGACACATCAAATTCTTCGACTCGATGAAACATTGCCAAAACCCCCTATTCCAAGACCTGACACGGGGGGGTCAGTTCTTAAGGTCAGTGTCTTAAGTGTCAGTTAAGGTGGGGACCACTACCGGCAAGATGGCAAATCTCTAGATCTGGGCAAGCAGACCAAATGGTTGACATTACGGCCCTTGGCCAACCAACAACAAGCCTCTGACGGGCACCCATCACTGCTTTCCAACTGAATGAGCTTCCACTACATGCCTAGAGAGACTCTAGGCTCAGCCTTCAGTGGACTCTCACCACTGCACCGCAACATTTCCACCTCTACCGAGGCTTCCCATACTCCTTAATTCCCTCACTCCACCTTCAAACAGGTACTTCTAGTAAAAGGATCCGCTCACCCCAAATAAGTTCCTTTTTCCCCTTATCCATAATCTTAAAAATTTGAGAGCTAAGGGGAAAAAAAAACTATTATGCTCAAGATATCTTTTTTTTTTCTTGCTATAAAATTAGTCGATGCTATAATAAAGGAAATTCACTAATGAGTGACTTTATATTTGTTTCTATAATATAATCCAATTCTTTACATAATATTAAATAAATTAGTAAAATATTTGATTAACATTATTTCTATTTGCTAATTGATTAGTGGAGTGTTAAAGTTAAATAGTACAGCTTAAGTATTTTCTCAATATGTTATTTATTCACCAATAACGGTTTTTATAGCTTTAAGCTGTCATCTTCACTTTCCTAAAATGAAACGTCACATAATAAAAATATTAATGGCGCTTAACTCTTTATGAACGCAAACCAAATCATTAAAAAAAACAATGATAACAGTTAGTAAGTAAAATATATTCAAATTATTTACAATGCTGAGTTGCACCTAGTCACAATACCATGTCCTGGAAAGATATAAGCCGTATTTTTCAATTTATATATTCGTTTAAGTATGAGAGGGCGGGTATGCTACAAAATTATTAATGATTTTAAGGTTAAAGGTGGTTATTTTCTACTAAACGTATTTCCATGTGACACACAATAATTAGAATGTACCCTTTTTATACTATCTTTTGTGCTCTATCGATATAGCAATGAGTGTACCTATTCCGTACGATCCTTTAAAAATTGGATGTCATGTATAAAGTCTTAAGTTATATATGGAATACCTTTAGTGTACCTCTCAACATCTCAAATGAAATTACATTCCGTATAAACTGAATGTTATTAGGGGTAAAGATGGGATAAAAGTAACGCATGTCAAAGAACAATACATCGAACAAATACTACACTTTCAAGACATTATTATTTAAAGCTGAATTCAATAATTGACTAGTACAATTTACGACTGCAATTTTACTGTAAAAATTGGATTTTATGTATAAAGGTTGTGGAAGTAACTAGCTTTTTTTTTCGCTATTTATCCAATGGTTTTTGGTAGATACAAAATGGTATCTTTCCATGAATTTAGATTGTTCAGTAAACTACCAGATGGAAACGTTTTCAATCATTAGAAATAGTTTTTTGTTTCTTTAATAAAATTTAAGAATGTATGAATTTAGGTTGGTAGAAGAGTTGGAAGGAAATCGGGTAAAGTCAATGAAAGAGAGTTTTTAAGTTTTCGTTAGATTTATGAATGGACAAATAGGTTCTGATGCTGACTTAGAAATTACGTTGAAGCGTTGTATTATAAATTTGGCGAAAACCTAACAATTCTCTTTAATCATCCTGAGCCTATTTCCAAAAAACTGTTCTATTCATGTATATACTCACGGCTAACAAAAAACTCGAAATATAGAAAAGATATAGGGAGCACACCCCACAAATTTCAGATTTGATTGATCAGAAGATTGTTCAATGATTAGTGATGGTTCTGGAAGGGTACGCTCAAATATAAAATCATCCGTCATTATTTAATCACCAATCACGTTTTCGACCATTTGATGGTCTGGAAAAAAACTTATACATTTACAATACTTTATATTAATTTAAACTTTTCAAGTAAAAAATAGTTTCCTGCCTCTTCCGGCTATATGCACATGACACCCTAGAGCAGTCGAAAACGTTAATGGTGATTAATACCATATTGCCGAGTGTCGGAACATTTATTATTTAAGAAATATTGTTTGTTATGAATGTAAATATTCATGCTCCTAACTATCTCTATACTGGAAAGTCCGATTTGCGTTAACATGCTAGACCAGTTTTCACACTAGGCTAATGTTTGGGTTATTGCATCCATTTTCAATTTACCGGAAAGCCCCTTCCTAATCTTATTCATCCATCAAAGACACAACAAACGTAGTTAGGAAGTATCTTATCATCACCCTGTAGCGATAGGTGGGGGAGTAGGCCTTCATCCTGAGAAGCGTTTCCGTTGACGACAGTCAAAGTGTAACGGAGTGTTAGAGATAGTGGCAGCAAATGAAGCGAGGATCCGCCTCAGGGGTCGAGAGGGCCCGATCGTCGCTAATGATATGTCTAATTTCGGGACAGAACACCTTATCAATTCAATACACCCCTCTACAGGTGTAGGCTCGATAGGCAAGTTATTTTTAGGTTTAACATAAGGAAATGAACTTCGATAAATTTGAAAATTATAATTATAACTATAAGCTCTGATTTCAATCTATATAGATATTTGCATATATTATACCTTTAAAAATGAATATTATCAGCTAAATATTCAAAGAATTTCTAAAACCTTAAAATTAATAAATAAAGTGGTTAGAACTCTATAATATATAGCGTGTTGGTTTTGAATTTATGGTTGAGAGCTAGTCTCATGTTAAAATTCACATCAAGTGTGATGTATCAACCATTGCATTAATAATCAATAAGATATCAAATCACATTTTGGTTATCAGAACTTAGCGTTTAATTGGTATTATCATACTCAGCATGATATAAAATAATATTTTTTTAACTCATTTATTAGCGGGTTTTCATTATTTTTTACCAGGTGGATTTTACTGATAGCATTCATTGGTTATTGGACCCAATGAAGTACTATGCACATTATCATGCCTTTGAAAAAAAATAATGGCTGAGCTAAAGAAACCAACACAAAGTAGTCAGTTTTAAAGGAAGTTTTGAGATTATAATTATCAGCTAGAGAAAAAACACACAGTCAGGATCGGGGCTGTTGCTGAAACCGCTAAGCTATTCTGGAAGAAGAGTTACGACATTCTATTATGAATTTTATTTGTCCTAACTCTAGGTGTTTTAGCTGTGGTTGTTAATTATAAATAATAGTGGAACAATTCCCTAATGAACAATTTTTAATTTTCCGAGTAGAGTTAAAATACGAATTGCATCTAATCAAATCTGGGTATTTTAAATTGACACCCTACTTCAGAGAAATATAATTTTTTAAATACGAAGTAATTAATGAAATAATGACCCTTAATCATTATTATGGACATTGTTATCTTTCCAACATCAAAAGGGGCGTCTTTGTGTACGATTTCACGTCTCTAGCTCGATCAGAAGAATCACAAAGAGTTGAAAACATGTGGAGACAGGAGTCATGTATTTGTTTGAAAGCAGTGTTTTTAAACAAAAAACGTTAAATTTCTACTGAAGACTCTTCATATACCGTTAAATCCTATAGCCCAGATACCCGCTTGGCCTTGTTTTATATTCCTCACGATCGATCTAAAGGCTCTGGCCTGAGAGAAGTGAAGCAAACGGTCCAAGCCTAGTAGCCAAGAGAACTATGGATCTAGAGGGTAAAGAAGACAAGATAAATTTACATGCCTTAGGCTGAAGGTCCACTATCTCAGACTGATAATACCTCAATCACTGATGAACATTTCAACTACGTTACGCACTTTTCACTGTAAGCAAGTTTCATTTACTGACTCTGCAATTAGTTTTATACAAACTAAGGCGTCAGATCAAGAAATCTACATTTTTTATTAATATTTGTTTAACTTCGTGTCAGTTTCATTGTTTATTATTACTGATGATGCTATCTACATAAATCGGTCCGTAGAGGCCAATTCCTCCTAAGAAGTTCAGCTTCTTTTTAAGGAATTTCAAGGAACCGGTATTCCAGTTGTTGGTCGGGCAGCTTATAACTTACTCCAGTCACAGATGATGTGATTAACGGTTAATAATTTATTATCACATCACATTATTATTTAATATTGGGGATTTATTTTGGAATAAAAACCTCGGCTCACCAATGTCGTTGTTTGTATATTAATACTCTTTTTGGGAAACACACCGATGGGAGTCCAAAATAGTTCAAAAACGAGAGCCCTGGAACCGACTGGTGTCAAGGGAGGCGCCCCAGACCCACATGTCAGGCGGTGGTTATAGATATTGTATTGCATGACACAGGTTAGAGAGACTCACAAATTGGTAGGCAACAAATCAGAAGTAATTGCATGTGGGCCAGCCTAGTAGTACGCCTTATTCGAAAACGGTTGTTCACTTCCTTCACTTATATGGCAGGTTTAGGTCACAACCATATAGATATATTTTTACTTGACGGGAAGTGACTAGAGCACAGCCCATATTGTTACCTGAATGTAATCGGTATACGAGATATAACTTTTTTTTATTAGAGATTATAACGTTTAGCCCTCCCAGCGGTGAACTTAGAATTGTTCCGACCTTCCTAAAGCAACACTTTACTCTCAGAAGAAATACAATTTTATAATAGTAGCGTTTAAGTACAGATTGACCTTAGGTGGGGAATTTAATTATTGATTTTCTTTCAGGTGTGTTTCCTCGATAAATATTATTGCTTTGTTTCTCAATAATTTTAGTAAAACAGTTTTTGGTGCTGTAAGACACATATAACTTACTAGGCATTTTGTATGATTTTCTTACAAGTGTTGTTTTTTAGTTTTAATATGTTCACACTGGTTAACTTTCATATGTATTCATTGAAGTAAAACAAAATTGTCAAATTAGCTACAAGCCCACTCTGGCAGACGGATTAAGCTCTTAGCCTATGAATGCGCTAGTTGACAGGTTAATTATGCAATATAAAATAAAACGATGCTACATAAAAACAGTTAGACGTTGTAAAAGCAATTCGGTAACCTGAGTGTCGACTATATAATTTTGTACCAGTGGTAATCATTGGGTAGAGAAGTAGTTTTAGAAGGTTATGAGGTGAGTATTAAACGAGAATTAGAAAACGATGATATCTGGAAACGAGTCTACTAACACTTGCAGTGAAAGCACACGATGTGTTACTTTGCCAAGGTTTTCACACCCATTCAATTAATGAAAAAATAAAAAAGTTAGTGGTGACAAGTATAGGGAATAGGGAAGAAAAAAGGTCGGGTGCCCAGGAAGGTAAAGGATTGGCGCCCTCCATTATTGTCTAAATCACCGGTAGGGGGCTTGTTATGGCTCTCAGCGCAAGCAATTACCGACATATTTCATCGGAGGCCATCTTCCAACTATATCGCCTTACTCGGCCGGCTAAATCATTGCCATTAGGTTATAACTTTTTGGAATTGCGGTTTTTCGTTTCATCGACAATCTATTGCGAGTTCCGTTTCGCTGGACACGAGCAAGTCTGATTGAATTATTCGCTGTAAGGATATTTAAATGAAACTTAAATCAGCAGTAGTGGGTTCTTGCCTGCTTGATTCTACTCTAGACGGAAGTTTTTTTTTTTTTGCAAAGCTTTTTGTTGAAATAAATTACAATCTACCCTGTTTGTACGACATGTAATTGCGATAAGTGATATTCATCCCACATGTAAAGTGGATCATTTAATCACTTTCATGCCCTACGTATAAATACACACAATCCAGGAATCACCTTTCCCCGGATGATTGACACCGCCTTCGCAAACCAACGAGGATGAAGATGTTCTGAAGATCCCTAATGCTTCGTTATCAGGAACTTCATCGGATACAGACCAGAGGAGTAAAAGAGTTATATAATAATTTTACTGAATTGCTTAATTTCATTCATTTCATAATGGATAATATGAAATACGTTTTTATAGCAAAGTTATTGCAACATGCAATTCATTATATGGAGTGTTGGAGATTACTTGATCTATTATTTTGTTTGGTCTGAATGTTATCTTTTTATAATTACTTGAAAAGAACATTTCAGTCATTATTACATCAAGATAGTTTTGTTTGAAAATACCTAGTGCCCCACACTTATTTCTTGAAATTATATGCTATTTTGTTTCTACACTGTTCAGGTAATTTATTTTGTTTTATATATTAAAAAAAGAAAACAATTGAGTTCATCACTGATAAATTTTTCAGCTGATAAAAACCGAACTTATTATTTTTGTAATAATGTAAAAATGAATTGCGTTGCGATGCTACTGGATCAACCGAGATAAATATTCCTACGACTCAACTAATAAGGAACTGTTTATCAAGGCTTGTGGTAGACCATCATTACTCGACTGCAGTAAGCTGTTAAGTTATACCTGGAATCCTTTTAATGTACCTTTGAACACCTCAAGTGAAATTACATTACGCATGAAATGAATGTTATTACGGGTAAAGATGGGATAAAAGTAATGCATGTCAAAGAAGAACATGTCGAACAAATACTACATTTTCAAGACCTTAAGCTGAATCCAAAAATTGACTTGTACAATTTACACATACATTTTATTGAAAAATGTATAAATAGTCATATTTTTCCATCTTGGGATTTAGACACCTTTGATTATCATTTATTACTTATTATTACTGTTAAACTGTTTCAAAGAGCTAATGAAGCCTTATTTTTTTAAAAATCAAAAATGTTAAAATTTTAACTAACAGCTACTAAATTCACAGGTGGATGAAAGTGTTTGCACTCTTCTACTCTAGTTAAGTAACTAAGCCAATGAAATAAGTAGTTCGCTTTTCAAATAATTGCAAGTAACTCGGTATTTTAGCGTTTGCAAAACTGATCGAACTTGTAAAGTTTTTTAACGAATCGATGAACACGACATTTTATTTATAACGTATAAAGTTTATTTAAATGATTATAAAGTCCATTATACTCTGATGTCCTGAGGAATGGAAGTGCAACTCAGTAACTATTATTGAATCGTGATATTATAAGTATAATAACCACAGAATTAAATATATTTTATCAGCATTATTAAAAATTAAACATTGAACTTCAACTCGAACACACACTTTTCATCATTCCCGCTCGCCGCTGGAAGGGAACTACCCTTGACTTGGATCGCTATTCCGCCCTATGGCTGAATAAATTATCGGATGTGAGTTAGCTGTGCCTTGAAGGTGCGTGGCGCATTGTCCTCAGAGCTGGCATTGAATAAAAGAAGGACCTGAGGCTAATATGTTTCCTGAGGGTGGGAGATGCCGCATGTATTATTCAGTGGGCGGAGGTTTACACTCTGTTTGTCATTTATATTCGGAGGGCTCCACCAACCCCAATCCATCATTTTCCGCTCTCATTCACTATTTTATCACTTTTGCCCGAT
Source organism: Acanthosoma haemorrhoidale (assembly GCA_930367205.1). Classification (NCBI taxonomy): domain Eukaryota; kingdom Metazoa; phylum Arthropoda; class Insecta; order Hemiptera; family Acanthosomatidae; genus Acanthosoma; species Acanthosoma haemorrhoidale. The sequence goes on from OV884012.1 coordinate 26,358,510, forward strand.
TTATGCTTACCTTTCCTATTCCAGTTTGACCAGAATGGCTAATCCAAAATTTACCGGCCACTTTCAGGTAGAAACTCTTACAACCACCTGTGAATTTAGTAGCTGGTAGGTAAAATTTTAAAATTTTGGATTTCGGAGAAAAAGTAACTAAATTTGATAGCAATGGACCTAGGACGATTGGATGAAATTAAATTTAGGTATAAGCTAATCCACAGCCAAATATTAGTTGCTCATTATGATACAAAGTGTCAAATAAATAAGTTCAAGAAATAAATAATGTTATATATTTAACTAGAAATTAATTTTCCACACTTTAAGTAAAACTACAGGTGTTTATGAAAAAATGGTTCTTGAGTGGAATCTAAGGACGAAGAGCAGGTGGGGAGTTTGGTGAAATCGCGTGTTGAGGTAAAGGTCCTCAGTAGAAGTAGAAACGTTTCGTATTGGTCATGTGCTCTATCCAAGGAAGCTGAATTCACGTATTTGTAGATAAGTTATAAGGTAGCTATCGTGGAGTAACATAATTGCTAATGAGATCTATTATCAGGAATCTAAAATCGACTATGTTCTTTAACAAGCAATGAGCAAGTTAAAACTTGTTAGAGTATATGAGTATAATTCCTAATTTACATGATAATTGTGTCCCTATTCATTGATTTTCAACTGTCTGTGGGTAACTCCAATTCATAGCGGCACATTATAAATAATATAATAAAGAAATTATGACGAGCTTATTTAAAAAAATACATAAAGCTAATCGTCTGACATAACAAATTTTTCATCAAACCTTTTCCAATTGTCTATTTGGTTCTTGAAAAACTTCATGATTGTTTTCAGTCACAACAGGGTTACAGAGCTTTAAATAATTTTTACTAAGTATAACTATGAAACACCTGTTCACAAATTCACGGATCTATACAATCCTAAAAAGATCAATTTACTATAACATCAATTTACTATCACAAATTGATTGACGGATTGCTTAAAAATTGTTTAGTGGATTTAATATTCTAGCTGCCTGAAATAGACAACATTGCAGTGTTTTTAAGAACTAAATAAATTTTTAAAATGTTATTTAAATTTTGCTAAATTCACCCCAAAATGGATGGTATAGTTGGAACAACATATCAGTCATTATATTCTATATGTTACTTTGCGGTTTCTTCTAAAATGACTAGAAATGGAATGTTTGTCGATATCTGAAATTTTGCTACATAAAATTATTGATGATGTCTCACAACTCACCTTTTATTGACCCTAAATTTGTTGGATAACTCAGATTTAACACATTTTAAAGGCATTATTACTTCATTATGAATTTTGTATTCTTCAACTAACTTTTTGTACGTGTTATTTACCTCGAGTCATTTTTACATAATCGTACTCTGGATCAGATCTTTAAGCAGACTGGGCTGAGGATAGAGGGAGAGATGATAACATTGGAAAAGGTATTCACCATAGAATATCTTAAATTAGGACCTGATGGAGTCATACATAATATACTAAAACGCCAATAATGAAAACCCCTAACGATGCCCAATAAAAGCATCTTCTTGTACATTTCATGCGATTTCTAAAACCGTACCCCATTATAAAATGATTGACATAGGGACACCATCAATCAACCTCTTTTGTGTATTGATTACTCAGCAAATAAGGTGGTTACGCTTAGCGGAACTCTCCTGCTTCCTGGATCACAAGAGTTACTGGTTATCCCACAGCCTTTAATATTTCACATAGGGAATGAGCTTGCACGAGAGGCAGCCACGTCACATCCGATTTGTTAGATCCCCTTCCATTTCTCACTTCATCACCCACACGAGGTTTGCCAACACCCTCCCTCCCTTGAGCCGGCTGAAAAATCCCCGTCATGCCTTCGTGGTTATGAAACATTTCAATTTTTACATCCCGATTGACGGCTGGGTTTTATTAAATGTGGAAACAGGCAGCTTGTACTTTTTTTGTCAACTTTTTTTTTTACTTTTTTTCTTTCCCCCACATCCATCAAGAGATTCTATACACTTGGAACAATGCCCCTTTCTGTGCACATCTCGCTTGTTTACCACCTAAATAAATCATTTCCACTTCTACACAATTAGGGACATGGCTGTAAACGGGGCATAATTAATTACCTATATACACAGCTCGTTAATCACAAGATAAGATTAAAATATTTTTCCTTCATTATTTTAGGCGTGGATTGTGTTGTGAAAATTAACAATCAACCAAGAATTCATAGGATATTTTGAACAAAAATACTAAATTTTTTTCTGAAAAATCATTTTTGAATTATTTCTGTGGTGGTCGTGAAAGAGCAGATAATTCGAGTTTTCTGAAAAAATAGTTTATTATTCCTATAGATCTCCTTTGTTGTGGTCTATCTCGTGTAGACTCGTGTTATGTTGCATGAGGAAAAATTTCGAATGTGAGCTATAATATTGATTGAGTTTGTTCGTTTGCTTTTATTAACTTGATTTGTCTAATTTTTAAATCAATGATTTCTACTTATCTGTTTTTTTAAAATCAACTCAGATTTATAAATACTAACACAAGTATAATCTACTTTATGCGCAAAATCGTTCACTTTATGGCTACATTAGAACATTCACGATAAGTATTAAACCGGACTTCCATGAAGCTGTTGCATTTTCCAAAATAATAGAAAATTTTTAAATGACCCTTTAATACAGGGTAAGTATCATTGGGTTTCCTCTGCCTTCATGTCAATTTACTAAATAAAATACAAATTATGTGCTTTTAAATATGAAATTAAATTAATGAATACAACAATAAACAAGAAATTAAGAAGAAACCCTATCTCGGAATAATAAGAACAACACATGTGAAGCTTGCTTCTTAATCGGGTTCTTTCTTTATGTGTGTTTATAAATGTTTTATTACTTACTTGTTACTTGTTGTTCTTACTAAGACAAGAGAATGACAAAGACGATTACATATACACACACAAATATATGTATATATAAAATTTTACTGGTTAAACCCAATCATTGGATTCTGCCGAAATTTCTTACTTATTATTAAGGTCTTAATTTGGAGTTTTACTCTCAATAAAATTATCTTAATTAAAAAATATGTTGCATATAGAAAATAATCATTTTCCTTATTGTAAATACAAAATTATTGTCAGAATACATTTCATAACGAAAAATTGTTTAAATCTACAGATTAAAAAAAAAAAAAAGGTTATTACATCAAAACCTCATTATCTATCTTTAAACCAGCGATAGTGTCATAATGAAGTTTCTCATGTGGCAAAAAGCCTATTTTAAACGATAATGTTGAAGCTACTTCGCGCTTATAACCCTCAGCAATGTTTATATAAGGGTATCCAGGCAACCCCTCGTCCATCCAATGGTCTTATCTCAATAGTAATCAGTTTTCTCTTCGCAAGTGGATATAATTTACTAGTACGTAATACGTTTAATGATACTTAGTTTTAATTAGTATTAAGAGTGATAATGGCTGCTTTAATTCAACTACCTTTTATTTATAACTTGTCCGTAATATAGACAAGACGTATTTATAGCAGGGGCTGGAATTTATCCTATAGTGGATATAATTAACTCTTGATTAATTAACAAATTGCGGAAATGGCTGTATCGTATCGAAATCCATTTCGCCTCTGTGAATGGGAGTAGGCGATGGCGGTGACCACGTACTTGGTTGATTAGGTTTTAATGGCTTCGTAGCTATCTTCCCCTGATATCGTGAAATGGCCTCCAGTAGCTGGTTGTTCTGGCGCATTACTTGAGATAGTGTTGCAGATTACTTTGGTTTTTCAGTATTTTCCATTACTTAATTCGATACGAAGGTTATATTAGATTAAAACCAAGGTAGAATAAACAATTTATATACAATTTTGTAATCGATATTTTCACAATTTCTCAACCAATCCACTACGGCTATTGATATCATATACCGAAATTAAACTGGCCTTGTTTGTGGAGATATCTTCTCATGGATTTTCTGAGCCTAATTTAACAAAAAAAAAGAAAAGAAATATAGAAAAAAGGGTGATTGTAAATAGGGGTTATTATTGTCATCAGGTTATCATTACATTTAATTGTACATTCATACATTTTTTCTAGTTTTTAATCACGTTTTAGTTTTTCGCAGCTAACTAAATTCTTATCCTACTGTCTCTCCACAGCTTAAGTGATACTTATACTCGAACCATCCTCTCAAGGATTGTGGAGCTGATGTTATCTGGGTTGGTTGTCAAGCCGTCTCCGGTTGACCAACCTCGCAAAAACGTTTGAGTATAAATCAATAAAGCTATGCAGTAGGTGTTAAATTGCACAATATACACCTTCCACCCCGGCAATATCACTAAATTTCTTAAGATTCTTAATAATATTATATAATAGCATAAATATTTATGCATGATAATTATTAGTATTTACAGATGTATTACCATTCTAATTTTATATATTTTTTCAGGTAATGGACAGTCACCATATGGTGCTAAATAATAAACAGGTGAATTTATTTATAGTTTATTTCTCTAAATATTCATAATTTAATTATTTGCAATGCTTGGACGAGGTGATAAATGGATTACAAAAGATTTTATACTGTCATTTTTATAAAGGAAAAAAAAGTTCAGAGGATAATTGTGTTTAAAAATGAAAAGGATTTTATAGTAGACGATATAATAGTATATTATTTATATTAACTGTTCTACATGACAATGGTGTCGAAGCACATGGTGTATTTTTAAACATTTTCTTAGAAATATCTTCCTCTCTCTTTTTTTATTTACTTTCAAATTTCGGTAAATACTGCTATATATTTTATAAATTCTATCTCCCACATATATTTTAGTTAATTTTTATCAATTACAACAGGAATGTTGTCTGTAACATGTGAAGGTTAAAGAACTATACTTTCATATTTGTTAACCCTTCCGTTTTTAAAAGAACGTAAAAGAAGAATTCATGGGTAAGACATTTATAAATCAATAAATTTGAAACATTAACCACAGTAGTAAAAAATTCAGCACATTTGTCCAGACAAACAATTTCAACTATGCCCTCGGGCTATTTGTTTTCGCAGGGCAAACAGCCTGATCGGATTAAATCAATTGTTTCGTCGGAAAATATTAATCAGGGTCACAGAGAGGCAAAACATTGGGACAAATGGATTCACTTGGCACAAAACAACCATATTTATTTCAATCATTTATCATATAACTTCTTTCTTTTTTTTTGAATTGACATTTCTGTTTCGATAAATGTACATAAATACTTTTTCAGAATAATAAATATTGATATATTTTTCATTGTAATTAAATCGGTGATAATTACTCCAGTGCTATTTTTTATTTATTTTTTTGAACCCGGAACTTTGAATTATTCAGCAGTTGTATTTATCCAATACAATTTTGACCCATGAAGTACACTGGGAGGCAAAAAAAGTGGCAACCCTCCAGTATTTGTATTAATTTCTAATACATTTGTTATTAACGTCTCCTCATACTTTAAGAATAAATAACAGGCTATATGAAACAAGTAATAAAAAGTTAAAACAATAAAAAGTTACAATCATAAACTAAATAAAAACCAGAGATATTTAAAAAGTAATTTGAAATTAAAAAAACATTGAACGTGTGTCCGCGTTTATTCCGGCTTGCATTAGATGGGGTATTGAACTAATAGGGTTTTGAATAAATTCCTGATGGATATTTTTGTATTCTTCCGTTAGGGCAACCCTTAACTAATGCTGAATATGGTAAAATTCGACGTCTCTTTATTCTTCTTGACAACTCTTCCCTTAGATGTACAACAGGTTTTAGATCTGGACTACATTCTGCTCACTCTAAACATGAGATTGAAGCACTTTTCAGATATGGGAAACCAATTATTGCACTATGAGGTCTTGTATTATCCTGCATAAACCAAAATGCACCTCCTACGTATGGTGCGATTTGGACAACAGCCTCTGGAAAGAATGTCCTCTATGTAGCCAGCAGCTGTTATAGAGACCCCTATATAGAAATGAATTTAGTCCAAGCTTCCAAATTAATCCCTGGCCAAATCATAACTCCTCCAGCATACCCCCTCCTTTGTGAAAAGGTTACAGCCGTAGCCGCTCATTAATTCTTATCCAAACTCTCTCCAGGTCGTCAGGTTTTTGAAGACAAAACCATGGTTCATCTGAAAAGTGGTATACAGCTACAACCTTTTCATGTAAGAACACGAAAATACCTCTCAGGAGTTTATTCAAAACTTCGTTAGGTCAATGGAATTTCAAATGTAAGCCGTAATAAAAGAGGCGGAAACACACCCTATTTTGTTAATTTCAAATTATTTTGTTTAAATACGACTCGTTTTTATTTAATTTACAATTTTAATATTCATATTATGTTTCATAAGGCCCGTTATTTATTTGGCATTAATACGTAATGAATTGGAAATCAGTACAAATATTGCTGGGAGGCCACTCCCCCCCCCCTCACAGTGTAGTTTCAGATTGCGAACTACGGCATTGAACTATGCCTCACCGGCAAGTCAGCAGTACCTTGCGGGTCAAGCATACATATAGCGCCCGAAACAGCCACAGCAGAACATCTGATATTAAATAGCAGAGACCGGGTTTAGTTGGTATAAGTGGGAGGGGGGTTAGATGGCAGCCAGCTTCTGCTGGAAGCGTCAGAGCAAACAATGATTTTTATTTATATGTCGGCTAAGTCAAATTTTCAAAGCGTTTTTGGTTCGGTGAAGATGTAGAACACTCTGCGATGTTTCAAATAATCCTTTGTGATAGAGTGGCTAATTGTGATAGCATCTATGCAGGATAGTCTATTGTTTCCATCTTGTGAAAAGGTGGGGAGGTGGTGTTTTGAAAACACTGTCGGGGTGTTGGCACAGGGGAGGTAAACTACACGGATGTCGAGGATCGTCTTTTGTATAAAGGGAGCAAAATATTTCTTGGGAACTCGATCTTTTTATACAAATCACCAGTTAGCCAATTTAATTATTTGTTGTTGATATAAAGCCATAAAAACACAAATGTTTGGCAAATTTTTTTAGCCACATACTTATGGTTAGTTAGCACTGTTGAGGTTCATAGGGAAAACCCTTTTTTTTTAAGGTACAGAACACTTTTCCTATATAATGGTTTCTATTTAAATTGATAGCTGAGGGAATAATTTTATTTCGTCCCAAATTTTTAATTAAAATGTTATCATAAAAGTACTTGTCCAAAAATTAACCACATAAAATGTTTAGATAAGGTAGGCACACTTTAAAAGTTCACTTACCACACTGGGGATGAATTTAATATCAAGTGATTAAATGTCACATATTGACAAATGTTACCACATCAGGGTCATTTGCTACTCACCTTTGTTGGTTTATTAGTATTGTTATAATAATTATTTTTTTACAATTATTAATAGCCAGTATTAACATTGATTAACACAAGAGACAAATTGTTTTTGTACTCCTATATTATGAAAATAGCATTAAACAACATGTCGAACTTCCTTGGTTAATTTATACCATTTCACAATACGTTGCTTTATCTGCTAAATATCTATATTTTAACGTATGGTTAGTATAAGATTTAATTTATTTGACAATTCGACACACGAATATGCTTATAAGATTTCACAATATTAATCTTTTCAGTTATAATGACGACATATGAGTGTACATTCAAGACCCATTCCCGGAGGTAGTTATAGTAAAATAGTAAAACTACTAATTGAGACAAATAAACTTATAGGATTCCTTGAAGAAATTGCATGGGATTGACTATTTGACAAATTAGCGTCTTTTAAGGTTATAGGTCAGACATTTTCATCGCTTGTTTGTGTCATGACATTACATTGTTTGGTGTTAAAAGAATGGTTTGTGTTTACTATTTTACTTGTGTCGGGTCGTCACCAGGGGGGGGGGTGCCAAGTTACCCTAGCCAGGGTGACGAAGTGAGGGTTGATTAAGTTTATACCCTGGACAATCGTTTCATGGCGGTCTTACTATCTGACTCCATTTTTGATATGTATGTGCCCCAACAGTGCACTATGTTCAGGAGAAGAGGTATAGGGTAGGTGGTGTAGGTAGTTTGTGTGGTCTTGGAATGACGACGAATTCACACTCGGTATCTGAGGGTAGGCGAAATCCGTCCGGATTCCAAAGGCGAGTGTGAACCGGAGAGAGGTAGACTGAATTGCCGTGGGGAACACTGCTTGATAAGTTTGCAGGGCCACGACAACCGTTGTCCACTAGGGTGAGGTCTCTCCCAAGGAGGTGCTAGATTTAGCGAGACGAAGGCTGAGATTTCCACTAGGAAGGTGTGGGGTCTGACTAAAACGTAGCGAGGTGAGGAAAGAGAAATGCAGAGGTTTTTCATAAAGAAGAAGCCACGTTTCAAGCAGAGCAGCCACGAGCCAGTTAGTTCCCAGGAGAATGATATACAGGCCCCAAACCGCCGGTCTTAAATACCCAGCTGGCTTCGTCAAAAGCCAATAAGGGCCGTTTTTATAGTACCCAATGAGGGTTAAGTAAGTTGTTTTCTTTGTTCTCTGACAAAGAGACGTGAGCCGGGAAGGTCTCTTGGTGGTTGGATCTACTACCCGCTATTGACAGCTGGCGCCCCAGCTTATGTAACTAATTGGCTCCTAGCTGCATATTTTATTGTTTATCATATTTACAATGATTTATATTTTGGTAATATTATTTACATTTGTTTACAATATATATACAATAGAGTATAGGGTGATTTATCTTATGTAGTTACCGGTTGTTTAGTCAAATTATTGGCAGAACCTTCGTGAAAAGTCGGCGTAGTAAATATTTACACAATGCTTTAAATTTGATTATTTTTATTACCGTAACATCTGATTATGAATGTTACATAAAATCGTTATAATATATGGAATAACGTACACCGGGTCTAAGGTAACGTTCCATATTGATTATCAAGAGTGGCTAAACTCTGGATAGGATAAAAAAACACAGACTAAAAAACAGAGTAGTGAAGTTGCAATTGTCCACTTTGTCCGTGACATAAGCGAATGACCAATAGTTTTAGTGGCTAGACGGTTCCATATTGTTTTGCCATTTGAGGTCTTCCCCCTTTGTTTCCGGTCCAGATTGAGAATTACCGTGGCAGTGGACACAGCTGACCCTGCCAGTATCAGATGATTGCGCTCTCTGCCACCGAAAGAGATCAGGGCTCAGCCGATTGAAATAGTAAACAAGGCCTGAATAAAACCTACCCCGATTAAGACCATATCTCTCTGATTTATGCCTCACAACCGACACTAAAGCCCGAATTGGGTCCAGCGAAATGTGTTCGCTTTTTGTCATTTTTTACAATGTTTGTGGTTGAACGAGACCACCCATAAAATTAGGATTCTTTTGGTTTACTGGATATTTCTTCAGTAATCTATGCGACCTAGCTGTAAAATGTAAAATGTAGATACTATAAATGTTGATATTTTCGTATGGAAAATAGAAAAATATTAATATTTACAAACCAAAGCCAAATATTTTGCTTTAATTAAAACTTATTTCAGACTATTTAGACAATTTTTTTTACTGTAGACTTTATAGTCTTACTTCTTGACTTGTTTTATTTTTACATGCAAAAAAAATACATATTGAAAATAACATTCTTAATAACAACCTAAACAACTTCTACCCTAGAGCTCCTACCGGCATCTCAAAAATTACCGACTCTTTCACAAACAACTGACAAATCAGCTAGTATGCCACAACAAATAAGCCATTACAAAGCATTTCACCTCTTGCCAATCGTTCGGTGACTCCTGAAGGGACATATTGACTACAAAGCCGAGATGTTTCGGGTCCAGTCGTCAGATTTTATTATTTGGCCTTCGCAAACTACAATTTCCATTGATAGTAAGAAATAATAAAACATAAAGTAATCATTTTCCGATTACATTGTATTAAAGTAAAAGTTTGTAGTATTTAGTTAGTTAGTAAAATTATACTCGTTAAATCTTGATGGATCCATTAATACAGAATTGATATATGTGCGGGTGAAATCTTATGAAACAAGATTTAATTTTCAATAATACGGGTGTTTATTGATTCATTCTTCTTACGGTTGGTTTAATTTTAAGTATCATTGTGTCATTAATTAAAAATTAGTCATGTAAAGTAACATTTCTCGACATAAAATGTCTAAGTTAATGTTGTACACGATCATTCTTTCAACCGAGTTCCGATAGCTTTATTTAATTATAATTTATAAATGGAATATGGATTAATTAGTGACATATAAAGATTGGAGGGACTTAAAGTCTTTTATTTATAACATTCTTTAATATTGATTTATCTGTTAAAAATATCCTCTCGTAGTATCTCGGATTGAGAAGATTTCCTTTTTTTTTTATCTCATAAAGATTACAGTCTAACTATTGGATATTATAAGAACGTGCAGAATTATTTAACTTCAGTTTCCTATGTATGTACGTATGCATTAATAGCGAGTGCGGGGTTGTGGGTGTGGATTGTAAGACCAGAGATAGTAGATACCTGCGAGTGTCTCTGTAACAAACTAAACTTCCTCTCTTTATAGAGTGCCAAATAGAAAAATGTTCCATTTAAATAATTAGTATCGTATATTGCTTAAGCGTCATATAATTTTATATTTGTCTCCAGAGTTTCTATTAGTTCCATTCTTGATGGTTTTCTCACTGTACACTACAATGTGTTTTAGAGCTGGTCATCTTTATTGAAGCTAGTAAAATAGTAGTTCTTCCTCCAGAAAATGTTCAAATAATTACTAACTATTTCTTACCCTTCCTAGGATCTCCCTAAATTTTGGATCTCCCATCTTTAGGTCACAAGAGCTCCGCACTTCTGGGTTATGGAGATGAACCAGAGCCAACAGCTCCTCATCAGTCGTGGGAGTCGCAGGTGATGGATCACACTCAAGGAAGGTCTTCTACCATCGATTAGGACTTTAGGGCTGCTCTCTCTCTCTCTCTCTCTCTCTCTCTCTCTCTCTCTCTCTCTCTCTCTCTCTCTCTCTCTCTCTCTCTCTCTCTCTTTCTCACTCTCTCTCCAGGCCAGTAGGCCATCAGTAGATCATATTAGCAGCAAAGCCTTAGACAGATGATTTTTCCACTTTACGGTGTGAATAAATTCTTCACTTTTTTTACAGTAATTATTTATATATTCACCATAGGTTTGTCTTGGTCCATAAATAAATATTAAATTCTCTACCCTCACCATTCATTGTCATGTGATAGCTTCAATAAAATTTTCATTTACATATTCATTAATAGTTCAATACTACTGTACATATTCATGTACAATGCTAAAACAGCTTTTTTTTTTTATAGATAAATCATATTCTAGAAATGGATGAATACAATATTTAAAATTCTTTTATTTTTATGTATATTGTATGAATGAGCGAGTGAATGATAATTGTATATATGGTATGAATGAGAACATTTATCTCAATTACTTATTGCCTAATAAGGCAGATTATAATTTTATCTTAATAAAAATTGTTGTTAAGTAAAAAAAAAAATTCTTATGTACTTCTAAAAGATATATATTACTATTAACAGTGTGAAAATAAACTGTCCACAAATGTAAATATACATATTACATAATATATAAGCATACAAATAGTTGATCTGAGATAACTGCTACTGGGTGTAATTAGAATAGTTTAGCCGACCATTTACATAATTATTACATTAATAGTCTGAAAATCAATTTTTATGATAGTCATAATTCCATTCTCCGTATTTGTTGGATGGAACAAATGTTGACGTTTCCCATATTCCGGCATCTTTTTGACAGAATGAAATACCTTGTCAATTAGTGAAATCCGAATCAGAAATTTCTAAATGGCCAAATATATTTTTTCCAATCTAAACATTTTAGATGACATAGTAATGCTGAAGCACTTCTAGCGAAATTTAATATGGAGCTGGAAATATTAGCTAAATTGCTTTAGTCCATTGCCTGCAGATCCAATTCCCTTATTGCAGTCATGATCATCGGATTTTCCCCTTCCCTCCTATTTGGCGTCACGTATTAATTTTTTACGAGTGAAGCTTGTTGTAACATTCAAGAATCATAGCACCATTTATCTATAACGATATCTGATGTAATTATTTAATTGATAATTTCTTTTTTTAACTAATTTATTTTAATTGTTACCTCTAACAGAGAACTGTAGTTCGAGTATGGATCTCCAGCTAACTATGACTATAATCTTTCCAGCAGCTCACAAGTCACATGCTATCAATCATCCGAATGATTCTTCACATCTCCGATGATTGATCTATGTTTGGAACATAGATGTACTTAAGACGAAGTTGCTAATAACGAAATATAATAATAACAACACTGTAATAAAAAAGAATCCCATAATTAAAAAAAACTATTTATCTCATCAGGTAATAAGAAAGATATAATGAAAAAATATAGAGTTTGTCCGTAACGTTAATTTAGCTATGGATTTGAGCTGGTAATTAAAAAATTATTATTTTTTTTCATGCAAATTATTTGAGCTAACAAAGAAAGGACTTCAAAGATTTCAGTTAAACGTTTTTGGTGATACGAGTTAAAAAGAATTGTCTGAAAATGTGCGTTTCTTGCAATAGTCCCGAAATACCAAAAAAAATATCAAAGCACTGGAAATTGGACCCTTTTAATCGGGTTTTTTTCTTAGTCGAATCAGTGTGTACATTTTTATGAATTTCAGCTTGAAATCAGAAAGAATAAAATGTTTTTACGTTTTTTGTGGACTGGATCGCAAGCCGTGATTTAATTAAATCGAATACACCCTTCCGCATGTGCTGCGTAGAAGAATTATGCGAAAAATGTTATCTAAAAATTATTTCTATCAATGTCCACATACATTATAGTTCAATACACAAAATGTTAGCGACTTTAGCTTTCCAGGGCCTGTTGTAAGAAACAAGCGTAGTACGTCAAATATTTTCAGACCAATTACTACCAAAAGTTAGATTTAAATCCGTGACTAAATTTCCCTTTGATGAGTATACTGTTTTTTACAAAAACTTTCGATATTTTGTGTTCAAAAAATTCAAATATACATTTTCATAACTCTAAATACTTTTCATAATTGTTGACTAGTGGTTAAATTTTTAGACAGCACCTACAAATAATGTTTGGAAATTCCTTATATAGGCGTGATTGGCCATCGCAGAATACGGAGCACAAAACATTCTCCGAGGGTTCACCTGACCAGAGGTCATCTCAGTTTAGTGTTTGGAAACTGAGCGCAGTCACCAGTCAAATCAACTTGTACTTGATTGTATGCACACCGTGAACCAACCCTTAATCATTATTAGCCTGGTACTGTCAGTTATATGATATTATACTACATAATGATGGCGTAGAAATGTTAATATAAAATAAATACAAAAATCGGCGCTAGACAATTGTTTGGGCCGGCAGCTGACACGAGAAATGATGAAATGTAGTGAGAGGCGATAAGCAGCCGTACGGTCTCGTTAGTGGTGGGGGGGGGGGGTTGATGGCTGCTCCTCAGCATCGAGTGGCTATCTCGAGGCCGGCGCTGGTGGATGGTGCTTAGTCGAGGGAAATTATCGTCCCATCAGCGCTCTCTGTCCGCCATAGCCTCCTTTGTCTGCCTTCAGTCTCTATCCTGCCTGCTTCCTTTCCACTTGCCGGCTATAAGTCATTCTTTCACCAGCCACCCTTTGGCTTCGCCTTCTGCTCCTTGTCTGCTAGGGGCTATCCATCACCCATCTTCTTCTCCCGGAAACTTTCTTTTCTTATGGCAAACATAAATTTCATGTTCACTATCTTGACTAATACAAACTCCATTTTATTAAAAAAAAATTAGTTACACATTATCCAATATATATATATATATATATATTCAGTATTGATCAACAAATTGTTGCTTATCAACTGTAATCTTGATTCTCTAAAACGGGTCCCTTACTTTTCTATACTTGTAGATAGTGTTTTTCCTTAAGGAGCTGATTGAACCCCTGTACCAGACCCATCTCCCAGTGAGAAAATATGCATGTAAATTATATAAATATATGTCAAGAAAGTATTCTCTCTTTCAGAACCTCGCATCTCTTTCATGTTCTTTTCAGCATGTACACATCTGAAATTGTTGGGACAAACTATAAGAAAGCTACTATAATCGCTTTCACCAACGACATTGCGACTTACAGCAGCAGCATGAGTGCACAAAGAGCTCTTACACACGCCGAGTCAGTTTGTAACATTATCAGTGACAGACTGGGCATGTTAAACATCAGTGTAAACGCCGGGAAGACCGACTGCGTAATCTTCTCTCTCCAAAACGGGAAAAAATCCTTGCCAAAATTGTATAGCATAGGAGGGCAAGAGAACTCACCAGCTTTCTCAATGTACTATCTGGGTATAAAAATGGATAGGCATCTCCATTTCTCTACTCATTTTAGTAATAGTATAGAAAAAGTACGACAAAGGTCTCACCAGTTATCGCACTTGCTAACTTCACCCAACCTGTCGCTTCGTCTCAAACTGATGATATATAAATGTGTCCTTCGGCCAGCTCTGCTCGACGGTACCCCGCTATTTACCCACTTGAGTGACAATACAGCCAAATGTCTCCAACATTTCCAGAATGGGATCATGCGAAAAGTGGTCCGACATACCTCCCTCGAGAGGTTGAAGAACGCTGACCTGCACCCGTTGCTTGGTGTGCCGTCTGTGAGTGAGTTCATCCGCCGGAGACACATGATTTTTTTTTTATGTATATCTTTATACTTGTTTATTCATTATATAGTTTTTATAAAATAACAAAACCTGTTTATAATGTAGCGATGCTAAGGGAAATACAAAAATAATTTGTAAATTAATTTGCCTGAGGATCTATAATTATATATAATTATCTGTAAATTTAAAGGGGCTATGAAAGGAAAAAAAAAATCTTTCTTTAATTTTAATATTTGAATTTGCTGCGCTGCTTCTACTGGCCTCCGCCAGATGGAGCAGCTATCATATAGAGAAGGCTATATTAAGTAACAAAAGTTGTAAATAGAGTGTGAATAAAGAAGGGATAGTTATAAACTGTAATTGTCGTTCCTTTGTTTACAGATAAGATTGTGTAAATCAATATGAATAGTTGTTATAATATATAGTTTATAAAATTGCTAACTTTGTTTACAAAGAAACTGATTTCAGTTTATTCACCCCACCTTCAATAATTGTCTTACACACATATATATATATATATATATAAATTCAAATTAAAGAGAGATCTTGAATATATTATATATAAGTATCCATATCCAAGATTAAGGACGTAGATAGATAAAAAAAAATACGTTAAGGGATGTCTACGTTGGGGCCGTCCATTATCGGAGAATAGACAGGTAGCACAGAAATAGTTATTTTTCAGTCGCACCCATTTCCATTCCACTCCATTTTGACCCTATCGAGGGAAAAATCAGGGCTATTATGACGCCAAGTTTTGGATTACACAGGACTACCCGCAGTTATTTTTTAGGGAAAGTGAGAATGTTAAATTTATTCTATTCACTAGACGTTTCAATTCGATACCACCTTCCCCCTTTTACTTAGATTCTGATTACAAACCTTCTATTAGGATAAAATTACAATCTGCCCAATGGGGCAATATTGTGATAAATATTCCATTCATACTATATTTACAGCTCTGCATTCACATGGTCACTCATACAATATTAAAATTCACACAGCTCAGAGAGCTCCTAAATCCGCATAGCGAAGGAGGAAACGGCGTCTTAAGATATACCCACTCTCCTCTATCAGTCACGTCAGCGGATACGTACGAGCCATTGGAGGCTGACCAAGAGTGCTAATGCCATAGACGATAATATGATACTTCAGACTTTGCTGGGCGATTGGATAGGTTTCGATGGTGTTTTGTGAGGTTACAAGGGATTAGTTCAAGAGTGAATAATAATATGGTAATGAAGGGTTTTGCTGTTGAGGTAATAAGAGACATTAACTATTGTTCTCAGGACTTTTGATAAATAATTGGACTAGCTTGATGATATAATTTTTTGATGTCCCCCAGAGGTCTCATCCCTTATGTCCAGATTGGCTTTATTATAACTTTGTAAATATGAGTCTATTTTCTATTGAGAGCTATGATGTCCTTCGAAGTAGTTTCTGCCTGTTTAGTTCTTTTATTTTTAGCCTCGTGAGTGGGTTCCAGGTTAGTTTTCTGTCAAAATGAAAGCCTTATAATGTAGATCAATTAGGTGTAACTTATAACTAGGATATTTGATGAAACGTTACCTACCAACCTTAGTTTTATTTGTCTAAAACGGATTCATTATTTTCCTATTCTAATAGTTAGTAATTTTTAATCTCCCTAACCAGTGCCCTAGAACAAAAACCTAGTTTAAATTAGGCTTCGTCCCCCCCCCGCCACCCCTCAATAATGTATACTAAAATATGTTTGGAATTGTATGGTAACAATTATTAAGTTTTTTGTCAAAGTCAAATGAGTTAAACGGAATGCTTCATTTATATGCCCTGTTAAGAGGAAACGTCACGTATACCCCCCAAAGTAGGCAGAGTTTATTAAACAATTCAGAAACGCTTTCATGACAAGCTACACGAACACATTAGTGAAATTATTTCAACATTAGCTTCACCAAACTTACCGCACGTTGTAACACGAGGTCTTAAGTGTAGCTGTTACCGAGATTTATTAAATTAACTGTCTAATTTAACTTGTAGTCCCGAGGTCGTGCCAACAGCCTTCTACTCTCACGTCATCACAAGATGTTGCATCATTTGCGGCGAGTTTAACAGCTCTGACAACTGGTAGGGGGCACTTGAAAACAGGTATTAGTTGGATGCATACTTTTTCCCTTGACATATTTTTTAATTGAATTTTCAAACTACATGAACTTTTCATGCTAGGAGAAGTACAACTATTTATTAAAAAATTGGTTTCGTATGATTGTCAGAATGGATAAAAATAAATTAAGAAAAATTAAACTATGGGGTACACCAAGTAGGGATTATCGAGAGCACGAAGTAGTCATTGGAATAGATCTGAGCATGCTTACCTTTTGGTTAAGAGAGCTACTCAACAATGTCCATCAAATGTTTTTTATTTAAAATTTAAGATAACGATGAGATATGTATTTATTTACAGTATCCTTGTTGGATTATGGGATAGCGGTATTTGGGTGGAAGAAAATTTTTAATCATTCAACAAGACCCTATAAAGTAAATGAAGCTTTTAATATGAAAAACCCAGTATTATCTGAAGACATTTTCTTTCTTCCTATTAAAACTGTGCTATTCTTTGAGAATTATCTGAAATAAATTTCAGTTAACGTCAAATAAGTAAACCTTAATCGAAATTCCGCACTGGAGCCATAATTCCAGAAGATTAGTGGACTGGCTATTTCTGCAGTCAAGAACAAAGCCAGTCACCGGAATATTAATATGAGACGGGAAAGAATGCTATCAACTATGTCCTCCTGCCCTAAATTCCCCTAACCTTCTTTCAAGGATGCGCTTATGGAATTTTTATCATAATTCCACCTTTTATATATATATTTTTTTTAGTAAACATACAAACGCTCAATAAATTAAAATAACAGTGAATATGATCCTACAGCTAAATCATCAAGCAAAGTGGTAATATATATATTGTTGAATAATGTGAGGTTTGACAAGTCTCTTCTAGATGTTAGACGTTATTATTTGTTTATGTAGGATACAATTATGTGGAGCAATATAAAATACTTATACAATATATATTATATATATATATATATATAATATATATATATATATATATATACATATACCCATTTTACTATTTTAAATTTGAATTATTCCTATTTTTAGGAATCCATCGTCTCTCAAATGTCGCCTATCAGTACATATTACAGTTGAAGATACTTGTTAAATACGCTTTTGCAAATAGCATTTTAAAGATATTCTATTAAATGAAGTGTTACGACCCGACGATAGAAATCATGTTTTTACGATGAACGAGTCGATTTAAATGTTAAGTTAGTATTATTGTCGTTATTTGATGGAAATAGAATTTTTTGTGGTCAAGAAGGAGTGTTATAATAAATAAAATATTTTTGATAAAAAAATCAACTTGTTAGGGAGGCTGGCCTGAACTTGACAGCTCTCGATAATGTTCCTTCAGTTTATAACAGTACTATGGACTACAAATACATAAGGGAAATTCATGCTGATTTGTATATATAAATTTTTTTTTATTTATTGTTTTTTTCTGAGCTCTCTAGTTAGAAGATTAGGGATGAGGGAAAAATAAGGAATATTTAGATTGAGCGGATCCTTGTACCTGCTTGAAGGTGGTGTGAGAGAATTAAGGAGTGTGAGAAGCCTCGGTAGAGGTTGGTTGTTGTGGTACAGTGGTGAGAGTCCACTGGTGGCTGGGCCTAGAGTCCCTCTAGGCATGTAGTGCAGTCTTATTTAGCTGGATAGCAGTGATGGGTGCCCGTTAGAGGCTTGTTGTTGGTGGGCCAAGTGCCGTGATGTCCACCATTTGATCTGCTTTACTCGATCTTGAGAGTTGCCATCGTGCCGGTAGCTGTGGTTTCGTATATTTGTATTTAATATAAATATATATATATATAAAATAAAGTATTAAGTGGGTATTGGCATTCATAGTTTGAAACGTCCCAAATATGAACAATGAATAATATATTAAATGTATTCCTAACTGGTCGAGTTTAAGACGATAAATCAGAGAAATTTACAGGGCGAATTGACTCACACCAACATATTTAAACAGGTTGTTGAACATAGCTATTGGTACTGATGTGACGTTAAATGACGATGTACATACAAAATAACACGGTTATCAACAAAATAACAAAAATAATACGGTTAACGGACGTTTTCAAATCATGCCGAGACTGGGAAACACCTGTCATTAATAAAATTCCACTTCATTTAAAACTTCCCCTCGAGTTAATGTGTTGAGAGTGGAAAGTTTCATCTATAACCCCCAGTATGACCCTCAGTCGATAATAGCCCAGTCTCTCACATGAAGGGAAGGAAAGCCGACCGTGGATATCTGGAATAAGTACAGCCGTGGGATATACTAATCTAAAAATAATTTAATGGTACGAGAAGAGACTATAATCCATACAATAGGAACTGGAATATCAAATATTTGATACCTCACTTAATATGCTAAGAAAATTTAATAGTAAGTAATAGATTACAAATTGACTCTTCATTATTTTTCCAAGCGTAGCTTATTTTTAGCACCATTGGAGGTGCAAACTATAGTAATGCAAACTATCACCTTCTGGGATTGAAAAAAAAAAAACATACATTGTAAGAAATAAATTTTCGTGATTACGATTCACTTAAGAGCTATGGGAAAATAATTATTTAGTAATGTTTTGACCACTTATTACTCTTTTAAAGATCTTTAATTATTTCGGTGCATAAATTCAAACTACGATCGAAAATATCATTCTTCTAAGAAAATTACTTGTTGAGTTGGGAACACTATGCCAATGACATTATGCAAACTAATTATATATTTAATGATATTTATGATTTTATGCCTGATGGTTACATTTTTCATGTCTTTCCTATATCAAATTGGACCCTAATGAACAATTTTATTTCTGCATGCTTTAACTGAGGACTCACAAAGAACAGTACACGATAGACAGACCAACATAAAGGTTGCTGAATTTTGAAAATAAAATCAACGAAACACTGAAAATGGATAAAAAAATGTTCTGATATAATGGTAAAAAAACTAATACTTCTGAGTTTAATTAATAAATATTACATTAAATGTATAATGCTGGTTCATATGACTTTTTGAAAATATTAATAACGGACGATGCCTAGGGCTATAACTTAGGCACTCAGGACTATCCAGCCATTTTGATGAAGCTCATTAGTGAGACCCTCCGATCCGAATCCAGTTATTAGGAGAGTTTAATAAGAAAGCAGAAGATGAAGGCAAAATTTGAAACAGAGCCATTAAAGATCGGGTCGGGTTACAAGAGCTAACTGGAAACTCATTTCCTCCAGCCACCTTGGGAAAGTTAGAATTAATTTCTTTTGAGGGAGTGACTGGGCGGAAGTCGGAGGATCTTGTTGCCATTGGGAAGGCAGCCACCTGGACCCACATCAATCAAACCTCACCCAGCGGAAGTTATTAATAGCGGGGCTTCCTCTCCCAATGGCCCCCATCCACAGTGGACCCGCAGAAGGAAAGAAGGGACAGTATTCCGCTAAGTGGACCAAGAGCCCGTGTGGTAGCTCGAACCTAGAACTATTACTGGAGCTCTACAGCATCTGTACCCCTTGATAAATCGCTACCCTTTTTCAATGACACACAGTCTGCCTCATATCAAGGCTTATTCACTTCTAAATTTTTGTAATCGTTTGGTGTTATTGTGCAGTTTATATAGCTATTCTTTGCGCTAGTCAAAGTCTTAATTTAAAAGGGATCGATATAATTAAATATTCAAAGGGAATATATTTAAATAAAACGCAACAATAAAAAAAAAATCATTGTCCGCTTACTCACTTACGTTAGTGTCTGATGTTCAATTTGACAATCACTGGATAGAAAGGATGATTAGGAAGAAAACATGTGGGTAATAAAGGAGGGTTAGACACTTATGATGTCTGGAAACCACTCTAAAACACAAGAATATAACTTGTACAGAAATCACCACACGTGGCTTTGGTTAATGTATGTCATTTAAATCAACTTGATTCTGATAAATAATAATAATAAATACATTTAATTTGATCATATAAATATCATAAAAATATATGTGGCTGTGGTCTAAACAATTATAAATACCTTTAATTCATCATTGAAGCCTGTCCAATAGATTGAAAAGCTTGGTAGTGCTATGCTTGCCTCAAAACCTTCTCGAAACCTGAAGAAATCACTAAAGAAGTCAGCCTAGCATAGTGAAATTTTTTAATACAATCAAGTTTTACAACAGAATCTAAGCACTTTATGCGCTAATAGCCTTTCTATGAAGGGACGAAAAATCCATAAATATTGTCCGCAGGCTGTCTGAGGGTAACGTCGGTCACTCGTTTTATTTTTCAACATTAGAAAACCTTTTACCCGTCAATCTGTCCTGGTCTTCCTGAACCCCCTGGTCAAGCTATTGTCAACTAATAATGATGCTGTTTAATGCAATTGGTTCGTTTACATACGACACTATTAGGAAATAATCACTAATATTTCTTTTTTGAACTAAATTAAATCTTTTATCTAAATGGTATTATGATTTTTCAAATGGTCAATGTGTTATGGTCCTAAAACGAGTTTTAGATTACCATTGAGTAAATAATAAGGCAAAATGTCTTCTTGCAAATTGATGACTATTCACACACAAGTGATTACGGGAGCTCACTCTGGCATTCTCAAGTGTTGCTTATAAAAGCGGTGTCTCATCTATTACTCAGTAATAACACTTGTGTGTATATGTAATTGGATGAGATTGGGAGTGTTAGCTTGTGTTGAAAGCGCTTAAATAATAACAATAAATTGTCTGATTTGCGAACAGAAAAGGAGTTTGAATTTTACTGACTTGTCTAATAAATATTTAATGAAATTTTTAATATATTAGTTCAGTCATTACTGTATTTTATTACTGTTCCGTATTATTTTATAAACAGAGCCAAAGGTGATTTGTTTAAAAACGTTTCATTATTCACTTCGGGTTACAGAATTATAGTAATATATATTGATTGAAATCTTTATTGAAAAAATTACAATTTGCCTTTTCCAGCATTAATAATTGTGCTGAGAGATCATTCATACCTTATATACAATTCCATTCATACCTATATACAGTCCATTCATACCTATATACATACAGATTCAGCCCAGGAGCCCCCCCGCCCCCGAAGCCAATCCCCCAGCAAGCTGGCGGAAAGGCCGGAAGCAGCGAAGCTCCCCCCGCCCCCTCTCCGGCCGTGGCGCCATCCGGCGCAGGCCACAGAGAGGGCAAGAGAGCCACACACGCTCAGGACATGAGTGGGGATGATGGCCAGTGCCAGGACCCCATGACATAGAATGTCTATTTATAATAGGTCGCGAGGCCACCGCCGTTTTAGGCGTCGAGGAGGATTGTAAGGATGAATGTTACTGGATAAGGAGTCGACCAAAGGATTCGGATGTGCGGAAAGGTTTTGGTGAAATTTGGAAAATCTTGAGGGTATAAGGTCGAGGACAGTTGGTACATGGAGATCTCTGTGAAGGGATGAGTTTTTAATATAAAAGGGTGCGTTGACTATGGTTCTGAGGACTTTGGATTGGAATGTTTGGATACGTTTGATGTTCGATGGTTTGGCTGTCCCCCATAACTCTATTCCGTAAGTCCAAATTGGTTTTAATAACTGTTTGTATACGTGGAGTTTGTTTTCTAGTGTGAGGTTAGAGTTTCTGTTCAGTAGTCTGTATAACTGTCCAAACCGTCTGTTCGATTCTTGTCTTTTAAGTCTTGTGTGAGGGTTCCAAGTCAGTCTTTTGTCTAGATGAAAACCTAGATATCTAACTGTATTGGACATGGGAAGCGGAATTGAATTGAAGGTTACGGACGGGCAGGATCCTCGACGGAGAGTAAATGTGGTGTGAACGCATTTGCCTTCATTGACCTTGATGCGCCAGATGTTGCACCACTTCTCTATCTTAGTGAGGTGATTTTGGAGGTTGTAGGATGCCGTTGACGGATTGGGATGTGACGAAAGAATTGCTGTGTCGTCAGCAAAAGTTGCAAGGAAGGTGCTAGGACTTAACGGAATGTCAGCAGTGAAAAGGGTATACAGGATAGGGCCAAGGACGCTGCCTTGAGGAACTCCTGCTTCTATGGGGTAATAATCGGAGTATTCTGAACCACAACGGACCCGAAAGAACCTGTTAGACAGATATGATTGAAGGATTAGATAAAGGGTCTGCGGTAAGGAGATTTTTAGTTTGTAAAGCAAACCTGGGTGCCATACCCGGTCAAAAGCCTGAGCTACGTCCAAGAAAGCACCCGTGCAGTAGTGTTTGCTTTCAAGTGCGGAGGATATATGGTCAACAACGCGAAGGCCTTGTTGAGCAGTGGAGTGTCTGAAGCGAAAGCCAAATTGATGGTTAGGAAGAAGGTTTTTGGATTCAACTATAGGCAAAAGGCGTTTGAGTAGGATTCTTTCAAAAACTTTTGAAAGGATTGGAAGTAGACTGATTGGGCGGTAAGATGAGGGATCATTTGGGGACTTTCCAGGTTTCTGAAAGAGGACGATAATGGAATATTTCCAGAGAAGTGGGTAGTGGGTGGTTCTAAGGATACAATTAAATATATAGGTGAGGAAAATTATTGCTTTGGGTGGGAGTTGTCGAAGGATCTGAGCAGTGAGAAGATCGTATCCAGGAGATTTACGGAGTGGTAGGTTTTTTAAGTGGTATTGGACCTCGGAGGGATTGACTGCCTTTGGAGGAAGTGAAAGAGGAATCGGAGAAATAAGGAAATCTTCGACCTTCGTATCGTGGGATGGATTATGCTGGTTGGGATGAGGTGTGAAAGTATGTGAGAGGTGCTGTGCGAATGCTTCGGATCTCTCTCCATCTGACGCAGCCCAGGACCCATCGCCACGACGAATTGGATGTGATACATAATGGTATTTTAGGATATTTTGGGTAGCTCTCCAGAGAGAGTTGTCCTGAGTGGATAAAGAGGATAGGTAAGAATTAAATGTTTGGGATCGGAAGGTTGCCAACTCTCGCTTTAACAATTTACAGTTTTGATTGTAACAGCGGCGATCGGCAGGGTGTCGGGTTCTTTGCCATAAGGCTTTGGAGCGGCGTTTGATGTGGATAAGGTCGAGTAGGTTTTGAGGTAAAGAAGTTTTGTTCTGGGCATACGGGGAAGGTCGAGGCTTTGAAGCATTCCATGCACATTGTTGGATTAAATTATAGTAATAATAACTATATAATGATAACTATTATACAACAATAATAGAATTTTTAGTAATAATAGAATAACTGAAACCCCATTAAACTGTAATAAAAAGTAAGCCAATCAAATGTTATTTTGATAAAATGTTAGGTAATGGGTATATTGAGCATGAAAAATTTGTTCATAATTGGTTATTTGATTGAAAAATAGTTTTTTAAGCTGATAATTATTAAAAAAAAAAAAAATTGTTTGAAAGTTGCTCCTCAAGATATATTAAAACGTAAAAAAACTGACTGACTTCTGGCTCCAATTGTGTGATTCCTCACTTACTCCTATTAACATTGATTCGACTACTCATATAATTTAAATATTGTGAATATGGAAAATAATAATAATAATAATACGGAAAAATGTTTCCTGTAGGATGGTTTCCTAGCATAACCCTTATGCTAAATGTTATATACTTTTCAGTTATAAAAAGGTGAAATTACAAAGATTTGAAAAAAAGACAAATTTTTAATTTGTCCAAAACCTTTTTACTTTTAATACATCAGTCTGTTGAATGCTGCAAATGGTTATAAATGATTCTTAATTTAACTTAACTTCAAAAGAAGTTCGTAAATAGTTATAAAACCATTTTTAGGATTAAAAATTTGAGTTGGTTTTTTTCAAATCAAGTGATTGTAACTAATTGTTCAATACAATCTTGGCCGTCTCTTCTGTCAGTCTTCAGTTTGTTGTTGTTTGATGAGGGTTCAAAGTTCTATATGACTCAGAATATTGAGATTAATGTAATAAGCTTGTAAGTTCAAGTAAACTGTAGAGGTTTTTTATTTACGCAACCTCAATGAGTAATTTCCTTTCAGGATTCAAGTGCATGATAGAAAACAAATCTTATAGGGCCGATGTCGCCAAGTAGTTTTAAATACAATGTTTTGAAAAGTTTGATGAAGGGTTACAAAAATATTGATAAAAAGGACTCAATCCTAACAACACTTCCTTTTAAAATCTGGATGTTCAATTTAAAAACCCAACACAAATTGGAAGTGTTATCTGATTGACGAACGAGCCACAGGATCAAGATAGAAGCACCTCATCAATGACTATGATTGATGACCAGTTAGCGACGGCTGTGAACAATCATCCCATGTTTTTTTTAGGTCAATAAATCAGGTTTTTATTGTTATATTGCTAAGTTATCGTGGCTTTCAAAACGGTAAAAAACATGATATAACATATGTCAGAGACTTTTCATATTATATTAGAGTGGGTTTTCAATAAAAAAAACTGTTTAATTATTTAAATATTAATATTGGGGATAAACATCTCTAGCGGAGAGGGATAATATTGATCAATACTAAAGAAAATATAGACAAGTCATAGAGAAAGAATAAATATTTTGATATTATTTAAATATAAGACCCAGTTTTGCACAATATTTATTATTACAACAATATCTCTAAACGGTAATCGTAAGGGTTTACTTATTCTGCCACTACAATATACCCAAAAGGTTTTATTTCAGGTTATTTTTTGGGATGATTTCGTTATGCCTGACCCGTCCTGGCCACTTTGTGTCTGAATGTCCTTCTTTAGGAATTGCCTCTCTTCTGGAGATTGTCCTCCCATTGCCAACAGGAGAGAGGACAAATCCCCAAAGAGCCTACTCTAGTAGGCAATACAGGCCCTCCTCATCTTGCAATTTTCCCTCAATTATTAGTGAATAAATTTGTAACTAGATATTTTCCGGTGATTCTCTAAGCCACACATTTTTACTAAGCCACCTGAATTGGGAATCATACAACTAATTTTCCATTTTAGGGTAGCTATAGGTTGTTTCCGGTAACTTAAAATCAAAACAATAAAATATTACACTGTAAAAACATATTCTGCACATAAGTGAAAATTGAATTTTTGTCATATAAAAGATTTTTTTCTCACCTCTGTGAAAAAATGAACTTTAGTCAAGAACATAAGCTCCTAATAATAATTAATTTATCACATAATAGAGTGTCCTTCAAAAATATTGTCAAGTAACTTCTAAATGTTGGGGGTATAAAACACCAGTTCTCAATCTACATCATATTAAATATTGCAGGCAGTTTCTTGCCGATAATGGGATGACACAACTAATGGACAGTAGTGTGCTGGGAAAAAATAAAAAACGCCGGAATTTGAAAACTGGAATTTAAATTTAAGGAGATTATACATGTGTGATAAGGTTTTGATGGATAAAGTTTGGTAAAGAAAGTTTCCGAAATGCGGTGCTATCTGGGAGACAGTAGGAGGCCATTTCCTTCAGTATCTATCTGAAGTTCCAGTAAACAAATTTGAGACAAACGTTCGTAAGGTTGTTTGGCTATTTAGAGTTTTTTAGAGACACCATAACTTAGAGAGCAACGCATTTGTGGAATATTTCCGGTTTCAATCAATTTCATTAAGATAAAATTACAATCTGCCTTTTATTAGGCAATGAGTGATATTAACATTAATATTAACAGAGGAAGCAAGGGGTTTGAGGGTTTGTCGTGGAGATGTCCAATTATATAACCGATTATTATAATATATAAATATAAGTTCGATTATAGAATATATATGTGTTCACTCCTGTGCCAGGTCATTACAGATTGTCTTATATAGTACAATGAAAGGATCCTCCCCCCCCCCTCATCTAAACCTTAGAAGAGTATGAGTGTGAACGGTATAAGGCATATAAGGAGGTATTTAAGATTATTTTCAGGAAAAAGTGCAGATATGAATCAACCAAGGATTTGATTCTCCAGGATCAATATTTAAAAGCTGGAAAATACGTGCAGTTAAAAAGTGAAAATTGTAGTTTAGTTAGTTAGTTTTCTAACGTTCGAATGGACAAAATATCCATATGAAAAACTTAGTAATAAAAGGGTAACGCACGTATGCCTGGGAGAGATAGAGGGAGCTTAGCCTACCTCGGCTGAGGTCGTTGTTATATTAAATAAAACTTTTTTTTTTTTTTATATAAAGTTCGTTGAACTGAAAACTTGCCTCGAGTCTATGTCGTGGGTTGAATTACTTTTAGTATGAATAATTTCTGAAGTGCACATATACTATAATTAATTCAGAATAAATTATTAATTTCATTCATGCAGTTAACCTAATATTTAACTATGTCATATCTTTTAATTCGTCACTGGTTTGTAAATAGGGTGCCTATAAAAAGCGGTGCTGACTTTTGGTCAAACTGGCCAACATTGTTATAGTTTCACATTTTTATAATTCAGTGAGACCTTCCTTTTCCTCAAATTATGTTCCATAGTTTATCCAGTGCCTTATGCATTCATATTCAGTAAGCTGGACTATTAAACAGCGTGGATTTGGACTTTACTAGATTATGGTTGTGTTCTCAGCTATAATAAACAATTAAATTATTACTTTTTTCTTGGAATGGACACCTGGAACTGTGTTCGAATCCTGGCCTAGCTATTAGGTATTACAGATCAACACATATCAATTGCAAAAAATTTCAATGATGAAAACTAAACACAGGTACTGATTGTATGACCTGCAAATTAAGTATATTTGCGTTTGTTACTTCCCAAAATAGCAGTAGTAAATATGTTTAGTTTGAAAGCGCGAGGCCGGTAGTTGGCTGGACACGGTGACACGACACTACAGGCAGATCTACGGTTGCTAAAGGACTGTGTCGGCCGTATATAACCCGAGCAGGACGCGACAGTGATGAGGGCCCCATCATCTACTGTGCTAACACAACCAGCTGATGATGATGGCAGTGATATATACCTACCAGGTTTTGACGATGTGTGACCTGGCTGCGAGCAGAGATAGCACAGCCGCTTCTGAACCATTAGCCAGTTAACCTCCGTAGACACAAACAATCTTTTCAGTTCTGGCTGTGAAATCAGAAACAGTGTCCTTGCGACTTAACTCCATTACTTTTCATCTTGATGATCGCTTAATTGAATATAATAAAGTATTCGTTAGTTCAGAATATGTACCGTTAT
The DNA here is from genome assembly GCA_930367205.1 of Acanthosoma haemorrhoidale. NCBI lineage: Eukaryota > Metazoa > Arthropoda > Insecta > Hemiptera > Acanthosomatidae > Acanthosoma > Acanthosoma haemorrhoidale. Next base: position 26,386,455 of record OV884012.1, read on the forward strand.
AAAATAAAACTAACTTTCATTATTATATAATTAAATAATCAGAGCAAATCAACCAAGCATAAGTTTTTTTTATAACTAATAATAACTGTAATATACAATCTATAATGAGCTAATATTATTTGGTTAGTGCATGCAGTGTGTCGAAGGATATAAGAAAACAACAAATGTTCTATATCTCCACAATAAAATTTATTTGCAAAAAATGTTTTCAACAGCTCTAACCTGTCATTATTAGTTGCTAAAATGAAAACATCATGAGTGAAAAATTAATAATAATAATAATAATAGCACAGCCAACTGTGCAGACGGAGACAAACAAAGTCAAAAAATCCTATTTAAAAATAAAGTGCTGAACTGCACTAAGTCAGAAATGGGCTATCCATTTTATCTATCATACAATTAAAAAAACACAATGGTACATTAATCCCATGGCTAACCACCCAACAGATAGTATGCAAATCTTATAAAATTTTAGTTCTTTTTATGAAGTAATATTGATGAACTTCATGTTTCATCTCCACTTGAATTGACGAATTTATTTAGGAGGTATGAAGGGCATGGGTCTCTCTAAAATACGTGCATTCACTGTTTTTTCTTTTCTATTGATAGTGCCAGGTAATAGGGAATATAATTATTACTTAAATGAAGAACTCTCCTAAAAATTACAACGCTACAAATATGTTAAAGAGCTTACAACATTAACCTACCCATAGCATTAACAGTTAACATAGCATTTCTTGCTAACTGCAACAACCCTAATGCTAATAATGAGGGTAGAATCACATCATGGAAAAGAAACGATCGCTAATTTTTCAGCAATTCGAACAACGCATTTTTTAGTTTTCATTTCCTTTTTTTTAAAAAAGTTTGACTGCAAAACATTATATTGGATAATAAAAAATCAGTTAGAATATGAAGCATGTTTGGTTACAGGGTTTATAACCTCTAATGAAAAAATCATCATATACCACAAACTGCTTTAATAAGCATTCAATGGCCAATGTCATATAAATGTCATAATGCCATAATGGCTTGGTCTATGTCATATAAATGTCCTAATGCCATAATGGCTTGGCCAAAATGTTTGTTGTTATAATGAAAGGCTGGTTTTGGGCTATTCATATTAATAAATATATGCCTATACTTTCTTAGATATTCTTTTTAGATAATAATCATTAATAATAGTGTGTTCAATATCACAAATAAAAATTAAATACATATCTGGCTGGCTGGGATTGGATGAGAGGATGAATGAATAGCTACTTGAATTAAAAAGTGGTGAGCAATTAAGAAAACCAAAATTATGCTTGAGAGGTAATACCAAGTGCTGATTATACTAACCCCTACCAAATACGAGGATAACCATTAGTCGCGGTATGACGCCATTTATTTTGATATCTGGAATATATAAGTATAAATAACGCCATGAAACCTGTAATATAATTCAAGGATAATTTAAATTAATGGACTAGACGGTGGTCCCTTATGTTGGATTTCTTTATACTGTTTTTTCTTGGTTCGATGATTGTAAGGTTGCGAGAACCCGAGGGAATAGATGCATCCCGAGCGGAGATTGGGAAAATCCTGGGATCCTATCTTACTTATAAATGGTTGTGTTACTTGAATTTTTTTTTTCAAGTGGATAATAAATTTGGATGAAGTTCACTGCGAACAAGAAATAGTGCAGTCTAGTAGTATATCCAGTATTATAACATAGTATATGCAGCAGTTCCGGAAATTTATCGTTCCATAACTGAATGGGATAGGATCCTCCTTTAAGAACTGAATAACTCATTCAGTCGAATTGTCTCTTCCGCAAACAGGTTGATACACCGTATATAAGCGACGGGGTACATATATAATAAACTTTTTACTTGCATACTTGAAGTGAGGCAGAGGACAATACATCTTTAGGATATGAGGGAGATATAAGGATAACACTAAATAAAACCAAGAGAGGCATTTATTCTTATAACTTCACTGTGTTATTACTAAATTTTCAGAACGGTTTAATTTTACTTTTATTTGTTTCTCCTAGAATTGAAATATTGAGTTTTTGTCCAGACATTTGTTTCATGCAATAATGTAAAGGTGTAAAAAAGACATAATATTTTTCCTCTATTTTTAAAAGACGTTCCAAAGAAATCTTACTATATGAAAGTTGATGTAAAAAGTATTAGTATTATTTAAAATGATAGTATTACTGACCATATGTATATGTATATACACATATCATCTTTTAACATGTTTGTAGCTTATAGTAATATTTTTATGCTAATCTATTTAATGTATTACAATCATATATTGTGTAAATCATGTTTATAAAAACTAGTCTCCCTGCGAGAAAATTTAGATATTCAAAAAATAAAAATTAACGACTTTTTTTTAGCTTATTGGTTTTTTTTATAGGAGATATTTGTTAAGACACACGAGCATTAAGTCAAAATGTACCAAATTCTCTTGGAGTCAAATTTCACAGTTTCATATCTTTTACTTATATCTTATAACGTGAAAATTGATCAATTCTAAAATCTAATGACCTTCAATAGGCCAGTTTTCATTTTGACGATTTCCTTAGGACAGTGAGTAGTTTAGTGCACAGTATTTTTACTACCCTGTTCTTGACTTAATTATTTGTGATCTTAAGCATCCTCACAAGCCACACATTAAGCATTAGTGCATTATTCATTATGTAAATAGATATCTTCGACAAAACCCCAAAAGTAAGGCTTGTTGATCCACATATGTTGGGTAAATAGTTTTGTCAATATGGTCGTGCAGACGTACAAAGCCCGACCGATTTTATCGGTCCTACTTACACATTCGGTTCTTTTGCTTTCTTCTTCAGCCGAATTAGCTTCCTAAGCCACTCCTGGACTTCAGAGATAACATTATATTCTAATGAATTTCATCGTATAAATAAATATCACGTTGACTATAAAATGTATCCTAGCAACTTTTTATGCCTGCATTAAGTCCTTATGAGACGAAAAGAAAGTGATTAAAATAAGTACAAATGTTGTTATTAACCAGAAAACTCAGCTAATGCAGTTTCACATATATATTTACTTCTGTTACTTGTTTGTGTTCTTGTTAATTGTTGGGGCTGATCATTGTCGTGGCCATGAAATATGGTGGAGCCTCGAGGGGCATTGATATTTTGGGTAGTAAGTTCAGAATTAGGCCTATAGATAATGACCTACTAAAATTTATGTACAGGATAATTAATGGTTATAACAAGTTGCCCATTCTAGGAGAAGTTCCGGATTAATTAATATTTTTTTATGTAAACCTTTTAGTTCATTACTAAATACCAGTGTCTTCGATTACTAGGCCACTATTGAAGGTCTATCGAAGTATGGAACTAGTTCACGTGACAATTAGTAGGTAGCAGCTACCTCAGCAGCACCTCCTCGACTCTTTCTAGACTCGTCTCTTAATTGAATGTACATCGCTAGTGACAAAGCGTTAGTTGCCGGAATATAGAGGCCCAAGAAGGTGCTACTACAGGAGCGAAGAAGCCATAACATCCTCACCACTGAACCTCTCAACGAAGCGTTGAGTGAGGAGTCGATGGAGAATGGAAAGACAACCACTCCTGCAAGTCTAGTATCCGGTTACGATCGGGCATTGGCTCAGACCTTCATTAATTTTTTCATTATTGAACTTTTTGTTTTAATTATTAAAAATATACCTTACATTCTCAAACTCATCCCTTTCAAGTTCATCAAATTCCATAGTAACCATAGCACTCATCCCAATAACCCTCCTTGGAGACTAAAACGGCAGTGGCCCGTGACCTGCTGTAAATGCGTAAATCCAGCTTCCAACTGTAAATTGTAAGATTTATAAATTTTGCCTCCTTAATTGTTTAATGTTAAAAATCGTATTCTCGACAAAAGACTGACATGGAACCCACACACGAGGCTAAAAGACAAGATCTAAACAGACGCTTTAGACTACTGTGCAGACTACTTCGAAGGACATCCCATCTCTCAATAGAAAATAAACTACTTATTTACAAAGTTATACTTAAGCCAATCTGGACACACGGAATAGAGCTGTGGGGGACAGCAAAAAAGTCAAACATCAAGCGTATCTATATAACAAACAATTTTTATTAAGATAAAATTACAATCTGCCTTTTATTAGGCAATGAGTAATTGAGATAAATGTCATCATTCATACTATATTTACAATTCATCATTAAGCGTATCTAATCCTTTCAATCTAAAGTCCTGAGAACAATAGTAAATGCCCCTTATTACGTCAGCAACAAAACCCATCATATCGATCTTAATATACCCTACATTCTTGAACTCATCCCTTCTAAGTTTATATAATTCCACAGTAGCCAACCATTCTAATTCCCTAGCACAGTCATTGCACTGCACCACTCATCCCTATAATCTACGAGGAGGTTAAAACGGAAGTGGCCTCGTGACCTGCTATAATTAAGTGTTAGTGGTAGTCCTGGGAATGGCCAGTTTCTCTAATCATGTCCTGAGCGTCTGTGGCTCTCGCGCTCTTTGTCAGCCTCCGCTGACTCTTATCCAGTGACGCGGCTGACGTAGGAGCATGGGGGGCTTCCTAAGACTCCGCTTTCTCCTTCGCACGCGATGGAGGTGACAACCATGTGGACTTGGGGGGCCTCTGGGCTGTTTGTAAATATTGTATGAGTGATCGAGTGAATGACGAATTGTAAATATGGTATGAATGATAACATTTATCTCAATTACTTATTGCCTAATAAGGCAGATTGTAATTTTATCTTAATAAATTGTTGAAATAGAAAAAATTATACAGTTAATAACAATGGTAACATTATTTTTACTATTGACCTTTGTTGTTATTGAAAGCTTCCCTTAATATCCTTAAAATATCCCACATTGTTGTATAAATGTACTTACTCATTTGATATATTATTACTTGGTCGATTTTGGAATATTAAGGCAATTTTGTGTGTATGCCCTAGTTAATAGACGACAATAAAACAATTAAGCATTGTGTAACTTAATCATATAACTGTGGTAATCATTGCGTGGAAAGGATGTTTTAGAAAAGGAGGTAAGTGAGTACAAAGGAGAATTCAAAACTTCTGATATAAAAAAACTACACCCTAATAGTGGAAAAACAATTTAACTTTAACTGAGGGAAACTACTTCTTACTTTGCTGGTGGTCTTATTAGCTGTAAAAATATACTCCCAACTCTGAGCGACGAGGGAAGAGAGGTGGCTAAAAGGAATATATATATATGTATAAGTTACGACTAGCGGCTACGGCAATGTTAAGCCTAATACCACGTAGCCTAAGGTAAACTAGCCCGTAACGTGTGTACAGAGGATCAGGAGGAAAATAAAGCCAGTTATAAAACAAACCATCACATTATATCATCTACCTCCTTATTCATTCCTTTTTCATCGTCTACAGCTGGGAGACGATAACTTATATATATATATATATAAGTTAAGTCCAGGCGCCGCTAGTGCCCAGCCTTAATCCCCAAACATATGTTATCTGTATATGTTTACAGGTAATACCTATAGATAGAGGTATCTTGGTCTAAATAAAGGAGTCTTGTTATAACGTTCTACGTGTTCTTATTACCAACCTTTCTTAGCTTGTAATTCAATAAACATTAACTGGTGCCGAAACCCGGGAACCGTGGAGAAAGAGAGTTATCGAGTGCGAGCGTAATTTTTTTTTGTTTTTTTTTCTTCTATACGCGAAAGAGAGAAGATGACTGAAGGAGGAATTTTGAGACAGCCCGTCTTGAATCTCGTAGAGGGAGCAGATATTAGAAGAGTGGGAACTATGCCAGAAGTTCATGCCACGGCGCTCGCGCTGATGAGGGTAAAAGCGATGAATACCCAGGATCTGAGGAAGGCTGTTGCGGAGCTGGAGAGATTCACTGGGGAACTGGGTGAGCTGAACCATTTCCTAAAAGGAGGAGACCGTCTCACAGCTTTAATTGGAGCTAAAGCAGAAGAAAATTTAATAGATCCCAGAGACGCGGAATCGTTGAAGGCGGCCCTGATATGTCGGGTCAAGAGAAGTATACTGAATCAAATTCAGGCAGATGAAGAAACCCCGTGGGAATTAATTAAGATGAGATTGAAGAAGGCGTACGGAGGAGGACGATGGACTCCCGAGGAGGACATATTCCAAATGTTTAGGGAGACAAAGTCCCCAAGACAAAGTAACGGGCAATATGCTGCGGGGTTAGTAGTCCGTTTCAATAAGATAACGGAGAAGATGAGAGAGTCGATTAGCGTAGAAGAGGTGGAGGGTAGAATGGGATTCTTATCCACAATTCTAAAAGTGCAACTGGCCAAGGAGACAGGAAGAAAGGAAGGATTCTCTGATGAGCGCTCGTTCTCGGAGTGTGCACAATCAATGATCGACACTAGTGCCAAGGAGGAAGAAGTGAGGGTGCAAGACGTCGACAATGAGTGGAGCCGAGTTGCATACAAAAGAACCCGGACCCTGAAACCAACCTGGAGGAGACCAGAAACGTCCGTTATTGGCAGAGACAAGGGAACGACAGGAGAAAGAAGATTTAGAGGAACGAGACCGAGGTATGCCCCACCCAGGGAAGAAAGAAAATGCCACGGATGTAGGAAGGCAGGACATTTAGTGGCACAGTGTCCTCGAACAAAATGTTTTGAGTGTGGCGAGGAAGGACACATCGCGAGGCATTGCCCGTATATCTTCCGGAGGAGAGAATACCAACGACCAGAACCAAAGGAGGTAAACACTCAAGAAGTAAGAGAGAGACGGAGCATGACACATGGGGAGAGTGGATCATCAGAAGATGAGTCATCAGGGACTTCGGGAACTGAAGGAGAAGAAGCGAGGCGCAGCAGAAACAGGAGACAGACAGGGCAGAAGGTCGAGTCACGTAGATGGGAGCAACGTGATGAAGCCTGAGGAGCGTGTCGGCAGAGAGGCGACCGCATCCTGAGATGTAATGCAATTCGGGAGAGGATGTGTGCGTTGCCAATAATTAGGGTCAAAGGAGGAGAGATGTGTCTGGTGGACACGGGAAGCACCAACACCATCATGTCCCGCGGAGCGCTGGAGAGGCTGTATGGTGGAGAGAGGGCACTCCAGATTCAGGTATGTAATTGTAGTTTAATCACCCTGGGAGGCCCTTGCGAGGTAGTGGGAGAGTTAGTCATAGGGCTAAATAGGTGGGCAAAGAAAGGGGGAGATCTAAAGATACATATCGTAGGAAACATGCCGCGGGAGTACCAGGTGATAGTTGGGTGCGACATGTTGGGGAAGGTAGGTGCGCGTGTGGAGAATATCGGGGAAAAATGGAACATTAAGTTGGGCAAAGTGGAATATAAATGTCAAGGGACTATATGGGACGGAAGAGCGCGGATAGGGGCGGTTAATAAAATAGAGGGCTGGAGGGAAGGCCTACAGAGGGAGTTTGAGGATATTTTTTACGTAGAGGGAGACACGCTAGGAGCGACTGGGAAGACGGTCCACGAGATCCAGTTAAAGAAAGAACGCGTCACATACGTGAAAGAGAGACGATATCCGCAGGCACTACGTAGGCATATTAGAGAGGAGCTAGAGAGTCTCAAACGGCAAGGGATTATAATTGATAGCACTTCGCCATATAACAGTCCTCTATGGGCTGTGAGGAAGAAAAATAGACCTGGGGACGAGACGGAGAAATACAGGGTAGTTATCGATTATCGGAAGTTAAACGAGAACACGACGGATGAGAAGTATCCTATTCCCCGATTTGAGGACATATTAGACAGATTGAACGGGGCGACAATATTTAGTACCCTAGATCTAAAGGCAGGCTATCACCAGATCAAGATGAGTGCGAACGACCAAGACAAAACGGCCTTTACATTTGAGAGGGGGCATTATCAATTTACCAGGATGCCATTTGGACTGAAAAACGCCCCGATTACCTTTCAACGCCTAATGGATGAATTTTTGAGGGGAATAGACGAAGCGGTATGCCAGGTCTACATGGACGATCTGTTAGTTTTCAGCAGAACGGAGGCAGAGCACGTTGAGCACCTAAGAAGTGTATTTCAAAGAGTCCGCGAATTCGGATTAAAATTGTCCATGGAGAAGTCTCTGTTGGGGAAGAAAAAAATCAATTTTTTGGGCCACACTATCTCACAGGAGGGGGTTAAGCCAGACTCTACGAAGGTCGAGGCCATTAGAAGGATGGTGGTGCCCACAGATGTAAAGGGGATCCGTCGACTTCTGGGGACGCTTAATTATTACAGAAGATTTGTGCCCGACATGGCGGCATACCTGGTGCCTATTAATAATTTACTGCGAAAGGGAGCGAGGGTGGTAATTACCCCAATCATGGAGCAGAACATCCGGAAATGTATGTCTAGCTTACAAGAGGAACCGATATTAGCATTTCCCGATTTCCAACATCCCTTCACAATCACCACTGATGCCAGCGAATACGCACTGGGGGCAGTGTTGTCGCAGGAGAGAGACGGTGGGGAGCGCCCGGTGGCGTACGCTAGTCGACGGCTCACAGAAACGGAAGCGCGGTATAGTGCTCTAGAGAGAGAGCTCCTAGGTATCGTCTGGGCTATAGACCATTTCCGCCCATATGTCTTCGGCAGAAAATTCCGTGTTCACACCGACCACAGACCCCTACAATGGGTAGGAAAGTTAAAGGAGTCCTCGGCGCGGGTCACGAGGTGGAAAGAGTTTTTGTCCCAGTACAATATGGAGATCATATATAAACCCGGGAAAGAGAACGTAGTGGCAGACTGGCTGTCCAGAGCCATTACTGTGAACGCATTGGAAGAAGGGGAACCATCCGGGGAAATCCAACAGTTTCTCCGGGAATGGACACCCGGGGAGGATAGAAGCCTCGGTACGCGAGGAGATAGCGAAGGTGAGGAAACCCTTGAAGAGGAAGGTTCCGCCGCCGAAAGACCTGTTGAAATGGAAGTAACAGAAGGGATCGTGAACGACAAAAGACGGCAGATCATTTGGAAATCCAAGACCTCAGGGCGGCTGCAGATCGCATACGAAAGTTATGGGAGAAGTAAAATCGCGACGATTTGGTCGCCACCAGGGGTTAGGAACGACCAAATTTGCCGTGCATTGAAAGATGCCTCGGAACCCGGAAAGACCCATCATGTATTTGTAGGGAATGCCACTATTTGGGAGAAAATTCGTAGACTCTGGCGAACGGAACAACTTGGAGTGGATAGGATATTTATTCGGTGCACGTCGATGGTGGAGACACTCAAAGACAGAGAACAGCAGCTGGAAGTGACGCTGGCCTATCACCAAGGAAAAACGAACCACCGTGGAGTTCAGGAAACGTTGCAAGCGTTGCGGCGGAGGTACTTTTGGTGGGGAATGAAAAAGAGCATACAAGAAATGATAGGGGCATGTGCAGTTTGTCTCACTACGAAGTATGACAGACATCCGCCACGGGGGCGACAAGAAGAATCGCCCACCGCCGAGACACCGTTGAGTGACTTACAAGTGGATACCTTCACTTGGAGGGGGTATAAGTGGGTTACCACAATCGACAGCTTTAGCAAAGTGGCCATGGCGCACCCGGTGCAAGATCGGTCATCAGACGCGGTAATGCTGGCATTAAATACCTGGTTCCAGTTTTACGGAGTACCAGACCGGATCGCGTCGGATGGGGGCAGAGAATTTGACAATGCCAACATCCGAAAAGAAATGAAGACTCTCGATGTCTCTTGGCATCTTAATACCCCAGGGCACCCTAAGAGTAGAGGAGGGATAGAAAGATTGCACAGCACCCTGAGTGACCACCTGCGGGTATATCACGCGGAAAAGGGTCTGCCGGCGAATGAGGCAATGCCGAAGGCGGTGGCCGCTTACAATCATTCGATCCACACCGCGACGGGGTTCTCCCCGTTCGAGATCCTCTTTGGGCTGCGCGAAAGACGGAGAAATGGGGCAGAGACGGTAGCAGACAAGGGAATGGCGGAGAAAATGGCGAGTAATACTGTCGCTTTGAGGAAAATATGCGACAAAGTCAGAGAAAGGATAACGAGGGACAAAGCGAGACGAGTGGAACGGGAAAACCTCAAAGTCCGGGATCGAATGGGGGAACTTAAAATCGGGACTATCGTCTATAAAAAACTAGGGTCAAATAGGAGCAAAGAGCTGGTGCGATATGAGGGCCCATTTAAAGTGGTCGTGATTAGGGAACACAACGTCGTGACAATTGAGAGTATACGACCCCCTAAGAAGCGGCGAAATGTCCACATAGAACAGTTAAAGCTTCCACCAGGGGGGGAGGTTGTAGATCAGGAATGAGCTGGAGTGTCCTCGCAGCATACACGCAAGGAACATTGTAAATAGTTATAGTTATGTGATTTTTCCCACAGAAGTATTGTTTTTTTTTAAAAGTCAAAGTTTTCTTTTATGTTTTTTGTTTACAAGTGACAGTTGGTTTTTACGTTTTATAGGATTAGAGCTTAATGTGAGGGATTACAGGCTGTGTACGGGCGGGGCTGGCCTTTGCTCCTTTGTAACATTAGCGGAGCATTATTTGAATGGACTAAGACGTCCGAGTGTTGGACTTCAAAGTTTGCGAATGGGTGTTCGTAAACTGGTGGGGGGGAGTTAAGTCCAGGCGCCGCTAGTGCCCAGCCTTAATCCCCAAACATATGTTATCTGTATATGTTTACAGGTAATACCTATAGATAGAGGTATCTTGGTCTAAATAAAGGAGTCTTGTTATAACGTTCTACGTGTTCTTATTACCAACCTTTCTTAGCTTGTAATTCAATAAACATTAACTTATATATGATTACACATTACCTAAACATTAAGTTAACTATACTATCAATCGCATATTATTAATTCAAAAGCCTTTGTCTTTCGATCAATCAGTAATTTTATTTCTAAATGACTAGTCAGCCACTACTGGCTTCCAGTGATACGGCTGACGGAGGGGGACGCCCCAAGACTCCGCTTCCTCCTTCGCACGCGAGGAAGGTGACCCATGTGGACTTGGGGGGCCCCTGGGCTGTTCGTAAATATTTTATGAATGAGCGAGTGAATGATGAATTGTAAATATGGTATGAATGAGAACATTTATCTCAATTACCTATTGCCTAATATGGCAGATTGTAGTTTTATTTTAATAAAAATTGTTTAAATATAAAAAAAAAAATTACTAGATTTAGATATGGGCGTTGCAAACGGAAATAATATGTGACGAGAAATTTAAATTTACTTGAGATCCTACCAAAGCAAAAGTTGATTATAATTAAATATTTGGTTTTCCTTATAAATCGACTTTCAGACAAAACAGGGAGTTTAACTAAAAGTTCAGGGGAGGGTCTTACGAGCACCATTTATATCGCATCAGTCACTGAGAATTGAAGATCTGGAAATCCCCTTCTGTCGTTAGGGGTGGAATTGAACCACCGGGAGTTGATAAGTAGAGAAAGCTTCTTGCTGGGGATTTAATGAGTAGAGTAGTGGAAAATAAAACAGAAAAAAAAAAACAGATTAAGTTGGATTAGTAAAATATATAAATAAAGATGGAATCCAGGGCGGAGAAGGACATTTGTACTAATGACGTATATGAAGGGAGGCTTGCGGGCAGATAAAGGCCATTAGCTGCTACGGTCTACCCTCATTTATCAAGCCACAGGCCCGCCAAAAATGCGCCTCTACCCAATCCCCCCCCCGCTGATAATATTGGATTTGTGTACGACCATATCGATTCTTCGCGCCTTTTGTGGCTACTTCAGTCAAGGGGCCGCTGCATATCCCAGCTCTTTTTGTCGGCGCGAATCAACTAAGGCTTCCTGCCATTACAGTCTCTTTTGTGGCCGAGGGATGGCAATCACCGACGGATAAATTGCTTGTTAAATTGAGCTCCATTTCGACTCCGCTTATTTAGTGAAGGACGGCAAGGAAACTAAAAAAAAAAAACCCTCCCTTCTCCACAATATCAACCCCATTATTTACTAGTCGATTCATTGTTCCAGTTACTTTGCCTTACATTTTATCACATTGGAAATATATTCACCAAATTAGAAGCGAATGGCTTTAATTAAAAAAAAAAAAAAGGATTTTTTTAACAGGGAGTTCTCTTTCTGAATGAATGTACTCACTTCAACGGTCTCACGCCTGAAGGACTCTTATAAAAACTCACAATAATGACATAGCTAACAGTAAACACTGGAGAGGTGACCGGGTGAAACAGACTAAGACACTCATACCGTAGGCGAGAGGTGGAGTTTAAATACGGCTGCTTGATTTTACCTGAAGTATAGTGGGGTAGGGTTGAATATCACTTCGGTCAAAGCATGTAGCTCGTGGTCAAAATATCTGATACATGTAGTAGAGCAAAGGTCTTCTGGGTCCCACCAGGTCTATGTACATAATACCGGAACAAATGCTCGGTCGCAGATAGTCGTAGGGGTTAACACAAGTGGTATTGGAGTTGCTAGGGGGGGGGTCTGATTGGTACCTTTACTTAGTCCCCTTTCTTGCTTTAAGCCAAGTTCACACCCTTCAAATTTTTGAGCTATAGAGTCTTTACCTGTGACTCTATGATAGTTGTTGCAGAAATGATCAGAGTTTTATGCACTTCTCATGTGTTAGTTAAGCGATTTAAGTTCCTTGTGGCATCAAATAGTTTTCACAATGTTTAGGTTCAATTAGTCATGAAAAAAAAATATGTGTATGGATATAAAAACCGATACTAACTTGTTAAATCGGAAGAGAAAAGGTTAAAATAAGTGTTCAAAACTCCATTGGGTTTTGTTTGTCAAACTTAAGGTTTTATATTACACCAATGTTTGTTTCTCTAAGCACTGGAGTTCCCCATAAGGTGTATTGATCAGTGTAGTTATTGAGGCTGTCAGATGTGAGCTTCTCAATTAAAGAAAAGGTTACTCTGAGAAATGAACACAGCCATTTAAAACAAAATTATTCCATCTCTTCTAATTTAATACCTCATTGGATAAAATATAAATAATTAACTGGTTATCTTTATGAGATTATTTCACGACTTCTTCTACAAAGCTCTATTCCAATTATTTATTTATGAATTAACTTTTAAAATATCTGTGTTCTGGAGATGGACATCAGATGTGGTACTTCAGTATTTCTACTTCTATCATTACGCAGCAATCAAGATCCAGACAAGTCCAACTAAAAATGGTCAATGTCACCCAGGTCACTTCAAAGATCTAAGCGTGAGAGTGGCTCAGATGAAGACAAGAGTACGTCCAAAGAAGAACTGCGACTAGCAGGTTTTTGAGCGTGTGGTAGTATTTATAAAACGATGGATGCCATGGATGGCAGTTCCTATATATTTTCACTAATTGTATGTCCGTTTGATTGGAGGTTGAAGTATGGAATTAAACCATAGGGTCCGGGAACACGTTTTTACCGTTTCTCACATCATGAAGTTAATTATTTACCTTTGGTTAGTATGAATTGGTTAATTAATAAGAAGGGTTACTAACCTTCTTTGGTACAACAAATGGAAATTGGCTTCAAGGCATATTATATTTTAAAGAGGTGGAACCTCTGGTAAAGGTGTTAAATAATTCAAAATTATTATAATTACGTGAGGTATCCTTATAAAAACAAAACCGTTTTTTACCATGTAATATAATTTTACGATTCTTGTTAAGGTATTTAAGTTTTGTGCGGTGAAGAAGATAAACTCGTTTAAAGTTAACAATTTGACCTAGATTCTTTCGACGCATTCTTTGAAATGCATTTGTTATTTATTGACGGTAAATAGTGTGCCTCCATATGTTTGGATTGAAACAGAATAATCACTTTATTCCGGAAGATCGTATCACAAGTATAACGAAAAAGTACAGACCAACATAAAAAACAATATAAAATGTTTTTTTCTGAACTTGATTGTGAATTTCAAACATACCAGGATCAAAGAATGGCAGTTAATTGCTTGGGAGAGGAAGTTTCGGTTCACACATCTGATCGAATGGAGGGTAGGAGAATCGGATTCAAACTAAAAACCATTTTTTTTTTTTTATACCCGGAGTCTGATTTTAATTAGAACCCCGCATTACATATTTTTTTTTTTCAATTTTATCCTCTTGTTTCTATGTTAGATGTTTTAATAATTTTTGTTCAATCTCTACTAATTATTAAAATATGAGGTATTCATGTTTTCTAAAAACATATTTTGCTTTCATTAAATTATGAAAAAAGAAAAGCATCTGTAATAGTCTAGAATAATTTTATTCTAGCATCTTTTTTCAAATATTCCCTGGAAAAATTACTTTTTATTTAGCATTTTCCTCTGACAGTAACCCAGTTAGAAGATAATATCTTTATATGCATGTATAGCATAATTACAATAACATAACCAATATGAGCAAACAATAAAAAAACAGTCTGGAACAATACTAAAAGATTAATTTCGAAAGATACTTACTGTAAAGACTGATTTCTTCAAAACTTCTGTCTTAATAAGAGCCTAACGTGGTTAATTTTTGTATTTTACTTTTTTGGTGGTGAGTCAACTTCAGAAATATATAGGAACAGAGTGGAGTCCAAGACATTTCCCTTTTGACACATGTCAGCATTTGATATCCGATGAAATTCTATGCCAGGTTGTTTTTAAAAAATAAATAATTTTTTTAAAGCTATTGATAAATTGACATGTTGAGCTTCATTTACTAGTACCAAAGAGTTCCTTCTATCAGAGTCAGGTATCAGAGTCTTATACCATCGATCTGTTCTTCTAGAAAGCATTTTGGCATTGCTCGTCCAAATTGTACAATAGATGGCTTACAAAAATTAACAGTCAAAAAAGTTTAAAATGGATTAGAAAAATATGCTATCTACCACAAAATATATTTTTATTTCAAAATCTTTATTGTAATAAAATTACAATCTATCTTATAGGGCAATAAGTAATAATGTGGTCAATGTTCTTATCAATACCATGTTTACAATTCTTCATTCACTCGCTCAGTCATACTGTAGTCACATGATTGTCACCATCCTTGATGATGCGAAAGGGGTAACAAAATATATTAAAGTAATATAGGAATCACGTATCTAAAGCAAGGCTTTAGCTGGGGAATCGTATTCACAGATTACCTTGTATTTTGTACAGATCAGGGGAGGTTTTAGATCAAGAGCTTGTTCAGAAAAGTGTTTAGTTAATTCTCAAATTGAACAAAAAATAATATTTGATTTATAGATTGGTAATGCAGAGGTACGTAAATTGCATAGTTTTCACTGTTGCTGAAAGATTTAAATAGCGTCTTGAAAAGTTCTGCAGGGAACATAAAGTTGAAAACCCCTAGGATCTAAGTTTGGAGTGGAGGGGGGGAAATGAGCCGATTAAACCGTAGCTCATTAGTCCCTGTTGCGATGGTGAACCAGTTATAGCTTCCATAAAGCCCGCCCCCCCCCCTCCCGACAACAATTCTAGATGGGTTTAGTTTCCATATCTGCCCACTGGCCTCCTATTAGGGGTCACATTGTCCCCTACCCTTCCAGACAAAATTGGTTTTCAAGTCGCGTCCAATACGTGTGCCACCGCCATCTCTTTTGTCATGCTCCACAATGCTTCCCT
The DNA here is from genome assembly GCA_930367205.1 of Acanthosoma haemorrhoidale. NCBI lineage: Eukaryota > Metazoa > Arthropoda > Insecta > Hemiptera > Acanthosomatidae > Acanthosoma > Acanthosoma haemorrhoidale. Next base: position 26,402,042 of record OV884012.1, read on the forward strand.
ACACTTTGCAGCCATTTCTGATAAAGAAATAAATTTCCTTTGTATTTCTTTAAAATCATTGACCAGTATATTTTTCAGCTCGAAATTGTTCATTTTTTTTTAATTATGGAAAAAACAACAACATAGTCTCGTGGGAAACTATGATTAAGTGGTTAAGCTCAGTAATTCTGATCTTTCACTTCCTATTTTTTTTTTTTTTCAATTCCAAATCTTTAATGTGATAAAATTAAAATCTGCCTTATTGCGCAATAAGTAATTTTGTTTATTGTTCTCATTCATACCATATTTACAATTCTTCATTCACTCACTCATTCAGTATTTACAAACAGTCCAGAAACCTCCCAAATCCGCATGATTGTCACCCCCTTCGCATACGAAAGAGGAAGCGGGGTCGGTTTAGTAGTTACATGTGCACGTGCGTTTAAAAAAAAAAGCGCACGTGCACATGTGATGTGATTGAAGCTTTAAGACATAAAATAATTTATCATTTCAGAGTTCAGATAAAAAAAATGGTAATTTTTATGGAAACTACCTACGGTAAAATAGGTATTTTTATAATATTATCTGCTGTGTAAGTTAAGGAATTTTGTAGTAAGAATAAAACTCCAGAATGTGGTTTTGAAAAAAACAAGTCATTACTCAATATTTTGGCCAAATTTAATTGATTCAGCTCTCAAAACTTTATTATTGGGACTAAGTTTGTCACTTGTTTTTATACGTTATTGTAAATAATTACTTAATTATCATTTACCATTATTAAACAAAAGTTTTGATTCCTTTATAGTGCATGAGCAGTGCCTTAAGAAGTTTATAAAATCTGACCAAATGGTAATGATTAAAAAAAAACTTTTTTTGTTATGGTATTTACCAACCAAAGAATCAACACTTGTTTTGAATTAAATCTATACAATTTTAGATCGAGTGACTCATTTTTATATCCATTATCATAAGCGAATGACTCCATACCAATTTGTTTGAATGTGGAGGCTAGTTATGTGGCCTTGAAAAAAAAACACAAATTCATAATCATCAAAGTGATTCAAATAATGATCATTCGTAATTTTAGTTTTCGAAATCACCATTGCTTTTTCTTATCAGGAAAGAAAAGTGTCCAAAAAATAACCCTATAACTGCACAAAGGTGGGAATAGCTCAAAAGGCCGGAGGCGATTGTTGTTGGATGCCCGAGAAAGAAGGTTCCTTTGAAAGCGGAATCCAGTGGCGCTCCTGAAGAATCCTGCAGGTGACACCTTTACAAGATAGAGCCCCGGGTCCTGCTATCCAACCCGTCATTACTCAGTTCTTCGCTTACCACATCATTGAAGCTAGGCCCTCATTAGTGAGCTAGTTCTTTATCCTTTGACGGAAACTCTTTCTTCGTCCCGATTGCTAAGAAAACAAATATATGACAATTTCTGTTTATTTAATTGATCATGCCGACGGTATTTTTTTTTTTTTTTATATACAATGAGGTATTAGATTGGAATAGTTGGTACAATTTGGGTTTCGAATATCACGAAGGCTTTGCTTCTTTTTAAAAATTTTCTTCAATTCACACATGCCCTCAAACTAAGACAATTAAATTACATGATTATAAATTATTTAATCCTTTATTGCACAATCTGCCTTATCAGGCAATAAGTAATTAAGATAAATGCTCTTATTCATACCATATTTACAATTCATCATTCACTCTCTCATTCATACAATATTTACAGACAGCCCAGAGGCCTCCCAAATCCTCATGCGAAAGAGAAAGTGGAGTCTTGGGAAGTCCTCCACGCTCCTCCGTCAGCCGCGTCACCGGATACGAGCCAGTGGAGGCTGACCAAGAGCGCGAGAGCAACAGTCGCTCAGGACATGATTGGAGAAACTTGCCATTGCCAGGACTCCCACTGTCACGCGTTTATAGCAGGTCACGAGGCCACTGCCGTTTCAGTCTCCGAGGAGGATTATAGGGATGAGTGGTGCAGTCAACCACCCTAATGACTGTGCTACAGGATTAGGGTGGTTGGAAAGGCTACTGTGGAATTTCATAAACTTGGAAGGGATGAGTTCAAGAATGTAGGGTATATTAAGATCGATATGAAGGGTTTTGTTGCTGATGTAATAAGGGGCATTTACTATTGTTCTCAGGACTTTTGATTGAAAGGATAGGATGCGCTTGATGTCCCCCATAGCTCTATTCCGTATGTCCAGATTTGCTCAAGTATAACTTTGTAGATTAGTAATTTATTTTATATTTGAGAGATGGGATGTCCTTTGAAGTAGTCTGTACAGTTGTCTAAAGCGTCTGTTTAGTTCTTGTCTTTTTAGTCTCGTATGTGGGTTCCAGGTCAGTCGTTTGTCGAGATGGAAGCCTAAGAACCGTACTTAATTATAAGTAAAAACTTATACTATGATTAAAAACTTTAAACTTTAAAAGTTGATCAGTTCAAATAATAAAGGTTAAAATATAAATAATGCCTATTTTAAAATTATAATTAAATAGCTTGAAAGTCCAATACCAAAATACGGAGGACTAGCAAGAACAGCATCAATTTATTCAAGTTATTAAAATAGGCTTAAATTTAGCAAGGAATTGCCAACACATGATATATTTGTACTGTCGAAAGCATTTGCCAATTAAAGCAAAGTATTGAAAAGAAACATACATTTTGTGTTATTTAACTTTTTTTTTGTCTACGCGCAGTCCTCTTTCAGAACTACCTACCGACAACACAAGTATTGCGATTAGTTTATCGTCAAGAGAAAAATAAAAGTGAATTATCAACAAAAGGAGGTCTCGTTTAGCTGTTTTTTATAAAAGGTTTTCTGGATCTGAGGTGAGTTTTGATTGTTTTCTTTTTTTTTCTTTTTTCTTTTTCTTTTATAGCTCCTTTAAATGTACAGATAATTATAGATCCTCAGGTGAATCTATTTACAAATTATTTTTATATTTCCTGTAGCATCGCTACATTATATACAGGTTTTGTTATTTTATGAAAATTATATAATGAATAAACAAGTATAATTATATACATTATAGGTGACTGGACTAAACTGATTTATAAAGGTGATGGGGCTCACCTTTTTGATCAACCTTAAAACTAACTTACGTACTAATTCTTAACCTAATTTTCCCTCGACAGTCTGTTGCCATCGATCCGGGAGGGGTGGTGGGGCCATAGTGTTAAACATTGGGTTGGTTAGGTACTGCGAGTCAAAAAACTGGATGTGTCTCCGGCGGATGAACTCACCCACCGACGGCACACCAAGCAATGGGTGCAGGTCAGCGTTCTTCAACCTCTCGAGAGAGGTATGTCGGACCACTTTTCGCGTGTGTCCCATTCTGGAAATGTTGGAGACATTTGGCTGTATTGTTAGTCAAGTGGGTAAATAGTGGGGCACCGTACAGCAGAGCTGGCCGGAAGACACATTTATAGATCATCAGTTTGAGACGAAGCGACAGGTTGGGTGAAGATAGCAAATGCGATAGTTACCGGCTATTTGTAGCCAATAGCTATTATTGACAAATTATTCAAAATTATTAAATGACTTTTTTTAAAATCTCACGATGTGTCCAGCGAATCTCGTTCCATGTTTTTAATTCAAGTGATACCTACTTCATTTTGCTTGCATTCCTTTAAAAACAAGATTCAGCGTTTAGTTGTTAAAAAAACAAAACAATAGTAGCTAAACAAAAATATATGGTAAGAAAAACAAATGGCAAGCCTACTGATCAAAAGATGAACTGGTATCACAGTTTCCTTTAATGGATTATAATATGTATCGTAGCATTTATATCTGATGTGTCAAATGAGAAGTGATGGCTAATGAGAAACAAATCCTCATTTAAATATTTGTTTATAGAATAAATATCTACACCCTTTCTTTTACACTGTTCATTTACTGGATTGTTGAGAATATATTAATGTCAAATAGAAATTCGAAAGTATTTATCGAGCTCAACCTTTTAACGCGGAGTCACTGCTGAAGCAATTTTTTTTTAAAGTCTTATCTTCTTTAAGGTCGTAAAGAAAGTATCGTTAATAGCCTCGTTAGTATTAATCTTTCTTAAAGCTGAGCGGTACATAATTTAACAATCAAGCAACTGGACAGTTAGATAAGAGATTAAATTAACTAATTATTTATATAAGAATAATTTATTCGTCAAATTAACTTAAAACGTTCCTTAGAATTCAAAATTAAATCTGAGTCCTTTCCTTGCTTTCTGCTTAATTGTTTTTTTACTTTATGTAGATATTTTTCCTTCCCATAGATTTTTTTTTATTGCATTATTATTTCTTATTGCACGTATTTATTTGTTATTCTTATGTCTATTTACTCTTATTATTCATGGTAGAGATGTGCTAAGAATAAATTATTTTTTCGATAAACACATATGATGAATAATTTTTTATAATAGCTCTTAGTCTAGTTTTCTTGTTTTATTATTATCAAATTTCAAATCCGTTTAGTGTTAGTGTGTGTACTAACCAGTGATAACGATTGCCTTGGAATCGGATTTAGTGACAACTCTTTTTCAGTTGCTATTTAAGGTATAGTCTCTTTAATTTTTTTGTAAGACAATAATTGAAGGTGGGGTGAATAAACTGAAATCAGTTTCTCTGTAAACAAATCAAGCAATTTTATTCACTATATTATAACAATTATTCATACTATTTACACAATCTTACCTGTAAAGAAAGAAACGACAATTACAGTTAATAATTATTATTTATCTATTCACACTCTATTTATAACATTAGTTACTTAATATAACCTTCTGTATCTACTGACTTTTTAGAATATTGCTGATAGCTCCATCTAGTGGTGGTCAGTGGAAGCAGCTCGGCAAATTCAAATTAAAGAGAGTATACTTTCTTTACAAATATATATATATATTTTTTTTCTCAAGCTTCGTGGTTTTAGGCTTCTTACTACACAGTTTAGATAATCCTCTTATAAAAAATAAAAAATAACTTTGAAAAATATTTGAGTTACTTAGTAAGCGTTTAAGTTCTCAAGATCCGAGAGATGTTAACTCATTAAGATGATTGTCATTTACTCTGCTGGTTATTAATTGTTTATATTAAATAGTGTGTGTGGTGATGTAGTAGTTTATGCGCTGCACAAATAAGATAATTCATATTTCATCCTACTCAAGACAATGCTCTTAGTCATCTGTTAAAACGAAGCTGTGATAATTAATTCAGTGACAGGAGCTATTGAGGAGCTGGAGTTTGTCTGCAATCGGATCGTGATTTCTCATTAAACTTTACCAAACAGATAGAACGGTAGGCTTTACTTTGCTAAATCGTAGTCATTATCCGAACCTAATCGTCTCAAATAGTTCAAAATATTCTGTTTCGTACCAAATGTTGGCGCTGATACTACCACTTCAAAGAGATTTTAGAGCTTATATTATATACGATCTGTGGCTAGGTGATAAATATGAGTGCTTGAGATTAGGCTATATTGTTTAAATGAAAAAGGTTTCTTACAGTTTTTTACGAATTAATCCAAAACACGTTAAAAAAAAACATGTTCGCATTAAATTATGAGATGGTTGAGACCAAAATCAGGCTAAGTAGGAAACATAATTTATGACAAGATTTATATATTAAAGGCATAATAGTGTGCCTGAGATTAGCTGAGCAAATTAAAAATAATAATTATAATGTTTTCTGCCAATCTGCCTCCGCTAGAAAGATTAGCTTCAAGCTCACCATTGATTCTGGAAAATTACTCGGTAAAGTCTCTTATTATTGTTATTTTTCTATGTGTTAAATTTAAAACAATTATCATAGAAACCAGGTGGCCCATATCATGCTCAGTTAAACCTTCATATTCCTTGATTATAGAAATTATTTCGTTAAATATTGAGAAAATAACACGTAATACTAAGATCGGAGTGTCCGGCCGGCTCTGCACAGACAAAATAACCTGGCTGTACGTCGAATGGAAGAAAAATTGTCATCGATTCTTGTAGTGTTGAGAACCTTGGCCGCAGATATGAAGGATGTAAAGTAGTCCCCGAACAAGCAGAGTTTCCTCACCCTCGAGAATCCAGAAGGGCTAAAGAGGAGGGAGGGGGAGGCCGTTGGGCAGCAGGCGCTAATAGAGACATTAGTAAGGGATAATGAGGACATTAAATCAGAGGTCTCGCCTGAACAGGGTCTCCTCGGCAGGTCACTGGAGACCAGGGGTTACGGCGAAGCTTGGGGAGTAACCTGCGGTGGTTCTGACCAGCATCAGGACCAATCTCGACGTGAAACTCACCTTAAATGAAACTGACATCTTCTGTAATAATAGCCACATTTATTTCTACATGCCACAAATACTATGCTGCCCCTTACTTCATGTTACTTGACCTCCCTCTAAAAACCCAGTCTCCATTCCCGAGCCTGTTTTTCTGTTATTTACTCTTTCCAATCTTTCTTCTTTCCTAAAAACTATTTATAATTCGTTTTTTTTTCACTTTTGTAATTGTTTCATTTTATTTACTTTTTCCCATACGACATAGTGTCTTCCCTACTTGTCACAATACTCCTCGTCAGTATGACTGATGTTTTAACCACCTGACACATATATTCCCAATCCCTAAACGCCCATTACGATGAATTATTTTTGTATTGTACCAAAACACTTTTTTCCATATTATCGCTGTATCTGAAGAGTTGCTTATACCTTTCATTCATTCGTCATCTATCTTTCTTCCTAGCTACACCTTTCTCCACTATGACAGGATTGACTGAAAAGGTGGCAGTGTCTGTTTGCATGAACTTAAAAACTCGAATCCTTGATTTCTTCTCCCCATCCGAGCACCCTCACACCGAGTTCCTTACCGTTAAGGTAACCTGCCTCCTACGTCCTGTCCTATATGTTGTAATGTAGCGTCATCCACATGTTCCATTTGAGTCAACCCTCTACAATTTCGTTCCTCTCTATTCCAATGTTATTTCTAATTACCCACCTCCTATCGGGTTCCCTCGAAAAGCCCTATCAGCCCTATAAATAGGATCAGTTCTTTTCCCTCCAGGTCTTCATTGTCATTTTACTGCTATTCACCACACTTGTAAGTCCAATACCCAAGATTTCGCTGAATATTCATGTCATAGACTTCTCTCCAAACTTTATTTTCTAATCTCAGCTGCCTGTTGTGTTTCTGTACTCTCATTACCTAATAAAAATTTCCTATAATATCGAGACCCCGCGTTTTCTTCCTAAAACATTAACCTGTTGCAATATGCTCTTTTCTCCGAAACCATTTTTCCTGATCTCAAAGCCCTTGATTGGAATACTATCTACTCCTGCTCCAAAATTGGCTCCATGGTGGACATTCTTACTGCTAATCTCCTAATGATGGCGTAATAACCTCTACCTTTCGTTGCTACCCAGCTCCTTGGATATTCCTGAAGTTCGCGGACTAACGGAAAGCGTGAAGTGGCCCGAAGATGCTTCAGACAAACAAAGCAAGTAGATGACTTCTAGGTGTTTAGGGTACTCCACAGCTTGACCCAGGTGATAGTCCGGCAGGCGAAGTCTTATTACTTTCATGAAGCCTTCTCCTCTGCTCCGGATTCTAAATCCAATTGGCAACTCTTTCAAAAACTGTTCCTCTGGGGCTACCTCCTCAAGTACTCCCCGTTTTGCATTTTGTGCTGTCCTCCTTAACCACTAAACCATCTCCCTCATCCTAGAGTTCTTGCGAGCGCTCATTCAATAGTAATTATTTTTATTTTGTCTCTCAAACATAACCTCTGGAATGAGAGCACGGACTAACGGTACTGGTCCTGTCGGGATCCCCGTGAAGATAATAAAACTATGCTCTCAATCATCCTGTCTATTCTACTCCGTACATACAATTTATTTTTTAAAACTTCAAACTTCCCAACTTCTTCGAAAAATGGTGTAGTCCAACTCTTGAAAAAAATTCTAACCCTACATCACTTTCTCTTGAAATACTAGTTCAATCCCACATCTCTAATTTCCTAGAACAGTATTAACTTCTCGACCCTTTCCAATCTGGTTTCCTGACGACCGACCACCTGCCAGTCATGTATTCCATTGACGGTAGAGTTGTAATCCCACGTCCCACGAAGTACGACTATAGTCTACCCGACTGGGACCTATATCGATCACAACTTTGCCACCAATTGCATACGGTTCCTGTCCTTCGCACTACAGAAAAAGTGGATCGACAGGTAGCTTTCCTGACCGATTCTTCGCCGGTGTCAGGGAAACCGAGCACCAGGGGGTGACGGGGTGCAAACGGTATTGCTGAAAAAGCTGCCGAGGAGAGGGATTGCCTTAACCTGTACAATTCATGTATCAGGTAGCGATACTTTCCGACAAGCTATCTTGTTCCCGCTGCACAAGCCCACAAAGAGAAGCGACCACCGAGCCCACTAGCGCCTGATCAGTCTCCTCCATCACATGGGAAAGATTCTCGAAAAGATATTACTGAACAACCTGAAGGAGTTCTGTTCGGAAAATACTATCATTCCGTACGGGCAGACAGATTTTCGGGCTCATCTGAGTACAAAACATCGAGTACAGAGAATTGTGAAGGTACAGACGGAAGCCACCCTCGGTATCAACAAGAATACAGCAACTGCTATGATCTCGTTGGTCTGAACTCAGGCTTTCGACTCAGTGTTCCACGGGATGCTGTGCCGACAGCTTTGTGACTGGGAATGCCCAGAGCAGCTATACACCATGATCTTTAAGAACAGATCGGTGAGGGTACGGGTGGGTGATTGCCTTTCTAACCAATTCCCTCTGACTTGTGGAGTTCCTCAAGGAGCGGTTCTGTCTCCGGTTCTTTTCAGCATGTACACATCTGAAATTGTTGGCACAAACTATAAGTAAGCTACTGTAATCGCTTTTGCCGACGACATTGCGGTTTACAGCAGCAGCACGAGTGCACAAATAGCTCTTACACAGGCCGAGTCTGTTTGTAACGTTATCAGTGACAGACTGGGCATGGTAAACATCAGTGTAAACGCCGGGAAGACCGACTGCGTAATCTTCTCCCTCCAAAAGGGGAAAAAATCCTTGCCAAAATCGTATAGCGTGGGAGGGCAAGAGAACTCACCAGCTTTCTCAATGCACTATCTGGGTATAAAAATGGATAGGCATCTCCATTTCTCAACTCATTTTAGTAATAAAATAGAAAAAGTACGACAAAGGTCTTACCGGCTATCGCACTTGCTTCACCCGACTTGTCACTTCGTCTTAAACTGAGGTTAAGAATTAGTATGTAAGTTAGTTTTAAGTTTGATCAAAAAGGTAAGCCCCATCCCCTTTATTAGCCAGTTTAGTCCAGTCACGCATAATATATGATATATCATTATACTTGTTTATTCATTATATAATTTTTATAAAATAACAAAACCTGTATATAATGTAGCGATGATACAGGAAATGAAAATAATTTGTTAATAGATTCGCCTGAGGATCTATAATTATATATAATTATCTGTGAATTTAAAGGGAAAATGGGGGAAAAAAAATGTGGTTTCCGTCCCATCACCGTTCCTTCAACTGCTATCGATCAATAACATTTACAGTCCAAATTCTCCTATATTACTCTAAAGAATACTATAGACAACACAATCCTTTGTTTTAAGTTAAAATCGTGCCTGGGAAAACTTGAATGAACTGAGGTTAAATGCAGTGAAAACCCCAGGGAATTGTCATAAGCTCTAGTTTCCTCGTTAGATGTTTTACTGATATTCCAACTTTAACCTTTCTATCACTTTCTATTCTAGGGTTAAGAAAAATAGGGATAACTATTGACCGAACCCTCTACTAATTGTCAATAAAGTAAATATTCGTGATACATATTTTTTTTTTATGATAGGCTAAATAGTTGTATTTTTAAGAAAGGAAAAGTATTATTAAATAAACACGTGAGGGCCATTCCGGAGATAACCAATCTGGCTTCTCCTAATGGAATTACTCTTTGTTACTTTTTAAGTAAATATTTGAATTGCTATGCGTTCAAAAGCAATATCATTATTTGCCTATAGTCGAAAACGGCCGATAAATAAATAAATTCATTCTGCTTTTCCCTTTATTATATTTTTTATATTTCCTATTAATATATTATTCCTATTAATAAGTTTTTATCGTTTTATCGGGATTTACGTCAGTAGACCGAGATTAATATAAAAAAAAAAAATAGATTTACGTGCCTTAAGTTTTACACTGATGTACCACGTAGAAATGGTTTTGTCAAACATGGTTTGAAGGATTTGTGTACTGCAACTTGTCTTAGAATCCACTAACTTACTGTATTTAATATATTGATTGTTGTCAGCTTTCATAAGCAGTTGTAAGTAGACCAATGTGTGATGTGAGAATTGCTCTTCTTAACAACTTAGAATTGTTTTCCGTTTCAGTTGAATGTAGAACACAAATAAAAACAAGGAAGTTTATTTATAAGTTTCAGCACGCTAAGTGCTATTTCTTACGTGCTCTGTAACTTTGGCGGTGGTTCACCAAAGCTAAGACAAAACCTGTCTCAGTCATGTTTCCCTTTTCCCAGTAGTGCCATGATGGATATTGGATGCGTTACTTTCTTTGTTAGAATGTCACTTGTCATCGTTATGGTCGTGCTAAAACACACAAGTCTATCGTCACTGAAATTTTATTGATTGCAATACTGCGTGTATGACTAAAAATTAAGTCTACAAATTTTAGGTTTGTTTAGTGTCTTTTACCTTCATACTCAAACGGAAGGAGTTTACGCCCGATCCCGGAAACGGCTATCGCTTGTCAGTATGCTCTAAAGTAGGTGCCGTATAAATGACATAATCGATTTAAACTTTTAGAGGGGTATTCTCAAAAAAATTATAATATGTTGATATGTTTCTGGTTAAAGTGAAATAAGAATAAGTACTTAAAGGAAATATTAAAAAAAGTAGTGCCTGGTTTTCAGGGTGGTTACCTGTTTTAATTTTGATATTTTATTATATAAAAAGTTTTGTTTTTTTCCAAATGACCACTTTTACTGGCTCGATCCCTTGTAAAATGTTACAATTGGTCCAGAGAGCAACGAGACAGACTCGGGAATTCGAAACTTGGAAACTCAGGTACATGTGGTTAGAGAACGTTGCTGCGTGGTTCAAATCTATAAAGCACAAATGAGGAAGGGACGAAATAAACTACAGTCGGGTCGTCACAAGGGGGGTGCCTAGTAACACTAGTACTAGTGACGAAGTGAGGTTTGATTAAACTATGACCTGGAAAATTGCTTCATGACGGGTTTTACTACTGTACTATCTGACTCCATATTTGATAGGTATGTGCCCCGACAGTGCACTTCAGGAGAAGAGGTATAGGGTAGGTAGTTTATGTGGTCTTGGAATGACCACGAATCCAAACTCGGTATCTAAGGGTAGGCGAAATCCGTCCGGATCCCAAAGGTGAGTGTGAAACGGAGAGAGGCAGACTGGATTGCCGTGGGAGACACTACTAGGTAAAATTTTTAGGGCCATGGCAACCGTTGTCCGCGAGGGAGAGGTCTCTCCCAAGGAGCTGCTAGTTTTAGCGAGACAAAGGCAGATAATCCCACTAGGAGAATGTGGGGTCTGACAAGGCCGGACTAAAACAGCGAGGTTAGGAAGAGAGGTCCAGAGGTTTTCATAAATGAGAAGGCCAAGTTTTGAGACATCAGTGCAGCCGCAAGTCACCTGTCAGAGAGTCGTCTTGAAAATGATTTACAGGCAAAACCCGGGTCTTATTTATACTCGGCGTGCCTTGTTAGTACCCAATCATGTAAGGTCTTATTGTGACCAATGATAGCCCAGTTTGTGGTGGCGCTTTGTTCTCGGCAGCCCAGGCCTGGTCTGGGTAGAGGGTACATGTTTCTAGCCTCTAACTAGTTTATTTGCAGCTGTGTCTTTTATTCTTTACAACGACTTATGGTTTGGTAATGTTATTTACATTTGTTTAAATTAATTTACAACATATTATAATCAATTTACAATATATATACAATGAGTATAGGGTGATTTATCTTATGTAGTTAGCGGTCGCTACAACCACCAAATATTTTTTTGCTCAATTGTATAAAGGCCGTATACAGTTACCTGGTAAACAACATTCGTTTTTCGGAACAATTAAATAGGCTCAACTTTTCTTCGCCTCACACAGAGAGGCAGCTGAGCAGACAGCCCACGTACTAACGGGATTAAGGGGGCGGCAGAAAGCTCACACATTTCTCCAGGCCAAGGCAAGAAGAAAAATTCAACTATATTAACTGTCACGGTCCTGTTTACTGTGTACATCACGTCTAAGCTATTTGTTTTCAACCGTTAGAATCACCACAGGACTCCACCATTTCAACTTAAATAAGTAAACGTATATAATATGGGTTAAATAGGAAAAAATTACGTGATTTAATACATAGCAGAGCTATTTAGCCTTAATGTTTGATAAGCTATGAGAAAAAAATAATTAAACTATCAAAATGGGAACAAGAGTTCTCTTACGGTTGAATGTTATATTTATTTTATTGAAATGTTTACATGCAATCAATAATCCCAGAACTTGAGGTTTTAACGTCTTCTTAATATGAAAAAAATACTATATAGTTTAGAGGAAGACCCTCTCTACCTTAGGCGTTGGTATATGGTTTAGGGCAGCCGGGGAGGCCAGAATGGAAGTTCTGGTAGCGGGAGGTGGCTAGATCTTGAATGAATGGGAGGTTGAGATCAGCGTAAAGGGTACGGTCGTTGAAATAGAAAGGATCTTGTGTGAGGATTTGGAATTGCAGGGATTGCATGGAAAGTGAAATGGAGGACATGGCGCTCCCCTGGCTATTACGGTTAGCGAATTACTACCTAAAAAAAGTTTGGTTTACTTCTGTGAACACATGGGAGTGCACCCTGACAATATTTGCATACGATCAGACTTTTGATCAATTTATAAGATTATTTTTTCTTGTAGTGACCTAGTTCTGACTTCGTTTAAAAGATGTTTTTGGAAATATGATTAAAAACATAATTAAGGACGAAGAGAGTGAATGACTTATAAGATGACTGCGAAACAACTACCCTATGGTTTTGGTTGAAAATATTATACGTTATAATGCATCATTGTCACTGAAAATTGATTCAAAAATATAAAAATAAATATCAAAACACTGACGAGAAGAAAAATCGCTGATAGCCGATTGTTTTAAAGTTCAATTTGTTTCTTTCAAATTTCCTGCTTCTGCTGGCTAACCAACAACTGAGCATAATGTTTTGTTTTGTTGTGAAATTTACTTTTAAAATTTCAGATTGGTTAAAACATTTTCACGCCCTCTGTTATTGTGGAGTATACTATATTATATTCGGACTTATTAAGAAAATAATTCAGTAGATTATGATGCAAATTTGCAGTCAATGTAGTAGGTAACGTTATGCATAGAAAATAAACGAAAATGTGCATTGCAAAATTTAACGGACTTAGGTGTTGTTGCGTTCGCCGAAGATAGAGATGGGGATTCCTGTGATAGATCCTTTTTGCCGTAGCCGATACCGGGAGAGTATAACAAGATTAAGCTGGCACTGGAAGGAGTCGGCGTATTAATTAGCCAAGCCAATTTGGGCTTCCCTAATCATTAAGGGTTAGGTAAACTGATCCTCCTGGGCCTCGCGCCCTATCCTCGTAATTTTCCCTTATTTACCCCCCTCTCCGTGTGACCTTCTATCTTGGTGCATCAGCGGTCGGCAGGTCTATCCAACTTCTGAGAGCACAGGGAATCATAATCCTTAATATTCTCCTTGAATTCATTCCACTGACTAATTAAAACTTATTTAATACTGACCAGATCAAATTCAATAGCTCTTGAAAGCGATTTTCATGGTGAAACTTTCAATAACAATTTCATTAAAATGTGGGAAATTGGTGTGACGAGTGATGCTTGATAGTCACTGGAGAATAAGTGTGATTGGATTGATTTGACAGATGGGATCTATGTTAGAGTAAATAAAAATGTTTTTAGTAATTACGAAAATAAGTGCATTAGTTCCAGTACTTAGGGTTGGAAGGATTCCATGACTTGTTCGAGTTCTTTATTTCGGTTTAATACAGGTTTTCATAAAGGGATTTTGTTTTCTATTATGGGATTCTATGTTTAGGAACAAGTTCATATTGCTACCTAATTCGTACTGTAACTTGTATATTTTGTCAAGGTATCTTACTGAGTTAGACGGGAGAAGAGACCGTCGCCTGTCTCAAAGTATTAAAGCATACTCTTAATTAACTAATGGTTCAACACATTCTATTCTATCAGGGCGTATTGTTCCTTTTATAATACAAGGCCCTAGAAAAAGAGCGCTTATCAAAGCACCAGGAGGATGGAGGGGAGGTGTTAAGAAAGCAACAGGGGTTCTGCCTTGTTGACTTCTTTTAGCATGAAGAGGTTTCTTTTTTTACAGAACAGTTTCATCAAACATTAAGCATCGACTATTTATTTTAAGTTTTAAATGGATCCGGTGAATGATTATGATGTACCGAAACGGTTATATGAAATCTACTATTTAGGCTGTTAGTATAAGGACTTAAAATACATGTTACGCAATTATGAAATCAAGTGTACAAAAAGGCATTCATTCACTTCTAAAAAAAATATAAACTAAACATCAGCTGGGTTATAAAGACATTACGAACTGTTAAGAAGAATTATAACAGGGCCTGGTTTGTCAATTACCTCTTCGGAAAAAGCCAAAGACATTGAGAAAATAAAACACTATCCTCGTATTCACAATGGTTATTTTCATGTCCAAAGGGGGAGGCTATACTGTAAACAGACGTAAAGCAATAGTAAATTGTTTATCAGTCGCCCTGTCTGTTAGTTTGTTACACGATTGTTGCTGTAGAAATGATCCGAATATGCTAAAATTTCAAAACTACATCGTTCTGTTAACATATACCTATTAAAAGAAATAAATGAAACGAAAAATCTGCTGGATCTAAAAATATCCACTAAATCTAAATAATACAAAGCTAATTTTGACCAAACTTTTCGGACTTCCAAGGTTGTAAGAAAATGCGATGCAGTTATATGATATTCTTGAAAATCAATGTTTTAACAGCCAACAATGTGTGTACATATTTATATATTTTTTTGGTGGGATATTTTTAGTTACCTGCATTTTCTAGAAAATATGAGGAAGTAATTTTTATTGCTGTATTATATATTGTGTATTATATATATTATATTTTATTGTACCATTACTTTCCGCGTTCTTTATTTCGTTTAAATTTTATTTTTATTTATAAACAACTTTATTAAGATGAAATTACAATCTGCCTTAATACTTAATAGGCAATAAATAATTGAGATAAATGTTTTCATTCATACCATATTTACAATTCATCATTCACTCGCATATTTATACAATATTTACAAACAGCCCAGGGGCCCCCCAAGTCCACTATCCCCCTAGTCCCTCGCATGCGAAAGAGGAAGCGGAGTCTTGGGAAGTCCCCCACGCTTCCCCACCAGCCACGCCGAGCGAGGCCGACGAAGATCGCGAGAGCCACATACGCTCAGGACATGATTGGAGAAACTGGCCATTGCCAGGACTCCCACTTTTGCGCATTTATAGGAGATCACGTGGCCACTGCCGTTTCAGTCTCCGAGGAGGATTATAGGGATGGATGGAGCAGTGCAATGACTGTACTTGGGGATTAGGGTGGTTGGATAGGTTACTATGGAATTTCATGAATTTGGAAGGGATGAGTTCAAGAATATAGGGTATCATTGTGAAGGGTTTTGTTGCTGACGTAATAAGGGGCATTTACTATTGTTTTCAGGACTTTTGATTGAAAGGATTGGATGCGCTTGATGTTTGACTTTTTTGCTGTCCCCCATAGCTCTATTCCGTATGTCCAGATTGGCTTAAGTATAACTTTGTAAATAAGTAGTTTATTTTCTATTGAGAGATGGGGTGTCCTTCGAAGTAGTCTGTACAGTTGTCCAAAGCGTCTGTTTAGTTCTTGTCTTTTTAGCCTCGAGTGTGGGTTCCGTGTCAGTCTTTTGTCGAGATGGAAGCCTAAATACCTTACTGTCTCAGACACTGGGAGAGGAATCGAATTTAAAAAGACTAGCGGACAGGACTTGCGGCAGAGGGTAAAGGTTATGTGGGAACATTTTGTTTCATTGACCTTGATTCGCCATTGGTTGCACCAATACTCGATCTCATCAAGGTGTTTTTGAAGGTTTTGGGATGCTATATCAGGGTCTGAGTGGGATGACAAGACTGAAGTGTCATTTGCAAATGTTGCCAAGAAGGTATTGGGGGTAGAGGGGACATCAGTGGTGTATAGGTTATAGATCATGGGACCCAGGACGCTGCTCTGTGAAATTCCTGCTTTTATGGGATAGTAGTTAGAATATTTTAAACCACAGCGGACTTGGAAGAAATGGTTTGAAAGGTAGGACTTTAGGATTAGGAAAATGGTCAGTGACAGATATGTTTTGAGCTTCGTTTAAATTTAATTCATGAATAATATTTAGTTCACGTTTGACCTAAAAAAAAGTTGGTTGGATAACGTTTGGATAATGTTATGAAAATTATCTAAAAAAACATAATAATTTTAAATTATTTAGATAATTCATTGTGTTTAATTGGCACTTCTCAAGTTTCATACGATAGTCTCAAAGTAGTTAGTCTTGGTGATCGTTAGTAGTTTCACAGTCTTAATCATCGCAACCGCTATCCAATTACAGTTGTTATAAATTGATGAAATATGTTTGATAAGTTTTCGGAGTATATGAAATAATTCAATTCTCATAACTTACCCTACCATGCCCATTAAGGTTATTTAACGCGATAGGGAAAAGAAATTATTCATGAAAATATGAAAGTTTCTCTCGTGTTGAAAAGTTTGGTAGGTGTGGTTAGATGATGGCCTGTCCCCACATATTCCAAATGCATGTATTCAGGGCCGCGGGTCTTTATCCCCGTTCCAAGTTTCCCTGCCCTCTATGTAGCAGCAGCCCTGTTTCCCTCATATGAAAAAAAAAAAACTTCTCGTTTCGTTGCAGTCCTTTAAGAACCTAGTCTCCGAGTATACATTGCTTCTATCAACTCATCAATTGTATGGATGAACTTTCTCAAAGCTCTCAAAAGAAAAAAGTATGTATTTGGTTTTTCAGGACTATAAGAGTTGCTATTTTCTATGATTCTGTATGTGCTAGAAGTAGTTAATTGTTCAATATAAAATTAAATGACGCAACAATAAAATTACTTGTCTTACCTCAATGTTCTGATATATCGTAATATACTACCAGTGGGAATCGTAGGGTACAAAGGATGTTTTAGGAAGCAAGGAGGTAAGTATTAAAGAAGAATTAAAAACTTATAATACCTGAAAACCATACCGTGATACCACAATAATTAATTAACCCATACTTAGAATACACCACGTGCTGTTTTTCTGTCTTTCTAAATAGCTCTTAAAAAAAACCTTCCCACCCTAGAGGGAGCGTAAAAAAACATCGACAAACGTTTTTTTTTATAACTCAGTTTAAGGAAATCATTTCCATTGAAAATAAATTCTCTGGCCTTAATTCGCATGGAAAACCCTGCGAAGAAGCCAAAAAGCAATTGGCAAAACCGACAGAATCACTCCCGAAAGTTTAGTAGGATTATTACAATCGATGATACACGTGCGTCTTGCAACTTCAGATGCTTGTATTAGTTAGGCGAAGTGGTGAAAATGAAAAAAAATAGTAGAACTATGTACATGAGGATATCAAAAGTTATTATTTTATTAGAAGATAACAACGTTTCTTTACTAAGGTATATAATATTTGAACTATTAGGCTCTTATGTAATTTTGTAAATAATTGCTTGTTTTCTTAAAAAAAAAACATTATTTGGTTAGATTGTTTTTTGTTTTTGCTGTGATTGTTACGACACAGTACTATAATAATAATAATGGTGATGCAATCGCCTACCTGTGACAATCATGGGTAGGATATTTAGGAGATGGAAGTTATGGATATAGAAGGAAATACACAGATGGAGGTGATACCGGAGCGACTGTCATAAATACATAAACACCTAAAAGTGTTTTGTTAACTGCTAGTGGTCAGAGGCAGTTCTGGTATAGAGGAGAGTCCTGTATAAAAGAGAAAAATAAAATTTACGCAGGACTACTTGAAAAAGTTGTTCAACTCTCGGTGAAGACTGTTTCAACCGAAAAATTTACTCTACTCGCGACCCTGCTTCTATGAGACGAATTTCATTTTGATTCTTAATATCATTAATATATATGTGGTCTAAACAATTAAATATTCTTTTGTATATCCGTGTCTCAGCAGCAACAAAATAATCAATTAAGAAAATAATAAATTAAACAGTTATCACATAAAAAAAATAATTGTAAGCTGTTTTTAAGAGTTTATTTTGATAAAAAAATAGGTACAATAAAAAAATGTCGTTAGAGAACATATGGTGGAAAATAACTCAAACAAAAATTAATACCAAATAATCACAAATCAAACTAGATATGGTTTTCCTAAGGAAAGTCAAACTAAAATTTAGTATCCATAATAATTGTAAGAGTATACATATGCCCGCTCATATATGGTTCCTGTGAGGAATCAAGATGTAATAAGAAGGAATGAAATTCAGATTACTACAAAAATAAAGAATAGAACAATATTATCATTTAACTTGGTAAACAATTTCTAAGTAAAATAAAAACAACTTGGTGGTGAAACATGTGTATTTGATATGGCACAAGTTCGCTCTTCAAAGGCACGGCAAATAAAGTGCAAATAGTCAATAACCAACGTTCTGACAAGGTACATAATAAATAAGAAGCTCTCTAAAAACAGATGCGGCGGCAAACACTCTTATAAAATCGAAAGCTGTTTAAACTTTTAAAGTACTCTAAGCTACTCAGAGGATTTGGTAGTGATTAGGTCGTTGGTTTTTTCGTCCATTCCATCACTATCGTTGAAAACCCAATTATTGTATTTATTATATAAGGGAGAATTTCTAATTTGGACATTATTGACCCGAGAGTTTGAAAAGTAGTTTTAAATTGATAAATTGATTAAAAAATTAATTTAGACTTATTACGGCAGATAATGCTTGTATTAAATGATATCATTCATGGCATATTGACAATTCAGCGTCGAGGAGGGTTATGTGGTTTGCTGGTACAACTGTGGTGCATGGTATATCGTGCTTAGGTATTCTCTTGGATGAACAAGGTTGGCCGGGTGGTGGAACTTCATAGGGCGCTAAGTACATTGAGGTTTCATTGTGTAAGTTCTCTCAGTGACGTACAAAGGTGCGTTAACTATTGTATTCAGGATTTTGGATTGAAAAGAACGGCATGGTTCTGTCTGACGTAATTTGAAACTCCTAATTTTATAACTGTCGTTGTTCAATTGGTTATATAGGGTATAAAATACTCTAGATTTTATAAAATTTTCCATTGTGAAATATATTTTGAGAGTACTTTTCCTTCACTTCTGAACATCGTTTCTTCAGACTAGTAGTTGCCGTATTGACTATTTGCAAATCATTGACAAAGAGTTTAAAGTGTTTTGTAAACGCAACATTAAACGTTTCCTTTCTCTAAGTAAAATCTGTCACCGGATTGGGTTCATCTAAATAATTTTTTTCTGAGAAGATATTTTACCACTGAATACATTTCTCTCCTCTAAAATTTTTTTTCATACAAACAAACCTTTTTTGTTTATTAAGTTCTTTGTCTTGTAGTACTGGAAGAATAAAATAAACACAACATGAAATAATTAATATAATCATTAAAGCCAGTGAGGCTTGACCAATTATCAATTGCGCAAGAGCAACAGACGCTCAGGACATGATTGGAGAAAGTCTCTCACTGTCACATATTTATAACAGGTCCCGAGGCCACTGCCGTTTTAGTCTCCGAGGTGGATTATAGGGATGTATGGCACAGTGAATAAATGTGCTAGGGGATTAGGCTGGTCGAATAGATTTTGAAGAAATTTCATGAACTTGGAAGGGATGAGTTGAAAAATGTAGGGTATTTTAAGAACGTTATGAAGGGTTTTGTTGCTGACCTAATAAGAAGCATATACTATTGTTCTCGGGGCTTTTGATTGTAAGGATTGGATACGCTTGATATGTTTTTTTGTTGTCATCCATAGCTCTATTTCGTATGTCCAGATTGGCTTAAGTATAACTTTGTAAATAAGTAGTATATTTTATATTGAGAGATCGGATGCTGTACTGTCTCAGCTACAGGAAGAGGAATGGAATTGAACACAGGACTTGCGCCAGAAGGTAAAGGTGATTTGGGCACATTTTTTTTTACCCTTACATACATACATTTTTTAAATTTTATACTTAATAATGATGAATGAGATTGTCCATATCCGTTTTGGAACAATTGAACTTGGTAAAAATTAGAAAAGTGATACTTCATTCGAGTTCTATTAACAATTTCGTATATATAAAAAAAAGGGACGAAACTAAACAGAGCCCATATTACCGTGCCTTGATACTAAGAGCAGAACTACAAAAGGTAAAGGAAGTTGTTTGTTCCAGGAAAGAAGGCTACAGGCATTTTGAGTAGCCAAGTAAATGCTCAGCACTGAGATTTATTACGGCCGACCCGGAATACTACCTCCGTTCTGACTTTATTTCTTAGGCCGTATATAAGGGTTCAGATTGCCTCAGCTGTAACCGAGGGGAAAAGTAGGACTCCTCCTATCTTCGCAATAAAGGTGACAGACCGTAGACCTGCCTGCATCCGACTACATTACTCCATGAGGCCAACCATCTCTGGCATTACATTTTGGAGATTGCCCTTGTGTAGATTTACGGCAGAAGCTACCGACAATATTTCAATGGCAGAAGAAGAACGGTAGTTCTATCTAGGTCAAGAAGAAAATTGCAAGTTGTACAATTAAACTTAAAGATTTTGTGGAAGAAAATGTACGAAACAGGGGGGATCTTAACACAAAAAACACAAATGCACTTAAAAAAATAGAAAGAAGATAATTGGTGCACACAGTAAAAAAAAAGAAGGTTTTATTATTAGTAATTTGCTTGTGTAGTATTAACATTCTCGCTAATTTACATATCTGCTTCAAAAATAATAATTACCATAAAAATTTCAATAGAAGCATTATCTAGCAATATAAACACAACAAAATATGAATGAAATGAAAACAGTGAATTCCAAACATGTATAAGTGAGGCGATGTAACAATACATGATAATGCTTGCTAATAAGACGGTATCAGACCGCCTACTGGCTTTAGTATAATAGTGAGCACCCTTCGTAGCGAATCGGCAATCAGGAGGGTGGGTTACACTTGAAGTGTTTAAGCAGAATTGCCCCTATGTGTATTTTAGGGCTTCTCCTCTGTTTTAACTTGCTGAATGCTTAGTTTTAGAAGTTTAATTTTGTATTCTATTGTTAATTTTTTTTATAGATATACCATAAATTGTTATAACTCTGATGTTATTCATTGTTAATGATTTCTCGTCATTTGTTAGCACGGAATGTCGATAGCGCTAGCGCATAAATAATCTCATGACGTGACTGGACGTGGCACATTAAGAAATTAACTGTTTTGTCTTAATACTCTGAATTAAGAACCAACATCTTGCCGGAACATGTTGTATTGTTCATATAGTGCAGCTCGCAGATGTCTTGAGTAATACATAGGTAAGGGCTTTACAGAAGGTCTCAGAAGATTAGGGGCAAAAACCTCCCTAGCGGAAAATAAAATTGGTTGCTCAAGATTAAATTGGAGATCAGTTCTAGGAAAATCCTTTACTTACTCAAAGGTCGAGTGGTATACATTGAGCTGAGTAGAAATAGAGGAGCGTGCTTAGAATGAAAAAAGTATTTCAAATCAATACTTCATCCGTCCATGTACGTAGAATTATATGATAAAAGTTTATAACGTAAATTGACGAAACGTTTAATATTTGTTCATTTACTCATGTGTAATTTGATATTGACAACGATTGCATTGAAGTAACTACAATCATCTATTGTTCCGATGGACAGATATGATTGTATTTCGTACATATCATTGTAATATCTAATAGCAATTCATACGTGGGTAAGAGATCGCCTGATATGCAGTCAAGGTGTGTCTAATTCTTCGTGTAACTGCAGTTTTGTTTTTGCTTCTAAAGTAGTCCTTATAGAAGGTGCGCTTAAATAACATTTTATGGTACATGCATGGTTGTATTAAAGTTTGACATGCAGATTTTTACTGGTGAGATTGTGAGTAGTGAGTTGGATTTGAATAATTAAGCACTGTCGTGTCTGCACTCAATTGGGCTTAAAAATAACCATTATATCGTTTTGAACGGTCGTGCAGAGCGCTGTCTATCCAAAAGTTTTTTTGTTGAAATAAAATATTGTGATTTAGGTGGAAACAGATCATCCTAATATTCAAGAGACACATATAGTATCACATTTTACTCCAAACCGTTTTATAAATATATATGATTACGCTTTAAATCGCATTACTAAACTAATGAGTGCGAAAATGTATAATGAAAAATCACTAAACATGTCTCCTTGATGCTAATGTACCATTGGTGAATTCAAAGTTTGACATATATCGATGGTTAAAGAAAGCAGGATCATTGTTTGCAACCTGGTCACAATAGAATTGGATCAACAGCAATCCACCTGTTGAGTATGTAACGTTTTATTTTAAATCATATTTTATCGTGTTAGTATTTAGTATAGATTTTTAAAATGCAGAGGGATGTTATTTTTCATTATAAAACATTTCTACTTCATGCCTCAAAGATTCTAAAAATAAAACCAACTCCGTGAAAATTAATAAAGGATCGTTTATTAATTACTTTCTCTAAAAACTCAATATTTGCCTAAACAATTGGGAATAGTTTCATAAAAAATATCAGGGCGTCCTGATTAATCATATTTTGTCATTAAGTCATTAAAATAATTTTCTCTACTTTTGGAGCTCAGACAAATTACAATTGAGTTTACATCTGTATAGAATTCAACTTATTATGAATAAAATGTATTGAACCAAAGAAGATCAAATATGCAAGTGTCGACTTGTGTTTGGTAGCTCAGTTGGATGAACCCCCAAATGGTCATTGGAGAGATCATGGGTTCGTGTCCCGACCCTGCTGATATAATTTTTCTTTGTCTAATTATTGTTGATAATTGAATACATGCACTGGACGTCAGGGTACAGTCCTATGCACCCTGTACCGCATTAGGTTTGTTGCATGAGACAGGATAAGCCAGATGGTTACCCTCGACCGAGAGAGGTACACATACTCCACACAGACCATGTACTGCGGTCAGAGCAATATTCCTCTACAGGCTCTGTGTCCTGTTCTACTGCACCGTCTGCTTCACTGGCATCGCATATATCATAGCAGCCCGCGTTCTTGGCCAGTTGTAGTGCTATTAGCTGTATCATATGGCCACATTGTTCAGGTTAATGAAAGTGTTACCTAATTCTTACTAAATGATATTTTATCACCTTTAGATGTGATAACGTTTTTGTCGGATGCTGCTAGGGCCGTGAAAGATATTGTTTAAGCGCTAGTTGAAAAATTAATTTGAAATATGCAATTAAAACAATTTAACAAAAAAAAAAATTGATTAACTTACTTCCATATCTGATGATTTAGCGTGATCTCCTACCGACGGTAATCACCGCATATAAAATATGCTCGGAAGGATGGGAGCATCAATGAAGGTCTGAAAACCACTCTAAAATAAAAGACTAAATCTAAGTAATACTTAAAGGACCTGATGTGTAACTTAAAAAGAGGCACGCAAACATGCGTAGGATGCTAGGATGTCTCCTGGCACCACAAAAAGTATGTCTAGTCCTGAGCCAAATGTCCTTCACTAAAAGACCTGGAGACTCCGTTACATCCAGGGGATGCTTGCACGTACCAAAACGCCTTTATGAGGATTTTTCTAAAGAGACTATACTAAAACTACTTTGAAATAATTAATAAGATTATGTATACCTGGAGGGTTGTTTGGTTCAATAATATACACTATGCTATAAATTTGTTTATAGCGCAATGAATTTTTAACATATAAGATAAATCTTTATAAAATAATATACAATTTTTTCACTCCAGTGTACATTAATGTATAGACCTCAGATTACCCCAATGTTGTATATGCCTTCTACGTGGAATATTGACTGAAAGATAGGCCAAAAGATAAATCGACTCTAGGCGACAAGGCGATCAGGAACTAGAAAGAGTGCAGTAAGGAGGTGACTAAGAAGAGTCACGAGGAGGACTAAGATCCTGATGGACTGATGACTAACCGTCCGCTTGATGGACTGAGGGAAGTGGGGAGAGTCTTCCTTCCTGTCCTAACGCTCCACTGGGAAACTTTTATTGAGCTTGTAGCGACCACTAACTACATAAGAAAGATCACCCTCTCTATTGTATATATATTGTATAATGTGTTTTAAATTAATTTAAACAAATGTAAATAACATTACCAAACCATAAGTCATACCAGTGTAAATATTGTAAACAATAAAAGACGCAGCTGCAAAAAACTAGTCAGAGGCCTGGAAGGGAAAAGCAGCTAGCAAGCGACCCAGACCGAGGCCTGGGTCACTGCCTAGAACAAAGCGTCACCGCAACTCTGCGGTATGGTTGGCCAGAATATCACCTCAGATCATTGGGGCGGTTTTTGGCCTGTAAATCTGACTGGCGCACCTGAAGCTGCACTGATGTTTCGAGATTTGGCCTCCTCATTTATGAAAACCTCTGGATCTCTCTTCCTAACCTCGCTATGTTTTAGTGTAGCCTTGTCAGACCCCACACTCTCCTTGTGGGATTCTCTGCCTTCGTCTCGCTAAAACTAGCAACCTCCTTGGAGAGACCTCCCCTCGCGGACAAGGTTGCCGTGGCCCTACAAACTTTACCTAGTAGTATCTCCCACGGCAATTCAGTCTGCCTCTCTCCGGTTCACACTCGCCTTTGGGATCCGGACGGTTTTCGCCTACCCTCAGATACCGAGTGTGCATTTGTGGTCATTCCAAGACCACATAAACTACCTACAATACCTACCCTATACCTCTTCTCCTGAACATAGTGCATTGTTGGGGAAAATATCTATGAAATATGGAGTCAGATAGTAAGACCAGTCATGAAGCAATGAAGCAATTGTCTAGGTCATAGCCTAATCAACCCTTACTTCGTCACTAGGGCTAGGGTACCTAGGCACCCTCTTGTGACGACCCGACAGAGCTCTTATTCTTATTATTGAACCCGGGTTAAACTCTTTTTTTCCACAACGTACGCGGTATTGGTAGCAGTGGCTCTTACTCAGGTAAAGCCCGGTAAAAGGTCGTCTTTTGTCTGCCATGACGGTACGCATTCCTTCCACAGGGAATAGAATTAAATAGAGGGGCCACTACTTCTTTAATTCTTTAGTTCTTCTTCCCCCAATACTAAGGGGCCCAGCCTTCTCTAAGCTTCACTCCCGGACTATCCCCTTTTCCCATAACCTCTTCATTTTTGGATCATTTGTTGCTTTGTGTATTGGTTTTATTTATTATAGCTATTTGGAAAGATTTTAGTTCGGTTTATGTGGACCACATTTTTCAAAATGGGAGGAATGTTTATTGCGTATGGATGGATGCAATAATAGAAAAGAATATTCTCATTCATCTAAATAAAGTTTTCATAAGTAAGTGTTTTCATTTTATTTTCTCTTCAATTGATAATGTTACGTTCGTTCAAATTTTAGATTTCCGGATAGCGATAAATTAAAAGACATTTGGATAAAAGCAATAAGAAGAGAAAATTTGAAATCGATATAAAATAGTCTTATTTGTAGTAAACATTTATATAAAGACGATTTCGACAAACCATTGCTGATTACAACATTTAAAAAGAATGCAGTCCCTTGAATAGTTTTAGCATTTCCGGCTTATCCGAATCAAGCTTTGCTAAAAGTATGTTTTTGATGTTAATTTTTTTTTAATTTAAGATATAATTTCATATAATACCAAGTGGTTCTTTTTTCATTTGGCTAAGGAGGTAATAGAAAAGAAAACAACCAACTTCCGAAGTTGTGTCAGAAAATATCCAAAGATCAGCGGAAAATGCAACAATTTTGAAAAAAAAAACCTGTTAAAATTGGTCCAAACAAAGGAACAATTACGGAACATGAAATTTAAGAACTGAATTTGCAAATTACCAACTTAAAAAAATATTTTGCAATCACTAGCAGTCTTACTAGCCTTGTCATTCTAGTAGATTCTATAATCCGTGGTTCTTTCACTTTTTCTTATATTTACTCATTTATAATATTATTTCCAATAACAGGAATATGTAAAATAAGTAAACTGATATTTTTTATTTGGATGTCTTCTAGATGTAAGTTCCTTCTTTGAGCTATTTAAAGTTTACAAGGAAATGAATATTATTTAATGACCGTCTGAAAAATATTATACATATAAAATTAGCGAACTAATTTTTACCCTAGTAAACAATTAGCAATCAACGTGCCATTAAAAAACAATTCATTTTGAAAATAACCTTTAGTCTTTGTTAATGACTAACCATCCTAAATGTTATTTAATTGATATAATCACAAAAAAAAGTTTTTACAACCCTTCCTTGGAGGCAGGATATTTTGCATGGAATATCCATCTTATTCCAAAATTAAATGATAGCAGATCAAAAAAAAAAACGGACAATCAATACTTAGAGATCGAAAATAAATATTATATAGGGTATTAAATCAAAGATCATGGTAAATCAAGGGTAATGTGTATTGGGTCTTCAATGGGCTATAATTTCAAAAAGTAATTAAAATAGTGTTCGATTATTTATCGAAGCCACAACAAAAAATAGAACTCTGTGATACATCACAATGTATTTTATTTACAGACAAAAAATTGGTGCAAAACTGAGCTGAAGTAAATTGTTTGCCACCCTATTTCACAGATAATAATAAACATAAGGGAATAATTACTTTATTGCTTCCTATAACCTCTGGGTTCATGGCCCAATTTAATATGATGAGATGGTGCAACCCTAACAGCTCGTAAATATGGAGTTGCCGACACTGCATATTTCATATTTATTAAATATTGCAGACGTTTCCAATATGCTAGACGACCACTTGAGTAGAATTTTACATATTGAGCTCCTGGTTACATAATGTATGAAGTAGCCGAGTTCTACGACCACAGGAAGGTAAGGGTGACATACCCGAACCTAAATATAGATTTAAATAGTTTTTTCTTGATCTAGACATGTCTTAAATTGGTAAATATAATATATATGTGTATACATCTGGACTTAGTTTTTTATGGCTTAAAACTTGATAAAAAAATTATTATTTTTACTGCAATCAATACACGAGTATTATAAACTGTTCTTATGACTTCAATTTCTTAATGGCTTGTTTCTTGAGGGAAAAAAGGGTCTTTAGCCAATACCACTCTCTTGACACAGTATCACACTTAGCATACAATGTCAAAATGCTAGTTGGCTTGGAAAAAGTCACGAGGACCCCTTTACCATGTGCGTCGCTCAGGGTTGTCGGGATGAAGTAGGATAGAGTAGTTAGCACACGGATTAGGATGGCCAGGGAAGTGGCTATGGAAGTTTTGATAGTGGGAGGTGATAATCTTGAATGAATGAAATGTTAAGATCAGCGTACGGTTGTTGACATTGAAGGGATCGTTGGGTGTCTTGCAGAGGATTCTGGATTGCAGGGGTTAGATGCGAAGAATATAGGATGGCTTGGCACTTCCCTACACTAAACTTGATTAAAAATACTTGTATTTGTAATATCATTATAGTGGCTCATTGTGCAACGAATTCCTAAGCTTTGAAGTTATTGTATTCACGTTTTCATAAAATGTTAAAACTCAAGTTAACATTTATTTTTAAAAAGGATGCAATATTTCGTGATAAAATTTGTTCAGTATACCCTTTTAAAATTGGGCCCCATTGAAAGATTCATCACAAGTTACCCCTCCCAATTACATCACAAGTACTCCTTCAAAATATTATATACTTTTTAGTTGTGCTTAGTTTTACTAGTGTTTGTAAACAAGAAATCGCTTTTTATAAGAGCTACTGGGAGAATGAAATACAGCATAGCTGTTTGTTGTGCAATGCAGTGCACTACACAATCCGTGTGCTTGCCTTTCGGTAATAATATACTAAAAACACGATTGGACATTTTGATTTCAAAAAAGAAATCACATAAATATCTATCATTCCAAAACATTCTTTCAGAGTAATACCTGTGTTATCAAAGAAAGTCTTGGTACTATGCTTTAAAAATTAAAATAAACGCATTTTCACCCTAAAAACCTTTCATTTCATAAATACTTATATTGGTTAAATGATTTTACTGCAACACAGTGCGTTCAAATTTTTTAAAAATGTCTCGAAATTGATTATTGATTTGCAATGATGGCACAAGACACCCACAGAGTATGGAGTAGGGAGTATATACCCCAGAGTTTAATTCATTTCATGTTATTAATCTGGTGATATATTGGCTTGAATTTAGATATATACTTGAACGGTTTAGGTACTTAAGTGTCTAAAAAGTCTTAATTAGAAGTTCATCCAACATTCTTAATTTTCTTGTTGTACTTTATTTGCTTTTATTACTCTAACTATAGTCAGCAATTACTTTTAACATAAATGTAAGCCTGTTATTCAAAACTATATCCCATACTTATCATAAAAATTTAGACATACCTATCAGCTGAACCGAATGACTGCACGTGCCAGAAAGCCATCAATGGAAAACAATTCACACAATGGTTCACGTTAATTTTCTAATCATAGGACGAATCGCATTATTTTTTCCGAGCTTGGGACCAAGTAATTTGTAATATGATTTTTTTTATTGTAAATTAAGGGGCTTAAAAACTGATTGTTGTAAATCATATTTTTAGTAACTCAAGTCCAGAAATACAATCTAGAAGGGCTAAACTGTTGAAATAAAGCGATAACTAAGTCACAACATCCGTAGTTATAATACCATTATAATAATATTAATCTGAAACTTTGAATTTATTTACTTGCACAATGGTGTCAGCCATTTTCAGATGTTTAAAATAAAGCAAAAAATAGAATTGCGACAAATTATACTTCAAAATTATTTTTCATCAAACATTTCAATACATATTCAATTGGTTTTTAGCACAAATTTGTGATTTGGGAATTAGAGAAACCTTTTGTTTCTCAAAATGAGGATGATGAGACATACACCACTCTGACATTAACACCCTCAATCGTGGCCTTAAAATGTCAAAATTCAGAAATAAGTAAACTATAAATACAAACTCCGTTCATGGCAGTTGGACACGCGTAGTTTAGCTGCTTACAGCATTTTAATAAAGCAAAATATGGATAATAGGAATAAACAATAATTATTAGATTTCACACAATATAGGAAAACATAACCCTAATAGTTATTATTAATATCTAGAAATAGTTTGATTTCCGACAAACAATTTTTATTTTAGTTTCGTGTCAACAAACACTTTCTGTGTCAGAGTGCTACATAAAAAACTAACCACTCAAACCCACATTGTTAACTAGCCAACTCAAAACTGCAATGGTTGAATATATTAAACAAGGTTTTTGTCATTTATTAAGGTTTAGTTTTTCACTAGGAAAGTCGGCTATTTCTTCAGAGTACTTGTTGCTCAACATTCCAGATGTTGGCTGTGGTCTTGTTATTCGGTGCGTGGCTCTTCTTAAGTAGGTATCCAGTAGCTTGAACTCCAGTCCGGCACGTGACTTCTTCATCCTCTTTGTGGCCGGATACTTGTCTTGGTATCCGCACTTAATGTTCAACAGAAGCAATGGAACTTTGAGATAGTTTTGATGGGAAGGTACTAGCTGCTTCACTGATTTAGATTTAGCTTTTGGGTAAAATAGTCCCATATAGAATGTTATTGGTGGCACAGGTGTCTGTTACGGTTTTTTGTTTTTTGGCAACATGGGAACACGCTTTCTTGGATTGACCATTTGACTTCAGACCTTCATACAGTACCGTGCTTGTTCCAAGTACGAGCTAGACATTGGTGGACCACATTTGAGTTTATGTTAAAGTGGTTCTCAGATACTAGACGTGACTTGTCCTCCTTAATACTTAATTCCTGTTCACTAAACATCCTTCCATGCAATGGCTACTACAGTTCAGCGAATACGTTAGATCCTGAAAGGTTTTTATTGCTTTATATTGTTGTATCGTGAATATAATATTGCAAAATGGTTTCTAAAATTAGTGCTCAACAAAGTGTAAACAACAAATAAGTTTTACATACAACTCACAGAGATTAGCATCTTAGGTATAAATCATATAAAAAGAGAAAGTGTGCAAAGTCATGAGGTTCAAGAGATTTTTCCCGTTTGGAGTAATAGTAATAGAGCATTAGACACAATGTTTAAATTATTTTTAGGTATCAACATTAGTGATAATTTTCCGTAATGGAGCATTATTGTTGCGATACGTAAATCGGGCTCCGGAGGGCATCGTGTTAACTGCTGACCGCTTCCTAGCCTCTAGCATCACTCACCCCTCTATAAATATTGATAAAACTTTAGAATGAATAAAAAAAAAAAAAGAGGTCTAATTAGGCTTAATAATTTAGTCTACCTTTCGTTTGCCAGAGGTATATCGTGACAGATATATAAAAAAGCATTTATTCGATGTCCTAAACTAATAATCAAAAACTCTGATCATATCTCTCAATATTACAAGCACTAATTATCATCTAGAATCATTAAATATCCTTAATTAATAATTAATATATTAGCTCTAGGTCTACCTAGGTCTAGCTTCGAGCATGATATAACATTAATGTAGCGATCGCTAACTACATAAGACCCTATACTCTATTGCATATATATTGTAAGCAAAAGTAAAATAACAAGAACAAATATAAATCATTGTAAATGGGCTAAGCATTAAAAGATGGGGGCCAAGCAAGTCACACGAGAAGGGTCATCAGCTGTCAGTCAGGTATCTAACCTTATGTGTGAGGCTACCCTCAGGGCAATAACATAAACAACCCATTTGCAGCCTCTCTGCCTCCAGGGGACCAGGGATGGCCGGGTAATCAGGTGGCGGTCGCGGTTGCTCACCACATGCGTGCGTGGGAACCAACTGCCGGCCTAGGCCCTTGCAGCCCTCCCAGTAGAGAGGGTACTTAAAGCGGGCTCCTGGCCCTGTTAATTAGTCTCTCGTGACCTTTATCGTTGATGCTTGGTTTCCGCTCGAACTCTGAAAACTTGACTAATTCTTTATGAAAAACCTATGTACCTCTTCTCTTGAACATAGTGCATTGTAGGAGCACATACCTATCAAAAATGGAGTCAGATAGTAACGCCGTCATGAAACGATTGTCCAGGTTATAAAATTGAACAATCCTCACTTGTCACCAGGGCTAGGGTGACCAGGCACCCCTCTAGTGACGATCCGACAATTAATATGAATAGATGTGCTTGAGAACTAAATAAAAATCAATAGGTTAAGAGCCATGAACAATAAGATTTATTAAGTGAAAGAAAAAAAATATTGTAGATTGAGAAAATGAACTGCCAACAATTATAAATATAAATGGTAAATTTAATCATTATTCTCTTCTAACAGAGAATGTCAAAATGAACATATTTTATTATACCAAGTTATTTTAATCATTATTCTATACTGATAGAGAATATCAAAATGAACATATTTTGTAGTTCTAAACAAAATATTATGGGCTTAGGATATATGTAAAAATCCATTAGAAACACTTGATCTATACTATTGAGTATACTCACAGAGATGAAGCATCCTAGGTATAAAACATGGTTATAAAAACATATAAAAAGAGAAAGTGAACAAAGTCATGAGGTTCAAGAGATTTCCCCGTTTGTTGTAATAGTAATAGAGCATTAGACGCAATGTTTAAATTATATCTAGGTATCAACAATAGTGATAATTTTCCGCCACGGAGCATTATTGTTGCATCAAATTGCATTGTTGCTGGTACATGTATAGGTATATTGAAAATAACTAGCATATTGAGTTTAAGTGACTCTAATTATGCTATGGTATTAACATCAATTGGCGACGGCTATTGTACATTATTGATTCAAACTTGCTGTTGTTTCCAATGAACAACGTTAACAGCACCTCACACATGAGTCCAAGCGATGTCATCTCCTCCGCGTTCAACTAGAATGTGTTTAACAACCCAATTAATTTGAGCCGAGCAACACAGAACCCTTCTTGTTTAGCTAAATACCAGCCTTAATTATAGTTATAAAAGGAAAAATGAACTATATAAAATAAATTTGGTGTTTGTATTTTAAGATTTTACATATATATTTCTCATGAATTGTCTAATTATAACAATTCGGACCTTCAAGGGAGCTTTTGCTGCAAATATAGCCTACAATGTAGGTCAGCAACTGCCCTTCCTCTTAAAAATACATCACAACACCACCCCCTGGTAATTAGTAACGAACTACACATCTACAATTAACATGAAGTAAGAGAATTCCTTAATTCTACATAAGGCCTGAGGACCCACATTGCACTCCTTTACGTTTTCGCCTTCTAGCCCTGGAGATTCTTAAGATTTGGTTAAATGCTTATTTTTAGCTTTTTTTCAGTTTGTTTTTATACTTCTTTGAAACTTTGGATAAGTTGTGTGATGGATAGATACATCGTGGTTGTAGAAAGAATCCATAGCCATTGAGGTTTCAAAATCTTTCGGAAAAAAAACTGGGGAGTCAATTTTAAAAAATACAAATTGCAAAATCCTATTTACTAGGGATTACATTAATTTTGCTTTCTTCACTCTGAGCTCTTATATTATATTAACGTCAAATTGATTCATCTGCAGAAAAAAAACACACACACATACATAACCATTAGTTGGGTGATTGTTGCAAAGTATTAGCAAAAGAAACTTTTTACTACATATATTATTAATGAGCTAACATATAGTGCATATAAGGAATTAACTAAAATAATTATGATAAAGGGTGATGAGCCCTAATATGTATTGATGTTTAGGAGATTTATTTATTATATTTTGTTGGGGGGATGGGAGGTTAGTCGTTTTGAACTTCCTCTGGACTACAAACTGGTTGCTTCTACCTGTAAGCTACCCTATCTCTCCGAAATTGATTCTATTGAAAAGGCTCCGTTCCATCAAAATGCTAAACACGTTCAGCTCCATTGATGATCATTTGTTTGCGGATTATGAGGCATCCTATTCTACTAGGAGATTCCATTTTTTTGGTTAATTCTCATTAAACACAATATTCAAGTACCACAATATGAAATACTTTGTATGAAAACATAAAAAGGACCAATTTGAAGCTAAAATACTTATGGCCGATATTTCATGTAATTTACTATATTGAATCCCACAATACCGTATTGATAAACGTATTTTTAACATTAATTACTTAACTAATCGTAAAAGAATTAGTAAAACGTTTAATTGTGTGTTTAAGACCTTTAGGGATAAGCGAATATATTAAAATGTCTACTGTAGTGATTGATATTTGCTAAGAATTTATTCCGATTCACACTTAAGTATAATTGTTAAATAGGTAATTACGTAATTTCTTAAAAATTACTAATATTTTATTTTTTAAGGTATGTAGAAAAGTTTTCCAAGTTAATTAATTATAATATTTGAGTGTAAAAGTTATTTTTAGCTTCATTGGGTTGGGAATTTTGTGATATCAATTTTGATTTTCCCTTATAATCAAGGAAGTACAGAGACGTTACTATGGTATTCGGTAATTCAAAAATACTTTCATAGATATCCCAACAATCAATATAATAAAGTCTAACATTAGAAATCATGTATTTAATTACACAGGGACTGATTGTAATAGTTTTTGTCTTATCGGTGAACACAAGTGACTGAGAGACTGGGACACCAACCTTAATCGGTACACGTAAGACAGCAGACGCCAGATCTCTTTAATGGAACCAAACCCAACCCTGCCTGGACAGTCAACTAATTAGCGAAGTCACCGGATTGGAATCAAATTAAACATTAAAAGTAAATGTTTGTTTTTAAGGTTTTCCTTATGAAAATCAGTACGTCTCTACACATCTTTTTGAGTCCCTTAGTCAACCTACAGACATAAACTTTCAAGAAATTTTCCTTAATAATTATTTGGACAAAAAAAACATACCGTTTAATGATTATTTAATAAACTAATGCCGATTAATGTAAACATCTCTCAATATCCCTTTTACTATTACGCTATTTCGTTTATTTACAACTCAAAAATTAAATTATAAATCTTGTTAGACGTAAATAAATAGCCATTAAATAAGGAAAATTAAAGGCGATATTAATCTATATTTAGAGCTTGCAGTCTATAAAATAGTCGGATGGCAAATACTATTCTTTGAGATCAGCCATGATGTTTCTCCCCCCCCCCCTGATACAAATAATATCTGATGGTGCAATAAATGACTGGAAAAAAAAAAAATTAATTTTAAATTATGAAACGAGCAGGATAGCTAATAACCAGGCACCGACCAACATAAATATAATTTAATATTAATTTGGAGGCTGGTGCAGGGAACACCGTTGGGGGTCGTTATTAGCAGCTGAAAAATGATCATAAAATATAAATTCCCCCAGCGGCCACAAGGAGGTGAACCGCATTATAGCCCCCATCTTTAGACCAGCATCCATGCTTCCATCCTGCGCTTTTACAGTTCATCTAATTCTCATTCCGCTTTCTCATTTGTGGAGTAGAGTTTTTACTAATTTGTTTATCATTTCTATATCTTATATAGCCCTTACGCGACACTATTCATTTAACTTTCATTGTGGATAAACATGTTGCTTTGCTAGCCATCTTACTAGCTCTATGAAGTGTGAGGGAGGTTGCAAAAAAATTGCAAACAAGATTTCGGTAATGAGTTTTATGCCTTTTTGCAATAATTTTCCAGTTAATTTGTAATTAACATTATCTATTATTAATCAAAACGTTGATATATTTAATTTCGTACCCTTACATGTGTGATTGAAAAATTAATTTATTATATTGTTTTTCATTGTAATCGTTATATGTTCAGTACTATGAAGGTGTCAAATGAAACCTATAAGAAAATTTCTTGACATTTTATGTCACTGGTTTGACTAAGGGCTTAAAAAGACCTGCAGAGACTGTTTTTGATAAAGAAACCCTAAAAACAAGGATTCCAAAATTAAAACATCAGTATATATATATGCATTTTTAATACTAAGCCAGCAATGATTTGATAATGTAATCATAGGGGATCCAAGAAGGTCTAACAAGAAAGTTATAAACAGACTGACGAAAGACAAATTTTCACCTATTAAAGGAGTCGTAAAGGTTTCAATTGCATGTTTTCTCACTTCAAGTCAAGAATACCCCAAAAAAACAAAAAACAGAGGTTTGGAATATTTTAAATTATTATAATCTATTGTTATATTACAGTTTTTATACGGTATGTCAATCAAACGATTTTCTACCTGAATATCACTTATATATATATATATGTAAGTTTGAACGTTACCGCCAAACTTCGGGAAATATGCTAGGTGTCCCTACAGAGCTCCAAGCTGTGTAACCTGCGATATACGAGCTGTACAATGTTAAGACAATGATCAAGGCTTATTATCGGCAATTGTATTGATTAAGGTTAGTTTTAAGTTTCAATTGTTTATTGTAATATTTGTAGTGCTAGCGTAATATTTGTAGTGTAATATTAAACATATGTGTACATTTAAGTTTCTGAATTCGAAAATTACATATATATATGTCTTAATGTTACATATTGCAGAAATGTTACAGAATATAAACTTTTAACAGCCTAAAAAATTTAAAGGATTTTTAATTGTTCTTGCGGGGTTGATCCAGAGTCTGTAAATATTCCGTATTAGTATATTTTATTTATATTATCACATCTTTTTTTGTAATGGAGAGTTAGTGTTAATAAATATTTTCGCTTAAATGCTTATATTTTGTCCATTTTATTTTACTAATATTTTTCTTAGTAAAATATAATATTTATGAATTGTTCCTGAGCCAGGTTCAATTATTATAATTCCTTCTTATATCATTAGTGCATTGGGATGTACATGTATTGAATATTTTATGGTTTACAATGGTATTCTTAAGTATTTATTCTTATTCAATGAGAAAATGGGTTTTCGATACAGCCACTCCTATTAATTAGTTGCCTGTTCAGACAACGTTGAGTTTGGTTCGTTTCCTCCATTCCAATAGAGAGACCTAGAGTTTGTTGCCTTGATGTCAAACACTTTTTGATAAATTGTTGCCTGAGCTATTAGATAACCCATTCTTTCCGTACGGCGTGCAAATGTTTCCGACGTGATAGATGAAAATACTGCATATTAATTTCGAACCTTGGGCTAATATATATCAAAAGGGGTTGAAGTGCTCTTAAATTTTGTTCTTCTTAGTCATTTAAATAATGTATAGGGGCATATCTGAGACATCTTCTCTTTTTTTAGGATTGACTGATCATTATCTGATTTGTACGCGATCTATTGCTTTTTTTAAAATTTTTATTTAAATAAAAATTATAATATACCTTAGAACAGCATAAGATAATTGTGATAATAGGACTGCATTCATACTATATTTAAAAATGGACATTTACTCTTTCATTCAAACCATATTACAATATACATTCATTCAGGGCATGGGGGCAGAAAACTCACTAGGCATCAGAACTCCCAGTGACTAAACATTAACGAAAAACCACGGGGTCATTTACGCTTCAATCTCCGAGGGGGGTTGTACGAATGGCTGATACTTGAAACGAATCTTAGTGAATACTTGGATAGTCAGATAATGTTTGTGGAACTTGAAAATTTTTGAGGAAATGAGATCTTGGATAGTGGGAATTTTAAGGTCATTACGGAGGGCTTCATTCGTGACATAAAAAGGTGCATTAACTGAAGCTCTTAGAACTTTTAACTGGAAGGATTGGATGCGCATGATATTTGGGGGTTTTAATGATCCAAATAGTTTTCTAGTCCGTAAGTTCAGATTGTTATAGTATGACTTTATATAAGAGTATTTGTTTTCCAGTAATATGAGATTTCTTAGAGAAGTCTAAACAGATACCCTAACCTTGTGTTTAGTTCCTGTTTTTTTAAGTGTCGTGTTATGAGGATTGTAGATTAATCTTTTATCAAGGTGTATCGCACTGTGTCTGATATGGGAAGTACCTGGTCAACCTGCATACGAGGAGGTCAAAGTGTGCTCTTCAAACGTTTGTATGTCTGGTATTCTTTGTAATTTACCGGGTGTTCCTGAGAACAGAGGATGCATGTTGCGGGTATCTGCAGTGTACAGCCTTGTGGTGGCCTTCACACTTCACGCACAGTAGTAAATAGTGGCGGTATGGCTTGGTATGCTCATAGGACTGGCAGTTGTGGCACTTACCATTTGTCACTGCAGGGGCGAGGCTTTTCCACTTGTGCTCTTGTTTAGTACAAGGGTTTGAGCGCACATTTTTTCGCCTTAGTGGAAGGTTTTAGGTCAACAAGAACACAGGTAAAGATATTCTCCCTGTCACTCCACTCTGCATGGTGTCTCATAACTTGGTGAATCCTTTATCCCAATGAGGAGAGCTCCTTTTAGATTATATCAACTGGAGTTGTGGAGTGGAGGTGCCCGATATTCACCCGGAGAACTCTCTCATTCTTAGGCTGATGAAAATCAGTTTATGCTTCAGAAAATAGTATTCAGTATTTATTAGTTTATGCTTCAGTATTGGCAGCGATCCTTATATTTCTAGTTCTATTGATGCAAGATTCAGGTATCCACTACTGAGTTGAGCTGGGATATTAGCTAATAATTCAGAAAAAGACTGATGGTGGTTTGGGCTGTTTTTGTCGCAGCGATGAGTATATAGCTTCTGTCCCAATGATGTGTAACGCAACTAAACTGGTGGGCAAGAAAAAGGGTGATTCCTTTGTTATTGTTTCCTGTGCAGATAAGTGATATCCTCTCATGATGTTGATAGCGAAGTAGGAAATTGGTTTTGTGGTTTTTGTGTTTGCTGAATCTATAATAACGGCTTGGCAAGAGGATACGATTTTTTTGTTTTATTCTTGCTCTGACTGGAGATGACAGTGAACAAAGCGTTGGCCATGAAGGATGAATGAGTTAGAAAATTTGTGGGACAATGCACTTAAATAGGGATTTCGATTTGAGCTTCCTGCCAGCTGGCGTGGTCCGAGCTAAAAAATGATGTTTCTAGCCATTAATCTTATACTGGCTACTGTTGTGAACTGGTGTAATTAAAATGGACACTTTTCAGTTTTTATGTGTGTCGAAAACACTAACGGTCGTCGGAAGCGAAATGAAGAAGTTAGCTAGGGTGTGATTTAATGGGAGTTAAATGCTACAGATTGGTTTATTCCGGACTGAAAACTTGTCACCCCACCATCCCCTATTTACTGGAGCAGAACCGAAGGGCCATCTGGGTGATGAGGCATAAGCTGAAGGCTATTGATGGAGTAGAGAACACCGCGTAGTAGCAAGATAGCCAACAAACATTGTAGCCAAGGAAAGGACAATGCAATGACAAAATTAAGCAGTATCCTAGACTGTTTGCGTAATCCTTGTATATTTTTACAAATAAGTTTAACAGCAAGGCACTTTACTTGAAGCAAGATAGAATCGCATGACTAAGCGCTTTAGTAGGACCCTTGAAATAATTTTAAAGGCAGTTTTAATGATTTTAACATTACGTAATTATAGTATCACACGATAAATATAATTTATTTGAACGTTATACTATTTAATTACATACTTGCACGATATAATACTTATTCGTCTAATGTCACTATATATGGCTATAAAGTAATTGAATGATGATCTATGGTAGTTTCTTTTACGAGGATTCTTTTATTCTTACCTTAAAAGGAAATAAAATACAGGCAAGCATGGAACTGCCAGGCAAAATACTAGCTCTATATAAAGGATGGGATGGGGTAATTTTTATAGAAGATGATAATGACAATTTTAATAACGTTTTCTAATTATAATATAAAAAAAATCTTTGATTTAATACCACTGCACAAATCATCCGTATAATCCTCCTCAGAGACTAAAACGGCAGTGACCTCGCGACCTGCTATAAATACGTGACAGAGGGAGTCCTGAAAATGGCCAGTTTGACCAATCATGTCCTGAGCGTATGTGGCTCTCGTGCTCTTCGTCAGCCTCCGCTGGCTCGTATCCGGTGACGCGGCTGACGGAGGAGCGTGGGGGACTTCCCAAGACTCCGCTTCCTCTTTCGCATGTGAGGTACAACCATGCGGACAACCATGGACAACCATGTGTATTTGGGAGGTCTCTGGACAAAATTATATTTTATCCATAATACTTGAATTTATTATGGATCACAGTTTTTACATAGTCCATTTGTTGTTTTTCATTCAACGGAGTTAAAAAGGTAAAGTTAATAAATGGTTAGGTTTCAGCATGTAATATGAAATATAAGACATGTAATCTTGTGGAAAAAAACATTTTTACAAAGAATTTAAAGAGTATGAAAAACTATATCAGGAAATTCTCTGCCTTAGCTCTTTGCAATTTTACCGAATGAGGACACGGGCAATTTCCATAATGGAATTTTCGTTAAGGAATTTCAAATAAAGAGGTAATTGTGTAATCTTTTTAAATTGGGAACGTCTTGATTTGTTTCAAAATATAAGTTAATTTTTTCTTTAACACCTACAGGTTTGTTCAATATTCAGTCTGCAGCTCGTCAGAAATATATTTATTAATCTCGTACGATTCTTTTGTATGCATGATAACTAAATGTAACAATCTCATAAACACCAGGAAATACTCTATTTAAACTTAAGAACCTGATCTTTGGTTATATCTGTCTTGCATATATTATTTATTTGGCTATTAATAAGAAAACCATTAGACAACTAATAATTATTTATATTAATTTTTATATAAATCTGTCAAGAGGAAAACAGCAATGTAGAGTTAAACTGTATTGCAACCATTATTAAACATATTTGTTACTCATATCAGTGAAGAGGGTGGATTATTTTTGCATATCCTTTCATTTAGAAGTCATATATTTTAATTTAACTATGGAATAGCAAATGATTAACTGCTAATAAATTATAAATAAAAGAGTGGAACTATTACTCCGTTCTCTGACATGACTATATGTCACGATAACTTAAAACATGTGGAACGAGCTCGCTAACAGAACTTAGTATGTGGAAGGTTATTTACTCTTCATAAAATATTCGTGGAACACTCTAGTTAAATGGTACTTCGTTCATTTTTGGTAGCAGATCTGTCCTTTTACAACAAAATAAAGCTCATAATTTGAGAGGTATTTTTTTTCCTACCCACTGATATATTAACATATGAACAGTTACCATTTAACCATTTAATTCATAGTTTAAAAATGCACCAATCCCTTTAGGGTTATGAACAATAGCAGAAAGTTTTTGTAGCATTCTTGACATTTCGTGTGTCTGTGAACAATCAGCCATGCAATGTTGTAAAAAAGTATGTGAATTTTATTGACAATCCAATAACGATGATTATATGTCGTGGGGCTACAAGTAAACGTACTGAGTAAGAAAAAAAATGATTTTGAGAAAACTGTGATCAAAGAGTTTTTTGACAACATTATTTTAACAAATTTAGTTTTAGCACTGAAGTTTTTTATCTAACCATAAATCAATCTTAGCTCCCACATGCTTATTTGACATTACTATCCTTATGATAGATACTGTATGGAATTAACAATCATAATACTTAGTGTGATAAAAAAAAAATAAATAAATAAACTTTGACTCTGACTTGAGTCAAAATATCTTCTTTTTGTGGATAAAATGCGAATGTAGTTAAAGCTAAAGTACTAAAATCGATAGTTTTCACTTATGGTGTTTCACTTAGGTATTAAAAGTTAGAACTAATACTAAATGGTAATTTATGGTATATAAAGGCGTGTAATCTACGTATGTTAATTAAAAAAATGTGTAATTTTGTTGTGATCTTTATGCCCCATAAATTTATAATAAAGGGTCTAAAAACAAAATAACATGGATAATTTTGGTGCTAGAAACAGATGGGCCTACCCCAATAAAATTTCAGTAAATTAGATTAATATATAACATAAACCCAATTTGTGAAAAATTAGGAATTTCGCTCATAAAGGCTTTGTATGTATTCCAGAATCCAGACTTTTCCTTGAGTAAAACCAATATATTATTACTAGTTCATTGAAGGATCAGTAGTGTTACGTGTGATTGACTCCGTCAAATGGCGATTTAATGTAAAATTAG
Source organism: Acanthosoma haemorrhoidale (assembly GCA_930367205.1). Lineage (NCBI taxonomy): Eukaryota > Metazoa > Arthropoda > Insecta > Hemiptera > Acanthosomatidae > Acanthosoma > Acanthosoma haemorrhoidale. The sequence goes on from OV884012.1 coordinate 26,443,388, forward strand.
AATTAATAGTAAAAGATAAAATTTGCGAGGTGATAGCTAAAATGAATTAAGGGATGACTATCAGGTATATATGGTCGTAAAACAGCTTTGAAGGGCCCAATGGGGTCAGATGACTCCTTTATCGACCCTCTAAGACCTAAGACAGAGCCGAGGATAGTTTACAACTATTCATTTTCTTAATGCAAGTCGGAGTGCTATAGGTTCAGCAGGTATGATTACATGATATGAGTTCAGACCGGCGTGAGCAAGGTTTGTTTCTTGAGAGCGTTTTTGAGTCTCGTCCTGTGAAGAGCACGCTCCCAGTTTTTTTGAAAATACCAGAAAGTCATGTTCCTTAATGCATGAGGGTCATAAAGGGAAATATATTTTACCTAAGGGGTAGAGACTGGGTCCCAGAGTGGAGGATATAAGCTTGGCTTTGGACATCTGCTCGGAGCTCAGGAGGTCTTGATCTGGATTTCCCATCCTTAAGCTGTCGTTGCATAGTAATATAGCAAGGAATATTTCAATAGTAAACTAGTAAGGTCTAAACTGTTTATAATTTTTATTAGTATTGAATTTAATAATTTTCATTTAAACATTTTCACCGTTTGTAATAAAACATATTGTATATAACATTTTATTTTATGATTGAATTCCTTCCATTTTTATCTCCAATATAATTTACGGTAGTAAATTACTTAGGTTTTTGGTTCAATAGGAGCCAATAGTAAGTAAATTGAATACTTTAAGAAAAGGTGATTTGGCGTAACTTTGCCCTGATGCATTACGCTCAGGGTTTGATAGAAGAATCAAATATGTAGTTGAATAGGAAGATGGCATCACTATGAGTTAAATATTCTAATTCTTCAACAAGAGCATAACATTGTGGGTAAGACAGGTAAATATATGTATCCGGGCAAAATATACATCCTTTAAATATTGAATAAAGTTTATGTATTTGGATATAACTGTATATCAGATATATTTGTGTATCGATAAGCCGTACGTATCCGTCTATTTAAATTTAATAACTCATTTCGCCGAACGTAGCAGTAGCCTGAATATTTTAAAAACAATTATTTATTAATTAATAATAAATTAATTATTAATTTGCTGAGGCGAGCCGGATAATAAATATATATTGGATATTTATCTTTGATTTTGAAACGAAATCCGCAATTAAATACCTTTACATTGGATTATATGGCAAAGAGGCAATATATTGTTTTAATTAAAATATTTACATTTATAATCTGATGGCCATAGACGATTATTGATGAAGATTAGGGTAATTCATGTAGCCTTTCTAATTCTTTGATGTTATTTAACATACATATTTAAAAATACAATAATGTGTATTTAGAATGCGGTTAGTGAGGCCTATAACTTTATTTAAAAGTAACTACGAGTAGATCATATTGAACACATAGATTTTGGAACTTGATACGATGGTATGTTTGCTCAAAACACATACCTTGATCTCTATAATACTTATGTGCATTAATTAAAGGATAATATTAGTTAAAAACCAGATACAACACAAAATAACTAACATTTTTTAAAACTAAAATTCTATCTTGGGCAGCAAGTCAGGAGTTTATTTTACTCTACAGGGCATCTACAGCTAACAATTTACAAAACACATTTAAAATTAAAAGATGCACAAATCACTAACACATTACTCTTTACAAGATTACATTTATATATTACAATTATAATTTCCATCAATTTAAAAATTAAACATGATTAGTTCATTTACTGTTTACTGATTTGTTAGATAGAGGTTTGCAAACAATCGTTCCCTAACGAACCGTCAAACAGAATAAACCAGGAAATATTCATGTAAAGAATTATACAAATAGGCTATTAATCAGAATTAGGGTATGCATCAATTTTAAGGAAAAGTACCGTTATACGGTTTATCATTATAATGTACTAAACACATAAAGTAATTATAATAATATTGCTTTGCTATTTTAGACGATATAAATTATATTTAAAATAAAATGTCGAAAATTTAGCCTAAACTTACTATACTTTATTTCAGTTTGTTCACATGCGTTTTTCCTACTGCCCTTAATCTAAACTTGAAAAATTTAGTGATAAATTACTTAGGTGAAAGTCAGCTCCTAAAAAGATTTTGACTAACGCCAGACCACCCTTTTTGTTTTATTATTTACGTCTTTATGTACTCCCTTTTAAGGCTCAAAGGTGAGCTACCCTATAAAAGAGACCCTAAACTTTGTTGGTTTGTTTGTTTTGGTTTATTACCATTCTATTTTTCAACTTAGAGCAGGAAGGACGGGCTATCTATCGGGAATCACTATTTTCTAGCCATACGGGAATGCTAATAATATTTTATGGTGCAACTGAGAAATAAACCAGCTCTCTCAAATGATAATCAAACCAACTACACACACTGTATTTCATACCACAGAACCCTGCGACCATGATATAAAATTGAATATTGTATTCTAACATGTCAGAGTGTAATTACAATTGAATGCTTCTCATTAGCCCGTTGTGAAAAATGTACTATAGTACAATGTAACGTGTAACAATACATCATTCAGATAATTGGAAATCGGTAAGCTCGATGTGGGTTATAACGTTCATAGTTATCCTTAAAACTCGTGAGCACGGAATTGAGTCAGGCACGTTAGCACTAACAGAGAATCGTTGTAATAAAAGAAATTGGCTATAGTCACGCAAGCGCATTTTGGCGATTCTCTAAATAAATAAATGTCTTGGCACGAGAGCTTTCCATTAAATATATTTTTAAATCACTATGTACCCTTGCAACTAATTTAAAACTGTTATTGATAGTCCTTGAATAATTAATTGATCTTAGCTCAATACGAATTAAATACACCAGTCTGGCCATAGCGAATTGAAATATAGTATTTATCCCTTAACCCGTACGAAGAATGCAGCCAGTACTGATAAAACGAACACAAAAAGGATCTACTTAGCATTTAATAGCGGATTATTTGGAAACTCCAAAACAAAAATTACCTAAAACTGTTTTTGCGTACCCCTAACCGAAGGCTCAAGAGGGTATGAGCGCTAGATTCGCTTGGACAACGCCACTGTTTGCAGTTAAACATCACTGTGACCTGTTTAGCTCGGAAATACATCCAGTCCATTGAGGAACCATTCACGAGTGGCATTGTTGCTACACTTTCATACAATTTTTAAATGAAAAACTAATATTCACCTGAAGCCCTGAAAAATAAGTTGTTTCAATTATTTATAAAAAGTGTGCTTTGGTATGGGGTATAAACGGGGTAGCTTGTACACGAGGTTTTTAAACCACCAATAAAACACGGGACAAACAAACCGATAGTGATTATAAGAGGTGCAACACAGCAAAAAGAAAACCTGTAATGCAGAATCAAAACGGAAAAACCATCGGTGTTTTTTTCATTTAATTTATGCAGATGTCAAATCAGAAATCAGTTTTAGGTACATTGATTTAATTTAACGTGAAAAAAAATCAATACAATTAATTTCTATTTTTTTTTGCTCAGATTTGTGCGTATAGTTATGAAAGTATTTGCATGTTTACAAATTTGTTCTTCACCCATGTTTGACTGAGAATCTCGTGACCATAGTGAAGTTTTTAGAAAATTTCTACTACTTCAACCATTGTCAGATACGACGGACATCATTCCACAAATGAAAAAATTAAAAGTTTTGAAATTAATCATTATCAAAATAGCTCTACTAATGACAAATGCAAATTTCTTATCTTTCTGTAAGGGGATGACTATTCACAGCCTATGAACTAAGTAGCGAGCTGTATGAAAGGGCCGAGCCGAGCAAAGGGTACACCTGACGGGCTAGGAAGAATTGAACCCTTTGTCTGGGGCAGCGATAGCTCTTTTACTCCGTAGACTTCTCTCTTATTCAGCGTTAACAACCCCATTCAGGCCATCACCATTCAAACTTAAAAAAAAAAAAAAATTCTCATCCTTATTAATTCAAGGGCATTATTTAACACGGTCTTTCCTAATCAGGCTTTTATTTATCGCCTTCCGGTGAGGAAGGAACATTTAATTACCACGGCAATAGCTCAATTCTGTTGTTATTAGTCGCTTATGAATTTGAGACAATCGTTCAATTGTTATAAAACTTTCAGGAAATTTAAGAGATGCATAGATTTATTAATAATAATTATACAATATATATATATTGAAACCTACCTCATTTTCTACCATTCTATTTTTCTATTTTAATAGATCAATTGACCTTAACTAATTTGGTAGGTCCGTCATGAGATCTTTAATTCAACTTGTTTTTATGTCTTCGACATAGGAAATTATCCCGATTGAATCGCCCGATCTCAAGGCTAATGTTATAGTTATTAATAAATTGAGAAACTGGGAATTGTGAAATATATACAAGTAAAATGGTTATAACAAATAATTATAATTATAAATAGTGCTGACATTATTTATATAAAAAAATATTCAATTCCTTTTGAACAAGGATAGTTACTACTAATTAGTTATATAAAAAAATGATAATTGAGCTCAATCTCTTTTTAATGGATCCATAATAAAAAAAAAACATAAATATCACCCAATCGATGATCTCCGTTTAATCCAATCAACGTTACTGTTGATCTCTTCTTCTTCTTCTGTTGGATACCGCCAAGTCGGGGTCTTGCTCTTGTTCACTCTCTGGGTGTTAGGCTAAGACTGACTTTATCTCATCCCCACTCCTAAGAGCATAAGGGCTGATGCTGGACAAAGTGGGAGGGTGGCTGGTCATGATATTCTCAAATATCATGAATGTTACAATATATATATATATGTAAGACAATTATTGAAGGTGGGGTGAATAAACTGAAATCAGTTTCTCTGTAAACAAAGGTAGCAATTTTATTCACTATATATTATATTATAACAATTATTAATATTGATTTACACAATCTTACCTGTAAACAAAGAAATGACAATTACAGTTTCTAACTATCAATTCTCTATTTACACTATTTTATTTTACACACTATTTACATGTTCTGTTATCTCACATAACCTTCTCTATCTGATAACTGATGCTCCATCTGGTGGGGGCCAGTGGAAGCAGCACGGCAAATTCAAATGAAAGAGAGATCACTTTCATTACATCTCCACTCTCTGAGGTGAAAATTCTTTGAAAATTTTCAGTCTGGTAATATCGGAAGTAATTTTGTTATGTGAAAGAATCCAGTTTTTTGCTTTCCTCTTCCGGTATTTATTTTATATATTGAATTTGATATCTTTTCTGTTATTTCAAAGGGACCAATTTTTAATTCATCTAGTTTATTCCTGTTCAATTTGTTGCCATTTTCTATATATACTGTATCTCCTGTGTTAAATTCCCAATGTTTTCTTGATTTATCAAATATTTTCTTGTTGTATTCATGAGACTTTTTTGTTCTTTCTAAGGCTAATTTACTGTCATTCATCCAGTTTTCTTTATTGTTTCTTTTTTTTAATTCTTCAGGTAAAATGCTAGTATCTGTGCCATCCAATAAATACTTGGGTGGAAAACCAGTTACTGTATGTTCTGTTTCATTATATTTATCCACACATTCTTTAGCGACTGTTGTCCAGGCTCTTTTCTTCCCTTTTTCGTTCATTTTACATCTGATTTTATTGACTAGAGTTTGATTTAGTCTCTCATTTAAACCATTGGAAAAGGGTGCATTAACTGCTGTAAATATCAATCGAACCTCCTTTTCCCTTAGGAAATCTTTGAATTCTCTTGAGTTGATTCCTGGGTATTGATCTGTAAGTATTATACCTATTTTCTCTGTTTCCAGCACATTATTTACTAACTTGATGAAGTCAGTGGCACTCTGAGTTTTTGATGTTGAAATGAATGCATATCTTGTGAAGTGGTCAATAAGCAGGTGGAGGTATCTTTTTGTTGATCGTTGTCCTCCAAAACCTCCAATAGTGTCGATTGACATTATTTCGAATGGTTTTGTTGCTGGCCCTAGTTGTGACATTAGCCCATATTTTTCTTGCCCTCTGGATTTGTTTTTAATACATATTTCACAGGTTTTACATACTTTTTTTATATTTGCAGTTATATTTTTTGCTGTGTAATAAGGGCATACCCTATTCATCATTTGTTTAATTCCTATATGGCACCATTCAGAATGTATTTCTTTAATGAATCCTAAACTTAAGTTTTCAGATAAAATTATCTTTTCTTTATTTCTTACTTTTTTATAGAACACTCCATCTTTTTCTATTAATTTTGTTTTGGTGTTTTGTAATATTCTATTTTCCTCTTGATCTTTTTTAATTTCTTGTATTTTTATCAAATTAACTATTTTTAGGATTTCTTCTTTATTTTCAATTGGTTCTAATACCGGGTTTCTGCTCAAACTATCTGCTTCGGTATTATCCTTTCCCGGAATGTATTTAATTTCAAAATTGTATTGTGACAAATAGTAAGTTAATTCACCAAGTTCTTCATCCGTTCTTGCTCTTATGTTTAAATTTTCTAATGGTTTGTGATCTGAAAATACAGTGAATTTTCTTCCAATTAACCAGTATTGCCAATATTTTAATGCCTCTTTGATTGCCAAACACTCTAAATAAATTGCTTTTTTCCTTTTTTGCGGTTCGCTTAATTTTTTTGAAAAGTATGCTACTGGCTTTTCTTTTCCATTGTTTTGTACTTGTTTCAAAACTGCACCAATACCTTCTAGAGATGCATCTGTATAAATTCTTATTGGTAAATCATTATCAAATATTTCTAACACTGGTTGGGAACATAGCAATTTCTTTACTTCTGCAAAGGATTTTTCACACTCTTCCGTCCATAAGAATTTTTCATTTTTCCTTAATAATTTATGCAGTGGATCTAGCAATATCGAGCTTTTTGGTATATACTCGTGATAAAAATTAATTTTTCCTAAAAATTGTCTGATGTTCTTTTGGGTTTTTGGAGTTGGAAAGTTTTTTATTGAAATTAAGTTGTCCTTTATTGGTCTTACTGTATTGTGTTGTATTATGTGTCCAAGGTATTTTGCTGATTCTGCTGCAAATGTACATTTTTTAAATTTTAATCGGAAACCTTCATTGACTATTGCTTTTATTACTTTTTCTATATGTTCTATATGTTCTGTGAATGATTTCGAAAAAATTAAGATGTCATCTATATAATTTTCTGAAAAGTCTTTTAAATTGTGCTTTCTTAAGATGTTGGATAAAATTCTTTGGAAAATAGCTGGTGATGTCTTTAAACCATAGGGTAGGCATGTCCATTGGAAGTGCCCTTCTTGTGTGACAAATCCTGTTTTCTGTCTATCTTCAATGCGTAATGGAATTGACCAAAAAGCGGAATTTATATCTAGTGTGGTGAAGTATTTGCAGTTTTTTGTTTGTATTATTAAATCATCTATTAATGGGAATGGTTGAGCTTGTGGTATAACTAGTTTGTTCAATTCACGAAAATCTATACATAATCTTGATCGCTTGTTTTCATCTCTTTTGAATGCTAGGGTTACGGGGGCTGCGAATGGACTATAGGACTATATATATATATATATATATATATATATATATATACATTTGCTTACCAAGAATAAAATAAGAGGCTACACACGAGAAGCTATACATTGAATGGCCCTTTATTGAGACATGACCAGACTGTATCCATTCCTGATATATGTTGAGAAAAGTATGTCTAATGGTTTTTGGTAAATGGAATATACTATGTTTTTACTGAAAACTATCTTCGTTGCAAGAGATTTAAATTTATAATAATGTTATTTCAAAACATGCTTCTTTTACGTAACGTGTGAAATTATAAATATTAAATATATTGCTGTTTCATCTTTACCATTTTATTGTTTTAAAATTGCACCAAGGTAATCAAATCAACACAATAAACGGACACCAGTGTGTGCGCCAGAACCTACTAATGGGATCGAGGGAATGAACTGAACTGAACAAGTCAACTTTGTTGAGTGTCACTCATAGAAACCCTTTGGCTGAATTCCAAACAAAACTACGGTTAGAATACCATAAAGCAGTGGAACATTCAATATATCAATCAACAACTTTAGTTCCAAAAGGACCTACAAGTATACATCTCTAACAAAATAAACAGTAACAAATATATGTAGACTAAGTTACTTTAATTATATACACAAACACTCTATCGTAAATGAATTAGTAGAAGTAAAATATACTAAATATTTAACATTCACAATTTGTTTTCTTAGTTATCATCATTGGAAATAATTATATTCTTCATCCCTGAAATGCGTTGGCCTGGTCCCAAATTAATCTAACAATAAATGATAATGTATCTAAAATTACCCGATTTTTGATATTTTGTTTGGGCCCTTACTGAACCAAATAATACCTACCAATACTCTCCTATTTATGTAGGTTCTCCGTAAATTTAAATCTTTAATCCATTCTCTCTCTTTTTACGCCAAATGGATTCAGAATACTAGCGCATATCTACTCAAGCGGTACAAGCCCCAATGTTGTATTTACAGTTTTGTCTATCAAGAAATAATCACTGAGGAATACCTCACCATTCTGACATCACATCAACATGTGATATTTTACATAGAAAACTTTGTCTGAGCCTCATTCACGTCTGAGGGGTAAAGGGTGCAGCCCTAATGCCCCTAAAACCAACTTCAAGCGCTATTTCTATCAACCATTCCCATACTCCCTACAAAACCCATTCCTACTACCGCCCTAACTTTCTAACCCAACACAACAGGCCCTGCTCTCCTGCGGCTCACAAGTTAGTCTCTATGCAGAAAGAAGCAGCGGCTGTGGCCATTACTCCGGATGTGGGCCAGAGTTGACCGCCGCAGGCGTCCTAATTCGATTTTACGCTTCCGCTAGCTATCGTGGGCCCCTCTCTTCCGCCAGGCGCTTCTGCCTCTGCGAGCAGTGCATCATAGACTGTATATATGTTTTTAAATTATTCTTTGTACATTCCACGGATATGGGGTTTCTATCCAGGATCAATATTGTATTTGTACATTCTCTATTATGCCAAGCCCCAAGGGAGCGACAATAGGCAGACAATAACAACTACCTGCATTTAGAATACAGTACAACTGTGTTTGTACAATTTCTTAATGGCAGTACGACCAATACAATTTCAGTGGTAATTAACTTACAACTTATCGGATCCAGCAATGAAAGTTTAGGATTAGAAAACTCAAAGTTCTTCTCAGGAACTATAATTTTATGTATAATTTTAGCCATGATGATGACTGTAAATATTAAGTAATTATGTTAAATATTAAGTATTTAGCATATTTTACTTTTATTAATATCAATGTAGTGATTGTGTGTATAATTAAAGTAACTTTGCCTTGATAAAAAGCCCTCAATCAAAATCGCCTGAACTAATTGTAATTATAAGCACTGTTTTCCGTCAATATTTCATGTATGCATAAATATACACGTATGCTTATACATTTATTTTATCTGTTTCTGTTTTGAAGTTAGCCCTGCAAGAACGTCGTGTATTTATGACATGTTCCATGTATATAGAATAGAATATAAAACAAAAATTATTCCAGGACTAAGTCTCCTGTGAATAACATTAATGCTCACATGGAAAATTCTCATCTGGCAAATAAAATAAACAATAACATCATAATAAAAAAATAAAACAATAGCAAAATAGTATTAAGTACGCAAAATAAAGAGTAAACCTCTATAGGAATGATAATTATAACTTTAAACTAAAAATAAAAATTGTTTAACTGCTTTTAGTAAATAAATTCCATTTGATCCACCTGTAAGACAAAAAAACAACAAAAAACTAGAATATGCAGAAGTCTTTACTGTAAGACATTACATAAAAAACAATAAAATGAAAACATGAAAAGAATCGAAGAAGTCATACCAACTGGCAGTAAAGCAGAAAACATCTATCTATATATAGTAAACAATCAAATAAAAATAATTAAAACTAAAGTAAAAGTCAGCAGTTATAAAATAATTAATAAATAAATCTTTCCCAAACTAACTAACGAGTGTCTCTTTAATGGTAAGAAGGTGTTGTGGAATAGAAGACCTTTTGAAGGTTCTTAGGGATGAAGTTCGGTGGATATTAGGAGGTATTACGTGTAGAGGGTAGTAGAGCGATCAAGGAAGGACTGATCGTATCCTGTAGTTTTGTGGGCAGGAGGATAAATGTCAGAGCGACAGGATCTTGTGTTCAGGGAGTGGACTGAGCTTTTGAACTGTAAAATATGGCTTATATGTTTGGGATGACGGGTATGGATGGTTTGAAAAAAGGATGAACCGAGGAAATATTGTGCACAGAAGGAGGGGAAGAGCCACTCTAACTCGGGGTGGAGGTGAGAGACATGGGAGCGGCGCGGCAAGACAAATATAACGAAGCAATTCATGATTCGTTCATAAGGGCGTGGGAGCAGATGGCGAGAGCGATGGAATAGGTTACGGGTACCTATTGATCGACGGGAAATTTGAGAGATATTTTGGTTCCGAGAGAGGGTTTGGTCAATGGTTATTCATAGGTTTTTGACGGTAGAGCAAAAGTTAATGGGAACGTTATAGAGGGCTAAAGCGAAAATCTCGGCAAATGATGTGAGGAAGGCAGCTTATATATATGACAATAGGGCTGAGGTGTTTCTAACCATAATGGTTTCCTACGTCGATTAGATAATTATATGTAAAATATTGCCTAAGCGCCATTGATTGCACTTATAAAAGTATAACATACAGTCTACTTACCCCAGGAGATTGGAAGATGTATATCAAATACAATGAACAGTCTGTGATTAACTATACATTGGGGAACACTTTCTGACCGAGGGTACAAATTACTGCAGTACAAGTGAACAACCGACCAGGAGAAGCCAATGAAGAAGGATTTCCTGTCAAGTGACGAAGGCATAAAAAAAAACTGTCTTGGCATGCTTTGTTTTTTACTAAAACTTATTGATAGTAGTTTTTGTGCCAGTGTACGCCTTAATTAGCCAATGACTACTCGATAAATTTGACCAATGATCAATTTTTTGTAATTATGAGGTTGTACTATAATCTTCAATAGACGGAATAAGTTCACTATTTTTTCACGTATTTTTGTGAACTGAATTAAGTAAGTTGAAAACAAAGTTAAAGGCCACATAGTGGAAGAATCTCTTAGGGGCCTCTGCTTCCGGCCCATCTACTAGCTTGCTGGTGGCATCATAGCCTTGGGACTCCTGGTCGGAATGTGTATGAATGAATATTTTGTATGGATGTGAATTACATGAGTAAGAATGAATTATTATATTCCAATTAATAACGGTGCACAAGAAAATTGTGATTATTTAAAATAAAGAATAATTAATAATTGTATTTATATATTACTACTTAGTTTTTATTTTAAAAACAATTTGGGTGATAAGGTAAGTTAATAAAAATTGTTTTTTTGTAGAAGATGTTTTACTCGACAAATTACCAATCAAAACACCACAACTGGTAATTGAACATTTCTTCATTCCGAAGTTTTTTGTGTTACATAATGGTGTAATTATAGTATAGTAATTTGTTTATAACTGCTGTGTTAATGAAATAATTGTTTAAATTAACTTAAAAAAAAAAAGATTTTATTTATGGTACGAATTCACACAAAGCAAAGTATCCACCAAGCCTTTCTGGAGTAGGACAAATATCTCCTACTTGGAGAACAGGGTGTATATACACTAGTTAAGGAGATAATATTTCAATAGAAAATAATCTTCAAAAATATTGTTCTTGTAATTCTACCCCCCTTCGAATGCATCTGATTATGCAGCAAGAGGGGATATTTGTTCACTGTATTTTGTTCACATATTGTAAAAAATGATAAATATAAGGATAAATATATGTATATAAAATAAAACGATTTAACAGTTAGGGATTGTAAAATTACTTCACTTACCTCAGTGTTGTGCTGTATCTCAATCTCATACCTGTAGTAATCACTGGGTATAAAGAATGTTTTAAGAAGAAACAAGGTGAGTATTAAGGGTGGATAAGAAACTTCTGATATCTGGAAACCACATCCCAATGTCACAGTGAAGTCTAAATTGCTCTGAGAATACACCACGTGTTGCTTTGGTAAAGGACCGAGCAGCTCTGATCCAAAAGATCCTACCCTTACTAGAGATTAAGAAAAAAGTGCCGATTGCTCATAGGTTTAATAGGGTATATATATATATATATATATATGGCCTAAACAGGATGCATAGTTAGCAGCTATAATTTTTGCTCTGGAGTTTATGATGTTTAAGTAGATTTTGCTTATTGGGATATCCTCTAATGTGAATGTTACTTTGTTTCAGAGACCCAGAGACACAGGGAGGCACCGAGAGGTGAGGAGGTGAGATGGGAGGCGGGTAGAAGATGCCCCTGTGGAGGCTGCTGGTGGCTCCGCTCTACCTAGCGCTCCTGACGAACGGGCACAAGTACAGCACCCGACTAGTGCGCACCAAGTACGGGCCGCTTAGGGGGCTCGTGGCGGGCCATCCCCCGGTAGAGGCGTTCCTCGGGGTCCCGTACGCCACCCCACCGGTCGGCTCCCTCCGCTACATGCCCCCGGTCACACCTTCCATGTGGCGGAGCCCCCGGCTAGCGGACACCTTCTCCCCTGTCTGCCCCCAGGCCGGCCCAAACATCGGCAACCTCACAGAGGCCCTCCTTGAGCTGCCCAGGGGACGTGTGGCCTACCTCGAAAAGCTTCTTCCACTCCTGGCCAACCAGAGTGAAGACTGTCTCTATCTCAACATCTACGTACCTAGGGGAGGTTAGTAACAATCATATATATTTGTAATTATTTTGTAAAATGACACAATAATCAATAAATTAAAGCTTCCGACCAATAATTTCACTTATTTTATCGTTGTGTGTGATAGTTGAGGAGCTACGTTTGCAATATAAAATACAACGATGCTACAATAAAACAGTTAGACGGAGCAAAATTAATTTACTTATCTTAAAGTCTGATGCTCTAGCTTAGTCTCCTAGGTGTATATTAGTAATCATTGTGAATATGTGATGGATGATTTAAGAAGCTAATAGGTGAGTATTAAAGGAGGATTGGAAATTTTTGATTACTGAAAGCTACTCTGTAAAAAACCCACTAAATTGTAACTTTCACTGAGAATGCACAAGGAGACCCAAAAGAAACAAAAAATATAAATGTGTCAATGACCTAATTATTCCTCTCAGTGACTTAAATCATCATTTTTAAGGCTAGGCCAAAATCTAAAATTCAACTATAAAATATCATCAAGCATGTGACCAAACAGTAATTTTTAGATTGAGACAAAAAAAACAATAAATAATTACAAGCACAATATAGAACAGAGGAGGGTTGTAACTTACTGAATAAGTGATTGAAACTTAAAAATCAGTCAGAGAATTCCAACTATTTCCCCAATGAAGCAGGCGTTGCTCAAGGTGGCGTCTTAAAAATAATGCATGTTAAGGGATTAGCAATATAAGACTACAAATAGACAAAATAACAATACATAAAAAATAAGACAAAAGACTACAATAGAACCATAACCCAACTATAAACAATTTTCAGCGAGAAAGGACATTTTAATTCAATCCCATTGATTTATTGATCACTTTGGTCATATTAGATAGAGAGGCTAGTTGCCCTCGCTAGGACCGAACGCCATGCAGTAAAATGTGATCCGAACCCTGAGGGTATCTGAACAACCGTGCACGTCAGGGCCAGTATTTGCCGACTCGTCAGATAAAGAACTTTATTTATGGCCATGGCGGAGGGACATTTCCGTCAATTCGGCGCCCGGCCGGAGTGTCTGAGCCGTAGTGTAGTCCCATTGGGGCGGATTGAGTCCCTCCTCGGCTAAAGACCTTCCACTCGGACTGTCTCCCCTTTTACAGATATTGCAGACCACCCTTATTCAATCCTAGCTGTACTTTTAATTAATATCTTGTGAAATCCTAATGAAATATAAGGCAAGCAATAAAATGTATCTTTCTTTGACCACAATTTTTTGATGAATAAAGAACGGAACTACTTACGATATAGAACCATGTTTTTGAGCTATCCGGTACTCGGTGTGGTTTGTTACATGGTGACATTTGTGTGTCTATACAGTATTTAGAATATGAGACATTTTTTACGTCATGAATCATAGGGGTGTCAAAAGTAATATATTCTTAATTATAAATAAAAATTAAAAGAATAAGCAGGTTTAGCGGAGTCGTGATTAATTTGTTTAGGCCAAAGTTTGCACAAATTAAGAAAAACGACATTGTGACATAGGCCGAATCTTGGCAGTGTCGTTCATTCCCACTTCTCTCCATTCTCTGAATATGGAAATTTTAGTTTTTTAAGTAATTAAGAAGAGTTAAGAGAATATAAAATGTTTCTTTTTGGAATTATATTTTAATGCCGGTAATGGGATAATTAACACGGGACTATTTTTTTCGTTCCCGGATAGCGTCCATAGATTTGTTTACTGGAGGTGGGATCCTGGAAGAGGGAGGATTCCCATACCGTAGCCGAGGAAACATATGAAGATTGTGTTTTGGGTATTACAAGACTGTGTCCATATTTTATATTATTAATACAAACATAGATATAATAAAAATATAATAGTGATTTATATTGGATCACATCAGGGATAAATGTATGAAATATTTCATAATGCTACATGAAATTATTTTTAATTAAGTGGTAACTAAGATTAATTAATCAAGTAAATAATTACTCATGACCTACTCGAGGGTCACATATTGAATGCCCGATTGAGCAGTGATTTCTTACTGTTAGAAAATATGAGAAAGAAATATTATCAACCATATATATTAGGAAAAAAAGGCTAATCAAAGTAAGCAAACCATTTTAACATTAAATGTCTTTAGTATTATAAGCAGGTGTTTAAATTCACTTAAAAAAATCTGTTTCTAGGACGGAATTTAAGGCTTCGTCAACTTATTTTCGAAGAAAATTACTGATTGTTTTACTCTACAATCTCTACAACGTTAAGAGTTCGTCTGAAATAAATAAACAATAAATGAAGCTGATTTTCTGTCTAGTCTTTCTCTTATCACGTTTTCTTTATCGGGGAAAGCCTAATATTATTTTTTACAGAATTCAGTTTACTTGTCACTCCATTATTTTTCCGATTTCCTACAAGCCAAAGTCATGATTACGTCTCAAGATGTAGCATAGATAACAGCTTACTAAACTTGTGTTAATATACTGGGTAGGGAAAATTATTATTGGGCAAAAATCTGCGATTAAAATTAATTACTGTTACGAATCACACTGGAATAGTAATTTGTCTTAGCAAAAAGTTGATTACGAAACGAAGAATTACTTGCACATCCTATAGAATTGTAATTGAAATGTTTGATTCAAATTAAGCGTTACCCTAATTAGGGTTTTATGTGATGTATTCCGACCTCATGGCTTCATCAGTCTCAAGAGGTAACGCAGACGTTTACAACTCGACTAAACACTGACTGACTTGCCATCTCCAACAGCAACCCTTCGACTATTCACGAATCGATCGGATTAAATTACCCCAGCTTAATGCCAGCCAGTGCATAGGCCACATCTTGCACCGTTTAATGGTTGAGTTAATCATGCCGTCCCTGCTACTTACTGTCCTTTCAAGCTACCAAGTCATGCGCAAATAGCCGTGATAATTATCCGATAGAGGAGAATAGACCAAACCACGGATGCCTCAGTTTGCTTTGGTATAGCTACGACATATGTTCACGCGGGTGGAGATTTCACAGCCGAAGTATAAGATGATGAAATTTATTTAAAATAAAACTATGTGAAAAGGACATAAATCATTCAAAAAAGGATTTTTTTTTTTTTTCATTAGTCAACATTTGCCTATTCAAGGAACTAATTGCAATCATACGAATTACAAGTAAAAAAACATACAAGCATTCAAAAATATTATTAAAAAAAAAATAGTAAAATAGATAACATCCAAAGAATAAAACCACAGGCCTATGAACAATATATTTTTCATTTTCATCGTTCTTATTATTCTAGCATTACCCACCTTATTTTATAAATTCCTGCCAAATTTAATGAAAATTTTAAATTGCAACTACATATTAAATTGAAAGATAACTCCGTTAACTATGGTGATCAATTTCAAACTATAATTTGGTTTGTTAGTGGACGGAAACGTCTTTTGTCTTCCCGATATTTAAAAGAGACAAAATTCCTGGGAGGATGTTCCTTCTGAAAAAAAGTTTTAATCACTGTTTCCTTTGAAAAAAAGTGGGTCCTTTTGTATCAGTCCCCGCTAAAGTTTACAATGTGCAGAGAAATAAAAAAAATAAAATGAAACAAGTAAGGATAAAATCAAAAATGTATTTTATATGCAATGTAAATGTTCTTGAAGTGGAATATATGTTTTTTTTTTTGTTTTTTTTCAGTTTTCAAACAATTTTATTAAGATAAAATTACAATCTGCCTTTTATTAGGCAATGAGTAATTGAGATAAATGTCATCATTCATACTATATTTACAATTCATCATTCACTCGCTCATTCATACAATATTTACAAACAGCCCAGAGGCCCCCCAAGTCCACAAGGGTCACCTCCCTCGCATGCGAAGGAGGAAGCGGAGTCTTGGGAAGTCCCCCACGCTCCTACGTCAGCCGCGTCACTGGATAAGCCAGCGGAGGCTGACCAAGAGCGCGAGAGCCACAGACGCTCAGGACATGATTAGAGGAACTGGCCATTGCCAGAACTCCTACTATCACTTAGTTATAGCAGGTCACGAGGCCACTGCCGTTTTAATCTCCGAAGAGGATTATAGGGGTGAGTGGTGCAGTGCAACGACTGTGCTAGGGAATTAGGGTGGTTGGATAGGTTACTATGGAATTTTATGAACTTGGAAGGGATGAGTTCAAGAATATAGGGTATATTCAGATCATTGTGAAGGGTTTTGTTGCTGACGTAATAAGGGGCATTTACTATTGTTCTTAGGACTTTTGATTGAAAGGATTGGATGCGCTTGATGTTCGACTTTTTTGCTGTCCCCCATAGCTCTATTCCGTATGTCCAGATTGGCTTAAGTATAACCTTGTAAATAAGTAGTTTGTTTTCTATTGAGAGGTGGGATGTCCTTCGAAGTAGTCTGTACAGTTGTCCAAAGCGTCTGTTTAGTTCTTGTCTTTTTAGCCTCGTGTGTGGGTTCCATGTCAGTCTTTTGTCGAGATGGAAGCCTAAATACCGTACTGTCTCAGACACAGGGAGAGGAATTGAATTTAAAAAGACTGGTGGACAGGACTTGCGGCAGAGGGTAAAGGTTATGTGGGAACATTTTCCTTCATTGACCTTGATTCGCCATTGGTTGCACCAATACTCGATCTCGTCGAGGTGTTTTTGAAGGTTTTGGGATGCTATATTAGGGTCTGGATGGGTTGACAGGACTGCAGTGTCGTCTGCGAATGTTGCCAAGAAGGTATTGGTGGTAGAGGGGACATCAGCGGTGTATAGATTATAGAGGGTGGGACCCAGGACGCTGCCCTGTGGAACTCCTGCTTTAATGGGATAGTAGTTAGAATATTCTAAACCACAGCGGACTTGGAAGAAACGGTTTGAAAGGTAGGATTGTAGAATTAGGAATAGGGTTTGCGGTAAATATCCTTTGAGCTTGTAAAGCAAGCCTGCGTGCCAGACCCTGTCAAAAGCTTGAGCTATGTCCAGAAAGGCAGCAGTGCAATACTGTTTGGTTTCAAGGGCTGAGGATATGTGATCAACAACGCGAAGGCCTTGTTGAGCTGTGGAATGTCGTTGGCGGAAACCAAACTGATGAGTAGGGTAAAGGTTTTTGGATTCAACAATTGGAAGTAGGCGTTTTAATAGGAGTTTTTCAAATATTTTTGAGAGGATAGGGAGTAGGCTAATTGGACGGTAAGATGAGGCGTCATTGGGTGGTTTACCGGGTTTGGCGAATAAGACAATAATGGAATGTTTCCAGAGGAGAGGAAAGTGCGTCGTTCGGATAATGCAATTATATATATATAGGTTAGGAAGATTATGGCTTTAGGAGGAAGTTGTTGGAGGATTCGAGGAGTAAGGAGATCATATCCTGGAGATTTTCGGTAAGGTCATTTTTTCAGAAGATATTTAACCTCGGAGGGGTTAACGGCTTTTGGTGGTAGTGAGAGAGGGATAGGTGAAGTGAGGAAATCTTCAACAGTTGGACGGTGATTATTGTTTTGAGGAGTAAGATGAGGAGTGAAAGTATGGGAAAGATGCAGTGCAAATTCTTCCGCCCTCTCACCATCCGAAGCCGCCCAGGACCCATCATCACGACGGAGTGGGTGTGAAACAGGATGGTATTTTAGGATTTTCTTAGTTAGATTCCATAAGGAGTTGTCCCTGGTAGACAGGGAGGAGAGATAGGAATTGAAAGAATCGGAACGGAAGGATGCCAATTGCCGCTTTACCAGCCTGCAGTACTGATTGTATGAGCGACGATCAGCAGGATGTCGGGATCTTTGCCACACTGTTCTTGAGTGGCGTTTGGATTTGATTAGGTCTTTGAGATACTGAGGTAAAGGATTTTGATTGTGAATTTTTAGGTGACGGTGGGGTGACGATGCCTCCCAGGCCGACCTCTGGATCAGAGTAGTGAAGGAATGCACTGCATCGTCTAGGTTTTGGGATGTTTTCAGAGGTACTTTGAGGTCTACAGAGTCTGTAAGAATCTGGCGGAAGTGGTCCCAGTCCACTGGGCCCCTAATAAATGAAGGAGGAGGCAGTTGGTGAATTGGATTTAGGGAAATGGTTAATAATAAGGGGCTATGGTCGGAGGAGAGGTCATCGAGGCGCTTGAGTGAATAGTTTAGTGTTCCTAAACTATTGTAGAAAAAGAAGTCAAGGAGATCAGGATTTTGGTTGGGATCAGATGGCCAATAGGTGGCTGTGTCAGGAGAGATAGTGGAGCAATGTCTCCGTGTGAGTGCAGACAGCAAAGCACGTCCTCGTGTATTTGTGGATCTTGAGCCCCAGTGCTGGTGCTTTGCGTTAAAGTCCCCACCCACAAGGAAACGATGCCCGATGGAGTTTAGAAAGGAGATGAATTGGGAATCGGTAATGGATTTATTGGGAGGGCAGTACACTGATGCTAGAGTAAGGGGAAAAGTGAGGGTGGTGATTGACACTGCAGTGGATTGAAGGAAATCATGTGCTACCAAAGGAACTATGTGGTGGGATATGGAGTTATGGACAATGACAGCGGTACCTGCATGAGCTCTTCCATCAGGGTGATCAGTTCGATAAGTCTGGTACTGTCGAACGGTAAATGGTCGTTTACTTGTAAGTCTTGTTTCAGTAATTAGAGCTACGTCGATGTTTTTGTCATGGAGTAATGCTGTCAGTTCGTTAGTGTGGGTGCGAACACCATTCGCATTCCAAAGGAGAATGGATAAGGAGTCAGAAGGATCCACTTATGGATTTTGTTTAACGGGGATAAGGTAGGAGACAAGATTGGAATATGTAAACAGGAACAATATACAGGAAATAAAAGAAAAACTTTCTTGAAATACACAAAAAAAAATAGAAGATCTACACAAATACTCACATTAATACACACGCTGATCCACAATTGGATGTTCTCATATGAATATTTATTTATTTACATATGTAGATACCTACACGCCTAGTTACAGATGAAAAAAAAAATATTAATACCTTATGTAGATGTGCACAACTGTATAAAAATATGCTACGCAATATAATAGCAATGCAATGTAAAGTCAACACTCTATGTTGCTAGTCAGATATTGTGATAGCATATAACTGTTACCATAGGGCAAGATCAGTCCTTTCAACTGATATAAAGGATTGTGGCTTATAGATTACAATCTATTTTTGATGCCAATACCAAACATTGCCTTACTTCCAATCCCGTTGATTTTTTTAATTTTTTTTATTTCACGTCTCTCAGTTTAAATATTAAGGTTTGTCTACCTTTTTCGAGCATTAAACTGAGGCATTTATTCTTAATTTTTTGGGCTAGAAATAAAGAAACAGCATGAACATTAATATCACTGCAATTTTATTGCTTTGTTTTTTATTTTAGGGAGTATAATTTTTATCGAGTTCATTTCTGAATTAGAACTACTGAATTACTGAACTAGAAAACTTTATAGCTTCAACTTTATCTGACAAGAACAAGGAAGGTTGGGAGAGAAAAGGTTATAATAAAATAATAAAGTTCACATATAAAGTGGCTTTATATAATTATACGAAATTGACTGAAAATAAATGTATAGATTAAGAGCCAATTGTGAATTTATTCTGACGCACTACAAATTAGAAACTGTTCCATAACTAACTTTAAAAGGTTGGCTCTAGATGGTAGTCTTGAGCTTTTCAGCTTTTATTACTTGACTTATGCTAAAATTCATTTATGAAGATTGTTATTGAATTGATGTTAAATATATGCTGAAGTAAATTTATCTATACTTATCCGCCATGATCCATTCTTACGAACCTTCAAAAGCATCCTATTCCAACACTTCCTTATCATACAGTCAACAATTCGGAAACAATTTAATTATTACATTATATTTTCATGCTTTTAATTTTATATTTTCTGTTTTTTTTAAATTTTCTAAATTCAATTCAATAATAATAGGGGGTCGGAAAGCAATGCCGTTTTTTTTACATTAAGTCAAAAAATAAAGTTTTAACAAGATTTTGTTTTTAATCAATGGTGTAATAACCCTCGTTATCGGTAACCTTTTGCTATCTAGTGTGCAAATTTCCAATAACAAATCGATAAAAATCAATTGATTTTTGTGCAAAATATCTGGAGATTGATCTTTGGACATCATCCGAATTTCCGATTTTTAGCGATCAGAATTAATGGAAATCCGATGGCACAATATCGGGCTAGTATGGTGGGTGAGGCTGAAGATAAAAAATGGGTCCTCTATGATAGTCCGAAATTCTCTCCCTATAAGAATCGGCACGAAGTACAGCTAAGCCAGATTTACACTCTAAAAAGGCAGTTTGTGTTTGGTGGAGTATTCGTGGGGTCGTTCATCGCTGATACCTGGAAAAACTGTGAATGCAGATCTTTAAAGTGAACACTTGGATCGAGTAAATCAATCTTTAATTGAAAATGGCCCAGCGATTGTCAATAAAAAAGGCGCTATTTTGCAACAAAATATTGCAAGACCCCCACTGCGCCTATTTTTTCCCTGGAAAAAATGGAATGGAAGAACCCTGGAAAAAATGAATGAATTGGGGTGGGAGGTATTGCTTCAGCCACCATACTCGCCCGATATTGGATTTCCATTAATTCCGATCGCTACATTTTCTAAGTGGCAAAAAATTTCAAAATTTGGATGATGTCCAAAAAGCCATCTCCAGATATTTTGCTCAAAAACCAATTGACTTTGATCAATCAGGCATTGAAAATTTTCACACTAGATAGCAAAAGGGTGCTGATAACTAGGGTGATTACATCATCGATCAAAAACAAAAACTTGTTAGAAATTTATCTGTTTGATTTTAATGTAAAAAAAACGACATTACTTTCCGGTCCCCCCAATATCATGTTATCATTATTATTATTTTTTTTTTTAGACTGCATCCCATTTTATTTTACGTTGTGGGTTTTTTTTGATCATGTAATTTGTTGTTTTATTTGTCAGGTATGAGTTTATTATATCAACACTATTGTTTTTTTTCGATTCTATTCTACATTGGTAAACATTCTAGAGGTATGTTAAAATGGTGACGTTATGGGCAGGTATAATGTTATTCACATGTATGAATTACAGATCTATACCAATTTATTCTCATAAACTTTGTTGTATTTTTTGTCTATGTTAGTTTACTAATTATCAAAAACAAATTTTAGTTAAACTATGTAGTTTATCAAATCACAATGATAAGAGACAGCCATTGTAAAGCCTCCGGAATCGTTAGCTATACGTGCAGTAATGCCTCCCATCACATGTGCAAATGGTGAGACCCTTATGGGGTCTACATCATAAGCCCCGGATATACAAGACAGGGTCTACCCTATGAAAGGGCTTGTGCCGTTAAGTTTCTCCGGAATGGCCTACGTCGGTATATTATTAGAGCAAGGTCCCAGCAGTGCCCCGAGTTATTCAGTGGGGGGCAATTGTCTCATAACTGCTATCTGGGAATTCTTTTCTTCCCCGCCTGTTTTAGGAGAAAATCAGTTTAATAGGTGTTTTTTTTAATTATCTTCAAATGTAAAGGGTGTCCCAGAATTAATGCAAGATTTAATTTAAATAGAAAACACAGTTTGTAGTATTTTTTTTTATTTTTTTTATAGAATTATAAAGTAAGGAAAGGATAGGGTTATTTATGGAATAACACATTGGGCAAATGGCCTCCACGACTTTGCTGGCACATGCGCACTGTTGTGTCAAATTTTTCCATGACCATTTGGCATAAATGTGGTTGAATTTCGTCTTTTAATGCATGGGTGGATGTGGGCTTGTTGACATACACCTTTGACTTCAAATAACCCTATAAAAAGAAATCTAAAGGTGTTAAATCACACGATCTAGGGGGCCAATTCTGATCACCGAAACGAGAGAGTACACGACATGGAAATGTCTCATGCAGTATTTGAATTGTTTCATGGGCTGTATGGCATGTGGCACCATCTTGTTGAAACTACATATTGGCCACATAAATATCATCCAATTTTGGCACAAAGAACTGTGTTATCATGTCACGATATCGAGCACCAGTAACAGTCACTGCTTGACCAGCCTCATTTAACACTATCGCGCACTGTTTCGATATTTACATTTGAACGGCTTGTTTTTGGACGACCAGTGTGTTTAGTGTCTCCAACTGATCCAGTCTCCCTAAATTTTTCATTTAATCTCTTCACAGTTGATGAAGCCAAAACACTATTCCGACCATATTTTGTATGAAATTTTGGAACTGCGGCTGCCAAACTTTAATTATTTTTTAGATAATGTTCAATAAAGGGACGTTGTTCTATAGTGTAACGCTCCATTTTTAATAACCCTAAACTGTCAGCTGTCAAATTGATTTTTTTGTAGGGTTGCCAACCCTTTACTGCACAAATGGCGACAAATCAAATCTTGTGTTAATTCTGGGACACCCTTTAATAATATCTGCCCCGCTGAATTTTCTTTTCAGAAATGACCGCCATGTTGACTGCCCTGTAGCGCGGGTACTGTATATACGCAGCGCCTGCCACGAATGAACAGTTCACTGAGCATATTTCTAGTAACATGGAGCAGATTTAGCCAGTGGACTAAAACGAGAGGATTATTAGTTCTCGTGGAAGAATCATTTACAATCAAATAAAAGAATTAGTGGCAATCCACTATTGTTTTTAAGCAAAAAATCAAATTTGTGAGCCAATTTTTAAATAAAAATGACAATTAGTATTTAGTATGAATAGCGTCATTTGTTAGTTGTTAGTCATAAAAGACGTATTTAAAGTTATTAATATTTTCGTCTTGAATCCATTTTGTGTTATATGCTTTGTAATTTTTGGACACTTACTTATGACATGGAAAAAGTGCTTCTTAAATGAGAAATAATCATGCCGGGGTGAATCTATAGTGAGTTATCAGTGACGGATGGATAACGAGCAATGCAGAATCCTTAAAACTATATATGCCATATGCACAAAAAAATTGGAGCTGAGATAATTAGTGCTCTATATTGACGACTCCATAAAAATTATCCAGGTAAAGGAATTACAGTAACTGAGAGTTCGGTGGATCGATAACTCGTGTTGGACGATCGTCATGACGAAGAACGATCATTAGAAGTGTACTGGACAAGTCGACTAGGCGTATTGGGGATCGAGTCTACCTGACTAGGTTCGAGTTCCACCCAGGAATGTAGCTTTTTCGCCAATAAATTTCTTTCTAGTGCAGTGTATGTAAAAATGTCTATTCTAAAAGAATATATAGAATTAAAAAAACTGATATTTATTTATATTTTTATATTATCAGTTAAGACATAACAAACGTAACTGAATTTTTTAGGATGTAAAACTTTAAATTTAAAAAAAATATTTATTCAAACAGTAAAAAATTAATTATTTACACAATGTAACTATATCCTGGTTTTCCACAATACTTTTTTTTGCACTTTATATAAATATTTGATGATTTATTTTCACATTCCGGTGGGATTTTCGCTTTTAGTTGAGTATTTGACATAGCTTCATACATTTTTTTCAGTTCTTCCACAATCTTATTGAATTATTTATTTTATGATTGCCAGTCTAATTATTTTTTCATTTGCTGCTTCAGAATTTAAAGCAGCAATTTCTAGGAAAATGCAGAATACATGTATAGGCGTTCCTTCTCCTTGTCCCTAATCTAACATAATACGTTCGGCACTTCTATGAAATGTACACCAATTTCGTTTTTATTACAAAACAGTTTCTCTTTTTTGGACTTTGCGATATAGTTATGTTACTGCACAACATCCCACTTACTAGTAACACATTTTTGTATTTTATTTTATTTTTATATTATTACGGCTATTTTAATGGTTCCTACCAAGGAAATTTTTTTTTTGGGATATTCAACAAAAGAACCATATATATATTTATATGTAGTATATACATATAAAATTAATAGTTTTAACTCCATTAGAATTAAATGTTTTTTGAAAGTAAGAAAATGTTTTTTTTTTTATAATGTCCCTTTCCTGTCCTTGTAGGAACCTGATTTTAGTAAATGCAAAGAACTACTCTTCATGATTATAAAACTTTTTAAATCAAAATAAATAAAGCCAACTATTTATATAACAAAAAAAAAATTAATGGTAATGAAAAAATCAGTTTAAAGCCTCAAAACGTGTCATTTGACATTTATTACGTACCTGTGTTAGTTTAGTGTTTTGGTCCCTTGCCAACCCACACCCTTAAGGATTGTAGCGTAAATGGAAAGTATATACGAATAAGAATGTAAGGGAGGGTAGTACTTGAGTAATTTGATTTTAGGAGAATTCTAGTATTTTGGAAAAAGTAAAACATTAGAAATAACTCTTAAATCAAAATGTATTCCTAAATTTTAAGCGTGTTTGTAAACAGGAAGGTTTCAGACTGAGAAGCCTACCTTTTTTTTCCTTTTTTCGATTTACCACTGACTGACCTATAATTATTTTGAGGATGGACCATTGGCATATCCATTGGTTGAAATGCTATTAAACGAAGGACAGATATAAATCGCGATACCGCTCCGGTCACTGACCCCCCTCCCTCCTTCTCTTTCCCCAAGTTCGAACGAGTACACTTTACCATTAGCGATGGACGGTTTTCCACTTAAAAACTTTTCACCCGCGGCCTGGTTCCGTTTAGAGTCGTCAAAACTTATTTAGAGGGCCCTAGTTACCAAATTTGAATTGGAAATTACAACTTAACGTCTCGATGGGTATTATTGAAAATCAATGATCCACAACGTTTATATAAGGTTTCAAATCATAAGTTTTTGTGGTATGGTGTTGAAATGTTTACGGCGATTTTGTCGACTCTGGGCTGCTGTGGTAAAACATATTAAAATAACAGATAAATATATTCAAGCATTCAGTAAATTAGTTGCCACTGATTGGGTCACCTGAATATAATCATTAAAAAAAAAATTATCTTTCCTGGCTGCTAAACGAATTTATAAATGCATTTCTAGAAAAATTGGTTTTAATCTGTTGGTTCTTATAACCATTTTGTTTTTCTGTTCATATATTGTAACAATATAAAATTAATTGATTGTTTTACAGACATCTTCAAATCAGTTAATTACAAATTAGAGCCATTAAATTTATTAACGAAAATGAATGAGGCTTGATCTAATTATTTTAATACACAGAAACGTGGATCCCGAATCACGAGAGTCATTTCGTTAAACACATTTTGTGCCAGACACTCTGCTAAGACGTCTTTGCAAAGGTTAACGGAGTATCATTAAACAGTTATTAAACCATTTATTTATATTAGTTAATATATAACTAAATAGTTAATATTTTTGTAAATTTTAACTTGTGGTATAATTGTACTTATATTAGTTTGATTAATATATCCTTATGTGCCATATTATTTGAGTTTGAAGTAAATAAATTTATCTATTCAGGGATTTGTTTTTTCTTTTTTTGTCAATTTTTATTTAAAAGCATTGTATAAAAATGGTAATGATAATGTTTGAATTACAGCGTGACGGCCGAAATCGTTTGTAAATGTAAATAAAAGTGTGCATATTGTGGGAAGAAATTTTTTCACAATATTTATGTCTTTAATAATGTTGGTAACTATAATTAATTTTGGTTTTTATGAAAAGAATAGTTATTACAGAAGCTTTAGGATAGCTCCAACCCACAATCGATGTCCTGAAACAATGTAATGTCCTAAACACATTTAGTCATCTAACAGTCTGAGGCCATTAAGAGGGCTACAGGCTTTCGTCCTACACGCAAAAAAAGTATATTGTGCCCCTGGTCCTAATGAACCGTGCCCGGAAGAATTATTAAAGACGTGGAGATAAATGGGTCTACCCTCCTACATATTGTACTGCTCACATATATTAAACAACAACATATAAAATGCTATCTGCTGCAGAAACTTAATTAAGTAACTTATTTGTGTCTTACATCCATCCAGCTTTGTTCGCATTGATTGGTTAAAGTCCAAATTTAACATCACTTGGAGCATTTTTAGCTAAAACTTGTGCGTCTTATTATCTTACTCTCAAAACGTACCGTCATACTCAGTGGCTCAGAAAATGTATTCCTTACATGATTTGGCCTAGTGTTTGATTTATTAATAATTGCTTTGAGTTGCTACATTTGCTCTGGATGTACTGCCTTACACTGGATGTTGGTATTGTAAATATAACCATCTTGTCTTCTATACTTAAAATATACATTTACAAAAGAGTTGTTCGCTTATTTTTAAATATAGAAGTCACATTAAAATATAAAATGGTTTAAAAAGTATGAATAAATAAATAAGTTATAAACTAAAACAAATTGAAACTTTTTATTCGCATAATAGTGATTTATGTATTTTAAAGTTTTATGAAATATGAGCAAAAGCCTTTTTACAGGTTATAAAACATACAAAAAATTATTGCGTCAACATTAAATTATAATGCAGCACCCACATTGTTCAACCAATGGCAATTAATGTTATTAATGTGTTTTCGTAAAAATTTAACGTGGACTACAAACAAACTGTGGATATCATTTTGACGAAGTACTTGAAGCCTAAAGTATGACAGCTTTTAATAGTGTGCGAGTTTTAACGAAATATGTTTGCTTATCTGACTGGGTTATGTTGTTGAGAAAGGAAAATATATTACGACAGACATACTAAACTCTGAAAAATGACTGGTAGCCTAGCACCACGGTAAGCGCGGAGCACCCCCGGGGGCAGATTCAACTAGTGACCCTAAACTGTAGGAGGACAACAGAACTCACCGGATTTCTCAATGTCTTATCTGGGTATAAAAGTGCTAAATGTCTCCAACAATACCAGAATGGGATGATGAGAAAAGTGGTCAAAAATACCTCTCTCGAGAGGTTAAAGAACGCCTGCACTGTTTCGCCGTCAGTGGGCGAGTTCATTCACCGGAGACACACTGCAGCACCTAACAAACCCAGTGTTTATCTAATTAACATTATGACCTTACAACCCTTCCTGCATGCACGGCAACAGACTGACGGGGAAAATTAGGTTAAGATTTTGTTTGTTTGGTGTAAGTGAGGTTAAAGTTGCGATGACTCATAAGGTGTGCCCCATCACTAATTTTAAACACATAAAGACAATGTATAATGTATATAGCACTTAACAAATCACAATGTAAAAATATTAAACATTGTATAAAATGTATCCAAACAACAGGACACATAATTTTAATAACTTATATTAAAATTACCTATTAAATTTATGAAATTATATTAAATAGACCTATTGTAAATAAATTTATATATACATAATCTATATTGAATCCTATAATTTTTCTAACGAGGGGATATGGAAAAAAAAGGCTCCTTGCGAACCCTTAATTTAAATTTACCCATACCTAGTTTGCCTGTGTTACTCCAGTACGTAAACTATAAGATATTTTAATATGTATCGTTTATAAACCTACAAAAATTACCAATATAATATAGTCAAGATAACTAGCTCGGTTGGTAGAACACCCGACCGGATATTGGGGAGACCTGGGTTCGTGTACCGAGCCGAACACTGTATTGTTTCTTTTGCTGATAATTGTTAATATTAGCAGGACTTCACCACAACAAAAATTTGCAATAATTCTTTTTACCTTATGTATTAAACCTTGCCCGATAAAAATATATTATATTTTACATCAATAAAAAATGTTTGTGAAGGATTTACAAATGCAAAATTTGGTTATGAAAACAAATAATTCTGCAATTAAGTATGGTTTAGTATATGGTAAGAATATACATCGAAAATAGTATAGTACGAATTACTTATTTAAAATACCTTATTAATCATGCAAGATGATTCGGAATGATACAGGTACAGCAGACAGGGTAGCGAATGTCCTCCTGCCGGAGTTGTTTGTGTTTATCCGAGTTAAAGATAAAGTGAGACACACTTCAGCTAGGTTGAACACGCCTTCATTCAAAAGTTCTTTATCCTTTTTCATCCTTAGGGTGTCTTTCTTCAAGAGGCACTCCAAATAGAAGCTTACCAGTAAGATTATCTCTTTCTTTCTTCATTCTCTTTCGTTACAGCAGGATACTTTACAAATGAGCGACCTTCTAGAACGGATTCAAAGAGGGCCTTCATACCTTCTGGTCTCGTTAGCGCGGCCATTATTGTATTTTGCGTACAATTTCCATGAACGTTGTTCAGATAATATTACATTCATTTGAGGAGTAAATAAGTAAATATTTCTTTATATATAACTTTAAGGATATTACATTTTGCTGCATAGAATTTCAAACTAACAGAAGGTTTAACTTTCTGACTTTGAGGGTTCTAGTATGTTGCACTTTTCAGCAGTGGATTGTTTAGTATGTCTTAATAGTGGTTTTGAGAAGGCAGATAACTAGTTTCCTTCCAAAAAAATCTCCAAAAAAAGTCGAATGATAATTTTACTTTTATTCGGAGATTTAAGTTTTAAATGTAGACTTGCACGGTAATATATGATACATACCATCGTTTAGACCAATCAAACCAACAATGAAGTTGGCACGCAGATTATAGATGATTGTTTTTTGAACGTTGAAGTGAAGGTATGAATGTTAGTTGAACCTCCTGCTCTTAATGTTTTTCTATCTTTCCTGTTTTTATTTGAGAATCGACATGAAAAACATTCAAGAGGAAAATGGCACAAAAGTTTCTCATTAACTTTGATTGCGCGTCGCCTAAAAAAAAAAAACATGCACCAGGTGGAATTCGCTGGAGTAAAAAAATAGTATTCTATTTGGAATATTGGAACAACATTCCGTTTCCCCACCGATATTTGTTATAAGAAATTCCGACTACATATTATTGTTATAGATATTTAAGTTATGCGCTGTGTTGTGACCACCTTCTAATTACAAATAATTATAAGTCACTCTCTTCTCGATCAGATCATATCTATCATTTTTTGTATATGTTTAATAAATAAAGCTTATGACGCCAGTTGGAGAGTGGGGGGAGAAGTTGGTGGGGAGAACAGTCGCTGGTGGGGATGACCCCCCACCATGACTAGCCGGCTATATAAACCTCGTGTCCTCAGACAGAGGCCAGAGAGAAATAAACCGGCGCCTCGAACACTTCTCTCTCTCTCTCTCTCTCTCTGCACTGGCGCTTGCTGCTCTACAGAAACCATGGTCTTCTCATTCAACTACCTCTGCATCTCTCTTTCCTAACCTCACTATGTTTTAGTCCGGCGTTGTCAGACCCCACACCTTCCTAGTGGGAATCTCTGCCTTCGTCTCGCTGAAACTAGCACTTCCTTGGAAGAGACCTCTCCCTCGCGGACGACGATTACCAACGCTCTGCAAATTTACCTAGCAGTGTCTCCCACGGCAATCCAGTCTGCCTCTCTCCGGTTCACACTCGCCTTTGGGATCCGGACGGTTTTCGCCTACCCTTAGATACCGAGTGTGAATTCGTGGTCATTCCAAGACCACATAAACTACCTATAAACCTACCCTGTACCTCTTCTCCTGAGCACAGTGCACTGTCGGGTCACACCACACCTTCTAAAGATCTTATTGTCAGATCAAAGTGAATTAGGCTGACAGCCGACTAGGTCGGCAGCCAGGGTGAAAGACCATAGGTCTACCCGCTCTATCTCTTTCTGGGCGCTCGCCGGACGGCGGCTATAGGTTTTAATGAC
The DNA here is from genome assembly GCA_930367205.1 of Acanthosoma haemorrhoidale. Lineage (NCBI taxonomy): Eukaryota > Metazoa > Arthropoda > Insecta > Hemiptera > Acanthosomatidae > Acanthosoma > Acanthosoma haemorrhoidale. Next base: position 26,473,728 of record OV884012.1, read on the forward strand.
CCTAGCCCGTGGTGGGCGTCTCCTCCCCACTTTGGGGATATTCAGTCAAACTGAGCCCGTCACGCTGTTTAGGCTAACTTTGATTTACTTAGATATCGCGATGTGATTTTGATGTTAGTGATTGCTTGACTCAGTGGTGGGCTCCATTCCTTGGTACAGCAGTGCCATTATTGAATTTTCATTATAGCTAATTAACGCAAAGGTGTTTGATAAAATTGCTTTACTTTGATTCATTCGTTTGATAATAATATACAAGGTAACGAAAAATGATTTAAATTCCAATATTTTAAATAGCTTTATATCTGAGAAAACAAATCCTGGCATGTTAGCTTTATCACTAGAAATGTCACGCTAGATAGTTTTAAATTCGTATTGTTAAGAGCCATTCCTATCGCATCAACAACCCTATCTTTATTTTCACAGTTGATCTTTTTGAGTTGAACTTTGTTCATAAAGATCTTTTTTTTTTTTATATATATAATCCTTTATTGTGCTAAAATTACAATCTGCCTTTTATAAGGCAATAAGTAATTTCATAAAGATCAACAATAATAATTAATTTATGAATTTGTAGGAAAATTAGATTTGATATGTTCAAATAACCATTTTGTCATTCTATTCATAAGAAGGGGGACAATGATTTTATAGTGAGAATCCGTTTTGTCTGGAGGGCGTGGATCAACTGTTGCCAGGTAGTAAGTGCACTTCTGCGAGCTAACCTCAAAACTATCTTCCAAAATGTTTCTTCTACTTTCGAAACCTTTTCCATTAAATCAGTACCAATTAATTCTTAAATTTATAGTATGTAAATACATCGGATTATTGTCGCTATTGTCGAATAAATGCTAAATATTCTTAACAATGTTTCGAAAACAGAATATTTTTTCCTGAAACAACATAAATATCAGATAATAATTTGTGATAAGCTACTTTACCATGTGCCATGTATCAAAGCTATCCCATACAACCAACAATGCAAATTAAAATATTTTAATCTTCAAAAAATGAATGGTGCATTTTAATGTTTATCATTTTAATAGCGGGACATAAATTATAGAATGTCATGATTATTAACGATTTAATATCATTGAAAAATTCAGAAAAAGTTATTGTAAAACAAACGTAAATCTCAACAAAAGTGTCGTTGACGCTTAAAGTTATACATTTGTTGAATAATAAAATAAAATGAAACTTTTGTATACATTATATTGAATAATTGGTCCAAGAAAACAAATTACACATTTTAACTTATAATTACAGTGGTCAAAATAACAATGGCATTCAGGTGTATTGATTAACTTAATGAACTAATTCAATAATTATAAATAGACCTAAACGTTTCTTTAAAAAATCTTCCTGAAGCAGAAAAAATGAACGGTTAAAAATTTTATTTTTACACTTACTTTACTTTGTTATTACATAATAGTTTGCATTGAATGTTAAACAGAATCATTTTTTATTCCTGGTTCGATTCATTGGATTAGGAATAACTTAAGATGGAAATATATATATGTTTTACCAATTTCTTCACCACGAATAAATAGAAGTTCCCCTCTTATCGGCCCAGAAAATATCTACCTATGTTTCCATCTTTTAATTAAAAAAAAATGGCGTCAGTTAAATAAGGGGAAAACTAGTGCACGAAACATATGAAGCCCACTAGGGGGTGCGGTGGGGCTAGCCCCGCTTCTAACCTGCCTATATAAGGCCCAGATACGGGGTTTTGTCTTATGGAACCTGAAGTAAACAGTGCGCTCTCTCTTCTCTCTCTCTCTCTCTCTCTCTCTCTCTCTCTCTCTCTCTCTCTCTCTCTCTCTCTCTCTCTCTCTCTCTCTCTCTCTCTCTCACTCTCTCTTTCTCTCTCTCTCTCTCTCTCTCTCTCTCTCTCTCTCTCTCTCTCTCTCTCTCTCTCTCTCTCTCTCTGCACTGGCGCTTGCTGCTCTACTCAAATCATGGCTTTCTTATTCAACTACCTCTGCATATCTTTTTCGCTATGCTTTAGTCCGGCGTTGTCAGACCCCACACCTTCCTAGTGGGATTCTCTGCCTTCACCTCACTAAAACTAACACCTCCTTGGTACATATCTCTTCCTTGCGGACGACAGTCTACTGGGCCCTACAAACTTTACCTAGCATCGTCTCCCCCAGTGATCCAGTCTCCCTCTCTCCGGTGTACACTCGCCTTTGGGATCTGGACGGTTTTCGCCTACCCTTAGATACCGTGTGTGAATTCGTGGAAATTCAAGACCACATAAATTACCTATAATGCCTACTTTGTTCCTTTTCTCCTGAACGTAGGGCACACCTTCTAAGATCTTATGGAGTCAGATCAATACGAATAAAACTGCCCGCCGACAAGGCCGCCAACAAAGGTCAAAGACAAAAGGTCCACCCATTTTATCTGTTTCTCGACGCAGGTTGTTACAAAGTTATTCACTATAAAACTAGTTTATTTTAAAAATTAATATACTTACGGCGGGATTTTAAGTCGATTTTTTACCCACTATTCTTCTTGCGATGATGAGTCTTGTTGAAGACTGACTTACATTATGATTTCATTTGAATTCATCACTATTGACTGGAGAATAGTCTCCTGGTCGAGGAACGTCTTAAACTGTGTTTTTTCCAGCATTGAAGCGTTTGAACAAAAAGCTGGCATAATTGGATGCCTCATCTTTCACCGAAAAAAAACTTATTTTGCCTATTTTCTTTGTTAACCGTGAATCCCGATTTTTTTTCTGAGCTTTCTCGCTGCAATTAACATTTGTAAATGAAACGAAAATAACTCTTCTGGAGATAATTGAATAATGGGTCTGCCTGTGAAGAAATAAATAAATAAAAGAACCGAATAAATGTTTAGTACGTTATTTAAAAGTCGACAATATTTTTACCCACAAGGATTTTTCAACGACTTAACATAAACCGAAACGTCGATCGATTTCGAACGTGATTTGCACAGAAGTGAACGAGTAGGTGGACAGAGACCAGAAATGGTCAGAGATGAATTTCTTATGACAAATGTTGAGCGAGAGGGACGGGGCGGTAGTTGACTGATCGGCCGACAGTGAGCAAAAAGATCTGGCCCATTAGTGGCAGCAAAAACCGGCAGCCATCAGATGCTCTTATCTCCAACTCCTTTATCTGTTTGTCTTAAGTTCCCGCTGAAGAAAGCCAAATCCTATCTCCCCCTACCCTAGTCCCCAGGCCAGGCCGCATTACTGGCGATGTACTGTCCACTCACCTTATTCCATCATCCTTCTTCCTTTTGCCACGCGGTGTTTTGCCCTTCGACGTTGAAGAACTATGAAAATTCATAATCCGCGAGGAAATGCTATCTATAAAAACTTTAAGGGTCGTTTTGAACTTTAACACTAACTCGTTCCGACCTTGTTGCTTGAAAGCTTTTTGTGTTGCTGTGTTGTTTCTTTGCCTTTCCGCTACGTTGCTTTCATCTCGTTTATACCTGTGCTAGCATAATAATCTACTCGAATTCAATTAACACACCGCATGAAAAGGTAGGGCAGGCCAACTTTGTCATCGTAGTTACTGGGAATAGTTTAAACTTATAATTACTTAATATTTGTAAAAGTAACTCGAGGTTTGGCTTCGTCTCATTTACAAATACTATACGGTGGAATCCTTCCAATTATCACTTATCTGAATTGAAATATGGAGTAAGGCACTTCAAATAATTTAATAAAACCAACAGTTGAGAGGTTGATTGCCATGAAATACAAGTTTCCTGAGAAACTATGTAAAGAATAAATCCTTCTGCCATGTTGCGGCAAGGAAGAGATCTACTGTTTTTTGTTTTTGATCAGGCAGAGGTTTGGCACCATTATCGCGAGTCTAGCGTTAGAAAGCTTTGTTTATGGTTGTCTTGTATATATTATATATAAATATACATTTTACAATGTTCCTTTTTATTAACTAAATTAAATCAACTAAACTATTTAACCCTTCATACTATATTTATTAATATCAATCTAATTTATTGATTAGTTATAACCGAAAACAAATACTATGCAGACTTTCATAACCACAAAACTTATGATATTATCCATTAACATTTATGACACGCTCTCATACAAAAAAAAAAAAAAAGAAAACTAAAACAAACATTATTTACATATACATCCACAAAATATTCAGCACAGAACTCAGCCTCTTCCTTCCTAAACGGTGCCTTTGTCCCGAGTCCCTATCTCTCTGCTTTCTGCTCTCTGCTCAGTCATTCCCCCACTCTCTCGACACTGGTCACCATCAACTGTTAGCAAGCTTCTGAAGCTCATTCAGTGGCTGATTCTCTGATACATCTCTCTCTCTCTCTCTCTATATATATATATATATATATATATATATATATATATTATTACGTTCTTTTACTTTAAAATATATTTTTATGGCTATTTACTATTAGGTTCTATTAACAAAAATAATTCTGGCAAAAAGATGAATTTAATTTTACAAACATAAAAAATATACTTATATTAATTTTATAATTACTTGTCTATTAATTTGATTCTTTTTCTTCTTCAATGGTCTTCTTTTTACATATATCAGGCTGATTCCAAACTAGAGTGAATATAACGCTCTGTATGTTTTCTCAGAACCACAACAACAACTCATTATAACTGCTAAAACTAGATAATAATTTTATGTGTTCATCTATCATCACAACAACCAGTATACTCTGTGTGTTTTTTATTCTCACAAACAACAACTATATTTTTATCACTGGCTAAAAACTAGAGAGTAATACTGTGTGTTTTTCTATCATCACAACTACTCATTATAACTGCTAAAACTAGAGAGTAATACTGTGTTCATCTATCATCACAACAACCAGTATACTTAATGCCCTTCCACTATCATTAGACCTAGACACCTATACACTAGGCCGGTCCCATAACTAGATAGAGAATAATTATGTTTGTGTTCATTATCACAACAACCAGTAGACTGTCTTTTGTTTTTTCTTCCACTCTCAATTGTTTGTTTGCCTTCTTGATTCAAAGTTGGATTAAATATTTATATACACACTCCAATATCTAATATCACAACAATATATATGTTTTATATGTATACATGTTTATGTGTATAGATCTACTATAACACTTAATGTCTTGGTATGCAGAATACACATATCGTATTGTTTTTAATTACAAATTTACATTTACTTTAATGCGGATTGTTACTGTTACCCCTTTGTAGATTTATCAAGTCATGTTTATTTATTAAAGATAGGACTGTAAATAGTTTTGTGTATTTGAGTAAAGACATGCCAGGTTGAACAGAGCAAATGCTGACCTGGTTATTGTTAATAATAAGTATTAATATTTCTGATCTCCGCTAATGCATATCCATCAGCCCCCACCACAATGTTAAGAGTAGGAGTTTTTTTTATTCTTTAGTAGAATCGTTCTTTAATAACTTTATAATAACCGATCACTATGAACGGGAGCACCACACTCACTAAAGACTATGCGAAAACTAACCTTTCCCTCCTCAACGTCACCTGGCCCACTCTCATTGCCCAAAGGATAGATTAAATATTCGGTAATTAAATTTAGTCAAAATCAAGAACCTTAAGGGCTGTTTTTTCAATGCGTTTTAATGACCATTACCTTTTGAGTAATTCAGTTATTTCCCAAGGTCCCATTAGTGTGACCTAGCGCCTGCATCCTTTTAGGATATTTAGTAGATTGTTGTATTGGTTATTTTGGCCTGGTAAAAAAGCAGAAGAACTGATAAATATAATGGATTTGAAACTTTATAAACGAATGAATAAGTTCAGGAATGGAAAGGGAAAAAAATCTACAAATATCAAAAAGATAAAGCCTATTAGTAAATATTGTTCATGTAAGTATATAAATGATTTGGTTAAAATTAATATATTATGTAATAGTTTGGTATTTATTTTGGTAAAATATAAAACTGTTAATTGAACGATTAATAACAAATGAAGTGACTTAAACCGCTGCTCAGTAACTGCGTAGTGAGATATGGCCCCTTGCCCTGCGAGCAGGCACCAACAGCTGCAGTTTGTAATTTGTTCTACCACGTCTGGCTGGTTAATGCTGTCTTTATCAAGAATGTGAGTGTTCCATAGGCACTGAGAGCTAGTTTTATCTGTAAAATATTTTTTAAGTTAGATTCCCTCTAGTTTTGTGTGTGTTAAGAAATATCAAATCGTGCCGGTAGCTTGATATAAAATTAAAAAATAGCGCTTCTAACGACGTCCTGAATACTTTATCCTCTCGACCAGCTACGATGTCCTTCTCGTTATATAGTAAGTTTAATTAATAAGGAACCATTCCATTGTTTTAACATCGTTTAATTTCCGAGTACATTATGTTTCAGCAACAGTTGTAGGATTTTCTTATATATTATTCAAGGTGAAATCATTTACGGCCGAAATCCGATGAAAAATACTTAATTATTAATGAAACTCCCGTCATAATCATATCATAGTGGTGTTTCATCTTACGCATTGTCAGGCAATTGAAAAAAAAATTATCATTAATTTTGATTATTAAAGAATAAAGTGACTTAAACGCCTGTTCAGTAACTGTTAGGTGAGAGATGTCTTTTTGACTGACCTGAGCTGCAGTTTGTACTTTGGACTGTCACCTCTGCCTGTTTAATTAATATGCTCTATCTGTAAAATGTGTTAGATTCTCAAATTACAGTATTGCCTGTGTTAAGAAATATCAAATCATGGAATGAAAAGATGAGATGAAAAAAAAAATCATCAATTATCTTGCATCTAGTTTTATTTTAAGTATCATGTGTTAGGTAAAAGTACCATACAAAATAACATACCTCTACATAATCAGGATTGAACTAATATGGAGAACACGATGTCAATGATAGAGTTTAGGAGTTAGCTATAGTTTATGAAAACGTAAAGGAAATAATATAGTTTTAATGAGGACCTGAATTAAGACCTTTAATTTGATACAGAACTCAATACAGTTAAATTTATTAATTTGCAATTAATTAATTAATAACCTTTATTCATGATTTATGGATTTGGAAATTTAGCAACATGTGCTTTTTGAGTATTTTTTCTGCGGTTACCAATCTCCTAAGTTTTTCAGAAGCTATTTTAATATTTATTTCAAGTTTTAATTATGTTTGAGTACAGACCAACTCTTGAATTGTTGTATGTTGTAAGGAGTTATGCTTATTGGTTAATTTGTGTAGCGAAGGTAGTTGGTGATTCCTATTTTTTTGGACAGTAAACCTGTAATTAGTTTTGGAAGTGGAGCTCGATACTGGTGAAGCATAGATGATGAGTATATGAATGACTGATTTGTAGAGTATAAATTTGTCTTTGAACTTATCGTTTTCACGTTAGATTTATTGATTGGCATCGGACTTAAGAAATTGCCAAACCGTATCGTAAATGTACTACGAGGATTAATAATTGAATTGAACATATTCAATCGGGTTTAATTATTATCATTGCACTGTCATACGTGACATAGGGCAACGACAGAGGAATATGAATGCAACCTAATTGATTTTCGCCAAGTAATTAACAATAGCAGCCCGTTAGTTGTGGCATAGTACAGTCTACTTGCAGCTGACCACCTCACTGTAATTACCTGTCACCGCCAATGTAGGTCCTGAATTTAAATCATGTACTGGTCATGTCCTTGTACATACATGACTTACGTTAACATATAGGCAGAGGCAGTATAAATATAAATCAATGAAATGTTTTAGCATGATATTGTGATATGGAAGGTTATAGTGATTAATTTACTCGATTTTGGTCTATAATATTTGTGGTGAAGGAACTATTAATTAGAATAAAAGTGAAAAATCACTTGATATATTATGCTTCTTGTTATGATAATAATGACAAAGGATTTTTTTCTTATATATTTCAGGTATATAATATCAAATAGGCATTTCGAAGGAGTTACTTTTTTCGAACACGTGTTTCATCAGTGTATTAATATTATTCAACTAAAAAACAAAACATAAATAGCTCGTTCTTAAGGCGATTTAATTGCGAATTAAATTGTTATGATGATTGAATAGTTCGGTTCGTCGTTGGAATTGACGAAGGGTATTCCAGTCTGGATAAATGGAGGAAAGCCTGCAGCAGACGGTGGGTGAGCTTGGGGAATGAGGGCGGTGGCTTCCTTGAGGCTCCGTCTTACCCGGGAATTTTTCCAGCACAAAGATTGCAGTCCATCATCAAGATTGAGCTGTAAATGCAATTAACGATTAAATCCAAAAAATAAAATAAAAGTAACAAGTTTGATTTACAAAGTTACCAAGTATATTGAATACATTTTAATAAATTATGTACAAATTAATTTGGTGGGTAGTGATAATTATATCAAGAGCAACTCGTTGTAGGTTAGATTTCGATGAAACATCTATTCATGTACAAAGCTATAGTATCATAATAACATATAATCAACCCTACTCATTGTCCACCATCTTCTTACCAACTTTAGTGAAAACCAGAAAACCAAGTCAAAAAGGATAAAATGGTTTAAAAATGTTTAATTGGTAATGATGTAAATATTATTGTCCGCGTAGTTGTGAAAAAAATTATATTAATTCAACCGCCTTCAATTCCCTATTGCTGTGGTTAGTACCGATTTGAACATCACATGTACGTTGAAATGGTTTTAAATAAACCTTAACATCTACTATGCAATTTTCTGCATCGGCCGATCCGCCTGTATAAATATATTGCGATGTTCTATCTACTTGTGGTCAAAGGGGGATAGAAACAATTAGTTAATTTAAATTAGTTAAAACTCGAGTTAGTGTTCTAGAATATTGACTAGTGAACATCAATTTTTGCATAGTAATACAGGAAAGTATAAGGTACAAAACCTCTACGGGCAATCTGTTTCTGACTAAGTGCACTACAAATACAGATGGCGCAACATATCTAACTGATTATAAATGAAAATTCCAAAACGCTGATTAAAGTACAAATAATAACCTTGATAATATGCTTTTAAGAGACTACACTGTAAATTTACTAAGAAATTAGAACTGCAAAATTAAACCAAAGACTAAATATGAAAATATGAAACAAGGAATGTAAAGTATATATTCATGGAAATATTCAGCAATTTCCTAGTCTAATTGAATAAATGTTTTACAATTTTTTCAATGCATACTTCGGATATCGCTGCTCGAAGTTTTATTATTTATGCTCTATAGTTATTCAATTTTATTTTATACACATTATATTTATTACTACAGTTAATAACCTATCTTACATAAAGTGTATGTATAAATGTACCAAGGCCTCTGTGCTTTCTGCCCCCCCCCCCTCCATGTTCCAATGATCCCTCCAATGATCATAAGTTCTCCAAGACAATCACTTGCGGGAAGCAAAGGTTCGAAGTCGATATTCATTCTCTGAAATAGTAAATATGTCTAAAGAGTTCTCCGTATTTATGGTATAAGTGAAATTGAGAGTGATAATAAGTTATTACAATTAAGGTTGATGAATGAGAAGAAAAAGGCCTGCCCATGGATTTCGTTCTCTTTTCTTTCTATGTTTTCCTGAATGTACAACAAAAATATGATAGGTCCTTCCTAGAAAAAGGTTCTACTTATCCCAAATAATTTCTTTTTTTTTAAATTATTCCTTGATTTTTCGAATTTGGGAGATTTATAAAAACAAAAAAAGTGAGAGTATGCAATTTGTACGGTCAGATTATTATTGATCAATTATCGCTTTCATTTACTTCTTAAATGAATCATGGCTTTTTACCACGTTAAGCAAGAAGGTTCGATATTTTTAGAAAAGAAGGATAATGACCCTCAAGACAGTGGTAAAGAAATAGTGATGGAATGCATTGATGGTGGTGGAATCTCTGTGCTGGATAGGAGCCAGGAAGAATGAGCACTCCTAATGTCTTCTCAAACGATACATTTCCGGTGCCACGTAGTAGCTCATGCCCGTTCAACATAGCGTGCTGTCAGTGTGGACGCAAATATTAAAGCATATGTTTTAGACATTTAGCTGAATGTGTAACTAACTTGGGTAAACTCAAATATATTTTTTTTCACAGGATTATTTTTGTTTATGGTCAGATCGGCCTCATGGACGACATAGATGGTAGTACCATAAGTGCTCAATGGCTTTGATGACCTGAATAAGTGCTGCGGTCATCTCATCATTCATTACTATGGAATTGCATGAACTTGGAAGGGATAAGTTTGAGAATGTAAGGTATATTAAGATCGTTATGAAGGATTTTGTTGTTGACGTAATAAGGGCCATTTGCTATTGTTCTCAGGACTTTTGTTGAAAGGATTGGATACGCTTGATGTTCGACTTTTTTTACTTGGCTTCAGTAAAACTTTGTAGATTAGTAATTTGTTTTCTTTAGAGAGATGGGATGTCCTTTGAAGTAGTCTGTACAGATGTCCAAAGCGTCTGTTTAATTAATAATTGCACGATAAGATGAGGCGTCATTGTGTTGTTTACCGGGTTTGGCGAATAGGACAATAATGGAATGTTTCCACTCTTACAAATCTGTAAGCGAGATACTTGTACATAGCACATATGACTTTTTTTAGCTCAATAGAACGCAAACAATAATGATTTTCACTGTCTTGGAGCTTCGTGGTGCAAAAAGAATTAATTTTTACCTATCAATTTATCTCAAGTATGTTATTGGAACGTTGAAAAACGAAGCCCTGATACTTTTATATTTATTTATGTTATTATTACGTTTATGTTTTTGAATTTACCTACTTATTTTCCCGAACCACAGATTTATTTAACTTTGATCACTGTGTCTATCGATGGCATGGTTACGTGATTAATTAGTAATTATATTTTAAAAGTACAGTTTAGTTTTAATTAGGTAAGAAAAAAGACTGCCATAAAATATAAATTACACTTAATATAATGAAAAAAATGTAGTGGAGCATCTAATGTCTGGGTATAATAATTAAAAAAAAAACTCCAAGCTTAGGATTTAGTATTAGCTTGTCCACAGTCTGATTACTACAATTCAGGTCCCCTCTGCTGGAGAATCTTTTAAAGATTTTTTCTATTAAAATTCATGAATAATCTGAGGTTGAGTAAGAGGTAGGTCAAAATCCTATTTAAGTACAGTTTACCCGGGGTCAGGGGTTTTGTTAAACCTTTCACAACTTCAGTTTGATCATACCGAAACATTTTTAAATGTAATCAGCGCTGAATCACGATTTTCATTTTTTCAATTTAGACCTAGGGCTGGGTCATTGCCGAGAACAAAGTGCCACCGCAAACTGGGATATCATTGGCCAAAATAACGCCTTTCATCATTGGCTACTAACGAGGCACAGCCGAGTATAAATAGACCCGGGTTTTCGCCTGTAGATCATTCTCACGACGGCACTCTAGCTAGTGAACTTGCAGCTGCACTGATGTTTCAAGACTTGGCCTTCTTATTTATGAAAATCTCTGGACCTCTCTTCCTAACCTGGCTATTTTTTAGTCCGGCCTCGTCAGACCCCACACTCTCCTAGTGGGATTCTCTGTCTTTGCCTCGCTAAACCTAGCAGCTCCTTGGGAGAGACCTCTCCCTCGTGGACAATGGTTGCCGTGGCCCTAAAAACTTTACCTAGTACTGTCTCCTACGGCAATCCAGTCTGCTTCTCTCCGGTTCACACTCGCCTTTGGGATCCGGACGGATTTCGCCTACCCTCAATTCGTGGTCATTCCAAGACCACACAAACTACCTAAAATACTTACCCTATAGCTCTTCTCCTGAACATATTGCATTGTCGGGGCACATGCCTATCAAATATAGAATCAGATAGTAAGAAACGATTGTCCAGGTCATAGCCTAATCAACCCTCACTTCGTCACAAGGGCCAGGGTAACTAGGCACCCCCTCGTGACGACCCGACAGTAACTTTTGATTTATTAGTTTAGAAACCTTGTTATTTTTTACACAAGTACACTATTGTATCAGTGCATATATATACAGCCCCTCCACGACCAGTAGAGACCGAACAAACAGTGGTAAACCACGAAGGTTTGGTGAAAAGGTAGTACATAGTTTTACCGCTCGCTGACATACTGTCTGTTACAGTCGGTACTGAGCAGAATGACCTACAGGGTCATAGCCTAAGTTGCTGAAAAACGTATGACCAGGCGGCACCCCAGCCTGTTTTGATTGCATGGAAACAAGGAGTGGTTGTTAGCAAAAACCATGCTGCCGGCCTACATCCTATACAGTCTACCTTATGTTTACACAGTTATTATACCTTTATAAACAGATGGGTTTAACAAGGCCAATGAATTATTTGACTCTGCAAAAAAATAGGTACATACATAGGTCAACATCTTTAAAACTATCATAAATAATCTATCGTTCCGGATTGGCATACTCCGAACGGCCTCACTGATCAAAAAAGGTTGAGCCACTCAAGATGGTTAAGGTCAATGAATTTATGCAGCATAAGTTCTTCCAACTATCACGCTCTTACATTGGTCACTCACAACATATGAACGGTCAGACTAACATATAGCACTGCCTCTCCACCTCCCTTCATCCACTCTGGTGAAGATTCAGTTAGTAAATTTTTATGTTACTGAGCAGTAACCAGCATGTGAGCGAATTAATTATTATATAACTTCTAAAAAATTAATACCAATGATGCACCAAGAGAAACAAACCAAAGCAATAACATATATTAATAGTTTAAGTGGTAACGGCGCCAGATCCGACTAATGGAATCGAGTGAAGGAACTGAACAGTCAACTTAATTAACAGAGTGGTGGCTGTATCAGAACCTTCTTGCTGAATCATAAGCAATAAGGGGTCCACATAATATCATTAAACAGTAAAATATTCAATATATGTGTATCCCTTTTGACTAATCATGCAAGACTGAATAATTTTAACAATGGATAAAAAACTGATTTGGAAGCAATCTATAAATATATACCATAAATAAAATAGAAAGTTTTAAATATATGACTTTTTTTTTTCCTTTATAGCCCCTTTAAACTTACAGACAATTATATACAATTATAGATCCTCAGGCGAATCTATATACAAATTATTCTGTATTTCCTGTAGCATCACTACATTATATACAGGTTTTGTTATTTTATAGAAATTATATAATCGAATAAACAAAAGTCGAATTTAGTTGCATCTTTATGTAATTGACCATATGGTATTATATGGTTATAATCACATGAATTCTATCTTTATTACTATTACTATAGACTATATAAATAAAATAGTTATTGTATAAAGTTCCCTTCCTACCTTAATACCACTGAGTACTGATTGGGATGGCGGTGTAGGAGGATTCGATAAAAAGAACTGTTCACATTTTAAGTAGTGATTAAGTTTGATCTGCCCTTTTGATAAAACATTGTTTTAGGGTTAGTTTTTACCTATTGTTTGTCTTATGCAAATGTTAGAAATATAACAATTGTTGAAAAAATATTTGTCATGACTCAAAATAAGAGAATTTCATTTCACACATACCGTCACGCATCATTATCGTCCCTTATATGTAATAAAATTCCTAATAGCAATCATAAGTTGCTTGTGTTATAGCTTCTCCAAGCAAATTCACAACTCAATACTTTTTTATTCTTGGGACAGTTAATATTAATCCAACCGTTGATTAACTAATTAACTTAAAGACGATAATTGTATACAATTATAGATCCTCAGGCGAATCTATTTACAAATTATTTCTGTATTTCCTGTAACATCGCTACATTATATAGAGGTTTTGTTATTTTATAAAAATTATGTGATGAATTAACAAGTATAATGATATACATTATACGTGACTTGACTAAACTGACTAATAAGGTGATGGGGCTCACCTTTTTGATCAACCTTAAAACTAACTTACATACTAATTCTTATCATAATTTTTCCCCGACAGTCTGTTGCCATCGATGCGGGAGGGGTGGCGGGGCATAGTGTTAAACACGGGTTTGTCAGGTGCTGAAACGAGTCAAAAAACTTAATGTGTCTCCGGCGGATGAACTCACCCACCGACGGCACACCAAGTAACAGGTGCAGGTCAGTGTTCTTCAACCTCTCGAAAGAGGTATGTCGGACCACTTTTCGCATGATTCTATTCTGGAAGTGTTGGAGACATTTGGCTGTATTGTCAATCAAGTGGGTAAATAGCGGGGCACCGTACAGCAGAGCTGGCCGGAGGACAAATTTATATATCATCAATTTAAGACGAAGCGACAGGTTAGGTGAAGTTAGCAAGTGCGATAGCCGGTAAGACCTTTGTCGTACTTTTTATATTTTATTACTAAACTGGGTAGAGAAATGGAGATGCCTATCCATTTTTATACCCAAATAGTGCATTGAGAAAGCTGGTGAGCTCTCTTGCCCTCCCACGCTATACGATTTTGGCAAGGATTTTTTCCCTTTTGGAGAGAGAAGATTGCGCAGTCGGTCTTTCCTGCGTTTACACTGATGTTTAACATGCCCAGTCTTTCACTGATAACGTTACAAACTGACTCGGCGTGTGTAAGAGCTCTTTGTGCACTCATGCTGCTGCTGTAAACCGCAATGTCGTCGGCGAAAGCGATTACAGTAGCTTTCTTATAGTTTGTCCCAACAATTTCAGATGTGTACATACTGAAAAGAACCGGAGACAGAACCGCTCCTTGAAGAACTCCACAAGTCAGAGGGAATGGGTTAGAGAGGCAATCACCCACCCGTACCCTCACCGATCTGTTCTTCAAGAACGAAACCAACATGGTATATAGCTGCTCTGAGCATTCCCAGTCACAAAGCTGTCGGCACAGCATCCCGTGGGATATATGACTTGCAAATAATTTCAATTATATACACAATTAATTATTACAATAAAAGATGCCATAGTAGAAATAAGAGATACTAATTTAAATTTGCAATCTCCGGAACAGCGGTTGGACATTAGTTCTGTTTTACATGGCTTGTTTACTACCCTAATACAGAAAACTACCTTAAACACAAATCAGATGGACTAATAAGCAGTTAGAGAACCAATTTGCTTTAAGAATATATCCTATTATATGATTTAAAAGAATACACTAGTAAATATTTGTGAATCCGCTTTCGTTGCATAAACTATATACCGCATATGTACTTAACCTATCAAATTCCATCATTAATATTTACAATCTCATGTAGTTAGAAGTGTAAGTAACATTTAAAATCCTTCCAATTTCATTACATAAATTCCACGGCAATATGACATACCCCTTTTCGTGATATGAAGGCTTTCGACATCCACGAAAAGTTCGAAGTCCCCACCATCACCGAAGCCATCCAAAGAAGATACATCAAATTCTTTGACTCGATGAAGCATAGCCAAAACCCTCGATTCCGAGAAATGACACCCCCACCGCTACCGGCAAGATGGCAACTCTCAAGATCTGGTAAAGCAGACCAAATGGTGGACATCACGGTGCTTGGCCCACCAACAACAAGCCTCTGACGGGCACCCACCACTGCTATCCGACTAAATAAGACTGCACTACATGCCTAGAGGGACTCTAGGCCCCGCCACCAGTGGACTCTCACCACTGTACCGCAACAAAGAACCTCTAGGCTTCCCACACTCCTCAATTCCCTCACACCACCTTCAAGCAGGTACTCCTGGTACAAGGATCCGCTCAACTCAAATATCCCTTTATTTTTCCCTCATCTTTAATCTTATAATAAGAGAGCTAAGAAAAAAACAAAAAAAAAACATAAATTCCAGCTGCCCACATGCTTGCAATACAAAGACCAGTTTTTTTTTCTTATTTGAGCTTCCTTCCGCCAATTTAACTTCATACTAAGAAAAAACACGTTTTAACGATTAGCGTGTACCAGTTTGACCCAATAGACCTAACCCGCGTTAGCAGAGGAACTGAGAATCATGGATAGATTGTGGATGGTCTGAACGGCGGAAACAGCTTGTCCGTGTGAGTTGTGTTATGCGGGAACGGTCCATGGAAGGTTGCCAGCATCTCTGGCTATACTCTCTAATTACAGACCAGCTCTGTGCTTGTTTTCTGTTCCCGGTCTGTTGTTAGCTGCGGCTCTGTCTGGCTCTCCCGTTGTCTATCATTCCCCATCTAGTGTAGTGCCTGGCTGGGAGATAAATGATATGTCACTGGTGGGGATTTTTCAAATCAATTTCAAAAAACAAATCATAAGCAACATCAAGAGTCAAACTTTGGGCACTGAAACAGATACGTAATTCTAATATTTATACGTTTATCGACAAATTTTTTATTGTGCCACCACATGAATAATTAATTACTCACTAAATCAATACAGTAAACTTGGATTAAAATCTTAATATATACATGTATACAGCCTAAAATTTAAATTGAATGCTGCATATTTGTACATTGAATGGATCATCAATGTAATAGTCAAATTATCTTAGCTTAGTATGACGGTCAATTACATACAATGCGAAATACTATATATTAAATTAAAAGGGACTTGAAATCAAAACCAAGACTAAAAATGAAACATGGTATGCATATCTTCATGCAAATGATCAACAATTTCCAATTAAATTGCATGTATGTTTTGCAAATTTTTTTAGCATACCGTGGGCATCCCTGGTTGAAATTTTATTTTTTATGTTCTATAGTTATTAAATTTTATTTTATACACATTTACTACTATAGTTATTAATTTCTATCTTACGTAAATTGTGTATGTAAATTTATCGAGGTCTCAGTGATTTCTGCCCCCCCCCACGGAGTAAAAATATCATAGCCCACATCCAATTTTTAAATGATCACAAGTTTTCCAAGACGATTACTTGTTGGAAGCAAAGGCATTGGAGACTTAATTAAGTTATTTGAAATTTATCGTGAGTTATTCGAATTCGATATTCATTCTATTAAAAAAAAATGACAAAGGAATTTTCCATACTTATAGTATTAGTAAAATTGAGAGAGATAATAAGTTATTTCAATTAAGGTTGATGAATGAGAAGAGAAAGGCATGCCCATCCTTTCTATAATTCTATCTTTCTATATTTTCCTGAATGTACAACGAGAATATGGATAGGTCAAAAATAATTTATATATTTTTTTCCTTATTCCCTAATTTTTCAAATTTGAGAGATTTAAAAATATAGTATAAGTGTTATTGAGATAGATAATAAGTTATTTCAATTAAGGTTGATGAATGAGAAGAGAAAGGCCTGCCCATCCTTTCTATAATTCTATCTTTCTATATTTTCCTGAATGTACAACGAGAATATGGATAGGTCAAAAATAATTTATATATTTTTTTCCTTATTCCCTAATTTTTCAAATTTGAGAGATTTAAAAATATAGTATAAGTGTTATTGAGAGAGATAATAAGTTATTTCAATTAAGGTTGATAAAATGAGAAGAAAAAGGCTTTTTTATTTTTTCCAAATTCTTTATTTAATATACACTTAGTGAGTCATAAATTCGGGAATATGGAATCTAGCTTAGTATGACGGTGAATTACATATAACGCGAGGTTATCCCGATAGGGTTCTCAACTCTATCGCGTTCAGGAGTTTATTGAATATTCTATAAGTGAAACGAAATATTATTATTGTTCTAATAAATTAATAGCCTCTCAACACAATACTAATTTCGAGTAATGATGTTGACAATCACTGGAACATGATTGATAGGCATGCTGTGTTGTGGAGGCGTTTTGACAACATCATTTTGTCAATAATTAAGCAGCCTTGTCCCGTACTATACCTAATATTTTTTACTGCTAATTTCTAACTATTTTTTAATAGTTTCTAACTATTGTTCGATTTATCTACCAATAGTTAGTATATATATATATATATACCGAATTCGGTGTATGATAGAATGAGAAGAAACATTATCAAGAAAGGTGCCTGAATGTTGCAGCTTCTTAGAAACATATTAAATGATTGTGACAAAAGTAACCCGCACTATTAACAGAAAGTTAGGGTTGTTGAATATACTATTTATATTACTCAGCTTTTTTGCAACTAAGATATGTGGACAACAGAGCAACATACCGACAGACTAAAGACTATTACCCCGTAACTCACCTTTATGGATCCGCAATTAACCCTAAAGGAGGTTCTGGACTTTACTTTATTGGTATATCTGTATATAATATCTTAAACTCCTACTTCATAAAAAAATGAACATTTTGTCTTTTTAATTGTAAAATTTTCAGAGAAAATGAATGTGTGACCACGAGCAATTTTAGCCGTTGACACATGAACTACTCCTATTGCTATGACACTCTTACTTAGCAAATAAATCAGAAAGTTGATTCTCTAAGAGGATTCTTTATTTAGATATCCACGGGGGAGTAGCGATCCCCAATTCACTTGGGTGTAAATTCCCGCAGTAACACTCTCACGGTCCTAACAGAAATTGGATTAGATTCTAGCTGGTAGGTGGAGGCACGGAGAGTTACCAGCCATCTCCCGCAACTTTATACTCAACTCAGTTGGCGTTTCTCCTCCTTTTTATGACCAATACTTCAGGATAGTAACACTTCATGAAAAAATAAAAATATATGTTAAATGTTGGTAAACTATCCAATCATGTTACACCTGGCACAGGGAAAACCTATGATGGGCCTCAACTATACCCACGAGATCATACAAATGTTCACGAAACCTATTTATTTATTTAAATAAACGAAATTAATGTAATAAAACTGCTACTGGACTGTAATTATTAGGCAGGTATATGCAAAGTTTAGAGGCATAAGTATTCTAAATTATTTTGTTAACTATCATATTGTTGTTAGCAACAACCATACCTTGGCGTCATTAAATCAGTTGGTACTCACGGTAACACATCCTACTCGGAAAGGAGGAAAGAAAATACAGCCCTTATGTTTAAGGGCACACTCTATTCACTCTTGGACAATTCATACGATCACATGGCATGTGATGTGCATGCAACATCATGACTGTTCACTACTTAATCATGGAATGGACATAATATTCTGACACCAGAGCAAACATACCGACCCGAACACCTAAAAACGTCCAGCATACCCCAACATAGTTTAATTCATAACTGTAAATAACATAACAATAATTAATTGTAAAAAATATATATGCATTATCCACAAATGACCCTTTACGAGTTGGCTTGGTACAATAAATAAATATTTTGTTTAATAAATTACTATAAAATAAAAGAAAAAAGTCTAAAACAGGACATTGCCTTTAAAGATTAAACAAAAGGTACATAGGAAAATGTCTAGCTGTCATATTTTAAGATAATTTGTTTCTTCTGATTAGTCTATTGTAATATCGGGCTATTTATATATGTAAAGAACAGTCTTAAGTCATTGTATTTCTTAATTTTAAAATCAATCACACGATTATAATAAAAAACAATTCGATAAACACAGAAAGAAGTATGTATTAAATGTAGGTGACCTAGTTTATTTAGAAAATGGAAACCAATTAAATAGGAAAAAACTGGAAGAACTAAGAATGGGACCATATAAGATACAAATACAAAAAAAAATTCGGATGCAATTTATGACATAAAAACTGGTCGCGAAACAGCAAATCACGAAACTCACCCCACTGTTTAAGTACACAACGTTCACCGACTACGCTTTTTAATTCTCACTACGTTCTTCCCGTAGCGGGGAGACGTAATGAACACGTCTTGAGTCATCGTATTTCTTAATTTAAAATGAAAGGACTCCATGATTTAAATAATAAACGAAGGTCTACTTACTAAATTGTATTTCACACCAAACCACTTTACGGTGTTATAGCTTTTTAAAGGGTTAAGTTGATTGCAAAAATTAAAGTAAAATAAAACACTTTACTTTATACGGTGTTGCCACATACGTCTGGGGTAGTTCAAGCTTCTAATTTTGTGATGGTAACTATATGTATCAGACAATGGTGCAAGTTATCTGTTTGGAGCTATTAGTCTACACATCTGTATGATCGAACATTAAACCAACAAACACAGAGTGATAACATAAAAAAAACAACTTGGTTTATCGTCAAATTATGTATTAACTGAAAATGTCTCAATACTCAATTGTAGGGTGTTAAATTATTGACCTGAATAATGTTGTCATAGCACAACGATTTTTACGGTAGTAAGTATCGTTAATTTGTAGTATAGTTAATTAATTATCGTAATAAAAGTTCTTAAAAACTATATTATCCTGCTGAGGGCTGCCCTAGGCCATGAGGGCTTTAGAGTTCAGAACTTTAAATCCTGAACACAAAGCAATGCAATTGATATAAGTAAGACCGATTTCATTTTTAGTCTGTCTTACTTCTCGAATGCTGTTTTTAGCCAGCAGTGTGAAAACGTTTTAGAATATAGCTCAAATATTTCAGGTTTGAATCTCTTTAACGAGATCTATTGGAAAATCGGCAGAACAGACAGACAGACAGACAGGTGAAAGACAGCCTCTGCGTACCTGTTTGACTCAGGATATTCTTCCTTGAGAATAACTCTCCCTTGTTGTTCATTATTCTAACAATACCTAACGGCGTTGAGCTTAATGAGATAAGTACTTAAATTTAGCAATTATAATTAACTAATTGTTAACTACGACAAATTTATTACTTGATGGAAACGAGCGTCGTGTCAGTAAAAGTAGTGTTTCGAGAGATGAAAGTTTTGCTGTGTGTCACTGTTATATACCCCTAAGTTGGAGGTAGCATAAGTGTTAGTATGTTGGGGTATAAGTCGAGAGATTAGGAGTTTAGTAAGAGATTAACCGAGCGGGTGGGGCCTGTAGTGTCTGTAAGCCAGGGTTGGATAAAGCTTCGCATTTAGATGCTAATTCCTTCTTCACTCTAGCATGCTAATGCACTTATTACCAATGACTCATGATTCCAGACACCAAAACCTATCTTTGCACCGGTCACTAATTTAGTGCCACTTAAGTCGTCCTATAAGAGGGGCCTCTTTGTTTTATACAGAACAAAAAGATATAAGACATTTAATGTTATATTAAGAGTTGAATATATCATAACCTTTAATTCTGGGGTTCCTGGTGAGTAATGGGGTTTAAGTATGAGTAACAGTAATGTTAGATAAAATGTATTATGGAGGTATATGGGTTTCTAGAATATATGTTCATTAGTGAACAACTCACTTCCAGGCTCTAGCCATATTATCCTAGGACTTAATGCAGACAGACGCATACGTACATAGTACTTTGAAAAATGGGCCATCAATACCTGACATTATAGTTTCGTCAAACTAAGCCTGGTACATCCATTCAAATGTCATATTTTTACTCATCTGAATGTCTAGTTTGGTAATAAAAATATAAAGATATAAAAGTTTACAAAAACGATTCATTTAGATGACCATACTACATAAAAAAAATGGTCTATCAACTCTATGAAACATGAATAGGTGGGATCATAATTGATTTTGCATGGTAAAAGTACCATTTGATGCCCTGATGACGGTGAAATTATGAAAAGTGAAGGAATGCACGCCGGATTTGAACAGTTTTTTCTTTTTGGCATCATGGGATATTTCTGCTATGTTTTAAACCAATCTGAATGACTCCATCACCTCAAGCTTTTTTTTACAAAATAAGAAAGGTAGGAAAAAAAGTAAGAGTAAGAGTAAGAAAGAAAGGAAAAAAAACTATACAGCAATTAAAAAAGATAACTACTTTATTACTATGAACTATTATTTCTGAATTAACCGAACAATATTTTTGATATATATATATATATATATATATATATATATATATATATATATGTGCAATTTTATGTTCACTCTTTTTTCTAGTTAAACCATTTCTTCTTCACTTTGACGCTTTCCATTCTTTGTTTCTAGCTTAAGAATCAGCTAGCATATTGACATCCCAATCTCTCAATATCACGGACATTTTGGTGAAAAGTGGCTTCTACCCTGCTTTTCACTGTAGGTTTCTAAATAGTAAATATGGGAGTGTAGAAAACGAACTTTTAAGCTTATCTTGCATCATTGAGCTTTTTACGCACCTAGCCTCCGTTGTATAATGGTTTTGCTGTCAGGGTTTTTAGTATTCCCCAATAGCTTGTGCACTACATCCTTGAAAGACTCCCATGCTTTTTTTCCTTTTCGCCATTGTTTCTGAAAAGATGGGCTCAGACAATAGTTTTTGTATGTCGGGGCCAGTAAGCTTTTTCTCCGGGAACTAAGGCGTTTCGGTGTGGCTACTCGGTTTTTTTTTTCAATGCAGAAATCTAGCTCTAATGTCCCACAAACATGGATGAAACCCAGGGATGTTTTGTAGAACCTGCCTGCTGGCCCAAAGCTACGTTAATATTTTGAAGTATTCACACATCATCCATCTTGATATTCGAAGTTCTCAAGAATCATAGCCAAATCATTATAGATTTCTTCTATTTGCACTCAGTGTCCCATAGAAAGAGCTGCAAATCCATTCCATTAAGCAGTGAGGCTGCTTTGAGGCTAGTTTTAGATGAATGAATGAATAACCGCCTCTCAGATAAATCATATTGTAATTAAAAGCACTTAAATGTCTCTAAAAAAAAAACTAGATTTCTCTCTTTGGAGAAAAACTCTTTTTCTCGAAACATGCTCCACGAAAATGAGTCCCAGGTGATATCAGGTTTTTGTTCTTTAGCCTTGATCCTAACAATTCGGTTGCATCTTTCAAATGGGCTAAATCTCAAACTAGGTCTTTGAGATCATTTTGAGAAAAAGTTTGAGGTTCCCGTTTAACAGAAATATTTGAACTAACTGGGGGGGGGGGGGGTAAAGGGTCAGGGACAGGTAATTTGTCTCAGTCCTCACTCAGGATATCATCCAAACTGGAGGGTGGCTGTGGAACTGGTCTTTCAGAGCTATGGGACAATGCGCGAAGAATAGGTGAATCAAGGTTAGGGGAGGATATGTTGTTTTTGTTCTTTTTTGTACTTTATAATTTTTCATCTGCCAAACAGAAATAGCAGCCGGTAGTGTGGTTTCTCTGAAATGCCACAACAAGAATGCCAAAACGAAATGAGTTTTGCCTACCCATAAATTACAAACGAAGATCTTCCTCGCATGTTCTGCGCACTTACGGAGCCCGTACTTTGCCATGATCCCATGACCAGGCATTAAAGTTGAACTTTGAAGTACGCAAAATAAACTTTCTTCACAAAATTAATTATGTTTTTTTGTTGACTTTTTATCGTGTATTCGCCACAAATAAAACACTATCTGTCCGGAAAAATAATAAAACCTCTTAAAACACGCTCACAGTAACGGTTAAATACCTGATGTAAACTGAATGTGGCTTAGTATTGCAGAGGAGATACTGCCGAACTTGAAGATCATCTATAATAGATTTTATGGTGATTTGAAACAAACATATAGAATACTAGATCTTAAGTTGAATATTCATTTAACACTAAATAAAAGTTATAAGTTTAGTTTCTCAAAAAACATGACGTGATGGAATTTTTTAGGTATTTTTCCCAGTTTTAGTAAGTTAAAATCTATAAGAATAAGTAAAGCTAAGATTTTTAGTTCCAGACCTGTGTTATCAATCACATACTTGATAATAAAAATTATTCCTTTTCTATTATGTTGCAGGGTGGGATATCAAATCATTATTACAAAAAGTATTTGTACTATCATTGAAACCCTGTGTAAAATATTAATTCAAACAATATTTGATGTAACATAATTATATTTTCGATTGCTCCTGATGATTTTGGTAATAAAAGGTACCTAAGAATATGTAATCATGCGTAATTACGTTTTAAATAGAATAGTTTATTTTCATCATATTAAGCAGAGGACATCGGATACAAGATATGAACGCCCTGATTCTTTACGTGTATTGCGTTATACTTTGACTACTTTACTATGTTGGAAAGAGATTATAAGACATAGAGAAAACTGTCATTAAAAGGTTTTGACAAAGGTCATTTTTAATTAATGCTCCAAAGATGTGAATAATAAAAAAAGGAAACTCCGCGAAAAAAATAAAGAGCTATTAATTCATAAATTGCTCTGTAATTAAACTCTAAATAATTTGAAAACATATTTAGTAGAGTGTAAAACTAAAGACCATAATATCCTAAATAATTAAAGGCTCCTCGTTTTGGCGCATAAGTAGAACTAAACGTGTTCTAACCTAATTGTGTTCTAAAAACCAAAAATCGTTTTGAAAACTTTTTTTAAATTCTTAATGGAGTTTACATCAACCATCAGTTGATTTTTATCAATGATAAAGAACTATTGTAATTGAAAACATAAGTGAATTAATAATCGTGAATTTTCATTGATTAAAGAACGTATTATTAGTAAAAAATCCTTTTGCTGACAGAGGTGAAATTATTTTTAAACCAGCACAATGAAAAGTTCGTTAATTTACTCCTAATTAAGTTTTTTTAATTAGGTTCAATTAACTTGAAACGACTTGACGTCAATAACTCATTCAGGCATAAAGTTTCTAAACTCTTCAAGTTAGATTTGGTTTATGGTTGAGTACTGGAAAACTAGTAACGATACTATCAACTAACTTTTCTTGGTCAAAATATAAATATTAATCGCGGTGGGTATTAGTCACTGAACACTTTAAAACATTAAAGACCAAATTTTCAATAAATATCATCTTTGCATGTCATGGTTTGAATTGTTTGTTGTAATCGATCGTAAATAAGCAACGGGTGAAATTGTGACTATAGACTGATTAATCACGTAATATAAACAGGAACGGCCTTCATTTTAGTATTATCAATAAGTTTATGTAAGGTACGTCAAATCCACAGGAGAACTGATTATTTTTCTACTAAAGTTGCCGTCACGAAGGCTGAGAATTTATGGGTGTGTACGGAAACCAGAATGATTACATAGCTATGCAAAGTACGAACCGGTCGTTTAGTTTTAATATTAGTTTATGCACCTATGGAAGAAATGATGATAGTAAAGATTTCAATAGCATGCTAAAAATGATACATGAAGGACTGCTAAAGGTATGAAACAACTGCATCCATAAAGAACTTAACCAACAAAATTGGAAGATAGAAAGTTTAGCAGAAAAGAATGAAGTTATGAGAATAGTTTACGGGTTGTCGTCTAATATTCTGAGTCATGGGTTTCTCTGGCTGAAATGATCAGAATTAAGATTGATAATGTCCTTCATAGGAACTTGTTATTCCACAGGCAGAATCAACATTCCAATTAAAATAAAATACTAACAAAAAATATTTCTTAAAGCAGGAAGGCGTAAAGGAAAAGTAGCATCTTACTATAAAAAAAAATCCTCTTTAAAAGCAAGGGAATAAAAGGGAAATTCAAAAAAGATTTGAATTAAGAGATGGAAAACCTTAAAAGATATAAATGTGAGCAATCAAAGGGTTGCAATGAAAAAAAAAATAACGTCCTAACCACTGCAGACAAAGTCCTGAGAATCCAAAGCCAAAAACGCAAAGAGCTGAATGGATTGGCGATAGACACCAGGAGGCTAATGAAACACTTCTGCCAGGTGTACACTGCTGAGTAGCACAGGGAGGCAATTCGTTCAGTTAAAGACATGCGCCAACTAAAATGAGAGTAAACGCATTGAAAAATGGGAACAACTGGTTTGGGATGTGCAAAACCTAGAATGTATGCGTGGATGACGACTCACTCTACAACAATAATTATTAACACGAGACTGACAAAACAAGCTGATAGGGTACTAAATAAAAGTCGATTTGTAAAATTTATGTAAGATTGATAAAAGTTGCTTTCAGGAGAGGAAGGCTAAAGAGGATTGGTTGAAAACAAACAATAACTGTTATAAATAAACTGTTATAATCATAACTGATTATGTCAGGTAAGATTTATTCTTACATGTAATGAGAATATTGGCATAAAGAAAATGATCAGGAAAAATCTTTCTAAGTTCTGAGTTTTGAAAGGATCGATTAGGTTTCGTTTTTTCAGATATCTCTTATTGGCACTGCTCCTATTAGAGAATTAGCATATTTGTTATTATATCGTAAATAATGCATTATTAATGTAGCGAATCAGAAAAAAAAAATAATGAAAAAAATGAACTATAAAATCAGCAATATAGGTACATTTCAGCAATATAGCTGCATCTTTACTTATCAGACTAGTCTTTATTGTAATTTGAGCCTGGGTAACTTATTTACATATTGGATTTAGTGCATGAATGGACGGTGTTGGTAAACAGAAAAACAGCTTTTATCTATCCCCTGTCTGTTTTATTATTATATACCCTGGCGCAATCCAATTATATTATATACTTCTCCCTTTGTGATCTGTCTGTCTATCCATGTGTGAGTAATTAGTACCACTAGTGGTTGTGTCCAGGTAATTGGTGAGGAAAACTACGCGTGGGACAATTGATTGTATTATTGCCGGCTGGTTGGAATTTATGTGGGTGTCATGAGCAATGAAACATACAATGCTATTTGGAATCCATGGCTTCCCGGCTGGCTTTTCATATCATCAGAATACATGCGGGTATAGCATGAGCGTTATAAAAAGCCAAGACAGTATCAAGGTTATGTGCTAGGAACTATAATATAATATCCCTGTAATTAACGGATGTATGCACTGGAAGAGAATAAAACCCCAAATTTAATTTGATGCTATTGGGTCGTCACTAGGGGGCTCAGTATACCTGGGTATCCCCCAAGTGACGAGGAGACGGCCGCCGCGAGCTAGGATCGCTACAACCTCTTAGCCCCCGTCCGGCGAGCTCCCAGAAAGAGATAAGGTGGGTGGGCCTATGGTCTTTCACCCTGGCTACCAACCTAGTTGGCGGGCAGCCTAATTCGCTTTTACCTGACTGCATAAGATCTTTAGAAGGTGTGTGTGCCCCGACAAAACACTGTGTTCAGGAGAAGAGGTACAGGGTAGGTTTATAGGTAGTTTATGTGGTCTTGGAATGACTACAAATTCACACTCGGTATCTAAGGGTAGGCGAAAACCGTCCGGATCCCAAAGGCGAGTGTGAACCGGAGAGAGGCAGGCTGGATTGCAATGGGAGACACTGCTGGTAAAATTTAAAGGGCCACGGCAACCGTCGTCCGCGAGGGAAAGGTCTCTCCCAAGGAAGTGCTAGTTTTAGCGAGACAAAGGCAGATAATCTCACTAGGAAGATGTTAGGTCTGACAAAGCCGGGCTAAAACATAGCGAGGTAAGAAGAGAAAAAGATGCAGAGGTAGTTGAATGAGAAGTCCATGGTTTTGAGTAGAGCTGCAGGCACCAGTGCAGAGATAGAGAGAAGTGTTCAAGGTCCAGGTTCTTTTTTGTCTGAGATCTGACTCAGGGGGTCGGGCTTATATAGGAGGCCAGCCAGTAGGGTGGGGATAACTCCCCACCTACGACTGTTTCCCTCACTACTTATCCCCCCACTCTCCGACTGGCCGCATAAGCATAATTTATTAAACATATGGAAAAAATGATAGATATGATATGATCTGATCGAGAAGAGAGTGACTTATAATTATTTATAATCAAGAGGTGGCCACAACAGATGTATTGAAGATGTTGTGTAACATCCAAAGGGATCAATCTATTGCTAAACATGTTGTGAATCTGCATTAAGTTAAATAAAAAGGTTTGTTAAAACTTGTTAATATTTGGTTGATTCTGATAACTCAGACCTGACCTTATCGACAAATGAATGGATACTAAAATATAGGCATTGACAAGAACCCAAAATAACTAACATTTGCCGATTTCAAGAGAAAATAGAAAAGTGAAATATTTTTCAACTAATTAACAGGGTACCTGAATTCACGTGATTTAATTTTTGTGCTAACATGGGTACCCGGTTCTTATAATACAGGGTTAACTGAAAGGGTTCCCTCCTTATAAACTCACTCATTAAAGGGATAATTGCCTTTAAATAATCCTTCTTTTATTTTTATTATTCAAATCGATTTCTTTTCTAGTGACTGTGACACTTTATCTTCACTTTGACACTTATTGTCCGCAATTCACACACATAAAGAGGGACCAACTGCTGGCACCACACATGTCTGTAAATAAAAGTGCGTCACTTTACCATCGTCCAATGCGTCAGATTTTTCCAAGAGCTTAGCTTGAATTTATGGAATTTCCTAGTTTTATGATGATTAGATGGGTAGTTCAAGGACTTATGAAAGTAGATCGTTCAATATGAGCAATGTTTATGGGAAAAAAACAATATTGAGCGGCCAGTAAATATATTGCAGTTAAGTCCAATGTGCAACGATGAGACAAGAAAAATAATAATAAGTTCATATCATTGTACTCCAATGCGACAAGACTTATTCAACCGGCAGATGTTTCATCATAATGGCCATCAAAAAAATTAAGGTGACAATTACCACCCAAATCAAGACGTAACTAGAGAAGAATTTGTTTCTATAGTACAAGTTCCTGTATACAAGTCAATTGTCATTTTTTTAATTTACGTTCCTAATTAGAGTGTTTTCAGAGATCTTAGTAATTAATAGTATTTTTTTTAATAACCTGAAATGGTTAATGTGAATACATATTAATTTTTAAAACAATAAAAAAACAATAATTTAAACATTTTTTTTTTACATGAATATAACTAGTTTTGACCGAAACCCGCACATCATGGTCATTACTGGCATCTATACACTATTTGTAAAAAAGTAAATTTATTTGAAAGAAAAATACAGCACATTTGTCAACTTCACATCTAATAGAACAAGTGGTTGCGAATATGTAGCCAAAAGTCATCTGGCAAACTGTGTAGACGATACCACCATTTGCATTAATCAACTTCCTTAACCGATACCATTGACTACGACCTGTGATTTACCCTGTAGTTATAAGATGTGGACAGAAAAAGGTCCTTAGCCTCCTTAAAGTGAATTCTATAATAAATTTATTGGTTTTGGCGAAGAAAGCTAAGCTATGACAAATACTGTCCGATATTCTATCCTTCTTAATTAACTTACAATATTTTTATTATTAAAATTATTTGTCCCTAGGTGAGATTCTTGAAGGCACAGGCATTGTATATCGTTACCTATGATCAACTAGCTTAAATATTTAACATGTATTAGCAATTATTAGTTGTGGTATGTAATTCGGGCTTTGTCACTATTTTTTTCCATTTTAACTAACAAATTATGTAGGTAACTGTTTGTATAATGAAAGCACAATTGTTTTAATGCCTTCCGGTTGAAGGGATATGACAGTAAAACTTTCAAGTTTGGTGGTTGCTGCGAAATTGGCAAAATGACATGCATACAAAAATAAGATAAGGATGGTGAGAGGTATCCTAATTAGTAAAATGAAAATATAATTTAATAATTAAGCAACTCTATTGAAAATAAAGGAAACAAAACTGAACATACTTTTTGAGGAGAATTGCGGAAAGAAATTATAATTTAAATTAGAGAGTTAGTATTCAAAATTATGTTATCCCCGACTTAAGCTAGCGTGGTGGGCCTTGGCACTTCAAACTGACGTGCTGTTTTACATTGAACAACCACACTTTCAACTGTGGATCATTAAAATTTTTTTCGGAACCCAATTTTTAGAACTCGAGTGGTACTGAAGGACTTAAGTTGATTACAACAAAAAATAATTAGAAATCAACAAATAGTGGTTGATCTCTTAGTGTGCTCCGGTACAATTTCCGACGAACGAACAAACGAGCGGGGTTAGCCGAAGAGATCAATTGTGTGGTATGAGTCCCTGATGAAGCGAGGTGTCCTCAAGTTTCATCTCGTGAATTGCACTGTCTCGGTTTAGGCCCACTACCTAATTCCGTTCCCTCGAGATGGTTTGACCTGATTAGGTCGGTGAGGCTCCTCTTACTTTATAAGACTTGTTCTCGAGCTTATCTTAGGTTAGAAGAGTGAAATAACCTCATAAAAATTGATTAGATGTCTGCTTTGTTTGTTTTTCTTTCTTTTATTGTCCGACCCGTGATAAAAATGGTATATAATTTTGTTTGTTGTCATATTGAGAAAGTTACGACAGTTTTACTTATTTCATTTACTTAGCGAAACGAGAGTCATAAATTCTATATCAGTTCTTAAACCTTGAAGAAAGTGAAACTTTCCCTTTTTTTTTTATTTGGGATCACAAAAATATTTAGTGGTAGAACTACAGAAAAGGGACAGTGGTCAAATGGTGTTCTGGGTACATCGAAATCGTTCCAATTTGGAGGTAGATGCCAGAATGTATCGTACTCAGAAAATTTACATATCAAGAGGCCAATTTAAGTATAATCTAAGCTCGTAGCTGTAGATATGACAATATTTACTACAATATAAACGCCTATTTATCATGTCTTAAGCTTATCTATGGGTAAAACGTAATTTTATAGAGTAGTGCCTCAGGGGACACTGTTCTAATTCCAACCAAATTTCTCTAGAGCTCAATTATTTAGACATAACTAAAAACCAAATTACATAATACAGTGTGTATTGTCATTATTTTCAGTCTCATTCAATTGATAAAAGGAGATTTTTGATAAACAATATTTCATTAAGGGCAAGAGAGACAAATTGGAATCACATTTTCTTAGATGCAATTGATATAAATTATTCGTTAATTAAAATGGAACAGTTAAATATAAAAAAAAATGTACTACCGATTATGGATATGACCGAAATACCTTTGCGCAATATAATGGGGAAAGAGTAATGTTTACACATGTCTAATCGGATATATTTTTCAGGATGAGTGGGGGTTAATCCTTCATCAATGGAGTATTTGTTGATTTATCCTCATTATATAAACATTACAGGATTGCTAACAAATAATTATTTACGGTTTGTGCAATTAATTTTCCCTCCTTTTTTGTCAATCAAAACAATATCTGCGTTTATAAATATGCACGGAATGCACGATAAAATACGTGTAAATAGTAACACTTGCTGTAACTTCTTCAACGTAATAAAAAATCGTTGTCTCACCAAATTATTTCAATAAAAGCACATATCAATATTGGCTTGATAATTGATCAATGTTAATTTAATTGTTCTTATACCCTTGCTTTACGAACTATATCACAATTTAAATTTATATTAGTCTAACGTTTATACATAATTTATTCATAGAATACTGATAGCCGTTTTTCATTTTTTTTTTCTTTATTAAGTTGCTGCTAAAGGGAAAAAACCTTGTTTTTCAATATCGTTTAGTTGAAATAACCTATGTTACGTTAGTAATAGAGGAGTAATGTATTTTTGCGAAAATAAGTTAAACATAAATAATCTTGTTCTTTCCCTTACAGTCAGGTCTTTTATTTTTATATATTAGTTGATAAGATTAGGAAAGGATTGGCAACTCAGTCAGCAAGTAAAAAGTACTACATCGCATGAGCAAGAGAATGACAACAGCTGTTGAATTCTAAATGCACTCAAGATACCCCAAATAATATAATAATTGAGGTGTTAATAAAAAGAAAAGGTTTGTCTGTCTGTTATTTATATTGTACTCGTATTTTGAAACAATAAACGGCTTTTTTCATTATTCTGCGAGCATCTAATTCTCTAACGAACGTTAAGATGACTCAATCCATGTAAAAAACGATTATGGCAAAACAAAATCACTGTGTATAGGCATGGTTTAATGTATACCCTTAGGAATGGTTAGAGATGGTGACAAGTCGCGAGTAAATACAAGCTCAGAGCCCTCACAAAAACTGTTTGAATCAGAAAAAGTCTTTAAAGAAGCCGGTACTTGATTAATTCAAATAGTCCTGAGTTACACTAATCATGACCCCTTGAAGATGGCCACAAGGGTCAAACTAAGTAAAAATCTTAATACAAAGCCTTCAAATTCCTGATCGAATTATTTAAACCACCTCGTTGCTCAAGAGCAGCTGCACATTTTATCAATCGAATTGTTTATTATTGTATTATGCGCATGGGATTGGGTATAAATGGAACGTCTAAAGTTCCCAGATGTGGAGGATATTAGAAAGATACAGAAATAGAGATCCAACTGTTGCACGCATTGATTCCACTATATTGGATCATAACCCCGAGACCCATTATTAAATACTTCAACTGTACATCTCCAGACATTATTTTGTAATATGTGTATATTATTATCATAACCTTGAATTCTTCAGGCTCTGAATCAGAACTTTTTCGCAATTGCCTATCAGGATCGAAATTCATGATCGTAATTATTGATTTATAACTAAAATCACCACATTAGTTCATTATTGATATGGAGATGGAACCGCGTGATACTGAAAAGTGAGATTATAGTTCGTCTTATCAGAATCAATGCAAATGTCTCTATTTTCAAATGCCATTTATGGAATCGTAATTATATATAATATTCTAATATGTATTTCCACTCAACAGACTTTTGTTATAAATAACAGGCCATTATGAATATTAAAAGAATAAATTAAAAAAAAAACCTGTGGTATTAAAAAAACCACTTTTTATTTTGTAATTTGATACAAGCAAAATGTGGTGTGTTTTAACGCCTCTTGCGTTTATTAAAGATTGAATTCGATGTGGTACTGGCCTAATAATGATTAGGATAAATTCCTGACGGATATTTACGTATTCTTTTGTTAGTACAGCCCTCATCTCCTGGAGCGAATCTGGTAAAGTTGGACGTCTCTTCATTTGTCTTGACAACTCACCCCATGTTCAATAAGGTTTAGATCTGGACTAGTTTAAACATCGGATTGCAAGTTTTCCTGGTATTGGGAAACAATTCTTGCTGTACGTGGCAGCCCATTATCGTGCATAAACAAATATTCATCTCCAAGGTATGGTGCAAATTGGACAACAGCTCCTGAAAGAATGTATGTAGCCAGCATCTGTTGGGGACCCCTCTAATCCAAATTAATACAATTCAAGAATTTAAATTAATATCCCAGTCCAAATTATAACTCCTCCTTACATAGATTCTTCTTTGTGAAAATGTGTAGCCGCTTCATATAAAGTTCTAATCATCGTACTTGTAAAAAACTAAATAAAAGAAGGAGGGATTTGAAACAAATAAATATAATATTTAATAAATATGTACTTATTATATAAGGATATTAATATTTGTAATGCTCCTAGGACTGGTGAGTATATTGTGTAGTTGAGCCACATTTATTTGTAATTTTATTCTTAAAATTAAGTTCTAATATCATTTTTCAAATTATCAAAATAATTTGAATATATATCAGTACTAAAAATGGTATAAAGTAGTATTCTTTAAAAAAGTAACTTTTAGGAATGGGTAAAAGCTTTTTGAAGTAAAAAAAATTGTCTTGAGAGGAAGAAGCACTATAATGCTCGCGAGATTGATCGGCTACAGCTGGCTTAGTCTCAGCTACTGTCTCGTATGGAAACTTGGGCTTTTTTGTTAGGGTCAATGTAGAGGCGTGTCATATAAAATTATAGAGAATAATATATCTGACTAATTCAAATTAAATTGGATTAGACAATATAATCTAAAGAGTGTACATGTACATGTTAATCTAAAAAGAGATACAGTAATATTGGTGTACACTAGAAGAGTTGTATGTATAGAAATTTTGTACGATATGCATTAAAAACAACCTGCATAATGTTCAAACATAATCACTTTATGAACACATAAATAAATGATCAGCGCAATTATGACCGGACGAATAAGTATAACAATGGATATATATATACAAAAAGTAGTAGAGTCTGCACAATGATTTAAAATGTTTTATACCAGATGCACCGTTAAACAGACATAGCAATGCCATTTTTAGTCAACCCAAACCAGCTCCATTACCCTAATTATCTTATTATTATTGCCTTGAAAATCACAATTATTTAATTTTAAATGAGTGGCCAACAATGATCCCTTTGTTTCATATATGCAGTATTGATAGTATGGTTTTAAATAATCAATTAGCTGTGAATTGATGAACATGATTAAGCATCACGTTTGCTAGTATGTGGAAAAAACTATATGAGTGTGAAATAGATTTCTTCTGAGGTGTCATTTACCGACAGTACACTAAATAACTTTAAAACTACCAAATTAGACCTTTAAGCACACTAATATTTATTAGTTGTTATCTCACTTTTAATAATTATTAGCGTATCCAATCCTTTCAATCCAAAGTCCTAAGAACAATAGTAAATGCCCCTTATTATGTCAGCAACAAAACCCTTCATAACGATCTTAATATACCCTACATTCTAGAACTCATCCCTTCCAAGTTTATGAAATTCCACAGTAGCCTTTCCAACCACCCTAATCCTGTAGCACAGTCATTGCACTGTACCACACATCCCTATAATCCTCCTCGGAGACTGAAACGGCAGTGGCCTCGTGACCTACTATAAACGTGTGACAGTGGGAGTCCTGGCAATGTTGTAAATATGGTATGAATGAGATCATTTATCTGTATTATTATTGCCTTATAAAAGGCAGATTGTAATTATTGCACAATAAAGATTGTTAGATGTATTGTTCATAAAGAATTAACAGTAGTAACTGTATCAAATCCTCATATACCCAATTGAACTGATATACTTTCATAAGGAAATGTCGAAATATGTGGAAAGAATTTTTTCGTTGTTGAGGGATTATGGACTAAAAATTATTTGCTAGTAGGACTTTTTTTCATACTCCAACACATTTTTATATTATCCATTGAGCTTATTCATTCTTTATCATTTTTTTCAAATGCTTTCGATATAATAATAATCATGTCTCTTGGACTAGAAAGTTTCTCAAGAAGTTAGTTGTTCAAGTTTTTATTTTCTCATATAAGCAGTAACGCTTGATTAGAGATATCTAGTTTATTACAATAGCTTTATCACAAAAAGACACAATTCAAAGACCATAAATTGTTTAACATATTTTTAGATCCGTTTTGTTGATTTAGTTTCTATCAAAAGGTGAACAAGAAACTTTTTATTCTGGTTCAATTACAGTAGTTTTGGAAAGTAATTTTCACCATCCTTGATAGTTTATTTAATGGCATAGATTTTTCGTAAACTTCTAAGCTCCTTGATCGTTGTAACGAAACTTTTTTGTTACAAAGAAAACGATTGGTAACCATCCTTTTTAGCATAAGAAACGGGCAAAAATGATAAACAACCAACAAATTCACTATTCACGTGTCAGTGCATCAGGATGAAGTCCACTAATCCAAGTTAACTTCACTAAGAAATTTTAAAATGTGAAAAATTTGCTTACATTTGTAGTGAAATAATAGAAGAAATTCGTGGAGATCTCTTAGACATCATTGTCTACGAAGAATGAAGATTGAAGAATGACAGGAGACGGTAGTCCCCCTTCAATTCCGTAGTGCATTGCAGTGTAGGGGGTAGCCTGCAAGCTTTGCGGAAATGACGGGGGGGCAACCCATCACCAACCCATCACCCTCTTATCAGTGAGCACAGGATAGAGAAGAGATAAGTCCGACCGCAATCACCGCTTCGTCTCTATCACAGACCGGAGGAGGATCAGGGGCAATTTATGTACGGCGCTTCTGAAACGAAATTTTTAACTCAGCTTAATGTACTGATAATGTGTCAAGATCGTTTTTAACATTATAATGCACGATGTTAGAATTGTATGTTAGAAAGTTTGAAAGAGTTTTTAATCCATCTATTGACTGATTCCTCACGAAACCCTACGTATTGTGAGTCAAGTGCTTCTAGCTACTGAATATTTGATTAGTTAAGTCATGTCAATTCACCCCAATTGAATTCATAGACAAATAAACGATAGTATTCTTTCAACCTTTGACGAATATGTAACAGGATTTTTAGTTGCGAGAGGAGGTTTCAGAGAGAAAACTTGTTTAAGACGCTTATAGCAAAGAGTGATCTATGCGCTCACAGCTCGTATCAGTCGCCTTCAGGGCTTTCCAAACAATTCATCTTGTAAGGTCATTTGGCATTCTAGGATGCAGCTGAACTTGGCGATTTTCTCTGAAAAAAGAACAAGAAAAATATTAAACAAGTTTTATCACTGAAAAACAAAATTAAGGCCCATCAAAAATGGATGTAGTTTAATTTATACTAAATATATATATATATATATATATATATATATATATATATATATATATATATATATATATATTATATATTCTAGTATATATATAGACTCTAGTAGGGGGCAATACCTAATAAATAAAGTTCTAGACACCATCTACATTGTACAAGTTGACAAATCGGTAATAGTATGTACTATATACCTGTATAAGTATGTTTCATTGTTAATAGTTAATATATAGTTATTTAAATAATAGTTTTATTTTGAATATAATTAAAATTATTGGAAAAATAATTTCATCCAATATAATCAATGTGGTCAGGAATTACGCTTTCACTAAGGTAAAACTATCATTAGTAGGCTGAGTAAAAAATCACGGTTCTTGGACAATTTATGATTTTTCTAATAATATCAAGAATATAAATTAAATCACAATGTTGCTAAACACAAAATATCCAATAAACTTTACATAAATGAATTTTCATATAGTACATTTCTGACGTTTTTATGATATGAATCAAAATTATGAACCTAAATTCTTAAATTTATGAAGGAAAATTACGCATTTTCCTGTCTGTTAATATTTAAAAAATTTAATATAATCATTTTTCAAATCTTAATATTTAGAAGTGGAAGTAAAATTCAAATTAAAGAATGTAAATTCCTTTTCTTGTTTCTGAATAGAAAGTTAAGAATATTTATTTTTAATGCCAAGTTCCCAAAAGGAGTGAATTACGAAAGTGAGTATTATTGATACATGATTATTGTTTATTGATACACGATTATTGATTATTGATACGAATGTATTAACCGCTTGTACGAAATCGTGAACTATTTACACGTTTTGACACGTTTCACACGATTTATAAAGATAAAATTGATTTCCTAAATTCGTAATAAGTGAATCAATAATACTCGCTTTTGTGATTCACGCCCCGTGGGAACCTGGTTTAACATTATGTCATTGATTTGATATATTTTTCAAGCTGCTATTCAATTATAATATATAAAATTAAGTAAATTTTGTTAATTATAATGAAAGATATGATGGGCTACTATACTTGGATTACACCCAGTGTGAAAGGTTGCCTTTTCCACAGTAAATATCTCTGTTAATTAGTAATATAGTATGTATAGATGATTTAAAAAAACATGATAATAGAATTACAAAAAAAAATTAAGCAAAATTTATTACAAAGAGCTGAAATAGAAATAAATATAATTAAGTAAGAAACCGGTACGCCAACGTATAAGAAGAAAATTCTCTGAGCTCATATTTTTTTTTTTTTACTAATAGAAAAATGACTGATAATTTTTATTTCGTGAAATAAACGGCATTATTATAAACTTTAATTAAGTTTAGTTTCATGTCTAGCGAAAATCGTTTCACAGTTTAATTGTTTTACCATGCTTATGTACTTGTGTGAAACAATTCGGGTTCAACTAGATTCACGCTATTGTTGTATAACTGTGAACGGAGGAAAAATAAAGGTATTGAACAGTTCTTAAAAATATGTATTAAAGTATATATGTAATATATACTTATAAATATATGTATTTAAGTTCTAGGACGAATACCCATATCGCTTTATGGAAATCCCAAATCCATTTGTTCAAATCCCATATCCAGAACTGAACTAAAAGTACTGAATTGAAATACAGAGGGGTCCAAAAAAATGTATCCACTGTTTAAAAGTCCAAAACTTGCAAACTAATTGACGGAGTTGTCTCATTTTTGGTGAAAGTGTAGCTTAAAGTCCAACTTAAAGATATCACTGTAGGTGTTCAAAATGGTCACCATTAACATCCACATACAAACGATGCCGCCGAACTGCAGCACGAACTACTGACTGCAACGTGTTCAGTTGGATATTTTGCACATGAATGCACGATGGATTCTCGAAGTTCAACCAATGTGCGTGGCTTTTTTCGATAAACGACGTCCTTTAGTGTTCCCCACAGGTAAACGTCCAGAGTAGTTAAGTCTGGGGAATGTGGTGGATACTCTACAGCACCTCTACGGCTTATCCATCTTCCTGGTAGATTTTCGTCGAGATAAGCCCTAACACGATTGGGGTAAGTGGGCTGGGGCACCATCTTGTTGAAAGTAAAATCTTCCGTCTCCATACAAGTCTTGGATGGCAGGTAAAATAGATGTTTGAAGCTTCTGAAGGTACACCTCACCGGTAACTGTGCCGTCAAAGAAGAATGGCCTCATTAATGTTTTCGTACTTGAAATACCACTTTAAAACAGACTTCCTTTCATAAAATGCAAGCCTTACGCCAGCCATGTTTACCCGAGTAACAAGGTACAACTAACAATAAAACACTAACTATCTGGCGAATGTCATCTGACAAAACAAAACAACGCAATAGAACGCTTGTATGGCGATTGCCGGAACTACAAACTATTACACTACCAAAAATGAGACAACTCCGTCAATTAGTTTGCAAGTTATGGACTTTTAAACAGTGGATACATTTTTTGGACCCCTCTGTACATTTAATAATTTAATAAAAAAAATCCAATACCTTTTGATCGCTAGGTAAAAATCCTGCTATTTGAAGGAATGTTTTTAAAACAGCAATAAGTGATCTCAACATCTTTTAATGCTGAGTTAACGATTAATTAACGATACTAGATAATTAACGTTTAGTTAATGAAATTAAACGAAAAAGTTAGACAATGTATAATTAATTTGCTTACCTCTTAACAATTTAGGATGTAGGATAATGTGGCACATACATGTGGTAATATCTGGGCTGAAGGAAGTTCAGGGAGCATGAAGTGACTATTGAAAAGGATAAGATGTTTCTGATGTCTGCAAACCACTCTAAAATAAACACTTATGTATAACTCGTACTGAGAAAACACACCTTGCTAGATGGAGAGCTGAATTCACTTCGATTCATTTTCTGAAATGCTGGCCACGGACCGGGCTCATATAGTACCGAAAAAACACATGCCTACTACCCTATGGATTATGTGGGCCTTAGAACGCGTGCACGGGAATTTTACCCGAATGCTAAATCATCTGCTATTGATGTATAATTCTAAGTTGATCCTAAAATGCTATCACAGTAGTTTGAATGTGGCCTGAGAAACTATTACTGAGTGGCATTAGCTTAATTTTAATGTAAAGTATTGAGTTTTTAACATTGTTCAGACTAAGTAATAATGTTTATTTATAGTTTAACTTTTAATTAAGCAATGATTCTCCTTTTAGAACGAAAAAAAAAATATGTAACAGTGGAGTTACTGAAACTGTTTTATGAACGAGTACAAGGTTTATTACAACGAACATTGTTAAACAAAAAAAAAAATCAGTTGAGTAGATTCCAAGTTGAGCCCAAGTGGCTCGATGTAGTCCCATTACCGAACCACCGTAATTTTATACAATATTAACCTATTCAAGGGTTTATGGTCCACTAAACCAAGGTGGGTTAGTGACACGAAAATTTCGATTGAGCGATATAATTTTCTCTAAGGGGGAAAATGGCTATATTAGAAATAGAAGTATTACATTTTAGTAAATTTTTAAATAAATTAAAAGTCTTTTCATTTTAACTATGAATTTGTACTTGAATTGTTTTTATTGATCTGCTCTATGGGGAGGGAGGTTGGCTAATTGGCATGTAAACCCTATTTTAGTAGTCATATCTCCTATATCCTCTGAGTCCGAACAGCGTCTCAACCGGGGAGAATCTAGTGGCGGAATGTACCGAGTGGTTGTATGCCTTCTCCGTCGCCACTCCCAGTTCTAACCCTTTTTCCCCATGGTAGATACGCAGGTGGTCACTAAGCGTACTATGTAGCCTCTCTATGTCTCCCCGACTCTTCGGGTGTCCTGGGGTGTTGCCAACGGATCTCTAAGGCTATCGCCTCCACCTTCATCTCTGCAATATCAAACTCCCGTCCTCCATCGGAAGCAATAGTTTCCGGAACGCCATAGAATTGGCACCAAGTGCGTAATGCCTGCACAACTGTTTTCGCCGATCGGTCTGCTATGACTTGGGTAATTGTCATTTTGCTAAGCCTGTCTGTTTACGCCATTTGCGTAAAATTAATTTCATTTTAATTTGAATTTGCTATTCAATCAGTAATTACCCGAAACCATTCGGTATTTCAGTGAATCACAGACGCTGGCGCTGCCTGGCGGCTCGATCAGAGTTTTTCCCCCCACTTTTGTCTCTCGACTGGTGACTTCATGTTCATTATAGCGTCCTTTTTTGTCTTCAACAGTTGTCATTTTTTCACACTGTTTTTCAAGCGTATTCTCAACGCCATTATTTTTTATTTTTGTCATTATTCGATTCACGATTACGCAGTCTTGGAGAAGCGACATTTCAGATTGAACGCAGACAGCTATTGGATGAATCGGGACTTCGATAAATCTGGAGTTTGGGCCCGGATCTCTAGGTTGTCGGAGTTCAAGAAGGGAGATTCGCACGTTGTCGTCACATCGCAGCAGGTAGGAATTTACATTACTGTGTTTACATTTGAAATTGTCATTTCTCTAACGAGACTCTCAAATAATTACAGTCCACTTAAAACTCAAACGTATAGCTAATTATCCCCAGGCTAATTAGTTTCTCGAATCAGTCGCCTCGTTTGCCGGTTGCGATTTCAACTGGTGAAATTTCAAACAAATTTATTGGTACTCCGTATTCCGGATTATTCTGTCCAACTATTAATTTTATTAATACTCAATTTAATTTTCAATATTCACATTTATTTATTTATTTGAACAAAAGTTCAACATTTATCATTTATTATCTTTAAATTTCAGAATTTCTGTTTTCATTGTACGTAATTTCCTTTTATATTTTCCTGTAAATATCCACTAATTCCATTTGTTCCTGATAGTAATAGCATTAAAATGGCTCCACCAACCCAAGAAATACAACAACAAATTGATTTAGCTATTAGTCAGCGAAATGATAGTTTTGCAGTTGCAACTGCTTTATCAGACTCTGCTAAGACAATGACTATAGCCGATTTACCTCGGCTTAAGGCCAACTATGAACGCTTACCTGAAATTGAACAGGAATTCAAGAAATTTAATTTTCTCATAAAAAAATTAAATTTGCATTTGCCAGCTACTGATCAAATTGAAACTACACAACCTTACGTAGCCTTTGTGCAATTAATCGACACAATCCGAGCTAAATATTTTCAGCTCAAAAAAACTGAACCTTCAGTATTGAAAGCTGAAGTCAATCCCGTTGCAAATGTTCCATCTGTAGCAAATCCACATCTGCCAAAAATTCAGATTCCTAAATTCAATGGCAAATTGTCCGATTGGCCTAATTTTTTTGCACTTTTTAATTCCATGGTTCATCGCGACCAGCAGTTAAGTAATATTGCCAAATTACATTATCTTAAAACATCCACTATCGATGAAGCTGCTTCCGTCATTGCTTCATTCCATCTAACCGAAGATAATTACCAATTGGCATTCGATGCTCTAACTGCCCGGTACAATAATCCGAGACAAATTGGTCACATGTACCTCAAAAGCATACTCGACTTTCCCACTGCCAAATCCAATTCATTGTCTGACCTCAAGGGCTTTATGACCATTCACAAAAATTCTGCCAATGCTCTCAAAGCCTTGGCACTTGATGATTTGAGCGATTTTTTGCTAGTGTCATTAGCACTGAAAAATTTGGATTCTAAATCTCGACATGCTTTTGAACTAAAACATGATTCCACCACTGTACCTACTTTCCAAAGCTTATTGGATTTTGTCAATCAACAGATCAAAACCATCGAAACTACCCAGTTAATTGGTGAACCCAGCGTTAAATCTCGGATTGCTGTCAAATCTCATTCGTATATTGCTCAGACGTCACATGCAAGCGTTAATAACCGCTCAGCTAGAGCCCTTGCTTCCTGCTTCTGCTGCTCTAACAATCACTATGTGTCACAATGCAGCAAGTTTCAGCAATTACCTATTTCAGCTCGATATGAGCTCCTGAAAAAGAATCAGCGTTGTTTCAATTGCCTTGGTGGTCACCTGCGGTCCAAATGCACATCGACATCATCATGCCGCAAATGTCATTCACAACGGCATAACACGTTATTACATTCGGATCAGCAAATAGCAACCCCGTCAACTTCTGCCATATCCATTCCAGCTCCATCGGTATCAATTGAAAATCCCAGTGTTGCACCAATAGTGCTTTAATGCTCAGCTGCTCGTTCAACCACTCAGGAACGTGCTCATTCTCTTTTAGGCACATTTCGTGCTTTTATAACCGACTGTACTGGTTCTATTTATCCCATCCGTGGTGTCATTGACCCCGGTTCTCAAGTGTCCTTCATTAACAAGTGTATAGTGCAAAACTTGCGTTTGCCTACTTCTCCTAATCACATGGCTGTATCCGGAATAGGTTCTTCCGATACATTGTCAACAGGTTTGGTCAATATCCAACTGGTTTCCCGTTTGAACAACAAACGACTCTCTCTCTGTGTTGCCGTAATCAACACCATTGCACACCAACTTCCTAGCATGGAAATCCCCAAGGAAAACCTAAAACGGTTCTTCCGTCTTCGTTTAGCGGATCCTCATTTTCGGCGTCCCGATAAAATTGACATTTTATTAGGGGCTGACGTATTTCCCCGCTTGATAACTCAAATTGGCATTCGGCCTATTCAGCATGGCCCCATTTCCATTGGCACCATTTTTGGACACATCATTGTTGGCCCGATTCAAATCATGAATCCGACCCCCTCTACCATTTCCTTGTTATCCACTACTGAAGTGGACAAGCAACTCACCGCATTTTGGGACGTTGAATCCGTCCATCAAGGCTCCATCTCCAATCCCTTGGATGATGTTGCTGAACAACATTTCATTTCTACGTTTAGACGCAATGCTGACGGCAGATATTCCGTCGCATTGCCATTTCACCCTAGTGCAACCCCATTGGGCTGCAACGTCACTCAAGCTCGAGCATCAGTATCCCGACTCGAGCACCGCTTAGCCAAACATGGCTCAATTGTTGCTGAATATAAAATGTTCATGTCCGACTATCTGTCAGCAGGCCACATGGAACCTGCCTCCACTGCTTCAACGTACGTTATTCCCCATCACATTGTAACCAAAGAGACCAATCAAGGTCCGAAAATTCGTGTTGTCTTTAATGCTTCAGTCCCCGACTCCACTGGAGTATCGCTGAACGAGCGACTCCTCAAGGGTCCTAAACTGCAACAAGATCTCTTCCATGTCATTTTGTACTTCCGCCTCAACTCTGTTGCTCTTTGCTGCGATATCAAGCAAATGTAACGCCAGGTTCTCGTCCATCCCGAGCCCCGGCATTATCAGCACATATTTAGGAAACCAAGCAAGAGCGCTGTTACTCAAGAAATGCAGCTGAATACCATCACTTACGGTATGGCTCCGTCAGCCTTTTTGGCTGTACGAGTGCTCCAACAGCTAGTCCACGATGAAGGCCACCGTTTCCCTATGGCTTCTCATGCTATAATGCATAACTCGTACGTGGATGATATTATTTGTGGCGCTTCCAGCCTTAGCGAGGCTGCCTCTTTGCAATCTCAGCTCACTGAATTATTGGCTTTAGGCGGTTTCCAGCTACGCAAATGGTCATCCAGCCATCCTGAGCTTCTGCATACTTTGCCACATGACCATTTGGAATGCCCACTTCTGTTTTCAGACCCCGATCGGACTCTCAAAATTCTGGGTCTTAATTGGGAGCCTTCGTCCGACTCATTTATTTTCCGTATCACCCCCTTCGATGGAACCTGTACAAAGCGTTCCTTACTTTCATACATTGCGCGAATTTTCGACCCTAATGGGTTTGTAGCTCCAGTCACATTTGCATTAAAAGCTATGCTACAACAATTATGGTTATCTGGCCTTACGTGGGATGAACCCATCAATCAGACACTTCAACAATCGTGGTCTCGTCTCGTTCACAACATGAGCACTCTTGGTAACCTTCGTATAACACGACATATCGTACAACCTAATGACGCTTCATTAAGCCTTATCGGCTTCGCCGACGCATCTCAACTCGGCTATGCTGCCGTAGTGTACTTATGTTCAGAAACCGCTTATTCTCGCGTCAGTACTCTCTGGAAGGCCAAAACTCGTGTAGCTCCTCTCAAAACATTGTCAATTCCTCGTTTGGAGTTATGTGCAGCTCTGCTGCTGTCCGAGCTTATTTGCTCATTGCTGACATTTTCTTATCCTTCCCCTTTGCAGACTGTCCGTCTATTTTCAGATTCTCAGATCGTACTCTCGTGGATCAACACTTCCCCACATCTTTTAAAAACCTTTATTGCTCATCGCATTTCCCGTGTAAATGAAATTCCATTTTCTAATCGCTCTTGGTCGCATGTATCTTCCGACCAGAACCCTGCTGACATGGCCTCAAGAGGTCTTACAGCTGAGCAATTTGTCACTCCTGACTCTCAAACATTGTGGTATTCTGGCCCTGAATTCGCCAATC
Organism: Acanthosoma haemorrhoidale; assembly: GCA_930367205.1. Taxonomy (NCBI): domain Eukaryota; kingdom Metazoa; phylum Arthropoda; class Insecta; order Hemiptera; family Acanthosomatidae; genus Acanthosoma; species Acanthosoma haemorrhoidale. Next base: position 26,518,128 of record OV884012.1, read on the forward strand.
AACCTCAGATTCCATGGCCTGACGCCTTTGAACCTTCCTCAGCTCACACTGAGCAGCTGCCTGAGTTACGCAATACCAATCCCGTCTCATTGGTGGCAGTCTCATCCAGCAATTTCCTGCACAATTTGCTTACCCGATTTTCGTCATTAAATAGAGCACGTCGAGTCCTGGGTTGGATCTTGCGTTTCTCAACCAACGCTCGCATTGCAGCATCAGCGCATCGAACTCAGGGTGACCTTAAGGTTTCCGAGTTACAAGCTGCCATGCAATATTATGTCACTTCCACTCAATCCATCCATTTCTCAGCCGAGATAGCTCGTATTCAGACCCAACAAAACACCAAGTCATTGCAAACATTAACCCCTTTTCTGGATCAAGCCGGTGTTCTTAGGGTGGGCGGTAGACTTTCGCGTTCTCAGTTGCGTTATCCAGCTCAACACCCAATATTGCTGCCCAAACGAGCTCATTTGTCATATCTGATATCACGTCATGCTCACTTGACATGCCTTCATGCTGGTCCTACCACTTGTATGGCGCACATTCGATCCGAATATTGGATCCTATCTTTGCGCAGTTTGATTCGTTCGGTAATTTCATCATGCCGCACATGTAAATTGTTCAGAGCGCGTTCGCCTCAACCATTGATGTCAGATCTTCCGTCGGTCCGCCTGACACCAGGCCGTCCCTTTATCAACACGGGCGTCGATTATGCTGGCCCTTTCAACGTCAAGTCTTCGCGACTGCGTAAGGCCCCCATTACCAAAGGTTATTTATGCCTTTTCGTGTGTCTGACCACCAAGGCATTGCATCTGGAGTTCTCCTCCGAGCTATCCACCTTTGCATTTCTCTCGGCCTTAGATCGTTTCATAGCACGTCGCGGTCTACCTCAATCCATTTTGTCGGACCGAGGAACCAATTTTATTGGCGCCAACCGCGTCTTAAATGAAGCTTCAGTATTCATGCGCGATCATTCATCCGAAATCACTTCGCACCTCAGTTCCCAAGGCATTCAGTGGCATTTTAACCCTCCCTCTGCTCCAAACTTCGGCGGTATTTGGGAAGCAGGTGTCAAGTCCGTCAAAACCATTCTAAGCCGTATCACTGCAGATACTTGCTTCACTTCCGAAGAATATTTTACCTTCTTTGCTCGTATTGAAGCCATCCTTAACAGCCGACCTTTGTGCCCTCTTTCATCAGATCCTCTCGAGGCATCCGATTACCTCAGCCCTGGACATTTCTTAATCGGTGCTCCTTTATTAGCCCGTCCAGAAATGCCCCCATCGCCATCATGTTCGCTCACCCAAAGATGGAAAGCTATCACGCAGATCTCCCGACAATTTTGGGATCGCTGGTCTCACGAATATCTCAACACCCTCATGCAACGCCATAAATGGAATCGTCATTCCAAGGAAATTTCTGTTGGCGATGTTGTTTTCATCAAGGGAATCTCAACTTCTCCTCTTCATTGGCCCATGGCTCGGGTAGAATCCCTTCACCCCGGCGCTGATGGCGTGACACGGGTTGTCACCATACGCAACCCATCTGGTTCATTCGTTCGGCCCGTCAATCGGCTTGTGCCCCTTGACTCTCAGGCCTAAGTTTCACAGTTGTCATTCATTTATTTATTTATTTTTATTTTATTTATTTATTTTATTTTATTTTTTTCTCTCTTTTTCTTTACCTTTTCCCCTTTAACGTTTCCATTCTCATTATTCCTTGTTTCCTCAATCATGTACATAAACTCTCAAGTAAATCATGCTATTTCATTTGTGTTAGCTCTCATTTAACCCGGAAATTAGTTGCTCTAATTTGGTGGGCGGTATGTTTACGCCATTTGCGTAAAATTAATTTCATTTTAATTTGAATTTGCTATTCAATCAGTAATTACCCGAAACCATTCGGTATTTCAGTGAATCACAGACGCTGGCGCTGCCTGCCGGCTCGATCAGAGTTTTTCCCCCCACTTTTGTCTCTCGACTGGTGACTTCATGTTCATTATAGCGTCCTTTTTTGTCTTCAACAGTTGTCATTTTTTCACACTGTTTTTCAAGCGTATTCTCAACGCCATTATTTTTTATTTTTGTCATTATTCAATTCACGATTACGCAGTCTTGGAGAAGCGACATTTCAGATTGAACGCAGACAGCTATTGGATGAATCGGGACTTCGATAAATCTAGAGTTTGGGCCCGGATCTCTAGGTTGTCGGAGTTCAAGAAGGGAGATTCGCACGCTGTCGTCACATCGCAGCAGGTAGGAATTTACATTACTGTGTTTACATTTGAAATTGTCATTTCTCTAACGAGACTCTCAAATAATTACAGTCCACTTAAAACTCAAACGTATAGCTAATTATCCCCAGGCTAATTAGTTTCTCGAATCAGTCGCCTCGTTTGCCGGTTGCGATTTCAACTGGTGAAATTTCAAACACTGTCTATGACGTTAACCCACTTGTACCCCGTCCAGGTGAATGTATCCACTTGTAGATCTTCCAGTGGTCTGTCTGCTGTCGGGTTCACGTCTCGCATTGCTCTAGGCGGGTGTTGGTCTATTTTTTGGCCAGGCATGTGTATCAGGCGCCAATAACGCTCGCGATTGTGTTCTTCATGTCCCACTAAAAATATCTGCACTTGAGGGCCTGCAGGGTTGCTTCGATCCCGCGGTGGTTCGTTTTGTGGTAATTTCATTTTTCTAGGAAAGGTAATTTTATTTTAGTCCCGTACGAAATGAAATATGTCTGCTAAGAATTCAGCTAGAATAGAGCTACAGAGGAGCTAGATGTGACTTTTCCCCATCATGTGCTAACACTCCTAGGTTATTACAAAATATCTAGGGAATGACAAAACTTTTGACCTTAAAATAACATTAAATCATTATTTTTATCTTCATTCACATTGACGAAACATTCATGCCTTTGAATTAATATGTTATATGCATTATATATTATAACGATAATGTCCAAAGTAAAAATTTAGATTCGGTGTCTAAGTCTTTTAAGAGACTTTGAAATAAATACTTCAATGCAGGGAATACACGCCTTCAATATGCAATCAGTAGCTAATTTGGTGTCTATGATGATGATCTTGAATTTCTTCACAGTAATGTAAATATGTAATGTAAAATAAATATCTGCGACCACACAAGGATTAGTGAGCACAATAGGGTTTCAAAAAAGTAGCATTTATCTTAGTATTTTACATTAATTATTGAAATAGTTACATAACTAATTTTATGCACAATAAGCATTATAAGAACTTAGTACTGTTGCCTGTCTATAGGCGCAATAGGTTCTGTCAATATCCATTCATAGAGTCATTACTCTGAAATATGGTTCAGCAGCTAAATATTGCGTTAATATTTAATAGAAGATAATTACGAACGAATCGGGGACTGTGTTGGGAGGGTTAATGAAAGTTTATATTACAGTTTTATGATGCTGAGATTAACTGGAGAATAATTATCAGTTATCGGTTCAACTGTAGGCTGACCGAAGGTGGCAATACCGACTTTGATCACCTTGTCCAAACACCAGATATTAGGCTATTGCTTAAGACTAATTCAGAAACAATACAGGAGTCACTGAACCCTACCCTGTGTACACAAAATAAAATGAAGTAGGCCTGTTTAAACGCTGTAGAACACTGATCTGAAGTTCATCTCTAACCGGTCAATACCTGTCTCTAACGTATATTTCAGCCCTTATTAATTATTTTTATTAATAAAGTGTTTTTAAGTATTGTCTTGAGATTTACGAAATCAGAGGGTTCAACATGATTAACCTTTTACATTTCTTTTATGGTTCTCTTTCTCGTGTTTTTGCTCAAATTTACCACAATAAAAATATATTAAACTAAATAAAAATATTAAAATTTTCTTAATTAAATTAATAGATTAGAGCACCATCACTTAAATACTATTTAACATCATAAATCGATTTTAAATATCCTCGCTCAATTTTAGAACATTTTCAAAAGTACCAAACAGACATCACGTATATAATGTTTTTTTTCACCTATCCGATGCATCAGGCATATTGGTTTGGATGGACATAAGTTATACTAGATCACTATATTCTGCTGAATGTGTAGTTTACTTTGCAATAAGCGGTACAAAACAAAACAAAAAAACTCTTCCAACCAAATTTGATTCTTTTGCCAGGGAAACTGTAAAAGATTTTGACATAGTTTCAACTGACAGTCAATGAAATAACAGACATGTCGAAGAAATACGAGGGTACAAGTACTGTTTCGAAACTATAAACACCCTTCTCGCTTCGCAATAAAATGACTTATTAATTTGTTTTGGCGAATGTTGCGTTTTTAAGCGACGGAGAGATGCCTGGAACAGTATGGCTTGGGCATGTTCTTTTTGTGCTCCTTAAATGGAACAATTAGCCAAAGCTGCAAGAACAATGGAGCCCGGGCCAGGGCTTGGCTTATTTACAGGCTCCCTTAACAGATGCTCTATTCTCATTGTGCGTATTCCCTTTGTCAATAAATTTTCCCCGTCTCAGAGGCAATTTTCCTCGGGCTTCCAATCCTTTATCACTTCACGTCTACACTAAATACAGTCGATATTTCGTATTCAGTATAAGGTAATTTATTCCTTTGAAATTTAAAACATATTTTTAGCTTATTCAAAAAGTATACCATTGGTTTTAAATACAGAATTCACAATATGAAGGAAATGAACCGTTTTAATATATAGCGGTTCCTTGTTTTTCAATTAAATGTTTCCTTTTTTTCAGCATATGTTCAGGTGAGCTTGATGCATTCAAAAAATAAAGACTTTTGTTACAACTTTGAAACAACTATAATTACGTTTTGTAAAATTAGTTCACTTAAAGTCCAATAATATATTACAAATTATAAATCAAGGCGCCGAGCGTCATATAGTTTAGTCATATAGTTTCAACTGACAGTCAATGAAATCAAAACATTTCAACTGAATTGAAAACAAGTGAAACGACATCTACTATGATCGCACACAGGAAAAATAGAGGGGGATTAATAAATAATATTTCACAATATAGTTGGCCTCTGTGAGTTGGCGAAATGTCCATGGACGGAAATTGAATTTTTTTTTTCACATCCTGGCTGTAGGAAACGCAAACATTTCCACAGCAATGGAGAGATGTGTTGCTGTTATGGTTTAATTATCCTCGAGAAAGACCCTGATATGATATGTACATTGCTGCTATGGAGTCTGCTCGTCCTAATTATCTCCCAGGGGGCAAACACACTTTCTCAAAGTTGTTTCAATTCAAATTCAAAGCGAACTCATAAGATGTATCGATTCCCAAGAATGTTTTAAAAAACTCAAGAAAAAGAATTTTCTCAGCCGTAAAACTTTACATTCTCCTATACTATTCTATATATTTAAACTACGAAAATTCTTGTTATGAGTGTTCTATCTTAGCTTAAAAATATAAAAACCTCGCTTTAAATATTCAAAAGTGAATATAACCCTTAAAGCATGCGGTGTGTTATATTTATGGCTCTTTTTTTTTTTTTTTTTTTTAATTACAAGGCAATAAGTAATTGTGATAAATGTTCTTATTTATACCATATTTACAATTTTAATTCCCTCGTTCATTTATACAGTATTTACAAACATACCAGAGACCTCCCAAATCCACATGGTTGTCACCTTTCTCCCATGCGAAAGAGGAAGCGGAGTCGTGAGAAGTCCCCCACGCTCCTCCGTCAGCCGCTTCGCCGGATACGAGCCAGTGGAGGCTGACGATGAGCGCGAGAGCCGCATACGCTCAGGAGATGATTGGAGAAACTGGCCATTGCCAAGACTTCCGCTGTTACACATTTATACCAGGTCACGAGGCCACTGCCGTCTCCGAGGAGGATTGCAGGGTTGAGTGGTGCAATGCAATGACTGTGCTAGGGGATTAGGGTGGTTGGTTATAAAGGTTTTTTTTTTTGGTTTTTTTTTTCTTAGCTTTCTAGTTAGAATTTTCGGATAAGGGATAAATATAAAATATTTACAGTGATCGGATCCTTGTACTAGGAGGACCTGCTTGAAGGTGGTGTGAGAGGAGTAAGGAGTGTGGGAATCCTCGGTGGAGGTTGATTGTTACGGTACAGTGGTGAGAGTCCACTGGTGGCTGGGCCTAGAGTCTTCTCTAGGCATGTAGTACGTCGTAGTTAGTCTGATATCAGTGAGGGTGCCCCTTAGAGGCTTGTTGTTGGTGGGCCAAGCGCCGTGATGTCAACCATTTGGTCTGCTTTACTCGATCTTGTGAGTTGCCATTGTGCCGGTAGCGGTGGTGGTGTCATGTCTCGGAACAGAGGGTTTAGACTGTGGTTCATCGAGTCGAAGAACTTGATGTGACGTCGTCTGATGGCTTCGGTGATGGTGGAGAGCTCGAACTTTTCGTGCATGTCGGAAGCCTTCATTTCACGAAAAGGGGTATGCCACAGTGCCGTTCGCAGGATGTTGTTCTGGAAGCTCTGGAGGCAAGTTATGGTGCTGGCATGTAGGAATCTAAAGAGTGGTGTCCCAAACAGTAGAGCTGGCCTCAGGACGCTCTTGTATATGAGAAGTTTCAGTCGAAGGGATATGGCCTGGATGGTGATGAGATGCTGGAGAGAGTAGTAAGTTCTGTGGACACGTTTTAATTTCTTTTGCAAGTGTGTGCCGAACGTCATGTGCCAGCCTAGGTTGATGCCCAGGTAGCAGATGCTGTTAGCTAATTTACATTGAGTCCCGTCTATGGTAAAGCTGGGTGGACGCTTCTTTTTCCCATGCTGGATAGAGAAGATGATCCCCTGAGTCTTGGCTGGGTTCACTTGAATGTGGACAGCTCGCAGCCTGTCGGCGATTAATTGGCTAGCGCCCTCTGCAGCCTTTAGAGCTTTCGTTGGGTTGAGGCTGGTGCTGTAGACCCCTATGTCGTCCGCATATGCCGCTACCTCACAATTGGTGTATGATGCTCCTACTATATGCGCGGTGTATATGTTGAAGAGTAGGGGTCCCAGCACCAACCCTTGGGGAACTCCGACCACGAAATCTCTTCTGGTGGTTAAGACGGCTTCTATTCGCACAGAAAATGTTCTGCCTGCTAGGTAGGAGGACATAATGTTCTGGAGTTGCGCAGGAAAGTCTTACTCGTTCAGGCGTCGCAGGAGAGTACGATGATCTACGGAGTCAAATGCCTTCGTGAAGTCAAGGGAGATCATCGCAGTGACTCTGTTGTTTTGGGCGTTTTAATGGGGGATAATAAATTTGGTATTGACGTAATTGAGGGGAAATAAATCGATTTTTTTTATTCTTTATTTCAGAAAATATCAATCTTCGTCAATTGAAAACTATTTAAAATTATTTAGGGTGAGTAAAGCCTTTTTTTTCTTGGAAAACGGGCCGAAAGAGAATGCACAGAAAGCCTTTAGATTAAATACTTCGAAGCTAGAGAAGCTTATGTTTGTTACATCCATACGCTTGAAGATTGAGCACACAATACACAAACTTTCAAATTCCACTTTATATATTAAATATTCTTAATTCTGCTGTTTTAATGATTATTACTGTTGATAGTTCATTTAAAGTGATAAAAACATATAGTTAAATATCTTCAAAGCACACAAGACTTTTTAAAAAGATTTATTTTGAATAACAAACATAAATGACATGGTAATATACAGATCTAATCTAGCATAGTGACGGGCTAATGAGATACAATAGACTGACCTCCTTCTCTGATTCTCACGGGGTTTAAATAAGAGTCAGCAAAGGGGTGATTCATAGTTCTTAGAATGTTAGCACGGGTGCACTATAACTCCCCGCAGCCTTAAGTTTTGAACTCTGGTCAAAACAAACATTTAATTTTTACATTTTAAAAACTTGATTTATACAATTTACTTAAAATTACTTTATGATCATCAATAGTAATAGGTGTTGTTGAAACCTTTACATTATTTAAAGGTAAATTTGAATTTTGGATCTTTTTACAATTTCTTTTATAAATAAAAATGTTAATTAGTACAATGATTAGAATAATACATAATACAAAAGAATAATGATAAATATTAGCGTTGTCTACAAAGGACAATATTTCTAATTCTGGTATAGTATAATTATTTGTTTCTAACATAGTTGTATTTAATATTACATTTTCATAAAATGGTTGTAAAATAGTGTTAAAATCATGAGTATAAATTTTATTAAATTCTGGAAAGCAATCCTCCTTACTAATATTAATTAATCCTACATTTGGTAAAAATACAGTGTTATTATGACAATCTGTTATTTTTTTAATATTTACAGTGATATATTGCTTAATATGATCTAAATATCTTATATTATTTTGATTACTTAATACTAGTTTACATTCTTTTAAATTTCCGTTATGTACAATAGATGAAACACATTTTGATTCTGTTTTATTAAGATTTATACAGTAATAATTGTCAATAAAAATACAACTTCCTTGATAGAGAGTGGCTCCTTTTTGTAAGTAAAGATCAGTTTTTAAATCAATTTCGTAAATTGTCTGGTTTATAATTCTTGGTACTGATATCACAAAATATCCTTTATAGGATTCATCATGAATTGGTAATTTGATAAAAGTATGGATTATATTGTGATGAGTTGAACAAAAGATTTTACTATTTGTCCATAGAATTTCAGTATTATCTGAGATTAGTTTTATGTTACTTGGTAGATTTTTTATTACATCAATCATTAAATTGGTGTGAACAATGCCAAGCTTACAAAATTCTAAAGATAAAGTTAAATCTTTAATTTTATTTAATAAATGCATGATGTGAATATATAAGTCATAAGCTTTTTCATTTTGTCCTAGCGATTCGAAATTTTGTCTATTAATTATGAAATTTTTATTAATTGTTTTGATTTCATTCTGGTAATCCTCAATCAGACGTTTATTAATATTGACAGAATTTTCGATGTTATGTTCAATCTTATAATTATTTTGTTCTACATTTGAAATTATTTTATCGTAGTATTCCTTGTCGTCATTATTCATATTACCTGTTATCCAACTAATAACATTACCTAGACCATTTATCAAGCCTCGTCTGTGACGATTTTTAATATCTCTTTGTTGCATTAATTGAAATTGTTCAAAAACTTCGTTTGTTAAATCTTTTAGCAAATGATACATTTTATGTGATCTAAAGTTAGTAACATGATCTTCAATATTTATTATTTCTACTTCTAATAAACTTAAATTATAAAAATGATAAGTTTCATAATATTGATTAACTACTCTAATATTATTTACAGAATAATGGAGAATTCCTGGAGAGTTAGTGAGATCTACTACTTTTATCGTCAGAATCTTCTGAAGATGAAGTATCAGAATTATTGACATGTAGTGAATCTTCATCTGAAACAAAATGTTTCCTCTTTTTACGTTTGTTGGGTCTCCTAACGTTATCAACATGTGTTGTTAATTGCCTAGCGCCTTGGATTAACACATTTACTTTTCTGAATTTGTCTCTACTTTTAATCTTCGATTGAGTATCTTTGATAAATTCTTGATTTATTAATTCAGGTGGATCTTCCCGATTTTTATTTAATTTTTCTGTACGCTTTATGTTTTCTTCATTAATTTTTGTGTGAGCTAATTCATGCAAAAGTTGTAAATCTTTATGATACTTTTGTACGTATAGTTCTGTTATACTAATATTTTTGTTGTTGTTATTTTCTTTTATAAATCCGAAAGTGATTTCATTGGGTGTTAATTTTAGATTGTTATTTAAGGTATTATTGTACGCAATAATTGCAAGTTTTAATTTTTGTTCAAATGAATAAGATTTTCTCTCATGCGAGATAAGTCTTAGTAATTCGCTTAGTGTTAAATGAACTCTATTTAATAATCCCAAAGAATTTGAGTGATTAGTGGATGTATAATGTAATAAAATATCATTGTGGTCACAAAATTGTTTAACTAAATTGTTTTTCATTTCTGTGCCTTGATCTAATGAGATCTGTACTGGCGTAGGATAATGAGATAAATAATTTTGTAAACAATCACAAATATTGATTGCATTGTGTGTTGGAATAACTTGTGCGAACAATCTTTTTGAGAAAGTATCAACAGCAGTAAATATTATTTTCCTTTCATACTTCAAAATTTCAATCATTAATTCTCGAAAAGGTTTTTCTGGTGTTGGGGTTTGTTGAAATTTAGTTTTGATAGGTTTTCTATCATACTTTGATTTTTTACAAATTTCACATTTATTAATGTATTCTGTAATTTTGTCTTTCATATTGGGGAAATAAACTTGTTTTTTTAATTTTTCAAAAGTTTCTAATATTCCACGATGTTTAGTTTTTCCTAAATGATAGTTTTCAATAGTTTCGCGTTGTTCATTTACATTTTCTACGTCATTGATAAAGTTAAAATAACGTTTTATTCTTACAGAAGGGAATTCGTTTTCTATTATATTTTGAATCTCTTTAAAGTATTCATCGTAAGTTTTTTCTAAAGTTTTTATGTTCGGTGAACAGAAAATTCCGTAAGTCTTGTCCGGTTCTACGATCTGGTAGAGTAGAGTTTGCAAGTCATCTTTCCTGTTAATGATGAGTTCGTATCTTCTCTTGTTTCCAAATGGCTTAGAGAACTTCATGTCTTCTTTGTTTCCTCTAATGATAATAATTTGATTTTTTTCTACATTTATACATTTATCTGGTTCACATATCCAAGTTTGTTCATTGCTGGATTCTTGTGAATGAATAGTTTCTAGATCTGATTGATTTTCTGCATTTTCCGCTGTAGATGGAATATTTATTAATTCCTCCATAATTGCTTCATATTCTGTTGTTTTTTCAGCAGCTTCTTCTTGATTTTGTAATATGTCATCAATAAATACATCAATATCAATATCTACATCATCAATATCCATATCCTCTGGTTCCGTGTGGTTTACTTCATTTATATTTCTTGATAAAGCATCTGCTACATAATTTGTTTTACCATTAACATGTTTTATGTCAAATTCGAACTCCTGCAACTTCCAAATCCATTTCATGATTCGGGTGTTACCGTTCTTCATAGAAAATATCCAAGTTAGTGGTTTATGATCGGTTTGAAGTAAAAATTTAGTTCCGTATAAGTAAGGCTTAAAGTGTTGAGTCGCCCATACAACTGCTAATAATTCTTTTTCGATAGTGCTATAATTATTTTCCGCATTTTGTAGTACTCGTGAAGCGAATGCTACAGGATGTTCAATATCATCATCGTCTTTTTGGGACAATACCGCTCCAATTGCTTTATTACTAGCATCTGTAGTTAATATGAATGATTTATTCCAATCGGGGTATTTTAAAATTGGTGCATTTGCCATTAAATCTATTAATGTCTTACAAGCCCTTTTTATCTCTTCGGTTTTATAAATTTTTGTTTTAATCGAATCTGAAATAGGTTTAGTTATTTTTGCATATCCTTTAATGAATTTCCTATAGTATCCTGTCATACCTAAGAACTGTCTTGTCGACTTTTCGTCATGAGGTACTGGAAAGTTTACTATAGTTTCTATCTTTTTCGGATCTGTTTTTAAACCTTCTTCAGTTACAATATAGCCGAGAAATTTTAATTCTTTTTTGAAAAATTCAGTTTTATCTAATTGAATTGATAACTGATGTTCTTTTAATGCTTTGAAAACTTTTTCCAAATCTCTTAAATGTTCGTTTTCATTTTTTGAATAAATAATAATATCGTCAACGTAAACCATTGCATTAGGAATATTTGATATCATCATTGTCATTGCTCTCTGAAAAGTCGGCGGTCCATTACTTATTCCGAATGGCATTCGAACAAATTCGTAATGACCATTTTCAGTAGAGAATGCTGTTTTTGGAATAGATTCTTCATCCATTTCTATTTGATGAAATCCCGATGTTAAATCAATAGTCGAAAATATTTTTGCACCTCTTAATCGATTCAGCAAATCTTCGATATTGGGTAACGGGAATTTATCTTTTATGGTAGCCTGATTTAATTTTCTATAATCGATTACCATGCGAACTTTTTTTATACCCGATGCGTCCATTTTTTTTGGAACAATCCACAAAGGGGAATTATACGGCGACTTACTTGGTCTAATTATTCCGTTTTTTAATAATTTTCCAACTTCTTCGTTAATTTGTTCTTTAAATTGTTCCGGATATCTATAATTTCGTGTATAAATCGGATTTTCATTCGTAGTTATTATTCTATGTTTTAATAATTTAGTCGGTTTTAATTTTTCATTTTCTGTTTTTAATATTTCACCGTTTTCACTTAATATTTTTGTGAGTTTTTTCGTTATCTCCGAATTTATGTGTTCGTGTCTTATAACATTTTTAATTTCATTAGTATCTTCGATATGAAACATTTCGTCTCTTTCAAGTTTGTATTTTATTCCCATTATTTTTATTTCCATGTCTTCTAAATTTATATTAGTTTTTAACATTTTCATTGTTTCGTACCCAAGTAAAATATCAAACCGTGAACTAATAGGATAAACTAAGAACTTTACTTCTTGATTAATTCCTATCAGATTTTGCAGGTTGAGGTTTACACTTTGTGTTCCTTCTGCTCGTCCTGTAGGGGTTTTTATCGCGAAGTTTTCTATGTTTATTTTAGCATCTTTCGGAATTGCTTGGGGACAAATATAATTTTTTGTTGCTCCTGTGTCAATTAACCATTTATTATTTTCTTTATCCAAGAGCTGTGGTAAATTATTTAAAAAATTAACTTCGTCACTTATTTTAATTACATTCGATCCGGTGGTTCTCCTTTGTTCGGACCTTGGTCTAAAAAATTATCTTTATTAGTTTCAAGTTGTTTTACTCTTTCAGTTAATATTCTAATTTGTTCATCTCTCTCATCCTCGGCGTAATGTACGCGATTAGAAACAGTTCTCATCGAAACCGTATTTGAATCATTTTGTTGTGGTGGATCTACTTTTTGTTGATTATTTCTCCAATTTCCGGATGGAGGTTTATTAAAGAATCTATGTTGAGATTTTGGATCCCATGATTGATTATGAATAGGTTTTTGATAATTTTGTTGATTATTTGGGTAATTGTGATAATTTGGTTGTGCATTTTGATAACTTTTATAATTTTGGTTTTGTTGATGTTGATAATCTTGTTTTTGTTCATGAGGTTGTTTTTGAAATTGTTTTTCATATTTATGTTTGTAATTTGGATCGAAATTTTTGCCTTTATAATTCGATTGGTGTGGTTGGTGGTGTTTGTCTTTTCGACTACCCGGACCGTACACCCGATGCACAATGTGCGCAGCGTTATTTCTTAAGATTTCGTCAATATCTTCGATTGTCTCGAATTTAATATGATAAATAAAATCAGTAAGCGAGGGATGTAAATTATGAACGGTGTGATGTGATATCTGTTTGTCGTATCTTTCCATTTCCGACTGTTTATTCACTATTTCCGAGTCGGCATACACGCGAGCATATAAATCGCATCTTTTCTTACCTAATCTTTCTAAGTAATCATGTGGTACGATTTAGTATTGAGTATTTCTGATATTAATTGCTCTCTCGTTCGCGTATCTTGATATTTACGTTTAAGGAATGTTAAAATTTCTGTCACACTAGTGAATTCCTTATCATAGGTTGCAATTTTTGCTTTTCCTTTTAGCTTAGTTAATAAAGTTAATACTAATTTTGAATGGTTTATATCTTTATATTGGTTATTATCTTTACAATATAAGTCATACACAAATTTTGTATTTCTAATAAAATCTACTAATTGTAAAGGATCACCATCATATTCCGGAATTAATTTAAAATCATGATCTTTTATTTCCATAGCCATCTCTGAATTTGTATTTTCTAATAGTAATTGATCAATATTATCTAGATTAAAAGTTGTATGTACTTGTCTTAATTGGTTTAATCTATCCTGTAAATTTGACATACAATAAACTTATAATTACTTATAATTACCATCAAGTATGTTGTCTTCAGTGGAAAAATCTTCTTCCTTGGTGCTGCGAAGTCTCAACAAATAGTTTTGAAACTCGGGTGATAAGATTTGAAAATCTTCAGAAAGTTGAAAGATACCTCTGTAGTCGTGGAGAATGCTTGCTATACTTGTATACGCAGTGGCAATCTTCCTCAAGACGGAGAGAAGTAGTTATGCTGCTTGATTTCGGTATTACACACGATTCTAAGCTCCGCAAAGTTACTTTAAATACCTTCAAAATTCCTCCCAAGTCCCACGTTCGGGCGCCAGTTAAATATCTTCAAAGCACACAAGACTTTTTAAAAAGATTTATTTTGAATAACAAACATAAATGACATGGTAATATACAGATCTAATCTAGCATAGTGACGGGCTAATGAGATACAATAGACTGACCTCCTTCTCTGATTCTCACGGGGTTTAAATAAGAGTCAGCAAAGGGGTGATTCATAGTTCTTAGAATGTTAGCACGGGTGCACTATAACTATATATTATAACCATCACTTTATGGTTATGACGGTATGTTTGAAAGCTCACTTGCCATGCCGAGAACGGCTCGTTTTTCTAACTCGTTAAATTTTAACTATCATTTTTAATTGTTTAATGCATTAAACTTCTCAAAACTACCTAAAACTTATTTTTCACATTGATTTAAACTTTAGTCAGAGGCCAATATAAACAATGAAGTAGATACGTTAGCAATACATTAAATTTTTATAATGTCCTATGATTATGTACATTATGCATATTATAAATAATAAATTAGGACTAATTATTTAGTCGTATTATTATACTAAGGGCTGGGGTGGTCGAGCGTGCTATAGCACTACCGAGAGGGCTTCGAAATTGCCTTAGTCAAGCTTGGACGGTGCTTGAATACGTGTCGAGCATCTGAAGCTAAGTTTGAGATAAGCTCCGGTCAATAGAACAAATATTGGATATTTTGTACAAAAGAGAGTTTAATACGTTCCCATTGTGTAGCAACTTCAAATTTGTTATCTTTCTTACTAATCCAAAGATGAAGACGTAGTCCAGATGGCAAAGCTCTAGACTACGGAATTATCTTCAACTAGGTATCTCCTTGGAAGTACGAATTTAAACTCCAATGTCCACTGATTGAGTCAAAATAGGTTACGCTTGCTTAAAGATCAAGCTGGGACATAAAATCAATTATAAAATCTTGATCACCAAAAAAAAAGAAGTTTTTCTGTTAAAAAGGTCTGTGATAACTGTTATTTTTTTAAAATTGATATTTAGAGGTTTAAAAAGTAATTTTGTATCTATTTATTATGTATTTGTATACATGAATTGTAGATAACTTTTATACCTGATATTACAAATAATATGTTATATGAAATATTGTATTGCATAAGCAAACACTTATATGTTAATGTTAGTTGATTTATTTTAATATTGAAGCCATGATGTTTATTGATGAGCATTGATGGGCAAAGCTGTCTGATGTCATTAATGTAATTAATAAAAATAGCTAGTACTAAGTTAAATAAATTATAGTGCGTAAATTGTATCATGGACACTTTTGTTTCTTTGGTAGACCATATTAGCTTACCAATACAGTATTTATGGAATAATTTTGGTTATTAATAATGACAATTTTAATGATTATTGAAGTAATTATGGTTTAATCGCTTTTTTATTGTTCGCTACATATTTCACACAAGTGAGGCTCCAACCTAAACTTTTTCTATTAATACATTTACAAATGATAAATGCTTTATATTCGGTGCAGATTTTTGATAATTTCATCATTATTTTCATACAAATTTAATTGCCTGATTTAGTGTTGTAAAGCAAATGAGCTGGGGTCTTGCCAATGAAATTCCTATGGCTCGTCTCATACAGCTAATATTTCGGTTTCTAAAGGAAACGAATGAATCTCTTCTAATGTAATTAAAATTTAGCGGTTCATGCACAAAATGATAAACTATTCATGATTTGTAAATCAATAAAATTCAAGCGTTTATTTGAATCAATCAATTATGAGTAAGATTTTGTGGAAATAAGTATTAATGAAGGATATCGATACTCCAACTAGAACAAGCTACCAATTAAGTGGGAAAATGTTTCGTTTTAATTTATAGAGAAAACAAGTTTGCATTATTCTTATTATAACCTGATATTCTTCAGTAATGATGCTAGGCTCAATCTTTCTTTTTTCAGAGTTAAAAAGCAGTACAAATACAGGAGTATAATTATATTAATTAGTATTATTGTCTTAATTTAAAAGATAAATACAATTTATTTTATTTTTTTACTCACAACGAATTGGGAAGAATACGAAATTTAAATGAACATTGAGAGAAATATTTAAGAAATTTTTCACTTTATGTTTTCTTAGGAAAGTGTTAATATCTTTAAAGTTTAATCAATTACACTTAGTATGATAACTGACTAGTCACTGAATAGCTGTTTGGGAATTTATTCAAGTACCCTTTATTATCTCGACTATAGATAAATAAAGTATAATAAATTCCTCATCATTCATGTCATTGTTACGCTGTGATTAGCTTACTACAAAAGAAATAACGAAAAACAAAAGAATACAATTGGGAAATTTACAAAGAGACAACCAGATTGCAATTCGTTAGACCCTGGTTTAGTTCAATGACAATATCGAGTCCATCCAATTATTTACAGCAAAGGAAAGTTAACAATTAAATGAAGAACCAAAGGTTTAAAACTGATAGGAGTATATGATTAATGAAGTCTTCAAGCAATAATACACATTTCCGAATCGCTGTCTTAATTCAAGCTTTAAACATATTAAGAAATTTTTTTTTAGGTGCTTGCCGATTCGATAGTGAAATAACGGGTAACAAGTTTTGAAAAAGTTATTTATCGTTTAATTTCATCTCCTGTTAAAGATACCATTACAGTAAAACACTATAACTTATGGTTACTAAACAGTTATTTCAAATAACTTCAACACATTAAAGAGTTCCCCAAAAATAACTTGTAGTTATTAAAAGCAACTTTAATTATAAGTTAAGTAAATTTGAGTTTTTAGCAGCACAGAGAGATATTTTTATGAATGTCAAGCTAAACCGACGTTCACCATCGACTTGGTCAGTGATTAAGTATGGATAATTTATATGTACGTTGATAGATATGCAATTAATTACTGAGCACATGTTATGAAAATCTAATAAAAGTATAATTTTATCAATTTTAGTAAAAACCAAACGGATTGGCTACTCATCTCCAATACGTTATTTTCGTTATAGTAATACCTTCAAAAAGACACAAAATTTTTGTAATACATGGTAATATTTCAAGTATACAAGATCTTGCTAACAGTCCCGTGATTATCGGAATATACGAGATTATTGTTTCAAATTTTAAGAGGCAGCCACCGGCCGTGGTCTACAGTTCACGTTTAGAGAACTTTAGCAGAATAGAGAAAGATGGTCGTCCCTTCTCCTCCACGTCCCATTTTTTTAAATTTCCCAGTGACGGTTTGAAATTAAAACTCCTTATCTAAAAGTTCTGAGTTTTCCCTTTCTAATTTAAAGTTGGTAGTACAAATCTTGTTTTGGCCACGGCGGTCCGCTTCCTTCCCTAGTTTTAATCTCTGACGGGCAGTCCCAGGCCAGACCAGTGGACACATTACTCCTGCTATATGGGCACATTCCCCCGGAGCACATAAAGCAAGGAGAGAGGTTGTGGGTCCCGCATCGACTGCACGGCTAGAGCCGGCCCCACAATGCTCCCACTAACTCAGGGCTCTGTAATGATCCTAATAATTGCCTACCGACAGTAGTCTGTAATCATCCAATCACCCTCGTCGATTGTAGGTTATATGCAGCTTATCTTTACAACACTAATTTTCGTTTTAATTACAGGCTAGATAGATAATTAATATATATCGGCTCAATCATACATGTTACATTTTTATTTTATATTTATAAACTAATCAATAGAAATTATTTAAAGTAGTTACTTATTTATCTGATATATTTAATTAATGTATATAATATACTAATTGATCCAAGAATCAGTAGCCCGACTGCTGTTATATTTATAGCTACGAGCTAAAGTCGGGTCTAGCCATATTACGAATCATAATGCTTAATTAATAATACTTAATTATAATAATTAATAATAAAGCATAATTAATAATGCTTGCCCATACGTTTTGAGCAGTTCTTTTCGGAATGAAATGAAAAAAAAAACACTTTATTCTGGGACATTATACTCTGCAAATTACAAATACAAAAAAAAAAGGAATTTCTAGCTGACAAAAAAAAAACAACATTACACTTAAATGATAAATTTATAAATAAAAAGTGGCCAATGTACATATTCAATGAATAAAATGAACTAACGTGTAAATACTGAAATATGTATTATTACAAACTTCTTTACTGTGATAAAATTACAATTGGGCAATAAGTAATTGTGATAAATGTTCTCATTCATCCCATATATACAATTTTCATTCACTCGTTCATTCATACAGTATTTACAAACAACCCAGAGACCTACAAAATCTACATGGTTGTCTCATTCCTCGCATACAAAAGAGGAAGCGGGGTATTGTGAAGTCCCCCACGATCCTCCGTCATCTGCGTCACTGGATACGAGTCAGTGGAGGCTGGCCAAGAGAACGAGAGCAACAGACGCCCAGGACATGATTTGAGAAACTGGCTCCGAGGAGGATTAATAGGTATGAGTGGTGTAGAGCCATGACTGCTAGGGGATTAGGGTGGTTGGAAAGGTTACTATGGAATTTCATGAACTTGGAAGGGGTGAGTTCCAAAATGTAGGGTATATTAAGATCGTTATGAAGGGTTTTGTTACTGACGTAATAAGGGACATTGACTATTGTTCTCACGACTTTTAGGATTAGATAAGCTTGATGTTCGACTTTTTTGCTGCCCCCCTATACCTACTTATATCTACCTGTGTATATATGTATAGTATGGCTAGATAAGCTTAAGTATAACTTTGTAGATTAGTAATTTATTTACTATAGAGAGATAGTGTAGATAGGAATAAAAATTTATCTTTGGGAGGTGTTTTTGAGACATGCACTAGTATATTTTATCTTAGATGTAGTGCTTCGAATAGAAAGTTTGTAGTTACATAAGCGCCTAGTATTTTGTGTAATATAAGTCATTTGTTTCATTGAAATATGTTGTAACTGTGAATCTTCTCTGTCTAGTTTGTTTCCCAGCTGTTTGGAATATGCAGTTTGATAACTATAATGGAAGTTTTCATCACATTTCCATTCGCTGTTACGATAAAATATTGGAACCCCCTTTTATTTTTTGAGCTGTTCCCTCTTACAATAGACTAGTAGAAAACATTATTCCGGGACTAAGTCCCCCATGAATAACGATCATGTTCAGATGATAAATTAACATCTGACAAATGTAAGTCTATTAAGTAACCTAAATAGGAAAGAAAACATTAATAATAAAATAAAATAAAATATTGCTTAACTGGATTTAGTAAATAATGCCATAAATTAATCCACCTATAAGAAATCAAAAAAAAAAAAGAAAGAAATTTATACAATTCAATATGACATTAAATTAAAACCATTGAGTTAGTACAAAAGAAAACAAAAAGTGACATACAAGTGACAACTAACATTTATCTATGTATAGCGAACAATTAAATCTAAAAATAAACATCAGAAAATGTAATGAATAAATGGTTCCCAAACTAAAAAGGGCCTCTTTGGGTGGAGGTGTCGAGATAGAAAAGGTTTAAAAATGCGTAATGATGTATCGGGGATATTAGGAGGTAGAGAATTCTAGAGGGTAGTGGAGCGACACGAAGGACCGATCGTTGCAGTTTTGTGGGCAGGAGTACAAAGCTCAGATAGAAGGGATTTTGTGTTCCGGGAGTGGAGTGAGGATTTGACAGTAGAATATTGAATGTATAGGGGGGGTGATGCGAACTGGTGGTTTGAAAAAGGAATGAACCTCAATCAAATATTGAGCACGAATGATGGGGAAGAACCACTCACCTTGGCGTGATGTGAGAGACATGGGGGTGCCGTGGAGTCCCATCGACAGACCACCATCCAGCACACATCGATAGTAACGGAAAATGAGAGAGGGAACGAGGAGTTGACGTGCACGCAGGGGGGGGGGCAGATGCGACAGCGACGGGATAGTTTGAAGGTAGCTATCGACCGACGGGAAGTTTAAGAGATATGTTGATTCCAAGAGAGGGCTTAGTCAACGGTTATCCCCAGGTTTTTAACGGTGGAGCATAAAGTGATTGCGTAGTTAATAAGGTTTAAAAGGGGGGGCATTGGAAAAAAATCTAAGGAGGAAAATGAAGCCTGTGACAATTGGCTGGGGTTTTCACTGCGCCTAGTCTCAGTTTATTCAACTTTGCATAGAGGGCCCTCAATGATGGATGAGCGATTTTTTCAAGAAAAAAAATTAAGGAGCTTTAAAATGCTTCCACGGGATTCCTTTTATTTTTAGCTTAAAAAAATCTCTCTTTTAAGTGGTTCTGTACAGGAATAAATTGCAGTTGTACCGGTTAACCAGAAAGTCAACAGCGTTCATTTTACTACTCACCACAGTATTAAAGACAAATGGATTTTTATTTCATAAATGCTTTATGAAGAAGCCTATATTTCTCATGTAGTTTCAATGCTAGGCACTGATCTCATCTAGGGCTAGCTGATTCTTGACAAACGCTGCTACCCAATCGAAGGGGGTAATTATGAGTAGAGTTAGAGAGATCGTTTTTGTGACAACTAGACATAAGGGGAGAAATTCTCGATCCGTTAGCTGCACCTAAGGGAAGCAGATACGAGTTTATTAGGGATAGTTGCTACTTGTGAACGGTTGAAGAGAAGTGATTGAAACCATGAAACTATTTTTTATTACTTTGGGATATTACTCAGGTTATTAAAGTAAGATCACGTAACTGAGTTGGTCCAAGAGCGGGCCTACACATACCAAGGTTAAACAACCTCGAACTCTCATTGCACGGATGGGTGACCACCCTCTTGAAATTGTCGCAGCTGTGATGCTCCAGTGCTCCACGTTCAAGGGAAATCGCTCTTTTAGGGAGTATCAAATATATAAGGTTACCTATCAGGGATCGATGACTTCTATCATATAAAGTACATCAATGTTTGACCACTCAATAGTGACATCTGAAAACGTTTGCCAAACATTAGAAAAATAAATTATTATGCTATTGTTGCTATTATTATTAGTTGAACCAAGGATAAGTAGCCTTGTTTTTTTTCTTTTTTTTTACAGGCTGAAATATTTTGAATCTACTAATAATAAAATTTCATAAATTATATAATAACAATGATAATAATTCGAAGTCGTAAAAAAAAATATTGAGAGATACTTGTGGAAATCATCTAAAGGCATGATCTTCGTAATAATTTCATTATTTTATTTATTTAACTATTAAAGTTTTCAAAAAATGTAAAAAACAAAAAGGTCAAAATAAAAAAAAATGTATTAAAATCTGCTGGAACATATTAAATACGCAATTTCTATTCTTGGTTCTCAATTTTTTTAAAAAATATCTTTACAATTCTTAGCGTTTTTCTAGCTCCTAAAAATTCTGATATTTGATTTTAAATTGGTTTTGGAAATGGAACTTGAGACATATTAAAAGTTATCAAAAAAAAAAAGTCCTGTTGTGGAAGGAGTTAAAGAATCGACTGTGAAGGAATATGTATTGCTACAATCTATTGGGAGAGGAGGACCTTAACAACTTTCTGTTTTATAACTTTCAAGATAGTTTATTACTAACTTTATAACAAACGCCAATAAGATTAAGGCATTTAATAGGTTGGAATAAGCTTCGCCTTATTATTATTGTTGTCGCATTTATTCTTGGTTATCTGGCTGACATTCGTTATTACCTGTCAGGTATTTAAAAAAGAGACTTATTAGCGTTACATCTGTTTAGAGCCATGAGGTCGAATAGCAAGATCAACTGACTTTATATTTTTTCTTTCTCATTAAGGACTTAGGAGCAATA
This sequence comes from Acanthosoma haemorrhoidale, assembly GCA_930367205.1. NCBI lineage: Eukaryota > Metazoa > Arthropoda > Insecta > Hemiptera > Acanthosomatidae > Acanthosoma > Acanthosoma haemorrhoidale. The sequence goes on from OV884012.1 coordinate 26,540,081, forward strand.
AAAATAAATTGTTGTTTTCGGAAATGTATCCATCTATATGCAATGTTCATGTCGAATGAGGATTTATGCGTTTACGATTATCTGTAACATTTCCTAAGGTTTCAACCGTTCAACCCGAACGGACATGGGCGGTGTTAACATGTCAAGGCTCGGGCCGAACGATGGGGGTCATGAAATAACTCAATTCCGCGGATCCCGTTTTGGAAAGCAGATCAAGTTGGGACAACACAAAGTTTATTGGTGTTTCATCCATTTATAGGGGGGCCATAGGCGGTAGAGCCAGTTTGCCAAAACTGAGCCAGCCAGAGATAAGGTTTATTGCCCCATCCGCTCGCAAACTGAACTGTCCGCGTAAAACTGACTACTATCAACCGGCTCCCTGTCTATTATCCTGCGACCGCTATCGGCCGTATTTTCCTTGAAGGACCTCATTTCGACCACACTATTACATATCTTTTTCATAATGTCTCTTTAATTCATAACCGAATACATAAAATATGTTTAGGGCGAGTCAGAACTATATTATACATTTATATAACCTATATATCACATAAAATATTGGTAGATGATTTGTACCAGGATTTGGCCTCGGGGGTTTCTGTGACGTTCTCACTATCGTGCTTACTTGGGTCCGCAAGATGTATACCGTTAAAAACAGCAGAAAAACTCGAAGCCACGTTAGCAATCTCTTTCAAAGCGCTATAAAATAATAACAAAAATTAAATGAATATAAAATTATAATTTCCAGATCAATAAACAAGAAAATGATCGTACATATGCAGGCAACAATGGACCTTGAAGAAAAAGCCCTAAGAAAGGTTTAAAAAAAAAAATGGTGTATTTAAACGATTATTGGATTTTCCGGAAATTTATCACATGCAGAGTAAATACAAGAATCCAATAAGCAAACTTTCCAAGTCAAAATAATTATGAGTTTCGTTACACCGAATAATACATTATTATTCAGTTGATTCTTATTTAAGTTGATACCACTGTTCGTTAGAAAAAATATTTTATTTTAATTAACAACTCATTTAAGACAGCATGGAAGGTCCTAGGCAGAAGTACATACTGCATAAATGATAGTATTCGTCTGAGCAGTGCATATTGAGTGAATGGAGTTCTGTATAAGGTATGAATTAACTCTACAATGACTATTACTGATAATGGGTAAGCAATTGGTCAGAAAAAAGTTAAGAATTTTAAAATGTTTTTAAGTTGTGTTCTGAAATAAATAAATTAAAATAAATAAATTATAATTGCAGGAACCGGTTAACCAGGACGTAAATAGCGTTAATTTTACTACTCAACTCAATATTATAGGCTCAATATTAATTTATTTTATTACAGTCTATAATGCTTTATAAAGAAGCCTTTATTTCTCATGTACTTTCAATAATAGATGGGCTCTAAATGTAATATTTCATTTCTGTGATATGCGTAAACTGAACTGGGGACTCAAGAAAGGCAAGAAGATACGCATGGGTGAAAACATACTGGGTTTCAGGTTTTGAAAAAAATACAAAAAACTATTGAAACCATTAAAATGTTTAAATTCATCAATGAAGACTGTTATAATATAAATCATCGTTTGAAACTTTACACAATTAGAGGTATATAATTGAAAAATTATTTTATTATCTGACAAAGACAAATCAAATTTTGATATTTCGGTATTTGAGATGATATATCAAAAAAGTAGTTATTTGATATTGTAAAGTTGTAGATGTATTAGCTGTGTGGCATGAGAATAACCAAGTATCATAAAAATGCCAAAGCAAACCATTCCTGAAAAGGTTAGAAGTTAGAAGAAGAAGGATGAGGGAAATGTGCTCGTAAATTACCCCCGTAGTACTTTCCCGGGAATGTGTTTGGCAGGTTTAGGGTGCGTGAGAGGGATATGATCAAAATAAAGAAAATAAGGATGAAAATAACCCTACCAAAACAAATTGAGAAAATAATAAAGAAAGTAAATAACTTACACAATAAATATTTATAAACTTCATTAAATATGATACTAGGATAAAATACCTTTTTTTTTTCTTCATATCCAATATAATCCTTGTTATTATAAATTATGGAAATCAGTATAGATTTTACGTAAAGGAATCTAAACTAATTCTATAGTTAACTAATAATTAGTGATAACTTTTTGCACTGCGTGTTTATTTATTTATTCGAATGATTGTTATATAACTTATTAAAAACATACGGGTTTCTGGTTTTGAAAAAAAAACCTGTCAAAACCATCAAAATGTGGAAGTTTTCTTGAGACCAATTTTCCTAAATAATCGGGATTTTGAATGGTTAAAACAATTCTAGGAAGTGATTTGTGTTCATCGTGGAATTGATCAAAATTGAATTGAATGACTTTTGTATGATGTAGATTATTTATCTCTTTTGTGACTTTTGTTCACTGTTTTCAAGGGACCTCTAAAACATTTTATTAACTGTATAACATTTGTTTATGCTTTGGAGCAAATAAATAAAATAGACCGATGTTCTGAAATAGCTAATTTCCTTTTGCCTTATTCATCTGTGCTTATAATTTAATTTTTTACCCTTCACCGCCTCTTGTAGCGGCTGTTGCTTTCACAACTGCTTAGCCTTATTTTCTTTTATTCTGTATTATCTTAGCGGTGCTGTTAATTGCTAACGCCGTTTAATACAATTGTTAGTTTTGTATCAGGAGTAACACACAGTTAAGTAGCAGTTAATATATTACATTTTTTTTTTTTTTTAGTAGACACCCTTGACATTGTGACCATCACCTTTTAGTTCAAGGTTTACTTCTGATTTCGAAGATATAGGTTCAATCCCCGGCTTACCAAAGGACTGTAATAAATATTGGATGAATTAATGATGTGAAAGTTGAAAATGTTTTTTAGAAAAATTGTACATAATATTTTTCCATAGAGATTTATTCACCATCTTCATCATCAGGAAACATATGTTTTGTTCTTCCAAGTTACGCGGATTTACGTGATTACCCGAAGTTCCAGATTAGGGTTTTCCAGCCAGGAAATATTTTAATTGACAATGTTAATATATTGCTTCTTTTTAATTAGATAATTAAATATATAAAATGTTTTTGATATCAGCATATGTTTGCTTGATGACCGACTGGAGTCACGCAACATCTCAAAATATGGGGAATTATTATTAAAAAATTTCTATAGAAGAATATCATTCACCGTTTGTTAGTCACCGTTAGCTCTCAAGTCTTTAAGATTATGGATAAGGGAAAAATAAAGGAATAAAAAAAACAAAAAATATATAGAATCACATCACAAACTACATGATCCATTTGATGATGATGAATTATTCGAGAATGTAGGCTAAGATTCGTATGTTACCATAAGAGAATTAACGGGTAAACTATCGGGTTCAAATGCTATCTTAAGTATATTTAATTTTTAAATCAAATACCATTTGATCTATGCATTTATAGGCAGCAATTAAAGAAATATACAGTTTACTAGTAATATTAATTATATACTAATTACTACTATCACCCTCCAATCATCAAAGTTAATAATAGCATGACTAAATTATTAAGAGATCCCCCCTCCATATAATAAGCAAAAAATATAGTTACATAGGATGTAGACAAACTCAATTATAAAATATACATTTATACATCTTTTCATTAGAGATTATTATCACTTACAGATCAACGCTATAACGAGTGTTAAAGAATTTTTTTTTGTTTAAAAAGTTCATTTTCAATCAATATAAATAACACGACAGAGTAAAAAAGTGAGGGGGATGCTTTTCCCTTAGAATTTCCATGCCTTCTCCTCAGCTCATTTTTGTAAATATTTTCTTAGCTGAATCCTATGTTGTCCATTATCTGAGGATATTGGCTTACTACAGTAATAACATCCTAGCTGTTATCCTGACGTATGGTTGATGTTTAGGAGAAAACGGGAATGGTAGCTTCAAAAATATTTAATATGTTCAAGCTTAATGATTTCCTACTGAAATTCATAGTGGAAGCTTGTTTTTTATAAATTAGGAATCACAAATAAGGACAAACTGTTCGGGAAATAAAACTATATTTTGTATCGAAGCAACAAAAATCAAAAAATATCTTTTCAATTTATGTAATTCAAACATAATCATAATGATATTATCTTATCGAGGATGAAGTTTGAAACAGCATAAAGGAGTGGAAGGACTGCATTTAATGGACTCTCGATAGGGACTAAAGCACTAAAGCTATACAAAGGCTTACGGATCACAAACTACATGTTCCATTCTTGGTAATAAAAAAAACATAATGTGCACACACTCCACTTCAATGCCGATTAGTCCTCAGGTCACCTTTCAGTTGTTGATGATGATGAATTATTCCAATGTGACCACAAGAGAATTAGCGGGAAAAATATAGGCTTCAAATGCCATGTTAAGTATATTATTTTTTTTAAATAAACTAATTTTGTATAATTTTTGTCATATTGTTCTGTCTCGATTGTATGGTCTCGATTTTCAAGGACCTCTCCGTACCTTCATGAAACTTGTTAACTTCTCAACGACAACAGCCCTGCCATGTTTCTGTTATTAAACCTTTATATGCAGTGTCAATGAGAGCGTAGTATGAGGAGTCTGCGAAAATAATTAATACCTACGAATCTCAAAAAAGGGTTGTCTCATTATATATAAATTATAATTATATTATAATATGGCTGAAATATTATAGGCGACAATTTTTGGTTGTTAAATTGTGATATGATTTGAGACTAGGCGGTAATTTATTTTTTGGCTCTTTAATTAGCATATATTAAATGTAATAAATTTTAAGCATCAATTAAAAATTTACATACATACATCAATTGCATATTTCGAATTGGCTGATTCGTTCGCTCAATATTTCCATTCCTGGCATTTTTTGTTATTATTTTTATATATTTCCTGTCGTTGAGATAGTATGAAATGTAATTAGGATTTTTTTTTTAGATATAGATAAGAATATTAAATTAAAGTTAATAAATATTTATTAAAACTATGTGTTGTACCCTAATATCGATATGAATACACGAACTTTTAATGTGATCAATTAATTAAAAGTCAGTGAGGTGAACTATGTCTGAAACAGGTCCTGATACCGAGAAAGATTATATGGACTAAACGTGATTGGTAATAATTAGTGACAACAGTTAGGTAAAATAGCAAAAAAACATAAATGGTGTGTATATAAGTTCATTTTGGGTAGTTAATGAATACATATCAATATGCAACAGTTATTAGGCTTATATACAAGACACGGGCACATAAAAGAATATAAAATGCATTGTATTACAAGATACAAAGAAGAACAGATATGATGTAGAGAAAGTTACCATGTATTGAAGTAGGTGGACATAGTTAGGTTTATTTAGTGAAAATAAGGGTGATGTTGATTGTTTAAGACTTTTGGACAAGGTATGTATACCAAACTTTAGGGAAATTTGCTATGGGCAATAGCAATAATGTGGGGGAATCCCGAAAATATTAGAAGTCTGTTTTAGAAAAATTGGATTGCAATAATGTATGTAAACTTAAGCTAATTCTCTTTTAATAAGAAAAAAATACTTCTCATGTAAAATCGTTGGACACCACAAAGTTGAATAGTGCCTTTTTATATTATATATTACACGCCACTATTATTTTCGATTATATTTTCAAATATAAGATTTAATACTTAATTTAAAACGATAAAAGGAATGTAGGGATTATATGTATAAATAATAATAAAACTATACGCTTACTACAGTAGAATTAAACCTTGTTACCAAGAGATGATGAAAGGAATCCTTGAAGACCGGTTAGAATCTGACGCTTGCAGACAAGTGGAAAATACCTTTCCCCAGCCACATCCTCCTTATAGCAGCCGTGAAACAGGCCAAATCCCCTTCAGCCCTTATGTCTCTTTTGCTCTTGTAATATTTTCATCCCCTAGCTCTCGGCTAACTTTTTTGAGGAGGGAAGCTTTCGTAAAAGTTATGCGGCAACCTCTCATAACAGTTTTACTTGAGCTGCGTGCTCAGAGTGGCCCATAAACTGGAGCTTTCTACCTAGCAGTAGCTTTCTGATTTCATTTTTTTTTTCTTTTTTACTTTCATTTTAATAATAGAATATTACACTGCTGAGTAGGCACTTTAAATGGAGCCTGGATTTTTTTAAAGGACTTATGAGCATTTTATTAAAGAAGAGCAAGAAGAACACCGTTAGTCGCATATACTATGCACAGATGCATAGTCAATTTTTGTGTTTTTTTTCCCCAGGTGTTCTAGAAGGGTTTCAATTTTTCGGTCGAATAAACAAGAACATTATACAATAATAAGCTATAATATAAGCATTAAAAATAATTTTTAAGAGCATTAATAATAATTTATTACTCATTATACAACGTCGGTACTGGTTTTAGACATTTTACCTTTTTAAAATTACGGAAATAGAATCCAAACAAGTTTGTAATTATATTTGACGTCTATTATCTAAAAAAAACAAAAAAACTAATTTATCAGAACAACGAGATAAACATAATCGTTCTTTAATATATAAATCATAAATAATCAAATATTTAATTTGACATCATAATTATGAAATGAAAATATCTGTAAAAGAGCATAGTTTGCAACAGTTATATTCTGAAAGAAAAAAAGACGCCACTGTGAAACATAAAATACTCCGAAGAAAATTAGCTGAAGAAAACGGCCCCATCACCAGGGACTTGGTATGAGAATAACCAAGGGCATTCTTATCTGAGTGGAAACGGAAGTTAGGAACTTGAAGAGTGTGAATCGATAGAGCTCCGATAGAAAATAACTGGAAGCGTAAATAACCCTTCCCAATCCAAATAATAAATAATTAAAAACTAAACAAATAATAGAATTGATCGATTAGCTAGTGCAATTATATTTTGATAGCAATAATTATATCAAGCATAAAATATTTTCAAAAAATGATGAAACGAATGCCAAAAGTGGTAGGGCACATGACATTTTCTCGCTTGAGAAGACTCATAGAAATTGCCGATTTATATTTTTTTCTCCGCCATTCTGGGACTCTCTCACTCCTAAAATCCACCACGCTTTATCCTTGCGAACCTTCAAAGTCCATCCAACAACATAGCTTTGAGACAGGTGCTTGCCTCCATGGTAACAATCTATTTATTTATTCTAATATGCTCTTCATTTTCATTACTTTTACTATTTTATTTTATACAAATGTCTCCTTTCTTATTTGTTTTGATTGATTATTTATCTCCTATATATTATTTTCAATATCTTAATTTAATTAATTATTGTATTTTACCGATTTGTTAATTTGTATCTAGCTATTAAATTACTGTAAGTTGTCTTGTAATATTTATTTCCCCAGAATTAGTCTACAGTTACCTAGAATTATACTAGATTTAATTGTCATAGGGGACTTGGTCATTTTCACCATATATTCATATCTTTCTAAAACACGATATTCTTCAAAGCGCTTAGGAGTGTGGGCTATTCATTGTTCCAACTTCTAGGTTCCTCAATAAAAACCGACATTTGCTCCTAACAATGAAAGCAGTTAAAAAAATAACGATGTGGAGCGGGTAATCCATTCAGCAACTACAAACTACAACTAGCTATTTAAGGTCCGTTATATCTTTTCGAAAGTATCTCAACGTGACTGAAATATGTCCCGAGAACAAGAACTCCTTTTAAATTGAACGAACAGTCCCTGAAATAAAAGGCTTATAACTCTTGCTTGTCCGTTGCGTGACAAGAACCCATTCGAAGTCGCGTGAAATGGTAGACCGCCAGTTCCTTGTTCCGACTTTGCATAAGATGTTTGTGTTCCCTTCAGCTAGAGTTCTGCAAATTCTTCCTCCCACTGAATTATATTTTCAACTCCTCCCTCCCCTCCCTCGAACACTTTAGTGATTTGTGCACTCATTCTTTGCTATAGAAACCAGTTTAATATGAGCAGCATCCAACTAGTTAACCCGACTATAAGTGATCTAGCCATTTGAATAATTATTTCGAAAATACCTTTTATTTGACAAAACGAATTACCCTCACGCAAAAAATATTCATCAAGTAAAATGAACGAATAGCTAAAAATCGATCAAAATTAAAACATGGAAAACCTTATGTACTCCAACTTATATTGTCACCTATCTTTCTGCTCCGGTCCCTGTTTAAACAACATACATGAAATTTCAAGTAAGCTCCGTTGGATTTTTGGAAACTATAAAAAAATATATAATTATGACTAGAGTTTTCAATGCACAATAAGAAATAATTTTTGTTGTTTTTATTTTAATCACAAATATTACATTATAAACGTCAATATCATTAAGCTCGCAATTCTAACTCAATGTAGCGACCACTAACTACATAAGATAAATCACCCTATACACTATTGTATATATATTGTAAATTAATTTAAAACAAATGTAAATAACATTACCTAACCATATATCATCGTAAATGTTGTAAACAATAAAGACGAAGCTACAAGTCAATTAAGGAGCTAGGTCACCCGCTACCCGCAGCAGGTAGTGACCCAGACCCAGGGCTGCCGAGAACAAAGAGCTGGTATTAGGTACAATAAAACCGGAAATAATTGGATATTTACGATGCCAGCTGGGTATCTAGTACGGCGTTGTCAGACCCCACACTTTCCTAGTGGGATTTTCTGCCTAAAGCTAGCACCACCTTGGGAGAGACCTCTCCCTCACGGAGGACGGGTGCCTTGGCCCTGCAAATTTACCTAGTAGTGCCTCCCACGGCAATCTAGTCTGCCTCTCTCCAGTTCACACTCGCATTTGGGATCCGGACGGATTTCGCCTACTCTCAGATACAGAGTGTGAATTCGTGGTCATTACAAGACCACACAAACTAACTATACTACCTACCCTATTCCTCTTCTCCTGAACATAGTGCATTGTCGGGGCACATACCTATCAAATATGGAGTCAGATAGTACAGTAGTAAGACCCGTCATGAAGCAATTGTCCAGGTCATAGCCTAATAAACCCTCACTTCGTCACCAGGGCTAGGGTAACTAGGCACCCCCCTCGTGACGACCCGACACTCAACAAGAGTTAGAGGCATGATATTTTCCATAGTTGTTACATTTGATTCTCAAATGAAGTTAAATTAAAACCAGCACCAAGAATAAAATTAATCAGGTTTAATAAATATTATTCTAATACATAACTTTTCTATAAAAGTGAAAAGTGGATGTTCTAATTATTAGTATGTAATATGTTTTGGAGCTTAAGTAGACTTTAATCTGTATAGTAACTGTCGTTAAAAAGTCTTGCGGTTTTTTTCGCAACCACAGTTATCTATTGAGAGATGAAATCTCACATGATACACAGGTAGTCTGAAAAGTTTCCATCCTCACCTTGAAGATGATAATAAAATAAATAAAAGCTAGTGAAATAAAAGCTAAAATAAAAGCTTTGTTAGGTCGGAAACTTTTCAGACCACCCTCGTAGGTATACTTTGTCCCTTTGACACGCAATAAATAAAAGAACGTTATGAAAAATAATCAATGGTCATTGGTCAGTGATTAATTATACGTCATGTGTGTTAGGCTATCATGTGTGTTAGGCTATCATGTGTTTTAGGCTATCATGTGTATTAGGCTATCATGTGTGTTAGAGAGTCATTATAATCGATTTTTCAGCAATAACGAAACAGGTTATTGTCCAACCCATCAAACTTGCTTTGAGTCCTTTTTTTAATTTTATAATTTTAGTATACCATCAGAAATGCCTTCTTAATGTTACAGAAAACAAAGCCACCTTTTTCATGTTCAATAAATAGTTTTAGTTCGACCAAAATTTATTCTGGATAATCCTGCTTAATGTGAAATACAACAGTTGATTCGTTTCTGTTTCAAAGTAATTTCATCTTAGTCTGAGCTTTGCAATCAAGATCGAAGGTCAATATGGGCGTACAAACGAGAAAAATCGTACAAGAAAACTGATTCACATGACAAACAATTATTTTAAACAGTCGACCTTTAATGACTAAACATATTTTATCGAGATTACATAGTTCATGATGTTTAATCGTTCAGCATTCACTAAAATGAAATGCTTGATTTTCATATTATTATTCTGTTGAGTCAATATTACAAGTATTGTAAAACCACCTTCCCTAAACGAGCAAGATAAGTATTCCCACTGAACCAGTTCAACATAAAATTTAATGAAATTTTAGCTCCATGTTTCTTGCTCTCTAAGATTTCAGAAATAGCAAGAATAAGTAAGTTAATTAATTGTTACATAAAAACTCTTTAGTTTTCCTATGAGAAGGGTTCTTAATATTTTTCAGTCACATTCATGAACAATTTCATTCCAGTTCAACAAGACGCACTCGACAATATAGTGCACAGCTATCATTTGTTTCTAAATCTCTTCTCTAGATGACATATGCTTACTTTTTCAAAATATATTGTAGCAATCAAAGCTAAAGGTTGAGTGACTGAAAGGATTTGCGATAGAATGACACAATGTAGAGTAAGCCCTGTTTATATTTTCACTCAAGCATTTTTACGAAATGGAACCGTTTTATACCGAACCTGTATTCATGAAGACCCAAGATCTCCGACCCAGGATCTATATTGCTACCCGATGCCCCTATAGCTTTTATATCCTTCCGCTATACAGGCATTTCCTTCTATGCTGTTTACCTCTAGGGCGTTTGTGCCTTCGATCCACACCTACCTGTGTAAGCGTGGTGTGTAGATCCTTTTTGAAGATCGCTTGTGTGTTCATTGAGTCATGCGATGCTTTCGTATTTATAACAGTATTTTTTTCTTTTTATTCAACACACATTTTTTTTTACTTCAAATTTTATTTATAAAAGTGTCTGAACGATATTATTACATAGGAAGTCCTATGGAGTGGTGGTCTTGGCGCGGCCCCTTTAAAGTTAACTTATCTTTATCAAATTATTATTTATTTGATTATATATAACGACAATTCAATCACAAGGGTAATTTATGTCCTACAATTATAAATACATGTCATACCCTTGTTAAATTTAATCATAAGCTCAGAATCGTTTTGCAACCGAAATAGTCTCTTCACCAGAGTTCTGACCATGATGAGCAATTAACGGATGGCGGTAGTAGGTGGTATTCCCGGTGACCAAGGCATTCGGTGAGGATAAGACAATGGTAAGTTTGGGTCCGCATTAGCTGCACTTCAGTGGAGGCCTTTGATATATGATGTTCGTTGTTGGATCTTTCTCATTTAGCTGCCTTGATGACTCTATCATGATTGATAGCTCAACCACATCTCAATCCTGACCCAGAACGTTGTGTCGAGGTATTCGAAAGTGCGAATTGATTTGTCTAAAACTTCTTTTGATTTAAATTGCTCAATGGAGGCAAACTATTTTACGTTCTTGTTTTATTTGCATTACCTTTATTATAACTTCATAGAAATATAAAAAAATTGATTTGCCCATTTAGGCAGGTTTAAAGTATATTCGCTTATCAGTAAGACCATTTTATTAGTTAAATTCTAATAAAATATAATATTTGAATGAAATAATTATAAATTAATACAGATAAAAATCACTGAATCATTTACTACACATTATCATGAAATTTATAGCACAGATTCTTGTGATAAGTACCTTCATTGAGTTCCGATCGCCACAATGACTTACTTATATTTTGTTCCCAGTCTAAGCACAGCCTAGAAATCATTAACTAGTAGTTTATCAAAAGCTCACGTTGCGATAAATGCTTTTTTACAAACTAAAATCTTCTTTTTTGCGTGTGAGTTTTGCATCCAGCACTCAACCATAATTTCTGACTGAATATAATAAAGAATTTATGAAATTTGGGAGTGGAAACAATCTTTCGAGTTATTAAAGTCCTTTTAAACTTATTACATGAATATATATTATATATATGGACTTGAAAAGGGCAGTTTTTGTATTGAATACAGAATATTATTTATTGCCAACACGAGGAACCTCCTGTTGACGAGATGTAAAACACTTCTGACCAGGTAGCTTCATGTATGTAATTCATATCGACATGAATTTTCACATCGACTGTTGAACAATAGTCCCATTCAACCCATTTGCATTAATTTTATTATGACTTCATAGGAATATAAAATACTGACATAAACCAGTTTAATATCATATAATTAAGGCTAATTAGTTATTTAGTTACTAGATTGCTAGTTTGGTTAGCTCTGCGCAATCCATGTAATATTATACAGACATTGAACCGAAAACCCGCCGCATTAGAGGCTATGGATGACGGTGAAGTACCTCATAAGTACCTGCTGTGATTATCACGCCAAGTGTATTACACTACAGCAATAGTTGACTAGTTCCATTGTAAAATGTAAAACAATTTGCATAAAATATTGTCTATTATACGTATATATTGCTGCTCTATGATCAAACAGTTTTAGAATGTGTTTGCTGCGAAAAATAATATTACAAAAAATCAATCAAGAGGGTAATTTGAATGATCATCGGGCTTACAACAAATTTTGTCTTTTTTAATTCTTAAACGATACGTATTTAAGTGAAACAACATTTGTTAGGGAGGTAGGTTATTTCCCAAACCAAGTTGCACTGCACTCGTTTCGAATGGTTCACAACGATGCTACAGATAAGACTACCACATCTTTAGTACAATACGGCCTTAGCTATAAAAGTTGAAATACCTATCTTCATAGCAGTTTTTGACATTCGATAGCAACTTTTAATAGTTAAATTAATTTAATAAATTAGGTTAAAATAAAAGTTAAGACATCGGGTACTTTTATATATATATATATATATATATATATATATATATATATATATATATATATATATATATATATATATATAATTTTTGGTTATATAAGGACTCACATTTGCATATTACATTTTAAAATACAACAATTGACACGATTTTTTTGACTGAAATGGCAGAAAAAATCAATTAATATTCCTCACAAGTTTTTCTGTCATAAAATAGAGAATCATGCCGCTGGATTATATTTCATATGAAATCTTACTGGATTGGAACATTAAATACCGTCTTTATTTACTTAGACTGTTTATTTACTAGTTAAAAGTTATTGGGGTAAATAAAATAGGAATAATCAGAAACTTTTTACTTTCAAAATTCACTGTCCTTACAGGAAGATACAAAATAAGGAATAGGTTACGCCAATCATGCTCATACCTAACTAAAAATAATCGATATTTTTTAAGTATAAATGAATAATAAGTAAATGGCTAAAGAACATAGCCTGGGAGTAGATAGGAGACTTGATGAGGAATTTTCTCAGCCTCCGAGGGGTATGTCATGTCCAATGACTCCTGGCATATAGCTTGAGAGTAGACATTAATGCTACAGATAACCTATGACAATTTGTACAGATACGTTGTAAAGATGTAACATCAGTTGTAATATCCGGGGGAAAAGTAATATACCTTTGTTAAATCATAAAATATTGTGCCTACCATGTCTGTTGCGTTATTCTCAATGTTTTACTCATATTTAACACCAAACTGAATATACGTATTGTTGTTCATATCTCCTGATTGTTAACTGATTGTATGATGTTCCTTAGCATGTAGATGTGTCTTTTACTTTTCAAAGTCCAGTTACAAAGAGAGACTGTTCAGTAAATAGATAAAAGATAGATATGTTTTAAACCATTTCGGTTATTGTACGTTTTAACCAAACTAATAAAAGCATAGTGTCGTTGGTAAGAAATTTAATGTTTTATATTATTTATTACAAGAAATGATGATCTCCTAGTTCCAGTTTGAAAGTATGGATCTCTTGACTAGACTATTGGTTTAACTTTTGGAAAATTGAGCAACGAGATTGGCAACAGTGAAGATCTTTGCACGTTCGGCATGGCATACTTACAAACCTAAATTTCAATTGAACGGGAATGCTTTATGGACTAGCAGATCAGACTGTGAAGAACCTAAAGCTGCACGAGAATATTTTGCCACTCAGACGTCAGATTAATTTTAATTTATCACATGTAAAATCGTCGCCATTAATAGATAAAATAAAACAGGCATTTGGACAATAGTTTATTGCCATGTATTTTTTATAGACTGGCCACGACAAGGGTCGTAAAAAGTATTCAATCAGTCTAAAATTTTTAACTATATTCTACTACGCCTTTGCTTGAATATGTGACGAATAAACCAATATTGGAGAGTTGAATAAAAATTTAACTAAAGAAATAACAATTACATTTCGATTCTGTATAAATTTTACAACACAGAACTGTTGAATATTTAACGTTCTGATTGCTTACCTTCGGTTAAGAGCGTATAATAAAATAATATATAATACGTAAAATGATAAAACTTTGAGATCATAGATATCAGTTATTAAATATCCTCAAAGTCAATTTTTTGGCCAATAAATATCAATTTGTTAATTTTGTTGATCAAATCTTTTCCTCATAACATGTTTGTTTAAATAGATTTCAAAAGGCACACGTGTGTTGACGAAAGACGATTGCTCCGTGCCTAATCTAAAGTCAAACCTCTCTTTTCGGACTTGGCGTGACAACATTGTGAAATAGGCTGAAAATAACCAATGAAGCTAAGCGCCAGTAAATCACTCGTTGTCAAGTTAGAATAGCAGAATGTAAAAGATCCCTCTCAAGTCGCTTGTAAATCATCCCTCAAGCTTAATATATCATTCTGCCATGGAATCATTACGAGCAGGTCCCTTACATCTGGGTTATTTGAGCCTTACGGCAGTAGTTTAAAAATCATATCTCACCATGAAGGAATTTTGCATACGAGAATTTCCTCGCTCGAGCTTAGCTCCACAGGTGGTAAACATTTTTCCCTTAGCGAGTAAAAGAGAGACCTACTTACGAAAAGTGTTTTCTGTTACGAAAATATCTATTGAGAAATACCAACATGCCTATACGTAGAGATATATCGCTGCTCACATGTATATACGGAATTCTTTCATTCATTTTATATAAAGGATAACATCCATATGCTAAGTATTAAGTAGAAGTACCAACGTGACTTTGTTAATAGGAAGCCAACCATTAAGTAAGTATTTACCCTCCGAATGCTACTTGAACAAGCCGGCTCCAAAATGCACAGAAAATGAGCATACAAAGCAATATTGGAGATGAACGTTCCCCTAAAATCGCTGAGGTTCGTTGACAAAGTCAATGGATTGCAATGAATGCTTTGAAATGATGCGTGTTATCGAAATGCTTTGACACCTGTCACGTGAAATACATGGAAAAAACTCTATTATTTAGATGGTGGGTACAAGTGAGACTTACCAACGAAACGTATTTTGTGTTACAATAATAGTAAATTATATCTATAAAGAAATGCCAACATGCACACTTTCGCGTCCTTGCCTTTTGCACTGTAATTTGCCGACATTTGTTCTCATAGCTAGCGTTTAAGGTCGAATTTATTCGGGTCGAATTTAAGGTCGAGTCCCCATTACTTTGGGTGGTAAGAATCGACTTCGGTTTTTTAATGTTCATGGTTTGGGCTGTAGAATTAATTGTAGAGTCGTGGCTTGTTGTCCAGCAGACTTAAGTGGCTTGAATAAATTTCAGATGACGGGCGCACATCCACGTGGTTGGGTTTGCACTGTCTCACTAATAGAAAAGGAAATTCGTAGCTGTCTTTGTGTGGTCGACGTCCTGAAGCCTTGCCTGGTAATGATGTCCTGGACTCAATGTCTATGGCAGTCCGAATGTTTCACTATTCACGGCACTGCATAACTAACAGACTGAACACTGAAAAACTTTAGACTTATCATAATGAAATCTAGATAACAACTTTAATTTTAATATGGATTTTTATTTTTATTTTCTTAACTCCTAAAAACTTTATTAAAACAAATACAAAACTGCGTACTCACAATCGGAGTTTACGAGGGAGTGTGCGTAAACTGGCGGGGGGGAGTTAAGGCCTGGGCACTGTTGGTACGCGGTCTTAATACCAAAAAATCGGGATGTAAACATTCCGAGTGTATGTGTATGGGATTAAGAGCTATGAATAAATCAGTCTTATACTATCGTTTGCCCTATTCATTTCTATTACCTCTTTCTCGATCTTTTTTACTGTTCTAGTTCTCACGAACGTTAACTTATATATATATATACAACATAGTATAGGGTGGTTTATCTTATGTAGTTAGCGGTCGCTACAGATGTAGTTTTATGACATGCGATAGTGAGCCACTCGGAGGATTTTTTGTTCCCACCAGCCAATTCCTTGTAAAGACCAATCCGGTCTGACTACCTAAGCGTCTTAGTGAGCTCTCAAGATTCGGGGGTGAAACTCTTGACAAGTCCTGGCTCTCTCTACACTGTTATTAAATCTATTTTAATACGTTGTAAAAAGTAGTCGGGTGTTTTCAGAGTGGCTCATACTATAAATTCGCAGCGACGAAGTTGCCACACCACAACAGAGAACTTGCGGAAAATAGGCAATTGCTTACCTTGAAAAATACCTATTTGATGTCATTGGTTCTAGAAATAAACCTGAATTTAGCAAGGGTGCTATTCACACTCCAGTTATTGAATAAATACAATCATTATGTGTTATGTCATAAATAGGTACATAAAAATCTCGATTAAGTTAAGAAATTAAGTGATAGTCAAGTTTTTTCCTTACATAGGGTGAAAAGAAAATTTATTCATCCCTATTTATTGACTGAGTCAGTCGAGGGTTGAAAAAGTAGCTGCTACGTGGGCAAGCCCCATTAAGCCATATTAAATTTACTCTTCCCTAAGTGTTGTAGCCGGGCTATAAGAAAATATAATCAACAGCACTTTCAGTCAACATTTTAAAGAAGCTGAAGTATTTATTTCCTGATTAGAAGGAAGTGGCTTTACTTACCATCAGGCTTGTGAGGTTAATCGCCTTTTATCAGTTTTTCTGGCTTCCTGTTTTTATAGTAAACTTTTTTACACTTATCCTAAGTTATAATATACAAATTCCTTATTTTTGGCACTGTAAGATATCAAATATAGTTTTATAAAAATAATTATAAATAACGAAAGTCCAGATTAAGTTGTATAAATATTGTTTATTCTTCAGACTCTTGAGGTATGAAGATTAAATAAAGTAATGTAAACATCAACTTTACATAATTGGAAGATATTTGACATTATTTATGATATATTATCAAAATTAAGTACACTAAGTTGGTAAGACTCAGCTTCGATTAAGTACATGTGAACTGTTATAGATTTAATACATGTTTGAAAATATATGTAATTCAGTGACAATCATCTAATATTTTAGTTACAAAAATAAAGTATTCAATAATTCTTTCCTTCACTTCTAGCCCCTTAGACCAAATACATTTTTAAAATTAATTTTCATTATTTTAAGACTTTTTCAATCAAAATAATTATTCCAATAAATTATAATACAAAAACAAATTAAAAGGCACTGAAAAGAAGTCCCATAACGAGTCATTTGACCCAGACCGTCTTTCTAGTTTAGAAAGTAGGTCATTTAGAGTCGTAATATTTCAGGTAAATATCGCAAAATTAAAAACCACCGCTTTATTAGACTATAAAACATTATCATCCCTATTTAATTACTTAGTATCTTGACAATGAAAATAAATTTAAGTTGAGTGATATATTTCATATACTCAAACGAGAATGATTTTTGTAATCAAAGTCCACTTTAGCCATGGCAATAGTCACACACAGTCAACTGAAATCGATTTCACGACTTAAACTGAACGTATGCTTCAAATAGAGGCAGTATCCAGTATTCGAGTAAACTATATTTTTTTAAATCAAGAAGGAATTAATGAATGACTCTTTATTGTTTCTAAAAAGGTTCATTCTAAACTACTTACTCATTCGTCTTAGAGAGGATCAGGGAATCCCATACAGGCATATCCACTACATACAACATTTATGATTAAAAATGATCATTTATAGTACTTTATAGCCTAAATTTATCAGCACCGTATGCATTAAAAATAAAGAAACTTGAAATATCTGGTGAGATTTTTCCATTCCATTCCTACATTTTTAAATAGGATGCTCTGCTTCTCCTACCAGTTAGTACAAACGTGCATAAAAAGGTACTTCACTGAAGCCTGGCTTACTGTCGCTCTTATTAATCATAAATGGATCAATCGGATTTAGTTATTCAATGGTAGACCAAGCGACCGACACAAAGTGTGTTTTGAGTAATTTTACAAACACACTTACTACTAAATACTAGTATTAAATGAAATGGGCAGATGGAAAAATATAATAGCCAATTAGTCTCCAAAATAAGTTAAATATCAAATTACTCAAAACAAACTTTGTGTTGGTTGGTGAACCACTATATGGCTACATTCAAACACAATTGCTAATTGTTTTTTCAGTTGTGAATAATGTCCAACCAGCTTATGTATGTAATACTATGAACATTCATATATTACCTATGTACTTTTTCAATAAATCCTTTGTTTATAATATTGCTTATTGTCCTTTTTAAATATAAACTTTTGAAAGGTGATTTTAATCTGGCCCAGGGATGCTTGAAGATAATTTTCAATTAGATTCACATTTAACCGAGACAAATAAGTTTTTTTCCATAGTAATTCAATAGTCCAAATTAATTTAAGTACTTTAATCAGTCAAGATGTTAATCGTTCTCTTCAAACAGTCATTTTAATTATAACCTCTAATAATGTATTTTGTCACTACCAGGTCAAATAAGAAAATAAATAAGGAGTTTTAGAACTTGCTCAATCCAGCACAAAGAAATTTAATAAATATCAAGGAATTGGATACTTAATTGTTTGATCCAATCGGTATAATTCAAGTTTCACAAGGCTTTTTCATCCCTGTGAAGGCTTTACGTTTTCTCGTGAAGGAATTATTTCTTTCTTGTTAACGAAGCATGCTCTGAAATTGATTAAAATCGTCCAATAAAGGCATTTTTTAATCTCCTCGTCTTTCACAACTTTGATAAAAAATTTCCATTAACAGACATACCCTTTGTTTCTTATTACAAACTCATTTGGGAGTTCTTATTTGAATAAGTTTTTGTGCTATATTGATGATTGACGATTATTGTGAGGGAGCGATTTCACAATTAAAGTTGGACAGGGAAAAAATTAATGGTATCACTTACTACCCTCCTATTCTCATACCTTCATTTTGATTTTCTATTTACACAGTGTGTTTAAAATAGACAAACTATACAAAAAAAAAAAAAAGCATGATTTGAACACTCTTCCAACATGAATTATCGCCAAAAATTGTTTTGGAAAAAAAACCGTTTTTTTTACCAGTGTACGCGGGATAGTTTAGGGAATAATGTTTCAATATGAAACTAACAATAAAACGATAAAAAAAGTAAGAGAATTTAATATTAATTCACTTACCGCAACATCTGTGGATCTATTGTAAACTGCTACCTGTAGCAATTATTGAATAGCATATATAGGGAGCAGAAAGTAGATATTATAAGTGGATAAGACGCTTCTGATGTCTGAAAACCACTTTAAAATAAACTAAACTACTTAAATAAACTAAGTTGACTGAGAGAATAACTATGTTGCCTAGACAACGGTTTGTCTAATTCCTCCTTAAACATGAAACCAAGGGGAAACGACTCGCACAGTGATAAAAACAGTTATACATCAAGTGTGCCTAATGGGACCCTGAAGATACCTTTAAGCAATTATTGAAATATACGAGTAGTTTAAACATAAGCGCACTCAGTAACACCGCGAAGTAACCGGCTTTTAATAGACGAATTTAATTTGATTGTAAAATCTCAATATGTATGAGTGTGGCTGGGTTTCCTGACTATTGTCGTTTCCGTAGCTCATAGGTCTCCTGTCATGTAACGAGGGTGGAAGAAAACGTATACTAGAAGAACGGGACTGAGTCAATTGACGTAACACTTTTTTTTAATGCTTTTTATTCTCAATTATTACGTCTGTACATTCAAAATGAGGAATTTAAATAGTTAAGGTTGATATAATTTAAAGACAATAGAATTAACAAATTATTCCTTTTATGGAGAAATCATTTTTGGCCAAGCTTCTTACATATACAACTGAAATAAATTCTTCTCAACTAAGTGCCCGATTTTCACTTTCTAATTTTCCATATACTTTATTAATTATTAGACTAAATTCTGAAAATGGAGGCATTTGTTTCTATTTCTCCTAGCATAAGTAAGTAATAGGTTGAGGCTTTCTTGCATAATGTTTTGTTAGGATCGCAACCTTGTAACAGACCAAGGAAAATATCCGTCGTCCATTTTGCTCTATCAGGAGCCACATTAGTAAAATATGATTAGCGTGGATCGTCGTCGACATTTCTTTCCTGATTGGAATCGGAGGAACACGAAAAGAAATCTTCACGTCCTGTTCAATCGGGGTGTTCTTCGGTAATATTTAGTGAACATGCGAATGGCTGATTTATATAATCTACTTCTTCAGGAACTATTTCATCTTCGGATCCTTCTTCATCTACCCGTAAAGACGTGGCGTTAGCTTCTTCCGGAGTTTAATTTATGTGTTTACTCAAATTAACATATCTCATTAACAATACGAAAGACCAACTAAAAGGGAAACAATAAGTAATTGGTATTATTCTATACTCAAGTTAATAGTGAATTCCCAGATAAAGATACATCACAGATATTATTATAGGGGTGTGGTAGTAAGAGATAGGCTAAAAAAAAACACAATTGAATTTTTCTGGACTTCCTGAATTCCAAAGGAAAAGAGTCAATTATAGATTTAAAAGAAAAAGATTCAACTCCAAAATACTTAAATACATTTTAAAGGAAAGAAACGACATATTTTTATAATAAAATTTTATTCATAGGGCCAAACGACCCTTTACCTTCCTTCTATGTTTACCTGCTTATAGAAAATATAAATCAAATTTTTTATGGTTTTTTTTTTACAATTTTAAGCCTTTTAAATCAAAATGAACCGGTAATATAAAAGATGATAATGCCTAATAAAAAAAAATGACTGCCAGATTGTAGAACAGTATAAAACTGTAGTAATTATAAAACAGCTTTATTGTCTTTCCACAACTGATAACCTTTTCTTTGTTGTAATGTAACAGAATTGTAATAGCGCTAAGCTGTCATCTTAAGTTATTTTCACAATATTTTTAATAATTTTTTATGGTTATATAATATTTTTTTTAATTTTGATTATTTACTACATAGTGTTATATTTCTGAATTTCAAGAATTTTGAATTGTGGTAGAATCGAAGGATAATTTCAAACTAAGTACAGTTCAGCACTGTTATTGGAATATATTTTATACTTCACTTAATGACTATGGCTATTGTTACTTACAATAATAGTAATTAGTTTGTCTCCATATGCGCAGGTAATATTTTTATCATTTGACTTTTTATTTTATTGTAGAGATAACTGAAGATGACCGTTTAGAGCTGTCGAAAGCGCTATTTCAATAAAGAAGATCTTATCAGTTGTGAAAAGACACTAAAGCTATAGTGATCATCACTATTTAAGTTCTTAGTCTCTTGGTGATGAAAACAAATTTTAGTTGAGTGTAATATTTCACATACTCAAACGAGAACGATTTTATTGACGTTTTATGATCATAGTTGACTTTAGTCCTGGTAATAGTCACACACAGTCAGTTGAAATCATCACGAATGACGAATGACGAATCATCACGTCAAAAACTGAACGTATGCTTGCTATAGACGCATCCATTCATCGGGATCATATATCATATATGTGTATATATTATTTTAATTATAGTAGTAGCTCCTTCAAAACTACTTACTCATTCTTCCTTACGAGGTTGAAAAAATCCTGACCACATTTATAATTAAAAATGAACATTTATAGTGTTATAAATAACGAAACTTGAAAAATCTCACTCCATTCCTACACTTTGATTCCTCATTATATTAAATCACAGCCTTGCAGTTTTATTCAAGTGATTTATCACCGTTTTGGGTCTCGCACTTCCATCTGACAAGATTTTTATTGTTTTGAAGCTGATTTTTATCTATCTTCAGTTATGACAAAAGCAATAAAAAACGAAAGAATCGTAAAAGAAACTCAGCCCTTAAAAACTTGAATTGCTATAAAACCACTTTCGAAATCATGGATCTATATATTGTATTAGGAAGTTTGCAACGACTCCAGGCTCTGTTCATGATCCATAAAGATATATGAAGGAACTAGGTCATATTGTTTATTGAACATGTTTTGAGATCTAACGACCAGACAGCACGAAATGCCTTAACTTCATAAATTCTCCTTGTTCGACCCGAGTTCTCTATTATCAAACTATAAAATGAGTAGTACGAAGTTAAATTCTAAAAAAAAAATAATAAAAACAGCCAAATCATATATGAGAACATTCATGACACAAAGGAGCAGGATTTAATATCAAAGTGGGAGCGGAAATTTATTGAACATTCCTTTTCAGACGTTAAAGTATGTATACAGACCACATGGATTTATATCCATCTTCGTTTTAGATAAACAGATTATTCATTGAACAAATAATTTAACAACTTTCAAAGAAAAATACATTATAACAAGTTAACAACCACTAATTAATAAATACTGATACTAATACAATAACTGATGAAATTATAAACGTGAACTTCACCACTCAAAATTGACTTGCTTCACACTGATTACTTCATTGATTGAATTGCTTTTTAAAAAATTAGGTAATTTGGAAAATTTGGAAAAAACGCGATCTCGCTAATATAATTTTCAGCAATAGAATTAATATTTAACAGATAGTTAAATGTAATCACAGTGTTTAACACTATGACCCCACCACCCCTCCCGCATCGATGGCAAAAGACTGTTGGGGAAAAATTAGGTTAAGAATTAGTATGTAAGATAGTTTTAAGGTTGATCAAAAAGGTGAGCCCCATCACCTTTATTAGTCAGTTTAGTCCAGTCAACGTACAATATATATCATTATACTTGTTCATTCATTATATAATTTCTATAAAATAACAAAACCTGTATATAATGTAGCGATGCTACAGGAAATACAAAAATAATTTGTAAATAGATTAACCTGAGGATCTATAATTGTATATAATTATCTGTAAATTTAAAGGGACCATAAAAAAAAAAAAAGTCATGTAAATACAAAAGTTGTCATACTGTAAATGTTACTAACTAAATTCGTTCTATCTCAACACGAGATTTAACTTTGGATTAGGATTAATTGGGATGATATCAAATCAATATCAAGCAATTTTATTTTAGTATTAGAGTTTTATCTAGTATCTAGAATAATTCAATGGCATCCCAAATCAATTCTAGTTAGTTAAATAAAATATTTTAATTGTTTGATTTGATCGCAGGAAGATGGAAAGATATATGTATCGATAGCATCTTCCGGAGTTTAATTTATGTGTTTCCTCATATTAACATATCTCATTAACAATACGAAAGACCCACTAAAAGGGAAACAATAAGGAATTGGTATTATTCTATATTCAATCCAATGGTAAATTTTTTATAATAATATTTTATTCATTGGGTCAAACGACCCTTTCCCTTCTTTCTATGTGTACCTGCTTATAGAAAATGTAAAACACATTTTTTTTATGATTTTTTTCACAATTTGAAGCCTTTTAAATCAAAATGAACAGGTAACTCTAAGTTAAGTCCAGGCGCCACTAGTGCCCAGCCTTAATCCCCAAACATATGTTATCTGTATATGTTTACAGGTAATACCTATAGATAGAGGTATCTTGGTCTAAATAAAGCAGTCTTGTTATAACGTTCTACGTGTTCTTATTACCAACCTTTCTTAGCTTGTAATTCAATAAACATTAACTGGTGCCGAAACCCGGGAACCGTGGAGAAAGAGAGTTATCGAGTACGAGCGTAATTTTTTTTTGTTTTTTTTTCTTCTATACGTGAAAGAGAGAAGATGACTGAAGGAGGAGTTTTGAGACAGCCCGTCTTGAATCTCGTAGAGGGAGCAGATATTAGAAGAGTGGGAACTATGCCAGAAGTTCATGCCACGGCGCTCGCGCTGATGAGGGTAAAAGCGATAAATACCCAGGATCTGAGGAAGGCTGTTGCGGAGCTGGAGAGATTCACTGGGGAACTGGGTGAGCTGAACCATTTCCTAAAAGGAGGAGACCGTCTCACAGCTTTAATTGGAGCTAAAGCAGAAGGAAATTTAATAGATCCCAGAGACGCGGAATCGTTGAAGGCGGCCCTGATATGTCGGGTCAAGAGAAGTATACTGAATCAAATTCAGGCAGATGAAGAAACCCCGTGGGAATTAATTAAGATGAGATTGAAGAAGGCGTACGGAGGAGGACGATGGACTCTCGAGGAGGACATATTCCAAATGTTTAGGGAGACGAAGTCCCCAAGACAAAGTAACGGGCAATATGCTGCGGGGTTAGTAGTCCGTTTCAATAAGATAACGGAGAAGATGAGAGAGTCGATTAGCGTAGAAGAGGTGGAGGGTAGAATGGGATTCTTATCCACAATTCTAAAAGTGCAACTGGCCAAGGAGACGGGAAGAAAGGAAGGATTCTCTGATGAGCGCTCGTTCTCGGAGTGTGCACAATCAATGATCGACACTAGTGCCAAGGAGGAAGAAGTGAGGGTGCAAGACGTCGACAATGAGTGGAGCCGAGTTGCATACAAAAGAACCCGGACCCTGAAACCAACCTGGAGGAGACCAGAAACGTCCGTTATTGGCAGAGACAAGGGAACGACAGGAGAAAGAAGATTTAGAGGAACGAGAAAGAGGTATGCCCCGCCCAGGGAAGAAAGAAAATGCCACGGATGTAGGAAGGCAGGACATTTAGTGGCACAGTGTCCTCGAACAAAATGTTTTGAGTGTGGCGAGGAAGGACACATCGCGAGGCATTGCCCGTATATCTTCCGGAGGAGAGAATACCAACGACCAGAACCAATGGAGGTAAACACTCAAGAAGTAAGAGAGAGACGGAGCATGACACATGGGGAGAGTGGATCATCAGAAGATGAGCCATCAGGGACTTCGGGAACTGAAGGAGAAGAAGCGAGGCGCAGCAGAAACAGGAGACAGACAGGGCAGAAGGTCGAGTCACGTAGATGGGAGCAACGTGATGAAGCCTGAGGAGCGTGTCGGCAGAGAGGCGACCGCATCCTGAGATGTAATGCAATTCGGGAGAGGATGTGTGCGTTGCCAATAATTAGGGTCAAAGGAGGAGAGATGTGTCTGGTGGACACGGGAAGCACCAACACCATCATGTCCCGCGGAGCGCTGGAGAGGCTGTATGGCGGAGAGAGGGCACTCCAGATTCAGGTATGTAATTGTAGTTTAATCACCCTGGGAGGCCCTTGCGAGGTAGTGGGAGAGTTAGTCATAGGGCTAAATAGGTGGGCGAAGAAAGGGGGAGTTCTAAAGATACATATCGTAGGAAACATGCCGCGGGAGTACCAGGTGATAGTTGGGTGCGACATGTTGGGGAAGGTAGGCGCGCGTGTGGAGAATATCGGGGAAAAATGGAACATTAAGTTGGGGAAAGTGGAATATAAATGTCAAGGGACTATATGGGACGGAAGAGCGCGGATAGGGGCGGTTAATAAAATAGAGGGCTGGAGGGAAGGCCTACAGAGGGAGTTTGAGGATATTTTTTACGTAGAGGGAGACACGCTAGGAGCGACTGGGAAGACGGTCCACGAGATCCAGTTAAAGAAAGAACGCGTCACATACGTGAAAGAGAGACGATATCCGCAGGCACTACGTAGGCATATTAGAGAGGAGCTAGATAGTCTCAAACGGCAAGGGATTATAATTGATAGCACTTCGCCATATAACAGTCCTCTATGGGCAGTGAGGAAGAAAAATAGACCTGGGGACGAGACGGAGAAATACAGGGTAGTTATCGATTATCGGAAGTTAAACGAGAACACGACGGACGAGAAGTATCCTATTCCCCGATTTGAGGACATATTAGACAGATTGAACGGGGCGACAATATTTAGTACCCTAGATCTAAAGGCAGGCTATCACCAGATCAAGATGAGTGCGAACGACCAAGACAAAACGGCCTTTACATTTGAGAGGGGGCATTATCAATTTATCAGGATGCCATTTGGACTGAAAAACGCCCCGATTACCTTTCAACGCCTAATGGATGAATTTTTGAGGGGAATAGACGAAGCGGTATGCCAGGTCTACATGGACGATCTGTTAGTTTTTAGCAGAACGGAGGCAGAGCACGTTGAGCACCTAAGAAGTGTATTTCAAAGAGTCCGCGAATTCGGATTAAAATTGTCCATGGAGAAGTCTCTGTTGGGGAAGAAAAAAATCAATTTTTTGGGCCACACCATCTCATAGGAGGGGGTTAAGCCAGACTCTACGAAGGTCGAGGCGATTAGAAGGACGGTGGTGCCCACAGATGTAAAGGGGATCCGTCGACTTCTGGGGACGCTTAATTATTACAGAAGATTTGTGCCAGACATGGCGGCATACCTGGTGCCTATTAATAATTTACTGCGAAAGGGAGCGAGGGTGGTAATTACCCCAATCATGGAGCAGAACATCCGGAAATGTATGTCTAGCTTACAAGAGGAACCAATATTAGCATTTCCCGATTTCCAACATCCCTTCACAATCACCACTGATGCCAGCGAATACGCACTGGGGGCAGTGTTGTCGCAGGAGAGAGACGGTGGGGAGCGCCCGGTGGCGTACGCTAGTCGACGGCTCACAGAAACGGAAGCGCGGTATAGTGCTCTAGAGAGAGAGCTCCTAGGTATCGTCTGGGCTATAGACCATTTCCGCCCATATGTCTTCGGCAGAAAATTCCGTGTTCACACCCCACAGACAATGGGTAGGAAAGTTAAAGGAGTCCTCGGCGCGGGTCACGAGGTGGAAAGAATTTTTGTCCCAGTACAATATGGAGATCATATATAAACCCGGGAAAGAGAACGTAGTGGCAGAATGGCTGTCCAGAGCCATTACTGTGAATGCATAGGAAGAAGGGGAACCATCCGGGGAAATCCAACAGTTTCTCCGGGAATGGACACCCGGGGAGGATGGAAGCCTCGGTACGCTAGGAGATAGCGAAGTTGAGGAAACCCTTGAAGAGGAAGGTTCCACCGCCGAAAGACCTGTTGAAATGGAAGTAACAGAAGGGATCGTGAACGACAAAAGACGGCAGATATGACAGTTATGAGAGAAGTAAAATCGCGACGATTTGGTCGCCACCAGGGGTTAGGAACGACCAAATTTGCCGTGCATTGAAAGATGCCTCGGAACCCGGAAAGACCCATCATGTATTTGTAGGGAATGCCACTATTTGGGAGAAAATTCGTAGACTCTGGCGAACGGAACAACTTGGAGTGGATAGGATATTTATTCGGTGCACGTCGATGGTGGAGACACTCAAAGACAGAGAACAGCAGCTGGAAGTGACGCTGGCCTATCACCAAGGAAAAACTAACCACCGTGGAGTTCAGGAAACGTTGCAAGCGTTGCGGCGGAGGTACTTTTGGTGGGGAATGAAAAAGAGCATACAAGAAATGATAGGGGCATGTGCAGTTTGTCTCACTACGAAGTATGACAGACATCCGCCACGGGGGCGACAAGAAGAATCGCCCACCGCCGAGACACCGTTGAGTTACTTACAAGTGGATACCTTCACTTGGAGGGGGTATAAGTGGGTTACCACAATCGACAGCTTTAGCAAAGTGGCCATGGCGCACCCGGTGCAAGATCGGTCATCAGACGCGGTAATGCTGGCATTAAATACCTGGTTCCAGTTTTACGGAGTACCAGACCGGATCTCGTCTGATGGGGGCAGAGAATTTGACAATGCCAACATCCGAAAAGAAATAAAGACTCTCGATGTCTCTTGGCATCTTAATACCCCAGGGCACCCTAAGAGTAGAGGAGGGATAGAAAGATTGCACAGCACCCTGAGTGACCACCTGCGGGTATATCACGCGGAAAAGGGTCTGCCGGCAAATGAGGCAATGCCGAAGGCGGTGGCCGCTTACAATCATTCAATCCACACCACGACGGGGTTCTACCCGTTCGAGATCCTCTTTGGGCTGCGCGAAAGACGGAGAAATGGGGCAGAGACGGTAGCAGACAAGGGAATGGCGGAGAAAATGGCGAGTAATACTGTCGGTTTGAGGAAAATATGCGACAAAGTCCGAGAAAGGATAACGAGGGACAAAGCGAGACGAGTGGAACGGGAAAACCTCAAAGTCCGGGATCGAATGGGGGAACTTAAAATCGGGACTATCGTCTATAAAAAACTAGGGTCAAATAGGAGCAAAGAGCTGGTGCGATATGAGGGCCCATTTAAAGTGGTCGTGATTAGGGAACACAACGTCGTGACAATTGAGAGTATACGACCCCCTAAGAAGCGGCGAAATGTCCACATAGAACAGTTAAAGCTTCCGCCAGGGGGGGAGGTTGTAGATCAGGAATGAGCTGGAGTGTCCTCGCAGCATACACGCGAGGAACATTGAAAAAGTTATAGTTATGTGATTTTTCCCACAGAAGTATTGTTTTTTTTTTGAAAGTCAAAGTTTTCTTTTATGTTTTTTGTTTAAAAGTGACAGTTGGTTTTTACGTTTTATAGGATTAGAGCTTAATGTGAGGGATTACAGGCTGTTTACGGGCGGGGCTGGCCTTTGCTCCTTTGTAACATTAGCGGAGCATTATTTGAATGGACTAAGACGTCCGAGTGTTGGACTTCAAAGTTGCGAATGGGTGTTCGTAAACTGGTGGGGGGGAGTTAAGTCCAGGCGCCACTAGTGGCCAGCCTTAATCCCCAAACATTTGTTATCTGTATATGTTTACAGGTAATACCTATAGATAGAGGTATCTTGGTCTAAATAAAGCAGCTTGTTATAACGTTCTACGTGTTCTTATTACCAACCTTTCTTAGCTTGTAATTCAATAAACATTAACTTCTATAATACATGATAATGCCTAACGAAAAAAATAGTTACTGCCAGATAGTAGAACAGTATAATTATAAAACAGCTTTGTTGTCTTCCCACAACTGATAATCTTTTCTTTATTGTAATGTAACATAATTGTAATAGCTCTAAGCTGTCATCTTCTGTTATTTCCACAATATTTTTTATGGTTTTAATGGTTGTTTCATAGTTTTTAATTTTTTTTTTTTTTTTTATTTATTTACTACATTGGAGTTGTATTTCTGAATTTTTAATTGTAGTGGAATAGAAGTACAATTTCATTCACAAAACATGGTGCGGGGTCTAGCTGTTACAAAATTATATACACTTTAAATATATTTTACACATATATTGTGTCAAACTATTGATATTTTTATGTGTAGCCCAAGATATATTTGAACCGGCCTGAAGTGAGCAGAACATATACGGTGCTCCTGCGGCTCTATTGGAAGAGACAAAGCACACTAGTGATCGGCCATTGTCGACGAGAGCCCACAGACCGCGGATGAAGAACGACCGCACTGGCCATAGAACGATATACCCTCAGGTGAAAGGGTCGGTGGTGTTTTTGTTGTCCGACTAATTGACGACGAGGCAGGACAGTGAGCACTGATTGCGGGAGCCTCCAAATACACACGTCATTAACAAAACATGGTGCGGGGTCTAGCTGTTACAAAACCGCCCAGATGAATACATTGGCGGAGGGTTCGGAGCCCATGCTAATCGTACTAGTATTACCATCAAAACCACCGCACTGTTTATAAATCCTACAGTTAGGAGAGTATTACCCCCTGGGCTAGGTGCGTGTTACACGATCCTTACACGTGTGGGGTACAGATTTATCTCCCGACACCGAATCTCCCAAAAAACAGTTCACGACATTAAACAAAATTAATTATATAATAATCGAAGCAATGACAATCAATTGAGACACTAGAATTCATTTTAGTTTTTGTTTGAAAAGCAAGTACAATGAATAAATGAAAATTTTTTTTTACAAGTTTTAGAGGACATAGAAACCTAGAGACAAATCAGCAGGACAATGAACAATCATAAAAATGTTTATCTTTTTTGTAATATTTCTATTTAGTATTCGAATTAAACGGATTTAATTAAATTTGCCTATGGTTACATGCAGGTTGAGGTTGTGAAAAAGATACTAAGAAAATTTCAAGTTTACTTTCTTAAATTTGTCGACATCTGTGAATTTGTCAAAAATAAATATTTTATAAATTTATATTGCCAATTGTTTTAAACTAAGACATTGATATCGATAGGCGGATGAAGAAAGGCGATAATTTCAGGTCTGTGCTTACTATAGATATTAGAAACTAACTCAATAGGTTATGTTGAAATGAGTTTAAAAGCTTGAATTTGACTCAAGATTTATGAGAGTAAAAATTTACAGATAAGGAAAATTAGTAACGATACTTAAATTATTGTATGTTTTTAAGTGTAAATTTAACTAACACGCCTATATACGTATGCACATATTGCATAACAACAAAAATCGTGCTCTATTCGCAAACCAAGATTCCTGTATTCAATTCGTTATCTATTCTCTATTCAATCGATCATTGATTGATCGATCAGTGAGGTTTGAAAAAATAAAAACATCTTTCCCCGAGCACGTATACTTTCTGATTTCTCAACGAGGTGACACAATTAAAATATGTTGATCGTTTAATGTTTAATCATAGACAGCACGAAAATATATAGACTTCGTTTGACAAGGCATTTGGTTGATTTATACGGGATTTGCCTAAATATATTGTTTTAGATAGGAAGGATGTTCCTGTCGTTGTCATCCTGTTGCACTCAACAACCTATATCCAAGTTGTTGGTCTAAATGGCCATAACTAAGTAGACTATTGAGGTTAAGCGAAGTGTGTGCGACAGTAGAAAATATTTTCACCATCGTTATTTAATTCTTATATACTAAGGTAATATCAGAGAGGGACCTGAATGAAAATACATACAAGAGGGAATCTGCATTTCGGGATGCACTAATAACTAGTAATCAAGTAGCCAAACACTTGAAATTGTAATTTTATTATACACTGGAAACAGAAAATGGTAAACAAAATGTAAATTTCTTATTAGAAGTGTAGCGACCGCTGTGTGTAACAAATGTAAATAACATAAATAAGTCATTGTAAATGTTTTAAACAATAAAAAAGTCGCAGCTGCAAGTCGATTAAGTTAAGAGCTGAACCCGCTACCCCACATCAGGTAGTAAAACGACCCTGCCGGGCCATGCCTACGGCTGCCTACACAAAGCCCTACCGCATACTGGGGTCTCATTGGATACAATAACAAGGCAGATGATTGGGCCTAACGAGCCACCACTAACTATGAATAGGAGCAGATCTCGGGCTGTAATTCATTCTCCCCCTGACGAAGCTAAAGCTGCCTAGCACAAAGCTCTACCGCATACTGGGGCCTCATTGGATACAATAACGAGGCAGATGATTGGGCCTAACAAGCCACCGCTAACTATGAATAGGAGCAGATCACGGGCTGTAATTCATTCTCCCCCTGACGAAGCTACAGCTGACTAGCACAAAGCCCTACCGCATACTGGGGTCTCATTGGATACAATAACGAGGCAGATGATTGGGCCTAACAAGCCACCACTAACTATGAATAGGAGCAAATCTCGGGCTGTAATTCATTCTCCCCCTGACGAAGCTACAGCTGACTAGCACAAAGCCCTACCGCATACTGGGGTCTCATAGGATACAATAACGAGGCAGATGATTGGGCCTAACAAGCCACCACTAACTATGAATAGGAGCAGATCTCGGGCTGTAATTCATTCTCCCCCTGACGAAGCTACAGCTGCCTAGCACCAAAGCCCTACCGCATACTGGGGTCTCATAGGATACAATAACGAGGCAGATGATTGGGCCTAACAAGCCACCACTAACTATGAATAGGAGCAGATCTCGGGCTGTAATTCATTCTCCCCCTGACGAAGCTACAGCTGCCTAGCACCAAAGCCCTACCGCATACTGGGGTCTCATTGGATACAATAACGAGGCAGATGATTGGGCCTAACGAGCCACCACTAACTATGAATAGGAGCTGATCTCGGGCTGTAATTCATTCTCCCCCTGACGAAGCTACAGCTGCCTAGCACCAAAGCCCTACCGCATACTGGGGTCTCATTGGATACAATAACGAGGCAGATGATTGGGCCTAACGAGCCACCACTAACTATGAATAGGAGCTGATCTCGGGCTGTAATTCATTCTCCCCCTGACGAAGCTACAGCTGCCTAGCACCAAAGCCCTACCGCATACTGGGGTCTCATTGAATACAATAACGAGGCAGATGATTGGGCCTAACGAGCCACCAATAACTAAATAAATAAGAGCAGATGTCGGGCTGTAATTCATTCTCCCCCTCACGAAGCTACTGATGACTTGCAGCTGCGGTGATATTCAAGAATTTGGCCTTCTCATTATGAAACATCTGCATCTCTCTCTCCTTACCTTGCTACGTTTTAGCCCGGCGTTGTCAGACCCCACACCTTCCTAGTGGGAATCTCTGCCTTTGTCTCGCTAAATCTAGCACCTCCTTGGGAGAGACCTCTCCCTAGTGGACAAAGTTCGTCGTGGCCCCGCAAGCTTACCAAGCAGTGTTCCCTAGGGCGATTCAGTCTGCCTCTCTCCGGTTCACACTCGCCTTTGGGATCCGGACGGATTTCGCCTACCCTCAGATACCGAGTGTGAATTCCAGGTCCGATTGTCCAGGTCATAAACTTAATCAACCCTCACTTCGTCACCTGGGCTAAGGTAACTAGCCACCCCCTCGTGACGACCCGACAGCATCAAAAGTCAAATCTGGAGCTTATCAATCTCTTTCCTGAATTTTTGTAAAACAAAGGAAAGGTCTTTATCAGAGATTTGTAACAGAAAAAAAATATAATTTATCATGTCCTTATGGACTTGTCTGGAATCATATTGTACAACGAAAACCAAAAAAAAACGTTTTGGTCGAAAGTTTTCCAACTTACAACTTACCAATGTAATGGAATAAATTGGTACACAAAGAAATAAATATTCTTTAGTATCATAATACTAGACCTGAATCTAATATGATCCGAAAATTCATACGCATAGTTAAGCACGTCAATTAATAAGCACGGTGACATTTATAGGTGATTTCAACTGTTGATTAAGAATTATATCGTGTTGTGCCAGAAGTAGGATTTCCTAGGTCCTAAAAATCAGTTTTAATATTCAATGTTGTCTATTTCTTTTTATTCTATGATTACATAGAATTTATAGATTAGCTAATAATGAATGTTCGACTATACCGAGATCGATACATGGTTGGCTGGGGGCCCATGTACTGGGGCTATTTACATTGACGGGTCCGATCGGCAAGGACTTGATGTCTTATTCTTAGTGGCCAGTCATCCATCAGTGCAGCCATTCCAACGAGGGCGATAATGGCCAACGATAAATAGATCAATGATCGACCAATGAGGGAATTAATTAATAAACTTATTCATCGTGAACGTCTGACACAGATCTGTTAACTACTCCTCAGATTTGACTTTAGCAGGGTACTTCAACTTGTATTTATGTTATTAATTAGAATCAAGTGTATTTTATTTTCAACGAATTTCAAATCTGAAGCTATCTAAAGGCTAATTTAGTGGATTATAGGGAAATGTTTAATGTAAATGTGGCTTAGTCATAATTTGACATAGCTTTTTTTTTTTTTTTTTTTTATAGCCCCTTTAAATTTACAGATAATTATAGATCCTCAGGCGAATCTATTAACAAATTATTTTTGTATTTCCTGTAGCATCGCTACATTATATACAGGTTTTGTTATTTTATAAAAATTATATAATGAATGAACAAGTATAATGATATACATTGTACGTGACTGGACTAAACTGAATAATAAAGGTGATGGGGCTCACCTTTTTGATCAACCCTAAAACTAACTTACATACTAATTCTTAACCTAATTTTTCCCTAATAGTCCGTTGCCATCGATGCGGTAGGGGTGGTGGGGTCATAGTGTTAAACACTGGGTTTGTCAGGTGCTGCAACGAGTCAAAAAACTTAATGTGTCTCTGACGGATGAACATACCCACCGACGGCACACCAAGCAACGGGTGTAGGTCAGCGTTCTTCAACCTCTCGAAAGAGGTATGTCGAACCACTTTTCGCATGATCCCATTCTCGAAATGTTGGAGACATTTGGCTGTATTGTCAGTCAAGTGGGCGCAAAAATATTATAGCTACACGAAATATTGTTAAGATCATCTGATTTGGTTTATAAAAGAGGTTGGAATGATGAGTTATGACAAAATATTCAAAAATCAACTGCTAAAGGTTTAGTAATGGTGCTTTTTTTTTAGTTTAATTATTTCTGAATAATGTCTCAATACATAATATTTGGTGGAAATAAGGTATATACCAAGATATTTCATTCCATAACTCTTATATTTATTTTTCATTTCGAAATAATTAATGGCACTTACTCATATTTTCATGGAACTGGGAGAATCGGACAATTTTCCATGTTGCCGGAACGAAACTTGAGCTAGAGACTGACGCAAGTGTAACATAAAACATAAGGGTTTCGGATGTGAAAATACAAACAAACAACGAAACACAAAACAAGGAGAAACTGAGCTGTAAAAATCTGTGCGATGGAGAGTAAAGGTCGGATTGTCGGGGCCTCGGGTTACGGAGGGGAAATAATAGGAAGGGGGTAAAAAAAATACCCTCTTTTGATATACACGAACTCATGGAAATACTATAAATAATTTTTTAATCCATTTTTTTCATATAAGATTTTTCAATGATAGATTTCTATTTATATTAGTTTATCAATGATAATAAACTGAATAGAAATTTATCATTAATGGCACTATCAATATCATTATGAATGATATTAATTATTAATCTATTTCTTTTTTAGTAATTTATTTATTTATTAAACGGTAAATCCCACATTGGATTAGAAAACAAAATCATTGGATATGAATGAGATAGAAAAACTATCGAACATCAAGCGCATCCAATCCTTACTGCACATTTTATGTCACATATAGAAATCTCTACAATGAATCTGAAATTCATGAAGATTCTTAAAATTCCATAATAAATTATACAACTACTCGAATCCTTTAGCAAGTGGTAGTGGTAAAGCATCACAGATCCTTTAGCAAGTGTTAGTGATCAAGCATCACAGATCCTTTAGCAAGTGATAGTGATAAAGAATCACAGATCCTTTAGCAAGTGGTAGTGGTCAAGCATCACAGATCCTTTAGCAAGTGTTAGTGATCAAGCATCACAGATCCTTTAGCAAGTGATAGTGATAATGAATCACAGATCCTTTAGCAAGTGTTAGTGATCAAGCATCACAGATCCTTTAGCAAGTGATAGTGATAAAGAATCACAGATTCTTTAGCAAGTGTTAGTGATCAAGCATCACATATCCTTTAGGATCCTCTACGGAAATTGAAGCGGACGTGTCCACGCGCTTTTTTTAATTATTCAGTCACTCGGGGCTCTGTTGCTTGTCAGTTGTATCCCCTAGTGTCCCGAGCATATACGGCTTTCGCACGGGTGATTTCGGAGGTGATATGCCTTTATGGTGAGAATGTATACTAGAATTAATGTATGAATGAGCAACTGAATGAAATATTGTAAAAATAATATCAGATCATTAACCGAAATTAAATGCTACCCTTTTAACGCAGATGTGATTATTGTAAAAATAAAGTATACATATATATTTTCGGGTCCTGATAGTTATTTTCATTTATTTTTCGCAAGTTTATAAATATCATGGGATCAATTAGAACTTTTGAACAATGTATAATCAACGCACACTGATTTAAAAGGAAAAAGGTTAATTTAATATAATTCAAAAACCAACAATTTCATTTTATTAATTAAAAGCCAGATGTGTTTTTTCCTATTATTTTTACTTTAGTCAATTTATTAAACGAGGAAAAAATTCAAGATTGTAATATTTGTTTTATCTCGAGAGGTAGTTTGTAATATCAGGAGTTGTGATGTTTGTCGTCTTATCAAGTAAGAAGGTATAAGCCTAAGGGTTAAAGGCTGGCACGTCTCTGAAGAAGAGTCATGCTCAGATCATAGATACATTAGATTTGATCTAAGTGGTAACATCACGTCCGAAGCTGTGTATAGGAATCCCAAACTTACAAACTGGGAAACCTACTATACACAGCTTGAGGAGGAGGTCAAATGCTGTCCTAGAGTGGTGAGTAGCAACTGGCGTTTGGAACATTTAAACTCAACATTGACTGAGGCAATAATTAAGTCATACACTGATAATAACACTGTATGTAATGTTAGATCCAACAGGAACTGTCCCTGGTGGAACAATAAACTTGGCAAGTTAAGAGCTCTTACACGTAAACTCTTTAACGCGGCCAAAAGATCAGGCAGATGGGACACTTATAAACGTGCACTCACTGATTATAACAAAGAAGTCAGAAAGGCTAAAAGAAGGGCGTGGAAGAAATTTTGTAGCGAAATAAACGATACAACTTCCATGTTTAGAGTAAATAGGATCTTATCCAAGCAGTCTGACAGGGGAGTATTGGGCTCCGTCAGGGTGGGAGGGGGCTATACGGATTCTGAGGAGGGAACCCTCGGTGCCCTGGCGCGCGCGCATTTTCCTGGCTGCGGACTGATGGATACGATTAATAATGACCCTACCAACTGTGAACACACTAGTTGCAAGGGTAACTGGGCAGAAGCAAATAAAATTGTCAATTCTGCAAGAGTGGAGTGGGCAATCAATTCTTTTGCTCCCTTCAAATCACCTGGTACTGATGGGATTTTCCCAGCCTTGCTACAAAAAGGCCTACCAGTAATTAGGCCCCTTATACTTACCTTGTTAAAGGGAAGCTTGGCATTGAGCTATATTCCAGTAAGCTGGAGGATGGCAAAAGTGTGTTACATACCAAAACCTGGGAAAGAGTCCTATGACGAACCCAAGTCTTACAGACCAATATGTCTGACTTCTTTTTTGATGAAGACCTTGGAAAAGGTCATAGACAGACATATTAGGGATGGAATACTGGTAGAACGACCGCTCCATAGCGCTCAATTCGCTTACCAGGCAGGAAAATCCTGTGAAATTGCTCTCCACCACCTGGTTTCCAGGATTGAGAGATCCCTAGTTCACAAAGAAATAATGGTGGGCATCTTTGTTGATATAGAAGGTGCCTTTGATCGCACACCCTATAACACTATGGCATCGGCCTTAGAAAGAAAGGGGATTAGTTCCTTAGCCTCTAGCTGGATAAACACCATGCTAGAGAATAGGATTTTACAATCACAATTGGGACAAACCAAACTGTGGATGAAGCCAGTGGGAGGATGTCCACAGGGAGGGGTGTTATCTCCATTACTGTGGTGTTTGGTCGTTGACTCATTGTTAACAAACCTAAACTCTGCAGGGTTCTACGCACAGGGATATTCTGATGACATTGCTGTGCTCATAGGGGGCAAGTTCTCAGAAACCATTTCTGAGTTGCTTTCCGCATCGATGGATCTTTTGAGGGATTGGTGTGAAAAGAATGGTTTAGGAATCAATCCCCAGAAGATAAATCTCTGTATCTTCACTAACAAAAGAAATGCTATAGTTAGACCACCCTATATAGGGGGGACACAGGTAAGCATTTGTAGTGAGGTAAAGCATCTAGGGGTTACTCTGGATAGTAAATTGGACTGGTCCAAACACATCAGGAATACTACTATGAAGGCACTTCGATGCCTCTATGCTTGTAAAAGGGCTGTGGGTAGGACCTGGGGACTACAACCCAGAATGTTATTCTGGCTGTATACCGCAGCAGTGAGACCAATGGTGCTCTATGCCTCTATGGTGTGGTGGCACAGAGGTAGCATTAGTAAAAATAAAACTTTTGCTTGGCAAATTACAGAGGCTCTCATGTCTCATGATTACTGGTGCCATGAGTACAACTCCTACTGCTGCAATGGAAGTCTTATTGAACTTGAATCCACTGCACATAGAAGTAGAAGCGCAAGCCTTGAACGTGGCTTACAGACTTGCGAAATCAGGAACAAGATCCAAAGTCATGACTCACATGGGGCATGGGAACTTGTTCAGAAGAATTGATGAGGATGAGGTGCTATCAATGCACTCTGACCTACAAGTTAAGAAACACACAGACGTCTTATACTGTGCGGTAAACACAAAGACCAAACCACATAAACTGTGTAATGGGATTAATTGCTATACAGACGGCTCACTAACAGAAAACGGATCAGGGGCCGGCATATGGAGGAAAGATAAACCAGAATCTGGGATTTCTATTCCTTTAGGTAGACACACCTCGGTCTTTCAGGCCGAAGTGATGGCGATCAATGTCTGTACCCAAACCTTAATTGGGGAGGGTGTAAGAAACAGACTGATCACAATTTTCACGGATAGCCAGGCTGCAATTGGCGCCCTGAGAAGCTATACGACCAGATCTTATTTGGTTGAGGAGTGCAAAAACAACCTAAACACACTCTCGCTAGCCAATAAGGTTAGAATCGACTGGGTGCCAGGACACACAGGCATCACAGGCAATGAGAAGGCAGATGGCCTTGCAAGGGTGGGCTCAGAACAGACACCTCTTGCACCTGAACCCATATGTGGTATCAGCCTCAGCTACGCTAAAAGGCGTATAAAATTAGCTTTAGAGGACAGGGCAAGACTCTCTTGGAGAGAAACTAAGAAACAGGAACACTCAAAACTGTTTCTTGATGGACCCTGTAAGAGAAGAAGCTCAGCACTTCTATCAATGGACAGGTGGACACTCAAAAGTGTGACAGGACTCTATACAGGTCACTGTCGGTTAAACAAACACCTCTTTAATTTGGGGATAGTTGGATCACCAATCTGCAGATTCTGCAAGAAAGAGGGAGAAACGGCACGTCATATAATATGTGACTGTGATAACCTAGCTAGAAGGCGATACCTTCACTTTGGCAGTGATCGCATTGTAGACCCCAAACTATGTGAACTGATCGATCCATTCGGTATCCTCAGATTTGCAAGGGCCGTGGGCCTGTCACATATATAGGACAGGGACATGGACGGCGCACAATAGGTCTCACTGAGGCCGCGGTGCACAAATGCCGGAACAAAATAATAATAATAATAATAATAAGTAAGAAGGTGCAATTTGTTGCGATCAGCACCGAGTTTGTTTGTGAACTGTGGATTAACTCCGATCGTATTACGAGTTTCGTCAACAAATTACCACTCAGTCTCATGGCATTTGTTTGAAGAGAAGTTCACACACAAACTTCGTCTGATGATCCATCATTACCTCCACATTATCGATGTCTTCACACCTGTACTCTCGAAAATCAACAACCACAACCACTTTAACAATTGTTTGGTAGCTAGAAGACCAAGAAGAATTTTTTGGATTTCCGGTATACTGTTATTTTTTACACCGCACATCAAATTATACAGAAGAAGAAGTAGATCTTCAACTAACTTTCATAACTAATTTGATAATAGATGCCGCAGATACTGTGATCCCGAAGTTTAGCCCCATGCCACCGACCCTGCGAACACCTCCAAACCATACTCTTAAAATTATTGCCTTGTGGAACAATTGGAACAATAAATGGTACAGGATGAGAGGTCAACAAGCTAAGGTAGTTGTTAATTCTCTCACAACGCAAATCCGAGGCTTGATGAAACTCTGGAAAACAGCTACCACATCCCTCCTCCGCTAGATGCTGAAAAGAACCACATGTTTGTATCACCGAAGCAGCTCGAGGCGATACTGCGCCGGTGTCGGGATACAAACAGTGCTGTTCAAACAAATGCTGAGGAGAGCTATGATTTCGATTGACTGCACCCAAGCATTCGACTTGGTGTCTCACGGGACACTGTGTCAAATGCTCTGCGGCCGGGAATGCCCGGAGCAACTCTATTTAATTCTGGCTAGCTTCCTAAACAACAGATCTATGCAGTTGCGAGTGGGTGATAGCTTCTCCGAAGCTGTGCCACTGACCTGTGGAGTACCCCAAGGAGCCGCTCTATCCCCTGTACTGTTCAACGTGTACACGTCCGTTTTAGTAACCATTTTGCAAGGAAGTTGAAGCAAACCCGCACGAAGTCTTACCGGCTTACGCATTTAATGACTTCCCCCGATCTATAACTGCGTCTAAAGCTATTAATTTACAAGAGTGTACTTAGGCCTACTCTGCTGTATGGTGCACCGCTTCGACATCTGACGTATACGACAGCTCGGCGACTCTAACAATTCCATATGACATATTTACCGATATTTACATATTTACCATAAAGCCGTTGGAACTATTATTCTTACTATTGGGTAGGCAAGAAAGTAGATAGAGCTCTGTTTGTTTCGTTATTCTTTTATCAATGTTAGAATTTTTTTTGGTTTTGAGATTTGTTACCTTTAGGTTGCTATAGAAAGAAATTCCGTGTGATCTTGTATAGAATTGTTGGTTTACGGTCAGTTTTAACATAGAGTGCAAAAATAAGCATTTATTAATAAGGCAAGAAAGCTTCTGATGGTGACAAAGAGATGAGTGAAGTTAATGGTGTTGATCGTTTAACAGAACGCACGTTTGTTTCACACTAAAAACCCGAAATTACTTTCTTGCCAATCTCAATAGATTCCCTGGAAATACAAAACTTCTTTTAAAAATGTTATGTGTGTGTGAGTTTTAGGAGACTCCTGGATATATTCCTTGGTTTTATACAAAATATCAGGAATATTCAGTTAAATAAGTAGAAATTCAATCATTTTAACAACATACTTGTACTACCGTGCCTTTTAGGTAGCACCTGGCGCCTTAACATACATCAATCAATCAATAAAATGAATAGACTAGAGTTTAGTGCTTTTCTCAGTTGTACAAAAACACATTGGTTGAGAAAAACAGTTTTCTCCTTATTCTTCTCTGGTTTAGTGTTTATACCTTAAAAAATCTCAAGAGCTTAGTATTCGTTGATGACTGATTATAAAATTCTTAGGAATATTCATTGCTGAAAGAAATAAAGGTTTTAAGGGTTTTCTAGCCATGATGTTGTAGTATGAATGATGGATGTAACATAAAATTGTTTTCGTGCATCTAACAATGTTTTTCAAATTCGTTAATACAATTTTATTTTTCATAATTCTAAAAAAGGGTGTTCTCGGCCTGTGTATAAAGTTTTTGATTTTCAAAAACCATTTTGTTTAAAAATATAGTTGTGCTATGTTCGATACTGGCCTACTGAAACGTCTAAAGAAGCCTCTATATCCTATGCGCGTTGATTAGCTTCATAAAATCTAAGAAACACTTTGTATGCAAAACGAGTTTCCTTCGGGGGCTTGAGGGGTTCCCCAACTTTCTTCAAAGACTTCAACGAAGTACACAGCCCAAACGTAAGTACTTACCAATTCTCATTAAGCCCATAACTGGGCTGAAACTTTCCTCGATGGTACGATTATTAAACGAGCGACGAAATAAATTATGAGTTATCAGATTTTAATTCTGAGTGTTATGTGGTGATGAGAAGGTGGGATTTTCTTGGTGAGATTTTATTGAAGGTATGTAAAAAGGTGATTGCAAGTTTGCTAACATAAATATTTAAACATTTACCAAAAATTCACACAACGTATTCATTTGTTTTTTTTAAATGCAGTGAATATGATTAGTTCACCCAGTTCATAGTAAAGTAGGCCTCAATTTGCAACAGAAACTTTCACCCCACTACACCACGGCTTTCATGTTGAGCAGGTTACAAGAAATAAAATTTTGAAATCCACGCTTTTTTGACAAGTCAGAGAGAAAGGTTTTGCATTAAGTTTTCAATCAAATAAGTCATTTAAATCCTGTAATGGTAAAGAGATATTAAAATGGTCAACGCTTCAGTAGTGGACAATGCACACCTAATTGTTTTCCTGCGATCTACATTGATTGGAAAGGATTGATAATCTGATCACAGGTACAATCTTACTATTGTAATGCAAATTGTAATTGATTTTGTCAAACATATAACCAGATGATTTACAATACAGGTAGGTCTGTCATCAGGTAGTTGTGATGTTATTGTTCCATTTAAATCACTTGTAAATTATCACCAGGAATCACTGATAAACAAGAAATCAATTAAGTTTTCAAATATTTAAAAGAGCCAAATGAAAA
The DNA here is from genome assembly GCA_930367205.1 of Acanthosoma haemorrhoidale. Taxonomy (NCBI): domain Eukaryota; kingdom Metazoa; phylum Arthropoda; class Insecta; order Hemiptera; family Acanthosomatidae; genus Acanthosoma; species Acanthosoma haemorrhoidale. The sequence continues at coordinate 26,582,224 of OV884012.1, forward strand.
TGCTTTATTTTATTTATCTTTTTTTTCGTTCCTTTTTGTACGAGTAAGTTAGTAACATGTTCTTTATCAATGTTAATTTTTCTGAATTATATTGCAGCGTAACGCTGTTATGTTGCCTCTTTTTATATAAGATTATTTTACGTAGTAGTTGAAATAAAATCTAAAAACACAAAAACTTCCTACAAAGATTGTTTATATTCTACCTGAATCGCATTCAATAAATAAACCATTGCTGCGCAAAAAAAAAAATAAGTTTCCTGGATAAAGTCCTCTATGAATATCATTGATGTTCAGATGAAAAATTTACATCTGGTCAAAAAAACCTATAAGAAAACAAAACAATATACAGAAGAATGTATAGCTCGATATGATATTAACTAAAACAATTAAATTAATACAAAATAATACAAAAAAGTAACATACAAGCAGGCAGCTATATACAGCGAACAATTATATAAAAAAACTAAATAAAAAAATAAAAGTCAGAAAATATAATGAATGAACCGTTCCCAGACTAACAAGGGCCTCTTTGGATGGTGAGGAGTTGTTAAGCTGTTTGTTAGTAAAATGTTGGTAGTAAACCTTAAAAATTCATAAGGATGATGATGGATGGTGGATATTAGGAGGTATAAAATCCCAGAGGGTAGTAGAGGGAGCAAGGAAGGACCGATCGTATGCTGTAGTTTTGTAGGCAGGAGTGTAAATGTCAGGGAGAAGGGAACTTGTGTGAGGACTTAAACTGTAAAATATTGTGTGTATAGGGGAAGTGATGCGAATTGATGTTTTGAAAAACGAATGAACTGAGGAAGTATTGAGCACGGGAGGAGGGGAAGAGCAGGAACTCGGGGTAGAGGTATGGGGCATGTGAGCGCCACGGAGTCCCAAAGACAAATCTAACGAACCACATCATGATCCGCTTCAACTTGTCTTTAAGTCCTACAGAGAAACCCCTATACGCCACGCAGCCGCTGTCAAAGTGAGGGAGAATACAAGGAGTTGATGTGCAGTTTCGGAGAGCAGGTGGCAAGAGCCATAGTTTTAGGTTACCTATCGACCAACAGGAAATTTGAGTGAAATTTTTTGGTCAATGTTTATCCCTAGACAATAAACATGCAAATTTATCTATACCATTAAATACAATTTTTTTGATAGTAATGTAGTTATTTTAGTATGCAGTATAGTATAGTAGTATTTCATCGAAATTGCAAATGAAATAACTTGCTTGAAAAATAAATCTGAAGTTGAATATATTTTATTTCGCTTTTACTTGGTTTCCTTTTAGAGGAATGTTTCTTTTGAGGTAAAGCATAGGAAAAGTGAGGACCTTAGCCGTTAAAGATTTAGGTAAAAGGTAAAAGCTTCTAACCACGCCTTGTAAAATTTATAACACAGCGGGACAATTTAAGTTTTTTCTATACATTTATAAGTATTTTATATTTATATTGACTCAAAAAATCTATTGACCTAACAACCAAGATTGAGAATATTTCATGGTACAAGGAATGCTGTATAACTTTGTTAGACTGTTGTGACACACCTTTTTCATTCTTTCCAGTAAGGCAAATTGATAAATTTTTGACACTAGTAGCAAGCATTACGGATATAAATTAGAGTTGATCAAATCACCATCGATTTGGGGCGCATTGAAAACCGATTTCTATTTATTGGCTCCCAAAACTGTTTTTGTTTAGAATATATTCAAAATTATTTTTGTGTTACCATATAAGGTTTCTTTTTTTTAACTTGATGGATAAAAGTTTAAAATGGGACTTTTCAAAAATATTTATTCGAATTAAATTATAATCTTCACTTTTAGGGCAATAGTTATTAGTAATGAATTATTTTATTGTTTCCATCAAGGCTTTTTTATGTATAGTTTTCATGTCCACACTTCCCGTGGTTGTATCTGACTAACCCATACTTACATTATTTCTATTGTATGGCAAGATGTAGGACTATTACTTCTTATCATACCGAAAGTACAGCCTCTTCCTTTGTTTTAGTAAAAATCATTCTCAGCCTGTATTGACTGAGAAAAGCCTAAGTTACCACTGGTCGTTGATACCCACAATTATCGTTCAGTAGTTTTACTCACCAAAGTATGAAAACCCATCAGCGAAAGTAGGGGATAAGCCATTTTTTCCTTTGAAAAGGCAGTTATTTTGTCACCTAGTTGAAGGCCTTAGCTAAGTCGGAACACTTATTATTGAGATTTATATTTATAGGGCTTGTAGGGCCCTTGTACTTGGGAGGATTCCCGGCCCTTCGCCTCTAAATCCAAGGGGAAGAATGCTTAATGTTTATCCTCCTTTATTTAACACTCCACCACCCTTGCAGTCTCTTACCACGCCAATGATAGCCCAGGGGTTTGTCCAAACGTTTATGCATTCCTACTTATTTTTATTTTATTTGATAACGTATTTTTATAAATGTTTTTATTGTTCTATAAAATACATAATGATATAAGTAACTATAAAAAATGTATTTTTAATTTATACAAAAACTATGTAATAGATATCATATAATCATAATTATAAGTTCGTTCGTTTAAAAACTGTTTTTTTTTTCTTATAGCATTCGGAAATGGGATTGTAGTTGAATAAATAAAGAGTGTTGTACACTCTGGTGGGAAGATACTCATATGCAGAGGATTCGTTAATAACACGTTAAAAAAAAAATGGTTTTCTCAAAAAAAAATTATTTTTTAACTGTAGACTGTACTTTTTTCAACGTTGAAAGGTACCATGTGGATGATTCGCTCCCTTTAGTATTATTAATATTTTATAAAAATAAACAAAAAAAAAAAAGATGTGGACTGTATTTTTATTCTTTACGCCTTCGTAATGAGGGTACATCCGTTTTGCTTGTCATTTGTTTATTTTTCAAATGAGTTTTATTAACAAATCTTAAATCAGTAAATATATATATATATATATATATATATATATATTTATATATATGCTATATAACTTTTTTGTTTCACCATCCAACTGAATGTCGTGACGAGAGGTTATAGAGAGAGCGGTGAAGTGTAAAGTGAATTTTTTTGTTGTCAAAAGTTAAAGTAAGGAATCAAAGAGCTATGAATGAACAATATTTGTAACAAAGCCTTTATGTGTTGTTTCTTTCGAGTCTTTTGAGTTCTTCAGAGATACGAAATTGAGTCTTTGCTCAGGGGAAAAACATTAAGGACATCAACGATTATTCGGTCAGATAAAATCATATTATTTATATATGTGTATATATATGATAAAATCATATTATCTATATATATATATATATATATATTATATATATATATGATAAAATCAGTTATCATTATCACGTAGTTTGAGTGTAATGCATTGTTATCATTGAAATGTGTTTACTTTTTAATACATATTGCCAAATAAAAGAGCATGTTGGTTACGTTTTTACAGCACAGGTACCCCTTTATAATTTTCATTGAGATTTGGTATAGCATTTTTTTTCTGTACTTTAATTTGTAGATGTAATTAAAAACTGAGGAGACATGTGAGAACGATTTATAATGTTATAGAGAATTTTATAATTTTGGACTGAAAGCTTTCAATTTTTTATTAAGTAAGAAAACATTTTGTATGTGAGACGTTTAACTTATTTTATTTAATTGTGTGAGTTGTTGCACATGTTGAACCCTTGTCCAGAGTTATTCCAAGGTACTTAGCAGATCTGGACAAATGAATAACAGCATCAGAAAAGTTTCCCAAACATCAACATTCTTAGACATTATTTTCTATTTGACCATCAGCTGAACCATTTATGCATGTTGTTATAATGTGTATTAGTACACGCTAATGTTTAAATTAAAGGTAATTGTTCTCTTTTCTCTTTTCAGGTTAGTCAAATACATTATCTTTTGTTATTTCGATGGAGACTGACAAGGTGAGTGAGTACAAAGCACAAAGTTTAGAAGTTTAATTAGTTTTCATGTACTTACGACATTTCTACACTATAAGATTACGCTGAAGTTAGACAAACTCAAATAATATCCAGTGGAAAATAAAGTTTTTTCATTGAGTTATCTAGCGTAAACTTTCCAGACGCACTTCACTTCACCTCAGACGTACTCTACAAACTTGATTGGATCTTCTTCTGTTTGTCTGACAGGTCGCTAAGGTTGCCTGATGATTACTAGTCGATATCTCTTTGAGATTTTTTAACTGTGGCCGTAGATAGAAATCTAGCTACTAAGAAATTTATATGAAAGCATCTATCCAAGCAGTAGTTTTCATATTGCAATAATAACACGATATTCTACATTCACTTTATTAAATAATACACTGTCTAATATAGATAACCTTTTTTCGTAATTTATATTATTTTTGGAGGTATGTATTACCTACCGATGTACCCTCCTCCGTACATAAATAAGCAGTAAGCTATCTGCCTTAAGTTATTTATGTGTTGTTTTCGGTTGGTTTTTCATAATGTTCTCCAAATAGCCGGTTCTACTATGAATTATTTAAACTAAGGACATGTAGAATGTTACGAAACTGTTAGTAATGTTTTTGCCTATTAATAGTAAATAGTAAACATAGTAAATGTTAGTATATTTCGTTTACATCTACTTAAATTTAGTTTAATTTTAGTTAAGTTTAGATACTAAAAAGAGAAAAAAAAAAGGAATAAAGTATACGAGGGTTTTGTTGACGTTGCAAGAACGTTTTTAATGACATTGGTTATTACTTTTTGTATTATAATATTCTTCCAAAGCCCCACAAAAAAAAAATCTCAGGACGTCAAATCCTACTTAATATAATAACACGAATTTGGTATTTAGTTTGACATGATTGATTAATAATTGACTCTACCTTATCTATAATAAGGATTATTTTTTTTTTTGAATCTTACATCATTAAATAAAAATTTCATACAAAATATAATCCTTCTATACTAAAGTGCAACTAACCAGGAAGGCACCAATTATGGTATTTTTAACAAGGGAAAACTGGTTAGGAAAAGTGAGCCATGAGAACTTGCGCTTGAGACTTCCTCTTGTTTTATTTATCAAATAATGAACGTTTAGATGACAAATAAAATTATTATAATATTTTTAAAAGATCTACTAGGACTAACAAAAATTATATTAATTAGTAAACAACGAAGAAAGTACAAAAACATAGTTCAGATTAATTTTATAATGGTATCTTCATGTAACTAAATGAACATTACATAAGAAATTTGAAATAGTATAAAAATAAAGAATAAAAGTTTACAATCATCAACACATTTTGGGCACTTATAACGAAAGTGATCGATCGGCAACACATTTAGATCGTCATTTAGAATGGTAGGAAATTCTAAATCAGGATCAGGTTTGGGAATCAACGACAAGTACTCTATCAAAAATAAATAAATAGAACCTTCTAGAAATCATAAAAATGTACTGAAAACCTATAAAACCTATATAAAACCTAATACGCTACTTACAGCGTTCGCGCATCGCTTTTTCCGTTTCCGCCAAACGCTTTTCCAGACTGCTAGGATGACTCATTTTGAAAAGATCAAACACAAAACCCTAATTTTATTAAAATCACCTATAAATAAAACGAATAAAAAATGAAATTGCGGAACGTACAAAAACGCCACGTGAACGCTCGCTATGGGTGAATCCCACACGTTACGGGCTTTTTCCACTAACCTTCTCTTAAGCGAAGATATCTAAGGACTGATGGCAATAATCGTGTAAACGCAGGCCCGATCTCCCCACCATCCCCGCTTCCGAATTACAAGTGATTTCCTACAAACGTGATAGGAAGTCTCACGGTTTGAGTTCTTCTGGGTTAATTGTAATTGTAATTTGTTTTAGCTTATACACATATATATTTAATATTACTAATCGGGACAGCAAGGTCTTCAAATTATTCTCAATATAATAGGTAAATATTTATTTTTTTGTAACAAGTTAATTTTTGTACGATCTTCATTATTATGTAGTATTTTGGCATCATTTAAATTTCTGAACATGATCTTCATGAATTTTTGCAATAATTGTTTGAAAATAAAAATACAGTTAATTTGGACGGAGAAAATGTATACCCTGCAAAAAATTAATTACTTAATTAAAAGTAGTAGTTCCACATAAAATTCATTTCTCTAGCTTAGACAAGGTCAACTCACAATGTCATGTTTAAAAAGACAGAAGCATGGTTGAAAAACTAAGGATTTCGTGATTTAAAAAGAAAAATTAACTAAACCCTAATAGGGAATATGAAGTTCCCATTCATGAGGCCTTTTAAAAATCGTCTATTTGGATTGGAGGAGAGACAAAAACAATCTCAATCATTTAAATTTTAGAAATGGTGCTTTTAAAAATACCGAAGGTCCATGATTGATTTCTGACAAATTTTCTTCGTCATCAATATTTTATTTTACATGTTAATTTATGGGTTGTTTTTTGTCTCTCCTGTAAAATTTCTGAAAATGGATAGAGCGGGTTTTGTCCGTAAAATCCATCACAATCCATTAAAATAATTTTAACCTTAAAATAAAAAACCTTGGTGTAAGGGGGAGATATAGTGCGTTGGGAAACTAGTTAACCCAATCAAGAGTTAAAAGTACGTTTTAATTTCTATACATATGAGTACGTAGGGTATACTTTTTGACGTAGTTTGGCTTCGTGTGCCAAGTGGGAGAGCTAGGCAATAGCGGATTTGTGCAGAGAAACCCCACAGCGCAGGTTGAATCTCAATCAGTTCTAATTTGATGACGCCAGTCTATACCTCCTCTGCCAGGTAACCAGGTTTGGTCCAATATGATAATTGAGAGTAGTCTGCAGCCCTCCACACTTGGATTATCACTCAGCTAATGAAACTCTATCCCCTGAGATATTCTCTATAGCTCTATCCGGAAACTGGGCCATTATTTCTCAATTAGGGCAATTAGTTTATTTATTTTGATCCTTATACTTTTTTTTTTTTTAATTTTAGCGAGCTATTTGGACCACCAGCTATTTTTTATTGCAAACTATCATCCTTAGGATAGTATTATAAATATTTTCATTGAATTTGTTTTACCTGATTCGCTTTTCTCTAAGGCGTCTAAAGTAAATACAATACAGTTCCAACAAACATAAATGCTCAAATAAATCTTAAGTCAGTTAAACAAAATTTGTATGGTCACGCAGCAAAATAGGTCCAGTTTCTTGAATGGACGAAAAAGTAGAGCAGAACCTATTTAAGCGTAGTTCTCTTTTTTTCAGACATATGAATGGATATATATCACAACGAAATTAAAAACCATAACTAATTAATAGTCATTGATCAGACAAATACTCTGATTCTATAAAAGTTATAGTCTTCATGACACCAATTAAAATGTTGATTATCAGTTTTGTTGCATTAGGTATTTTATTTAAAAACGTGAGCTGAAAATGGTGATTTAATGACAAAAAATGTTAACTAAAATGTTAAATAATTAAATTAAAAAAAAAAAATGTTTCACTACTAGGTGCGACTGTGGAAGGCTTACACAGTGCTCGTAGTTCACGACAACGAGTCTCTGAAACCGCCATTGGTACCGATGCCAATTTTCAGTCATTGCAGCAAGTAACAACCAAGTGAGAGCAGTTTTTGTGAATTTTATTTTAGTGAGTAAATGTTTACACCGTTGTATTGGCATTAAAAGTAATTATACCGTATAATTTTTACAATTTATCCTTGTGGACTGTTCTTTTCTGTTTATTTTAAGATATTCAGTTGAATATATACATCATGAACAAAGCATTCAGGTTACGTTTTGTCGAAAACATTCCGAAGTGGCTTGTATCCACATTCATAAAATCGTTTAAACGTGCCCCGTACATTTTTTTTATCATTTATTACCATTTTAATACATTTATTTATAGAATCCAAAATAAAAGCTGCACTTCTAACTACTAGCGTTCCTATGCCGATAGCTGTTTGAGTTCGAGCAGGAAAAGCTTCTAGTCACATTTTTACAGAAGTCATCTGACATTTACTATGAGTTAACACCAAAAGAAGTTGGAAGATTAGCGTGCACATATGCTAAAGCTTGCTAATGCGAAACTCCACCCTCATGGGCTGAACGGGAAGTCGATTGGTTTTCGGGATTTTTAAAGAGCTACAGGTTTTAAAAGGACAAATGTCGAGGCTCTTTGAAAATTGGAGCTGTCCAATACGCACATATCATATCTCTGGGGTATTCGTCACTGGCACATCCGGTACTGTGTCTTTCCCAACCCCTAAAGCTGTGCGGCCATTTGAAAAAGCAGGTCCAAGAAAAAGGACAAATAAAGGAAGGAAGAAGTGGCAAACTGCTATTCATACAGATACGCCTGTCAAAGATTCATTGAGAGCCGAACAACATAAAGCAAACAGAGAAGGATAGATATTACCGATATAAAAAAACAGAAAGCTACTAAAAAACTTTTTTGCTCAGAAAAAAAAACACAACAAAAAAAAGAAAAATAAGGAAACGAAAATATGAAGGTATGTGTGGATCTTATAGCGAAAATGACGATGAAAACTGTGCTTATATATTATATACTGCTTGAAACAACTCAAACAATTAAAAACCTGGTGCACTGTAGATAAGATGCACTCATTGTAAGAGATGGGCTTATGATCACTGTTCATTAACAGATTCCATTTATTTTTTTTTCAAAATTGTCAAAAGCAATTTTGAAAATGATTCTTCCTGATCAATTTAGGGATGAGGAAGAATAAAAGTGCATGTTTACACAGGTGGCTTTCTTATAAAAAATATTAAGTAGATAAAAACCATCATGTAAATACATTCATAGATAATAAATATAGTATGTTGCTCTTCCTTCGTAGGTACCAAAATGGAGCTTAAATATTAAGTAATGATTGACTTTTAAAAGTAAATAACTGCAATACCAAAAATAAGAAAAATAAAAAATAACTGTGTAAACATGCCCATGTCTACTTTTGGAGGGGGAATTCAAGAATGTTAGTGAAAATTTCATATTTCAGGAAATGTTTATGCTTATTATTGGAATACAAATAAAAGCATCAACTTTATTTTGCAAAAATACTCTCGTTGCTCAATAAATTACACTCAAAAGATTCGGGAATTGTACCTGCACGGAGTTTATAATGTAAGAAAATTAATTTGTTCCGTGAATAATACGTCGTATAGAAGTTGCCCATGTGAAATTCTTGTGATGAAGTAGTTTATTTTCTCATTTTAAGGGTTTAGGGTTTAGGGTTTAAGGGGGTAGAAAAACCTATCTATAAATTGCTTAATAGCCGCTGACAAATTAGTCCCTAAACAATTAGTTCAGAATAAAATAAAATAGGGGGCTTCACATCTTTTGAACTTTTTTTTTCTCTTGCAAACATCAAGGACTATTCTCAGGACTAATAAAGGATATTCTTGAAGGAGCTACATCTCTCTAGGGAATCTCCTTTCTTTAAACTCTTGACCTTTGATTATGTTTTCATCGTCTTTAGAAAACATTGTTCGATGATAAGAAGCAATTTCATTTGAGAGGCCTCAGCTTGGCCAGTTGGAGTGGTCATCACCCACTGCTGTTTTGGAAGTTAAAGGGCTTCTTTTATTCCATCATTGAATGTACATAATAATGCCGTGGGTTTTATTAGTTTTTCTTTTATAAAACTAGCACATAATGCTGATAATAGGAACTTTTATTATATACGCACTATTAATAATTTAAAACTCAGAAGTTTTTAGGTTTGCAACTATATTTTTGAAAATATCAATGTATTTTAATTAGTATCAAAGCACAATCAACGTTTCAGTCCGATATAAACATGTGCAACCATGCAGCATATTGCAACCTTCATTGTGTTCTTTCAGATATCTTATAAAGTATTAAAATTATTTAACAGTCCAACAAGCAAACATACTTTACTCAAAGGTTAGTCTATACCATATGGCTTCCACAGGGTAAATGCTTGTGCATCCCGTTAATTAAATTAACATAGAAATTAAGCATGTCTATAGTGTTTTTTTAGTTTGATTCTTTTTAGCGTGAACCATAGCTGACAATATTTTTCAAAGTAGCTTTCCTAGTAACATAGTTCCGTTAAATAGTTCGAGGGTAACATTATGCTCCAATTAGTTACCTAAATTGAGGATGATTTTGAGTTTGTATAGGATTGAATGCAATGTGATCGCTATACAGAAATTGAAGGCAATCCAACAATTCCATACAATCTATTGTTAAGAATAATATATATATTTGATATATATTTGAGAAGAAGTTGTCTAGGAGATTTGGATTTCGGTTGGGATCTGATGGCCAGTAGGTGGCTGTGTCAGGAGTGATAGTGGAGCAATGTTTCCGTGTGAGTGCAGACAGCAAAGTGCGTCCGCTTGTATTCGTGGATCTTGACCCCCAGTGTTGGTGCTTCGCATTAAAGTCCCCACCCACAAGGAAACAATGTCCTGTGGAGTCTAGAAAGGAGATGAATTGGGAATCGGAAATGGATTTATTGGGAGGGCAGTATACTGATGCTAGAGTAAGGGGGAAAGGGAAGGTGCTGATTGACACTGCAGTGGACTGAAGGAAATCATGTGCTACCAAAGGAACTATGTGATGAGAAATGGAATTATGAACAATGACAGTGGTACCTGCATGAGCTCTTCCATCTGGGTGATCAGTTCGGTAAGTATGGTACTGTCGAACCGTAAATGGTCGTTTACTAGTATGTCTTGTTTCAGTAATGAGAGCTACGTCGATCTTCTTGTCATGGAGTAGTGCTGTCAGTTCGTTAGTGTGGGTGCGAACACCATTCGCATTGCGGAGGAGAAGTGGGCAGTGCCTGTGACTGCTCTCTGTTCCGAACGGCATCAGCAAAAGAGACAGAAGGCCTCAAATTTCTGGTGGGGACGCTTCTTGAGCTACCTGTCACTCTTCTTCTGGCTGACGACGTTGCTCGCTCCTGGACTTGAGTATTCAATAGGCCTCCCAACCCTTGTAGTTGGCCGGATGGTCTTGCTTGCAGAGCACGCATACAGCAGGCGATTTTAGGGGCTTTTTGCACAATTCGCTTTTGTGCTGCCCACTACATTTTACACACCTAGGAGGGTAGTGGCAGTACGATTTCGTGTGCCCATATGCCTAGCAATTATGGCATTGGACGATGTCTCTTTTGGGGTAAGGTTTTTCAACCTGTATTCTTGTGCAATACAGGGTTGTTAAATCATAAATTTTCTCCACGCTAGATGTCCGCTCGAGATCTACAAAAAATAACGGTAATGCCGTTTTGGTGGATTCGTTTTGTTGTCTGTCCTCACGTAAAACGTTGGTTATTTGGCGAAGTTTAAATCCCAGAGCTGATAGTTCGTCTTCAATTTCATCAGCTGGTGTGGTCGGATGCAGATTTCTTATCACTCGAAGCGATCGTTCTTGTTTCAACTGATATGTATGGAAGTCTGCATTGGTTGCTTCCAAATACTTGATGATCGCTCGATAAGTATTGGGAGTGTCTGGGGAAATTTTTGTATCCCGAGAGCGATTGAGGCATGTATATTTTCCGGTACCATTTGTATCATCATTTGTGAGCATAGTAATTTAAAGTTGCTAATGTTGCGTACAAATATAGCAGGTGGGTTGGGCTGTGTTGGAGTTTTGTTGAGGTGTTTGGCGTGAAGAAAGGCGACTCTATGGTGGTTTCTTTTTTGGATGTGCTGGCTTGTGGCGGTATCTCCTCCATGGAACTAGCTGCAGAGGTGGTCATTTGTACGTTCCTGGTTGAGCGTCTCGGTTTTCGCTTTACTGGCGATGATGTCGGGGTTGGACCTAGTGACCTAGATCTTTTTTTTTTATTTTGAGAAATTACTTGTTGATAAAATCTCATTATTCTCAACGTTGTATCTCATTTATCATAACAACGTTTTTTTGTTAGTAAAGAAAAAAGTACGTAGCGCCGGTTGGATTCAAGCTCACAACCTCCAGTGGCGAGTCACGGGTCTTGGCTCAGAGCCACCAGACCGTAGCGGCTCAGAGATTATATTGAGTGGCGTTAGTGAACGATCTGAATGGCGCTATGACAAATGCTTCTCAATATGGCCTACTTCTCCGTCCGATTTTACTTTCACTTTTGTTCTACACAAGTGTAATAAGCGATTTACTTACGTGTTGAGGGCTCCCTCGTGACCAGCTCACGTAAGTTGCCTGGTAGAACAATGTTTTTGATGTACTGTGGCAGAAAAACGGTAGAATAATGTATTTGAAGGATGAGCGAAGTTGAGAGGTGTTCCACAATGTAGCGCATGCGCAAAAACTGAGAATATATTCAAAATTATTTTTGTGTTACCATATTTGCTAAGAAGAAAACACTGTAATTGTAAATGTTGAATAGGTTTCTTTTTTTTAACTTGATAGATAAAAGTTTAAAATGTGACTTTTAAAAAATATTTATTCGAATTAAATTATAATCTTCACTTTTAGGGCAATGGTTATTAGTGATGCATTATTTTATTGTTTCCATCAAGGCTTTGTTATGTATAGTTTTCATGTCCACTGTCGGGTTGCCACTAGGGGAGTGCGTAATCACTCTAGCCCTGGTGACAATATAACATATAACATGGACCATGTTCCATGTCGGCGTTAATATCAGACTCCATTTTATGATAGGGATGTGTCCCGACAATACACTGTGTTCAAGAGAAGAGGTACAGAGGTTTCATGAAGAATAAGACAAGTTTTCAGAGTTTGGGTGGGGCCCTGGCAGCGTAACAGGTACAAGGTGCCAGAGGGTCTGCAAGGCGGCTGAGAAATAGGGTGACGGGCTCAGAGGCACTGAAGAGAGAGTAGGCTGACGAGGAGTCTAAGTGACTGCCTTCCAGGGCCAAGCGGCCCTGGCGTAAAGCGACCAAGCAAAGCGGCTGAGGAGATGAGGAGACTGTGAAACAGAAGCCTACAGGGCGAAACCCCCTGATTTAAATATTATTTCCCCTTCCTACCGGAAGGTGGAGCCTGACCTGAAAGGGGTCTGTTTATGATGTCACACCTGCACCTCTGTCACAAGGCGCGCGACCGGAGACACTGGTTGCTTAGTTTATGGCCGTTTATGGCATGCTAGGGACTCACCCTTTAAGGTTTATGAGGTGGCCCTAGGTCTACCGGGTCTGTTTTATGACGGCCAGGTGGCTTTTAAGCCGTGCACCTGCTGTTACCTGAATGTTACGACTGCCGGCCCCTGCATGATTTAAACATGATTTACATTAATTACAATATATTATATATGCACCAGATTATAGGGTGATTTAACACTTATGTAGTTAGGGTCACTACAACCACACTTCCCGTGGTTGTATCTGACTAACCCATACTTCCATTATTTCTTTTGTATGGCAAGATGTAGGACTATTACTTTATATCATACTGAAAGTACAGCCTCTTCCTTTGTTTTAGTAAAAATCATTCTCAGCCTTTAATAACTGAGAAAAGCCTAAGTTACCACTGGTCGTTGATACCCACAATTATCGTTTAGTAGTTTTACTCACCAAAGTATGAAAACCCATCAGCGAAAGTAGGGGATAAGCCATTTTTTCCTTTGAAAAGGCAGTTATTTTGTCACCTAGTTGAAGGCCTTAGCTAAGTCGGAACACTTATTATTGAGATTTATATTTATAGGGCTTGTAGGGCCCTTGTACTTGGGAGGATTCCCGGCTCTCGCCTCTAAATCCAAGGGGAAGAATGCTTAATGTTTATCCTCCTTTATTTAACACTCCACCACCCTTGCTGTCTCTTACCACGCCAATGATAGCCCAGGGGTTTGTCCAAACGTTTATGCATTCCTACTTATTTTTATATTATTTGATAACGTATTTTTATAAATGTTTTCATTGTTCTATAAAATACATAATGATATAAGTAACTATAAAAAATGTATTTTTAATTTATACAAAAACTATGTAATAGATATCATATAATCATAATTATAAGTTCGTTCGTTTAAAAACTGTTTTTTTTCTTATAGCATTCGGAAATGGGATTGTAGTTGAATAAATGAAGAGTGTTGTACACTGTGGTGGGAAGATACTCATATGCAGACGATTCTTTAATAACACGTTAAAAAAAAAATGGTTTTCTCAAAAAAAAATTATTTTTTAACTGTAGACTGTACTTTTTCCAACGTTGAAAGGTACCATGTGGATGATTCGCTCCCTTTAGTATTATTAATATTTTATAAAAATAAACAAAAAAAAAAAGATGAGGACTGTATTTTTATTCTTTACGCCTTCGTAATGAGGGTACATCCGTTTTGCTTGTCATTTGTTTATTTTTCAAATGAGTTTTATTAACAAATCTTAAATCAGTAAATATATATATATATATGCTATATAACTTTCTCTCTCTATATATAACACGTCTTGTAGCGTTTTTCTTAATTATAAAAAACCGTGCACAAACCACCTGGGTGGTTTCACCAGCCAACTGAATGTCGTGACGAGAGGTTATAGAGAGAGCGGTGAAGTGTAAAGTGAATTTTTTTGTTGTCAAAAGTTAAAGTAAGGAATCAAAGAGCTATGAATGAACAATATTTGTAACAAAGCCTTTATGTGTTGTTTCTTTCGAGTCTTTTGAGTTCTTCAGAGAACCGAAATTGAGTCTTTGCTCAGAGAAAAAACATTAAGTACATCAACGATTATTCGGTCAGATAAAATCATATTATTTATATATGTGTATATATATGATAAAATCCGTTAGCATTAACACATAATTTTAGTGTAATGAATTGTTACCATTGAAATGTGTCTTTACTTTTTAATAGATATTGCCAAAATAAAAGAGCATGTTGGTTACGTTTGTACAGCACAGGTACCCCTTTATAATTTTCATTGAGATTTGGTATAGCATTTTTTGCACTTTGATTTGTAGATGTAATTAAAAACTGAGGAGACATGTGAGAACGATTTATAATGTTATAGAGAATTTTATAATTTTGGACTGAAAGCTTTCAATTTTTTATTAAGTAAGAAAACATTTTGTATGTGAGACGTTTAACTTATTTTATTTAATTGTGTGAGTTGTTGCACATGTTGATCCCTTGTCCAGAGTTATTCCAAGGTACTTAGCAGATCTGGACAAATGAATAACAGCATCAGAAAAGTTTCCCAAACATCAACATTCTTAGACATTATTTTCTATTTGACCACCAGCTGAACCATTTATGCATGTTGTTATAATGTGTATTAGTGCACGCTAATGTTTAAATTAAAGGTAATTGTTCTCTTTTCTCTTTTCAGGTTAGTCAAATACATTATCTTTTGTTATTTCGATGGAGACTGACAAGGTGAGTGAGTACAAAGCACAAAGTTTAGAAGTTTAATTAGTTTTCATGTACTTACGACATTTCTACACTATAAGATTACGCTGAAGTTAGACAAACTCAAATAATATCCAGTGGAAAATAAAGTTTTTTCATTGAGTTATCTAGCGTAAACTTTCCAGACGCACTTCACTTCACCTCAGACGTACTCTACAAACTTGATTGGATCTTCTTCTGTTTGCCTGACAGGTCGCTAAGGTTGCCTGATGATTACTAGTCGATATCTCTTTGAGATTGTTTAACTGTGGCCGTAGATAGAAATCTAGCTACTAGGAAATTTATATGAAAGCATCTATCCAAGCAGTAGTTTTCATATTGCAATAATAACACGATATTCTACATTCACTTTATTAAATAATACACTGTCTAATATAGATAACCTTTTTTCGTAATTTATATTATTTTTGGAGGTATGTATTACCTACCGATGTACCCTCCTCCGTACATAAATAAGCAGTAAGCTATCTGCCTTGAGTTATTTATGTGTTGTTTTCGGTTGGTTTTTCATAATGTTCTCCAAATAGCCGGTTCTACTATGAATTATTTAAACTAAGGACATGTAGAATGTTACGAAACTGTTAGTAATGTTTTTGCCTATTAATAGTAAATAGTAAACATAGTAAATGTTAGTATATTTCGTTTACATCTACTTAAATTTAGTTTAATTTTAGTTAAGTTTAGATACTAAAAAGAGGAAAAAAAAGGAATAAAGTATACGAGGGTTTTGTTGACGTTGCAAGAACGTTTTTAATGACATTGGTTATTACTTTTTGTATTATAATATTCTTCCAAAGCCCCACAAAAAAAAATCTCAGGACGTCAAATCCTACTTAATATAATAACACGAATTTGGTATTTAGTTTGACATGATTGATTAATAATTGACTCTACCTTATCTATAATAAGGATTATTTTTTTTTTTGAATCTTACATCATTAAATAAAAATTTCATACATAATATAATCCTTCTATACTAAAGTGCAACTAACCAGGAAGGCACCAATTATGGTATTTTTAACAAGGGAAAACTGGTTAGGAAAAGTGAGCCATGAGAACTTGCGCTTGAGACTTCCTCTTGTTTTATTTATCAAATAATGAACGTTTAGATGACAAATAAAATTATTATAATATTTTTAAAAGATCTACTAGGACTAACAAAAATTATATTAATTAGTAAACAACGAAGAAAGTACAAAAACATAGTTCAGATTAATTTTATAATGGTATCTTCATGTAACTAAATGAACATTACATAAGAAATTTGAAATAGTATAAAAATAAAGAATAAAAGTTTACAATCATCAACACATTTTGGGCACTTATAACGAAAGTGATCGATCGGCAACACATTCAGATCGTCATTTAGAATGGTAGGAAATTCTAAATCAGGATCAGGTTTGGGAATCAACGACAAGTACTCTATCAAAAATAAATAAATAGAACCTTCTAGAAATCATAAAAATGTTCTGAAAACCTATAAAACCTATATAAAACCTAATACGCTACTTACAGCGTTCGCGCATCGCTTTTTCCGTTTCCGCCAAACGCTTTTCCAGACTGCTAGGATGACTCATTTTGAAAAGATCAAACACAAAACCCTAATTTTATTAAAATCACATATAAATAAAACGAATAAAAAATGAAATTGCGGAACGTACAAAAACGCCACGTGAACGCTCGCTATGGGTGAATCCCACACGTTACGGGCTTTTTCCACTAACCTTCTCTTAAGCGAAGATATCTAAGGACTGATGGCAATAATCGTGTAAACGCAGGCCCGATCTCCCCACCATCCCCGCTTCCGAATTACAAGTGATTTCCTACAAACGTGATAGGAAGTCTCACGGTTTGAGTTCTTCTGGGTTAATTGTAATTGTAATTTGTTTTAGCTTATACACATATATATTTAATATTACTAATCGGGACAGCAAGGTCTTCAAATTATTCTCAATATAATAGGTAAATATTTATTTTTTTGTAACAAGTTAATTTTTGTACGATCTTCATTATTATGTAGTATTTTGGCATCATTTAAATTTCTGAACATGATCTTCATGAATTTTTGCAATAATTGTTTGAAAATAAAAATACAGTTAATTTGGACGGAGAAAATGTATACCCTGCAAAAAATTAATTACTTAATTAAAAGTAGTAGTTCCACATAAAATTCATTTCTCTAGCTTAGACAAGGTCAACTCACAATGTCATGTTTAAAAAGACAGAAGCATGGTTGAAAAACTAAGGATTTCGTGATTTAAAAAGAAAAATTAACTAAACCCTAATAGGGAATATGAAGTTCCCATTCATGAGGCCTTTTAAAAATCGTCTATTTGGATTGGAGGAGAGACAAAAACAATCTCAATCATTTAAATTTTAGAAATGGTGCTTTTAAAAATACCGAAGGTCCATGATTGATTTCTGACAAATTTTCTTCGTCATCAATATTTTATTTTACATGTTAATTTATGGGTTGTTTTTTGTCTCTCCTGTAAAATTTCTGAAAATGGATAGAGCGGGTTTTGTCCGTAAAATCCATCACAATCCATTAAAATAATTTTAACCTTAAAATAAAAAACCTTGGTGTAAGGGGGAGATATAGCGCGTTGGGAAACTAGTTAACCCAATCAAGAGTTAAAAGTACGTTTTAATTTCTATACATATGAGTACGTAGGGTATACTTTTTGACGTAGTTTGGCTTCGTGTGCCAAGTGGGAGAGCTAGGCAATAGCGGATTTGTGCAGAGAAACCCCACAGCGCAGGTTGAATCTCAATCAGTTCTAATTTGATGACGCCAGTCTATACCTCCTCTGCCAGGTAACCAGGTTTGGTCCAATATGATAATTGAGAGTAGTCTGCAGCCCTCCACACTTGGATTATCACTCAGCTAATGAAACTCTATCCCCTGAGATATTCTCTATAGCTCTATCCGGAAACTGGGCCATTATTTCTCAATTAGGGCAATTAGTTTATTTATTTTGATCCTTATACTTTTTTTTTTTTTAATTTTAGCGAGCTATTTGGACCACCAGCTATTTTTTATTGCAAACTATCATCCTTAGGATAGTATTATAAATATTTTCATTGAATTTGTTTTACCTGATTCGCTTTTCTCTAAGGCGTCTAAAGTAAATACAATACAGTTCCAACAAACATAAATGCTCAAATAAATCTTAAGTCAGTTAAACAAAATTTGTATGGTCACGCAGCAAAATAGGTCCAGTTTCTTGAATGGACGAAAAAGTAGAGCAGAACCTATTTAAGCGTAGTTCTCTTTTTTTCAGACATATGAATGGATATATATCACAACGAAATTAAAAACCATAACTAATTAATAGTCATTGATCAGACAAATACTCTGATTCTATAAAAGTTATAGTCTTCATGACACCAATTAAAATGTTGATTATCAGTTTTGTTGCATTAGGTATTTTATTTAAAAACGTGAGCTGAAAATGGTGATTTAATGACAAAAAATGTTAACTAAAATGTTAAATAATTAAATTAAAAAAAAAAAATGTTTCACTACTAGGTGCGACTGTGGAAGGCTTACACAGTGCTCGTAGTTCACGACAACGAGTCTCTGAAACCGCCATTGGTACCGATGCCAATTTTCAGTCATTGCAGCAAGTAACAACCAAGTGAGAGCAGTTTTTGTGAATTTTATTTTAGTGAGTAAATGTTTACACCGTTGTATTGGCATTAAAAGTAATTATACCGTATAATTTTTACAATTTATCCTTGTGGACTGTTCTTTTCTGTTTATTTTAAGATATTCAGTTGAATATATACATCATGAACAAAGCATTCAGGTTACGTTTTGTCGAAAACATTCCGAAGTGGCTTGTATCCACATTCATAAAATCGTTTAAACGTGCCCCGTACATTTTTTTTATCATTTATTACCATTTTAATACATTTATTTATAGAATCCAAAATAAAAGCTGCACTTCTAACTACTAGCGTTCCTATGCCGATAGCTGTTTGAGTTCGAGCAGGAAAAGCTTCTAGTCACATTTTTACAGAAGTCATCTGACATTTACTATGAGTTAACACCAAAAGAAGTTGGAAGATTAGCGTGCACATATGCTAAAGCTTGCTAATGCGAAACTCCACCCTCATGGGCTGAACGGGAAGTCGATTGGTTTTCGGGATTTTTAAAGAGCTACAGGTTTTAAAAGGACAAATGTCGAGGCTCTTTGAAAATTGGAGCTGTCCAATACGCACATATCATATCTCTGGGGTATTCGTCACTGGCACATCCGGTACTGTGTCTTTCCCAACCCCTAAAGCTGTGCGGCCATTTGAAAAAGCAGGTCCAAGAAAAAGGACAAATAAAGGAAGGAAGAAGTGGCAAACTGCTATTCATACAGATACGCCTGTCAAAGATTCATTGAGAGCCGAACAACATAAAGCAAACAGAGAAGGATAGATATTACCGATATAAAAAAACAGAAAGCTACTAAAAAACTTTTTTGCTCAGAAAAAAAAACACAACAAAAAAAAGAAAAATAAGGAAACGAAAATATGAAGGTATGTGTGGATCTTATAGCGAAAATGACGATGAAAACTGTGCTTATATATTATATACTGCTTGAAACAACTCAAACAATTAAAAACCTGGTGCACTGTAGATAAGATGCACTCATTGTAAGAGATGGGCTTATGATCACTGTTCATTAACAGATTCCATTTATTTTTTTTTCAAAATTGTCAAAAGCAATTTTGAAAATGATTCTTCCTGATCAATTTAGGGATGAGGAAGAATAAAAGTGCATGTTTACACAGGTGGCTTTCTTATAAAAAATATTAAGTAGATAAAAACCATCATGTAAATACATTCATAGATAATAAATATAGTATGTTGCTCTTCCTTCGTAGGTACCAAAATGGAGCTTAAATATTAAGTAATGATTGACTTTTAAAAGTAAATAACTGCAATACCAAAAATAAGAAAAATAAAAAATAACTGTGTAAACATGCCCATGTCTACTTTTGGAGGGGGAATTCAAGAATGTTAGTGAAAATTTCATATTTCAGGAAATGTTTATGCTTATTATTGGAATACAAATAAAAGCATCAACTTTATTTTGCAAAAATACTCTCGTTGCTCAATAAATTACACTCAAAAGATTCGGGAATTGTACCTGCACGGAGTTTATAATGTAAGAAAATTAATTTGTTCCGTGAATAATACGTCGTATAGAAGTTGCCCATGTGAAATTCTTGTGATGAAGTAGTTTATTTTCTCATTTTAAGGGTTTAGGGTTTAGGGTTTAAGGGGGTAGAAAAACCTATCTATAAATTGCTTAATAGCCGCTGACAAATTAGTCCCTAAACAATTAGTTCAGAATAAAATAAAATAGGGGGCTTCACATCTTTTGAACTTTTTTTTTCTCTTGCAAACATCAAGGACTATTCTCAGGACTAATAAAGGATATTCTTGAAGGAGCTACATCTCTCTAGGGAATCTCCTTTCTTTAAACTCTTGACCTTTGATTATGTTTTCATCGTCTTTAGAAAACATTGTTCGATGATAAGAAGCAATTTCATTTGAGAGGCCTCAGCTTGGCCAGTTGGAGTGGTCATCACCCACTGCTGTTTTGGAAGTTAAAGGGCTTCTTTTATTCCATCATTGAATGTACATAATAATGCCGTGGGTTTTATTAGTTTTTCTTTTATAAAACTAGCACATAATGCTGATAATAGGAACTTTTATTATATACGCACTATTAATAATTTAAAACTCAGAAGTTTTTAGGTTTGCAACTATATTTTTGAAAATATCAATGTATTTTAATTAGTATCAAAGCACAATCAACGTTTCAGTCCGATATAAACATGTGCAACCATGCAGCATATTGCAACCTTCATTGTGTTCTTTCAGATATCTTATAAAGTATTAAAATTATTTAACAGTCCAACAAGCAAACATACTTTACTCAAAGGTTAGTCTATACCATATGGCTTCCACAGGGTAAATGCTTGTGCATCCCGTTAATTAAATTAACATAGAAATTAAGCATGTCTATAGTGTTTTTTTAGTTTGATTCTTTTTAGCGTGAACCATAGCTGACAATATTTTTCAAAGTAGCTTTCCTAGTAACATAGTTCCGTTAAATAGTTCGAGGGTAACATTATGCTCCAATTAGTTACCTAAATTGAGGATGATTTTGAGTTTGTATAGGATTGAATGCAATGTGATCGCTATACAGAAATTGAAGGCAATCCAACAATTCCATACAATCTATTGTTAAGAATAATATATATATTTGATATATATATATATATATATATATATACATAAATATATGTCGGGTTGTCACTAGGGGAGTGCCTAATCACTCTAGCCCTGGTGACAAGTGCGGATTGTAGTTTATAACATGGACCATGTTCCATGTCGGCGTTAATATCTGACTCCATTTTATGATAGGGATGTGTCCTGACAATACACTATGTTCAAAAGAAAAGGGTACAGAGGTTTCATAAAGAATAAGACACCTGTTCAGAGTTCGAACGTGGCACGGCAGTGCAACAGGAGCGAGGCGTCAGAGGGTCGGCAAGGGCTGTGAGACAGGGTGACGGCGCAGAAGTGTGGCAGAGAGAGAGTAGACTAGTAGAAGACTGAGTGGACTTACTTCCAGGGCCACGGGGCCCTGGCGTAACGCGACCGTGTGATAGCGGCTGCCGAGATGAGGAGACTGAGTAAGAGTAGGCATACAGGGAGAAACCCCCTGGTTTAAATATTATTTCCCCCTTCTACTGGAAGGTGGAGCCTGGCTTGAAAGGGGTATGTTTATGATGTTACACCTGCACCGAGGTACGTGTCCCCTAAAGGACTGTATTATGGCATGGCTTTTAGA
The DNA here is from genome assembly GCA_930367205.1 of Acanthosoma haemorrhoidale. NCBI lineage: Eukaryota > Metazoa > Arthropoda > Insecta > Hemiptera > Acanthosomatidae > Acanthosoma > Acanthosoma haemorrhoidale. Next base: position 26,604,395 of record OV884012.1, read on the forward strand.
TTTTATGACCGCCGGAAGGTCTACCGGGTCTGTTTTATGACGGGCAGGTGGCTTACCCTCTCTGGTTTATTGCTGACGACCTTCGACCCTCTTGTGGCTTGTTTTATGACTGCTGGCCCCTCCATGATTTATTGCTTAAAACTTGAAACATGATTCACATTAATTACAATATATTATATATGCACCAGAGTATAGGGTGATTTAACACTTATGTAGTTAGGATCGCTACAATATAGAAGGGGTTTTAAATACATAAAACAATGCTGAGAGCTAACTGAAAATATTAAATAAAGTTTTCCACTTCAAAAGTAACCTCAAAGTATGGTTTTATTAGAATTTTTCCTAAAAGGGGAGGATCTGAAATGTTATAAACCAAGATTGGACAATGTGAAACACTCATTTTTCCAAACTATTACTTACATTCACTATGAATAACCGATGAAATTTGTTGGATGAAAGAGAAGTATCACTGAAAATTGAAAATTTTGATAAATTGTAGGAAAAAATTATTATAAAAAAAGTTATTTCATTACTAAACTGTTTGTTTTTATCGTAATTAGCAGAGTGTAATAGTTTTAGGATTGGAGAAATATTGGATTGGAGAAAAATATCAAGCCATCACTCCTTATAAATTATTCCGTGCACATTTCAAATTCAGATTGAGGTTTTTAGTATTCTCTCTGGTTCTGTCATATATCCTCGACGTTGTGGTTAAAACATTCAAATTCTTTCCGTGCGTTCATGATAACCAATACAATAACGCTATCAATTGCAAAGAACCAATGTAATAAAACTAATAACATTTAATAAGTATTATCATTGTTTAATTTATGAATTTCGTCATATTATATTCGTGATTTTCGCTTACAGCCCGAGGGCAATCGATTTCAAACTTCCATAACTTCAACACAGATAACAGTTAATGAAACAACAACAGTGGATACAAGGGAACTCTCTGGATCAGGTGTGAAGTAATTAGTGCTACAATAGCACCATATCAAAGGGGAGTGTTCCTGAATTAGTTAGTTCATAGCACCTACTATCCGTAACTGGGGATAAGCGTTTATTTCTTATATCGAGATGTTTATTTTACAAACAAAAAAAATCATATACGATAAGCAGAACTTTCCCAAAATACATAATGAATCTTATTCCTTCACTTTACCTTTCGATAGAATTACCAGAGAACATTTTAATGTTAATATTTTTTTTCTTGCTGTGTACTGTACCAGGAGTGATAATGGTATTTGCAGAGAACTACATAATACACGATTATTTGTGGAGATTTCTCTATATCTAGAGTGACCACTCAAAAATTTAATCATTTTATCAAATTTATGGATACTGTAAGTGTGTTTATTCTTGCTTTGTACTTATGAAAGCAGAAAAAACAGAACCACTGAAAATGGTTTATTGGTATTGTGGGCAAGATATCGCCTTCTATTCCCATAACAAATATCTAACTGTCACATTTACTCCATATCAAAGATACAACTTCTCAGTTCTTCTTAGTAACTCGCAAATTTATAGAAGACGATTGATGCTCAGCTCGTTTGAATATAGACATTGCGTGGCCGTTCGTTCATTTCAATGCTTTATATATTTTTATTAGTGTCTGTTTACGGAATAAATAATTATACATGTTGTTTAGTAATATATAATATAACAACACAATTTTGATATTTAATCTGCAGATCTTCACTATAAATATTCTCTTGCTGTATTTTATATACTTGTCTGCAGTGATATTGGAGTACCAGTTGGTTCCTTGTCAGAGTTATTACATATTATTATGGTATATCATTGTTAAGCGTCAAACTCAAAATACGATGTCTATCATGTTTATTTTTTTCTTCACTTTTACAGTCTTGTGAATAAAAATAGAACGGTTTGTGCTATATTCTAACATATTATTTATGGGGTTTATATGAAGTAAAGCTAACAGTAAAGATTTTAAGCAATGCTATATTTCATTTTAATAATTTCAATGAGTTGTTAGTGGTGTGGAATTAATACGATTGTCTGACCGACCTTGTCGTTTTTTTTTTCCTCTGGCACGAAATGAAATATTCAGTTCAATTTTGGGACACGTTACCGCAATATATATGTTATAAGTGTCGGAACCCCGGTTATGCCAGGAGGGCATTTGTATTCAGCAGAAAGGGGGTGGGTTATTGGTTTGCGCCGCCTACAGTCAAACGCTGTGGTAATATTACATTTATTCGTTTTTAATACGAGGCAGGGCATCAGAGGGAGGCTGGCTGTGGATTTATCCAATGCGGCCAAACCCCTTTGGTCAATGGTTCCTCAGAGTAAACTTGTACCCCTCAGTTAGTAGAGGGAATCAACTTGGGTGTAATTATTAACAAGATAAAATAACAAAAATTGTTCTTGACATTAATCGAAAGTATATTTCTATCTATTCTTTTTATTTATAAATTATTTTGTTTTATTGTTGTTGAAAACCACAAATCATCTCGCAGTCTCTTACTGATATTTATTTCTTCTTGTATCATCAAATGTGAAATTGACTATATAAATTTCCAATTCATGATTATTAGTTTCCACAGGGTGAATGCTTTTGCTTCCAATTGGTTTAAATTATTATATTGTGTTTTTTTCTATTTGATTCTAGGTAGCGTAAAAAATAGCTTCCTAGTAAAATAGTCCCGTTAAATATTTTGAGGGCAAGAGAAAACTTTATGCTCCAATAAGTTACCTAAATTGAGGATGATTTGCAGTTCGTATATGATTAAATGCAATGTGATCGCTATACACAAATTGAAAACAATCCAACAATTCCCTACAATCTATTGTTAAGCATAGTTATAGTATTCATCGATTTTTTGAATATATATATATTGTTTTAAAGTTGTTGAAAAACACAAATCATCTCGTAGTCTCTTTTCTAGAGTTGATTTTCGAACGTGTCTATGCTAAAATAAAGTTTATTACGTACAAGAACTTTCGGCTGCTCTCAAAAAATAATTTAGAATTCAAATGCTAAGATATAAATATTTACTAAATTGGTTGGAATTGAAATGCGATTTGTATTATATATATAAATGTTTATAAATATATAAATACTATGTAAAATATCATATGAAATCAGAATATTAAAATAATATCTGAGCTGTTAATTTTGAATGTCAAGAAAGACCATTTTCTAAAAAAAAAAAATAAGCTAACTAGTCTTCTTTCCATTTTTACAAATTGTAATATAATATAGAAGCCTCACTTCTATGGTTATATTGGTTACAGTTTAATTAGGAATGAAAAGATTTCATAGAAATGTAAGTATTAACGCAGGTAAATGGAATTTCAAAAATAACAGCTCTTACATAACAAGTATGTACGTATAATAAAAGTGTGCATATTAAGTTATATAAATTATTGACTTTCAGGCCAAAGACAATCTATATTCACAGTATAACTTTATATTGTTGTAACAACTCCATTATGTCTCCAGCTTACGGTACTGGAAACAAATCATAGGACTGTCAATGAGTTTCAATAAAATCATTCCGTTTTATTTCACTTATTGCTGGCATGTATCTATATATATACAAAATTAATTTTACTGAAAGGGACAGTATTGAGAGTTGACAAAGTTTGCGCTGGAGTCAGGTCTGTTTCCATGTTAATTGATTGCCTTTCTGCGCTTGGTGCGCTCATAAACCGGGAGACGAATCAGAAATTCAAATTCTTACAGTTTCAAAGCTGTCTCCAATTTTTTTTTCACTTTACTTTGTTTCATTCAATAACTCTCGATATTGTATCTTAACTGAAAATGAATCAGCTTTTGTTCAGTTATTGGAAATTAAACCTGGACAGAAAATTATGTCAAAATATATGAATCTCTATTTTGTTAGATTATACATGGTGAGAGGAAAAAATATGGGAGATGGGAATGTCACATCATCTATAAGAAGCTCCAGTAAGATAGAAGCTAAACATGTCAGGCTTTTCCTAATTAGGAAACGAGCTCACCAAGAGATGGGATTTGACACTAAAGTAGGTCACTTACGAGATGGTAGCAAGTAAGGCCTAATTCAGGTGATCTGGGCTTTGCTCCACGAGCCAACTCATTATCGTTAGTTTTACTTGGCCCATCTCCTTCCCTCTCTAGTCACGTTTATAATTCCTCCTGCCAATTACCCAATAGTCTCCCGCCTTCATTTATTTCTTTCCCTGTTAATTGAGCTCTAAGTGATTTTCTTAATGGCGTAATTAGTTTAACTTTCTTTCCCCTCTGTTTCGACAACTTATTTTTTAATTTACTTCTATCTTGCTCGTTAGAAGTAAGTGTTTGATAAAGTTCTACCTGTTAGGTCGTTGGCCTCTTACAGAGCCCTTTAGGATGGTTATTTTGAAAAGTTAAATTCTTTTGAGGATAATAACTATTGTTAGGTTCTCTGCTCTGGAAGTTTTTTCAGCATTCAAAGCTCTTTTCTAACTTTCTATAAAAATAAGAATGAAATAATTGAAATAAGATTTGTAAATACTGTTTGAATAAAAATTTTAAATATGGTATGAATGAAAACAATTATCACAATTACTTATTGCCCAATAAGGCAGATTGTAATTTTATCATAATAAAGTTGTTTTTATTATTAAACAAATAAAATATATATTTCACAAAACATCGAAATACACTGATTAAAATATTCCCAAAGTGTTCAAAAAGTTTACAGTAAAATAATTTTTCATCCACTATTGTATATTTTCAAGTTAAGAGAGGTTCTACTTTCATCCTGACTTCACTTTGCAACCATTCGTCCGCCTGTAAGTATAGCCTCTAATAGTAGCCGTAAAAATTATCCAATCATACTTAAATTCGTAATACATATTTTACTCATCCATTCCTAGTTCATGAAGTTCCATAGTAACCTATCCAACCACCCTAATCCCCCTAGCAAAGTCATTGCACTGCACCACTCATCCCTATAATCCTTCTCGGAGACTAAAATGGCAGTGGCCTCACGACCTGGCTTATACTTAAGCCAATCTGGATATACGGAATAGAGCTATGAGGGACAGCAAAAAAGTTGAACATCAAGCGTATCCAATCCAAGGCTGTTTGTAAATACTGTATGAATAAAAATTGTAAATATTGTATGAATGAACAATTATTACAATTACTTATTGCCCAATGAGGAAGGTTCTAATTTTATCATAATAAAGTTGTTTTTATTATTAAAAAAATAAAATATATATATTTCACAAAACCTCGAAATACACTGATGAGAGTTTGGTCAAAATACAAAAATAGGAAGCAACATATAACAAAATTAAACACGAAAGAAGTCTGGCCAGTTTTGCTAACAAGTCCTATCCTAGTTCAGAATCCCTTGTTGAAACCTATTGTTGAGCTTATGGACCGCATTACATTCAAAGGTATGCCTAATGACTAATTAACGGATGAAATCTATCAGAAAGCTCCAGGGATTGGTGTATCTTAGGAGAGCACTGAAACTATTTCGTAGTTGCCTGCTCAGATCAATGGTGCGAAGTTTAAGTCCCTTCCCCCACAAAGCCACAACTTGGCTGGCCGACTCCGCTGCTCCAGGACCCAATTCCCTCTCTGTTCCCACTTCCCACCTTTCTGGCATTCATCCTACTTTATAAAAATTAATCAGGAAATATCGTACGAAATATTTATTTTTTTCAAATGAATTGCTATTAAACTATTATCACTAATTCGAATGAGGGAAGCAAAAAAAAACAACAAAAGTCGATTTAACTTATTTTTCTCTACAGTGTCAGAACATACATTTCTAATCTAACGAACAATTAGAACCCCTAATAAATGATAGTTAAAATGAGGTTTACCTATTTTAAAATATTACATCTTTCATTCGATATTTTATGAACAGAAATGGTAAAGATGAAGTCTAGCAAAATAATGTGTTCAAGACTAATATACCTCTTCACTGTTCAGCTTATGCTGTATATTTTAAAAAGAGATTCGTGATAAGTTCATAGATATTCGATGAACAAGAATATCTGTTAACAATTACTGATAATTGTTACATGTATTTCCATAATTACTGATGATAAATTAAACTGTAAATATTTCTAAATAACAGTTTATTTGCATTCTTGAATAACTGGAATATATCATTCTACTAGGTCCTTTTTAAAAAGAAGAAAAAAGCCTTTTTATAATTGATTCATTTTTTTAGTATTTTAACATATTTGTTTGCTTCAGGTCGAGTAATGGATCTGTTTCGTGCCACAGAGAGTTTACACAGAACTGTGACCAGAGAGATATGTAATGGAAACAGAAACTGCTTAAAATGCATAGCATTGCAGTAAAATGAGCCGTTTGCAAATCAATTTAGATTAATTGTATGAAATTGTATGATTTAAATAGTAAAGTACACTATACGACTTACGAGTACCCAAATCATTACTCCATACAGACGACTCTTATGAAAAACAGAGTTAAAGACTCATATCTTGAATTACAAAACGAAAATTGACGGAGACGCCCAAGTCTCCTACGGACTGAAGTAGAGACTTATTAATTTTAAGTGATTATTAATTTAAATTAACTCCCACAAATTTTATCCATTCATATTGTTATTATTTCTTTTAATAATTAATTTATTTTATTTTTAATACATTTGTGGTAAATAAATGTGACAAACGTAGCATAAATAAAGTACAAACGGAGTATTGTGTAAACGGATTTTTAATAACCACATATTGGTTCGTGACAGGTAATTAACGCCATACCTTTCTGTTGTTGTTGTTGTTGTTGTTGTTTAGCAAACTCTGTAAGTGATTATATTCTTTGTCAACAGGTGTAGATATCCTGATTACTAATACATTTAAAATTTGATCCAGGCATGAAAAGGATTTTTTTCTTTCGTAATAAATTATATAATGACGGTTAAAATTCTCAATTATCAGAGTGGGTACCCAAAATAATTATTCTACAATTCAGAAGTCCGCTGGTGACACCCAATTATATTAATAGAGCCATAACGGTTTTTGAGAAAAATTAGCATTTAAAAATCACAAAATTCCTGAAACTAAAAAAAAAAAAAATACACACTACCACCCAAATCACTTTTAAGCATATGTTATTTTATACTGAAGCAAAAATAACCAAGGTATCCCTTAGCTGGTAAATATTGTGACCTTTAAATCTCTCATTTAGCCTCTACTGTCAATGCAGCAGAAGTGATGCGTCTCTAGGATTAGAATGGGAGATATCCCAGATCCTTGCTTACTTCGTACTCCTTTGCTGGGGAGGAGAAAATCTTCCAGGTGATTTTTGGAGAATTCTCTGCTATAAAGAGTGAAAGAGTTGCGTGATATTTTAAGTGTGGTGTGAATGACTTTATATCACAAGTAACCAACTACTGCTCTGTTTCGGGAGATCTTAATTTTTGTTCAAATATGAAAATGTGTGCTACATCACCCTTGAGGGTAACTCTGAAACTTGGCTGCTTCTTTATGAATCTCTCTCCTCACCTCGCTACGTTTCAGTCCGGCGTTGTCAGACCCCACACCTTCTTAGTGGGAATCTCTGCCTTCGTCTCGCTAAATCTAGCACCTCCTAGGGAGAGACCTCTCTCTAGTGGAAAACGGTTGTCGTGGCCCTGCAAACTTACCAAGCAGTGTTCCCCACGGCAATTCAGTCTGCCTCTTTCCGGTTCACACTCGCCTTTGGCATCCGGATGGATTTCGCCTACCCTCAGATACCGTGTGTGAATTCGTGGTCATTCCAAGGCCATACAAAATACCTCTTCTCCTGAACATGGTGCATTGTCGGGGCACATACCTATCAAAAATGGAGTCAGATAGTAAAACCGTCATGAAACGATTGTCCAGGTCATAAACTTAAACAACCCTCATTTCGTCACCAGGGCTAGCGTAACTCGGCACCCCACTCGTGACGACTCGACAAATGAGTATAGGGATATTATTGATTTATGTTTGTATATCTTAAATTATCATTATCTATATATTATCACAGAATATATAATAAGCGTGGATTTGATTATAATCCTGTTAGGAGTGTTAAGGCTATTGAAAGTTACGTGATTCAAAGTTTGTTCTTATCTAAGTGGATGTCTGTTCCATATTTGCAGTGCCCGGGGCATTAAGGGAGATCGATCTATAGCCCGTCTTATCCCCAGCTCGAAGAACTCGGAATATCTCAGCCTCTCCTTGTGAATATCACGTTTCCAATCTAAACAAAACGTATTTGTATGGAAACTCTATCCTCTTATGTCTTACTGTATGAAAGTTTTCATGAACATAAACATAATTAGCAGATGGTGTTGAAAAATCTCTAAACATATGGTTGAGTGATTATTATCAGAGGAGCACATACAGGTGAACTCATTATATGTCATTTTTAGTGGACTGCAATTTTGGTTTAAGTTGATCATAATCAACAAATAAATTTGCTTTTCTGTACAGACAATTTTGGATTGTATCACAGAAAAAATTAGATCATAATTCTGCGTATTTGAGGTAAGGCCATTCATTTCGCTCACTAAACAATTTAATTTGTCGATTGTCTATTCTACTACTCTCTATATAGAAATATTTCGGACACATGATGGAACCCATAACACGGCCCCCAGTTTACACCTGGTGTGTTGTGTCTTTACAATCTATTATTATTTTTTGTTGTTATTTTGGATTTGAACACATACTTTTATTTAAGCAAGGAAACATAAAAAATAAGGTTCACTATTCATCCAATGAATTTAACTCACAAAGTTATCATTATGAAGAAACTACGCTTGCAACGTGTACTTACGCAGATAAATCTATTATTTATCTTAATAATAGATAAATTGTTAAATTGTAGGAACGATTGCTCAACTCCAGATACACACAAATAACTTAAAGTGTCTGATACATTGAACTATTTATAACCATTGATATAGTTTATCAGAAACTCAATACAGATAAATATGTGTATAGAACGCGATAGTATGATACATAGAGATACAGATATGATTAAGGCAACATAATGCAATGGGATGCAGTGCTACTCTGGAGACACCCTCACTAATGGATTCCACCAGGTATCAGTTCTCAACTAAAACTATCAACTATCTCACTAAGCTACCTAAAATGATGAAAGGGTAAACCAAATTTACTGAAATATCCTCTTTCATAGAGCAAGAATGTGTATATCAGTAGTTTCAGGTGTTTAACTTATCATTTAGCCGATCATTCATAGAGATTCGACTCATTTAATTATGTTCATTATGTATTTCCTAGTTAGCTAATGTTATTAATACGAGGAATGCTCGATAACATATTGTATATTAATAAGTAGTGATAAGTAGTAATAGTATGTATTTACTAATATTTCGTTTGATGCAAACAGGAGAGAGGGAGAGGGGGGAGAGAGAGAGACACTGATAGCAATGTTTGTAAACAGGGTTCAACGGTGCGTATTTATAAGTGTTTTGATCCCCGGGGATCAGTAGTCAACTGTGAAACATCGTGCTGTCCACATCGGAGCTGGAGGTCTCCCGATTCTCGACTTGTGTCCCGCTCATGTCTGTTGACACTCGAGATGAACTTTCTTCTATTTTCTCGCTTAGCGCCCCATGCTATTCAGTTGCGCTCAAGTTTGTGCCATAATATGAAGATCAACCAGACGGCGTGTTTCATCTTTAATTCCAGTATTGCACTGTAGCTGATCTACGGATGTTTTAAGTCTCAACTGACTGGATTGAACTGATTACGAGCCTTCCACCTGGCTATGGTAAACTCCACCCGACGCGTAAGGTACCGATTAACGACTCTCTCTCTCTCTCTCATTTGTGAATTAACAATCGATAATCATTTGTTTATTTTCTTATTCATGAAGTATTATTAAGTTTAGTATTAAGTTTACTGAATAAAGATGTATTTGTTTTGCTTTAATATTTGTTTTTTATTCAGTTTCTTCGTTTATATTTAAAATTAAATTAAGTTTAACAATTTCTTTCTGGCATATAGGCTGTAATATCAATTGGAAGTCTGGCCAATATTTTGATGGTTATTTTCAACTGTGATGGTGAGTTCGCAGTTTCTATGAATGATAGGTTTCTCTTTTTATTTCAGCTCGTCTTCGGCGATTTCTTCCTTAGTCATTACTTTCGTTTGCATCCATTATTTTCCTTGTTCCTTTTCTGTCTTTATTTCCACAATTAGCATTTTGTCGGGGCTGCTGCTGGACGTCTTCAAACTTGTAAAACCATTGAAGCCGGCGAAAACTTTGGAGAATCGAGGATTTCAGGGTCAAATAACTAACTCTGCTCCGCGTTCTCAACATCAGGCATATCTCAACATTATAGAATAGTAAATCCTGTATTTATATTTATAAAGTCGATTCCATTAAATTAAAGGTTCACAAAAATTGCAAACACTGCACTAAAAAAATGTATAGGAAATTAATAGATTTTTTGATGGGAAGCGGAACATTTAGCTATATCTATAACACATATGAAACATAACAAAAAATATTTTTCAGCACAAAACCTTTTATTGCCAGAGAGATATCATTCATTTAATAACTTCGTGCTCCTTAAATAATTTATTTATTCCAAAACTTTAATGTTGGTTCGAATCAAAATACACACGCACAGAGCTAAATGTTTGGTGTTAATAAATAGAACGAAAATAGTAATAAGTAGAGATTATAAAAAAAAACCATTAGTACAAAACCTCACTTGAAATCATGGATAACATGCTGGCAGTTGTCAACAGCCTGAATTCTCTCGAGCTATATATTCTGAAATTGACTCCAAAAAGAACCACTCTCCAAAATGATAGCATTGGCTGAAATATTTTCATTTTCGATGACTATGTATCATTCTATCTATCTATGAAGGTAGCACCAACAAAGTTGAGTTGTAAGTCGAAAATTAACAATTTATCTACTCCAACCAAAGAAAATTTATGACCATTTTACCATAAAATGATGGGTAAAAAAAAAAAGAAGTCCTGTGAAGGAATTAGTTATAAGAGAACTCAGTTTAGACATAACTCTTGATGGTGAACTCCGAATAGCGACCGCTAACTACATAAGGTAAATCACCCTATACTCTATTGTATATATTGTAAGCAAACGTAAATAACATGAACTAAATGTATTATAGACGAAATGTAAATAACATGAACAAATATAAATGATTGTAAATGTGAAGCAATAAAAGGCGGAAGCCAACTAAGTCACACGAGAAGGGTCAACAGCTGTCAGTCGCAGGTACCCGCAGGGCCTAAGAGCCAGATGAGTGAGGGTACCACAGGTCATAAACAACCCTTTTGCAGCCTCTACCCTCCAGGGGACAGGGCTGGCCGGGTAATTAGGCGTCGGCCGTGGGTATCTCACCACATGTGTGGGGAACCAACCGCCGGCCTAGGTACCCTTGCAGCCCTCCCAGTAGGCAAGGAGAGAGGGTATTTAAGGCGGGCTCCTGGCCCTGTTAATTTGTCTCTCCAGACCTTTACTCGTTGACGCTTGGTTTCCGCTCGAACTCTGAAAACTTGACTAATTCTTTATGAAAAAATGGAGTTAGATAGTAACGCCGTCATGAAACGATTGTCTAGGTTATAAACTCGAACAATACGCACTTGTCACCAGGGCTAGGGTGACCAGGCACCCCCCTAGTGACGACCTGACAAGTGGTCTTAAATATTTTCTTGTATTTAAAGATGACTTTTCAAAAAGTGTATTTTATTAAAACAAAGGATGAAGTCTTTGAAAAATTCCAGGGATTTTTAGTACAGTTAAGCATACTGGGTAATAAAGTGACGTGCATTCAGTGTGACAATGGTAGGGAATTCTTTACCTAGTTATTATTGTTAACTACCTCGAATCAAAAGGGATTGAAATCAGGTATACTGTACTATACCCGCCACAACAAAGCGACTGTCTTAAAGAAAAAAACCGCTCAATTGTTGAAACGGGCAGAGATCTCGTGCACTCTTGAGAAGTATTTCTACCTAAGGACCTATGGGCAGAAATGATTAATGCTGGAGCCTACATGCTTATTCGAACTGGTCCATCAATAGAAAAAGTGAAATCTCCATTTGACCATTGGATGGGTAGAAAACCTGGAATCAAAAATCTTTTTGAGTTATAGGTGAAAATACCCAAAGAAAATTTGATAAAAGTTTAAATAAGGAGTGCTTCCTGGATATGATGTGGGCAAGGGATACCAAGTTTTATCAAATAACAGACTATCGAGACATCATAAATGGTGAAAAGGTTTGTATGTTGACGATGGATTAATCGCTGCTTCGTATGAGAGAGGAGCAATAGACCTCTTAGGAAAATTATAACCAGAATTCAAAATCAAGACTTAACAAGCTAAATTTTTATCTTGGTTTGGAGATTAACAGGATCGAAGGTATCAAAAATAGTCAAACTTCTTACATTAAAAGGCTTCTCCAAGGATTCCAGAAGGGTACGAGTCAACTTTTGAGTACTAATTTTGAAGGATAATTTGGTTAACAAAAAATAAAACGGAAAGGTAAAGATATCGATTTTTAATATAGAGGAGTGGGGTATTCGATAGTTAGTACAAGACGAGACGACGCTTATTTTATCAACGTATCTTCAACAGTGATTGAGAATCCTTTCGAAGGTGACTTAGTGAAACGAGTATTCCGTTATTTTAAGGAACTTGGAATATCGTAGAAGAAAAACTACAGAAGTGTAATTCGTGAATGCGACTCTGTCAATCATAGTGGCGATAAGGTAGCTGGTCCACCACTGACGGAGATGCATTCAGGTTGGGGTTAACCCTGTGTGGCACAAACTCACAGAACATATATCGATTCGTCACTTCTTTGCCAGAGAAAAGCTTCAAGAGGGAGAAGTACAAATCCGGAGAGTGGATACCAAAAATGAACTTGCTAATGGTTTAACGGAACCCCTGCTGAGACCAAGACAATAGAAGCTTTTGAAGGGACGTTTTATGATTTTATTTCTATTTTCTTAAATTCACTGGTTTTCATTATGTAACAAGTAAATGATGAACGAATATGTTCATTCAAGTACAAACATGATTTGTTGTAAAACCGACTTTACTCCTTGTCAATATTTTGTAACCTTCTTGACTACTGGCTGTGTATATGAGGGTGATGCCATGGACTCGTTTTGTTGTGTTCACAAATGCTCTTGTAAATTAGATGGAATAGTGCCAGGTCTTTTCTCTTCATTTTTTTTTAATATTAAAAATTTATATAAATAAAAATTATAGCAGGTCACGAGGCCACTGCCGTTTCAGTCTCCGAGGAGGATTATAGGGATGAGTGGCGCAGTGCAACGACTGTGCTACAGGATTAGGGTGGTTGGAAAGGCTACTGTGGAATTTCATAAACTTGGAAGGGATGAGTTCTAGAATGTAGGGTATGTTAAGGTCGTTATGAAGGGTTTTGTTGCTGACATAATAAGGGGCATTTACTATTGTTCAAATTGTTCAAATTAACTAGTTAATGAGATTTTTCTAAGCAAACGGGATCTAGATATCAATAAATCAAATTCTAAGTAATGCTTGTAATACTATTGTTTGAGATGAACATCTTTCAATAAAAAAATTGACTTTATCAATAATATCCGGTCTAAATAGTTTTGTAGTAGGGTATAATATATATTGTCATTTGTGTTTAACATCAGGTATAAGGATTTAGGGTATTTTTGGTTACTTATTTACACCCAAACGCCAAACCCAATTCCATTTAAGATGGAAAGAAAGTAATCGAAAGTCGCCTAGATATATACATTGATGGGTTGAAGTTCAAGATTTATAACCGAATCATTAGAATTATCTTTTACTCGCAAGTTAAAATCTCAAAAAAATTTGAATCTATAGTTATTATGCAATATTATTTAGAACAAATTGGTGCATTTCCTAATGTATGCACACTCAATATGTCTATGTACGACCCCCCGTATACAAAGCTTGATAAAGTTTGAAGAGAATGGCTGAATGACTAAGGAATGCCACGCCCATGACCTGCACGTTACAGACTCAGGCCCCAGACTACAGCAGGTACCACTAAAATTGATCTTCGCCCGAGGCAAGTGCAACTGTGGTGGCCCTGTGCCAGCATACTATTCACTGCTTCAGAGCTAACTCTGAAAATTTACTTTTGCTGAACAACTCCAAAAGCGTGAGAGAACAAAGAAATTGTTCTTTTCAATTTTCCATACAAAAGGCCTCCATTTCTGGATACAGTTTCGTTTCCAAACAGTTTTTTACCTACATCTATGCCTGGAGTAAAAAAACATTGTTCACTTTTGGATTTGAGCCCAACTTTCTTTTGAGAAAACTTCATTTCATTTGCTATCAATTAAATCATGATTCAGACCAATTTAAGAACATTTGAAAAAATAAAGATAAAACAAGAAATACTTGATGAATCGCGTAAAGATATCCCACGTTCTCAGGTATCCACACACTTTACTTATCGGTATAATGTATGAAAAAAGTTTCCTTTGCTTTTTTTATTTAATATGAATCTCTCTCTCTCTCTCTCTCTCTCTCTCTCTCTCTCTCTCTCTCTCTCTCTCTCTCTCTCTCTCTCTCTCTCTCTCTCTCTCTCTCTCTCTCTCTCTCTCTCTCTCTCTCTCTCTCTCTCTCTCTCTCTCTCTCTCTCTCTCTCTCTCTCCCCCCCAATTATATAGTAGTTCGAATAGCAGTCTATCTAATAAAAAAGTGTAATAATTTTTAATAATTTTCCTTATTTTTGCTTTTGTTAATAGTGACCTATCATTTTGTGAAAAACAAACAATGTCATGGCGTAGACCTATTGACATTGTAATGTACTTGCTCGTTAATTGAAAGGAAGGTTGTTAACGACCTAAATTTAAGAGATTTTGTAAATAAAGCGTAATTTTCTCTCCTCTCCCCCCCGTCCCAAACCCACCCCACTTTCAGACTAATTTTAGAGTGTTTGGTTTTAGTCTTGCTGAAAGAAGCAGTAGATATGGTTTTATTCATAATAAAGTTAGTTTAAGAATCATGCATGGATTTTATTTAGACTGCAATTAAAATAAGATGGACAAATAAAACAAAATATTAAATATCATCTGGCATGATATTTCCCACCATATTATTATTTTAATTAGGGCTATAAAACTATGTGACCATTGCAAAAACATAATGATATCTTGAAATCATAATATTGTTATTTTATACTGGTTACCCCGTTGCTAATTATACCATTCAATTTTCAAGGGCTTCTATAAAACTGTGAACATTTTAACTGAAGAGGGTTTTTCTCTTAATGCTATAATTTTATTTCGCAACATTAAATACCTAATTAAAGCTACAGCCTTCAAAAGTGAAATGTTTTGATTCGTTTATTTTATATTGTTATTATATCTTTAGTGCGTTTGTTTTATTGTACTAATCAGTCATTCAACGCCACTCCTTCCTTCCAATAGTTACCACATGCAGGAGATTACGAGTTCCTTAGATGTTAAGACAAGCGAATTATATTAGATTGCCTAAATTTTTTATTGTTCGTCAATTTTAAAATCAACTTATCAATAATATGCAATACTCTTATATCATAACGATAGCTATCCAGAACATCATTGTGTTAACTACGGAAATGACTAAGAATGACGGGCTATCTTGAAACTGCTAGCAGGATGGGATAAATTGAGCTATTTAACCCATAATACCACATAAAGGAAAATCTGTTCTGATTGAGAATTAAACTTCCATTTTTTTGGTCAATGCCTGCTACTCCTTGAGCCATCCTACGACCCCAGGACACTGATTCGATTAGGAAATAGTTTAAAATAGAATACTCACCGTTTGAATGGTTATCCTGTTCCAATCTTAAAAGGTGTGTCACTGGTAAAAGGAAAAAGACTACCGAAAAGCCAGGTGACAAACGGAGTCAGGCTCAGAAATTCCCAAAGGGACTCTTTTAAAGCGGCAAAGGTGTCAGGTGTATTTTTTCAGTTATAACAGCTAAGGCCCATTCTCGTGTAGCGTTGGCATTTTTAAAGTGTATTTTAAACCATCGATTAATAATTACCGTATTTTATAATTATTCAGTGATAATTAATGTTTCATTTTGATTGCTTATTGCTTAGGCCTAAATAATAACATTTTAGAATCAAACAAAATTTGTATTCCAAAATAAGGGTAATTAAGCGAGCGTTATTGGTGAAAATCGTCTTCACAAAGAGTTGATGGACTGTTTTAAGTATCCAGAGGACTAAATACACCCTTTTATGTACGTCAAGCCAGCTTATTATTTATTATGCTAGACTCCACCGATAATACACCTGTACCAGGCACACCAGTGAGATTAGGAAACACCCCGCCACCATACCATACCTCTGCACGAGAAGTTTGGTAGCGCGACGGTAATTAAAAAAAATATATATAAAAACAATGTAACAGGTATCAACTTGCGCAATACGACGGGCATAGGTCTAAAATAGAATGGAGTGAAGAAAAACAGAAACAAATACAGAAGAAACTATTCCCGGCTGGGCGCTTATCCCGATAGACCTGACGAAACAACACCCAAAGGGCCAGGAAGACTCAGGAAGAGTGTGCACATACCCAAGCTATTTTAAGAGCTATGTGCACTGAAATCGCGCCTCCGCTATCACCATCACCACCAACGCCAGAAAAGAGAGCAGCGCCCAAGTTACGGAATATACAACACGCCCGAACCCAGACGCCAAGAGAATGGCTGCCGGTAGAACCCTACGTGGAACTTTTTTCACAACAGTACGGCACGTACCAGGAAAGCGGTGCGCGCCCTACGTGGATTTCACAAAAACCTGACAGACTTCGCACCCTCGTCTCCTCGGTTAACAAGACGTACTGCGTCGGGGTATAGGCCATCTGGCAGCTACGGCCCTTTTCGGGGCCAACAAGGTGATGTGAACTTTCTTCTCCACTACCACCGCACTAACACGCTTAATTCAGTCTACTTATTGAGTATAGGTTAATTTGGGGGAGCTTGTGTAGCGACCGCTAACTACATAAGATAAATCATCACATACTCTATTGTATATATGTTGTAAATTAATTTAAACAAATGTAAATAGCATTAGCAAACCATAAGTCATACCAGTGTAAATATTGTAAACAATTAAAAGACGCAGCTGCAAAAAACTAGTCAGAGGCCCTTGAAGGGAGAGTCAGGTAGTGGCTAGGAGGCTGCGTGGGTCCCAGTCTAGAACAGGCAAGCGTCACCGCAACCCTGCGGTTTGGTTGGTCAGAATAACACCCAGATCATTGGTTACTGGCAGCTATAAACAGGGCCTCGTTTTGGCCTGTGAATCATTCTACTTACGGCTCTCTGACTGGTATCCTCCAGCTGCACTGATGTTTCATGGTTCGGCCTTCTCATTTATGAAAGCCTCTACATCTCTCTTCCTAACCTCGCTATGTTTTAGTCCGGCCTCGTCAGACCCCACGCTCTCCTAGTGGGATTCTCTGCCTTCACCTAGCTAAAACCAGTAGCTCCTTGGGAGAGACCTCTCCCTTGCGGACAACGGTTGCCGTGGCCCTACAAACTTTACCTAGTAGTGTCTCCCACGGCAATTCAGTCTGCCTCTCTCCGGTTCACACTCGTCTTTGGGATAAGGGACGGTTTTCACCTGACCTCAGATACTGAGTGTAAATTCGGGTCATTCCAAGACCACATAAACTACCTACCCTATACTTCTTCTCCTGAACATAGTGCATTGTCGGGGCACATACCTAGTAAGACCCGTTATGAAGCAATTGTCCAGGTCATAGCCTAATCAACCCTCACTTCGTCAATATGGCTAGGGTAACTAGGCGCCCCCCTCGTGACGACCCGATAGTGTCTTTACAGCAAATGAACTAGGGGGATACTTGTGTGTGTATATACGTCTGCAATTTATTTTTTGAATTCTGTAAGGACGAGAAAATAAATTAATATTGTAAGTTGTGGTATGAATGAGATCATTTATCTGTATTATTATTGCCTTATAAAAGGCATATTGTAATTATTGCACAAAAATATTGTAAGTATTACGTCATGACTGAGATTTTTTGACACAAGTATCCATTTCCCTCCCTATTAATGTAGATTGTACTTTTCGCTAAATAAATATATATCATAAATTTCAACCCCGTTGGACATTTGTAGATTGGTTTTAAACTAATCTGCCTTCGTACAGCAGCTAACTCTGTCAGCAGAATTTGGATAACAAATTTTTTTTTTCTCTTTTCGCAATAATAATATCCAATTTGCCTTAGTTATCATTTATACGCCATAAACAATATAATGTACGCAAAAAATTAGCATTTAAAAATAACGTGCTTCCCTTTAATAGCAGTTAATTTATAAAACCAGAAAAAAACCAGTAGCGGTTACACTTTTGAATCAGAAATGTCCACGAGTGTGTTAAATTCTCATAGGTTGTAAATGCTTCCGACATCGTTCGCGCTGCTCAGCCACCCGTGAATTTGCAAACGTTTAGATCACTTCCATATTGATAAAGTTTGTTCGTCTGAAATAGGGTTGGGGAGCTTAGTGAATCATCAAATTGATCCTGGAAGGTACACATTGACACAAAAGAACAGATTGCTGGAATGGTATACAGAGCTATATATCACACATGACTAACTCAAGCAGTATGACTTCTTTATTGTTGTCAGGTGGATGTATGTTTTTCCTTGGAATATCAAGCAGTAAGAATAGAATTGGAATAGAACGAGATAAAGACTTTAGGAAACAGGTATGCGACACCTCGATGTCGTGCTGAGGCCTTTTAAGTGCCTAATTAAAGTCGCACTAGCACATGAAGCCAACTTAAATGAAAATTCTAGGGAAGTTTTCTGGCACAATTTAAAGCTCCCCAAGGGCTGAGAGTGGGAGGGGGAAACGGTAGCGGCTTATTCCAACATCCAAACAGAAAAACTCTTTAATTAAATACAACTATTTTTCTTTGAAATTAGTTTATTGGCCATAGGGAAAATAATTCAAAATTCTGGAGATGTACTTTTTAATAGTGAGGTATTATATGAATATAATTTATCTGGAGTAATTATTTTAACAAGCAACTTGCAGATATAAGTATTCATGTAGGAATGAACTACGCAAGTCTCAAACGAATCTAGTAAACAAATTCAACTTAATTTTTCATTGATTTATAAAAGCCAGGTTATATTTTACAGAATACGATTGTAACAGAATACATTCAGCTATTCGGATAAAAATTAAGGGATTATTAGCAATTATGTAACGTCACTTATACCTACGTTCTAAGTAGTATTTATGTGTAATAAAAAATAATACTACGCCTGTGACTATTTGTCACTACAGTTCTTCCGTTTTAATGTCCCTCGTTTCGTTTATACTAACAAATATGCATAAACGAAACATGCATTAAAATAAATAAAATATTGAATCGTAAATGTTTTGGATACAATACAGACGATGTTTGATGCACTAAAGCATTGAGAGAGCATTTCCAAAATATCTGTACCAGCATAGAAAGCCTTTTATGAGGTTATACCGACGTTCAGGAACGAATTGGTCGAATTAATAAGTGCGTCGATCTATATGCAGTCAATCACTGAGTGAATTAGGAGAACAGCCACTAGGTTACGAACAGTCGGTCTAACTGTGCAACTGGTATCATAACCCTCTTATAAGAACAGCCACTAGGTTACGAACAGTCGGTCTAACTGTGCAACTGGTATCATAACCCTCTTATAAGAACAGCCACTAGGTTACGAACAGTCGGTCTAACTGTGCAACTGGTATCATAACCCTCTTATAAGAACGTTTAGTTATTTACTCATTTAAGATATTTTTTCATTTATTTTCTTATTGTTAACTATTTATTTTATCGCATGTATTTTCTTTTATGGGTTATCAATTATTGAAAATTAAACTTAAAACCACCAAAAGCCATTCTGGAGTTATTTCATTCATCCAAGGTTAAGTTTACTTGTGAAGTAAAAGAGCCGATTGCACCACTTAGGCAGGCGAACAAAGTGAGAGGCCCTCTGTTAAAAAAACAAAGCAATACCAGACCGGTTGTAGATTAGCTAAACGAACTGAAAGAAGGCTCAAAGAAAAACATGAAAGGAGAATAGCACAGTAGGCACTCCGACTCTCTTTAAAATGTAATGCCTCCGAAATAATATCCGGAAGTGGGAGGAGGGTGGAAGGAATGCTTCTATGCCGACTGAGAAAAGGAAATGTCTCTCGTGGATATCAGTTTGATACGGGAGGTCAAACAAGAAACATTTGGCTTTTTACTCTACAGGGAAATTTTTTTTTCTTATCGAAATTTTTCCAGAGGAGAATGATGTATTTTTAAATATGTGTATCTCTTCTGTTATTCTAAATGAATTCCTTCACCTCTTGAGTTAGGACTGTCGTTGTTTCAAACCGGGCCCAGTTTTATTTTATATATTTTCTCTCCCTCTTGGGCTGGTTGTATAAAAACATAAAGAGTTGTCTTTAAACCTTTGGTCAATGAAGTATAAACTCCGAATAGAAGATCATTAAACGTCGATAAAATATATTCTTAACGCTCCTAAAGTTTAATTTGACAAGTAAAATTTGGATTGATCTGTTAACTTTCAATTTGTCTGTGATGGAGAAGAATAGAAAGTAACAAACCTTTGAAAACAAGCACATTAATGTTTTTGGATGTCAAACTGGTCTTTGACACACTTTGCTAAGGAAGGTGAACTTAAACCATTCATTCTCGAGCAGGAATCACAAGTAGACGATGTCATGTAGTGTTTGGTTCTACATAGCGCTCTATGGTAATGCTGTGCATGGAACAGATACCAAAGCGCTAAGCCCATTACTACCACTAAGCCTTTTCCACAGGAACTATCAGCTGGCAACGGGACGTAACTTCACCGGAGAAAATGTTAAAAAATAAACTCATACCCACTTGTGCTATCTCTTATCTTTGAGCATGATGATGAGAGTAGACAGCATGATGATACGGTTGGCTGTTAGCACATCCATCATCATGCCAGGTCCCACGGCACTAAAAAAAAGTTACTTGTGACAACTGGAAGCTCCACTCTCGACAAGCCATCATATTCTTACAAACGGGTAAGTGTGATCGTGTTTCATTTGTCTCCCATTCTGTTTCTTATTCCCCCGCCATAATGCAGATATATATTGTTTATTTGTTAAAAAGAAGATTTCAAATGATCAATATTGATTAACCAAGACATTTTTAAAAAATAAAAGTACCAATATTTCACAATAACTTTATATGTATTTAAGAATATTACGTAAATTAGGGATGAATTTGTTGGACCATCGGCTTGGATTGATAAAAGAGCAATCCTATGCCGACATATTTTGTTTAGTACGCTCAAAAAAGGATAAATGTAATACGATTTGGCTATGAAGTGAAATAAAAATAAAATATATATATTTTAATTGATAGGATTGAATAAAATGAACATAAACAAAAGTAAAAACAGGGGTTTCTTTGAACGTGAGTATATGAAAATGCGACACAATATAAAAGTGGTTTGCTGTCCATTTCTTACCTTGTAGAGAGCTACTGATACGGTAGAAAAGTTGTACATCCAACAAACTCATCTACCCAGTTATATATTGTATCTACCCAGCATTTATTGATATTGTATTATCGATTTCTAAATTTTAATAAAAAACTTGTGGATACTGCGATTTAGTTTATACTTTATAATATATAATATAAAATAGTGACCAAAATCGTACAACATAAGACCGATATTAATGAGAGTTTCTTATTCGGCAAACTACTGCAGCAGGTTCTAAAAAGCACCTGTGCGGGGCCACTGCATACTTGCTAACTGGGGAGTTCCCAATTTTCAGCTCTGTAAACCACCCGTGTCGCGGACCTCTGTTGCGCAATATACTTCTGTTACAAATGAGACCATTTCACACCTTTCTCACGAGCCAATGTTACGCGCGGTATCATCTATTGCACAGTTCTGCAACAGTCTGCAGCTGGCATTCACTTACTCTGCTTTGTAGAGATTAGTCACCAAATGAACGTACTGTGCAAGTGGATTAATTTTTGGAAGGAATTATAATTTTATAATTAACTAATATTACTTACTAGAGATATACACTAGAGATATATTTTTCTTGAAAATGAAAGGCAAGAAGTACAAATATTTTATTTAAAATATCGTAGGTTTAGTAAAAATTGTCATAATTTAGTATAACCTAAGATTCTGTGGATTTGATACATCGATGAAGTTTATTTATAAATAATTATCAGTAATGGAATCGTGGGAAAGGGTTATAAAAAAAACTGATTTCGAAAAAATTAGTTAGTAGTAAAATTGTATTTTTTAGCTTTATGGTGTAATGGAATTGTTGCTTATTCTGTTATCTGTGTAACCCATCACATAAATATAATTTAGAAAATAGTAGGATTAAAAGATATAAATCAATAATATCATATAAGGGTCGGGAAGAAGTTAAGGCCCTTGCTGACGGCCCTAAAATGATGTTTGACGGACC
Organism: Acanthosoma haemorrhoidale; assembly: GCA_930367205.1. NCBI lineage: Eukaryota > Metazoa > Arthropoda > Insecta > Hemiptera > Acanthosomatidae > Acanthosoma > Acanthosoma haemorrhoidale. The sequence continues at coordinate 26,626,883 of OV884012.1, forward strand.
AACAATAACCCTTCCTAGGAATAGAATACAGGTTGAAACAGGTCAACCGGTGATGATAAAAAAAAGAAATGTGTGAGAATACCAGTTTCTCCAACTCACTAGGTCCAAGATGATATGAACCAAAAATACCCTTTTTACTCAAAATAGAGAGAATGTATCAAATCAGAGACTAAATGCAGGTTGCTTGGACGACATGAATTCAACACGTCATTGACACGCATATCCTGTTAAAAAGGGAAGGCATGAGGAAGCCTTCTCACTTTTTCTGGAAGGAGACCAATGATGAAACTTACTTATCTGCCGACTTGAGGAGAGAAACTAAGGCTGCCTTCTTAGACTGGTCGTGGGACGTTTGGTTCAGAGATTTCTTCGCTGTGTAATGAAGACACCGATGTAAGCATTGATTTTAATTGTTAGTTTATAAGTTAATGAAATCAGCCATCATTTAAATTCATATTATAGTATTACATTTAATATTTCAGTCATGTAAATAAGAACATACCCTATTGTATTCTAAATTTGATCAAATAAATTCCTCCTATTGATCGCCAATACAATATACTAGAAAAAATAACTAAGTTGATAGGATTAAATCGGATCAATGTTAAGGAGTACTCATTTTAGTCTAACTTTACTCCAATGCTGTACGCTTATAGGCTGATAAAGTAATTAAATATAGTAGTTTGTATAATTAAATAGCATTTTATAAAATAAAATATTGCCGGTAAGGCAGGCAGGAAGATATTTGTATCGTTAGATAGATACATTTTTATGTATTTTCGTACATCGCATCTAGATTTGCTTTACCATCTCCAGACGAGCGTGAAAGAGTGTGGAGAAGAAAAAATGAAAGGCCTGTAATTTCACCCAGAGCCAACCTTTTCAACGTGGTTCCTTTATGGTGTGGGCTGGGATTTCAATGGAGTGCCACACAGAATTGGTTGTTGTTCGTGGAGGGTCTTTGACGGCCACTCGCTATGTAGATGAGATTTTGGAACCTCATGTGTTGCCTATCCTCATCGAAATCAGCGATCATTTATTTCTAATGCACGATAATGCACGTCCACATGTCGCTCGCATAGTACAGACGTTCCTTCATCAGCACAACATTGAGGTCTTAGCCTGGCCAGCACGTTCTCCAGATTTGAACCCTGTCGAGCATTTATGGGATAACCTCGGAAGACGAATAAGAGCGTGTTCAGCACTTCCTGATACACTGCAGGACCTTGAAAGGGCTCTTCGGGAAGAATGGGCTAACCTCCAGCAAGGGACATTTCCCGACTGGTGGAAAGTATGCCGAGGCATCTTCAAGAAATAATGAAGGCAAGAGGAGGAAATTCGTGCTATTTAATGATCCTGTCATTAATCTTTTAGGATAAAAATGGTTATTTTTAAATTTTTTTTTCATGATTCTTAGCCGTTAACATTTTGATTTTAAATTTTTAAACAAAGACTCATTTAATAAACGTTAAAAACCTTATTAAAGGGTAAAAAAGATTTTACAAATTTATTAAATAATAAGTATTATATACAATTACCATGTATTATATACAATTACCATGTATTATATACAATTACCATGTATTACATACAATTACCATGTATTATATACAAATACAATTTTTTTACAAGTGGATGCAATGTTTTGCCTGTCAGTGTATATAGATTCATTATATAAATTGTTAATTTTTATATGTATCAAATCAGATTCTAACCGAACGTGGCGTTTCATACGATAAAAGATGCACAATGGCAAATAACATTATTTTATAGTATTAGATCAATTATTAATAAACAATCGTAAATAATAGCAATTCAGAAAGAAGCGCCAGTATGCATAGTAGTGGTCGAATCAGCCGTTGAGAACATGGAAAATCCAAAAAAATATTTCTCAGATCTATTATTATTATTATTATTTCCGATAGAAACTGTCTGTTATCTCAACAAATTTTCAGAAAGTCTTTAAAAAAGTTGACGCTACTTTCCTAACTTTCAAAATGAATAAATTGGAATAATCAATAGATCATTTCTCTTGGCTTGAGACAGTATGTCAATATTGATGGTATCGCAGTTTCAGCGTTATAAAGCTGTTTTGGGGTAGCTAGTAGACACTTACCCTTACTATTTTCGATTATGATTTCATCAACAGATTTAAGTACTGCAAAATTTGTGCTGTTCTTTGAACGTTTTATTCGGTTTTGACAGATGGGTTGGGAGGTGTTGGAATTATAAATGTTCGATAATTATTAAAACAGTACAATTATTTAGCAGATATATACGCGTTGATTATACTCAATGAAAGATATATATTAGAACAAAATACTAAAATCAAATAAAGAATTTTTAAACCGGGTGCATCAATAAAATTTGACTTTACACTTTGTTGTGTCATCAATAAATTCTATTTATAAATTTGTCTAGTGGCTAACAGGAGTAATTAATGGTAGTGACCAACAACCAAATAAAAATGAATCAAATAAAATACTTTTTTTTTAAACTAATACAAGTGTTTATCCTAAATTCATGTAATTTCATCGGGTCAGCAAATGAAGGGGAGTTGATAACAAATAGAAAAATGAAACAAGTGTTATACGAAATGAAATGAGATATATTAGTTTTGGAACGATAAGTCACAAGTCAATGAGTCAAACGTACCGCATCACACAATGAAATATTTTTTTATGGCTGGGGAAAAGATTTTAATGATTTCGGTTGATTTGATACCAACTAATAGCTTAAAAAATATTACGTATTAGTAATCAGAAAATGAAGATCTTACAGTTAACATCGCGAAAAAATGACATGTTAATGTGCACTAGTTACCTGATTAATGACACACTTTTTATTTCGTTGCGTCAAGAAGTCTTGCCTCTATACATAGTCATGTCTTTAAGTTGAATAGGTGTTTTATAAAGGAGAGAATACACAAACACTGGAAGGAAAATCTATAGGTTGCCGATTTCAAAAAAAAAAAAATACATATATATATAAATAAATAAACACAGGTAAGTTTAAAATCTCCAAATTTTTTATTTATTTGTCAAATATAACTCAGGTGTTTTTATATGTACTGTGTGTACCATAATCAGGATCTAGTTCGACTAGTAGTCTTATCGGTAAATTGTGGAGGTAGTCGTATTTCACTACAATCCTACAGCGCTCACCTGAACCTGGAAGGCCCGGTGGAAGAAGGAGAGAGAGCAGGTATTGTGGGTGTGACAACCACTCGGCTTTCAATTAATATTCGACGATTAATTAGTGAAAGGGGAGAGGAGAGGTCGACCGTCACCGAGAAGTAATGTGGCACTGTGGACTGCATTGCGGCCTCAAGATCGATCTCATCGCTTCTGTTCTTGGCTAGCAGTCCCTCCTACAGCTCGCTGGAGGATACTCGTACTGGCCTTACTGGAGCACTGGAACTCTTTGTATATCCACACTGACCTTATAGGCAAACAGCTCGTGCCGGCTGTAATAAGAAATCTATCGTGAATATAATAGAATAAGTTTACGTTAGTGAATTGAGCTATGGGACGCGAATTCAGGTTAAATTCCAACAGCTTGACCATAATAGACAAGAGAATAAAATTAAACCCGTTTACCATATCAAGTTACCAATATAAAAACAACAATCTGTCCCATATTTCTTCTCACAAAGAAATTTTTTCCTGATCAATAGTAGTTTATCTGGATATTGGACATAATAATTGAACCCTTGGTAGACTCTCACTACCTTCCTGATTCCATCCGCCTTTTTAGGCATTCCACACCCCATATCCTTCTCATACATCCTTCAAATAGGACTCCCCTTAGTGAAAGGCACTCATTAGCCCAAAATATTTTTTCTTTATTTTTCCCACATCCTATTTTTATAAGTTTGAGAGCTAAGGAAAGAAAAAGAAAAAAGAAAAAAAAAAAAAAAAGACATAATTATTGATAGTTAATAAATAATTTCATAATATAAGAAACGGAAATATTGGCTTAATAGTTTTACTAGCTCAAAAATGAACTAGAAGAGACGTAGGGTCTAAGACGTCTATATTCCTATAGCAGGCATCTGAAAAAGGTGAACCTTCTGCTCCAGTCACTCCTGGAACCAGCAACCTTAATCCATGTAAGACATGCGAGAATGATGGAAGAGGAATATGGCGAGACTTCAGACCTAAAATACCCCAGTTCCCTAAACATGACAAATATATAATCAGGCATCAACCCATTCCAATTTTAGGGTAGTGTCTTAATCACCTCTATCTGACTAATCGATCAAAAATAGGAAACACCCTTCTATTTTCCTTTATCTTAGAAAATGGGGGCGTATTTTCCACTTCCAGATTCCTTGGTTGTTGGTTGTTTTAAGGGCTCGTGAAAATAGGTATCGGCCCTTCCATTAGGCCTACGTAACCATATCACGCGGTGCTTTTGGGTTATTTTCTGACAAACTGACTTTACGTCGATAGGTACAAATGAACTGAAAATTAGTTAAAGTAAAAGTAAAAATCATAATGATCATATTCATAAATATCTTAATCAATGAACGTTCTAGTAGAACTTCGTAGAAGTTCCACTCTTGCAACCCTGTGATAATACAGCTGTGTCTTTTCCCTTGAAGAAACAAATGATAAATATAACATTTCACCCATCAAAGATTATCGAAGGAAGTATCCTCAATAGGTCTTTAGGCCTATGAAAAATTCCCATAGATCGAAATTTTTAGTTAAAAAACCAAGTTATAAATACTATTTAAATAGTTATTCAAAACCCTGCTGTTATGGGTGTGGGATAGCCCCCCCCCCCCATTGGGAGTGCTGGGGCCGCTGGAGGAATCGCTGATTTTACAGAACATGTTAGCTCCAAGGTACTGGGAAAATTTGGATTTCATAAAGAACTTATTCATTAATATATTAATTAATGAGAGCTCATATTCTAATATGCTGATATGTTTACAGTATTGCTGCGAGGCTGAAATATATTCAACGATTTAGTTAATATAAAATAGCTTAGCATTCAAACAGACCAAATGTTCTATAACAAATCAGCATCAAGCATTCACGTATTATTATTTTGTATAGAGTTTGTTGTAAATGAGATCTCTCTAAAATCGTGACTCAAAAATGACGCTCACATTATGTTAAACAAATAGTTAACCTGTATGCTATCGAAAAGAGGTGGCAAATCTCGTATGTTGTAGTGTATGAATTAAAACTTAAAAACATGTGAGGAACACATATAACATTAGATAAATTAAATTAGAATATCAAGGAGTCAGAATCCTCTCTTCGTTTTTTTTCAAGAGACGAATTTGCATAAAACATTTTAAAAATAAAACTTAGCTTATGTGTATACTTAGAAGAGCTCATTTGTATGCGTGTTCGCTATGCACACCATGAAAGTATTTCGGACGTATAATCGCAACAATGTTTGATTACCACAAATTGTTTTCACTTGAAGATAAAAATAGAAAAATATGCGATTTTAATGTTTTCATTTGATTTATCTTCGAAATAGAGTGGACATCGTATATTTCTTTTTTATTAGGGTTTTATGAATTATCGAGTTCTAAATGCATACATGGCTTATAAGAACGATCAGATGCGCTAAATGGCATTTCATGGTCAAATAGATATAATTGAAAGTTAAGATATTTGTAAGTGCATTTATTATTATGTTTTGACTTTTTCTTTTGATTTATTCTTTTCTAGTAAATTATGATATAGTATAATGTCTCCTTTCTTATTTTTCAAAATTTTAAGTAAGGAAAATGTTTCGAGTTTGTGGCTATGTTACATATACTACATATGTTGTATACGTTTCTAATAAACTATATATAAAATAATTATCCTTATTTATGAAACGCCTGATCTGAAACAGTTAATTTCAAATATGTATTTAGTGTTGTAGAAGTTTTGAAGCAACTGACACACAGTTGAGTGTTGTCGAAGCAGCTGTGCGCTGACAAGAAGGCCTCTCGACTTCCAGTAGAACTTCAAGGTTGGTTATAGAAGTTTCACTCCTACAAAACTGTAATAATAAAGTCGTGTCTTTTCGCTTGAAGAAACAAATAATAAATGCATCATTTTACGCATCAACAATTATTTAATTATGTATTCCTCAACCTAGGCCTTTATACCATTAAAAAATTCACAAATATCATTATTTTTAGTTAAACAAAAGGAACTTAAGAATAAGATTTAGGTAGTTATTAAAAATTTAGCTGTGGTAAGACGCGGCTAGCCCCTAGGGGGGGGGCACAGGGGGGATCGGTGGTCTCACAGAACATGTTAGCTCCAAGGAATTTTGAAAATCTGTATTTTATTTCTTTGTGGAAGATGTCAACATAGATGTGTTGTACTGAAGTATCTATGTTAGGTAGCGGTTTTATTTAAACCCTCCATACATATGTCATTTGTGTCAACACCTGAGTATTGGGATGTCTCCTGTATTCCGGGGGGGAGGGGGCCTGCTATGCTCTTGTCCTTTTGCTCCTCCACAAGACTCCCATTGGTGGACTCCACGTGAGTTAACATATTTAAAAAACGGCATTGATGATTTTACCTTTCTGTGTAAAGTATGATAACACAACAGAACTCAATTCCCACAATGAATTTAATAACCTGACTGAAATGTAATGTTGTACAAGGATTTAATATTTATTCTAGTATGTCTATATAAAAAAGTAAATTTATAACTTTTCAAACAAAGTAATATTATATAGTTTTCTTTGCGCTCATTTATTCATTCGATAACGGAACATTTTTTTTCTATAGGAGATAGGCATTGGCTCATTTCTTATTGGTACTAGAGGTAATGGACAAGCCTAGAACACATGTTTCCATTTTTATTAATTATACCCTAGAAAATCTCAAGGACATTAATATACGTATATGTTAACGTTTTGTTTATCGTGGATTGTTGATGTTTGTTTAATATTATTAATTAGATGAACTTATGCATCCCTACTATTACACAGTGATTCACGAACTAGTGATGGACTAATCACATCGTATGATGGAAACCGCCCCAACCAAGGGAGACCCTTCCGATAATCCGGGTCACTGCACACTGACTGACAAGTGCACAGACTGACTGGATCATTTGACTAGGCCTTGAGTGTAGTGGGCTGTCTTGTTACCGCCGTGTTGCTGTCACTCCAATCCATCTTCAGATCGTAATTCTTTTTAGTTCGTCGTCAGTTGTCTACTCCCCGGATACTGTCTAACAGGCTATTAAATATTTTCTTCCAAGGGTTAAATAATTGTCTAGTATAAAAGTTAATCCTCGATCCGGTGTTTAACGTAATGAAGAAATGACGGTAGGCCTCATTCTGCTGATCAGTCGACAACAGAGTATCATGCCAAGAAGTGTGACAAGTTAGGGAGCCCAATCCGACTAATGGGATAGAGGAAAGGAAAATTAACTCTAAGTTGTAGTCAACTAGTAAACAAGTGATTCATCGTACCTAAACTCTCTTTGAGTAAAACATAAGATGTCAGCATATCATTATAAGCAGTACAATAGTCATTTTGGCCTTACGTCAAAGCTTAATAAATGATAACATTCTTTAGATCTAGTCAGTGATTGTGTCTCAGATTTCCATTATATTAGTTAGAAATGTTGGTGTCAGGAAAAAATTATTATAATTAGAAGAAGCCATTAGGTTTGAAATGTCTAATGGTGAAAAAAAGACATTATTAAACTTCTTTATGTATACATTTTATATATATTTATGTCTATACTGTTACATATGCGTATTACGAACCACGAGTCAGTGGCCCAGGGTCCCACAGCAGGAGATTACTAGGTGTTTTAAGCTTCATAAAAATATGGGAAATTGACTAAGCAAAATTATATTACACCTATGAAAAATAAAGATACCACTGCAATATTTTTTGTAAAAATAGCATATTTAGTTATTAGTTGACAACTTGAGACGGTTTTAAGTTATATTATAGACTAATGTGGTAATGATATTTATATTATTCTCATAAAAATATAATCTGCATTACTCTACGTAAAATTGTATAGAATGTGTTTGTCAACTCCGCCATAGAACCGGCTAACTTTTAAAATGTTTTCCCACCCTTTTAAGAGCCACTGGCCAAGGGAATCTGACTTTCAAATTATTAAAAGTGGCCAGCTCCGGGGAACTAGAGAAGAGAGGATGGAGCGAGTAAATATCCACTGTTTGCCTTTAATTCGGAAGGATTAGAAATAAAGGGCTGCGGTGGAGAACTCATCAATATGGAAGCTGAGGTAACCTACAGAGCTGCCCTAATGTACACCACACCCCTCATATCCGTTAGGGGCTACTTGTGTAACCGTGAAGGGTAGATGATCCTTTGCATGACCTCATCCAAAGGAAAACATAAAAATCTAAATCAGGTAAGCATATCATAGGACGATAGATCGGATTAAATGTATTTACGTATTTTTACCCTCAACTCAGTACCGTCACTTATAAGTTATCAGTTTATTGATCGCATTATGCTTCATTATAATCCTTCTTTTTTATTTTTACTTAGTTCAGCGAAGAAACAAATTTTGGCTTAATTTATTTTATTACTCGTGTATATTTTACCAGCCCGTCATGAAAAATATTTTCATCACTATAAACCCAGACATAATGGTTATTAGTACTTAGTTAATGAAGTAGCATTAAAAAATTACCTTATGTTTTAATTGCTGGTTGGGGGTTAAGATTAAATAAGCTACATTTCCCACAAGTTAGTATTTTTATTTCAACAAGCTATACTGGAAAAGGGCTTGTGAAATAGGAATACAAATTTCTGTGAAGACTTAATTTAACGGTGTGTACTTGAACAATAAATTCATACCATATATAGTAGTGTAGCAAATGGAAGAAAGCTACACCGTGATTATTGTCGTGTATTTGTTTTTTTTATCTAAAACTGCACTAAGTTATTAAAATAACCACTTAAAAATCATTGAAAACTACAACCTAACCGATGATTTTTTCGAGGTATGGTATTAAGCATGTCCCAATGATATGAAAAACATTAAAGAGCAATTAATAAATTAATCCGTTATGCCATGATGAGTAGGGTATCATGATATCAACTAGAGATATTAAATATCTCGTTTTTGGTTTTTTTTGAAACTATAGTCAAACTAGGGTATTAAAACAGTCCTAAATCGAAATTGTGTTCTAATCTATAGTTCAAGCGATTTTCATGGTATTTCACACGATAGTTCAATTTCATGCCTCAACGTTAAATAATAATGAAACGTCATTAGTTACAAATAATTAAGTGTCATTAGTTGATTGGCCAAAAAACAATATCCTGTCATATTAAGCAGGATCATTCTGATTATAAAGATCTCGTCATCTTGATCAATAATTATATTATTATATTATATGATTATATTATTATTATATATTATATGAGTTGGAATTAAAAAGACTAAAATTACATCAAGCCATTAAAACATCCATTAAGATAATTAACGCAGCCATAATGTAACCGTTACTAGTGCGTTGAATCAATCGCAATTGGCTTGATGTGTTGTTATATGGTACATGGTATACACAAGTGAGATACTAATTAAATAGTATTAATCAGTTAGAAGAGGCATAGTATTTCATGAACTAGACCACATTAACTGAAAATAAAATAGTTAAGAGTCATTCAAAATTATCCTATGATTATTATCCGATGATAAAATCGTCCTATGATGACCGTAAAAATTGAGTGTATGTATATTACTAATAATATCTTATGTTGTTGCATATCACAGTCTCTTATTTACTTAGGTAATTCAAACAAGGCAAAGATAGATTTCAAAATTTGAAAAAGATTTTATGGTTTAAATTGCTGGTCGTGGGTTATGACTAAGTAAACAATGTCCAATTTCGTCTTCTTAGAAGTTTGTAATTCTATATTACAAGCGATTTAGGAAACTATACTGGCGTTATCAGTGTTGCTAATATCAGCAGTGACAGACTTACTAAGGGGTAGCAGCATTCTGAGGACTTGATAATGGCAGTAGAGCTACCGAAAGCGCTTGCAAACTATAAATAAGTTATTATTTATTATTAATTATTTTATTTATTACTGTGAGTTTTCGCGGTAGGATGTGCTTACATAATAGAATAATAATTGTCAAAACTTGATTCAGATATTACAAGATGAAATAAATATACTTGTATTCCTAATGAAATGCATAGACCTATCAAATCAAGTCTACCAGGTCTCCTCAGACCAATCTAGAGAGTTTGATTCTCGCCCGAGTATGTGGACTGCTATAAATCTGTCTTTTAGAAGTTGGAAACTCTCACTCTTGGTTCGGCTTTCGGATAGTTTTTAATGCCTATAACTTATTCTTGTGTACACCCAAGATATACCCGTAACTGATTCATTGGGAAAACAGGTCATTGCTTATGCATAGCCTAATCATTTATTGTCGCTGACCGTTAATTTTAATTGGAACCTGTTAATTTATCACAAATTCCAGCAGTCATTTGTGGGTATTTGCCCCCCCCCCTCTTAAAAAAGTTATTCAATTTTGATTACTTACTTAGTTTCAAGTTCAGTAATCGATATACCTTAATATTGTTTTGTGGGTATTTATATATAAGTTAAGGTTCGGACATCGTAGGTAGCCAGCCTAATCCTCAAGTCATCGGGATATAAACATCCCGAATGTATTTAGAGAGGCTTTAAAAGGCTCAAATAAAAACAGTCTTGTGACAACTCTCGTTCTGTGACTACATTCAACCTCTTTCCTTTTTCTTCACGTTTTCGTTGACGATCATTAACTTATATATATATATATATATATATATATATTGCACTTCACCATTGAGCATATGGTTGGGGATTCGTAAGCAAATAATTTAATGTATAATTGAGTACATTGGTACATTAAGCATCAACAAGCTCATAAACTTGGGGGGAAGGTTAAGTAAGTCCGACAAGCTTGATTTTCTTTACGTCATTTGCATCGATCTGTAATAATTATACAGATAGCTCCTTTCATAACGTTTTTTGTTAAATCAATTCGACAATTATCAAAATACTATTGTGGATGACGGGAGTGAATGTCGTTTAAAATGAATACTATCTTAAAGTCAGATGAAAGAGTGTGAATATAGCCATGAGATACAAGCTTCGAGTCTCTGATATGCTAAGAAAATTGACAAAAATGTTTAATACTTCCTGAAATGAATCCCTTTTAGCATTGTCGTAAAAAGTAAAAAAAAAATAATTGACATGAACATGAAATTTATGGTTTAATTGTTAATTATAATAATAATAATGTAATAACAAATTATTTTATTCTTAGATTAAATTTTAGATATTATGGTTTAACTGAAAGTTTTCACTGAGGGACCGATCAGTGTAAACTCCCAGCAATCCAATCTAATTGTAAAGCTACGTTCTTATTTCAATCAAGATTTTACCCCTTTTCCCTCCCACCCTCCCTACTTCGAAGTTTTTTCAACTGCAATCTCAGAAGGTAATTTAGAATTAAAGTTCTATATTTCCCATAGTTAAGGAGAAGCTAAATTCAACAATTTGTTTTTTATCAATGATGTAGCTATTTCCATTTTTTTTTTTTTAGTTCAAGGAAAACATTGTTAGTGAAAAAATATGGGAAATTGACTGAGTAAAATGATAAAACTTTTGAATAATGAAGATATCACTGCATTATTTTTGAAAAAATAGCGTTGTTTAGTTATCAGTTGTCAACCTGAGACGTCTTCATGTGCAAATATATACTAATAGGGTAATGATCTACATTTTATCCTCATATAAATCTAATCATAAAATATGACCACGTTATTTGAATGCTGGTCACCTCCATCATCGAACCGACCTACGTTTAAAATGTTTTCCCACTCTTTCAAAAGCCACTGGCCAAGGGAATCTAACTTTTAAATTATTAAAAGTGGCTAGCTGAAAAGAAAATTATGTTTTGAATGTTTTTATAAAACGAAATATTTTCAATGATAATACAATTTAATTTTTTCATAGATATTTAAAAAAATAATTATTCCATGAATGATTTACAAATAAAAATCACCAGACTGCTTACCTATAAACTAAAGGCATTATTTGTTTTTTTAATGGTTTTTCTTGGCATGAAATATTCAGGTCATCAACGCCATTTTCCATACTTGAACTAATATGGGTGTTTTATAGGAAACGAGGTATGATCGGAACTACATAACTTCCACTGGTAGTACGTTACATCTACAATCACATAGTTGTTTGTTTTCAATTAGGAAAATCAAAAACCTAGAAAAAGAAAATCATTTTATCAATGCAAGCACATAGTGGAGGCAACTTTCAATCGCAACATCTCAAAATACTGTACCGAAGTTGTATTATACTAATGCGAACATTACGGCTGTCATCAACTTTGATGAAAGCATTGAATAACAGCTGAACCTTATCTATAAATGAAAGATCCGCACCCATGTGAGAGTTTAATTTCTACTGATGGAACGCACCAAGTTTTTCTTCGGCGAATGAACCATGTGTTAGTGGCGGGGAGCGAGGAATAGGGTAGCATTCATCAAATAGTCAGCTGTTTTCATCACCCCACCCATGGCCCATACATCTTCCTCGATCCCCTCCTTTCCATCTCCAATCTTACCTCTTCCCTCCCTCACGGCTCAATGGCTCCCTTTATGTGCACAGCTGCTTCATATAGTCTGGATCAGCTCTGGTCTAAGGGAACCGTCCTTTTTTAAGGAAAAAAAATAGATATATTTAAATATATATATTGAAAATTTCATCAGGAAATGAGCAGCTTTCAGCTTTAATCAGTCTATTCGGATGAATAAAAAAACATTTTTTTTGTAAAAATCATTCAAACAATAACTAAAAATAATCTGAGGGTTAAAAGGAATAAATCAAAGAATATTCAAAACATGTATTTAACATTACAAGTAAAATTATAAAAACGGAACACCTTCAATTTTACTAATGGTATTAATAAAGAATAATTACGCTGCATAAATCTACATATATGATATAGGGTATCTGGCATTCTGTTGCCCAGTATATGTGTTCATCAGGATGATCGTTAAAACAAATGAATGCAGTCTCTTCAAGCCAAAGTGTTCAGAACTATAGTAAATGCTCTATTGTATGTCACCAATTATGACCTCCACGCTGAACTTAATATAAACAGTATCAAGATATATCGACATTTTTTTTTAATTTCCTATAAACCATCACTAATCCTTATAATCCTGTTTGATGATTGAAATAGAAATGGCCTTGAGACTTCCTATACACTAACCACCACTAGGAGCTCCCACACTGGCCAGTATTTGCCTCTGACGTCTGTTGCTATCATACAGCGTGGGGAATCATTTTGATAATTCCTTCTCCGCTTCTTGGGAGGCAACAAAACCTGCACTAGAATCTGAGGAATCCCTTGGCCTCATATGAAAGGGGTACACTTTATGTGGGTATAGTGTAAATACTGTATAAATAAGAGAGCGAATGTTATATTGTAAATTCATTACGAATCATATGATTTAGCTCAACAATTATTTAATGCCCAAGTAGATCATTGATGTTCATATCAAATGTCCCATTTGATTAAAACAATTGGTTATAACAAGGAGGGGGTGGAGAAAAATGTTGAAAACAAAATGGTTTCTGGATTCGTAAAAAAACAAAACAAACGAAACATTCGAAACCACCAGAAATTGACTCATTCATAAAAACTTTTTTTTTTTTGGAATGGTGCATAATTTTAAACAAATTAACTAGTATTTCCCCTTGATAAGAACACTGCAGAGCTTTCGACATTTGAAAAAAGTTGCTTGAGTTTGTGAGAGTAAACTCCTTTTTCCGGACTTCTACCCTGCGAGTCACGGTACATGGAAATGAGGTAGTGCCCTGATTTCGTTATGACCTTCTATAATTTGATAAACTCGAAATTCCTGTCTACGACGTAAATGTTCTTCATTGAGGCTACACAAACTTGCCTTCGTCTCAGTGTCATTCATTCGTTCACGTCTGGCCTACACACCAACTAACCTTTCAAAGATAGTACTCAACAATCTAGTGATTTATTTTGACCGGAAAGCACCCCCCCCCCGGGTACTTATTTTAAAATATGCGGTTACATGGGTACGGTATGAATTTCAGCGGTGTCGTTGAGCTGACAAATTTATTTTAAATCAAAGTTGGTTTGTTTGGCTCCAATCAGAATGTCCAAAACTTAATGGCAATAAAAAAATTCCTTATTAAACTTGTTTATTGAAGAGGGTTTTCTCATGATATAGGATTAGTATTGTTACTGAAATTCATAGCACACTCATCTCCCTAGATCCACGTTCCAAGTGGTGCTTTATTTTGATTGTTCCAAGGTACTTTTTACTAGTTCAGACCGGTAGTACTTAGAAACAATATCTTACAGGGCTAGGCACTTTCATGGAATAACTATGTTCCTCATACCGAGTTATGTTTGATATCTGTTCTTAAACAGCTTAATTGTTTATGTTATCGAGTTTCAATAAAAGCACGACAAATTCTTGTGGATGTTTTGGATGATACATAATCAGGAGGGAGCTGACGTCAATGAGGTATATAACAAAATATATTGCCCTTGTCATATTGTATTGAATAATATTTATTATATGTAATACATTCTGAATATGTATTGGAATAGAATGTGTTCTTCTCTTCATCTTCGTACTTTTTTTTTAACGTTATCGTGTTCTATGTTAATTTTAATTATCTACACTAGACAGCCGTATTGGTGTTACCATGTTCTGTTTCTAGGTACGATCATCTTTCAATATACTTTTTTTCGAGACAGTGACCAAAACATTTGGGCATTTTTTCACTGGACCGCAACGTCCTTTTAAAAAATGAAGTGTTATTTTACCTATCAAAAAAACTATATTTAAAACCAAATTGATTTATTAAAGCAATTAAAACCATTAAAACAAAAGGATTATCAAAAAGTAACTATTAATGGAAATCTGGCAAACAGTCCGTTCTTTTCTATAGGGGACTGTGATTAATGAAGCCCATTGTTCCGTTTTCCTTAGAAGGGAGTCCACTATGTTTTTCAGCGATTAATTATGGAGATTGGCATTACCTAAAACAAAATATGATCTTTTTAAAATGAGTGATGCTGTAATTCGGACCACTAGCCTCACGCTAAAGTTCATGATTTTTGACACTTCCTACTGTGTGGGTTCTATTAGAAACCATCTATTAGAAACGAATATTTGCATTCATATTATTTATTATTCCTTAAATGTTCTGATAATTTAATCAGGATCTAGAGATGGTACATTGCTCCTCATGGAATCAGTATTTTTAATATTCAGCAATCATAAATCTGACTATCAAGGAAAATTGACTCTTCTTCCATCCATTTATAATAAATAATGTTTGATAATTTCATTTCTGCTTTAAGTAAGCTTTGTTGAAAACTGTTTTATTACAACGTCTTCTACACTATCCTCGCTTAAAGATGAATTATTTCTTTACGTGTTGACTACATGTCTTGGTATTTCCTTCAAGCCCAGCCCGTTAATATTCTTCCCCTTAAACATCTCTCTTAACGGCACGTACGACTTCGTTGTTCAAATATTGGCTTCAAACGTTCAAAGGTTTGCCAAAAAATATTTAAATGGCTTCGCACAAAAATTCAGTAGAAATTTTGTTTTCAAAATAACAGGGAATTATATTTTATACTCAAGAATTTCAAATATGCCAGCAATTTCTGCAGTATTTACTGATCTCCCCTCCAACTTTTGATTATGCAAATATTATAGGCATTCTTGTTTGTTACTACTTCTAGATTCTACAATTGATGTACAACAGACTTATCCTTACGATTTGCTTAAGATTTTTAAGAATATATTCTTGCACGAAACATAGTAGATGTTATCCAAAATTTCATGCTGATCATAAGAGTGAATGATATAATTATACCACAGTATGGTACAAGTGTATTTACCCGACGCATAGTGACCAGTATGATTTGCCAAGATTGTCAATAATAAATCAAGTTGCTAAAAAATTATTTAAAAATTTTATATCAAAAAACTTTTTCAATTTGGATTTTGTCATTCATCATAAAGTGGATAAAATGAAATTCGCTGTTTAGTAACATAATCTGTGTGACAGGAAATGTGGCTTACATTGTAGGGAGCGAAGAACTTAATTAATAATTTACGGAGGCACAATTGAAATAAAATATCTCGAAACGTTTAGCAGAGACAATACGGTAAATGAGAGCTTGTTGCTTGTTTAAAAATAATCCTAACAACAGGAACATACATGCATAATTTTTGGTCATTAAATGGAATAATGTGAATCGCCAGACTCATTAATTGTGAAGTGTAGGACGCCTTAATCAGTATTCCTGGGCCCTTCAACATCCTTTCATTTCAGAAGAGTAATGTTTAAAATGTAACATACATTCAACTGTAAACCTAGATATAGCTGTGTACACAATTCCATAAATATATTTCTGACTAAATAGTATTTAATACTAATCCTGACATATCCACTGAATATTAATATATGTTAGGTAATGTTTGTGGATTAACAATTTGATTAAACAATACAACTTTTTCTATCAAAACCATTTTTTTAACCTCTATTAAGGAGCTTAAGGTAGTAGTACAAATCATTGTCATCAATTGGTTATTGAGAAGTAACAAGGAAATATCACTTTCCAAATTGTCAGATGATACATAACTTAACCCATTACTCTTTAACAGTATGACATAATGTGACAAATAGGTGCTATTTGTCAATCTTGCCGAATTGTATTAAAATGTTTTATGAAACAACTGTCATAAATTACGTATAATTGCCTAAAAGTAACACAGTTTGTCATAATACGAGTAAAAATAACGTACCTCTAATGAAAACTATTAAATAAATCAAATACATGAATATATAGAACTTGTAGTAAACTCATTATTGATTGTATTCAAATTTAATTGCTAATTATAATTTATGGGTGCATTACTAAGCATCTAATAAATGTCACATCATAAAATACTTATTAAAAATTAGGAAATATATGCATTAACTATACTATTTATGCACTGTACAATATGCAATAGTCTTATTTATTAATAAGTATTTTAACTTTACTTTGTACAATCAGTACTGCAGATTGGTAAAGCGGCAATTGGCATCCTTCCGTTCTGATTCCTTCAATTCCCAACTCTCCTCTCTGTCTACCGGGGATAACACCCTGTGGAATGTAACTAAAGAAATCCTATCATATCCAAACCCGATATAGACCCCGATATAGCATCCCACAACCTTTAAAAATACCTTGATAAGATCGAGTATTAGTGCAAACAATGCGGGATCAAAGTTAATGAAGCAAAATGTTCCCAAATTACCTTCAACCTCCATCGCAAGTCTTGCCCAATAGTTTATTTTAATATTATTCCTCTCCCTGTATTCAAGACAGTACGGTACTTAGGCTTTCATCTCGACAAACGACTGACCATGGAACCCACATACTAAAAAGACAAGAACTAAACAGACGCTTTGGACAACTGTACAGACTACTTCAAAGGACATCCCATCTCTCAATAGAAAACAAAGTACCAAGCTAATCTGGACATACGGAATAGAGCTATGGGGGACAGGAAAAAAGTCGAACACCAGCCGTATCCAATCCTTTCAATCAAAAGTCCTGAGAACAATAGTAAATGCCCCTTATTACGTCAGCAACAAAACCCTTCATTTCGATCTTATTATACCCTACATTGTTGAACTCATCCCTTCCAGGTTCATGTAATTCCACAGTAACCTATCCAATTACCCTAATCCTTTAGCACAGTCATTCCACTGCACCACTCATCCCTATAATCCTCCTCGGAGACTGAAACGGCAGTGGCCTCGTGACCTGCTGTAAATGCGTGACAGTGGGAGTCCTGGCAATGGCCAGTTTCTCCAATCATGTCCTGAGCGTATATGGCTCTCGCGCTCTTCGTTAGCCTCCACTGGCTCGTTTCCGGTGAAGTGGCTGACGGAGGAGCGTGGGGGACTTCCCGAGACTCCACTTCCTCTTTGTATGCCAGGGAGGTGATAACCATGTGGACTTGGGAGGCCTCTGGAATGTTTGTAAATATTGTATAAATGAGCGAGTGAATGATGAATTGTAAATATGGAATATTTATATATAGAACATTTATCTCAATTACTTATCGCCTAATAAGGCAGATTGTAATATTATCATAATAAAGTTGTTTATCTTAAAAAAAAATTACGATACAATGATGACATGTTTTTTTATGTGGTTCAGCGAGTTTGAGAAATTGAACCTAATTGTAATTTATTTTATTTTTAAGTAATATTTGGCCAAATTATCAATGTCATCTAATTATGTCACTTTAAAATACATCGTGTTATTTGTTTGTTACACCACTTGATAATTATTATGTAGTGCAATGAAAAGGCAGTTTTATCCTAAATCATTAAATAGAATTTATATTAAAATGTGAGGCGCTATTTTAATTCTCGTTGACCCAAATTAAACTTTACCTTGACAAATTATTATATCTTCACGAAGAACCGAACGTTTGAGAGAGAGAGAATGTCCTTTATTGTGCTAAAATTACAATCTGCCATATTAGTCAATAAATATTTCTGATAAATGTTCTCAGTCATACCATATTCACAATTTGCATTCACTCGCTCATTCATACAGTATTTACAAACAGCCCCAGAGGTCTCCCAAATCAAAATGGTTGTCACCTTCCTCGCACGCGAAAGAGGAAGCGGATTCTTTGGAAATCCCCCATATTTCTCCACCCGTTTTGTCACTGGATACGAGCCAGTGGAGGCTGACGAAGAACGCAAGAGCCACATACGCTCAGGTTATGGTTAGAGAAACTGGCTATAGCCTGGACTCCTCCCACTGTCACGCATTTTAAGTGTCAGTTGTTTCAGTCTGCAAGGAGGGTTATAGGGATAATTTGGAATGAGAGGGTGGTCGGAAAGGTTACTATAGAATTTCATGAACTTGGAAGGGATGAGTTTAAGAATGTAAGGTATATTAAAGTTGTTATGAAAGGTTTTGTTGCTGACGTAATAAGGGGCATTTAATATTGTTCTCAGGACTATTGGTTGAAAGGATTGGATACGCTTGATGAGGATTGGATGTTTTTGCTGTCCCCCATATCTCTATTTCGGATGTCCAGATTGGCTTAGGTATAACTTTGTAAAATAGTAATTTGTTTTCTATTGAGAGATGGGATGTCCTTTGAAGTGTACAGTTGTCCAAAGCGTCTGTTTAGTTCTTGTCTTTTTAGCCTCGCATGTGGGTTCCAGGTCAGTCGTTTGTCGAGATGGAAGCCTATGTACCGTACTACCTCGGATACAGGGTGAGGAATGGAATGAAAATAAATTAGTGGACAAGACTTGCGGCAGAGGGTAAAGATAATGTGGGAACATGAAGAAACGTTTACTCGAAAAATATACATCTGCCCTATTTTTATAGATCATTTCATTCTTCTAATATATACAATCACATTTACTCTCTCGTTCATATTGCATATACCACACAAATACTGACATAATTGATGTGTGTTTCAAAACACAGGATTCATGTCATCTTCCATGAAAAGGAGACGGAAGCGGGTTTTGGGAAGATATCGATAATCTAGCCTTCTGTATTTAAAATTTTCCGATAATCCATTAAAGCTATTGGTGAGCCAAGTGAATGTACGGCATACGAAAAAGTTTGCTCTGCAAGAGCCTTAAATTCAAATTAATTCGTGAAGGTCTTTCTAACTCCTTGCCCACCCTTTGGAATCCATCATGCTTTCATAATCCTTATTCCACTCCCTACCCTCGCTGTGCTGACTGACGTCTGCAAATTTCTGTTTGATCTTGATTTCTATTCGCCCTCGCCTCCTCCAATATCTACCCTTCTCATTCTCATACTGTATCCTTCTCTTTTTAACTCTTGAAACCAGCCTAACGTAATAATCCGAAGACTTCCAAAAGACTTTCATATATCTTTATAATTATTTTTCTTTGGGTTGGTGAATTCATCATTTAATATATTAGCGCGTCTAATATTACAATAAAAATTGTAGAAGTAAAAGAAAGTAGTGTGCATATGTTAATGGTAAATCTTCAGTATTATGATTCTGCTAGAGGAGAAGAGATTGTTACATCATAAGTTACGTTACTAAATATGTTTGAGGATCATTATATTCAGTGATATGAGTAAAAAAAAAAAAAAAACGTCAAAGGCTACTCCAATTTAAAATTATAATTTTTTCTAGTCAGAATGTTAAAAGACCCACTGAACATGTCAAGAAAAAAAATTAACTTTTTATAACTAGCAATAGATATCGCTTATTTTAATCAGTTCCTGGCAGGTTATCATTATTTTTTATGTAAACGTATATACTATTTTAAAGGAAAGGCAATTTTCATTGGCAGAGATAGTTTGGAAAATGAAGTAAATGATTTTTTTTTTGGCCCTGGAAGAGCAAGTGTTCTACCCGTCACCACATTTTTCTGCACTAATGAGGGAGGGTGGTGAATTGGAGAACGTCTGTTAGATTCTGCTGAAATGTTAATTTTCTCAAAGTATATTTTATGATTCATCATACGTTAAAGTATAGAACGTAGATGCTTCATTCCAGCAAAGTTTACGAAAGGAATAATTTATTCCTTGTAAAACAGCAGGCGACTTTTATAATAAAACCATCTCATGTATTATGAAATTATTCCATTTCCGTCAGGCCTGTTTCCTCCCATAACTGTTTTTTTCTCATTACAAAAGGGGGGGGGGGGTAAAAAAATGAAACGAATTCCCACCATCCATAACGGGCAGTGAGAGGCGAGATTTCATTCTAAAAAGAATGAGATTTGAAATACATTTTAGAAGAAACATTGCAGAACAGCCCGACACAATGATAACGAATAGGGGCTGTGGGGATTCCCAGTAGTGTTTCTGACAGACCTTAATTAACAAAATGACGAAAATGTAGCTCTTATATGTTTCTACGCCGGGTTTCAAAACAAACTGTCTCTATTGAAGAAAAATTACTCAACCCTAAATAGAAGAAGTGATGGTCGACAAATGTTCAAAGCAGGGTAAAAATGTAAAGTTACTTAACTAACGTATCGGCTCATTGTATCAGTAGTATTACGCAAGCGTAATCAAATAAATTCCAAAAAACAAATTATGGCATGAGACCGGTTAAGTGATATCATGCCACGGGAATTTCAACTTGGACGAAACTAGTACAAATTCCAAACTCATCTAGGAAAGGTTAATTTTTACTTATGATGGCACAATTTATTATCATATTGGGCTATAACAGGTCAATTCGTAATTAGTTTTGCACTTGGATAAATTACATCATGAAGTTGATAGTAGGAAAAGAAATAAATATTATTAAAGTAAAGGGAATTTAATAACGTACAAAATGCAAGTATTTTCATATGCTTCAGGGGGTCCTATGTCTCATATCTTGGAAATGGTTATTACTAAGAAAAGATAATTAATATCAAAGGTAGTAGGAATTTTAATAAAATTAAATATCAATATCATATAACAAGCAAATAATACTCCATGAAGCCGCCTTAGAAAATTCATTAGAATCAAATGTTTAAACCCAGTCTGTGTAATTTTAATTATGTTCAGTAGCATGAGGAACTAAACAAAAGAGACATTATAAATCATTAAAAAGCTTCATTCATTGAAATATACGTGAAACGGCTAGTTCATTTGCACAAAAGACGCTTTTAATGATTTGAATGAATGAAACATAACTCATTTTTAGAAACATATAACCTCCCTATTATTCAACATGTCAATTTTGTTGTCACTCTCTCAGGTAATTAGTTTAAACGTTTCTTCATTATTGCATTAACTCATACATGATCCAAAAAGAAACGAGAGCTGACACCAGAAAATCTCTGGTGTGTCATAATATTTCATTTTTATGGTTTTATTGGTCTTTTTCAAAACCAGATACACTGTCCTTTTGAATTCTCCTGTTAAAGGCATGATATATTTGTTGGTAGTTTCATTCGAAATGGAAAGATAAAAAAAATATTTAATCATCTCCATAAAATATGTTAAAGTTTAATTACCAATAATTAAATCTAAGCTATTTTATTAATTCACCTGTCACCGGATCTCTCAAACACGGAGTTTCGGATCTTCAATAGTCTGTTTCTTCCGGTACAGTGTCCCTCCAGAATCTGAGCGATGAATTGTGGTCAGATAGATACGTATACCTACATAGTGTTACATCTAGGCTCAAGCCATGGTAGTTTCCTTGTTCCGGACGATGGTACAAATTAAACGGCCATCGACGTTGAGGTGAGAGAGTGAGAGAGAGAGAGAGAGAGAATAAGCCTTGATATCCGCAGTTTTAGCAAGCAGAAAAATGACAGGAATCCATACTGCCGCGAATATCTCCGAAGCTACCCAGTCAATTTTTGGCGAATATTCTATTTCTTTGGACAAAGTATTTTGTTTAAAGACAGACAACGCAAGGGACATGTCAAAAGCGGCCTATGATATGAAAACAATACATCACTCTTAAAAGTTAGTTGCAAATAGTTAATAATCTTTGTAGAGGACCCTTCCAGCCCCTAAGCAACAATAAAGATGCCTCGTGCCCGACTGAAACTTCCTCGAGAAAAATCAGCACCAATCCAAATTAGCCATACGTGGTCAATCATGCAAATAACACATAAGGGAGATTTAAAAAAGTTATCTACTTTTTTCACAAGCAAAATCATGAATAATTTTGTCGGGGAGGTGAAAAAAAAAAGTGATAATCTCGAGAGTTGGATGTTGACTAATAAAAATGTTGTATAGATTGCAATTTGAAACACCATTGAAGTGGTAATAATGTGGTGTTCATTTTCATATCCAAGTATATCCCCACTATAAATTAAATTGAATATAGGTATGGAATCTATGGGCAATTGCTTGGTCTTTCAATACCTCGGAATAAATGAAATCAAAAACTAATTTCTCATCATAGATACAATCAGAGCTAAAATCATAAAATCCAGCCAGGAGAATATAACAAACAGATAACTACATTCACAACACTCAATACCCCTGAAACGATTAAAATATGTTATTAATCTCTTAGAGTGAGTCCTACATTCCTAATCTTTTGTTGGCTACATTGATTGTTTTGGATTTCCTGATCCTAAAAATAAATTAAACAACAGGCTTTTTGTATTTAATACGGCGATGGAAAAGTTCAGGAAAATACTAAATGGACTTTACTTTGACACCGATATCTGTAAACTGTAAAGGTTTCTATAATGTGTTTCATGTCTTCTGCCTTGCCTTAGAAATAGAAAAAGAGATATAGGCTATTTAAATCAATAGCATAATACCTACAAAGTAAGATAAAATATTTTATAATAAATAAGAATTTATAAACAAAGAAAACCATACCTTTTTATGCATTACTCACCACAAAATGCTGTAAACATAATAGCGAAAATATTAATAAACTCCGAACACATTCACCCGACTATGTCCCGCTACGTCCCCCAAAATACTCAATTATTGATGGTGACTACACAGTGGTCTGAAAAGTTTCCAACCTCAACATGAAGATGATAATAAAATAAATAAAAGCTTTGTTAGGTCGGAAACTTTTCAGACCGCCCGTATTTATCCTTGGCCACGATCACAAGGCGATCGCTCAGTTAACCTCCAGCCTGTCCTTCGTTAGGCGAAGTTGACAAAAACTCCGAATCCGTCCAGCAAAAATCCTGGTACATATAAACAGATGAAATAGTTCAGGTATGGATAAAGTCTGATTCCTGCTATTTATATGTTATTTATATTTTAAATTCGATGGTCACATTTTTCATTCCTTATCAACAACCATGCAATACAACTGGTATACAGTGAAATTTTGTTTGCTTTAAAACGCAAGGATCTAGAGATATTGATAAAAACACATTAGCTTAGATCTCCAGAAAACAAATTAAAAGGGTAGAGACATTTTATCATCTTGCGGATTGATGAATGATGACTATGCACTGGGAGTTCTGAAGCTGGTCAGTTCCCACTCCCATTTCCTGAATGAATTCAAATTGTAAATTTGGTAACAATGCGATCTATTATTGTAATTATCCATTTCTCATCTAAGGTAGATTGTAATTTTTATTCAAATAAAGATTTTATCAAAAAAAAAATGAAAAGACATTTTAGCATCTGGAATCGTAGTGTTTATTGTTTCCACAGGTATCTTCACCGCAGTGTCACTGGACCTGTTAAGATAGTCAGGTATATGCCTTTTGGCAAAATGCGAGCACATTTCCTTGAGTAGACCAATTTAGATCAGAGCTGAGCAGGGAACTGTCTAACCCAACTCTATTTATTCTTTGAGTTCAATTTTAGTGTATATTCTAAAGTGATTTTCAGACATCAGAGGCTTCTTATTTATCCTACATAATATCCACTTTATGCTTTGTAAACATCATTCTATCCAATGATCACCACAGGTAGGTGACGGCAATATAACCTCAGATGTGAAGGAAAGCGGGTTGATTTTACACTTCCAATTATTTTTTGTAGAATCGGATATTATGAGTATTAGAATAGCGTATCCTCACTAATTACATCCAATATTTTTCAGACTTTAACGGACGATAATTACAAAAAAAAAACAGCAACATTAAAACTGTTATTGAAATCGATTTTGTAGCCGTAACGATGCATGACTCATAAATTTTTATCTGTTAATAGGGCACGTCATTTTAAATTTATGTGTGATACAGGTTCCCTGGGACGTTATTGAGTGGGAATAGCTGTTAACCTTCACATTTATTGCCCCGGTTTACGGAGTAAGCAGTTTTGATAAAATATTAACTGGAGAGACTATTACCTCCAATTGCAGGCGTTATGGACACTTACCGTGAAGGGCCAGCTTATCACTTAGCTCGCATATTACTGTCAACTTTGTAGCCCTCCTGGTGATACTAAACCTAATCGCACCACTGACGATGGAACTCCTCCTCCAGACCCAGTATTGGGAGTTATATCTATCAGTACATGAAATAGTCTAAAGGGGTACATTTATTTGGCTTGTTCCGAATTCGATGCAGGAAACTTTAGGTGAGCCGATTATTTATTTTTTTTTTTTTTCCCATAGCTCTCAAACTTATAAAAAATAGGATGTGGGAAAAATAAAAGGAAAATTATTTTGGATTGATTGGTGCCTTTCACTAAGGGGAGTCCTATTTGAAGGATGTATGAGAAGGATATGGGGTGTGGGATGCCTAAAGGATGCGGGTGGGTTCGGGAAGGTAGTGAGAGTCTACCTATGGTGGAGCCTAGGGGTACTAGGCATTGGTTTGTAGTCGGCCAGGTACCTGGCCCCGCCTCTGAAGGGGGCTGCACTGTGTCGGCCTATCGGCCGGGAGATCGACCCACCCTGCGCAGGTCATCCTGGAAGGGGTCATCCAGGAGATCGACCTCGATCTCTCGATCCACACCCAGCCAAGAGCCACTCCCAATATCCATAAGAGCATTAACGTTTGGGTTAGTAGATAAGACGCGATGGTGTCATGAGTTAGGCAATTGCTGGAATGATATTTCATCCGTTATATAAATTTTTAAATTTGAAGGAATTAACAATCCGAGCTTACTGTCAGTTCCGAAGCTCCTACATACCACTGCAATGAGGAGTATATTGTACCCCTTCCTTCTCTTAAATATTACAGTTGCTCTTTTCTACAGACTAAATAACCTTCATACAACCACATATAGTAAATACGCAATACATCTTCATCTTCTTGACTCATAATATTAATGCTATCAGCAAAAATGTTTTAAGCTACTTTGAAAATTAGTTGAGATATAACAACAAGTAATTTGATTTACCGGGTCATGGAAGTGAAAATTATTAAATTTTAGCTCTTTTTACGACCAAATTAAGCGGGCTAGTCTCGACTGCTCTAATTAACTGAAAGTGAAAAACTTTTTTTTTTTAATCTCAACGATATTAACACTTCAAGGTTAATTATGAAATTAAAAAGTTTAATTAAAATAGTTAAATATTGAACAGAAATGTATGTTTTCGTAAAGCATTAATGAACTTTTAATGTGAAGAAAGTGATTACTGTAATTTCTCTGTTGATTCTGTCACGAAAATCCACAGTATAGGATCCTAAAGTGCTAATGACTAATGTTACACAAGTACTTACTTACTGATTACTAATTAACATCACTGGTATTGGTGTAGTGAAAGTATCTGTTGTAGGAGGTATGAATAACCTCAGCTATTTGTTTAACATTCGACTGACTCAATAAACCATTAGTTAATTTATTTCTGCGTTGAATGAATTCTGATACTTTTAACGTAATTCTCATTACTGGAAAACAATGTGCCGCCTCTAAACCATCTCGATACGTTATTCAAACTAAATCTAGGGTGTTCTTGAGTATCACACCACACGAGGATCAATGGATTTCGGTTCTACAGTAAAATGTAAAATAAAATCAAGCCACAAGTTCTTACGTACTTTCCCAGTTTTGTGGAGTGTCAAAAGACGCCAGTTAGAATCCAACTACAGGTTATAAAGGTGGCGAAGTTGAGCAGTAGACTAGTCCAGTATTTACTAACGCAGAGTAGCAATTAATTGGTGTTATTACTAACTTGCCAAAATATTTTTTTATTTGAATCCTACTTAATGAAGGGAGACTTTAGCGCAAAACTGTCATTGGATGAAAAGTGGGTTTACTTCTAAATACCTAGATTGTTCTAAAATAGGTTTCCATGTCAAACAGGTCAATCCATGCTGTGCTTTTTTTTTTACTAGGGAGGATTTTTTGTTCTTTAAAATTAGAAAGGACTAAACTGTTACAGTTTTACACAGATTTTGGTAACCATGGTGGTTGAAAGATCTTCACGGCATCAACCTTTGGCCACAGTCGGTATATATAGCAAAACTTCACTCCGTCCGCAGAAGTCAAATTTGCAAGAAAGGAGCTTTAATTGAGAGCAAATGAGTAAACAAGTTACTTGCGTGGGGCCGAGCAACAGTCTGAAAGATGACCAATCATCAGAGCCGTCTACCAACTACAGTGACAACTTTTGGTCAACTGAAAAACTATAGGGATTCTAGTCCTGTAGGCTTTCAGCTCCACAAGAAACATGACCTACCTCAACGCTCTAGTTGTCAAGCAAGGTTCAAAAACATTTTTAGACCAAGAATAGCTTGAAATGAAGTACTATTTGTTAGTTGTTTAGTATATATAAAAATTATTTTTGTATAAATAATAATATTTGTTAGTTTAGTAGTATTTAATAATTTATGATGCTAACGGTGGCCAGTTTTGTTTCATTACCTTTATCCAACGAATAACTAGCTACGATAGATAGTGGGAGGTTGGATGGGGGGGGGGTGTTGCTATACAGGGCTTTATTGGTAGGACAAATAAGGCCTAACACCATTATAGTTGTCATAAATTAAACTAAATTATACGAATAAGCAAATAATTTAATTACTCCAAAGCCTTAAGTGAGAGGATCTACTTTCCAAGAGAAAAGTCTCAATCGTCTTATGTCAGTCCGAGTGTTTTAAGATACCAGATGTAAAATTGATTTCATAAAAAAGTATTCAAATAATACTTTTTTAGGATAAAACGGTGTTTTAATATCCTTTTTTTGGTCTTTTTTGACAAAGGATTTTTCAGGGACTGAGTAGATGAAAAAATTAAAGTAGGTGTATAGTTTTAATCAAAAATATCTAGTACGTTTTTCTGAGCGTTATTTGATATCTAAGTATTATGATAATTATCATTTGATGAGAAACATACGTAGAGCCCTTATATACATCTCAAAATTGTTTAATCACTTTTAACTTATTTTATTTGGTTAACATGTGCTTTAAAAAAATACATATCCTTTTTGAAAATATTTGGTAAAAAATAAGTGGTTTTTGTTTGTTAAATGATGATCACGGGACAGTGAGACTTACCAGCTAATCCATATTATGGTTACCACCATGGATAAGCAGGTAATAACTAATCTATTTAAAGTTCTAATCTAAGATCCTTTTGTGAAAAGAGACAGAAATGAAAACAACCCAGGAACATGAGAGCAGCGTATTCTCCATTCAAACGTTAGAGAACAATAGTATAAGGGCCCGGAAACAACTGAACTCGCTATCAACAGTGATAATGTCAGTGTTATTGTACTCAACTGTAGGCATATACAAACATGGTGGGACAATAACAGTGTCTCTATAATACACTAACCATTCCACAAGGAATGTGGGGGTATCTCCTCCTTTGTTATTATCGTCTTATTTAATTAAAAAATATTAGAATCCTAGTATTTATAAGACACTGTTTTCATCAAAGACCACCGTTTATATTTGGTCTTAATTGAGTATGTAATGATTGGTTCAGAATAATAAACAAGGAAAAAAACTTGTAATGAGAGATGAAAGCCTAATTATACCTGCAGTGCCCAGTTTATACCACTTGTAAGAATGTGGAGGTCAACGTGAATCCAAGGAGATCGGTGAAATGATTCACGGGCTTTATTAGTTTCACATCTTAACTGGTTTTTTTATGGCTTAGGTATTGTAATTGAATTGAGAAGTTCATTTGGCATTATAAAACAAAAATATGCAACAATGAAACGGATAGCCATTGTAAAGTTACTTTAGTTATCTCAGTGACTTAATATCCTACCTAAGCTAATTATTGGATAGAAACGATGTTTTAGGACGCAAGGAAGTGAGTAAAGGAGGCATTAAATAGTTTTGATACCTGAAAACCACGCGCTAATATCACAATAAAAATCTAACTTGCACTGAGAGTGCACTACGTGTTGCTGTGCTGAAGGTAGGAACAGATCCCCTGAAAAGACCCTACGCTAACCGATAGGTGCAAAAAACGTGCCTAGTCAATAAAACCTCCTACTCTCAGGTAAAAAAGGCCCCCCCCCCCCCAGTGTCCCAGAATTAACGCAAGATTTGGTTTAAATAGAAAACATAGTTTTTAGTATTGTTGTTGTTATTTTTTTATTGAATTATAAAGTAAATAGGATAGGGTTATTTATGGAATAACACATCGGACAAACGGCCTCCACGACTTTGCTGGCACATACGCACTCTTTTGTCGAAATTTTCCATGACCATTTGGCATATATGTAGTTGAATTTCGTTGATGCAGCGTTGAATTTCCTCTTTTAATGCACGGGCGGATACACCTTTGAATTCATATAACCCTATAAAAAGAAATCTAAAAGAGTTAAATCACACGATCTAGGGGGACAATTCTGATCACTGAAACGAGAGAGTACAAGACCTGGAAATGTCTCATGTAGTATTTGAATTGTTTCATGGGCTGTACGGCATGTGGCACCATCTTGTTGAAACCACATATTTGCCACATCAGCATCATGTAATTTCGGCACAAAGAACTGTGTTTACGACGCCGAATTGATGTTCCTGGATTTTCAACCACACTCTCACGCACTGCTTCGATATCGACATTTGAACGACTTGTTTTTAGACGACCAGTGTGTTTAGTTTCTCCAATTGATCCAGTCTCCCTAAATTTTTCAATTAATCTCTTCACAGTTGATGAAGTCAAAACACTATTCCGACCATATTTTGTATAAAATTTTGGAACTGCGGCTGCCAAACTTTTATTATTTTTGAGATAATGTTCAACAATAAAGACACGTTGTTCTATCGTGTAACGCTCCATTTTTACTAATCCTAAACCGTCAGTTGTCAAATTATTTTTATTATAAGTGGTTATGGCCTAAAAAAAGGTTTAAGCATTCTGTGCTTAACTCTTACTCCTATAAATTTAAAATACTTGACGTAAAAATTATTAGAAGTAAAAGCGGTAAGATATAGAAATATATTAGCACAGGGACTTTACAGGATATATGACTGCTACGAAAGAATAAATAGCCATACATAGAGGCAGATGAAATATTATCATACACTTCTTGTATCTTTTTGGGCTCGGCAATTCCTAAACGTTTGCATACATTCCAAACTAATTGCTTTAAAAATACAACTATATAAACAACAAGCAAGATATGCGTATCCAAATGACTATATATACGCCAGTTTACTAAGAAACAAGGTTTAAACAAGGTATTATTGAAGTTTTACTACGTTTCCTACTAATCAGTTACACAAACTCAATCATATTTAAATTTGTAAATTCATTTAAACGTATTGCAGTGTTTATTCAACCTCTCAACAGTAAATTAGCTTGAAGTCAAGTCACCGTG
This sequence comes from Acanthosoma haemorrhoidale, assembly GCA_930367205.1. NCBI lineage: Eukaryota > Metazoa > Arthropoda > Insecta > Hemiptera > Acanthosomatidae > Acanthosoma > Acanthosoma haemorrhoidale. Next base: position 26,657,130 of record OV884012.1, read on the forward strand.
TTCATGAAAAGCTACTATCTAAAGACGATCGGATTATCCCTGTGGAAAATGGGGGCATAAAATTGAGAGGAAAATGAGATAGTTTTCAGGAGTAGAATTGAGTATGCCAAGGGAAGGGGGGTAAAAAATCTAAAATATCAAGGTTTACTATTATAACGTTTTTGTTTTTTCATTCTTTTTTTAAAATAAAAACATGCCTCGATTATGCGTTTCATCAAATTTTGCCTACGAATTGTAATAAATTTTCCTTATATTATTTTCATTAATTTAATTTATGAAGCATGATGAAAATCAAATCGAATGAAACAAAAAAAATACTTTATTCTTATTACTCTACCTTAAGAATTAAAGAAAGGGCCTGACAAGTATGTCTAGGTGACAAAAAAATAGATAACATAAATCACACTGAGGTGATAAGTGTATGAATAAGAAAGGGCCTATGTGTACATGTGGTATTTTCAATGAACCAACAGCATACGAATGAAACAAAAAATATTAATAACTCATTAATAAGTCAGTAATTGATCAATGAAATTCTCTGACAATAAAGAAAATCAGGAAGATTGAGGGAATATTGCAAAGGGAAAAAGAGGGTGACAATTTGTTTCAGTATATTAATAAAGGGAATGAATAAAAAATATATTATAAAGAATTATTAGATTAAAAGAAGAAAAGAGACTGGTAATGTTTAGATTTAAAGATTGCGAAAGTTATAGAGTGACGAGTATTCATGGGAATGGCTACAAAGGGTTTGTAGCACGCATAAGTTAAAAAACTGTCAAAGGATGCAAATTTGTGAAATGGGAAACACAGGATAAAACTTTTCTTATTCCTGTTAATAATTATTTAAATTTAGGTAATTTTCAATAACAATCAACCGGGATTTAGTTTTAAAAATATGTAAATTGTAATTTGTTTCTATCACTGTACTGTTACATGTTTTAATTTTCCTTATTTGCGCTCGATTATACACTATATTTTCGAGAAAATTAACGTTTAGTTTTTATCTACGTAAATTTTCTATGTTCTGAATTGAAATTTCGGTATAAAAAAAAATTCTATTAATTTACTTGTTAAGGCATTAAGGTATATTGTAAACTCTGGTAAAAGTTAATGTTATCCATGACAGATAATGTCCAGGTTCTGTAGCATAGGAATGCCCGTGATCACCAACTCAACGTAAATACACTAGAGTAACATGAATGAATTGTCAACGTCTTTCTCTGAAGTAGGCTGTTAAGCTGTAGAGTGAAGGTGCACTTAGAAGATATTCCTTCTCCAAATAATTGGCAGTGGATTAATTAGCCTCCCCCACCCACCCCTGCCCTAGTTCGGAGACAGTTAATGACTCGGAAAATCTCCCTAATCCACGAGAGAAGTGGCCGGGAAAAAGAAACACTGACAACAAGCTGATGGCCCGCAAGCTGACGTTTGTCCGTTTGAGAAATTTTAATTAAAACCAGTGGAGGATTTATGGGACGCAGTCGACTTTTAATAATAGGATTCCTCCGCTGTGCTATCAATGGCTAGCCGCTACCTTGGAGTGGGTTGGATAAACTTTTGTATAAATTGCACTCCAAGTACAGCTTATTTAATAACTGCTGCTACAATTGAGAGGACACTCATCTCAGAAAGCATAGCACAACACTCAACAACCAACTCAATACTAACAGTGCACCATAAAGATCTCAAATTTTCAACCAACAAATATAGGATGAATAATTTGTGAAGACATTAGTAGTTGTGATATTTATTTTTAATTTTCGGATTGATTTTTTATTTATTTTGCTGATTGCAGCTTTTTTTTTATTTCTTTTAAAACAGTGCTATTATTGATTTGTTATCGGATATTCTAGTTGCCAACATACATATATATCGTAATTAGATTTAACTAAATTTAGTTTATAGATTAGGTTGGTCTGGAAAATATTCCTACAACATGAGCTCGGAACTCAGGCCCTATGGCCCACCAGGAGATCCTTCCTCTCACGAAAACCACATGAGTGTGCTCTCAGTACGAGTTAGACTCTAGTGTTTATTTTGGAGTGGTTTTCTTATATCAGAAGCGGCTTATCCTTCTTTTAATATTCACCTTCTTGCTTATTAAGCACCCTTCTATCCAATGATTGCCAAACAAAGGAGATTAATCTATAGTGTCACACGACGTTAGTGAATTAATTTTACTTTTTATTGGTTCATTATCTAATTCTCTGTTGCAAAATTACTCCTCAATTAACGTGAATACAGTAGGAATTCTAATAGTCATTTGCTACTACTAGTTTTGAAATACTATTAGTAATTGTCAAGTCTGGATTGCGTTTTTTAACCACATAAATCAGTATATGCATATTAAAAATTACTATATTATTTTTTTATGTGTAAATAATAAGAAAAAAAGGGTGTAGAAGGCGACCAAACTAGTTTCCCCTTCAGTTTCCTAAAAATATAACTACTTCATTTTTGCAATCATAAGGTTATTGAAAGTTGTTTTTTCGATAATTAAAATAAATATACGTGTCATATTTTAAAACAAATAAACCTTAAAAACATGTACATATTTTTTTTTTTTTATATTTCTTTTTTTTTTTTTTTTTTTTTTTTTTTTTTCATAGCTCTCAAACTTATAAAAAATAGGATGTGGGAAAAATAAAAGGAAAATTATTTTGGATTGATGGGTGCCTTTCACTAAGGGGAGTCCTATTTGAAGGATGTATGAGAAGGATATGGGGTGTGGGATGCCTAAGGTGGGTTCGGGAAGGTAGTGAGAGTCTACCGAGGGTGGAGCCTAGGCATGTTTTTATATTGCTGCTCTGTTGTTACGTTATAACCCTAAAAATGTTTTTTTCACTACGAGAAGAAATCAAAATTTCAAATCTCAACTTTTTCCGTGCAGTGACTAGGCCAGAAAAAGAGAAACGGGCTAGATTTTTTCATATGCCGATTTTTTTTCCTTTTCCTTTTCCTGTGAGAACCTATCCAGTTTTGACAGGTGCATTGAATGCATTGAAATATGTGAATAATGTATAATATGTTGAAAGCTGTGAAATGTATCATTAAATGTTTAGACTAACTAAATCAATTTTACAGAAAATATGATTGCTTCGTACACACTTGAAAATTTATTCCGCTCGGATGTAACAAAAACTGGGTTCTAGCTACAGAAGACAAATTACTTGAAAGTATTATGTAGCGTTTTTACAATAAATATTCATGTACAGATTTTTTTTTTTGAATGAGTTAATAATTATTAATAAACGAAAAATATACTAGCAGGATTGGGACTCCCCCCAATTCCCGATCGGGTACTTTACACATTGAGTTAGTCCTCCTTCAGAATGAAGCTTCCCAATATGAATTATTTTAGACTAAAATTTTACACTGACTGTATGTGTTGGTGACCATATGTATATATTGTTTTATTGGTTAATAATTATTAGTAAAAGAGTACTCTAGTGTAAAAAAAAATATGTTGTTATTTTATAAATAATTTTGTCATTAGGTTATGTAGAACATTTGTTCTATATGTTAAAACATGGTCTTATTAGAAAACATCATAAAAATAGGTAGAGAGGAAAAATAGTTTATATGGACTATAACAGTTTTAATTGTAAAGAAAATTTAGGTAGGATTTGTGAGATGGTTTGTTTAGAAATAGTTTTAGTTTGTGAAAAAAAAATACCACATAAGCCGTTAAATAATAATTCAAGAAACAAACTCCTTTGTTGCGCAGAGCATGCTATTTTTAAATAAAATTCATAATTTAACATTACTAAGATTATTACCATCACATCTGTAATTTATATCGTATTAATCATAAGAAAACCTCTTAGATTCATATGGAGCTATATGAAGTTGCGAGGTTTTTTTTTTTCATGACGATGTTAATATGTAAATTATTAACTATCTGTACGTCGCATGCATACATGTAAACACTTTAAAAATAAACTTATTAAACATATCCTTCTAATTAAGCGAATCGAGTGGCAGTCCACAAAGTAATATTTAAAATGACTTGCCAAGTTGAGTATCGAATGCACTTCAATATCATGTTAAAAACTGTCGCGCGGCAAACAGCTTCTGCTCGTTACTGCGTTTTTTTAGTGACAGTTGTTCCTGAAGGCTTTTGACTCTTTTTTTTATCAAGCCCATTATAACTAACTCTGAGGTGACCTATATTCGTTTATTTCTATTTTAAAAGTTATTATTTTAAACCAATGGATTTAATATAAACTGGAGTTAGTTCGGTTTTCTAAAACAACTGCTCCTGAGGCCGCAACGAGCTCTTCAGTCGGTTTGTACAAAAGTAATATAGGTGATTGGTTATATTCTGAACAAGATACTCCCAGCTCATTATGTGAGGAGATATTCGCCAGACCGTTAAACCAGAAGTAAATACCAATAAGCGTAGAGTTGTATCTCTTCTGGGCTTTTCGAGTAAATTTAAAACGCCCATTCACTCAGATGAACCTCGAAACTCTCACGTGGATTCCAGATGTAATACAAAAGTATAAAGGGATGATTGCTTTATATGAGCTAAAATCTGCCCCCAATTTAACGCGACGTACGTGATCGCCCACTGCCTTCAGTATATGGGACAAAAGTGACTCGTAACAACATATGTCACGCTTAGATGTAACCAGCGCAATAGTCCATGTCATATAAAGCACAAAGCAAAGGGCCACTTACTCTCTTGTTAGCAAATACTATAAATATCCTTAGCTCTAAGTTTACTAAATTATGAATACATGCAATTAAATAAAAACAATTAATAAATTAATAATTATTAATCTGCATACACTATACCGTTTACCACAAGAAGATATACACAGGTGGTCTGATAAGTTTCCGATCTTAACATGAAGATGATAATAAAAGCTAGTAAAATAAAAGCTTTGTTAGGTCGGAAACTTTTCAGACCACCCTCTATACAATAGAATGATTTAGAAAGATCAGAGAATTCCTTTTATATATTTGACTAGATCCTGTTTTAATAAATATATACGTTCAAAGAAACAACAGTTGTAAAGTGCACTAAAAAGAGAAAAAACAGAGGATCACACCTGAAGCTCTCGCCTAGAACATCTGCCTAGGATGCTGGGAAGTGGAAGCCTAAAATTCCAATATCCTCCGAACCGCTGAGTCGAAGTTGAATTCCGATCATTATAATTGAGGAATTCATATCGCCCATTTTCTATTGGAGGCCCACTCAGCTATTCATTTAATAAGGGATTATAGGGCCGTTTCCATGGGAACTGTGTTCATTAGGAACAGCAATTAACAGTCCTTTAAGATGAATGGAGGGCTTATCCACCGGCTGTCATTCTCAGTTCAATGTAAAATTAACATCTCCCTTTCATCTATCCGGGTCGATTTAAATAATTAATAATGACTACATAGGGCATCCCCGAACTAATACCCAAGGAATCTAGGGATATATGAAGTGAAAATAAGCTCCAGAAATTCCCTTGACTTATTTCCAAAAAATCTTCCTTTCAAAGATAAGCTGGTAAAACCTAAAATGCCTGCATTTTTTTAATGATTCAACATGGTCCGACCCAAGCATATTTCGTAAAATTTTATAAACTTGGTCCATGCCATGGTTATGATTGATTAACTGCAAACCAGATGTCAAGATCTATTTTTGTACATAGCCCTTAATAAACCACATCTATACTTTCAGTTTGAAGCAGAAAATTAAAAAAAAAAATGCATTTCAACGAACCGTCAGCATGATATTAAAACATAAATAAACAGAAGAAACTCACATTCACTAATAACTAAATAAGTACAAAGAATGATTATTAAAACTGGAAAGCATGTATCATGAACGCCAAGTACTTGAGAGACAAATCCAACGAGTGGTTTTGAAGCTTTCCGTGGATATAAAATATAGCCAATGATTATAGCCGACATACAAAGAAGTCAATACTGTAAGAGCCATGTATCCAGGAAGTCATAAGTAAATCCCGGAAAGATAACTCCCTTAGAAGGGTACACGGGACCAGAAAGAAGGAAAATAGTTATAAAGAAGGGATGATTTTGATTATATTTGGGAATCAAAGTTACAGAAATGCAGGTCCGGTCCTATTATTATTGAATAACGGGACCAGGATGATTAGGGTGATCTCTAAGGAAACATTCAATGGTGAGTTCCTACTCCTGGATAGCAAAAAGTTAGCCATCGAATATAACACCGCTGAAAAAAATATTTCTCAGGACAGTACAATAAACTATAATAAACCGGCAAATTGCCTTTATTGTATTACCCTAGAATAGGGAGAGAGGTTCACGAGGTTATTTTCAAGTTAGTTATTTTAATATAAAAATATGAATTATTTATTTATAATTTCTTCCGACCATTCTTTACATAGTTGCTTTCCTTGTGATGCAAATTTTCGTCCTTACATAAGGAAGGCTTCCCGAGCCCTTCTTCAATAGGAAGCCAAACGAGTGATGTGATAAAGACCTGAAATGCTTCCATAAGTGTTCCCTGTTTCTAGATAAGTAACTTTCTGACATGTCCTAGAGTCATTGACAGGAGCCACTCACATTATTTGAATAATCGATCTAGACTTTAGACCATAAACTTTATTTTTTAGTTTGAGTAAGGTGAATAATAATGCTTTGGATAATAATGAATGTTAAGGTTTTGATACATCGTCTTGTTTCTAATTGCTTTGTTGATTTTTTTTTCAAAATTAGACGTTTTTACCCATATGTCTGCTTTTGCCTTTGCTTGAGCTGGATGCCAAATTTTTCATAATGGTCCCACTCCCAAAAGAAATGGAAAATGTATCTTATTGAAACATGAGAATGTTTTTGTTGTTTTTTTATACCCCTCCCGCATCGATGGCAACAGGCTGTTCGGGAAAAATTAGGTTCAGAATTAGTATGTAAGTTAGCTGAGATAAATGAGATAGTTGATGACAAAAAAGTTGAGCCCCATCACCTTTATTAGTCAGTTTAGTCCAGTCACGGATAATTTGTATCATTGTACTTGTTTATTCATTATATAATTTTTATAAAATAACAAAACCTGTATATAATATAGCGTTACTACAGGAAATATAAAAATAATTTGTAAATAGATTCATCTGAGTAGATTCATCTTGTATATAATTATCTGTGAATTTAAGGGGGCTAGGAAGAAGGAAATATTCAGTTGGTAACTTGAAATTAATAAAATAATGAAATTGTTTTTCTCTAATTTTGAGTAGGGTGTTAAAATAAAAATCTTGATGTTTCGGTTGGCTTGTATTTTTTTTTTTCAAATTACAACCACACCCTCATTAAAATATTGCAGTTTTTTTAGAGACAAAGTATATTGTATGAAAGTTCTATTCTTTCCCAGATTATATAATATTGTAAAATTAGGCGTTTTTCTATTATATTGAGAAGTGTATCAAATTTCTTATGTATATCAATCTTGATTAATAATGTGTAATATGTGCCCGTGTTGAAATGAACTATAATTACATGAGGTCATTGAAACTGTTATCAAAAATATATTTAAAATTTTTCCTCATACCCAGTCACATATAAATAGATATTTTGGATGAATGTTTTAATTGATGTTAAACATAATATAATCCATACAAATAATTATTAATAAATTACTTGTAATAAAAAATGAACATTTCTCAATTTTATTATGCTAAGTATAAATTAATCATAGCTCGTTGTTATGATTAATCATAATCTAGATATTATTTTGTTAATAAAATTAACGGAATGAGTCAATAGTTTTACAACTCAACCGAAACCAATAATTATGTGTTTGATCCAACTTGACATGATTGTTTTTTTATTACTGATCCCAGAGGTAAAAACATTAATTTATTTACTTGACAGTCCTGTTTAGTTTGTTGGTATTGTAGGTACTAAACTGGCAGTCATGGGCAGGATCTAATCGATCTCAAATGTTAATGGTTTCTCCCATAAATCGATAAAGTAATGCTTATTTTTTATGCGAAATCGAAGTGTTTTTTTTATTCATTTTGGATGACAGCTGAGGTCAACGAACATAAGACACGTGTGGACACGAGAGAACTATTTAAGAATTCAAAAATTTAAAAAAAGAAATTTTTAATTAGGAAAAAAATGATGAGGTAGTTCCTCTAAATCAGAACCATCACACTAACCAATTCCCATCGCCAATGAATTTAATTTCTGGAATCCATCAGGATTTTAGGCATTGTAATTTCGACACAAATTGTAACAGATTTTGGCAAAACCTCCGAGAAAACACACTAATTCCTCCTGGTGACGGGTCAGGCTTGAGTGATTAAGCGACCGGGCGAATAAATACCCGCCAAGATAAGAAAGGCTTGATAAGTCCCTTGATGACCTCTCACTGTGATATATACCTGATACTTAGGAGCCCACCTCTCCTTTGTCAATCACTTTCATCGCTCCCCTCAATTGGCCATTTTCGAAGGTTCTTTCATTTTCTTTAGACAAAAATACTCGTTTTTACTGTACGTGAGGATTGTACACTAACGAAACAAAAACCTTAGTAACAATCAACGGTAGACATAAAAAAAAAAAAACCTTTGTCAACATTGCGATATGTTCTTGTTTTATGATTATAATTTACAATCTAACCATGACCGGCGTTGTTTGGGCTGTGTGGTTATCATGTCCAATCACGTTACATAAAGAACGTTTAACAAAGTAATGTAAAAGGCCTTCATTTCTTGGATTGCAAAAAAAACAAGAATGTAAAAGCAAATATCAGGCATTGTACCATGGTGTACAGCTGTTTTTGTCACTGCTGGTGACTTAAGTGACTCTTTAATATCCTTTTTCAAACCAAGGCGACATTATTATAAAGGCCTGGCTAAGATGGCTTTTATAGGCAAACTTTATTCAGATTAAATGGTATAATGTAAATTTAAATCCAAAAGGGTGGGTAATCCTAATTGGTAATTTTAATGTTTTCTATACTGCTTAGCATCCTCTTTAAAGTGGTATATGCTCAATCCCTCAAAATCTATATCCAATCTAATTTTATGGTTAAAGTTTGGGATGAGTTTCAGAAGGGGATAAATCCTTGTATCTTAGTCTTGAAGTGAAGTAAAGATCAATTTTAAATTGATCCTCCTTCTGAGTCTTCACGCATCATTTAATTATATTAATAAAACCAATTAATATAAAATATTAATTGCTTAAAAAATTTCGGTTTTCCTTTGCTTTTCTTTACTAAGCCACCCAGTTATGACATTTTTAATTCCATACTTTGTTAAATTTAATGTTATCTTAATGTAATGTTAAACTTTGTATTTGAATTTCGTGATGGTTTGTCAGGTCAGCTGATCGACCAGTTTTTTTTTGTTTCATAGTGTCTATTATGTCTTTAATGGAATACTCGTACAAACTTAAAATCAGATAACGATTGCCTCAGTCAGTTATTAAACATAATATTAAGTATCTAATATAACATTAGCGGGATCCAGGATCACCCAAGGAATTGAGGAGAGAGGTTAAGAGGTAAAAGAAAAAAGGGAGGGAGTGGGTGAAATAATTTTGTGTGTCACTAGACGTGGAAGGGGAATAGAAGTGAAGAAGAGAAGCTTTATGCAAGTAAGAAATAATCAAACGAAGAGTTTCTTGTGCGTATTAATATGGTAATTGTTAGTAACGTGGATGAAGGAAAGTAAATGAATTAAAAAAAGGTTTGTTTAAATATTTTTCTTAAATGTTCTTTAAAGAAATAATCTGAGGTAAGAAGAAGGTAACAATCTAGAGCAGATGTTTAAACATATTTTTTATATGCTATTTCATATTTTTCCCTGTTTCCTGCTACATTTATTTCAATAGTTCAGATCTTGAATGGTTCGGTTCTGCTGATAATGTAATTTAATTTCCACGAATACAATAGCAAAAAAAACAAAAAACGAACACGTACACAGAATGTCAGCACTCAATAAATAGTAAACTACAGAAGTTATGAAAATTCCCTTTTCCGAATGTTCACGTTTACAGTGCCCTTTGAAGTGACTTCATTTTACACAGATTAACAATTCAGGAAGTGGCGGAAAACACAGGGCCACATCCATTTATTCCCTTCCCGAACTAACGGTTACTTGTATTAATTTGTTTTACTTTTGTGTAACGAACAAGAATTTGCTCGCTTAAATAGAACTGTTATTCATAATTCCAATTGTTTAAATCTTTTTCGACAGGCCCTTCTGCCATCTTCAGCTATACCAGACTGTTATACCATAAAGAAAATTAAATAGTTGAAATTTTAAAGGTTTAAATATGAATATTTTAAATTTACAAATCATTAAAATTGTATATGTACAAAAAACGTGATTCCTTTGTATGTGATAGTTTATGAGTATTTTTGCAATATAAAATTAACTAATGCAAAAATTATAAAGTTAGTTGCAAAATTAGTTCAATTGTCTTAGTGTCTGAGGCTCCAGCTTAATCTCATACGTGTAGTAATCATTGGATAGAAGCAAGGAGGTGATCATCAAAGGATCATTAGACGGTTAAAATGTCAAGAACCACTAATAAATTAAACACTAAAACTTTGTACTGAAAGAACACTGAAAGTTCTGTACTCAAAAAGTCTAAAAGTCAAAAAAGGGTGCCCCTTGGTACCGAAAAGTCTATAAATACTCTATACTCACGATATTAGGCTGAAACTCACTCCCTTAAAGTCACCCTACTTAATAGCAAATAACTTTAGTTTTTCGGTAAGAATACTGAAGAATACTGATACAATATACATGTCCGTGACGTTAAAAAAACTGATATGCGAAAAAAAAAATTGACACTAATGTTAACTTAAACCAAGCAATACTCACCTATACAATCCATTGAGAACTGGCAAAAATAGCTTATTGTTACAGTATTTTGGATTCTATCTCTTAAGATCTTTACATCGTTGATGTTCTGACTACTCTCCAGACACCATTTTCCCAACATTGACAGAGGGCAAGGCTTTTCCTTACCGACCAAATCCAGTAGAAACCTTAATAACAGTTTGAGCCCTTGAGGCTTCATCGAGGGCAACGTGCCTTTATTACAAACCTTTGTTAATATCACTATGCCCATTAGTTCTCGTCTTTACCTGTACCCATCAAAGTACGAGTTGCCTTGTAAAAGATCAAAATGGGTATTCGAGAACAATAAGTCAAGAACCAAATTAATTAATTTGGATAACTCTAGACCACTTAAAATGACATCCCATTTTCTTTTTTTATAGGGAATTAGCTTTTCAGATATGGAGTAGTTGGTGATAATTTTATGAATGAAGTTCATGGAATAACAAGAAAAGTAGCTATTTGAAGCGTACAATTTCTTTTCATTTTCATATTTGGGAATATTTTGAGAAAATGACTCACACCCTTTCAGCTTTTCTTTATTTATAGCATAACCAAGGAATTTTAATGTCGTATCATGAATTAATATTTCAAAATTTATGGTGCATAAGCTAGAGTTGAAAAATCCAAAAAGTTATTACAACAAACAAAAGATATAATAATTTATATTACATAGGTTAAAAATATAGAACTGGGCCGTATTAATTTAAAAGTTTGTCAAGTTCAATGAAATCATAATTGATAATTGAATGTTATTAACCAACTTTAATGTATTCATTTATAATTTTAATTAGTCAGCAGTTCGTTCTGTTATCAACCTTTGGACTCCGGCTTTCCTGATCCACTATAATAATAAAGATAAAGACAATTTGGTAGATAAATTGTGAAAGATTTGAAAATTAAAGTTTTGAACATGATGGTTGAAAACGATTATCAACTTCATACTTTTCTTGAATAAAACAGAAATGTTATAAAATGGTACATTTATTTTTGTATATTGTCTCCCTTATATACACAAAAATGTAGAGATTCTATAATGAAATCTCTAAACATAACTAACATAACTAGTTTTTTTTTTGTCTATTCGCATAGTAATTCAAGCGGTGACCTGGTTTCCAATGCAAATTGGAACTATCACTTGAATGGATATGTATGGTAATAGTTAGCACTCTAGCTTCTGGAAGCTTAGCAGCATTGGGATTTAAATCAATTCGATTCACTTCTGAGAAACCAGTTACCAGTTAGTGGTAATTCATCGGTATTACCTTGACTTAATGAAATATAATATCAATTTTATTTTTTTATATTACATTCAGTAATGAAATCTCTAGGTTACATTTTTGGTTTCCCCAATCAAAAGAAAAAACTTTTATTTACTATAGGTTCTTAGGTGAATCTATTTATTTATATCTCCTATACCATCGGTACACTCTATACAAGGTCTGAATTGGTATAGGAGTTGTATAATCAATACAATGATACACAATATACTTGGCATCATTGATAAGACTCTACAAGGTGATGGGGCTCACCTTTTTGATCACAACAAAAGAAAACTTAAAAACTAACTTACATACTAATTCTTAGCCTAAATTTTCCCCGACAGTCTGTTGCCATCGATTCGGGAGGGGTGGTGGGGTCATGGTGTTAAACACTGGATTTGTGCGTCGAAAAACTTGATGCGTCTCCGGTGGATAAACTCATCCACCGTCGGCACATCACGCAACTGGGTTACATTGTAGTTACTAGTGGTAACGAACGTTTTATATTTAATCATTATATCGGGAAACAAATTATTTATGAAGAAGTAGCATATAAAATAAGGATTGTACATAGCGTCATCTCACACACGAGTATATTACTCACATACACGACCTTCCTCTGGAAGTTAGAATGTGTAAGAAAGCGATTCATAACCCACTGGAACATGTCACGATTGTCTCCATACAATAACAGACGAAACTGATAAAATCTGGAACCATTACATGAGCTTTTATTGAGGGGAAAACCCTGTAGAAAAGATCCTGGACATATATAAGCTTTTAAAATAAATATAATTTTATACAATTTGGGGTCATGTACAAATAAATAGTACCAATATTTGTAATTTAGTTTTAATGTAAAAATAATCAATATTTCTCTCATTTACTTATTTATGTGTTTGATCTAGGAATTTATTTTATTTTTGTAATAAAAATGTTTTTGATTATTTGACAATTTCGTAATTATGCCAATCTTCAGTTATGTATATCTGTAATTATTCAATGAAAGCTACTTGATAGAGTATCACTTACACGGTAAAAGATTGTGTGTATGTATTTTGCTTGAGGGAAAACACCGAGTGTAGCTGTTAGTCCCAGGTCACCAAAGTTTTTGTGGTAATGAAGCAACCAACAAACGAATGAGCAAAAGTGTTCTGTTAAATTGAAAAAAAAAATAGAGGTAATCAAAGCAATGAGAACAAAAGGAATCAAACAGGCATTTGCAATAAATGTCCGACTGTAATACATCTTCCAGTCGATCTACCAAGAAGAGGTGCAGTGGCTGGATTTGTGCTGGTTACCAGCCATACCTCAATGGGTATCCCATCATGCCCATGCAGCGATTTATGCATAGTAACACACTTACGGATCTTTAGACACATTATCTTCTGCTCGGTTCATCATCTCTGTAGAGCAGTCGACAAACACACTTCACACAGAATTATCTACAGCTGGCAAAAGTTTGACTGCGGAAATCGATCGAATAATTATATATTATATATATATATATATAACTTAACTCCCGGCTAAACGATCGAACTAAAAAGGGGTTGGTAGGTGTGATCAAGACGCAGAATAGAACTTAACTAACTTTTATTTCCATCTCCCTCCTATATATACAGTATGAGTGGGGCTTAGCCCCACTCTCTATTATTGTTTACAATAATCCTTTAGTAATCTCTTCTTACAATGTTAACTCCTTCCCTCCAGTTCCTTCATAGGAGGAACTTTTGTTCCGGAGTTTCACACAAATTTTATTTACATAGTAGGTACAAAACTCAAAAAAAACATACATCCATTCTAAAGAAAAACATCATATGAATAATCCAACATAAAGGCAATTGTCAATCAATAGGTAATAATACAAAAACAATAGTAAATACAAAAGCAATAGTACAGAATATGGCTGTCCCAGCTTCTTCGTCTGGGTGCCCTCCTTATTTCTTAACACTAATAATCATTACAATATTTATAAGTTGGGGCGAGTCGGAGTATCCGTCCGAGCGCCGCCGCCCGGCCCATGAGGCTCTTGTGGCTGGGGGACCCTAAGTTCGTCCCGGTGGACCGTGCGGTTCCGAAAGGGAAAATTTACGTCCCTGATTGTATATAAATTGTGTTCTCTTACCGCCGTGACCTTGTACGGTCCTTCGTAGCGAGCGGCCGTCTTAGTCCTTGCGGTTCGTAACCGTCTGTAGACGATTGTCCCCAGCGATAATGCCCTCCCCCCTTGTATTATTCCCGGTCTTTCGTTATCCCGGTCGACGCGCGTCTGCTTCCTTCTTATGATCTTCTCCCGGACTCGATCCCAAAGATCCCTCCGCTCCTTGCGTGTCTGTACTAAGTACCCGCGCAGCTCCGCGTTCTGAGCTGTCATAAGATCCCCCCTATCTCGCCTATTCTGACCGAATATGATTTCCACAGGTGAAAACCCCGTTGCCGCGTGGATCGTATGGTTGTAAGCGACAACGGCCCTTGGCATTGCTTCCAGAGGTTCCAGCCCCCGGCCCAGTCGGAGTAGCCTTAAGTGCTCCCCCAGAGTATTGTGGAGTCGTTCCACCGCTCCTCGTCCCTTAATGTGGTGGGGGGTATTCCGGTGCCACGTTACCCCTAATTCCCGCGTCTGTTCCCGTATATAGTTATTCTCGAATTCGCGTCCGCAATCTGACGTAATCCGCTCCGGTACTCCGTAGGTCGCACACCAATTTAGGACTCCCTCCCACACTGTCTCGGGTGTCTTCGCTTCGATAGGGTAGGCCATGGCTAACTTACTAAACACATCTATCGCCGTGAGCCACGATTGACCCTCGTTCGAGTAGACATCTATCTGTATACTCCTAAGGGGCTCTATCGGCGTCTCCGTGATTACTTGAGGCGTCACCGGGGGGTGTCTATCGTACTTACTACGTTGGCATATTTCGCATTGGGCGATGCACTCGCGTACCGTTTTCCCAATCCCCCGCCAAAAGTACATCCTCCTTATCGCGCGGTCCGTTTCCTCCATTCCCCTGTGGTTTGTCTTCCCCGTGTGATGGTCTGTAACTATTCGTCGTTGGGTCTGTTCGTCAGTAACTGTCTCTACTTGTCTCAGGCACCGTATTATGTCGTAGTCTATCCCTATTCTTTCCTGCCGCCATAGTCCTTTTACTTTTTCGGCGAGCAGCCTATTTCCTATGAATATGTGACACGTTCGCCCTCGCGCCGCGAACCCTTGGATAATTCGTCCTAAGTCCCCCTCGTTTATAGTCGAATGAGTCCGTACCGTCAGTGTAGTCAATCCCGCGTAAGTCGTCGTTTGTGTTTCTACCCCTGTTGTCTGTCGCGATTTTACTATAATTTGCCACTTTTTGTCGTTAATTATTTCGTCGACTTCCTTTAATTCCCCCGGCCGTTCCGTCGGGGATTCCTCTGCCCGGGGTTCCCTTTCTACTAGCGGTATTTCCGGCCCGCTCTCCGTCCATTCCCTTAGGTATCTCACCGCGAACGGCTCGGTCGGTGTGGTCCCCCGTTCTTCCGCGCGTCTTTGGACTTCCGGGATTTCCGGACCGCTCTCTACCCAGTCGCGTAGGTAGCGTAATGCGAATGGTTCCTCCTGTGGCGGGTCGTCCTCCGTGGCGTTAACGACTAAATCTCGTGACAGCCAATCGGCCACCGCGTTTTCACTGCCCTTTTTGTGGGCTACGCTAAACGTGTATGCCGCCAGTCGCTCTTTCCAACGCGCCACTCTCGCGGAGGATTCTTTTAAGGTTCCCACGTATATTAATGACTTATGGTCGGTAAATAATTCGAACCGGCGTCCGTAGACATACGGTCGGAAGTACTCCACGCCCCATACTACCGCCAGCAATTCGCGCTCAATCGCGCTATAACGCCTTTCTGCCGGATTGAGCTGGCGTCCCGCGTAGGCGACAGGTTTTTCCCCCTCGCTGAAGGTTTGTGAAAGCACGGCCCCTATCGCCGTTTCGCTCGCGTCTGTCGTGACCCTAAACGGCCTGTCAAAGTCCGGGAATGATAATAGGGGTCGGGTCGTCAGGATCTCACGACACTTTTCCATGCTCTTCAGTTGTGCGGGCCCCAGCTGGAATCGACGCCCCTTTTTCAAGAGTTCGGTCAGTGGCCCTGTCAATTCCGCGATCCCCGGTATAAATTTCCTATAGTAGTTGACCATTCCCAGAAACCGCCGCACCCCGCGTACGTTCTTGGGTAATGGTGCCTCGCGAATGACTTTTACCCTATCCGGATCTGGTCTCACCCCCTCGCTCGAGACTACGTGTCCCAGGAATCTTATCTCGCTTAGTCCAAACTGTGACTTCTCTAGTGACAATTTTAGCCCAAACTCCCGGATTCTGGCGAGGACTTCCCGCAGGTGTTGGACGTGTTCTTCCCTTGACTTACTGAAGACGATCAGGTCGTCCATATACACCTGAGAGAAGTCCTCCCCCAGGCCGCTTTGCAGTTCGTCCATAAGACGTTGAAATGTTAGCGGGGCCCCCTTTAGCCCGAAAGGCATTCGCACAAACTCAAAGTGTCCGCGTTCCCACGTAAAAGCGGTCTTCCCGGCATCTTCCTCCGCCATTCTCACCTGGTGGTACCCGCTCTTAAGATCTAGTGTACTGAATATTACCGCCCCCGACAGTCTGTCTAGGATGTCGTCGATTCTAGGCAGCGGGTACTTTTCGTCCTGGGTGACCTCGTTTAATTTCCTATAGTCGACTACTACTCTATACCTTTTTTTTTCTTTTTCCTGTTCCGTCGACCGTTTTTCCACTACCCACAACGGGCTATTAAACGGGGACTTACTTGCCCTAATTATTCCCTGTTCCTTCAACTCTGTCAACTGCTCCCTAATGATCTCCCTCATTGCCTGCGGGTACCGTCTGTCTTTCACGTAAACCGGCGCCTCTGTCTTTAATCTGATACGGTGTACAGTCTTCCCCGTGGTGGGAAGTATTTCGCCCTCCCGGTAGAACAGGTCCCGATTCTTTTGTATCATTTCCCGCAATGGCTCCTTGATGCATTGGGCCGCTCCGATTCGAACCCCCTTTTCCTCTTCGCGTCCGCCCTTGACGACGTATTTGCCCGTCCCTAGTTTGAACGTCCATCGACCCTTCCCGTAATTCAGATTAAGCCCCGCCATTCTTATTGCGTCGCATCCAATAATCGCGTCGTACTCGGCGGACACCCTACTCACAATGTGCATCCGCACTGCCATATTCCGTCCAGTCAGTTTTGCCAACCCTATCGTCACCTCCCCGGCCGTCTTACAGCGACCGCTAACCGTCGCAATTACACACTCGCATTGTTTCCTCTGCGCCCACACCCCCAATTCCCTAGCCCCTCTTTCACTGATTATCGAATTGGTACTCCCTGTGTCTAGCAGAAAATTCACCCCGGTCTCCCCCCACCTCGCCACGGGCAACCTTTTACCTCCCGTTTCCTTAACGTTATTGATCTGTATCAACACTCCCCGGTTGCCCCACCCCTCACCGTACCCTCAGTCCTCCTTCTGTCTACGCATCAAAACCTCTGCTCCGGATGGCCCCCCCTTTCCAAGGGACCCCCCCACTTACCTCACGTTTGTCTCCAGCCGGGCCGCTGCGCTCGGACACGACGCTCTCTCCCTCCGAGGACTCATCGCTGTCATTCTGTCGATCTCCTCGCCGGTGCGTCCTGTCGCCGTCCCATCTCTGGCAATTGACTTCCATCGGTTCAGGTCGATGTCCTCTCCTCCCGAATTCGCCGGTTCGTTTGGGGCACTCGCGCGCGACGTGTCCCCGGCGTCCGCATTCGTAACAACGGGTCAGGTTGCATTGTGCTGCTAGATGACCAGTTCTGTTACACTCATAACAGCGCCTCTCCAGTCGTTTCGGTCGCTCATCTTGTGCTCTGAAGGGTCTTCGGTTCGGGCCTGTTCCCCTTGTTCGGTCGCCGCGTTGTATTCCCGGTGGCCTCCTCTCTCTCCTTGGACTCCTGACCTCCGTCCAGTCCGGCTCCGGGTTCTTGCTGCGCGCCATACTCCTTTTCTGTGCATCGATGAGTTCGTGTGCACAGTCTAAGACGTCTTTGTCCTTGGTCAACGACCCACGCCTGTCTACGCTTTGGTTCAGCTGCACCTTCATAATCTCTCTCACAAAAATCAGCCTCACCGTTGCCTCTGTCTGCCCGTAGGTCTCGATCATTTTTTCATTGAGGCGGTTATAGAGTACGAGCAGTTTTTCTGCGAAGTCGCCCTCGGTCTGTCCCGGTCTTCTATGTTCCCGCAGGAGGAAGAACACATCCTCTTCTGGTGACCAACGGCCACCCCCATATAGTTTCTTCAGCCGGTTTTTCAATGCTTCCCATGGCTGCGACGAGTCTCCCTGTATGGCATTCAGGACTCGGCGCGAGATTCTTCCTACCAACGAAGCTTCTAGGATTTTAATGTCCCCGTCGGACAGTGTCCCCGCTTCCTTCCTGGTTAGGATCAACTCCTTTATTTGATCCCCTCCCTTCAGGAAATGTTCCAACTCCCCCAACACTCCCGTGAAAGGTTCGAGTTGACCTATCACGCCGTGGATAAATGCGCAGCTCTGGGTCCGAATCTTCGCTAGCTCAATCTGCGTGCTTTTGGCGGACTCGCTAAGTTGCAGTTCAAACTTCACGCGCTCCTCGCGTAGCTGGGTTAGCTCCTTCTGTAGCCTCGCCAAGTCGTCCTCGGCCATCGTGCTCCTTCTTCCTGGTACGCCCGAACTAAATAATCCGCCCCTGAAACCGCTAACTGCTCAAGTCAATGACTGTATCTCAGGTTTGAATCTAAAGGTCCCGGGTTTCGGCACCACTTAACTCCCGGCTAAACGATCGAACTAAAAAGGGGTTGGTAGGTGTGATCAAGACGCAGAATAGAACTTAACTAACTTTTATTTCCATCTCCCTCCTATATATACAGTATGAGTGGGGCTTAGCCCCACTCTCTATTATTGTTTACAATAATCCTTTAGTAATCTCTTCTTACAATGTTAACTTATATATATATATATATTAATAACTATTTTTATCTTGATATCTATTCTGAGTGTTTACGAGAATATTTAAAAGATTTTGTTTTGTTTATATGAATATTTATGCTACTGCGGTTAGATTGCACGTTGAGTGACGGCAAGGTGCACTTCATATCTGTACTTCCGGGTAGGTGGGTTTTTCTTGCATTACTTGTCAGAAACCTCTTAATTGCTCCCCCTTCCTGCCAATCTCATATTTAAGGAAATATAGAAGATAAAATTGTTTTTTGTGGCCATATTGGTTTAGGTTAAATTCGGAGTATCAATCCTGGATTACATTGTTTATCAGTGGTATGTGTCAGCTGTGATGTCTTGTTTGATATGTACTGAAGTGATTTTACGAAATAAGAGCTTTATATACCAAATTATTGTAATAAGACCAAATATGTGTATTAGTTTCATTTTTTTTTGTTTCTTATTACACTTCGACATGGTTATCGTTATGTCAATATAAAGCTCAAGGCAATGGACGCTGTATGTCTGAGATTATTGGCTTGTCAAACGGTATGGGCCAGTGGAGGGACAGAGAGTGAAAGCTATATATACTTATACAATATACTTACCATGATTATAGTTTTCGTAGATATGATTCCTAGAGCAGTGGATGTTTGTGATAGGTGTTGTGGCAGTGTCACACGCTAGAGTGTTTTGGAACTGTTGGATGTCCTGCGTGTAATGAAAAGTAAAGTAGATGGCTCTGTGGCACTTCTGCTTTTATGTCTAAAGCACTTAATTAAAAAAAAATACTAGCAGTAATAAAATAAAATAAGAAATATCAAATTAATTTTGATAATCAGTAAATCATATTATTTAAAAGATAACGATCGTAGCATATTATTTAAAAGTTGAACCATACCTGAATTTCTGTAGGGTCTAGGTAGCTGTGTGCTCTGGGACGCATACAGATGGTGCCCTGTTTGTATTTACACTTTAAGAGGGAGACCATTTCTCAGCGAAGGCCTATATTGATTGGTAGAACGCTCTCCAGAATGATAATGACGCTGTTTCATTTTAAGGCAAGTCAAGTAACTATTAACCATAAGGGACAGAAGAGTTCCCCCAGCTTGAAGTTGAATAATACGAGGAACCTGTAACAAACGAAGCCCATAGACCCTGACACCGATATAAGTTGAGGTCTTATATTTCGATAATCTTTATGAAAGTAAAATGAATAAATCGGCAGATATTATTGTGTGGCCCCGAACAATGTAAGTCTGTAACTAGTAGAAATATTTGTTTTTACATTATATCTAGCGTATTTTGCGTGCGATGACACACATTTAAAACCTTTTCGATTATTTTAGGAATGTTTTCTTGTTGCAAATTTGATTTTGAATGACTAAATGCATTGATTGATATGCGAACTTCGAATAGCTGATCTTTTGTTACAAAAGATTTTTTTTTTTATGGATAAAAACAAAACCTGCACGGTGTTTTTTTTTTTTTTTTTTCCTTAGCTGTCAAACGTATAAAAAGAGGATGTGGGAAAAATACAGGAAAATTATTTTGGGCTATTGAGTGCCTTTCACTAAGGGGAGTCCCCCATTTGAAGGATGTATGAGAAGGATATAGGGTGTGGAATGCCAAAAGGAGGTGGGTGGAATCAGGAAGGTAGTGAGAGTCTACCGAACAGGGTAACCTGCACGGTGAGCCATATCACCGGGTTTTTTTGCTTGTGGACCAATCAAATTCTACAAAAAGATAATTTTAAAAAATCCAATTGAATAGAACGAAAATTGGAAAATGTAAGCAGAGTGGTTTTGTCGGGTAGGTTAGATCACGATATAGTAAAAAAAATAATACTTAGAATAGGAAGAAGGAAATTTTACCAATACTTTTGCAGATCGTAACTAGTAGTATGGAGACTTTCAGTGTCATTTCAATCAAAATAAAAAATTAATTTGAATCATACAAGGACCCTGCGCACTGCGGTGTGCCCTGCACAAGGACAGTGCAACTGCATTCTCTATTGCAGTGTTTCTCCATTGCATTATTTTTTGATTGCGATACAATTACCTAATAAGTAATAAGAAATTGTGAGGAATGTTTTCATTCACTCGCTCATTAATACAGTATTTATAAACAGCCCAGAGACCTCCCAAATCCACATGGCTGTCAACTCCCTCGCATCGAAAGAGGAAGTGGAGTCTTGGGAAGCCCCCACGTTCCTCCATCAGCCACGTCACCGGATACGAGCCAGTGGCTGACGAAGAGCGCGAGAGTCACATACGCTCAGGACAAGATTGGAGAAACTGTAATCCATTTATAGCAGGTCAGGCCACTGCCGTTTCAGTCTCCGAGGAGGGTAATACGGATGAGTGGTGCAGTGCAATGACTGTGGTGGTTGGATAGGTTACTGTGGAATTTCATGAACTTGGAATGGATGAGTTCAAGAATGTGGATTAAGATCGTTATGAAGGGTTTTGTATTCTCCGTTGCTTGATACAATTTGCTGATTACGAGGCGGGTAGGTTTACTTTAAATGGAGTACTGGCAATTATCTTTCACCTACTAGTCTGTACGAATGTGTTATATCAGTCGTAAAATGCCTTGAAGAAAAAAAAAATTTTTTTTCGCTAACTTATAAGATTTCTCAAGTCCCAGTATATTGATTGGTAATTAATACCTGAATATTAAATTTTATATAATTATATTAAATTATATAATATTAAAAGGCGTTATGGAATGTATCGTCTCACTCAAGTGGACGACTGTACTAGATCTATCCTAGAGGATATAAGCATACATAGTTGTAAACAAGTAGAGCATCTTGGAAATGAAGAAAAATGAAAAGAGATAAGAAGAAATTCACGTCTAATCAATATGAAATGAATACTATGAACTTAAATTCCGAAGAGAACTAAAGTTCTTTAATCTGTCTTTCTGCGCATACAATGGTTCTTTGAGATGTGTTTGATAAAATATCACGTTGAAATCCTTGAGAAGCAGAGAGAAAATCTGCGAACATTCTCTGAGGCCCTTTTTCATCCGGATCAATATGTATCTCCCAGCGGGAGAAATGCCACAGCTCCACATCGCAACTCCTATAATTCACAATCGACACCCGCCCGTGGCAAAGCCTTAAACACTTCAAAGGCCCGTCTCACAGGTTCTGGACGGTCTAGGGGAAATTAAATTGAACCTCAGGCCGTCTCAGGTGCCTCATTAACTATTCTGCATATATATTGCTCCTGTCTCCAATAATACAATCCACCATTTTAATGCTTTTGTTGCATATTTGTCACCCCAAATGTGCTAATAATAATATTCATAACGATTCGCCTAGCTTTAAGGACCTTTGTTCACTTTGCATGACCTTCATGCCATCTGTTTATACTCTACAATTAGAATATAGATTATTATTTATTAAAGAAGTAGTAGTTCATCATAAATAATAAAGAACATTAATGGTAAAGCTTTTTTATTTTATATATTTTCTAACATATATTTAATTTGCTTATATTTTACAAAATGAATCTTCTAGCGTGACGAATATGTATATGCCACATGAAAAGACTAAAATATTTTGTGTCGGAATTGTCTTGGGTTGATGAAAGAGAGTTGTAAGTTATTCATCAAAATCATTAATAGAAAAGGTTTCGACGTGATATAAATGCCTACATCAGGTCCTTATGTTTTATGGTCTGCCTTCCCAGACTTAAACGATTTAAGAGAACAGAGGGATTTTAAGAGAACAGAGGAGGACAAGAGACCTCAATTTTTTTTTTCAAAGCCCTTATATTTGAAAAGGAAGAATGGAGAAAAATGAAATCAAATGGAAATTATTGGGATGAAAGGGATCCTTTGACTAGGAGAGAGCTATTTGAAGGTTGGATGAAGGAATTGAGGAGTTTGGGAGAACTCGGCTGAGGTGTATGCACAGTGGTGAGAGTCCACTGAAGGTGCCGATTTCTCAAGAACACTTCTACTCATTTATGTGAGCTGAACTCACATCAAATTATTATCATCTTAGCATTGTTTCATTGTTGTACTTTATGATTTCAATTTTATACAAGTGATATTGTACATCGAACTATAAACGTACTTTTGGGCAAGATATATTATGACAAATGAAGGGAAGAAATTAGAGAAAACAACGATTTGTATTATATTTCGATTTCAGGGTTTGTGTAACAGTAAAAGATATTTCATGAATCTATTGGTAAAACAATATAGCCGTTTTTGTGTTCTTAGCTTGTTTATCCACCTTTATTTAGCCATTCAGGCATCAGGTAAATTTCATAACATTTCAAAATCAGTGATGCTCCCCAGGCATATGATTGTATTAATGCTGCACTATTTTAAGGGTTAGGTTGTTGTCGTAAGTATAGTGATCAATAGTGATCGTGTAATAGTGATCAAGGCAAAGGTATATAATAGCGTATTTTTATGTCTCTCCCATCCACCATCTTCTTTATAGTGGGTAGGCTTAAGAAAAGAGGTGGTAAAAAATAATTGCGGTTTTCATATAACAAAAGTTTCTAATCCTCCTTTAATACTCACTTCCTAAAAAATCTTTTCTAAACAAGGATTACCTCAGGTAGTTTATTAAAATTTGACACAGAGGTATATCAAGTATTTTTATAATTTTGAACTGTTTTATTGTTGCATTTGATTTATTTTATATTGAAATTAGCTTTCCAACTGGCGAATATATAGGGTAAGTCTACAAAAAAAATGCTTCAAGGAATTAATTGACGAGAAGTTATCTCACAATGCGGAATTTCCAGCGGTAAGGAGGGAAGCAGGCCTTTGGTACATTGCTCTACGCCACTCAATAAAGAAGGACTAGCGGATCAAGGCAGATTATTTATCGGCCCTAATGAAAGCAGTAGCGGAGCAGGGAAAGTTATTGAGGGCAATCGAAGGACCGCTGATGTGGAATGATGTCGGCTGATAAGAGGATTATGTTAGAAGGGAGGTATAACCTCTCTCAATCGAATGTGGGCGTGATGGATAGAACCACACCAGCATACACTGATCAGCCGTAATGCCCTACTCCCCGCTTCAGAGTTCTGAACAGAATCAATTAAATGTGCGCTTTCTGATAATGGGTAGAGAAAATCATATTGCACTCAAATCAAATATCGTATGCTAGTTGCTTGTTGTATACCTTTTTTTTTTTTTTACAACTTTATTATGATAAAATTACAATCTGCCTTACCGGGTGATAAGTAATTGTGATAAATGTTGTTATTTATACCACATTTACAATTTTCATTCACTCGCTATACAGTATTTACAATCAGGCCAAGATAAAATGAGTCTTGAAAAATCCTCCACGGTCAGCCGCGTCACTGGATAAGAGCCATTGGAGGCTGACGAAGATCAAAGAAACTGGCCATTGCCAGGACTCCCACTGTCACGCATTTATAGCAGGTCACGAGACCTCTGCCGTTTCAGTCTCCTAGGAGGATTATAGGAATGAGTGACGCAGTGTAATGACTGTGCTAGGGGATTAGGGTGGTTGGATAGGTTACGATGGAATTTCATGAACTTGGAACGGATGAGTTCAAGGATGTGGATTAAGATCGTTATGTAGGGTTTTGTATTCTCCGTTGCTTGATATAACATCACATGAATAACTCAGTTTACCGAATTTAAAAAAACTTTCGCAAAATTGGTAGATTTTCATCCAATTGTATTTTAAAAATATCTTATGTTATATGATAGGCCAACTGACTCACTGAAAAAAAACTTTAAATAAATGAAAAAGTATAAATAGTTAAAATACTGCAATCGGGGGG
Source organism: Acanthosoma haemorrhoidale (assembly GCA_930367205.1). Taxonomy (NCBI): domain Eukaryota; kingdom Metazoa; phylum Arthropoda; class Insecta; order Hemiptera; family Acanthosomatidae; genus Acanthosoma; species Acanthosoma haemorrhoidale. The sequence goes on from OV884012.1 coordinate 26,682,008, forward strand.
ACATTCCATTTTTTAACACAATTTATATTGTCAACGCCCCATATAGTTTTGGTTATGCCGTTAGGCCCTACCTTCTTCAATTAATAATAAGTATTGCGAGAGACGTCTATCATGAAATTGTTTATTGTAAAAATCCTATGAATGCTGTTTTTATGGAAGCACTTTTGGGCAGTATTGACAAGCAGCACAGGCGCACGATCTGTGATTCGCATCAACAAATGATGCTCGTTCATGCGGGTGCGTTCTAGTCTCGCGTCTTCCGCCGTACGCGCTCGGCTGTATTTCACGTGCAATTTTATAGAGATTTGGGCTAGAAAACAGCATGCGCAATACCGCATTGAATTTAAATGATATAGGGATGGAATAATTAATGACTTCAATCGCTTTATTTCCCTTGTAATGACAAGAAAACGATGAAAAAATGACAAAGAACCGAAGTCAATTAAAAAAATTATAGAAATAAAAATCTCTCTCTTATCCGCATAATTTATTTCACAATGATACGACATGATACCATGTAGACGAGTTTTCGGCTGTTCATGACCATAGGATTGTAAGGATGAGTGGTGCAGTGTGATGAACGTGCTTGAGGATTAGGGTGGTTGGATAGGTTACTATCGAATTTCATGAACTTGGAAGGGATGAGTTCAAGAATTTAGGGTATATTAAGATCATTATGAAAGCTTTTGTTCCTGATGTAAAAAGGGGGATTAGCTATTGTTTGCAGGACTTTTGATTGAGAGGGTTGGATACGCTTGATGTTTGACTTTTTTGCTGTCCCTCATAGCTCTATTCCGTATGTCCAGACTTAAGTATAACTTTGTAAATTAGTAATTTATTTTGCATTGAAAGATGGGATGTCCTTTTAAGTAAACCGTACAGTTGTCCAAAGCGTCTGGTTAGTTGTCTTTTTAGCCTCGTATGTGGGTTCCAGGTCAGTCGTTTGTCGAGATGGAAGCCTAAGTGTAGTACTAACTCGAATACAGGGAAAGGAATGGAATTAAAAGAACCAAGTGGAAATGTCTTGCGGCAGAGGGTGAAGGTAATGTGGGTACAGTGATCATTAAATAAATCAATTAGTTTGCCGATTCCAAAAGTTAGCACTAGTCTTTATAGATTGTGCTACTAAATCATTATCATGATCAGAATCGAACAACTACCATATTCCAATATGAAATACCATTATCAAAAGTAACACTCGAAAAAAAAACCATCTGTATATTTAAATAAGTTTTTCATACACCATTTGTTTATAAATTGTGTTAGTCCTAACAGAGTTATTTTTATTATGTAATATTGATTTACCCTGTTGAAGTTTTCAGAAAAGTTACTAATCCGGTATTCGCCAATGAATAAATATGAATTTCACAAGAGTTATGGTTTCATTTGGTAATTTTAGATTTATAGGAGTGTCGTTTTGTTCATCGGAGTTTTACTAACTTTTGTGTGATTTGTTTGTTGGAACTGTAGTCCTGAGGATACTTGAATAGGCTGAACGTTGACTGTTGATGTAATGTTAATAATAAAAGATATTTTCGGAGAGGCTTCAACCTTAATTTACACGTAATATAAATTGATCTAGAAACTCAATTTTTTTTAATTTTTCACTTTAAATTTTACTCTATTTTTAGTTAAAACATTTTAGATAGTAAATATATTATGTCAGTTACCATAGCTAGCCACAGGCAATAGGCACTAGTGAGCAGGACATATTTATAGGATCTATCGCATTAAAGATCAAATGACCCTTGTCATTGCCATCCCCATAAAAAAAAGGTTCAAAGGCCAGTAAATATTGCTATGAAATGTTCTTACTAAAATCAAAAAAAAAACAATGCTCTAGTTTTTTTTCTCTTCCTAACCCCTTTAAAAGAAAAAAAAAAAAAAACAAAGAAAAAAATGTCCTAGTTTGACTATGAATAACAGGCTCAGTTTACCATGCGACTTATTATACGTGCTGGTTGCAACAGGGTGCAAATAAATAAAATTGTATGTGATATGAATAAATACTTACATATTGATAGTGTTCATATTCAACGGCTAAGAAATCGCAAACAAAAAAAAAAAGATCTTGAACTATAAAAAAAAACTATATACACAAGTCTTAAAACGTACTCAAGGGAGAATATTAAGAAAATTGTCTATATTATGTCAATGTTCACAGATATTGAGCCCGGATTCAGATGAAAGTGAAGTCGTCATTGGCTGAAGCATAAAGTTGTCTTTTACGTTCCACACTCTTCCGTTAAGGAGATCAAATAAAGAAGTGAGGAGACACCTTCCTTGAAATTTACCGTCTTGAAATAAGCCATAGCACTCGATGGTACTCCAACACGCTCCCCTGGCTAAATAGGAACGGCACTAGGCTGGTCGACGAGTGTGGATCCTTTTGCTTCACGTCTTGATGGAGAGTAACCCGGAGACCAGCACGCATGTGTTGGGGTAATATCACGCACTCATGAACGGTGAACTAGCCACATTAGCAGAATCACGCAATTGGGCCGCAACATACCTCGCCATTTTCCTCCATTATTTAAAAAAAAAACAAGTCACTATTTATGCAAAATATTTTTTTGCAATTTTATTTTGTTCATATTAAAATATTTTATTTTGTTTAATGAACCACTGTTATTACCAAAAATCCTTGAAATGGGCATGGACGACATAAAATAAATGATTTATATAGTTGATATACAAAATATCTGTTAAATGATTAACTTCATAAAAATGGGATTCCGAAAACACATCTAAATCGTAAATAGTTCCTAAGATTCGATTTTTTAATATACTTAAACGTCAGAGGGATGGTTTGGATATGAAACCATTTTTTTCAAGTTTATTTTCATCCCCGCAAATTACCCATAATCATATCTCAACCAACAGCACTAATCAGAGTGTCGTTGAAGATATCTTCATAATTCAAATCCATTGGCTAATTTTTACGGCCACTGGTAGAACACAGACGAATTACAATTTCGTTTACTATCTCTTTTAAACTGAGACTATAGTATTTATTATATTTGTAATTGTTGTTCATTTCTAGTAGATGCTAAGTTTACACTTTACGTATTAGAAAATCGTTATCGTTTAAAATATGTTGATTAGAACAAGTGGGATCCAACAATAACGTAAAGTAAGTCCAAATAACATTACGATATCGTAGCCCGGACTCAGTTCTACACCGAATCCTTTACAGGCAGAGAAGATAAAGATTTGAGACCCTGTGGGTGTGTAAATATTATTATAACGTGGAAAAAATAAATAAATAAAAAACGAGATGAAAAAAAAGGCTTGGCTGCTGGCGACGGGTCACCGGCAATTTGTCCAAGACCTTTCTCTGTTTTATTGATATAAAAATGTATAAATTCGAGGAGGGGAAATGGTGGAGAGGGGCTGGCCATAATTCCAGTCTATGTCTCTTCGGGCGGGCCTGGGTAAATGGCTCGGAACCAGAGGGACAGGGAATAAAATGGGAAATATTAACCGTGACCCCGCCGTCTCTCCTCTGTATCTCCAGCGACTCACTTACCCATCCTCTTCCCACGGGAGAACAATCTTACTCCAGGACCTCTACTGTGGAAGAAAACTATTGTCATTAGGGCCTTCTATCTAAGAGTACGTTTAGAAAATGTAAATGGGTTGTTTGTTATTCAATAAAAACATCCTGGATGCACCGTATGTGACATATAGTACACAGGTGGTCTGAAAAGTTTCTGACCTCAACATGAAGATGATAATAAAATAAATAAAAGCTAGTGAAATAAAAACTAAAATAAAAGCTTTGTTCGGTTGGAAACTTTTCAGACCACTGTACGTTATTTAAAAATATTACCTGTGGTAATGATGAAGGTTATTCACAAACAAAAAAAAACATATACGCTCCTCTTTTAGTGTGTGTACGCTAACTATAAAACTGCGTGAATAAAATATAAAACACATAAAAATGGCAATAAACACTTTTCCTTAGAAACGCGTGACTGTATGATCTAATTGTAACGTAACCAATAGTACATATCAGATCGCATACACTTGCTCTTACTTTTCATAAATGCATACTGCCAAACGTTCACACGTAGAATAAAAGGAATGGATAGCCCTTCAACCACGAGGTGTATAAAAAACAAATCGAAGATGGTCCACCAATAAGCCTCACCACTGAACACAGAGGGTGGGTGAGTGATCATGAGCATTTCGCCCAGTTTCTTAGGACCGATCCCTTAGCGATTCCGGTTTGAAGGGGGTCTTAATAAATAACCCCCCCCCCAAAAAACAAGAGGGCTTAAATAATGAAACTAAAATCCTCCTTTCAGGCTTACTTAAACTTTACTAGAATTTCTTCTAAAACACGAAGCACATCCGTTTCAACATCCTGTTTCTGATTTCTGCATAAATCCCTCCTGGTCTGAAAGTAAGCTTAACTAATGTTATTTCCTCTGAGGCTGTTGCACATATTTATCGAGAAGACCACTTGCATATCCTCACTCCTACTTACAGTCAGCCTTACTTACTCTTACTCATCACAGCACAGTCCCCACTGAAGCAGTACCAGGCCCTTTCGTATGGTTGCCTTCATTTATAAGTAAATATCCCATCACACTATCTCTCAGTGACAATTTATTTACTGAACATTGATCCAATGGTCAATAGACTCATATTTTTCCCAATAATATTTAGATTTATTTGCATAACGTTTTTACGCCTCAAACTATTTTATATGAATTCTGAACGAAATGGGATTTATTGAAACACGAAATGAAGAACTAAAAAATTAATTTGGCTGTAATCAATTCTAAAAATAATCAGTTCCTGTGTTCTCTGCTTTTTCAAGAAAATATGTCAATGATTATTAACTGGCTGTCCAGTAAGAATGTGGCGATGAAGGCAAAATAAATGTGGCTGATTTTCCCCCTCTTTTTTTTATCAGGGTTGAAATAAGTTGGGTTTGATTTAAAAATGTGCTCTGAAAGAAATAAAATTGTTGGCTGGAGGACTTGGAATCTTGCCACTTAACCCCCACCACTCCCGGGTCAGTGCGCTGACCTGTTAAAACTTTGCTCCATTGCGGTCAAATAAAATATAAATAAGAAGTAATTCAGCAGTGGTATATTGTTCATATTGTTATCGGTATTATCTAATACATGCCCTCGTGACAGCAGCATGGCATTATATTACAACGAATATCAATATATTATACCCAATAAATATATTTATTTAACAATTTAAAAATTATTTTAATGGTTTCTCATTGAACTTCAGGCATCAACTACGAATAGTTTCCGTCTCCAGTGATTCTCGATACCATTTTCTCTTGAGCCTGCGATGGGTGTTTCTGAAGAAGGAGGTAATATGGACCTATAATTGACAGCCACCCTCAATAAAAAAAATATATTTAGATGTTCATCTGTATTCGAAGGCATCAAACTTGAAAGGTCTAACATAACTTCAACAATTTATTCGGAGAAACGGTCCGTAATAAAACCGGATCAGACATAGAACTTAAAAGGAAATAAGACAACTAATTTAGGAAGCAGAAGAGATCAAAGGCTGTGAGGTGCACATGCAGAGAAATCAATCGGAAAACCACTTTTCCGACTGGTTGGTCATACAGCTTGGATACCCCACATATTTTGTCGATTCAACTCCATCTAAATATCCTTATAGTGGAATGAAATTGTATGTTATACTGTTTGTTAGAATTCAAAAGGAGTAATTGACCATTTACTTGATATATTGTTGGATATCGATATATGATGTAGTAAAACAGATATCATATGTTTGTCAGATGGAGTTAGAAAAACCGAACGAGAGGTTCATTTCCAGATCCAGATATTCCTTGCAGGCATGATGAGTAGACATTTTTAACACTTATAATATACTTTGCACATCAATTTGGGTTTTTGGGAACAAGAATTATTTACAGTATATTAATGGGAGTATGCTAAAAAATATTTTCAATTCATGTTTTGTTTTACATTTATTTGTTTACATGATTAATATATCTTTATCAAGATTTTTTTTAATGATTCATATACTTCATAAAAATAATTTATAGACATTTTATAAATTGTTCAATGCAAACAAAAAAATAATTTAAATTATCTTATTTTTAATCCCCTGGGTATTAAATAACCTCCTCCTATGATGAAAACAATACGATTCCACAGGATAATATACGATTGAGCTAGGCTAAGACAAGGATTTGAATAGAGAAGCATTGAGATGAGAACTGACCCTAGAAGGGCAGATTCAGCTTAGGTGACGAAGGGCAAGCATAAGCCGCTTTAAGGGCAAATCCTCACTATTCCAACCTCCTTTACATCTTGTTCGATATGGGTCTTGCTTTGCCTGTAACTAAGACTAGTCTATATTTGGGCTTGGGAAGAGGGCTTACTTACAAAAAAAAAACCGATATTTGTATTGTGGTTAGGTTTAGCCTCTATACTCTCAGATGAGTAAGTAATGTAAAGGATGGGAGTGAACTCAGCACTGCTCAGCACTCCCATTGTGCCCAACAAGCTATTAGAGGTCACCAATCAAGGCAGCGTGAGAGAAAAAAGGAGGGTTCTTAATTTATAATTTTCTCCTTCCTCACCTCTCAACATGTCACTAAAAATTTTAAATTATTTCAACAGAATATTATCCAAAGTTCTAATAAAGAATCCAATCAAAGCCTGTCTAGAAATGACCGGCACAAACAATCAAATGAATTAAAGGACATTGGTCGAGAAGGTTTGTATTTTTAGTACAGCTCGTTATTAGCATAATCCATGTTTCTGTTTTTGTATTTTTGATACATCTACGTTTTAAGTACTTCACGTGTTTGAAGATACAACTCCGATTGCGTACTAGACAGCAACCCTAATAGATGGACAAAGTAAGACAGGTACAAATCCTCGTATGTTTATGGCCTTGTATGTCCACTTGGTTTATCATCAGTTTAAGTGATATAAATTAATTATATGTGAATGCTAATTGAAATGAGGTTTTCTTTAATTATAGTTTTGCTTTTTTTTATTAAAAAAATCTTTTCATTGAGTCAAAATTACATTGTAGCCTATGGTACAAAAATATATTGTTATCAATGATCCCTTCAGTTACAGTTCAGTATTCACTAGCTCACTTACATGGTATTTATAATATACAGTCAAAGAACATAATTGTTGTTCTTCCAGAAGGGCTATAGGGATGGGTGACGCGATGATAACTAGCATATCATGGCGATTAATTAATGGTGATGGGGTGCCCGCTGGGGAGGTCTCGTCGACCCAAGCACAGCCCAGTGGCCGTAAGAAAGATATATGAATAAACCTGTGGTCTTTACCCTTTACTGGCGGCCTAGTCGGTGGGCAGCATAATTCGTATGTTTATTGATCTGACTCCATAAGATCTTAGTAGATGTGCACCAACAGTGCACTATATCCACGAGACGACAGTACAGTCTAGTTATTATAGGCAGTTTACATGGTCTTCGAATGACCACGGGTTCACACTCGGTATCTGAGGGTAGACGAAAACCGTCCGGATCCCTCAAGATGAGTGTGAACCGGAAAGAGGCAGAGTACACTCTTCCCTTCCTAGGATGAGATAGTTTTAGTAAGACAAAGCCAGAGAATCGCGCTAGGAAGGTGTTGGGTCTGGCAACGCCGGTCTAAAGCTAGAAAAGATAGGAAAGAGAGGTGCAGAGGTAATTCAAAAAGAAAGCTATGGTTCAAGTGGGAGAGTGAGAGCAGTGTTTAATTCAAGTTATGTCTGAAAAAACTCAGCCTTATATAGGCAGGCCATTCCTGGCTACAGCAAATAAGAGAGCTGTTTATTTCAACCGATCTTATGATCGTTATTTTGGCTAATCATGGGTCAATACGCCCATGTACCTAGTGAGCTCTTGTGGTGTTGGCATCGTAAGCTACTCTCCTTTCTCTATACTGATGCCGAAGATTTATTGATAAAATATAAAAAGGTAAGTGAGTGTTTTCTGGCCCGAGAAGAGGGTAACTTATTTGTATAAGGGGGTAATTTATTTGTGGTGAAGAAGATGACACAACAATCTCTATTTAGGGGATTAGGTTTTGGTGTGATTTGGATAACTGAGATAAAGTATTTAAGATATATCAAGTTAGTTTAGATAGGTTCTTAATTTTGTTTAAACATTTCTTTAATATTAAGTAAATTTTTTGTAGCCCTAAACTTGTAATTTATACACCAGTTTCTGTTCTATTTTTTTTTTAAACTTCAGAAATATCTACGTGTTTTTTTAAGTTATTTTTACTAAATTAAGGCTTGTTGTTTGTTTGTTCCAGTGGGAGGAGTGGAACACCACGAGCTGCCGGTCATTTTGTACGTGCACGGAGAGTCGTTCGAGTGGAACTCAGGGAACCCGTACGACGGCTCCGTCCTCGCCAGCTACGGCCACCTTATCGTCGTCACCATCAACTTCCGACTCGGTATTCTAGGTCAGTAGCTCACTAAAGCCATTTGATTTTGGAATAAACGCAATTATACAATGTTTATAATCTTGACTCGTGAAGGAGACTATACTTTTATAGAATAGACTCATTCGTTCGAAGAAAAAACTTGTGCCAAAGCCATAAAGGTTCAGAGTCTGAAGAATGTCGGAGTTCCCTTTTATATCCTCAGACTTGCATGTACGTTAAATCGAAGAAAAGGTAAAAATAGGATATTTACCAGTAAAATTTCCTGTATAAAGCTCAAAAATAACATGAATAATTATCAAGAAATATTTTGTTTGTTATGTTGACATTTCCAGGACACCAACTATAAACATTAGTAGTGTATAAGTAAATAGGAGACTGCAGTGATTGAACTAAACGTTAATTTAGTTGCGTTATAAGATAATGCAATGGAATACAATCAACCAATTGCCATATAATAAAAATAATAATGAGCATAAAGATAATAAAGTAATAAGATTAAGAAAGCGTTAGTGTGTTTGGTTAGTGACACGAAGAGTATAATTAATGAAATCTCGCCTTGCATAACTACAGTAGCTGATGATTGATTCAGAATTTCCAAGTGTTGTACACTAAAATAACCTACTTACCTTCACACGGCCTGAGAAATAAATTAAAAATCTTCTTTTAGCCTCTGAAAATGAAAATTCGCTCAGGATAATAAAAAGAACAATGTGAACAAACCGAAACACCCTATTTATTAGACAGATTATAATTTACATATTTTCATAAAAACCTGCTAACTGAGCAGAAAACTAAAGTAGAAGTGAAGAAATAAAAATCCCAGATTGGACTGCACTTCTATAGAATTTAGAATTTTCTCGGTTAATATTAATAATAGAGCTATGGGGGACAGCTAATAAAAGTCGAACATCAAGCGTATCCAATCCTCTCAATCAAACGTATTCAGTACAATAGTAAATGCCCCTTATTACGTCAGCAACAAAACCCCTCGTAACGATCTTAATATAGCCTAAATTAATGAACTAATCCCTTCCAAGTTCATGAAAGCCCAGCCTATCCAACCACCCTAATCTCCTAGCACAGTCACTGCACTTCACCAATTATCCCTAAATCCTCCTGTGAGACTAAAACGGTAGTGGCCTCGTGACCTGCTATAAATACGTGACAGTGGGTATCCTACCAATGACCAGTTTCTCCAATCATGTCCTGAGCGTATGTGGCTCTCGCGCTCTTCGTCAGCCTCCACTGGCTCGTATCTGGTGACGCGGCTGACAGAGGAGCGTAGGGGACTTCCCAAGACTACGCTTCCTCTTCCACATGCGACGGAGGTAACAACCATTTGGATATAGTAAATGAAATGAATGAGCGAGTAAATGAAAATTGTATGTATGAGCATTTATCACAATTACTTATTGCCCAATAACGCAGATTGTAATTTTATCATAATAAAGTTTATGTATTATTATTATTAATATATTTCGAGATTTCAGACAGGTTATAGTAAACTGAAGATAATAATGTTACACAACAACAGCCAACTAAAAAAACTAAACAAAATATAGTGTTTTTTTTTCCTTTGTTAAAAAAAAGACTATTGATGAGGATGTGTTATGGAAGACTCAGACAGGTAACTGTTAGTTAGAGTAAGCTGGTTGATGTTCCGTTGGAAAACGAGGGGTGGACTTCAGCTTGACATGAATCCTTCAAGAACCTCACAAAGAAAGACAAATCTTCTTAAGTTTATACATAAAAGAGTACTTCACATTAAGAGTATAGAGTATAAGAACCAAAAGTCGCTCTATACCTTAGACATAGAATACTTTGGCAGTAACTTTGCGTTAGTTATGTATTCCTTACTAAAATCTATTATTAAAATAAATAATTAACAAAATAAAGTTGGTTTTAAAAGTTCTAAATGTTTGCTAGAATGAATTTAGAATTATTTACATTACAAACACTAGAATTTTTATTACTTGCGTGAGTTTCGGAAAAAAGTTGTCTCGCGTATAAAAAAAATTCTATTAAGACATGAAGGAAAAGGGATACCTCCCCGTACTAAAATTAAAAAAATGAAGCTTTTTTATAATGTGATTAATTACTAGATACATATTTTAAATCAGTTATTAACCCTGAAATGATTGTAGTTTCCAAAAACCGATATCAGGTTGCATGAGGCTCACATCTCGTACATTTCGGACCAAGTAACATTGAGAGCATCACAATATCAAATGATGAAATGCAATTTTCATTTCCCTAAATAATATATATTCTTAAAATTTAAGAAGTACTAGTCAAACCCACTTGCCAGTTTGAAGGTCATTCTGGGAATTTCTAATGTCTAAATGCATTTAATTTTTCATCAGCTTATTTTCAGCGGAGTGTAGCTAATTTTCACAAAATCACTAACTCTTATGAATTATGCCTGTCTGTTATTGACTTTGAGATTCCGTGTTAAGCAAGATATATGAAAACTGAAAAAGAGGTCCGTCTCTTGTCTCTAAAACTGACAGGAACATCGTGTTTTCAACTTTAATTCAAATTTTGTGATTTCCTTTTTCCATAAAAGATATTGAAATGCCCAAGGCCAATAGTTTATCTCAAAATCAAAAAGTAAAGTTTTCCCTGTTTTATTGTGTAGAGACCTAAATTATAAATATATAATTGTTCGTTTATTTGTCTTATATTATTGTTTATATATTATTTGGGTATGAATGGACTATAACAGCGTGAAGTCATTACAAACCATTTCCAAAGTATATAACCAATCACGGTATTTCATTAGGCGCTTTCTATCTTTAAATTTTAATAAAACAAAGTGTGTGTGAGATATCATCAAAAAGTTTTATTCATTTTAAAGGCCTATTAATGCCAATATGTATGAAATATAACATCCTGCAAATTTCCGCTGTGGTTTTGCTGGGTAGCGTGCATCCGAAATCACCAATTTTCCATGACTCTGGCGCTTAAATCAGGCTAAATTTGACCGATGGCATGGGTTATATTGGCTTTAAGAATCACTGTGATTTGTGGCTTATTCGCATATACTTGCGACCTAAGAAAACTCCATAAGAAAAAGTCTAACGGGGTAAAATCGCACGATCTCGGTGGTCAGTTCACATTACCTCCACGTGAGGTGACCACACGTCGTTGTCTACGGTCGTTTACCTTCAGCTCCTGGATCAGTTGAACTTTGTACGGGTGCAGGCTTAAGTCACGACGCAAAATTCACCAAGTTGTGGTCCGCGAAAGACCAAGTTCTTGTGAGCGACGCGAAATCGACTGCCTCGGATTCTTCTGCGCACTCTCACGGACTGCGGCGATGTTTTCGGCAGATCTTGCGTCTCGTCGACGTACGGCTGTTAGTTGATTGTTTACTGAACCAGTGGACTCAAATTTATCCAACACGCTGCGAATAGTCCTCTCGGTAGAACGGTTATGGCGCCCGCGGAACGTTTCCCGAACAGAACACCCATATTGATAAAACAATTTTATCATTTGCACGTTTTGTTGAACGCTGTATCCATCGATTTGTGATTTGTCAAAACAGACTTAATAAATGACATTCAATTTGACAGATGTAGCTGCAACAATATGGCCGCTATCAACTGGCAAAGTTTAGAAGTCCCTATTGGAAGAGGCTATAGTAATAAAGGGATGATATATTGTATGAATCATACATATCGATTAGGGTATCAAATTGAAGATTATTTGAATTATTTACATTAAAAACACTAAAATTTTGATATATACGTGAGTTAATTGCCAAAGCAACTTACGTGAGTTTCGAAAAAAAAGTTGTCACGTGTATAAAAAAATGATTCTGATTAATGATGTATGTGTGTAATATATTGGGGGGTTTAGAGGACTATTGTTACAAAAATTGACTTTAAATTGTTTAATAAATAAGTTTCTTAGCCAGGAAGAAAGCCAAAATTGTGCGATGAATCACATTTTACTTAAATTTGTCTCAATTTAAATTAGATTCCACCTGCCTCTTACACTAGATGAAACATATAGTAGCTTCCAACTAGACTTCTCTTTTAAGGGAAAACTGAACAAGGTTTTTTCGCGTTACTTTTTTTTTTTTTTTCAAAAACAAACGAATGATTTTTTTGTTAACTCGTACAAAGGTATTAATTGATACAGACCAATAAAAAAGTGTACGAGGAAAAGGAAACACCTATGTGCTCTGCCTCGTACATTTATCGCAGGGCGCAAGCTTACTAACTAATTAACAGCTTATTTGTCAAAACTACAAACTGCACAGTACTGAGCCTACCTCCAGAAAATATCTTGTTCAAACAATATACAGCTGTTTGGATGTCTGGCTATACTCATATGTCAATTTTAAATCTTAACAAAAACTAATTTATGCCCTGTAAACGGGAGGTTCTAAATTACAGCTGTTTACACTGACAATATTCACAATTTCTACCTTGTGCATTGGATATACGAGTAGAAGCATACAAACATGGATTGTTTATTGTTTTCTCATTAGTTTATTTCATCAGACAGATAAACGTTATATATTTATTTACTTATATTTTTGATAAAAGCAATGTTAGACTCTGATTAATCTAGTAGAATAATCAGTTTTTGTGTATGTATTGTGGTTTTTATTTAGTTTTTTTCATAAATGATCTTGAATTTTCTAGTTTGAAATTTCTATTCTAAGCTAATTTGTGGTTAAAGGGAAAAAATTAAGCAGCCCTTGATATATTTATGCTTGCTCCGATTCTGCAGCCGTTTCCCCTTTCCGGAATTTCCAATCCATTTAGTCTCTCTAATACTTGATTACAAGAAAATTACCGGGGTTTTGAAGTGGGTTGGCTTTGAAAGGCTGAAAATCGAGGCGGGCTTTTTGTTTTAGGTAAAGTTTAGAACTTCATCCCACCGTTCACCAGGGCGTATCTCGGCCTTTAGCTCAATACTTAATGATTTTATACTGTCACCCGATTAATTATTGACATATCATTTGTGCCTAGTCTCCAAATATTTGTGATAACTTAGCCGTATCGAGACATGTCAAAGTTCAGGTCGGGATTTCCACGTTAATTCTTTAAAACATCATTTAATAATTGTAACAATAACTACTTAATGTTATAACAAAAATAAATAATTAAATATAACAATTGGCACCTAAAATGACCTTTTTAATAAATATTAGAATGCTAAGTAGGTCAATTATTGACCTAAAAAATAGTTCTAATTTAAATTTTTGTGATGTGACTGGAAACATTTTAAACCTAAACGTAACGGAAATGATGTGTATCATGTTTACTTGATTTTTGTAACGATAGTTTTCATTACTGCATTTTAACCAACTGCTGATCGATATATTTTTAAGCTTTCAGATCGAATCAACCGTTTTTAGTCTGGAAAAAAAAAAACAAGCTGGACCTATAACACGTTTCATATTTGTTTTATACTTTCTAGTAATGTATTTAACCAAATAATAATCAGCATTCCAAGGAGTTGTGGCATACAATTTGAAATTTCAGACGAATTGAATCATATATTCGACCACAGTCTGCATGCCATTTTTATTGAACTAGTTTCCCAGATTAAACAAGGTACACGTATGCGTAGGTTCATTTCGATTAGTAAACAAATTCAAAATGAATGATTGCTCGTTCGCTTTCATTATTACACTTATGCAGTGCTGGGATAAATTAAAATTCAAAGTATGACAATCTTGTATAGTACCTTTTAATTCCTAGTATAATTCAGAGAATCTGGATCAATTTGGATAATTTATCGTCCCAAAACAGATTATATTTCAGAATATTTCTAAAAATGCTCAAAATTGACTAACGAGAGTTACTGGACTTTCGCAACCTCTTGTTAGTTTTTATTAGATGTATAACGTCTGTCTGTCATGCAAGGTGCAATCCGCTCCCTGCATTGACAGAAGCCCTATGCAAACCACTATAGTTTTATAACGAACTTAACTAATTCATTTTTACTGTTTTTTTAATATATGTATATAAATTTAGGAGTAATTATACTCCTTAAAATACTCTAAATATCTTCGTCTATTCTCCCTGTTTACACATCTATGTAAGTTTCATTGAGACTCACATCATGGCATTAAAAAAATAATTATTCAGTATCACTAAGTACATCTACATCTATGACAGTTTTACCAACCTAGTCGCTTTATTACTTTTCTTCGTTCATGCTTTCACTTACATTGTAGCAAGACAAAATTATCCCGAGCAATGTTATTTTTGTATTTCAGTAAAACTATTGCTACTAAACAACTATCCATCTGAAGTCGATCTTCTGAACTTTTTCTATGCATTTTTTTCCAATAAACAAATAAACGTGCGAATCGATGGAAACGCATTTTGATATCATTAGACCTTCTTAAAACTTTAAGTTTTTATTTCATGATTGTAGTTGTGTTTTTTTACTTTAAGAGAAAAGCAGTTAGAATTTTTTTTCATAAGCTAAGAATCGTTAACAGCACCAACTCAAAATTTCAAATCCTTTTTCTAAAAGTAAAGTTTGGCCCCTGTGTAAACGGAATTCGCCTTGCAGTGTAGTCTAAAACAAGAACCATACACTCGTTGAAGGTACACATAACATTAGAAATATTAATAATTCATTTTCTTTGTTTTATGACGAACTGTGTGACTAATTAACTAATTCACTCTTATGTTTATATCAGCTCAGATACACAAGTGTATATATCCTGCGGTAGCCAATGAGATTTATAAGGAGCCATTTATATTGGCCTATCGGAAGAGCGTTTACATGAGCCAATAAAAACTTCCCTTTGTCAGCCTGAGCAGGCGATCGTAACGGCGCCCTGGGAATTAGCAGCAGCATGCTATTTATTCATACAACCATTATTTACACTTTCATTTTTGGTTTACATAGGATATATAATATAGGATAATATAATTTTGTCTACAATGAAAAGGTGGACATAAAATATGTCAGTCAGATCATCTACTTTACTTATCACAAAATAAAGAGATTAATTGGTTTCATACTTTATCTATAACCGATGGAGATGTCGATGTCATATGCCAAGGGAATATAGGTAATTTTCTCGGTCAGCCACGCTGCGTACTAAGCCTACAATAATGCCTACAAGACATTCATCACTGTTTGAAGTTCAAAATTATTCAACTCCTCTTTGGCAGTTTTCCAAGACTCATTATACTAAAACATATAAACTGCATTCAAAGAAATATTAAACATGATCGTATCTCGTTTAGATTATACAGTAAGCTCCAGATGTTCTTTGCTATTCAAATATATGATTACAAAAGCATCATGCCATGATACCGTCCTGAAATCTTTAATTTTTACATTTTTAACTTTTTATTATGTTGTTATGTATATAAAGTTCATTTAATTTCAAAACTAATAGAAACGATAAAAATCAATATAAATATATAAAAAAAAATCAAACTATACTCTTCGTATAACGGTGATATTTTAGACGTATATACGTATGTATATATTATATAGAGATTTAATACTAATAGTAATCGAATAATCACACCATTGGTTTGATGAAAATGGACTATATAAACTGTATGGCATTGTGGAAACATTATGTTTTTTTAAATAATTATATTTCCCCGGAATTATTGGCTAACCAACAATATATATGTTGTTGTTCCAGCTACAATAAAAATAAATAAATGATTTGCAGTGGTCTGTGGATTGAGTATTAGGAAAGCGGTTCCAAACTAAAATCAAATCAGTGAATCAAATTGTATCTTTGGAATAGATCCCCTACTTAAAGAATTTAGAACTTTTCCCGTTGGGCTAGGCTATAGTTTAAGGTTAGTTCCTGTTGTAGGTATTTCATTTTTCTATCAATCTCTAGAATTTAGTTTCGTTTTCAAATTATCTCGATATGCAAAGTATTCAAAAATAATTAAAAGATAAAAATGAAAGTAAAGAAAACTTTCTAAAGTGTGTAAAAGATTCAGCCGAGAAAATATCACTATTTATCTAGACCGCAGAAAAAATGGCTGCTCATACGGAACCTTGGACTGACACCGCACCTTCCTTATTGGGGATTTCTACAGTATACCTCATTCACTTTATAATCAACACTAGACTATTTTATTGGAGTTCGGATTTACTTGCCTAGAGTATTACTCGCTTGGGCAGATGGAAGCCAGTGAAACATGCCTGACCGTGCAAGCCACCCACTATTCCGACCACTGCCGTCAGCTCTTCTCAGCAAAATTACATTCCCACACTCCTTGCACAAATAGCCTACTTAGGAATCTCAATTTGTTCACTTGTAAGGTTTGCCAGTATATTTAACCTAGTGCATCTGTTTTTTTTTCAAGAGTTTAGAAGCGAATAAACGATTATTCTTAGTTAAATATATTAACTTCTAGGAGTGGTGTTGAAATATGCAAGTACGTATACAAATATAAACCGGATGACATACCAACCAACATCCTACCATTAATTATGAAAAACATTCCTTCTCATTGAATTTCCCTGATCAGACATTATTGACCCTAAAAGTCTAAGATGAAAGCTTAGCTTTCAGGCTCATCTGAGTACCAAACATCCGCTTGTGAAGGTACAGACGGAAGCCACCCTCGGTATCAACAAGAATACGACTGCTATGATCTCGTTGGACTGCTCGCAGGCTTTCGACTCAGTGGCCCACGGGATGCTGTGCCGACAGATTTGCGACTGGGAATGCCCAGATCAGCTATACACCATGTTGGTTTCGTTCTTGAAGAACAGATCAGTGAGGGTACGGGTGGGTGGTTGCCTCTCTAACCCATTCCCTCTTACTTGTGGAGTTCCTCAAGGTGCGGTTCTGTCTCCGGTTCTTTTCAGCATGTACACATCCGAAATTGTTGGGTCGAACTATAAGACAGCTACTGTAATTGCTTTCGCCGATGACATTGCGGTTTACAGCAGCAGCATGAGTGCACAAAGAGCTCTTACACAGGCCGAGTCAGTTTGTAAAGTTATCAGTAACAGACTGGGCATGTTAAACATCAGTGTAAACGCCGGGAAGACCGACTGCGTAATCTTCTCCCTCCAAAAGGGGAAAAAATCCTTGCCAAAATCGAATAGCATAGGAAGGCAAGTGAACTCACCAGCTTTCTCAATGCACTATCTGGGTATAAAAATGGATAGGCATCTCCATTTCTCTACTCATTTTAGTAATAAAATAGAAAAAGTACGACAAAGGTCTTACCGGCTATCGCATTTGCTAACTACACCCAACCTGTCACTTCGTCTCAAACTGATGAAATATAAATGTGTCCTCCGGCCAGCTCTGCTGTACGGTACCCCGCTATTTACCCACTTGACTGACAATACAGCCAACTGGCTCCAACATTTACAGAAAGGGACGATGCGAAAAGTGGTCGGACATACCTCTCTCGAGTGGTTGAAGAACGCTGATATTCACCCGTTGCTTGGTGTGCCGTCGGTGGGTGAGTTCGTCTGCCGGAGACACATTAAGTTTTTTGACTCGTTGCAGCACCTGACAAACCCAGTGTTTAACACTATGATCCCACCACCTCTCCCGCATCGATGGCAACAGACTGTCTGGGTAAAATTAGGTTAAGAATTATTATGTAAGTTAGTTTTATGTTTGATCAAAAAGGTGAGCCCCATCACCTTTATTAGTCAGTTTAGTCCAGTCACGTATAATGTGCATCATTATACTTGTTTATTCCATCATACAATTTTTATATGTAATGTTTCACCTGAGGATCTATAATTATATATAATCTGGAAATTGGGGCTATGAAAGAAAAAAAAATATGTAATGTACCGTCGCTACAGGAAATACAAAAATTAATTGTAAATAGATTCGCCTGAAGATCTATAATTGCATATAATTGTCTGGGAATTTAAAGGAGCTAGGAAGAAAAAAAAATGCATGATTATGACCAAATTACATGAAAACCGTACGTCGAAATTCTTCAGTCAACTTCTTACACAATAAATCATCCATTCAATCTTCTCGTTGCCTAAACCACCAGTGGCCTTGAGATATATTGCAAAATATATATGCCATGGAGACCTAGCACTGGATACCTTCCCCACTTGGAAATGTCCTGAGTTTCTGAAGCTCTCTTAGAAATTAATATTACAAATGAAAAACTTTCTAACTACAAATGTGAAAATCTTTGTGTGGACCACATAAAAATGTTATCCCCGTAAATTGCTCCTGTATTTCAAGAGGATTAGAACTCTTAGGATCAGAGGTATTTCAATTGCATCCACATTGTTAACCCATGGAGTTTTTCTATTGCATGAATACATGGAGTACTCGTTTATTTAGATTTATAATATTTGAATACAATTGATTATCATCGTGACTTGTAAATGTGTTTCTAGCATTTAATTCTTAGTTTCTCTTCTTTAACGTTTTGCCTAAAATTATACAATTTTCCGCACGATATACTATGAGTTACTCCGCTTTCATAAATATTTCCAGATTTGGCAAAACAAAATGTCACATCTATTTGGGCTAGGGCTGCGATCAATGTAAGAGGAAGGTAACAATTTTTATTAGCGTTATACGAAGAACACAATTCGAATATTTTTGTGATATATTTTTATTGATTAGTTTTTAAAATTAGCTTGATATAAATAATGAAATAATTAAAAACCTAATATTGTGCAAATTAAAGCTTATCAAATTTTCGAAGTAAATGCATGTTTTGATTCTAGGAGCAGTACCATTTTTGAACTATATGCGTACAAAAAAATATTTTGTTTCGTTTGTTAGATATGTAAACAAGCTTTTATGACGGTGTCATGCCTTACTGTTTAATAAGCTAGGATTATCCGGAGCTTGCGTTCAGATGAACGAGATACGATCTGTCTAATCTCACTTTGATGCAGTTTATATATTTTAGTACGATGCGTGATGTAAGTAAAGCATATGTAAAGACAAATACCGAAGAGAAGTTGAATAATTTTGGAGAACTTGAAACAGTGATGAATGTCTTGGCGTTCATCAATCATCCCTACCTCACCTGACTAATTCCAAAGGAGATCCTTCAACCTAATTCTACTTTTACTTTTTTTCTTCACAGCGTGGCTAAGGAAGAAAAATCACTTACATTCTCATGGCATGTGGCATCGACATCTCTATCGGCTATGGCTAATGCGTGAAACCAATTAATCTCCTGCTTTAATTAAAAAGTAGATGAGTTAATCTTAATTGCATTCGTTCATTCATTATAAATTATAATTATAAATAATTAATTATAATAAATAAATTATTATAAATTTTAAAAAACACCAATTCAATGATCAATATGTTACGTTTCTCAGTTATATTCATATTTAGTTTGATGAGACACCTAAGAAGTAGTAAGAGACCTTCAAAATACGTAAATGGTTTTTGGAGACTACATAATTTGTTTAGTAAAGGATAAATAAGAAATAACTATTTTTTTTAGAAAATATATAATTTTTCGAAGGAAGAAGCTAGCTAAAGTTTAAATTTCTGACCTTGAAACTTCTCCATCTTTGTATCATTTTAATTTAGTTCGTTTCACTATCATATATGTTTCCTCTAAATATTCATGGAAAAAAAATTGTACTCCTTAGAAAGTAAAAATTTAGTAATAACCGTTACATGACCTCCACTTAAATAGTACAGCCACGTTTCCATAGCTTTTGTTATGGGGACCAGTAATTGACACGTGTATTCACTTATCATTCAAAAGAATAAATTAATTATAAAATCCATATATCAATTCTTC
Source organism: Acanthosoma haemorrhoidale (assembly GCA_930367205.1). Lineage (NCBI taxonomy): Eukaryota > Metazoa > Arthropoda > Insecta > Hemiptera > Acanthosomatidae > Acanthosoma > Acanthosoma haemorrhoidale. The sequence goes on from OV884012.1 coordinate 26,702,172, forward strand.
AAGTAATTGGAAGTATATAGTTTTATAGTTACACAGGTGGTCTGAAAAGTTTCCAACCTCAACATGAAGATGATAATAAAATAAAGAAAAGCTAGTGAAATAAAAGCTAAAATAAAAGCTTTGTTAGGTCGAAAACATCACCACTAGGCACCATATTTTCAGAACTTCTATTTTTTTCTTTTTTTTAAATAAAATATCCTAGAGTTAGCTATTTATTTACCTATAAATACTATTGGATTCTAAATATATTCCTACAAACTAGATATTGGTCGTCAAAGTAGGAAGTTAGTTTTGTGAAAAGTTAGTGTTCATGGTTTTTCTTTGCTCGTCTAGTAAGGGTAGAATTAAAAACTTTCTTCGATTCAACTGTTCCTAATATAGTATTTTTTATAATCACAAAACGTATAAATGTCTTTAATTGCATTAGTTATTGAAATTGGTGGTAGTTATTGGAAACACACTTGACATTTCATAATGGCAGACAACAACATGCAAAACACTTAAAATAATAGATAATAAGATTGGAACAAATCCAGAGAATAAAAACTCCTGTAAACGATTGAATCATTAAATTCATATTAATTTATAATTGTAAACCAAGCTTTTATCTTTCTGCGAAAAGAAATATTATATTAAAAAGTATCTCTGTAATTTATGGTATATGAAAAACAGCTAAATTTTAATGATTTCAAATGGAAAACAGTCTGTATATAATTCATAAGAAAAAGAAACCTTGCTATTTGGGAGAAGGTTATATATAACACATTATGAATAGGAATAATAAATATGAGCCATTAGTGCCCTAAAGTTATATGACAAAAACTTTTTAATAACATTATTAGGTTATACGTTAAGACACATGTCATATTTGTTTTCGTTTCTTTTACTGTTTGTCTATTTTCAGTTTTTGTTCAAATAATAGTTTTTTAAACTGTAATATGTATTTAATCATTAATATATATTTTTTTGAACGTTTGTTTGTTGCTTTTATTTACCCTATATTTGAATTACTCTAAAAGTTTGCCGTTAAAAAAACACAATATAATCATCAGTTTCCGTAAAAGTCTTTCTCAGTTTTAATAGCGTATTAGTTTATTTTTAATATTTTAGCTCTTTCATCTACAGTTTAGCATATTGTACAGGATATATTATAATATAATATATCCTTATATATATTATATAACTCCACCCCTTGTCAGAAATGACTGTGTATTGCAGTTTTAACTCGCGTATCACAAGTGAAGTTTATTTACTCTTGCCGGAATGTTTTTAATTATTATGAATAACGATGATGTACTGTAGTTCCTAAATATCTATCAATAATCTAAAATATTTTAAATCACTTTTTAAAAGAATTATTGCAATATTTTGTACCAAAAATCGGAAGTTCATTTTTCGGATATCGAGCTTATTCCGGATATTACGAAAAAGTGTTGAATAAACATTGTCGGGATATGGTTGAACAATTGTCGGAGGTGAACAATTGTCGGAAAAGGTGAACAATTGTCGGAGGTCAACAATTGTCGGATTGTTGTAGTTAATAACATGGACCATGTTCCATGTAGGCGTTAATATCTGACTCCATTTTATTGATAGGAATGTGTCCCGACAAGACACTGTGTTCAGGATGAGGTTCAGAGGTTCATAAAGAATAAGACCAGTTTTCAGAGTTCGGGCGAGAGATCGGCAGCGTAATAAGTACAAGTCGTCAGAGGTCTGCTATAGGCTGTGAGGCAAAGTGCCGTCGTAGAGGTGTAGCATAGCGAGAGTCGATTAGCGGAAGGCTGAGGGGGCTTACTCCCAGGGCCCCGAGGCCCTGGCATATCGCGAGGTAATCGGCTGTGGAGACTAGTAAACAGAGTGAGCCCACCAGGGCCAGGTGGCCCTGGGGTAAGTGATAAGTCGTGTGGCTATGAAGACTAAGAGACAGAGAGACTTTCAGGGCGAAATTTACTGATATAAATATGGTAACCCCCTCCCTCGTGGAAGGCGGACTCTGTCTGCAGGGGTATGTTTTACGATACACAGGTAGTCACTTCCTTTTAGTTTTATGACTGTTGGGGTAAAAAGGTGTGTTTTTTATGGCTCCTCGAAAGGACTGAAGGTCTATTCTAATAGGGGTAAGTGTCCTTGCCCTAGGTTATATGGCAGTCAGGTGGCTAATTCTCGTAGGTTTATTGCCGTACCCTTTGAGTTACTTGTCTACGACTTCCGACCTCTCTATGATTTATTACCAGAAGTTACATAGATTTGTATTTCTATTATAATACATTATGAACCAGAGTGTAGGGTAATTTACATATATAGTTAGCGGTCGCTACAAACATATTTCAGGGAGGCATGGACAAACTGGTTTCAAACAGTTTTCAATATAATAGCTGTAGTATATAGTAGTATAGTAGTCAAAAACGTTTATTAGAAACTAAGTACATACGTAAAGTATAACAATAAATAGCAATATAGAATGCTAAAGTCATTGTAAATATAATAATTTGGCTTAAAATTTACACCCCCATAGGTTCAACAGCCTGAACCAGACTCAAAATCTAAAATGTGGATTTTCCACTGTTATAAATTAAAGAATAACTAGAATGAAATTTATCGAACAGAGGATTTAAGTGCGCAAACAGTGAAAATATCTCATTGACGGCTCTTCAAAACATCTATAACAATCAAATGGTTAATGACGGATCCTTACAATGGTACAGTAAAATTATAAAAAACAGCTTTTTTGTCTTTTCACAACTGATAATTTGTTTCTCTTTTTATTAAAAAAGAGCTTTCGACAGCTCTAAGCCGTCACCTTCAGTTAGCTCTTAATTGATTCTGAGGTATATTTAATATATAAAATAAAAATAATATAGTAAATATCCCACATACTCCATTGGAGATAACTGTAGATGGCAGTAGACAACTGCTTAGTTATCTATTTAGGATCTAGGTAAATTTTTTTCAAAAATAAATTACCAGTTGTAGAAAGACGAAAAACCTGTTTTAATAATTTATAAAAACAATTAAAGGTTCTCTTATGCGCTTTGCATATTGCTAATTAGCACCGTGAACAGGTTCTAGTGGTCTTTTTGTCCTTCTTCTCTTCACAAAAGTTAGTTTATAATTCTTAGTTGGTGGGACACATTCAGAGGCTGCTCTGGCGCGTAGCGCAGAAGAAGCTGGTGTCCCTAAAACCTTCCGAGTATTATTCTGAGTATTCTGCTGCACATTACAAAATGTTTAAAGTAAAACCTCACAAAATATACAAATTAAGAGATAACCAAAAATTATAGATAAACAAAAATAAAAAGATATTTTAACAGCTATAGAAAATTATAGCATAAACAAGAAGGTTGGTAGGAGGGCAGTGTGTTTTTTTTTTTCAGAAAGTAAACAAATGAAGTGGTTACTGGTAACTCCACCAAAATTCACAATTCATCTTAAAAGGAGGCTACTGAGATACTTTTTGATATTCCCGTGGTGCCTCGAGGAAATAGTGTCTAGGGGTCTCCAAACACCCCACTATGTGGCGTTAATTAACCTCCTTGTTTCTACCTCACACATATTGTGATTTTAATAGCTGACTCAATGACTTCTAGTTTATAGACATGAAGATTAAGAGTCGGAAGTCGGAGAATAACCAGTTAATAAGCAGGGCGGTGGGAAACAGCACATTAGAGAGTGAGACAGAGAGTGGGAGAGAGAGCTCATACACGGGATGTGGCCTGTAGTGCTGTGTAGTGGCTCAGTTAGTGTAATCACCTCGGGTCCATAACAGGGGGAGAGGCAAAGGGACAGAGGACCTTCCTCCTTAGTGCTCACTCGTCAAATTAATGCACCAGACAGCTACTCAATTACTATTCTTGCTAGTCTCAACATACACCCACATTTCCTATTTATTAGTGTATCTAGTGCATTGACAAGAGCCGCACTGAAACAGTGACGAGAAAAAAGTAATGCTAGTTGGTTCAACTCACCTTTCAGTGAAAATAAACTGCGTATGTGGTGGTTGAAGAGTGTAAATAAGTTGTAATTTTTAAAATTTTTATTTAATTTATTAATTGAATTGTTAGTAAAATTAATTGATTAAACCGCCGTTAAGAAAAAACATATGTACTCGCAGAATGAGTTATATTCCAGTGTTTAATTTTAGAGTGGTTTTCAGACATCAGAAGACTTTTTAATCTACTTCAGTACACACCTCCTCACTTCCTGAATATCCTTCTACCCCATGATTAATTGTACTTGACTACCTGTGGTTATGACAGATAAAAAAAAATATTGAGCGCTAGAGTTATTTTGGTGATGTTAACGTAGTTGTGTACCTTTTTAGTATTTCACCTAATGTGATTTTAAAAACACATATTTTTTTTACAACAAAAACAAATTGAATTATGTTTATATAACTTAATTTTTTTATTTCATTAATTTAAAAAATATTTTTTCGTGAATTTACTGCAATTTTGTAGCTGTGTTTCACAATGCAGGATAAGTAAACTATACTTTTTCAAGAACTTCAAGAACAAAAAAAACTTTCCAACCAAAAATCAATGTTGTATTTCTTCCAATTTCTCGTCCTTCCAAAGGATATTAAACAGACCACAAAAAAATATCAGATACATCAATATAATTTTATCTGCACATAATTCTGGTGACAAGTTTATTCTCAAGTAAGTAAATTTATTAGTTTAGTTGTTTATGTGTTAGGCCCGGTGCACACATGGGATTTTTGTCCACTGTACATGGCGTACGGCTTGCTGTTAATTGTTGGCTTTTAAATAGGCAATAGAGGCAGTATCTCTTAGGGGTTCAACTAAGTATCTTAAGACTTAGTTTTGTTGAAATTTCCACTGCAAGGTTGTCAAATAATTTAACGCTCATCTGAAAGCAATTGAAAAAGGTTTCTTCGTTTTCTCGCAAGTGTGAAAGACGTAGAGAAGTTTCCTCTTGAAATTCTTAAATATTTGTAAAGATGTATACCATATGTTTGGGCCCTTAGGCAGTGAATAAGTTTTTATTAAACTTAATTTTTTTGTTTGAGAGGATTTTTTTTTATGATCGCAATTATTTTTAAATTATAAATTTATTTTCTTTCCTTTTCTGATTGTTTCGGCTGGAGACAATTAGTATGTAAATATTGAATACATCAACAGAGGAAATAGTTCGAAGGATTATACAGCTCGAGGAAGTAAATAAACATGTCTTTGCGTATTAGAGGACAAGGCTTTAGGCCTGAGCCTGTTTTTTAGTCAGTGATGAAGATAACTCCATACCGGATGGTTCCCCTGCGAACACGAAGTCGCTGTTTCTACAACTGAACTTCTCGGCCTATCTGCCTGTTTATCTCTCCGTGCACATCGCCGCCCTGCGGTTGACTATCCGAAGATCACCGTCCTGCGGCTGCTATCCGAACATCCAGCGTATCGTGACTATAAACTTTTTCGTAATTTTTATACATTAATTATACTAACAATTATTTTTACTAATATTCTAGCCTGGTTAAGTTGCTGATCAGTAATTTTTTTTTTTTTGTTTTTTAGTAAAATGAATTGTTATTTCTTTAATATTTTTGACTTTGTTTATTGTATATGCCTTAGTTTGTGAGCTAGCCGACACAATCAAACCTCTAGCTTCTCAAGACGTAACCGGCGCAATTTTCTGGCGTTTGGGGACTTATTAATTTTTAAGAGCCCTAGCGCAAACACCATAGATAAGGAAAAATGAAACTTTTTTTCTGGTAGACACCCACCGGTACGGGACAAGTGTACATTGAATTTCTGTGATACCACATCGGCCCCGTAGCTGCGAAATTTGAAAAGGTACATGTGCTCTCTAATCCTTAGTGGTTGAAACCCATACGTTTGTGGCCAAGTCTATTATATACTTTTACCCTTGTCCGATAAGTAGCTCCTGTTTATACAAGCGCCCGGTACTGTTGGTTTCAAAAGCGCGCCCATCCAAAAATTGAATACTTGAAGTCCGGTTTTATTATTTCTATTTTTATTTATTTAGTTACAAAGATATGAAAAAAAATGTATAGTCAACGGAATGATGTCTTTCAGAACACTTAATTGATTCTTTTGTGCTATGTCGAAATGATACTTCCACCTCCGAGGGTATAATTGAACTGCACCGTTCCGACTCAAACGTCCTTAACTCACGCCCCAGTAGAGTCAACCTCTGACTGAAGATAATTAGCGTTTTGAACCTTTAAAAAGCTTTAATTAAGCGACAGATTGTAAGAAGGACATTTGTTATTTCGGCGAAGCCAACAGGAAATGGCAGAACAGGATTAGAGCCGGAACAATACACAATTGAAACAATACATCCTTTATACGCTGAGCACAGGGATAGGTGTAACTCGCTGGAATATTCAACTGTAATATGTACAATCCTCTTAAAGGGCGAGTTTCCTACTTTGATTGCCGCCGGTGGGGTGTAAACTTAACAACTCTTGTTTTAGCGGGCTTAAACAATGCAGTGCTAAATAAATTGTAATGTAGCAGGTAGGCGCTTTCTGTTGTTTGTTACGACCTCGTTAAAACCCTAATACACTTAGGAATACATCACGGATTTCGCTGTAATTTAGAACCGAATTTGAAAATGCCCCGAGTTTCAGGAATCTAATTAAAACTCATATAGCTTATAACTGCTTTGGTATTTCTTGTGATTCATATATATAGCTTTCATTGGTCCAATCCGAAATAAAATTGTGATTTGGACCATAAATAAAAACCGGAAGGATTTATAGATACAGGAAGCTTCAAGCATATTTGTGATTCGCTCTGATTATTATTCAGACAATATATTAGTTGTATTGTCTAATGAATACTTTAACTTCTTTGAATTACTATTTCTTTACTAATGACCATCAGATTGGATGATCAGCGTCATATATTAGTTTTATATACAGTGGTTGGTTAGGGAAGTGAATGTTTGATATTTCCATTTATTTTCTCCACCCTCTTTCTACAACTAATACTCTGTATTTTTTCCTTCTATTTTCTGCTTTTCATCCCATTTTTTGTGTTGAAGGAAAGACGGTTTATTTTCTGAAAAGGAAAAATAATGAACGAACCACGGGTGAACTGTAACGACTAAATTTTATCAGTATTTTAACCAAGCCAACCTATGTATCCTACATATTATATATGATACGCTTCATTTCATATACATGAAATTATTTGGCACTCACGCGATTGCTGGACCTTGCCATCTCCATTATTCTCAAGAATTTTTTGAATGGAGGTTCCATGCAATCAAAAAGAGCGAATCACAAATATGCTTGAACCTTCCTGTATCTATAAATCCTTCCGGTTTTCATTTATGGTTCAAATTCAAATTTTGTTTCGGTTTGGACCTATAACAGCTATATTTTATATGAATCACAAGAAATAGCACAGCAGTTTAAATATATATAAGTTTTTAATTAGATTCCTGAAACTCGAGGCATTTTAAAATTCGGCTCTCAATTACAGCGAAATCCGTGATGTATATAAAACTTAGGATGTTTACTAGAGAAAAGTTTTATTGTTTGCTTCTCTTTGGTAAGTTAAAATTTCAACCAAATTAAGTCTCAAGATACTTAGTTGAGGCCCTCCATACTGCCCCCATTGCCTATTCAAAAGCCAACAATGAACAGCAAGCAATATAGTAGTTAACAATATTTATCTGGTTTTGAAAATTGTAAATTTAAAAAAAACGTCCCAAAAATAAATATGTGTTCTCATAAATATTCTGGTTCTAGAGTAAAGTTTTGTTTCATCCAATTCCAAGGAAATTAAATGGAAAATAAAAAGGAATACAATTCTATCTGCAGGTTTTCATGTGAGTAAATTTATTAGTTTAGTTGTTAATCCATTAGGCCCAGTGTACTCATGTGACTTGTCCCGGCTGTACAAGGCGTACTTACGGCTTGCTGTTCATTGTTGGCTTTTGAATAGGCAATGGAGGCAGTATGGAGGGCTTCAACTAAGTATCTTAAGACTTAATTTTGATTAAATTTTAACTTCAAGCTCGTCAAATTATTTAACACTTAGATACACAAAGTTGACAAACGTATCTTCGTTTTGAAAATCTTCCTCTTGAAATTCTTAAATATGTGTATGGATGTACCTAATAACATTAATAATTAGGTTCTATAAACACAATTTGATTTCTTTATACTAAAAAAAATGTGTATTAAAAGTGTAATGTACTTCGCAACAAAATGAAATAAATTAATTATTATATTCCTTTATTGTGCTATAATTACAATCTGCCTTTTATAAGGCAATAAGTATTTAAGATAAATGCTCTCATCCATACCATATTTACAATTAATCATTCACTCGCTCATTCATACAATCTTTACAGGTAGCCCAGAGACCTCCCAAATCCACTTGAGAAAGAGTAAGCGGAGTCTTGGGAAGTCCCCCTCGTGCCGGATACGAGCCAGTCGAGGCTGACCAAGAGCGCGAGAGCCACAGACGCCAAGGACATGATTGGAGAAACTGGCCATTGCCAGGACTCCCACTGTCACGCGTTTATAGCAGGTCACGAGGCCACTGCCGTTTCAGTCTCCGAGGAGGACTATAGGGATGAGTGGCGCAGTGCAATGACTGTGCTACAGGATTAGGGTGGTTGGAAAGGCTACTATGGAATTTCATAAATTTGGAAGGGATGAGTTCTAGAATGTAGGGTATATTAAGGTAAGGGTTTTGTTGCTGACATAATAAGGGGCATTTACTATTGTTCTCAGGACTTTTGATTAGATGAAGGGATGTTCAGGAAGAAAGGATTAGATGCGCTTGATGTATGACTTTTTTGCTGTCGCCCATAGCTCTATCCCGTATGTCCAGATTGGTTTAAGTATAACTTTGTAGATTAGTAGTTTATTTTCTATTGAGAGATGGGATGTCCTTTAAAGTAGTCTGTACAGTTGTCCAAAGCGTCTGTTTAGTTCTTGTCTTTTATGTGGGTTCCAGGTCAGTCGTTTGTCAAGATGGAAGCCTAAGTACCGTACTGTCTCGGATACAGGGAGAGGAATAGAATTAAAATAAACTAGTGGACAAGACTTGTGACAAAGGGTGAAGGTAAAGTTGAAATAAATTAGAAACGAATAAATTATAAATGAATAAAAGATCAAACAATGCATAAATAAGACATAAAGCTAAGTGTCAAGCTCAGTATATTTTCCTGACCGATTCACTCTATCGCTACTTTCCCCTGCTTCCATCTGCCTTTTTTAATATATTTTTTTTTTTCTTTTCTGAAAGGTATCTCTCCTTTGTGCATGTTTTGTTGTGAGTTCTTTGGCGAGAGCTCTAAGGAATTTTCTCCTAGGCATACTGCTATGGAAGTTTGCGGAATATTGAGTTTGGGCTTTTATGCCAGCCACGTTTAGCACGCGACCAGTGGCCGTCTCCATCCTTCTCCAACTATTTGTTCTTTTTTATTACTTCCTCTTTCGCTTCTAAAATGGGGATGAAGTAATCGGAAACTTCTTCACTGTCTTCATCTTCATAACTTCCTTTATTACCAATAATTTCAGTCTCAGGATGTATTTTTTTTTATTCTTTTTTGTTTCCTTATTCTGTATCGCTTTCTTCGTAATCTTCATTATTCTCTTCGAAAACAAAAAAGGCGGTTAATGTCATCAGAACTTGCGATATCACAGCTTGTACTAAAAAACCCAAATTTATTGCTTTTATTACAACAACGTGCGCTTGTATCTCCAGGTAAGCCAATCTGGATATACGGAATAGAGCTATGGGGGACAGTAAAACAGGCGAACATCAAGCGTATCCAATCCTTTTAATCAAAAGTCCTGAGAACAATAGTAAATGCCCATTATTACGTCAGGAACAAAACCCTTCATAATGATCTTAGTGTACCTTACATTCTCGAACTCATCCCTTCCAAGTTCATAAAATTCCATAGCAGCCTATCGAACTAACCTAATCCCCTAACACAGTCATCCTCCTCGGAGACTAAAACGGCAGTGTCCTCGTAACCTGCTATAAATGCGTAACAGTGGGAGTCCTGGCCATGGCCAGTTCCAATCATGTACTGAGCGTATGTGGCTTTCGCGCTCTTCGTCAGCCTCCACTGGCTCGTATCCGGTGTCGCGGCTGACGGAGGAGCGTGAGAGACTTCCCAAGATTCTGCTTCCTTTTTCGCATGCGAGGGAAGTGACATCCATGTGGATTTGGGAGGCCTCTGGGCTGTTTGTAAAATTATTTACAAAGGCAGGATACATTTCCACTTACCATTACTATATTTGTTTTTAATTTCACATAATTATACAGATTATTAGCAATTAAAAAATACTGCGTAGTTTTATTTATTTAAATTAAAAAACATGATTGTAATAAAAACTTACAGACCGGGTGAAAGTATCTGTCGGATACAAAAATAGATACAGGAAACACGTCCTGGCTTGATGTCTGTTTGGTACTCATTGATAACAGGGAGCTAGGAAGGTAAACTGGAGGGGTAAGCTTCAAGTTCAAGGTGTGATTCACAAAAATACGAAGACAATGTATCTATGGCATACACGCGGTCATCGAAAGGTTAATAAAACTTAGCGAACTCTGCAACCATTTATAACTAATTTCAGGACAATCGTTTTGTTTTAAAACCTCATTATTTAAATGATATCATAGTAATCATTATCAGAGTTTTGTTGTTTGCGAGTTTGGGATAATTGTGGTTCTAATATAACTTATCACTATCGCAATTGCGAATCTACTCTGCTATTTGTATGAGTAAGGACATCTAAAGTTAGTTAAAGCCGTCCCCCATGTTGGCGCATTGTTAAGCTTAATTTACTAATGAACTTTAAAGCTTATATTATATACACTCGTTCAGTAAATATATACGTCTGCCTTTATATGTAGCCTCAAAATGAGCCTACCAATACCATTAAGTGGTATAATATTCAATGAGATGTAGAGTTACTATATTAAAAGCCTTATATTTATGTCATTATTTGATTTGCTGATATTATTTGAATATTAACGCCATGTGAAAAATGGATTTTTCAAAAACAGGTCCTATCTTTTATTTATGGTGTTACATAACGAGGCTTTGCGCATCCCCAAGAATATAAGTAATATTATTTTTAATTCATTATTAAATTATTCCATATAGACTCGGCGACGTTCCATGACGATGACCTAACATTATAATTAAAAGATACTTGAAGTGACTCAAAAGCCTTTAAAAAAAATATATTTGCACAGTGCGAACATTGAAACACAGGTGTTTCCTTTTGGAGTGTTAGAATATTATAAATATAAATACATTTTCTCCCGTTTTCTGTTTATATTGGTATAACTGACGCATAAAATCCCATTGTAAAATAAGGCACACATTGACCTGTGTTCACAATATTTTTGAAAGGATTTCTTTTAGTATTGATTACTATGGGGGACAGCGAAAAAGTCGAACATCAAGCGTATCCAATCCTTTCAATCACAAGTCCTGAGAACAATAGCAAATGCCTCTTATTACGTCAGCAACAAAACCCTATATAACGATGTTAATATACCCTACATTATTGAACTCGTCCCTTCCAAGTTTATGAAATTCCACAGTAGCCTTTCCAACCACCCTAATCCTGTAGCACAGTCATTGCACTGCACCACTCATCCCTGCAATCCTCCTCTGAGACTGAAACGGCTGTGGCCTCGTGACCTGCTATAAACGCGTGACAGTGGGAGTCCTGGCAATGGCCAGTTTCTCCAATCATGTCCTTGGCGTCTGTGGCTCTCGCGCTCTTGGTCAGCCTCCACTGGCTCGTATCCGGCACGAGGGGGACTTCCCAAGACTCCGCTTTCTCTTTCTCATGTGGATTTGGGAGGTCTCTGGGCTGCCGGTAAAGATTGTATGAATGAGCGAGTGAATGATGAATTGTAAATATGGTATGAATGAGAGCATTTATCTTAATTACTTATTGCCTAATAAGGCACATTGTAATTTTAGCACAGTAAAGGGATTTTTAAAAGTATTGATTAGGCAAATAAATCAAAAATCTCAGCTCTGTTTCAATAAAGTTAGTCCTAATGGTACAGGGTCACCTGTTAGGTACCCCCTCCCCTCTCTGGGATTAGGACTAGATAGAGGCCCGTGGCAATTAATTTACACAAGGAGAAGTTAACCGTCTCTCGGAGTTTGTCTCATTCTAAATTCTGGGTCCCCCTTGTTTGTACGTGGCTAATGCAAGCAGTTCTCGGACCATTTCAGCACACACTCCACCCTATCCCCTTATCCCAGATCCATTTTATCGTGCGTCCCTGCATTACTCAGATCTGAATATTTAACGAGCTATAAGTCCTATCTTCTGGCCAGAGGGTATCATTGGATCAGGGGGCTTACCTCGCCTTTTCTGCTGTTACAAAGTGCTTCATTCTCAAGTTAGATGTGATTTAGTGTAAAGTGTGATATAACAAATATTATCATAATATCAAGTATGAAATTACATGCAATGATTTTCACAAGTCAATTAGTCGAACTATTTTAATGTGGGGAAGCGGCTAAGCTTTTTTGTGATAAAAGGCAGACTCGAGCTGCTAAAACATTAAACTATTGTATTAAAATCTAGCTTAATTTTTAACAGAGACATAACACTTAATAGAGTAATACCATTAGTATACATTCAATAACCCTGCACGATACAGTGAATAATGGTACAGAAAAACAGCCACAAAATACCGCTGAGATACGGTCTATTCCACACAAAACTACATAAAGAATCTTACTCGTGTAAAGAAAGAACTTCAGAAAAACAGATGTTCGTGACCACAGACTGAAAAGAATGTGGCAGAGAGATCTGATCGAATTGTTCTACCTACTTTATGATTTATGAATGTTCCACGATCTCTATCCACTCATCCCTCCCAGGCTAGCACCTGTAGTCATCCTGAGTTTCCAAGCTATCGTCTCTCCTATAAAACTGTGTGGTCTGATAGCAGTGATAAAAACTCAATTGAAGTGATTTACCTATCACACAATTAACGATATTATTGATGTTTTCTGATAACAGTCCACTACAGTTCTATCAAATATTATCATTAATTAGGTTCTCAAGAACATTTATTTGATAATCTATTAAATGAAATAGTAATGGTATCATTTGTAATATCATCGAGGTACTGATAAATATAATTAACATGCGAAGTATCAGGTCTCTGAAAAAATCACTGTTTGATTTTAATTGGCTTAGATGATATTAATGGTAATCTTAATGATTTATTATAGCTTTAGTTTGACAACAAAAACGAAAATCGAGAAATCTTCAATCTTAAAGTTAATATCTTTAAATTGATATCCTATCTAAATTTTAGAAAAATAGTTTTTCAATACTAATTAATTAAATGCTTTTAATTATACAATATGTAGATGAATATATTTTTCATGTTTTCCAAATATCGAATAGGACGGTTCTTTATGAAAAATTACACGGGTCTAGGTTGAAGAGAGGACAAAAAAAGTGCCATTTTCAGCATAACATACATTATTCCTTGAAATAGATTTTCCTTAAAACAACGAAACCCAAAAACATTCGCTAGTTTATCAGAGTTTTTCAAGGTATAGTACATTACCTTTAAAACTACATCGTAGGGTGAAAATCTCTTCCCAATGCAATATTTAAGGCTAACTGGCATTAAATATATCATTGGTGAATATCATTGAAATTTGTACTTTCTATCTCACAAACGCTCTTAATACTTTTATTTTCCATTAATATTTCTCATCTAACAAGAATAATTTTTACATATTTATGTTATTATACATAACAACCTCTACTAAAGATACTTTAATCACAATACAATATGCAAGGGTTCTGAGCATTATCCATATTTTCAGCCACTAGGAAATGGGATCGTCGAAAACTAACTTAAAACCCGGCTGCTTCCCAATCACGATTGCTAAGTTCCCCTTCGCAGATCTTATCCTTTCCTTGGCCGGTTCCCTAACTCCTAGTCGGAGCCCGTCGAGAACCCTAATCCCCTCATCAGCACCCTTTATCTTCACACCTCTTCAGCAACGCCTCCCCAACTTCGCTCTATCAAACGCCCGATCGCTACACAGTGTAAATTTACAGCCGTGCAGCACCTCGAATATTTGAACTTCATTAAACTGTATCTTATTAACTATTTTTGCCACCACGATTAACACCCTTTTTTCTTAAAGACCCTTCAGATCTGATAGTAAATGATAAGCTAAAGGGATGATTTTGTTTATTTGTAGTTGTTACGACATTTGAAAAAAATAACAGATGCTAATAATGATATTAACTGTGATGAAAAACCTTCATTTTTAAGAAGGTAGTGTAAGAAATAAAAAGTGTTCATTGCTCATCTCCAGAAAACTGCTATAATATTTTGTGATTGGCAATGATAATATTAAGAAGAATTGCAAAATGACTAAAAAACAAGGGGCAATACAAGTTTCGAGAACGAGTCTCGTGAAAGGCCAGATACAAATCTCAATGATGGTGAATTGTAGGCTTAAGTAGAGGCAAATGCACAACAGACAAGTAGAGAACTTTCAAAACACTTGAACGTCAGCCATACCTCTTTTATACGACACCATACTATCAAGAAAACTGAACCAGTGGGTGTTACGTGATGTGACTCACCGCCAAAAACTTTGTTAAAATGTTTGTGAAGTTTAAAAAAATTACGTTATCTAAAAATATAAGTTTTACCACATCCACTATCTTAACCTGACAGTTGGCGGAGACTGTATATTATTTTTTCAAATCGTTTAACACATTTTTAAGAAACTTAATATTAAAAAATAAACGAGAGAAAATTTTCATTTATTGATTTAAAGCGAAAAAGTTTCTTTGAAAAAGGGATAAAAAACCTTGTTGTACACTGGGAGAAATGTATTGAAGCTAGCGGAAGTTATTTTGAATAAAAATAATAGCTTTAAAATTTGTTTTTTTCTTTCATTTGCCTCATACCGTAGGAACTGACTTTTCATATATTCCAACCTAACATATACTTATGTTTAGAAAATCCCTTGTATTCTGCACTGATATTGGGTCTGAAATCACTCCGTCTCTTTTCTTGAGTACAGCCCTCAAAATAGATTTTAGTTTTTAATCAATCTAAACACAACGTAAATGATAATCTGTAAAATTAAAAAAAAATTATAATAAAAAAACTAATGAGGATAAAATTTTTTTATAGAATTTTGAGTATTATGTCAAATTACATAATCAAAATTTCTATGTAATTTGTATTCGGTTTTTTGGAACTATTATTACAGTCAGTGAATAAAAATATTACTGACAACGTGTCACTTAACTTCAACTAAACAAGCCTATTTTTTTTTTGGATGTGTGATATGTTTATGATTGATTTGATGTTGGAAAAATTTTAAAATGAAACCAGCCTCATGGGAAATAATGAAAGGTTATGATTTAATTAATTAGAGATAATTAAACGTACATAATTTTACTAATCATATTTAAGTTCCAACATCATCATTTATTGTATACAATATATTTCTCCTTCAAACGGACTATAATTAAGCTGATTCATTAAAACTTTCATCAAACCAACATTCGCAAGCCTCTTGATATTTTACATGAAAGCTCTACATTCAGGCATATCAAAACTAATGAAGGGTCAGTTATATGTCACTTACTCGTAATTAAATATAACTAATTTGAATTAATTTCAAATTAATCACCTCAATATGTACTATTGTTTTTCATTATCAACTTCCAGTTATTGCACTAGTACATTTTTAAAAGCATAAGTTTTTTCTTAAAAACTTCGGAAAGAGTGGTATCTTTCCCATCTTCTAAAAATATCTTTTTAAAAAAAAAACGAACAGTAAATTTTCTATGAAGTTATTTATAAAAAATACTCCGAAAAAGCTGAATTAACATAATCATTCCAAGGAAATATTCCCCCAAAGTTGGATGTGCTATGCTTTATATGAGAGGAAAGTTATTGAACTATGAACTATTCTCAGCACTGAGAACATTGCATAAATAACTTATAAACTTACAGAACTAAGAGGATTACAAGTAATCAACAGTATAGGTTAATTAATTCATCAAGTGTTACGTTCAAATAATACAAAGAGTTATTCTGTTTGCTGCTATAATAATATCATAATTATGTAATAAGTTCACTAAAATCCTTCCATGTTTATTCATCCGGTGGTTCGATGAATCCATGGTGCAGCTTCAGTGTGGCAATGGGATACTGCACTGATGGCACACGTATGAGGTTACAATGTTACATTATTAGTCTCACTATCAGCTTACGGGAATCTATACCTAGTGCCATTATGCTTTCAAAAGTTTTATATGTACACGTACGGATTAAATAGTGTTCTTTAACAATAAAAAAAAAAAACGCATTATATTAGTGTTTCCACATTTCAGTCATAATTCTTTTCACCAAAAAACTAATGGAATCATAATTAACCTTCATATTCTGTTCATAGAATATTTTTCGATGACAAAAATGTTACTGGGGTAATAAAAAGAAATATACGCTAGACAAAGCCATATTTTTTTCAATAAATAGAGAAAAAAAATAGGATCAAGCCAATGGGTCTCACTTCTTTTGTAATAAATACTTTTTTTAAATGGAAAATCTTGATACTCATAATCCTGCCCATCTTTTTTTGTCATGTGTTTGACATTAATATAGTTTTTTCCGAGGTTTCTGATTTAGGTTTGAGCTTATTATCTCCGCGAAACCGAACCCGAAGTTGATCATTACATTATTCCGATGGTTTAGTAAAATTGTACTGTCATTACTATTAGTAAATCCTTGCATACACGAAAGGACCAGGTGTATTGTTAGCAATGCCATGAATTTTTCAAAATTGTGCATATTGTTTAGAAGTATCAAATCGTAAACGAATAATAAGCTGAAATTGAATGCGTTAGTTTAAATAACATCTAGTTCAGTAAAAGTTTGATTTGACAATTTCCTACATTGACATGGATTTGGAAAATATTAAATTCCAAACATTTTATTTTGATTTGATAGAAATATTGTTATTATATATATATATTTTTATACAAAATATTTAAGTAAGGAAATTCTTGGAATACTCAAAATACAATTATTTGAATACACGCCAATCTCGTGTATTATCCTCCCATAAGTGTTTAGTAATAATTCTATTTGAAGGTTATAAGCTCAGCTTAAAATGTTACATAAAATAGAAATGGTTGGGCAGTTTTAAATCTAAGCAAATGGTGTAATTATCGAATCTTTTGTCAAGAAATTTTTAAAACTCCGAGAAAAGTAATATCACTTACTTCATGGACATCGATGAACCAATTTTAGTAGATTTTCAATTTTTTTACTATTGTAACTACTACCCTACTATTGTAATCGTGATATTGATATCTGTTATTTATTAATGATATCCTCGTAAAAGGAGATGTGGTGTTATATTAATTCCATTCATTGATATATTAACGTTATTTTCTGTCAATTGCTAAGACTTCAATATTAAGAACTGATTCTACATCTAATAAAAATAGACAACATACCTAGTTATAATAATTATAATTTGACCCCATTTATTTATCCAACCCAAGGCCAGCTGTTGTGTGGAGCGTAGTCGTGTGGTTAGACGATCAGGCAGTGAAGGCTTTGGTGGAAGTAAGTCCCACTAATAACCAAAGTAAGCCGATTTAATTAAATCCGATTTTATGTAACCACATTTATGATGGAGGCACACAGCATGATCTGATCCAAATCAGGAATATTCTAGATAATTTCTACTCACCGTGCTAACTAGTTGATCAATATCTAATTGAATGCAGGTCGGAAAACTATTGAAATATAATATATTCGAACATATTTATTTTATAAAGAAAGCAACAGGTATTGAAATGTAAGGAGTGAATCAATGGATACTTTCTCAAGTCCTCACGTTAGGCAACGCAATTTTATTAATTCATTTATAATAATATTCTTCAAACACTCTACTAGGTTTTGAGTGCCTCGAATATCATAATCAGGTAGGCTAAAACCAATAGTGAAAATGTTTCCCTTTACTCATAATGTTCTATTCCTGAAAACCTTTATAGAATTACTGAATGTAGGAAATATTTGTTTATATATTTACAACACAGCAATCAGCTTTGTGATCACAAGTTAGTAAATTCCTCCTTCATGAACTCTCAATGCTTCGAAAATTTCCAAGGATAGTTGACATATTTGTCTAAACTTTTTAAAGGTGAGCAAACTATGTTTAACAGTATTGATCCCATGACAAATTCTACAGTACAAAATAATTCTATCTGAATGGATTTGCCGTAATAGTTGTCATAACTAGTTGTTATACATATTATAAATAAGTTATTATTAATAAGTTAGTAGTATATACCATTGAAATTTTGTACTATCAAAGGTTTTGTATTTGTTTACTGTCACAGGGATAAGTATTCAAAAAATACGGGATCATTTTAAAGATTTTATTTGCCATTAAATGATTTAAACCTCTCAACTTTTCACTAGGAAGTAGGATAGTATTTTTTATGGTTTGCGACTGAGACAATGTTCACTTCATAGTCATCCATGATTCATAGAGGATGTATAGACTATAAAACCCCTCCCCCCCCTTCACGATACCTTTCGTGACCTGAAGGAGATAGTGTGTGAATTATAGGTAGTGTTTTAACAGCTTATCTGTATTGTGGTTTATACTAGACCTAGTCAATATAAACCTTTTATTTTAAAGACAGGATAAAAAATCTTGATTCCTCAGCGAAAAGAGCTAAATATGGGTTCTATTAAAATTCGCTTCACAGTTTACACTTGCGCTCAAAAGAAATATACACATGATTAACTTTTTTTTTTTTTTCTATCTTCTATTAATCACTAACATCTAAAACTTATGTTGTTTACCTCTTTGTATATGCTAATAGTTTATGGTTTTATTCCTTATAAACTATTACTTTCTATTCAGCAATGTTTAAGAATTAGCTAAAATACTATAATTTAAACTTAATAGTACTCTTGTATTAGTAACCACGTAGGTGTCATAGTGATAGTGTCTCCTTCCATCTGAAGTTCATATTTACACAGAAGCTGTCTGAATAGTTGATCTGTAATTTCATCTTGAGATTAAAACAGTAATTTTATGCCTTTCTCTCTTCACGGCTGGGTCACAAAAACGAAACATGAGGTAAGATTTGAAGAAGTGTCGGAAGAAATTAAAATTATTGATACATTTTCATAAAAAAATTAATTGCCTTTCTCCATAAAAATAAAACTCCATCGACGGAATAAAAGGTCATCAATATTTCATAAAACTTATTATTGACAAAAAGTATCATCTAGCTCATTTGTGTAAATACCTCTTTATGTTATAGGAATAAAGTTGAGCGGTCAAAAAACGTTTTGTTGGTCGATATACTAATGAAACTTTTTAAAATGGAACGGCGATTTAAATCACTGTCCAAACCAGTGCTAAAATATAGCTCATTATGATCAGGCTGAAAATAAACACAGGGGATTGAGTGTGATTACCTTATCCGATGTAATCCATGAATACATAATTTCCTTCGGGCATATTGTTCCCTTCAACAGAGGCGGAAGAGTCGCTGAGGCATTAGTATTCATAGGCCAGCTGGCGCCAAATGCTACTAACCCCAGATAACGCGATAGGGCATTAAAGTCTAGGAATGCGCTATCGACGAAGGGAAGATCCCATTGTCAAATGGTACATTTCTTCCTCGTTCGTGTCTCACTGGATCCGATCCATTTATTCGTTCTAGAACGTTCTATGGTAGCTATTTATGCATTAGTTGTACATTGATAAAATATGTATAGCTTTGTGAAGCAACAACAAACAAATATTGCTATTAAAACGATAAACTAAAAACCAACTATATTGATGGTGGAAACGACTGTTTAGTGATTCATTTTAAAATAAATTTTCACCGATTGGGCCAATTTAACAAACCAATTAATTAATAATGAATTATGTATATCCACGCTTTAAACTCCGAACCCTCACTTAGGTAAGAAATAATAAAGTTTGAGCTATAACGAGGTCAAGAAAGAAGATGAAGCAAGAATATACAAGGTCCTTTTTCGGTGATGGTGAAAGGAGCACTTATTTTGTAATTATGTAAAAGTTTGTGTTTATGGTTGCCTAGTAGCTAGTCTGAATTAATGTATTTGCATGTAAAAAAATAATTTAATTATATTAAACTAATCTTTTCTATAAATTAAACATTCAATGCAGGCAGACTCCACTGTTATTTTGGTCATCCTCTTTACTGATAACTAGTAATAAATTTTGAAAGATACTACTTTCAGATTAATGGACAGTGACTTGTAGTAATAAAATAACAACAATTTTCTGAAACATACTTATTATAACATTAAAACGAATACAGCTTAAAACCAAAATTTTTGACAAATGGCCAGGTGAGTTAGAGCCAGAATTGACTCAATCTATCCAAAACGCTCCGAGAAGTGATCTTAACAAAAAAAAAAAAAAATCTAATAGAATTAACGACCTTCTCAATTAAAGGTACTGGCCTTTAAGACAATTTAAGACTAAACCGATAAGTTTCTTAAACTTCTAGTGTTCTACAAGCCAAACGAAAAAAAAAAACAGTTTTGGTCTGCTAGATCTATTGAAATCGACATACGTAGCTATGAAATTTGAAAGACTAGTAAATAGAATAATTAACAATGAAAACTATTATGTGTCGTTTCAGTATAAAATTATCAAAACTGCTGTTCTGCAAAAATATATAAAGAACACCATAAAATTTAGTGATACGTAATTTCAACTCAATTGCAAATGTTTCATTTATATTCACTAAAGAATTTGCGTAAAATATGCAAAGATATTTAAAATAAGATCTCAAATTCTAACGTGCGGCGTGAATACCTATTTTGCAATTTATCCGTTTAAATAATTTTATTAGACATTAGGATCAAAATAAATATGTGTGGATTCACCCATATAATGTCTAACATGCCAATTTATTTGTTTTACTTCAAAAACCAAATTGTGAAATTGAAAAAATAAAATATTCTATATAAAACATTACTATTTATTAATTTTAATATTGTATTTCTATAATTATTTTAATATATATAAAACTAAGAAATGGAATATTTAATGATTTCCCCCTGAAAAAGGATCATCCCACGCGCATATAAATTGACTGTCAAAACACTGAGCTTTATTGGCAATTAGAATGTGCATATTAAGTGGTTTTCGCGTTTTACCCTGAAGGCAATGTATGCACATGTCATAAAAATTGTCTCTATAAATTCATATGTCAGTTCTGAAGGACACAGTTAGTCCGATTAGTTAGATCAAAAAAATAAATAATTTTGAATTTAATGTTAAAATCATTTTTAACTATCTCTAGGCCCTAAAATTGAGTTTCCTCGACAATTCTGTTCAGAATTTTTTTTCATTCATCCTACTTTTTGTACTGCTTCATGATTGCCCTATGAGTTACTAAGACATTTTTGACACTATTCAACCGATCTTAGAAATGGAGTCCCAAAACAGAACTAACAAGAAGTCGAGTAAATACACGGGGACTAATCTTGCCGGTAGCTAACACTCCTTTCTTGAGGATTAAACTTCTGACCGCAATGTCTAAAAACTTCCCTGAGCTGACTGTAGACTGGACATCAGTAAAATGTACAATGTTCTAATCAATAGTTCACAATGGCGTAACAAATACACCGACTGAAGAAAAATTTTAAACATATATCCCAAATAAAAAATTAACAGGATATATTCTCATATCAAATAATAACAGAAGTTTTAATAATAATTATAATTATAAATCCTCAGGTGAATCTATTTACAAATTATTTTTGTATTTCCTGTGGCATCACTACATTATATACAGGTTTTGTTATTTTATAGAAATTATATAATGAATAAACAAGTATAATGATATACATTATACGTGACTGGACTAAACTGACTAATAAAGGTGATGGGGCTCACCTTTTTGATAAACCTTAAAACTAACTTACATACTAATTCTTAACCTAACTCCGACAGTCTGTTGCCATCGATGCGGGCGGGGTGGTGGGGTCATAGTGTTAAACACTGGGTTTGTCAGGTGCGGCAACGAGTCAAAAAACTTAATGCGTCTCCGGCGGATGAACTCACCCACCGACGGCACACCAATCAACGGGTGCAGGTCAGCGTTCTTCAACCTTTCGAAAGAGGTATGTCGGACCACTTTTCGCATGATTTCATTCTGGAAGTGTTGGAGACATTTGGCTGTATTGTCAGTCAAGTGGGTAAATAGCGGGGCACCATACAGCTGAGCTGGCCGGAGGACACATTTATATATCATCAATTTGAGACGAAGCGACAGGGTGAAGTTAGCAAGTGCGATAGCCGGTAAGACCTTTGTCGTACTTTTCCTATTTTATTACTAAAATGAGTAGAGAAATGGAGATGCCTATCCATTTTTATACCCAAATAGTGCATTGAGAAAGCTGGTGAGTTTTGTTGCCCTCCTATGCTATACGATTTTGGCAAGGATTTTTTCCCCTTTTGGAGGGAGAAGATTACGCAGTCGGTCTTCCCGGCGTTTACGCTGATGTTTTACATGCCCAGCCTGGCACTGATAACGTTACAAACTGACTCGGCGTGTGTAAGAGCTCTTTGTGCACTCGTGCTGCTGCTGTAAACCGCAATGTCGTCAGCGAAAGCGATTACAGTAGCTTTCTGATAGTTTGTCCCAACAAACTAACAGCAAAAATTACTAATATAAATAGCCACTTTACAGTCTATATTATATTATTATTGAGAATAAACTGAGAGGATAACTGTTATACAGTTGAAAACATTTTGCCAAAATATAAAACTTTGTAAAGAAACAATACATTTTCTTTGGTAAATAAGAATATAATTCACATAATGATCAGCTATGCTTACAGATTTGGTATTTAATCCTAGTTCTGGCACGTTTTTGTTTTATTTACCAAATAATTATTAACATATTTTGTTTAGTTGTTTGTGTATGAGGACTTATCGCAAGAACATAACAATTGAATAACAGGTCTAAAATTTTAAGAGTTCGAGTTGGCAGGATATCATATCACCATTTTATTAGAAGCTCCGTACTTCTAACGATTTATCTTATTGCTAGGATTTTAAAGCATTATGTATTTCCAAATTTGGTGTCATCTCGATACACAAACATTCATCGCCTATGTACATAATATGTTACTTAAAGGTATTCAAGATAAATAGTACGTTTTATCAGGTATAATCGTCACATATGAAATAATCATCATCACCTATTTGGAATAAAGCTTGATGGAATAGTTAAAAGCAAAGTTTCGCCTTAAAGTGAATATTATACTGTCCTCGCCTAATGCGTCCCCGGAGTTTCCATTATAAGGCGAAAGGCTAAAACGTTTGAAAGCTCCAGACCTCGTTTAAGAAACTTTGTCTTTGATTTGATAAGTTAATTTCCTGTGTGAACTTTGTGGAGGGGGCGCTAAATTTCACCCTCCAACAAACCAAAAGTCGACATTCTGTGGCGTCTCAGTAATTAGGTTTGAAACGTTTTCAATTCACCACGCCCATTGAGCGTTTGAAGACATAGTTGGTCATGTGAGAAACTTGCAACGTTCCATAGCTCAGTTTTGAATTATAACTGTTAAAGGAATAGTGTTTATATTAGCTGACAGTAAATTTAGCAAAAAACCAAAAAAATCTCTTATTAGTAAAAGTGACAAACACTTTCGCTAAACTTCTTACCAAACCATTGGAACACGTATGAATAGGCTAGTCATTCATTATCTGACAAACGAAATTTAAATAAACGTACGAATCTATTAGAATTTTTCATTTATCTGTATTATTATTGCCTTATAAAAGGCAGATTGTAATTATTGCACAATAAAGATTGTTGTTGATATTTATTATTAGAATCGATAGTGCTGCAATCTACTCTGCAATGACAGAGGTCAATATACAAACCGGAAAATTTATTATAAGCAATGACCTTTATTAAATAACACAAGGAAATTTCTTTTGTTGTGGCGTGAGTTTTGGTCCGAATAGCTCTTATAAGACACAAATTGTTCTCACTTACATAATTGAATGAGAACATTTATCACAATTACTTATGGCCTGATAAGGTATATTGATATTTTATCACAATAAAAAAGCTTCATAATAATGAGCTTACATAACTGATCAAGTATACTGGAAACCGACACTCTTAATCAAAAAATTTAAAAATATTATAGAACATGGCATCAGGCTGAGTGGAAGCACTCATCGTAGTGTATAAACGCTAATGAAATAACTTGAAATAGCACATCCGTGACTGGCAATTACAGCTACTAGCAGTCTAATGACAGCTACAGCCGCAATATTGATTGACTGACCGGACTACTTCAACCTGACGATGGAAAAATCAATGATGAAACGAAATTCTAGTTAGTAATTTTTTAACGTACCCCACCTAACCATCAGAATAAATTAATACTTCACGATACAAAATATTTTCTTTCAAAATAGGTTATAGATATTTTCCGATCGAGGATATATTTTTTTGGCTATTCATTTATTTACAGCAGATTGAAAAAAATACTCGAAGTATTGTGTCAAACCTTTCATTCCTACTTATAACACTTCTTTATTGTACTAAAATTAGAATCTGCTTAGCAGGCAATAAGCAAATGAGATAAATGCACACAATCATACCATATTTACAATTCATCATTCACTCGCTCATTCATACAATATTTACAGACAGACCAGAGGCCACCCAAAGCCACATGTTTGTCACCTCCCTCACATACGAAAGAGGAAGCGGAGTCTTGGGGAGTCCCCCACGCTCTTCCGTCAGCCGCGTCAACGGATACAAGCCAATGAAGGCTGACAATGAGCGCAAAAGCCACAGACGCTCTGGACATGATTGGAGAAACTGGCCATTGCCAGGACTCCAACGGTCACACATTTATAGCAGGTCACGAGACCACTGCCGTTTCAGCCTCCGTATAGTATAGGGATGAGTAGAGCACTGCCCCAATGACTGTGCTAGGGAATTAGAGTGGATGGATAGGTTACCATGGAATTTCGTGAACTTGGGAGGGATGAGTTCAAGAATGTAGGGTATATTAAGGTCGTTATGAAGGGTTTTGTTGCGGACGTAAAAAGGGGCATTTGCTATTGTCCTCAGGACTTTTGATTGAAAGGATTAGATGCGCTTGATGT
Organism: Acanthosoma haemorrhoidale; assembly: GCA_930367205.1. Classification (NCBI taxonomy): domain Eukaryota; kingdom Metazoa; phylum Arthropoda; class Insecta; order Hemiptera; family Acanthosomatidae; genus Acanthosoma; species Acanthosoma haemorrhoidale. The sequence continues at coordinate 26,727,381 of OV884012.1, forward strand.
TCGACTTTTTTGGTGTCCCCCATAGCTCTATTCCGTATGTCCAGATTGGCTTCAGTATAACTTTGTAGATAAGTAGTTTATTTCCTATTGAGAGATGAGATGTCCTTCGAAGTAGTTTGTACAGTCGTGCAAAGCGTCTGTTTAGTTCTTGTCTTTTTAGCCTCGTGTGTGGGTTCCAGGTCAGTCGTTTGTCGAGATGGAAGCCGAAGTACCGTACTGTCTCGGATACAGGGAGAGGAATAGTATTAAAATAAACTATTGGGCAAGACTGGTGACGAAGGTTGAACGTAATGTGGGTACATTTTGCTTCATTAACTTTGATCCGCCATTGGTTGCACCAATACTCGATCTCATCAAGGTGTTTTTGAAGGTTATGGGATGCTATCTATATCGGGGTCTGAGCGGGATGACAAGACTGCAGTGTCATTTGCAAATATTGCCAAGAAGGTATTAGGGGTAGAGGGGACATCAGCGGTGTATATGTTGTAGAGGATGGGGCCCAGGACACTGCCCTGTGGAACTCCTGCACTTATGGGATAGTAGTTAGAGTATTCTAAACCACAGCGGACTTGGAAGAAGCGGTTTGAAAGGTAGGACTGTAAGACTAGGAAAAGGGTTTGTGGTAAATATCTTTTGAGCTTGTAGAGCAAACCTGCGTGCCAAACCCTGTCAAAAGCTTGAGCTATATCAAGAAAGGCAGCTGTGCAATACTGTTTGGTTTCAAGGGCTGAGGATATGTGATCAACAACGCGAAGGCCTTGTTGAGCAGTGGAATGTCGTTGACGGAAGCCAAACTGATGTATAGGAAAAAGGTTTTTGGATTCAACAATTGGAAGTAGACGTTTTAGTAGGAGTTTCTCAAATATTTTTGAGAGGATAGGGAGTAGGCTAATTGGACGATAAGATGGGTCGTCATTGGGTGGTTTACCAGGTTTGGCGAATAGGACAATAATGGAATGTTTCCAGATGAGAGGAAAGTGCGTCGTTCGGATGATGCAATTATATTTGTAGGTTAGGAAGATTATGGCTTTAGGAGGAAGTTGTTTGAGAATTCGAGGAGTAAGAAGATCATATCCAGGGGACTTTCGGTAAGGTAAGTTTATCAGAAGTTATTTGACCTCAGAGGGGTTAACGGCTTTTGGGGGAAGAGAGAGAGGAATAGATTAAGTGAGCAAATCTTCCACAGATGTGCTGTGAGTATGGTTTTGATGAGAAAGGTGAGGTGTGAAAGTATGGGTAAGATGCAGAGGAAATTCCTCCGACCTATCCCCAACCGAAGCCACCTAGGACCCATCATCACGATAGTGTGTCATACTACTGATTATTTCTAACATGTGGCAATCCCTATTTCAGCTAAAGGCCTTAAATTCTTTATTAAAGTTCTACTTGTTAAAATTTTTCTAAATATCATAACAACCCTATTAAAATAATCAAGTTTTAGTATAAAATATATTTTATTTTAATTAATAATTAAAACCTTATTTCTCTGGTCTTAAAGGTGGGGAACTATATGAAATGTCTAGACGAATTCAACAAGTGTTGATATCCTATAGAAAAAAATAATTAATAACTGTCAGTCAAAGGAGTCAAAATGTGTGATTGAATGTTTATTTGATTTATAATGTTCGAAAACAATAAGTATTGTCATTATTAGTGATTCACGTGTTAGATGTAGAAATTATCAATGAGTAAGAAGTGTTGCAGATTAATTGTGGATATTATCGTTAATAAAAGTAAATAAATGGTGTGTGTAAAACATTTTTTTATAATCAAATAAAATAATTAAGATAAAACATATGTTAATAAATTTTTAGGCTAATTTTAATTACTATATTTTTTGTTTCAATTAGTCGTTGGATGTATCAATCAAAGGGAGGTAATAATTTGCTAGTTTATTCTGTCAGTTCACCTTGAATGGTCTCAGAAGTTTTTGAATGTTTCCTGATTATTCCAATATTTCATTACGATGCCAGGATCTTAATCTAATTCGATGAATACCCCAAGGCAGAGAGAGAGATTCGCCCGAGGTAATGTACTGATATTACCAAAACGCTCCTGGAAATCAGGCTGTAAACAGACGGCTGCTGTACCAGATACCACTAATTGAACCCGGGCTACAATCTCCTCCTTATACCGCTATTATAGCGTGTCTCAAATTAAATATTGATTTACTCAACTAATGCGATTTTCAAATGAAGCGGGAAGTAATTTTTTTTTACCTTGCCTAGGATGTTTGTTGATGAACACATTAAATGGACAAAGGTGGATCCTCGCTACTGAAACATATAGATTACTTAGTTATTAAGCCATTCTAAGGGAGGTTATTATGATAAGGTACCAATCTCAGGAATTATTAGTGAAAATAATGGCATTTCTCTAAAGATGATTTATTTAACAGCTGAAAATACTATAAAAGTGTATTAAAAGATTCGAAACCCTTAAATTTAAAACCTGAGTCCTAAAGTAACATTTCTCATCTCATGGCTTATGTCGCCTGTATATGTTAGTGCATATTCAAATAAATGTATTCAGCCACACTAAGAGAAATAATAATGATAATTGATATCTTCTGTATGTGGAAATATTTGAGTGTTGACTCACCATATTTATTGGAATCAACTTTTCTCTAGGTACTTTTAACATTTAAAGATATTTATTTAAATAATTACAATTTACTCGTACAGCATTATTAATTGGTATTTTAGAATTCATTCATTCTATAAAGAGGGCAAAATATCCACAGCCATTCAGGACATGAATTGGGAAGAGGTCAGTGCCAGGACACCATGACATACATATCTATTTATATTACCATAAATAGATCGCAAGGCGTCCACTGTTTTAGGTGACGAGGAGGATTGCAAGGATGAGTGTTCCTGGTTAAAGAGTTGACAAGAGAATGTGCAAGAGTTGATAAGTTTTTGGCACATTCGGAAAATTAAGAGGGTAAAAGGTCAAGGACAGGTGGCACATGGCTTTGTGCATTGTAAAGAATGAGTTTGTAATAGAAAGTAGTGCGTTGACTTCAGTTCTGGGGGCATTGTTTTGGAATGTTTGGATTCGTTTGGTGTTCGAAAGCTTGGTTGTCCCCCAAAATTCTATTCTGGAGGTCCAAATTGGTTTTAACAATGGTTTGTAAATGTGCGTGTCGGGTTGTCACTAGGGGGCTCAGTATACCTGAGTATCCCCCAAGTGGCGAGGAGACGCCCGCCGCGGGCTTGGATCGCTACAACCTCTTAGCCCCCGTCCGGTGAGCGCCCAGAAAGAGATAGAGCGCGTGGACCTATGGTCTTTCAACCTGGCTGTCGACTTGGTTTAAATTCGCTTTGATCTGCCTCCATAAGATCTTTAGAAGGTGTGTGTGCCCCGACAAAGCACTGTGTTCAGGAGAAGAAGTACAGGGTAGGTTTATAGATAATTTATGTGGTCTTGGAATGACCACGAATTCACACTCGGTAACTAAGGGTAGGCGAAAACCGTCCGGATTTCAAAGCCGAGTGTGAACTGGAGAGAGGCAGACTGGATTGCAATGGGAGACACTGCTGGTGAAATTTGCAGGGCCAAAGCAATCGTCATCCGCGAGGGAGAGGTCTCTCCCAAGGAGGTGCTAGTTTTAGCACGACGAAGGCAGAGATTCCCACTAGGAAGGTGTGGGGTCTGACAAGCGCCGGACTAAAACATAGCGAGGTTAGGATAGAGAGATGCAGAGGTGGTTGAATGATAAGTCCATGGTTATGAGTAGAGCAGCAAGTGCCAGTGCAGAGAGAGAGGAGAGAGTAGTTTTCCAAGTGTAGGTCCGATTAGTTATGCTAATTTGGCCTGAGACCGAGGCTTATATAGGAGACCAGCCAGGAGGGTGGGGATAACTCCCCACCTACGACTGTCTCCCCCACTACTTATCCCCCTACTCTCCGACTGGCTCATAAGCTTAATTTATTAAACATATGGAAAAAATGATAGATATGATATGATCTGATCGAGAAGAGAGTGACTTATAATTATTTGTAATTAAGGAGTGGCCACAACAGTGCGGTTTGTTTTATAGTGTGAGGTTAGAGTTTTTGTCAAGCGGTCTGTATAACTGTCCAAACCGGTATGGGATACGTTTTAATATTTTCCTTTAACTAGCTCTCGGAAAAATAATTGAGGGATTCCAATGTACCCCTGGTGTCATCATGAACAATGCGTGTAGCCAGTGTGTGATTTATATTAGGAATATTTTCCACTCGTGTGGACAACTTGTAGATCTCTAACTTAATATTAGGTATGTTCTGGGTTCGAGTCCCGGCTAGTAATTATAACTACTTGTAGTGTAATTCACTTGTAAATTGATAATAATTATTGCTTAGTTATTAATAATAACTTTTCTTGAGCTAATGCCAATGGTTAAGTGCCTTTGAACACCATACCTTTAAAGATCATTGATTAAAGCCTTGAATGATGCAAATATACTTTTCTCAGGAACATTTTCGTTATGTTCAATTTAACGCTATTTATGCTCAAGTTTTTGAGTCTTCTATATCAATCAATCAGAGCGGGTTATTATCAGGAAGGGGCACTGATCTCACGACAAACGTATTTTGTAATGGCTAATGGTTATCATAGTCTCTAATGATTTAATCACGTCGTAAAGGCTGAGAATTGGCCCTCACTACTTTCTGACCCTGACAGCTGGTGGCGATTCTCTTTTGACCCTTGGGAATGACCCGAGGGTTTACGAGCACAAACACTCGTAGCATTAAATCATTTCCTCTCTTCTAGGGTTTTTTGCCCTAGAAGATTTCGCACTGAATCACCTGCGAACGATCTTCGTTTGCCAGGCCGTTAAAGTTTTGTTTTTGTTAATAAAATTAGTTACATCACTATTTTTGCTACATTTAATTAACAAAATCGCTTTTTAGGCTTGCCTGCTCAAAACACGGATATTGAACTGTCTGGAAAGGTAGCATTCAAGTGATAGAAAGTTGACCATAAATTTAAAAATAAGTTGGTCTAGATATACACTTAGGGTATCCTATGACAATGGTAAATCAGCTTTTGTTTTCATTCTCTACAGAATTAACTTAATATTGCAAACTTTTTGGGAGTATAACAATGCTAAATCACGATATTTTTGATACTTGAACAAGTTTTATACTTAACTGAGATGGTTCAAAATATACATTTATTTAAAAATTATTTCCAGACGTTTTTACTAAAATCCATCTTACTATTTAGAAAATATTGATTCCCTGCTCTCATTTTATCTAAGGTTTTACTTTGTGGTAAAATAATACGATAACCATGCTCAGAGATATATATATGGAAAGTAGTCAATTTTCGTGAATACGTATGAAGTATGAATACGGTTTCATTATTCATTGGTCAACTTGTTCTTCATACCCTAGCAAACAATATAGAAAAGTTCAGGACTGAAATTAATCTGAATTTAGCCTTCTAATTATTTATTTTTCTAAGAAGACACATAGAGATTTAATTAATAATAATTATATCACAATAAATGTGTTATTGGCTTGTTGTTGTTTTTTTTTTGGGGGGGGGGGTTGATAATAGCATGCGTATAATTGATATACGAGTATGTTGTCAATTTAACTAGTTGATTCATGGGTTTAATTTTGTCAAAATTAACTAAAATTTGTTTACATCAACTATTATAAGCTAAATTGTATTATATATGAATATGTATTGTAACATACATCGTTTCCAATTTTCTTTTTCTGGTCGTCGGTATGTCCAATGATTCTTTAATAACTTATAACAATAACCAATAAGTAAGAACGTGAGCACCACCCTCATTAAAGACTAGGCGTCAACTGAACTTTTCCTCTTCAACGCCACCTGGCTCATTACCATTGCCAAGGGAGAGGTCTCGGTTATGGAATTTGATTTTAATCGAAATCAAAATTACAAGTGGTGAGTTTCCATTTTTAAGACATTAAAAGTTCAGAATATCTTAATATATATATATATAAATATTGAAACTCTTTAGATATCATGATTCTTCATAGTAACAGGCATATAAAGACATCTGTATATTAATATTTATATTGTGTGAAAATTAGTGTTTAGAAAAAAGCCTAAGGTCTCTCCCAAAGTATGTTATATTGTTGACATTAAAACAGTGAACATTTCGCCTATTCCAGCTTTTTTGAAAAACTAATTTTCACACAGTATAAATACTTAAATAGCTTTTCAGTTTAAGCTTAGAGCTCTTGAATATTAGCGAGGTGTAACACCCATTTTCCACGTTTAATTTATTTGTCCATACATTCAGTGATTGTACATTGAATATAACATTCAAATTTAATCAAAATACTTCTCCACTACAACCGCAAGATATGCACAGAATCAGACAAACTGAAACTAAATTCAGACGAAAGGCAATCGCTGTATTGTACCTGAGAAAAAGTAAAACTTCGGGCTTGAAAAAAATATTTTATGCAATTAAAGCCATGGTAAATTAAAACAGGCTACTCTGCAGTCCCGTCGAATGTCAATCTGTAAACAATTAAATGAGATAATTGGTTAATCATATTTTAAATGGACTGGACTAACAGTTCGCAGGGTCCTGGAGTACTTGAGATAATTTTGGAAGCTCTGTGGTACATATCCCATGTTTTCCATTGAACAATAGACATTTTATAATTATGTTTTTATACCGCTTCATACTAAACAATCATTGTTTTTCAGGCATCGCCTCTAATGCCGATTATGAAAATAAAACTCAAACAAAAAACAACAAAGGAAAACTCCTTTCTGAAAACTTTACAAACACGAAGTATGCAGTAAACAACAGCGCTAATAAAATATGTTTGTAAAGGTTTATTTATCGTTTCCTTATTTCAAGTGGTTTCTTCAAATGTTTATATTTTTTTTATTTTTTTTTTTGATAAATGGGCGGCCTCGGATGGGGATAGGTCGGAGGAATTTGCTCTGCATCTTACCCATACTTTCACACCTCACCTTTCTCATCAAAGCCATACTCACAGCAAAACTGCGAAAGATTTCCTCACTTCACCTATTCCTCTCTCTCTTCCACCAAAAGCCGTTAATCCCTCTGAGGTCAAATACCTTCTGAAAAACTTACCTTACAGAAAATCCCCTGGATATGATCTCCTAACTCCTCAAATTCTCAAACAACTTCCTCCTAAAGCCATAATCTTCCTAACCTATATATATATAATTGCATTATCCGAACGACACACTTTCCTCTCCTCTGGAAACATTCCATTATTGTCCTATTCGCCAAACCCGGTAAACCACCCAATGACACCTCATCTTACCGTCCAATTAGCCTACTCCCTATCCTCTCAAAAATATTTGAGAAACTCCTACTAAAACGTCTACTTCCAATTGTTGAATCCAAAAACCTTTTTCCCACACACCAGTTTGGTTTCCGCCAACGACATTCCACTGCTCAACAAGGCCTTCGCGTTGTTGATCACATCTCCTCAGCCCTTGAAATTGCACTGCTGCCTTTCTCGATATAGCTCAAGCTTTTGACAGGGTTTGGCACGCAGGTTTGCTCTACAAGCTCAAAAGACATTTCCACAGACCCTTTTCCTAATCCTACAGTCCTACCTTTCAAACCGCTTCTTCCAAGTCCGCTGTGGCTTAGAATACTCTAACTACTATCCCATAAATGCAGGAGTTCCACAGGGCAGTGTCCTAGGTCCCATCCTCTATAACCTATACACCGCTGATGTCCCCTCTACTTCCAACACCTTCTTGGCCACATTTGCAGATGACACTGCAGTCTTGTCATCCCACCCAGACCCCGAAATAGCATCCCATAACCTTCAAAAACACCTTGACGAGATCGAGTATTGGTGCAATCAATGGCGGATCAAAGTTAATGAAGCAAAATGCTCCCGCATTACCTTCACCCTTTGTCGCAAGACTTGTCCATTAGTTTATTTTAATTCTATTCCTCTCCCAGTAACCGAGACAGTACGGTACTTAGGCTTCCATCTCGACAAACGACTGACCTGGAACCCACATACGAGACTAAAAAGACAAGAACTAAACAGACGCTTTGGACAACTGTACAGACTACTTCAAAGGACATCCCATCTCTCAATAGAAAATAAACTACTAATCTACAAAGTTATACTTAAACCAATCTGGACATACAGAATAGAGCTATGGGGGACAGCAAAAAAGTCGAACATCAAGCGTATCCAATCCTTTCAATCCAAAGTCCTGAGAACAATAGTAAATGCCCCTTATTATGTCAGCAACAAAACCCTTCATAACGACCTTAATATACCCTACATTCTAGAACTCATCCCTTCCAAGTTTATGAAATTCCACAGTAGCCTTTCCAACCACCCTAATCCTGTAGCACAGTCTTTGCACTGCGCCACTCATCCCTATAATCCTCCTCGGAGACTGAAACAGCAGTGGCCTCGTGACCTGCTATAATCGCGTGACAGTGGGAGTCCTGGCAATGGCCAGTTTCTCCAATCATGTCCTATTGTATGAATGAGTGAGTGAATGATGACTGTAAATATGGTATGAATGAGATCATTTATCTGTATTATTATTGCCTTATAAAAGGCAGATTGTAATTATTGCACAATAAAGTTATAAAGTTTTTAAAGTTTTTTTGATAAAAAATAAATCTAGGATTTTTTTTTAAATCAAGTATAATAAAACGATGTAGTGATTAGTGCTAGTATATTCTTGTAAAACCTAATAACAGTTTTTCAGATCATACCATATCTGTTCAATAGTTAACAGTGGGTTGAAACTCCCCTGTTATTTAAAGGGATAGCAATAGTCATGTATATACCGTACGAAATTCGATAAATGATTTAATAAAAACATCTCGACTGAACGAAGACTGAAAAGTTATCAAGGTGAAAGTATCTAAGCCGTACCACACGAAAAAAAGAGTTCCAAATAAAACTTTTATTTCACACTCTCCGCTCAATTTTTAAACTGAGCTTAACTGAGATACCGGTGGGAGTAACTTTTGACTTGATTCACACTGTTAGGCAGTTGGAAGTAAGAAAGTAAAAAAAAAAGAAGTTCGCCCCTACTTCTTTCTAGGATGAGCTTGAAAAGTCCCTGCTCACCCTCGCCCCCCGGTTCCGTCTGCGTTCTCGCTTTTATTCTGATTTCTCCCCTATCTCGTTTCTTTACTGATTTTTTTTAATTTCAAGTCCTAATATTATAGTGGGTTAAATGGTATAAATTCTTTTAATGGACTTCAAAATCTCTTTTAAACAATATATTTTTATTTATTATTCTTAATGTATTAATAAATATTTTTGAGTGAGCAAGGTGAGCTAAAAAATATTTGAGGAATTTTTTCGGTACCAATATAGTGCATATATATGTACATGTATATTGGAGTGCTATATATATATATATATATATATATATATATATATATATAAGTTAAGTCCAGGCGCCGCTAGTGCCCAGCCTTAATCCCCAAACATATGTTATCTGTATATGTTTACAGGTAATACCTATAGATAGAGGTATCTTGGTCTAAATAAAGCAGTCTTGTTATAACGTTCTACGTGTTCTTATTACCAACCTTTCTTAGCTTGTAATTCAATAAACATTAACTGGTGCCGAAACCCGGGAACCGTGGAGAAAGAGAGTTATCGAGTGCGAGCGTAATTTTTTTTTGTTTCTTTTTTCTTCTATACGCGAAAGAGAGAAGATGACTGAAGGAGGAGTTTTGAGACAGCCCGTCTTGAATCTCGTAGAGGGAGCAGATATTAGAAGAGTGGGAACTATGCCAGAAGTTCATGCCACGGCGCTCGCGCTGATGAGGGTAAAAGCGATGAATACCCAGGATCTGAGGAAGGCTGTGGCGGAGCTGGAGAGATTCACTGGGGAACTGGGTGAGCTGAACCATTTCCTAAAAGGAGGAGACCGTCTCACAGCTTTAATTGGAGCTAAAGCAGAAGAAAATTTAATAGATCCCAGAGACGCGGAATCGTTGAAGGCGGCCCTGATATGTCGGGTCAAGAGAAGTATACTGAATCAAATTCAGGCAGATGAAGAAACCCCGTGGGAATTAATTAAGATGAGATTGAAGAAGGCGTACGGAGGAGGACGATGGACTCCCGAGGAGGACATATTCCAAATGTTTAGGGAGACAAAGTCCCCAAGACAAAGTAACGGGCAATATGCTGCGGGGTTAGTAGTCCGTTTCAATAAGATAACGGAGAAGATGAGAGAGTCGATTAGCGTAGAAGAGGTGGAGGGTAGAATGGGATTCTTATCCACAATTCTAAAAGTGCAACTGGCCAAGGAGACAGGAAGAAAGGAAGGATTCTCTGATGAGCGCTCGTTCTCGGAGTGTGCACAATCAATGATCGACACTAGTGCCAAGGAGGAAGAAGTGAGGGTGCAAGACGTCGACAATGAGTGGAGCCGAGTTGCATACAAAAGAACCCGGACCCTGAAACCAACCTGGAGGAGACCAGAAACGTCCGTTATTGGCAGAGACAAGGGAACGACAGGAGAAAGAAGATTTAGAGGAACGAGACCGAGGTATGCCCCGCCCAGGGAAGAAAGAAAATGCCACGGATGTAGGAAGGCAGGACATTTAGTGGCACAGTGTCCTCGAACAAAATGTTTTGAGTGTGGCGAGGAAGGACACATCGCGAGGCATTGCCCGTATATCTTCCGGAGGAGAGAATACCAACGACCAGAACCAATGGAGGTAAACACCCAAGAAGTAAGAGAGAGACGGAGCATGACACATGGGGAGAGTGGATCATCAGAAGATGAGTCATCAGGGACTTCGGGAACTGAAGGAGAAGAAGCGAGGCGCAGCAGAAACAGGAGACAGACAGGGCAGAAGGTCGAGTCACGTAGATGGGAGCAACGTGATGAAGCCTGAGGAGCGTGTTGGCAGAGAGGCGACCGCATCCTGAGATGTAATGCAATTCGGGAGAGGATGTGTGCGTTGCCAATAATTAGGGTCAAAGGAGGAGAGATGTGTCTGGTGGACACGGGAAGCACCAACACCATCATGTCCCGCGGAGCGCTGGAGAGGCTGTATGGCGGAGAGAGGGCACTCCAGATTCAGGTATGTAATTGTAGTTTAATCACCCTGGGAGGCCCTTGCGAGGTAGTGGGAGAGTTAGTCATAGGGCTAAATAGGTGGGCGAAGAAAGGGGGAGATCTAAAGATACATATCGTAGGAAACATGCCGCGGGAGTACCAGGTGATAGTTGGGTGCGACATGTTGGGGAAGGTAGGCGCGCGTGTGGAGAATATCGGGGAAAAATGGAACATTAAGTTGGGCAAAGTGGAATATAAATGTCAAGGGACTATATGGGACGGAAGAGCGCGGATAGGGGCGGTTAATAAAATAGAGGGCTGGAGGGAAGGCCTACAGAGGGAGTTTGAGGATATTTTTTACGTAGAGGGAGACACGCTAGGAGCGACTGGGAAGACGGTCCACGAGATCCAGTTAAAGAAAGAACGCGTCACATACGTGAAAGAGAGACGATATCCGCAGGCACTACGTAGGCATATTAGAGAGGAGCTAGAGAGTCTCAAACGGCAAGGGATTATAATTGATAGCACTTCACCATATAACAGTCCTCTATGGGCAGTGAGGAAGAAAAATAGACCTGGGGACGAGACGGAGAAATACAGGGTAGTTATCGATTATCGGAAGTTAAACGAGAACACGACGGACGAGAAGTTTTTGAAGATTTGAGGACATATTAGACAGATTGAACGGGGCAACAATATTTAGTACCCTAGATCTAAAGGCAGGCTATCGCCAGATCAAGATGAGTGCGAACGACCAAGACAAAACGGCCTTTACATTTGAGAGGGGGCTTTATCAATTTACCAGGATGCCATTTGGACTGAAAAACGCCCCGATTACCTTTCAACGCCTAATGGATGAATTTTTGAGGGGAATAGACGAAGCGGTATGCCAGGTCTACATGGACGATCTGTTAGTTTTCAGCAGAACGGAGGCAGAGCACGTTGAGCACCTAAGAAGTGTATTTCAAAGAGTCCGCGAATTCGGATTAAAATTGTCCATGGAGAAGTCTCTGTTGGGGAAGAAAAAAATCAATTTTTTGGGCCACACCATCTCACAGGAGGGGGTTAAGCCAGACTCTACGAAGGTCGAGGCGATTAGAAGGATGGTGGTGCCCACAGATGTAAAGGGGATCCGTTGACTTCTGGGGACGCTTAATTATTACAGAAGATTTGTGCCGGACATGGCGGCATACCTGGTGCCTATTAATAATTTACTGCGAAAGGGAGCGAGGGTGGTAATTACCCCAATCATGGAGCAGAACATTCGGAAATGTATGTCTAGCTTACAAGAGGAACCAATATTAGCATTTCCCGATTTCCAACATCCCTTCACAATCACTACTGATGCCAGCGAATACGCACTGGGGGCAGTGTTGTCGCAGGAGAGAGACGGTGGGGAGCGCCCGGTGGCGTACGCTAGTCGACGGCTCACAGAAACGGATGCGCGGTATAGTGCTCTAGAGAGAGAGCTCCTAGGTATCGTCTGGGCTATAGACCATTTCCGCCCATATGTCTTCGGCAGAAAATTCCGTGTTCACACCGACCACAGACCCCTACAATGGGTAGGAAAGTTAAAGGAGTCCTCGGCGCGGGTCACGAGGTGGAAAGAGTTTTTGTCCCAGTACAATATGGAGATCATATATAAACCCGGGAAAGAGAACGTAGTGGCAGACTGGCTGTCCAGAGCCATTACTGTGAATGCATTGGAAGAAGGGGAACCATCCGGGGAAATCCAACAGTTTCTCCGGGAATGGACACCCGGGGAGGATGGAAGCCTTGGTACGCGAGGAGATAGCGAAGGTGAGGAAACCCTTGAAGAGGAAGGTTCCGCCGCCGAAAGACCTGTTGAAATGGAAGTAACAGAAGGGATCGTGAACGACAAAAGACGGCAGATCATTTGGAAATCCAAGACCTCAGGGCGGCTGCAGATCGCATATGACAGTTATGGGAAAAGTAAAATCGCGACGATTTGGTCGCCACCAGGGGTTAGGAACGACAAAATTTGCCGTGCATTGAAAGATGCCTCGGAACCCGGAAAGACCCATCATGTATTTGTAGGGAATGCCACTATTTGGGAGAAAATTCGTAGACTCTGGCGAACGGAACAACTTGGAGTGGATAGGATATTTATTCGGTGCACGTCGATGGTGGAGACACTCAAAGACAGAGAACAGCAGCTGGAAGTGACGCTGGCCTATCACCAAGGAAAAACGAACCACCGTGGAGTTCAGGAAACTTTGCAAGCGTTGCGGCGGAGGTACTTTTGGTGGGGAATGAAAAAGAGCATACAAGAAATGATAGGGGCATGTGCAGTTTGTCTCACTACGAAGTATGACAGACATCCGCCACGGGGGCGACAAGAAGAATCGCCCACCGCCGAGACACCGTTGAGTGACTTACAAGTGGATACCTTCACTTGGAGGGGGTATAAGTGGGTTACCACAATCGACAGCTTTAGCAAAGTGGCCATGGCGCACCCGGTGCAAGATTGGTCATCAGACGCGGTAATGCTGGCATTAAATACCTGGTTCCAGTTTTACGGAGTACCAGACCGGATCTCGTCGGATGGGGGCAGAGAATTTGACAATGCCAACATCCGAAAAGAAATGAAGACTCTCGATGTCTCTTGGCATCTTAATACCCCAGGGCACCCTAAGAGTAGAGGAGGGATAGAAAGATTGCACAGCACCCTGGGTGACCACCTGCGGGTATATCACGCGGAAAAGGGTCTGCCGGCGAATGAGGCAATGCCGAAGGCGGTGGCCGCTTACAATCATTCGATCCACACCGCGACGGGGTTCTCCCCGTTCGAGATCCTCTTTGGGCTGCGCGAAAGACGGAGAAATGGGGCAGAGACGGTAGCAGACAAGGGAATGGCGGAGAAAATGGCGAGTAATACTGTCGGTTTGAGGAAAATATGCGACAAAGTCAGAGAAAGGATAACGAGGGACAAAGCGAGACGAGTGGAACGGGAAAACCTCAAAGTCCGGGATTGAATGGGGGAACTTAAAATCGGGACTATCGTCTATAAAAAACTAGGGTCAAATAGGAGCAAAGAGCTGGTGCTATATGAGGGCCCATTTAAAGTGGTCGTGATTAGGGAACACAACGTCGTGACAATTGAGAGTATACGACCCCCTAAGAAGCGGCGAAATGTCCACATAGAACAGTTAAAGCTTCCACCAGGGGGGGAGGTTGTAGATCAGGAATGAGCTGGAGTGTCCTCGCAGCATGCACGCAAGGAACATTGAAAAAGTTATAGTTATGTGATTTTTCCCACAGAAGTATTGTTTTTTTTTAAAAGTCAAAGTTTTCTTTTATGTTTTTTGTTTACAAGTGACAGTTGGTTTTACCGTTTTATAGGATTAGAGCTTAATGTGAGGGATTACAGGCTGTGTACGGGCGGGGCTGGCCTTTGCTCCTTTGTAACATTAGCGGAGCATTATTTGAATGGACTAAGACGTCCGAGTGTTGGACTTCAAAGTTTGCGAATGGGTGTTCGTAAACTGGTGGGGGGGAGTTAAGTCCAGGCGCCGCTAGTGCCCAGCCTTAATCCCCAAACATATGTTATCTGTATATGTTTACAGGTAATACCTATAGATAGAGGTATCTTGGTCTAAATAAAGCAGTCTTGTTATAACGTTCTACGTGTTCTTATTACCAACCTTTCTTAGCTTGTAATTCAATAAACATTAACTTATATATATATATATATATATATATATTGAACTAGCAGTGACTAACAAAACTGTTAAAAACCCTGTTCTTTTCAAATTTTCAAAAATTAGTATTTTGCTTTCGATCACTAAATGTCATTGCTTTGCACCAAAATGTTCTACTTTAAGCAACACTTATAGAAGTTTAGTTGCTGAGTTAAGTGCGAAATTTAACTGTGCATACAAAATAAACGGGCTTTGTAAATAGACTGTTCTTACAGAAGTGTGTCAATCAATAATTATTTTGAAAAAAAAAAAGCAACAAATTTGTTTGTGTTAGCTCAAGTAAACCCTGAGTGCTATAGATGCCCACATAAAATGTTTCCATAATATTAATTACTAAAAATTTTAACGCTTAATATCGATTTATTGTATTTTTCTCTTTTTTGTATTCAAAAAAGTAAAATTAATCGATTCATAAACAATAATTTTTATTCAAATCAAAAAATAGAGTCATGAATAATGGCGCACCGAATTTGTTAGTTCAGGAGGATATGATAAAAAATGCGTAAATTTTTTTAGTTCCTAAACATAATATTTTCAGTTAATTCAGTTTTCACGTAATAAGAGTAGATGTAGGCATGTTGCTTTGACGCCTTTTAGATAAAAAATAACCATATTATTATCTCAGAGCTATATTTGGCTCATGGAGGAACTTGCTTTCTGGGAGAACTGCGAAGGCCTTCTTTTATTCAAAATTTCAATCACTGATAATTCCTACGTATCATAGGTTCATCTAAATTATGAGATTTATATATTTTCATTTAATTTACTTCAAGCGGGGATAATAATAATAACTTATAATAATAACGTAAACTGAAGTGAAATGAAAATAATGAAGCAAAAATGCATCCAGTACACATAATCGATATTGGATTACTCAACTAAAAAATTCACACCATGTAAATATGTCCTGTTTACGCTTTAAAGCTTTCGTTAAACAGCCAGCCAGAACGAATAAAATAAGTTGAACTCGTTCACGAAACGAAATTTTTATTAATGAAAACAACTGTTAACTCACCTGTGCATTAACTGTAATTACAATTAGATCGATGCAGGACTTTTCCCTCAATATGTAAATTTCCCAGGTAAAAAAAGAAATAGGTTATCACAGCATTTTACTGGATGATGGAGCGACTCAGCCAGTTTCCCAGTAGCTTGTAAAAGAGCAATTTCCAACCTAACTGGATTTGATAAAACACTCTTATCTAAATATTTATGAGTAGAGATAATTCTTTTACGATTTTTCTTTTTGGTTTTAAATTTTGAAAAGTTCGCGGTTGATTTTTTGTGCTAAGGTATACAGAAGACGTTTTTAACCATTAATAGTTTGACTTTGTGCTTCATTCAAAGTTTAGATCAACGATTCCTTTGTACTCAACCTCTTTGGAAGTAACTCAAAAATTTGGTGAAGTTAGCAAGTGGTAAAGCTGGTAAGACCTGTGTCGTAATTTTCCTATTTTAGTAATCCTGGTATATATTAACGGATAGTTAGTTTTTAAAACGCTTTACCATTGAACAACTACATGAAATGGGCATTAAGTCACCGTAGACTATACTTATAGTAGTTATTTCATCTTTTTATTTTTATTTTTTCATATCCCCTTGTTACAAAATTAATATATGTTTCAAAATGTAGATTCTACAAACGAATCTATTTACAATTGTTTCATTTTATTTCCTGTAGCTTGGCTACATTTTATACAACTTCTGTTTTCTACTAATAGCGATCTGCAATGTACAAAAAAAAAATCATGTAAATTATACATTAATGGACTGAATTTATTAAAAGTGATGGGGCTCACCTTATTTATCATAGACATAACTTATATCTAACAATAAAATCTTAACCTAATTTTCCCTGACAGTCTGTTGCCATCAATTTGGGAGGGTGGTGGGGCCATAGTGTTAAACACTGGGATTGTGAGGTGCTGCATCGAGTCAAAAAAGTTGGTGTGTCTCCGGCGAATGAACTCGCCCACCGACGGCACACCAAGCAACGGATGCAGGTCAGCGTTCTTTAACCTTTCTAGAGAGGTATATCTGACCAATTTTCTAGTGATCCCATTCTGGAATTGTGGCAGACTTTTAGTGGTATTGTCAGTCAAATGAGTATATATTGGAGCACCGTACAACAGAGCTGGCTGGAGGACACATTTATATATCATTATTTTGAGACGCAGTGACAAAAATTTGGCGTAGTTAGCAAGTGGTGAAGCCGGTAAGACCTGTGTCGTACTTTTCCTATTTTTTTTTTACATTATATGAGTAGAGAAATGGAGATGCCTATGCATTTTTATACCCAGATAGTGCATTGAGAAAGTCAGTTATCTTGCCCTCCTATAGCATAGGATTTTGGCAAGGCTTTTTTCCCCTTTTGGGGGGAGGACATTACGCAGTCGGTCATTTTAGCGTTCACATTGATGTTTACCCAATTCAGTCTGTCACTGATTACGTTACAAACTGACTCGGCCTGTGCAAGAGTTATTTGTGCTCTCAGGCTGCTGCTGTAATCCACAATGTCGTCGGTGAAAGCGATTACCGTAGCTTTCTTTTAGTTTTTCCCAACAATTTGATATATATGAAGGTTGGGCGAAGGAATTAAGGAGTATGAGAGACCTCGATAGAGGTGTAAATGTCACGATACAGTGGTGAGAGTCCACTGATGTGTGAGCCTAGAGTCTGTCTAGGCATGTAGAGCAAGCTTATTCAGTTGGATAGCAGTGGTGGTACTAATTGTACAGTTTTTTTGTGTGTGTTTTTTCCCCTTAGCTTTCAAATTTTTAAGATTATGGATAAGGGAAAAACAAAGGAATCAATTTGGGGTGAGTGGGTCTTTTTACTAGGAGCACCTGTTCAAAGGTGGAGTGAGGGAATTAAGGAGTGTGGGAAGCCTCGGTAGAGGTGGAAATGTTGCGGTGCAATGGTGAGAGTTTACTGAAGGGTGAGTTGTAAAGGTTTGAAGCTTCAGTTTTTTCCTTTCATAGCCCCTTTAAATTTCCAGATAATTATATATAATTATAGATCCTCAGGTGAATCTATTTACAAATTATTTTGTATTTCCTGTAGCATCACTACATTATATACAGGTTTTGTTATTTTATAGAAATTATATAATGAATAAACAAGTATAATGATATACATTATACGTGACTAGACTAAACTGACTAATAAAGGTGATGGGGCTCACCTTTTTGATCAACCTTAAAACTAACTTACATACTAATTCTTATCCTAATTTTTCCGTGACAGTCTGTTGCCATCTGAAGCTTCAAAATTGAATAAGGTCACTTATTCACTTTATATTTAATAAAGTTTACGAGGTTAAATGTAATTAATTATACAAAAAAAGTTTGACACCTTTTTTCTTTGAATCGGTCAAGCTCATCATTTCCTGGAAGCTTGGATATTTATTTAATAGTGTCCTTGCTTAAAATATTTTATTGTTAGATAAAGTTGAAAGAACTAATATTTGATCAATTAGTTCCATTGGTTCCTTGACATCAAAATGAACTAGGCATTTTATTATATTACATTTTTTTTTAATTTACCATTAATCGATTCCAAAGCCTCATCAAGATTGAGATCGATACTGTAATCATTAACTTTGATCTCTTGTTAACATATCTTTAGACCTTTTCCTTTATAAGATGTAGCAGAAAAATAAAAAAAATAAAACAGCCATCTGTACTTGCTTCATAATTACTATAATAAATAATAAGGCAATAAACTTAAAAAATAATAATAATAACAATTTTGTTAGGAGATTAATTAGAATTAGGAACGAACCTCAAATGGAATGAAATAAAATTTGAAAATTCAGCAATTGAATAGACAATTTTTTTAGGATTGGAGTTAATACATGTGGGTCAAGTGAAGATACTTTGATGTGAGTCGACGCATAAACCTCTCTTATGCGTCGATTCACATTCTTTCTTGTTTAATATGTGTTTGCAATAGCGTTATTAATTATTTTTGTCTCATTTGTAAGCAGCATCAGCTGTACAAACGTAAGAGTATGACCGGGGCTTAAACTGTTGCGGTTTGTGGCTCAACTTTCCAGGGATAGCAAACAAAGTAAAATTTTCAAAACTAAGTCATGAGTCACTGAAATCGCTGATTTTCATGCGGCCGAAAATATAAATGATTCAAGACTAACACTAACAAAATTTGATATGTAGTTTCTTTATATAATAAAGGTTCTAGATAGGAAAATCTGTATGGTCAGTGAAGTTAATGTAAGCTTTCTTCAGTTATCGTGAAAGCAGGATAATCCGGATGTCTTAGAACATAAGCGTACGAAAACGTCTACATTCTACTTATGTCCAAGTAAATTGATATTTTTGGTGTGTATTTATAAAAACTATTAAACATACATAATATATATTTTATAAAACATTTTATCCTTTCGTGCATGATTAAACCACATTTTCTTATGTTTATTACTATAAAAGTGAGGGAAAAAGCTATCTATTTCAACTTGATTACCTACATTTTTGTACAATTTTAAACACAGGTTGAATAAGAAATAAATAATGTCTTTCTTATTGGCTTGGAAAATAGATAAATAATTTGAATTCAGAAGAAAAACAAACAAACATATACAAACCCTATGAAAATGATATTATACTGTAAAATACTATGACAGGATTTGTTATCCTTAATAGCACTAACTGTAAGTAGAGTTATCTGTAATAAATATTCACATAAGATAAGATATGATGTATGCAAGAATGTATGTTTTGTTCTTTTGTAAGGATATATTTTAGTCTTTATATAGTAACATTTATATATTTTATCTTATTTGTAGTCTCCTACTTAGTTAATTAGTGAGGAGATTTTTCAAAACATTTCAAATGTTTAATATCTGGTTTATAGTTGTCATTTGTCATTTCTCATGTATATCCATAATTATATTGTTAGATAGAACAGCGATTTTGGAGAAATTGAACTTTTTTGTAAATTGAACATATTATTAAACGGATTCATTGTTATTATGTTAAGGTTTTAAAAATTTTTAAAATTAACTTTAAATTAAAGTTTTTGCTAAAAAAGAGTAATAATAAAGTACTATTAAATGCAGCCCTGAAAAAACTACATATTTCTATTTCACGTGAACAATGAAGGAACTTTTTTTTGTTTGTTCTTTTGCACTTAATACCCATCTAATGCGGTGGAAAAGACGCTTTAATATCGTACAAGGTAAATATAGTGGTCTTGAAGCGTTTACCATTGTCGAGCCATGAGGTGGCTCACTAGGAGGAGATTTTGGAGCCGGAGAGAACACAATGGCCCATTGTGCTCGAGGCTAACTTGCGCTTTATTACTTCCCCGAATAGTTGCTACCGTAGGCACATCATCCGTGGTGCCATTTGTGATTCAAATGACCAGTCAAAACAATCCAGGTGGGCCCTATTTATACTGCCAATAAATCTTCAGCTACTTCGCTCTGCAAGAATGAATAAGAAGCTGTATAGTAAAAAAATAAAAGTGTTTTGGTAAAAAAGCATTTTACCCAATAACTATTTACACGTCCGTGGACCACGCTGATTCTTTTAGCATAAACGACATAGTTTTACCCATATCCTCCAATGAGTCCTTGTTCAATGTAAAACACCACGGTTCAAGTGCCAAGGGGAAAATCTCGCTGCCTACATAATCGGAAAGACTCGATAGGCCTTTAAACTTCGCCAGGGCGAGGGGTGTCCACATCTCTCGAGGGAGCAACGTGGTTAACCGCTACTTTCTCATAATCTCACCATCAATCAAACCATAAAACACAGTAATGGATTAAAAGAAGAATAGGAGTACTTCATGCTTTTCTTTTGAAACCTAGCCTCTGTGACAGGTATTTTATGGAAGCCATTACAAATAAAGTTTTGGGAAGAATTGTTTGTTGTAGATATGTTTGTGGGTTAAGATAAGACAAGTGTGTAGTTTATAAAAAGAGAGAAAATTCACTACAATTTATACCCTTAGTATATTTAATGGGTATGCAGCAATTTTTTCTAAACCATAAACTAACATTTAGTTTTAATGCAGATTAGTTTTGTTACCGTTGTTAGTTCATTCAGATTGTCATTAAGTAAGCTAAAGTTAGGATTGTAAATGGTGTTGTTTATTAGGTAAATGACATACCATGTCACCAGACCATACAATATAGTAAACGATTCAGTATTAATATTTCCTACCTCCCTTTCTATATATGTCTTTGTAACAAAGTGTTCGTGTATATAATTCAATTAATCTTCAAGTATTTTACTAATGATTTTATATAAAGGATTTTTTTGGTTACCATTACTCTGTTTTGTTTCGTCAGTGCGTGAGAGAATATATATGTATTGGATGCTCCTGTTCAGTAAAGAACTATAGCGAAACTATAACGTTTGTATTGTGTATATTATTTAAGTGCCATCACATTCGTGAGTGTTGTGGCTGTATCTGTATGGAATTTATTCTGACATTGGAACAACTCTACTACATTTGTCTACTATATCAATACCCATCGTATAAAGGGTCTACGTCCTGTAGACTGCCCGCATATTAAGATTGGTCATATATAGACAGAATATAATCAGGTACCTTCTCACTGTCCATAGGTCACTTGACTTAGCTAAAAAAAACTATTCTACGAATAAACGCTTATTATTAGTCAGTTTAGTCAAGTCACGTATAATGTATATCATTATGCTTGTTTATTCGATTATATAATTTCTATAAAATAACAAAACCTGTATATAATGTAGTGATACTACAGGAAATACAGAATAATTTGTAAATGGATTCACTTGAGGATCTATAATTGTATATAATTGTCTGTAAGCTGAAAGAGGCTATGAAGAAGAAATAAAAAAAATCAAAAAAAAATGAAAAAAAATAAAATAAAATAAACGCATATACTTACAGAGTTCTTTTTTTATTTTATTGTCTTTTTATAGAATCTCTTTATTTATTGTTTATACTAATCAATAACTATGTTAAAAGAAGGTTGTATATATCAAACAATAGATTTGATTTTTGTATTTAATATAATTCTAAGATTAATCAAAGGCCTTAAATTATGTTTCCTGTAGATATCACATACTATAAATACAGTTTATCAATAGTTTAAGATATTGGAGTTTGATATTGTTGATAAATTAAACTAACTTTCACAGATCCACTGTTTGATGGTAGTCTTCTGAGTGTATCTTATAAATTGTGAATCAGCATTAGGGTTTCCATGACCAACACCTTGAAAATTAAGTGACGCTTTCTGTACAGTTTCTACCCTCGATCCCACGAGTTGTATTTGGCAACCTTGTTTTTTTCAGTACACTGTGTTGACTCGGTTACCATGGTGTATCATCAACCCTTTGACCAAAATTGGTGTATACTGCATTCAATACTATATTATTATATATAATATTATTTTGAACATATAAAATTTGTACAAACGGTTATTTTACACTTATCATACCCCTTAAACTTAAATAATATTTATAGGTCACTAAAACCTCATATATGCCATTAGAAATACCTTTCACATGTTTATCACTATCTCTTTTACCACTTTTTATCATTATCTCTATACTACCACACCCCTTTCTCGTGGTTAATGACTACACTCCTTTAATAATGCTTGCGTGCTACAAGTTGACAAGAGTGCATGATCAAACTTTGTATGAAAGTAAGCTATGTGTTAGAAGTATAGTGAGCAATCATTATAACAGAGACGATTGAGTTATTAAAAATATTGCCCTCGTAACGACGTCGCAGTCGTTGCTTAAATGCAAATTCGCATTTAAATTGAAGTTACATTTATAAATAGCTCATGTTTTGGTACAAACATAAGCATATGCTACCTCGGCGTCAACCTAGGCAGACACATGATGTTCTACACACACCTTCAGAAGAAGTTGAAAAGAGTACGTAGGACTTACTACTCTCTCCAGCATCTCATCACAAGCCCGGCTATATCCCTTCGACTGAAACTGTTGATATATAAGAGCGTCCTGAGGCCAGCTCTACTGTTTGGGACACCACTCTTCCGATTCCTACACACTTTTTTTTTTTTTTTTTTTTTTTTTTTTCATGCCCTTCCTGAGGCTGAGCCTCAAACGGGCTTACCCTACGAGCCCGTGAAGCGAGCTCATGGGGTTACGTAGCCTGTGGTGCGCGTATTCCGGTGCAATGGGATTGTTGCACCGGTCAGCGCACCTTGAGTAATTCTGTTTTCGTTCTTTATTTTCCAAAACCACAAAGAAAACAAAATAAAACAAAATCTTTTCCTTAAATCTACTTTGTACAATCCTTACTAGCTATTTTTTTTTTTTTTTTTTTTTTTTTTTGTTCTTATAGCTAGTATCCTTAATCTATTTACAATATTTACAGATCCGTTAACTATACTAATATCTTACTACTATACTTAAGTGCTATATTTACAAGGGGTGTGCATCCTCTATCCCCCTATAACTAAACTTATATCTAACCATAGGCTACTCAGTCCTACCTTATATCTATATGTACATATTTACAGTGACTCCTCTGGAACCGCCGATACATCGTTGGCTTCGGGTGAGCCTTCCCGAAGACTCGGCTGCTCACCCCGCGCCACCCCCCTGGATATATTGAAGTGCCCGGAGCCTTGTACCCTTCTCCACTCCCCGACGAATCTGCAGAACGCGGTGTATCTCACTTCATCATTCACCAGCGACGGCAGGTCGGACTTGCCCAGGCTGTACTCTCCTATCGAGCGGAGCAGCCGTGCTCTAGCCGGTTCTAACGCATAACAAGAGAGCACGACGTGCTCCGCGGTGTCATCCTCTCCGCAATGAGGGCAGGACCTGCTTTCTGCCCTCTTGTATTCGTACAGCCTGGCACGAAATCCGCCGTGTCCTGTAAGCACTTGTGACACCCAGTAGTCTGGGGAGACCCAACTTGCCCTCAGCCTTTCCTGGACTGAGGGAAAGTACTTCCTCAGGGTGCTCCCCTTAGTCGTACCAGTCCACCTGGCTCCCCAAGCCTCTATCGTCCATTCCCTTATGAGGGCCTTCCACCTCCCAGGCTCTTCCTCAATTCTTCTCCGTAGGGGAGGTGGAATATCTTCAATCTGCCCTCTCTTCGTCTTCGACCTGAGGCGCTGCTCATGGAGGACCAGATCCACTGGTGCCGCCGCTGCCAAAACCTCCACCGCGTCCTGAGATACCGTCCTGTAGGACCTCGTGACCCGTACTAGTGCCATTCGCTGTATCCTCTTCAGGGCGTGCGCCTGCCCCTTGTTCAGGTGCGCCGACCATGACTGCGATTCCTACACACTAGCACAATAACTCGACTCCAGAGCTTCCAGAACAAAATCCTGCGCACGGCACTATGGCATACCCCTTTTCGTGATGTGGAAGCTCCCGAAATCCACGAAAAGTTCGAGGTCCCCACCATCACTGAAGCCATCCTAAGAAGACACATCACGTTCTTTGACTCGATGAAACATCCCTCTGTTCCAAGACATGACACCCCCACCACATCCGGCAAGATGGCAACTCTCAAGATCTGGTAAAGCAGACCAAATGGTAGACATCACGGCGCTTGGCCAACCAACAACAAGCCTATAACGGGCACCCACTACTGCTATCCAGCTAAATAAGACTGCACTACATGCCTAGAGGGTCTCTCCCCAGCCACCAGTGGACTCTCACCACTGTACCGCAACTATCAACCTCTACCGAGGCTTCCCACACTCCTTAATTCCCTCATACCACCTTCAAGCAGGTACTCCTAGTACATGGATCCGCTCAACCCAAATATCCCTTTATTTTTATCTCATCCTTAATCTTATAATTAAAGAGCTAAGGAAAAAAAAAAAAGTAAAAATAATAGTAACTCCTTGTAAAATAATTAACCTTCAATGAATTACTTGATAATGAAAATAGTTGCCTGCCAGCACCCTTCCAACGTATAACAAAAAGTAATTGTTGAATCAAAAAGGATATTAATATAAATCATTAGTTTTGTGGATGACGGATGGTTTCAATCATCTGAATACCGCAGCTCAAAACTGGTATATAGTAAAAAATTGTGATTTTTGCGTTTTAAAATGATCTAGCGATGTGTTTCTTATTTTGATCAATTTTACTTCTTACTTGGAACTTCAATGAACGCCTAGAAATAATCCAGATATGAATAGACTAATCCTGCACGACCGGACGGTTCTAGCGGCTGGGTATAACCAAAGCGCCGGCATGACATGCCAAAAGCAATCTGTACGGCTTGAATAGAAGAATATCTGTTATAGATTGAATGTATATTTAATCTACCTCTAAATATCCTGATTAGGTGTTTGCTAAAATGAATTGCTGCAGCAATTGTGTAATAAGTTTAACCCGTTTCGTTAACTATAAATATTTACCAAGTCACAAGTTTTTACCTCTTTTCAATATTTCCCAACTCTGTGAAGGATACATCTAAAACAGTAAGTAGAAAATAGTTTCTAAAAACTATGTAATAATATAAATCGATAATTTTTCAATATTTTGTTTCTAGAAATATTTCCTTCGTTTTTTGAGCCGATTTGTTTTTAGGACAATGTGGTACGTTTACAGGGCGTTGTATTTTTTCTACGGTCCATTACGGCCACGGGGTACAGTTGTACCCCAACTGACTACAAAACAATATAAATTGCACCAATTTTACAATGTGGTGCTAAGAATCATAGTAGCTGACAAATCCTACCACCTAAGACTCTGATTGCCTGTTCACCCATTTCTTTTAGTAGTCACCTGCAGTCGGCCCTTGATTTGGGTCACTGTTGTCCCCCTCATGTCTAATAACGTTCCATATTTTTCCAGACAAAATTAAGATTCAAACTGGAATCAATTTGTAAGTATGTACATTGGATTAATTTTATGAGCATAACATAACATAACATACAGTTCCTCTTTTTTTTTTTCAAAAAATTGTATATACTATTAATATAATTGCTATAAATATAAAACATATAAATAAATATTTATGTACGTGTTTATATAAATAAATAGGTAATTTTTACAGATTATTGATTGTAAATTGTAGTGACTGAAGACAAAGAGGAAATTTATTTAAAATGTTCTTTAAAAAATCCAATATACATACCTGCAAATTACAAATAGGTTTAAAAAAAATATTTAATTTTATATTTACAATTATTAATATTTAGGTTCATAATTAGTTTTTTATAGCAATTGTACGGATTACAACGGAGAGTAGTGGCGATCCTAAAGAAGAAGTAGATAACCTCGAGTGCAGCCTATAACAATAATAATTAAAATAAATCAAATGTGCTTCGCAATTAGTTTGATTTTTATTAATTTCTTGAACGGTTCTAAATAATCTATTTAAAGTTAGGTCAAGTTTAATTAGTACATTATTAACTATAAGTATATCATTTTTCGGGTTATATAGTCTTCTTTTAACCAAAAGACATTAAGAAAGCTTTGAGCAAGGAGACACAATGACCTAACTAATCATCCAGTGTTGACTTTGTAATTGTTTAAAATTACCAGAACGTGCTTTGAAGGTGACCAATTAGCAATAAATACAAGCAAGCCAATAAACTCCCTCTCAGTGTAATGAATATGAATGACCTGAACAAAACGGTTGGGCAAACTCTCGGTAATAAAATCCATTCAACAGCAATTAAACAACCCGACTGAGGTAGAATATTGTTTATACTTAGCTAGAATTTATATTCTCAGTCTGACTATCACGGGTGTTTTCCACCTCCGAGTGGATTACTCTGTAACTGCTCCGCCATCTTTCACTCGTCAGTTGTAAGAAAAAATTCTGGGCAGCTAATTATACAATGCCTCCCATGCTAATCGAAAATTACAATCACTTTTTTTGAGGTTATAGTAGTGCATACATATTCATTACACTGCGAACGACCATAAAAATTAACTGCATTTATTGATCATTTGTTACCCTTCAACTGAAGGTTGTGCTAATTTCAAATATATATATAGTCAAGAGTTGATTAGATTTTACGACTAAATCGATGGTTTAATATTAAAAAAGTGGCAAATATGTTTAAAATACTTATAAAGATAATACAGTAGTCATGTCTATAAATTAATTTCGAAGTCAAATATTATTCTATTATCAAATAATAGAAATAAATAAGGAATCATTAGAGGGCAACAGTAATCCAACACTATTGCTGTTCCTCAAAAATGGCCATTTTGAATCGTTGGGGGGTTAGGATAAGTGAGCTGGTGAGCTACAAGGTCTGTTGTACCTTTCTAATGTGAAAATGATGCTACTTATATTGCAGTCAGCTGGGGTTTTATTTGTGCAATAAATAGTTAAAATTTTTAGATAGCTTTTAATTTAAATATAAATAATTGAATAGTTTTAATAAATGCATATTGCTGTAAGGGCATACCTGTATCATAATGCGTAAAAGCAGCTTACTAAAAATTAGCATTAAACTAAATATCTGTACACATTATTTGATGTTAAGGTTCTATTCATTCTGAGATAGAAGCTTTTCTTTGCCTCTAGATTTAAAAAAACTATAACAAATATGACAATAAAGTTTGGGGTTTTAGCCCACACGCCAAGCAGTGAGGAAAAAAGAGTTTTAGAAAAATTGAGCTTGTGAGTAAAAATCCCCTAAATAGCATAAATAACCATAGAATATATAATGATTTTTGGGATAAAGTTATGAAAGACTGTTTGAATAATAAAAAAATAAAATGAGCAAATATGTAAACATTTTGATAGAGGTTTACTGGATCCGCTAAAAATATGTTGAAAAGGAATTAAATTTTTAAAAATCCAGCTTAATCAAATAACACGTCTTTACAGTTCAAATATATATTTTTTTTTATTTCCACAAACATTCATGTGAGAAGGCACGCGCTTGTAGAACTCTCTAAACAAGATAGTAGGGTAATATACTAGTAGATTTCTTTAATCCAACACCTGTTGGGCAATAAGCCAAATTCCCAGCTTGCGCTGCCTCTTGATACTCAATATCTTGCACGCTCCTGATACTCAATATCTTGTATTCTCCTGATACTCAATATCTTGCATGCTTCTGATGCGCTAGTGTTTCCTCTTTGGAATTCATATTACGTTCTACTGCTGAGGGGGTGAGTTATCATGCTCCTAGGTGCTCGTGTTTTCAAATCAAAATGAAAAAGGTTCCACTTTTGGGATTTGATATGAGGATCTGAACAGGTTTTAAGCAAGCTTTCATACAATTCCAAGAGATAACGAATACTAATATTTCGAAGATTTAAATTAAACAGTAATAATTTACAAATATCAGTCAACTATTCGGATCGCAAGGCTCTCTGACAAATTATGAGTTGCAAATTATCGAGTCGCCTGAACAAATTCTGGAAAATATTTATAAGCTATATATATTTATTGCAAGTTGCTATTTAATTGACTATAAAGTTACTTCGCAGGAAAAAGGTGAAGAACTATCAAAATAATTGTAAATTATTTGTCTTCCAAATTACATCCCAAAGAAGGAATTATTTCCCTATTGATTCATTAATTCATTAATTAGATGTTCAATAAATCAATGTATAATGTGCATCATTATACTTTTGTACCAGCGAAAATCACAGTGTAGGATAATAAAAAATTGTATAAAATGTAGACATGCAACTGAAAATATAATGACCTATTGTAAGCAGAATCTATATTGAATTCTGTAATAATTTTGGAAACAAGAGGATTTGAAAAAACAAATTCATTAATTAATCAGCCATATTCTCATGTAGGTTGATTGCATCTTCATTCATTGGACTGTTCTATATATCTAATCAGGCCCGATACATTAAACTAAGATAATCTATGAACATTTCCTGCATTGGAAGAATTCAATCTCCAATTTCAGCTAATAGCTTACAAACAATAGTCTGGCAACAAACAAGTTTATATGATTTTTATTATATTATTTCAAATGTTTCTTGAGTGGACCCAAATTATTCATTAATATATTTAATAAGGTAACTCGATCTTGTCTGGTTGTTGTCACGACCATTTTTAAAAAGCTCGTCCAAACCTCTTTGTATTTAGGCAGCATCTTTTGACTCTGAATTGTGTGAATGCTAAGATTAGAGTGATTGAGGTAAAACTAAGATGAAAATCATGTAGAAGTAACAGTTTAAATGTGTATGATATTTTACTTTTAAGTCACATTCACATATTGCATTATTGGCTCTTATTTGAGCACAGTATACGAGTTCATGTAGGGCCCTTAACTGTTTTACTCGTAGTAGTTATGACAAAAGAGAAAAATATCATATCATCATTGCAGGAAAAGGTTAAGAGACATTTATTTACAGTATGGATAATTTTTGCCAGCTAACCTCATAGTATTTCCATAGGGAACTAGCCGTCAACCCGGTTAATTTCAAGCAAAGGAAATAGTAATTCTTAATAAAGTAAGCAGGTTTTTAAAAACACTAATTTTTATCGGTATATATTATTTTATTCGGATATTATTGTACAAATAGAAAAACTATAAAAAAAACTAGACAGTACTACTGATAATGTAACTGTAAATGTATAAGACCATAAAACTGGAATCGATTCGAGCGAGACCTTTCGTCTTGCAAAATGACATCTGAGTTATGTCCAGATGACATTGCACTTGACATATATTATACCTAAACATTTGTATAATAATAATCGTTTTTGGAGTCAGCTCCACATTTTCTATCCATCATAAAGTATCCAGTGTGTCAAGTTGAAGAGATTTAAGCTAATTCAGTGTATGGTCATAAAGAGAGCTGTTGACTGTGGCGGGTTGCCACACTATTTTATGATATTGAAAAAACCTTCAAGCAGTCATTAAACTTCATTCCGATGCAACAAAACTGACAAGTTTTGATTTCCGTTCCCGAAGTTTCGTCTTGTTCGATCAAATTTCGTAGGGCCAAACATTCATTATACGGTTACGGTTTTTTTCCCATATGCCTTTAAAGCTTTTAAGGCAACTATTAACTTTTTCTTAGCAACATATTCTGTTTTAAATCAGTACCTGAGCACTCAATTGAAAAATTTAGTTTGGTTTGTGTTCAATTTAATCGATTAAAAATATCGAATTGAATAGATATTAAATTATTGGTAGTAGAGGGGACATCAGCAGTGTATAGATTATAGAGGATGGGACCCAGGACGCTGCCCTGTGGAACTCCTGCTTTAATGGGATAGTAGTTAGAGTATTCTAAACCACAGCGGACTTGGAAGAAGCGGTTTGAAAGGTAGGACTGTAAGACTAGGAAAAGGGTCTGTGGTAAATATCTTTTGAGGTTGTAGAGCAAACCTGCGTGCCATACCCTGTCAAAAGCTTGAGCTATGTCAAGAAAGGCAGCAGTGCAATACTGTTTGGTTTCAAGGGCTGAGGAGATGTGATCAACAACGCGAAGGCCTTGTTGATCAGTGGAATGTCGTTGGCGGAAACCAAACTGGTGTGTGAAAAAAAGGTTTTTGGATTCAACAATGGGAAGTAGACGTTTTAGTAGGAGTTTCTCAAATATTTTTGAGAGGATAGGGACTAGGCTAATTGGACGATAAGATGAGGCGTCATTGGGTGGTTTACCGGGTTTGGCGAATAGGACAATAATGGAATGTTTCCAGAGGAGAGAAAAGTGCGTCGTTCGGATAATGCAATTATATAATTAAATCAGACCACGAAGAGAAAGGCTTTTTAAAAACACTTTTATTAAAGTACAAGCACAAGGTTGAAAAATAAAGAGATTGCCGTGAATGACTGAGATATGACGCGTGACTAACTGATAATGGAATGAGGGCGAGAGCCGCAGGCTCAGCCTATTTATAGGAGGAGTTCTTAACATGGATTAGTCAATGTTTAGTAGTAATTGTCGTCATGTAACTCCTCCCTCCCGAAGATTAAGCATTGCTCCGGAAATGTGCAAAAAGAAATCTAATTTTACTTAACAAGATATTTGGCACACACTCAGCATTCACAGTTGTTTTTACAGAGTAACATTCAGTTGAAAGTATTAATGATAAGAAAATTTTAAATGGATACCACACTTGAAGTCACATTGCTCTAGCATTATTAATTCTCAGTTAATAAGAATCCTTATAGCATGTAAATTCAGGTTTGCAGTATGCGTATAGTTACAAAGGTACAATAATTTTTATAAAGGTGCATAAAGTGAACATAAAATTTCATAAGAAATAGCTTAAAAATGTAAGAGGAAACTTATACTTAACATGGTATTATTACTATTGGTTCCTCGATTTGATTAAATATTAAAGAAATTATACTATACAAAATGTAGCAAAGATACTAAATGGTATCGTACTGTATTTGATATGGCATTATCAAGATATACAGTATGAAATGAAAATTACTATTATCAATCTGTGGTCTTAATGAATCAAATTATAAATACAAAAATTAAAATAACATTTTCTTATTAAATCAATATTAATCTGCTTTATTCTTATAACATTGGTAAACGCTTAAATACCAGAAAATAACTCCATTAATTATTCAATCATTTATACCTATACAAGAATAATTAAAATTATTAGTTCCTTAAATTATATCTCGTTAACCGGTTAATGTATATAAAATATTAATTACATTTAAACTTGTTGCTCAGAGTATATTCTAGAAATATTTTATGGTTACATTGTAATGGAAAGGTTTGTTCCACTTATAATTAATAGTTCTTACTTAATTACACATATGGATAATTATTATAGTTAGATTCTATGGAGAATAAACAATTGACAATTAGTCTCTTGCTTAATAGTTGTTGGCTTAGGTAATAATCTTTCAGTATAAGTACCTTGTATGTAACTGAAGCTTAAATGACGAATAGTCAGATACGTCTTTTAAACTAAAAGTAAATATTTAAATTCACAAAGCTGATTAGATGTAAAGGTTTAAACATCGCCTAGTTTGATTCTCGAGGAGTGCAATTATTTGACTTTTAATTCTTAAGCGGTAAACAACTTAATCCAAAAAATAAAACATAGCCAAATTCTAAATTTGCTATAGTCTCTAAATAGCAGATTCTTTGTACCTTAAATGATCTGTAGGTAATTGTTTATAAATGGGATTAACATAATTCGTTCTGGTATATATGTGAGTGAATAGCTATTATACTGGACAGTACACAACAAACTTAAAATATTTAAAACAATTTCGTGCTCTTCATTTAGATTTATAACTACCTTTAAAGAACAGTTGATCAACTTGATACAAATTAAATTATCTAATGTTATAGCCGGTGGCTGAAATGTTTTCACAATTACATTCATTATAAACTAATATAAAAAATAATTGATATTATGACATATAATAAATTTGTCTTTTAGATACAACCAATATAAATGTAGCTTCCAATCTCTCTTGCCAAAAAAACAAATTCTTTAGAAACGGATAATATACGTAAATATAATATAAATAATTTTTTCTACTGAACATTATGACGTTAGATTAGCCAATCGAAATATAACCCATTCACAAATTCCCTCTATAATTAATTGATATCGTTTGATCATGATTTATTTGATTATACTTCAATAATTTTATCAATTTCGTCAATATCTATTAAGTCTTGTTTATTACTTACTGCGGCGGCTACTAGGACCTGTCATTGTCCGTAACAAAATATTTTTTCTTCTGCTTATTCGGTCTTTTAATGTTGTTTATGTGCGTGTCGCCTATTTTTATTTTGTTGTATAGTAAACTCTTTTTTGGTTTGATCCGGGGTGTTTTGGCGAATTCTTCTGAGTTAAGCTCAGGAGGTTCTTCACGGTTTTGGTTAAGTTTCTCATTACGGGTTTCTTTAATGAATTCTATTTTCTGTTTTACTTCCGTATGTAAGTCTTTTAATTGTTGAAAATAGTTATTGACATGTATCTCTTGAATGTCTTGTGTATCATACGAGTCCTTCGTCTTTCCGAATGTTATCTCATTTGGAGTTAATTTTAAATTTTGATTAAGAGTATTATTGTATGCTATCGTGCTTGTTTGTACGATTCTTTCGAAGTTAATCTTCTTGTTTTGATTAATGTTTATCCTCATTATTTCGTTGAAGGTGGCATGGCATTTGTTTAGTATCCCTAATGAATTCGAATAGTTTTTACTTGTATAATGGATTTCTATATTCGTTGCTTTGCAAAATTGTTGAATCAAGATGTTGCTAACTTCCTTACCATGGGAAATAATTATAGACTACAACATAAATTAGTACTAATGACCATTAATGTCCACTTGGGATTTCACATACTTATTAAGCTGAAACTGAAATTTTGATGAAAAGAATGAAAATAACTTTTTGTACTAAATTGCGCAATGCACTTTAAAAAATGAAATTCACTGCTACACATACAAAAACATGGAAGATTGTATTGCTAAATTACCAACCTCTGAATACAATATAAAATTCTACTCAAAATAAATTTAACATTCATCATCAAAATAACAAAACTATGCTTATATAAAATTTATTATCTTCTCTTTGGAAAATAATAATTGGTCATTATTCTCATAACCTTAAGTTCATCTATCAAAAAAAATCAAATACAATTAAAACAATAATATCACTACATTTCTTTCGACATTTCAATGCCTAATATAACTTAAAGTTTCCACGTTTTTGAAATACATTATTGCGCAAAAGAAAACTTTTATCACAAGGAAAACAGTAATTTACTTCTATAATAATGCAATTAAGGTGGTTAATTTAATCTAGAAAAGTGTGAGCGTACAAACAAAAATTAGTTAGGACACTTAATTGTGTAACTAGGCAATTAAATCAGACCAAATCCTTTATAAGGAAAAATTACACGATAAGTACATTTGCGTGATATGCTAACACGTAAAATAAATCATTACTTTTATACGTTATTGTATATCATATTACATTATACTTCGTTATATATCATATTACATAATACGTTATTGAATATCATATTACATTATACGTTCACAAAAACAAAGCCATAATAGCTTAAAATCAAGGCAACTAGCTCCAAGGCTAATACTAGTATAAAGTAAACAATTGATTAATTCCTTTAAACGGTAGGAAATAGATATCGTATACGTAAAAATAATACTTATTGAAAAATAGCCTTTCCTTTTAGGAATAATTATACAAATAATAACATTAGACATAATCTAATTTATCGAAGCGAAATAAAATACAATACAAAATAAGGAATTGTTGATTTGAAACAATACATCATATATAAACAAATATCATTAATAGCACATATACCATTATACAATAATAATAAATCAATAAACTAAATGGATTAAGTGATTATGACAGAAAGCTTCACTTGACGATAATTCATAGGCTGTACTAAGTTTACTGATTATAATAATAGTATTTTTGTATAAACTTTCCAAAGTTTACAAGTTATCCGATTGGTATTATTTTCATTATTAAATGAAAATAATAAAAGAAAAAATATTTTTTCTTCTTTTTAAAGTCGTATTCTATCGCAAAAAAAACATTCCTGAAGCTATTTTTAAATTCCTCCCATTCAATAAATTTAATGTTGTTCACGCAAAAAGAAATTTCATCAAGATGGGTTGGAATCTGAAATTCCAAATTCTTCACATCCAAAACTTTATTTTGCAATAAAATATTTTTCTCTTTCATGTTATTTAACTCTTGTTTATATTCTGAAAGTCTACTTTCTAACAAACTCATATTATTTTCATAGTTAAGCCTTATTAGATCAAGTTGGGTGACTTTATTACCTAAAAGTAAAATTTGTTCATTATTGTTTCTGATTGCTTGTTCATAATCAATGGCTTTATCTTTTAATAAAACTATATTTTCTTCACATTTAAGCAATGTTTGATTATAGACATCTAAATCATGTTGATGTGAGGTACACTCATCATAGTTATCTGCAATCCTCTGTTCATCATAATTCAATGAAATCAATTTCTCTTCATTATCCTTAAGAGCTCCTTCATAATCGGAAACCTTCTTTTGCAGTTCATTAATTTCTTTTTCATTTATTTTAATTGTGTTTTTCTGATCTAAAATTTCATTTTGAAGTAAATTAATTAATTGTGTACTCTGTGCAATTGATTTTTCATACTCTGTTACTTTATTTTGTAGTACAATTACATTCTCTTCACTGTTCGTGATCCTCCTTTCATTATCTGAAACTGTATTTTCTAAAAGCAACAATTCACTATTGGCCATCATTAATAATGAATCAATAGATGTTTGCGAAGATGTTTCAATTGCTAGTATTTTTTCAGATATTATGAGTTCATTGTCAGAAATTTTTGTTTGCAACATATTTATTGTATTTTTATTATCCTTAATTGTATCTTTATAATCTGATATTTGATTACACATTTTATTTATTTCTTTTTGATTACTTCGTAATATTTCTTCATATTCCAAAACTTTGTTTTGCATTGTGAACATTTCTTCTTTATTTGTTTTTATTGTTTGTTTATTTTCTAAAATAATATTTTGCGATTAATTTGTTTCTTCTTTAAAATCATCTTTATGATTTTCTATAATATTTATTTCATCCGTATTTTGCTTATTAGTATTTCCTAACTTATTTTCCGAGTATGTTTGGTCTCCATTTTCCGAGTATGTTTGGTCTCTATTTTCCGAGTATGTTTGGTCTCTATTTTCCGAGTACGTTTGGTCTCTATTTTCCGAGTATGTTTGGTCTCTATTTTCCGAGTATGTTTGGTCTCTTTTATTATTAGCTAAGGTTGGTCCTGCTCCTATAAGGGAGGTGGATTGTTTATTATCTAAAATAATATTTTGCGATTGATTTATTTCTTCTTTGATATCATCTTTCTGATTTTCTATTACATTTATTTCATCCGTGATCTGCGGAAAACTATTTGTAAATTCTATTTCATAATATTGATCTAACATTCTTAATTCTCTTGTATTACGATCCTGGTCATATTCTGCTAAATAATCTTCTAAATCGTGATTTATTTCTTCTTTAAAATCATCCTTCTGATTTTCTATAATATTTATTTCATCCGAGATCTGTGGATAATTATTTGTAAAACCATATTTCATATTTACTTCATCACATGTTTTACTATATTCCTCTATCCGATCTAGTATCTCTTTTAATTTCCTTAAAATAAGATACTGGTCATCTTCTATGAAATAATCTTCTACATCCGTGATCTGCGGATAATTATTTGTAGAATTCATTTCACCATATTTCACATTTACTTCATCACGTGTTTTAGCATATTACTCTAGCCGATCTAGTCTCTCTGTCAATTCCCTTATTCTACAATCATGGTCATCTTCTAAATGATGCGCTTGATGATCCCATGGTTGTTGGTGATCGTAATATGTTTGGTTAAAATAGTCAAATTGGTCTTGTCTCTGATAATAGTCTGGTTGAGGTTGATCGTAATATGTTTGGTTAAAATAGTCATATTGGTCTTGCCTCTGATAATAGTCTGGTTGAGGTTGATCGTAATATGTTTGGTTATTTTGTCTGTTATCTTTCGGTCGGTAATTCTTTCGATTATGGTTATTCTGTCTGTTATGTTTCCTTCGGTTCTTCTCCATATTTGTACTTATCCTGTCTGTTATAGACATACATTAAAAAATACAAAATAAAGAAAATAATTTCAAACCTTGGTGTAGAGTCCTTCGTCCTAAGCGGTGTCTTAAGGCTTCTATACTCTGGTGGTTGACAATTTTTGTTGACCTGAGCTTAGGATATTTGAAAATATCGGCAGTTCCTCCTTGAAGTCGGTGTGTTGAGTCTTGCTCCACAGTGACGTTCTTCTCGCAAGAGTAGCGACGGTCGGAATTTTATTGAATCGTCTATAATTGAATAAAATTCTGGTTGTCTGAACAGCCCTCAGGTCCCTGTTCGGGCGCCAATTAAATCAGACCACGAAGAGAAAGGCTTTTTAAAAACACTTTTATTAAAGTACAAGCACAAGGTTGAAAAATAAAGAGATTGCCGTGAATGACTGAGATATGACGCGTGACTAACTGATAATGGAATGAGGGCGAGAGCCACAGGCTCAGCCTATTTATAGGAGGAGGTCTTAACATGGATTAGTCAATGTTTAGTAGTAATTGTCGTCATGTAACTATATATATAGGTTAAGAAGATTATGGCTTTAAGAGGAAGTTGTTGGAGGATTCGAGGAGTAAGGAGATCATATCCTGGAGATTTTCGGTAAGGTAATTTTTTCAGAAGATATTTAACCTCAGAGGGGTTAACGGCTTTTGGTGTTAGTGAGAGAGGGATAGGGGAAGTGAGAAAACCTTCGACAGTTGGACGGTGATTATTCTTTTGAGGAGTAAGATGAGGAGTGAAAGTACGGGAAAGATGCAGTGCAAATTCCTCCGCCCTTTCGCCATCCGAAGCCGCCCAGGACCCGTTATCACGACGGAGTGGGTGTGAAACAGGATGATATTTTAGGATTTTCTTAGTTACATTCCACAGGGAGTTGTCCCTGGTAGACAGGGAGGAGAGATAGGAATTGAAAGAATCGGAACGGAAGGATGCCAATTGCCGCTTTACAAGCCTGCAGTACTGATTGTATGAGCGACGATCAGCAGGATGTCGGGGTCTTTGCCACACTGTTCTAGAGTGGCGTTTGGATTTGATTAGGTCTTTGAGATACTGAGGTAAAGGATTTTGATTGTGAATTTTTAGGTGACGATGGGGTGACGATGCCTCCCAGGCCGACCTCTGGATCAGAGTAGTTTAAGATAAAATTACAATCTGCCTTTTATTAGGCAATGAGTAATTGAGATAAGTGTCATCATAGATATTAAATTAAAAAAAAAAATAAATAAAAAAAAAAAAAAAAAACATTTCATCTAAATAAAAAAAAAAAAAAAAATATTAACACTAATTTGAATAATTAAAATGCTAAAAAAGAACAGCCAGGTGCATTTGATTGTTTTATTTTATTTTCACCCTAAGCTGGTTACGCTTAAGAATTACGTAAATTTCCACTGAAAGCCGGCCCTCGATGTAGCCCAGCGTACACAACTTTAATACCCTCCTGCCACTTCTCCTCTCTCAGACTTGAAAAGAGTCATTTAGTTTTAAATTTCTAATTAAATGAAATGTGCGAGTAAGAGGGCTGACTCGTAAGTTTCCACCTTGGCTGAAATGAGAGTAATTGTGAAGGTGTGAAAGTTGAGTTGTTTAATTACCCGGAAAGTGTTAATTCAAAGGAAGGGAGTTGAGGCCCTATTATTCAACCGAGTCATGCAAGTCAACGGTTTTAAGGAAACTTAAATCATTTGAAACTCTGCCTGTTCTGAAAGGTCGCTTAAATATTGCCTTTTTTGTATATTCAATTGCCTAAAAGACATTATGAAAAAGTTTGTACGATTTTGTAACAAAAGGAAAATACAAACAGAAAAGTTTTTCTGAGTTTTTTTCACGCAGGAAAGACGCATATCCTGCACAAGCAAATAAAGAACGAAACCTCGTACAGACAAAAGAGGTGACTGAAATTATGTTCGTCATTAGCTCTCCCTTTCCCTCCTGCCTAATTGCCGACCATCGTGAACATTTCTTCCAAGGAACTTATTTATTTTTTATTTACAACATAATAATCAGAAACCAAATCAATGTACATTATTTTAATCCATAATGCTTGATACCTTTCTGAGTTTCATTGCTGTGTACTCACCAAGCACCTTAGTCAGAAGAAATCCCCACTCACGTAGTCAGCAGAATTACCACCAAGCTTTTGTCACCTGCGATAAAAAACATTTTCATTGGGTACTCTCACGTTGTGTATTATACGAGAATGTTTAAGCCGAGACAGAGAACCATATTATACACCAGAGAAACGGCTTAGAAATGTATTACCAACATATCTAAATTGAAGGAGACATGCAATAATAAAAAAAAAATTGTTCAGGTATTGGCTAAGTTGTGCCGATAGTTTCATTAATAAAGCAAAACCAGAATTATGTTTTTGGGATTCCTCATTTAGGAGAACAAAGAAGACGAGGTTATGCTATGCACGGTTTTGATTCAGTACTATAAACTTTCTTGTGATTGTCCACTTTCCACATATATCCCCCAAAATGCACTACTCTTAGTAACATAAAACATATGGTGCTATATCATGCAATTTTAAGATGTATTAGGTTCCACCACCAAGACCACATAAAATCGAAAAGAAGTCGTATTCCATGTTTATAGAACACTAAAAATAGTCTTAAAGATGTGCTATATTACTAATAGTTAATAGTTGATGTCTGTCGTTCAGTTATTTGTCATCTTTTTGTATGACTTTCATTATTTAATTATTTTCATATATTTGTGAGCCAAAGAAAAAATACAGCGTGAGGGCCACAATTGACTACTGGATATGTTGCCGTTCCATCTTAGCTATCATTGCTAAACTTGCTACCCAGTCATTAACTAGCCCCTTCTGAGCTGCTCTTATACCACATTATGGTTGGAAGGGTCCTTCGCTTGAAATAAGGAATTCACTGTATCAAATCCAGGCAATGCATATTCTATTTTCTTCCGTTGTAAATATTAAAAATTAAATTTCAAACGGCAGTTAATAATATATTATACCTTTAATAGTTGTTCCATATGTATGCCCAAAGAAAGCAAAACGAGATTTCTGGAAATAAATAGACTGGATTGTATTCTGCCACGAGATTTATCGTTTTAGCGATGTTTTAATAATTTATTCGAGACTAGCTAAAGAGAAATTGACACTCGTGTGTATTGGAGATGAGCTGCTACTGTTCAAACTGAAACAACTAATATTATCACACTGCTTTTTTATCAGTGTTACCAAGTAAACAGACAAAACCCCTTAATTTATTCCTCGATCGAATCTATTTATCTTATGCGTTATTGCTCAAAAGGTATGCACTGATCTCTCTAGTAATGTTCTTTATGTATTTTATAATTGTTATTTTTCTTATTTTCAATAAATATTAGAGGCTTTGTTTGTTATTTAGATTTTATTGTTTCTTATTTTTTTATATTAGTACATTATATGGGCACACGTACAATTTTCAATCTCAGTATTTAGATGTTAATTTTATTTTTATGCAAATAAATACTTAAAAGATTTTGCGTTGACAATGTTATATGAGTGACTATCTGGATTATATTTTAAAGTGTTTCGTTTCCGTCGATAAAAAAGGAATAAAGGTCTACTAGTGGGAATAAGTTATTTTCTTAATTATGAGGTTCAGCTGTAACTACAACAGAATATATCGCAGGGGTTGTGAACAGTTGTATCAGTTCATCCCGGGGAAGAAACAGACTAGCTCCGAACAGGATAGATATTTGAAAGGATAGCTCGCTGACCTCGCGATCGGCACTGCCGAAGACTACTAAGTGTACAGCTGGGTTTTGTAAACATTTAGGGTCAGCCTGCGATCGGAACAGACTTAGGGCACTTGTAGGATTCAATCCGTCACATAGAGGGAACCCAATCCCTGGTAAAAGGCCAGTTATAACTCCTCCTTGAGAAAATAATACTTGAGGAAGCTGGATGGTTGACCTGATGGAATAGCCTCCCTTCAGTTCAATAAATCTAGTAATCCCTCAGGCCTGTGCCACTTCGGAGGAGCTTTTGTGCAGTGTGGGCTGTGTCCCAACGGAGCTGCAGAGCTACCAACGGACCTCGGCCCTAATCTTCCACTTGATGTATTTTACACAGAAGCCGTGAGGTCCATCTCTCAACTCCATTGAAAAATATTTTTTGAGCATGATGTGGTCACCTTCATTTTTTGGCTGGTTTTATTTTTTATTATTATTTTTTTTTCATAGCCCCTTTAAATTTACAGATAATTATATACAATTATAGATCCTCAGGCGAATCTATTTACAAATTATTTTTGTATTTCATGTAGCGTCACCACATTATATACAGGTTTTGTTATTTTATAAAAATTATATAATGGAATAAACAAGTATAATGATACACATAATACGTTACCGGGCTGAACTGACTAATAAAGGTGATAGGGTTCACCTTTTTTATCAAACTTAAAACTAACTTACATACTAATTCTTAACCTAATTTTTCCCTGATAGTCTGTTTCCATCGATGCGGGAGGGGTGGTGGGGGTTATAGTGTTAAACACTGGGTTTGTCAGGTGCTGCAACGAGTCAAAAAACTTGTTGTGTCTGCGGCGGATGAACTAACCCACTGATGGCACTCCAAGCAACGGCTCAGCGTTCTTTAACCTCTCGAGAAAGGTATGTCGGACCATTTTTTGCATGATCCCATTCTGGTAGTGTTGGAGACATTTTGGTTGTATTGTCAGTCAAGTGGGTAAATAGCGGGACACCGTACGGCAGAGCTGGTCGGAGGACACATTTGTAGATGATCAGTTT
This sequence comes from Acanthosoma haemorrhoidale, assembly GCA_930367205.1. Taxonomy (NCBI): domain Eukaryota; kingdom Metazoa; phylum Arthropoda; class Insecta; order Hemiptera; family Acanthosomatidae; genus Acanthosoma; species Acanthosoma haemorrhoidale. The sequence continues at coordinate 26,768,474 of OV884012.1, forward strand.
GAGACGAAGCGACAAGTTGGGTGAAGTTAGCAAGTGCGATAGCCGGTATGACCTGTGGCTGATTTTATTTATTAGTAAGTTGCTTATATGAGAAAATGTAAGCCTCTGTGATCACAATCTATGAGATTTCGTATATCGTAACATTTAGAAATCGTCTAATTCTATATTGCACCTCTATTATATCTAAGATTAATTTGCATTAATTAATAATGATATCAAGTTTATCGACAGTGATGGAACACTAACTCATTGTAAACAAACCACTCCATATCTTTCATCGTATATGTAATTTATTTCCCCCAACGTTTATACCTTTACAGCAATCAATATGATAATGAAAAAAAATCTTATGTGCCTTGAGACGTTAATTTTATAATATTCCTGAATATCTTTCTGCATGTAATCTTAACAAAAACTTTAGAAATCTAAAACTTTATACCTGGAATGGACTTATGTATTTCCTTATGTGTTCTGCTCTCCATTGCCGCTACACCCTGCTTCATTAATCAGTCGACAGAACGGAAGTAAGCAGTAAACTCTCTCCTATAAATGTGCGGGTTGAATCCGTCCCACCAATTAGATAATTGCGGATATCTAGTCTTCCTTCTTCTAGAAGCCGCAGAGCTATTGGTACCCTTTCAATCGGTTATGAAGATTGCTTGGATCAACTACATCAAATATGGTAGGTTTTCTCTTTGTTTGATATTCCTTTCAAGATCGGGGAGCCTGGGCCGGATGTGACCCATTGTTTATTATAATGTTCCTAACTTAGGACATTGTTTCAGACTTACATTTCCTGCAATCAATGTGTCCAGCAGATCAAAAGTTTACTTCACTATAGTAGATGAAATATGGGTTTTGGATGAGGAAACCAGCGAGATATCCTCAGGATCTGACGTTGGTGTGCTTTAGGGTTATCATATTTTTACTATTATTTTCTTAAAATATACTAGCCCATTGGCATTTTATCTATATTTAACGGAAATTCTGTGAGCTTCTCTAAAATTCCATAGTCACTTTATGTGTTAACTGATAATATCAATTCAAATATTACTAGGTGTTGTCTGTAGTAGATGGATTTGCAAAAACGTACTTCCAATATGTTCATTTGTACAGCAATCAGTCGGGGGGGGGGGGTTTCTAATTCGTACAATAAATGAATTGGTCCTGTTTCCAACTGAACTCAAACAAAGCTGAAACTTTCCGATTGCAATTAATGACAAGTTTCACTGTAGTCTCCAAGTTGTTTTCAACTTTCTTTGGTTTCGGCTAGATGCTTTAGGGGCTCAATAATGCTTTTCGTTAACCTTTCACTAAATTAAAAATAATATGGCTTGTTGTCGTTCAATGAGGCAGTGTTTGCATAACATAACATTTTTTTTTTTTTCCTTAGCTCTCGAACTTATAAAAAATAGGATGTGGGAAAAATAAAAGGAAAAATACATTACAATAATTGTAGTAGTCTTCGTCTTTATGTCTACATTTTATATAAGAAGAAGGATACATACCATTGAACATTAATCCGCCCATAGTAAAAATGTGAGCTACTAATAAAATGCAGATTTAAAACTTTTTTTTGTGTTTTTTAAATTAGGAGTTACAAAAATAATTAAATATCGAGAAATAACCTTATAAAAAAATCGTTATACCTTGGTCCTTATATGGAATGATATAATACAATAATTATACATCATGTCACATTATCGTGAATAATCTTTGGAGACCAGGGCGCAGAGGCTGCGCGTATAATATAATGCACTTACTTTAAAATTAAACATGATAGTTACAAGTAAGTACTTAATAATATTTTATTGTTGATACACGACATAAATAAACAATACCAATACGTATGCCAATAACATGACTGGGAGTTGGATGGAAATGAGATGAGACCAGAAAGCGAGTTGTGGAAAGGTACACACAATAAAGGTGGTCCAGTTAATGCACAAAGTGGAGTTGCAACGCAATGAGTCACTTGATTCTTTCGCAAGAAGAGTGTCAGCTATGTCAAGAGCCAATGTGGCGCGAAAGTATAGGATAACTAAAATACTCGATTGAAGTGCATGAGGGAGCTGGTAAAAGCCTACAGAAACCTTGCAATGCCTAGATTAAGACAAGAGCAAATATAATTTTTGGCGAGTTGATCCCAAGACGATTTCTTAGGAGCTAGAGAGCCGTATTTGTCAAATGTAGAAACGACATTTCGAAAGAAGGAAGCTGTATGCAACATGGAGTAGAAGATGCGCTTCTACTCACTACCAATACACTTTAAAAGTTGTTTTATTAGCGTTGTCATAGGCAGAGGGGATGTAGTTCTTCTGTCACCAACAGCCACTAGATTTTTTCCTTAACTCTGAGGGAGAATGTTGCAGTTGTTGAATGAATGCAGTAATGTATTGATATTTTATTAAGATTGTCAATCATTGGCGAGATCGTGTTTATTTTATTACTTGAATCTTCACCACATATTTTGGATCCTTAAGCCACAAAACGGCTTACATTTCTTTGGTAACATGAGTAACAAACACAAAAAAGTGTTTAATTTTATTAATGTGTTCTTAGTGATTATGCCTTAAACTGTACTCAAACGACCACTAAGAGGTAAATGGCTAATAATCAATAAATACCAGGGGTGGCCAACCCAAATTATTTTGCAGGCCACTGTGGTAATGCATCATAACTCTGCGGGCTACATATAAAATTATATATCCCCATATTAAATTTAAACCCACTATAGACTCTTTTTGGAAAAATTGAAACATTATTATTCTATTATTATTGTGTTTACTATTATTCTTGCATGTAAACATCGATAATATAATATTAATGATACTAAACGTGTCATATATTTGCAAGAATATTATTTTAAAATCAAAGTTAATTTTTTCTCATAATTCCGACAGTTAATTTTTGAATATATGGATGCACAAATAATGTATTTAGTACATTGGTTTTTCACTACTTTGGCCATCATAAAATAAATATATTTTGTAAAATTATAAAGAATCTTGCGGGCCGGAAAAATGTTCAAGGTCACATGCGCAACACAAGGCATGCGGTCGCGGGCCGCGGGTTGGCCACCCCTCATATATAAGCTTCTGATTGGTATAATACTGTGAATTAATTGGTTCTATTTCATGGATTTTTAAGAAGCTATTAATACTTTGTTACTAAATAACACTACAATTACTATTGTACCTCTGTGTTACCTTGTAATACATTCATGGAAGTGGTGAAGAAGAACAGCTTAGCTAAATAGATAGAACAGTACGTTTTGAGAGGTGCAATTAATACTTCATGAAAAATAAAATTTGAGCATTGCATTTTATTTTCAATGATGATAATATTTTTTTTTTTTCTCTAAAGACTGTAATTTAGAAGATCGCTCCATGCCCCTTTTCTTGAAATGTACGCTGTATGAATAGTCTGGACTAAAGGTATAGCCAATTGGAAGATTCTTGTGTTTTCTTAACCTCTCCTATAGTTGTGCAATCAAATGTGTACCTTTCATTGACTATTGATGTCCCTTTTGAGCTGAGAAAAGGAGACTGAATAAAACGGATGGGCATCGAAGAGAGTTGGACGAACGGACGGCTCTACATAAGACCGAGGACCGTGAGATATGGCCCCGATCCAGGCTGATCCTGCCTTCAGCAGATATCGATGGCTGCGTCATTGCTTACTGATGGATAGCTCTCCATGGCAAAAACCGCTTCCAGCTCCAATCTCCAAAGGACCTTCTCCTTTCTTATTTAGTGGATAAATCGTTTTAATCATCCCCTCTATTGCCGATAGTCTGTTTGTGATCGTCGTAATTGATTATTCCCACTGAGATATAACGTTAAATCGTTAGCAAAGGATGAAAATCAAATAAGGGCTGATGGGTTTTCTGAGTGACTCGCCCTTCTTATTATATTTGGCAGAACGACTGTTATGATCAAATTAATCAACTATTAACATTTTCTCATCATAGTATTACGTTTCGCCCATATGAGCGCTATGATGTAAGTCTAAGAATAATTTGTAAATAGATTCACCTGAGGATCTATAATTATATATAATTATCTGTAAATTTAAAGGGGCTATGAAAAAAAAAAAATTATTAACTGACGAAATCGACTTTGCGAATTCTATAATATTAAAAAAAAAAAAATATGGAAGAATAAATGAGAATGAAAACGGTTGATTTCAAGAAAAGGGACTATTTTTCTCATCTTTCAATCCCTAATTATTTTGCACTGATTATCCAGGGTGTTTTAAAACAATTAAGATTATTTTACGACCATAGGATGTACGAAGACATTTAAAAGTAAAACAGTTATCTTTTAGGCCGGAATATAATCATGAGTTTTTAGTCATTTAACCGTTATTGAGGGCATTAGGGAGTTCAACTTTCCTGTACCTGCCATTTTGATAATACTAAAGCATGCTTAAAGACAAAAGATTTTATGAAACTTATTGAAAGAAAATTAGGTTAAAAAAAAACCTCAACAGAAAGTGAAGAATCCTTTAGCATCAATGATGTTAAGCTTGTAACGTATAGGTAATACATTAGTGCATCTGAAAAGTAAATGAAATATCAATCGATAGAAATGTGTACTTTTTATTTATTGTCACTGTCGGTGGCGTCACTAGGAGAGTGCCTAATCACTCTAGCCCTGGTGAGAAGTGCGGATTGTTGTAGTTTATAACATGGACCATGTTCCATGTCGACGTTAATATCTGACTCCATTTTATTGATAGGGATGTGTCCCGACAATACACTGTGTTCAGGAGAAGAGGTTCAGAGGTTCATAAAGAATAAGACTAGTTTTCAGAGTTCGGGCGGGAGATCGGCAGCGTAACAAGCCAAGGCGCCAGAGGGTCTGCAAGGCGGCTGAGAAATAGGATGATGGGCTCAGCGGCGCTGAAGAGAGAGTAGGCTGACGAGGAGTCTAAGTGTCTGTCTTCCAGGGCCAAGGGGCCCTGGCGTAACGCGACCGAGTAGTGCGGCTGAGGAGATGAAGAGACTGGGAAAGAGATTGGCTACAGGGCGCAACACCCTGATTTAAATATATTTTTCCCTTCCTAGTGGAAGGTGGAGTCGGCTGAAGGGGGTATGTTTTATGATGCCCAGGTGGCCAATCCCCCTTCAGTTTATGACTGTTGGTCTAAAAGGGTGTGTTTTATAGCTGCTAGGGACTCACCTACTTAGGTTTTATGACCACCGGAAGGCGACCAAAGGTCTACCGGTTCCGTTTTATGAGGGGGCAGGTGGCTTACCCTCCCAGGTTTTATTGCTGGACCTTCGACCCTCTGTTACTTGTTTTATGACTTCCAACCTCTCCATGATTTATTGCCAGAAATGCATGTTTTACATCTAATTACAATACGTTAGTTGCACCAGAGTATAGGGTAATTTACATATATGGTTGGCGTTCACTGCAGTCACTAATGTCACCAGAGGACAATTTATATTACCTCACCTTAACTATCTTTTTGCCAACAGAACGAAACTCTGTGATAAGTAATTGTTCAGCAGCTAATGGTTAGTGAATCGCCTAGAATAAATAGGTACTGGGAAGTAGAAGTGGTGCATCAGTCTACCTGTATCTTTCAAAGTCTGCCAGTTGAATACCCGGTGGGAGAACATCTTAGATGTGAACAGGCAGGAACAGGAGAGAGCGCTCCATTGGCAATCCGAAGCAATCTCACTTGAAAATCCGTTGTAACAGCCCACCTGGGTGGCAAGATACTTGAATATCCACGTTTTCTGATAAAACTTTTGAATATTTCATTATCTTATTATTAGGTACTTAGTATTTTCTGCTTGAATCCTAAAACTAGCTGTCTGCCTGTCTTGTTTGATGAACCGCAATAGTTACAATTATATTTCTTTTCTCTTCAAGCATGATTATATGGTTGTCGATGTATATAACTGAAATCATTGGTTTGCTTCGTAACTTAGATGTTGTTTTTCCAACTATATAAAGCGAAAGGTTGTACTTCCACAAGCAAACGCCAGTTATTGTAACGTTACAATAGCAGTTGCCCTTTTTGGAGACGGCAAGTAAGGGGTTGTTAGCCGTGGAGTGGGGTAGGTAATTATACCGCTTGGCAGGCCGAACAAGAGGCCCTCTCTCTGTCAGATCACGGTGCCTTCTCAAGGAGGCTCGGTCCTACTGCGGCTTCAATGGCTGTGATTCAGCGGGGTAGCTTTTGTCAGTGAATAACTATCTGCTATTGTATACGTGCGATAGGATAACGCACATATACAACAAGGTTAAAAAAGAAATCTATTAGAGGTGAAACTACAAATACTGGTGGTAGGGGCTAGCCGATTTTAGAGGTGTCCATCCATGCTTCGTAAGTGCCACACGAGGCTACAGTCAAGAACTAAACAGACGCTTTGAACGTTTTTACTAAACCTCTTGGGTGTCAGGTCTCAATAAAATTCTAAAATGGAATAGTTTGCTGCTAATATACTCTGCTTTATATCTTCCTTGTGAATACCTTTATGATGGAGAATACAAGTGATATTAAGTATCTCTATACAACCTTTCATCAGAAGCATGTTTCTGTGTGAGGTATATAAACAAACATTTTTCTTCTCCCCTGCTCCAGGAACGAATAATTTGTACGTTCTTCCTAACTTCCACTTCCGTTAAAAGTAGATATTATAAGCATATTTCGCATACGAGAATGCTGGATTCACTTTGTAAAATGTGACTTGTACCATTTAAAACTCAATAAAAGACAATAGCTCGCATTGTAATCAGGCTGGTCTATTCGAAGGTCGTTTATAATTATTGAGTGTGCTTGGTAAACAGTGTTTAGCTTAGTGCTTTGCCTTTACTTTGTTTTTCCTACTGCCACGAGACAAGAGAGTCTGTTTTCTTAGTGGCTGGGCTCGGTCTAATACACCTGCCACGGTCCTTCTGTTATTTTTTTATTAAAACTGTCCTAGCCCACCGTTTTGGCCTACTGTCTGGGATTCTTAATTCGGACCGTGTTAGCTGTCACTGCGCAATGTATCGCATTCTGCAGTCTCCACATTATAATAATGTGAAACCGTCTTCGCTCAAATGAAATTGTATGAGAAAATTTTCACAGTTATTGCAGTCAAAGAGGTCTCTTGTGTAAAAAAACTTTATATTTTTTAATATTCCCTTTCTTTTATTTTAGGATTAAAAAAAAAAAGAGACATACTATCCATAAAATGTAAGCCTCATTCATTTCTGCATAAAAACCTCAGGTTTCACCTCAACCTCCGTTGGTGTAGTCAAACTCATTTTGCGAGTCCAAAGATGGGACCCCGAGGTAGCACAAGACAAGAGCAGAGCCCAGGCTCCTTGGAACCAGCCGAGGACCAGGAGGCACCACAGGCCCACATGTCAGGCTGTGGTTATAGTTATTGTTCTGTAGGACACGAGGGAACATGTATTCACCTAACATTAGTACAACAGTACAGTCCATTGTTATATTGTATGTACAAATGCTCATTGTGAACGAGCTAGTTTGAGGAGTAATATAACATTAAATTAAACGATGTAATAAGATAAGTTAGGCAATGCGAGGTAATCATTGGATAAAAGGGTGTTTATGGAACAGGAAGGAAATATTAAAGAAGTTCCTGGTATCTGAAAAGTGAAAACCGCTATAAAATAAACCCTAAAGTCTGACTTGTACTGAGTGTGCTATCTCAGTGTTGCTTGGGCAAGGTCTCCGGTTTCTCTTATCTTAAAAAGACCTATGCATCCTAAAATAGTAAATCTCTCGTCTAAATTAAGTCTGATATTTCGAATATCATCCCAGTTAGAGGATATTCATTATAACAATATTTGAAAGTACTATGTCAGACAATGACAAGACCTTGAAATTATCTACGGTACAATCCTCAAAATCTTACAAATTAAAACAAAAAGCCCAATAGCCTATCTCATTCATTTAAATATATATATATTTTTTGTGAGGGTCTTTTGTGAGCCTACGCTGGCTTTTCTAAGCATAACAGCCTCGCAGTGATGTTCATACACGTCAGTTAGGACCGATCTTAACAATGTTTATCGATGCTGTTAATGAATAAAATACCTATTTTGCATGTAAGAATTATGATTCATATGTTATCTTTCGAAATCCCCCGGAAAGCATGTTTCTTGCTCCAGCTCCTTCTACAACAGAAGAGCTTATTTGTTTAGTAGATTTTATTTCATTTTCTATTTATGCCATGGCCTATTTTGGGGTTTCGACAAACAATATTTATACATCGAAAGTGAATTTGACAAAGACAGAATATTTGTAGAAAAAACCTCTTTTTTTTTTTTTTTTTTCTAACCTCTCTAATAAGAAGATTAAGGATGAGGGAAAAATCAAGGAAGATTGGGGTTGAGCGGATCCTTGTACTAGGAGTACCTGCTTTAAGGTGGTGCGAGAGAATTAAGGAGTGTGGGAAGCCTCGGTAGAGGTTGGTTGTTGCGGTACAGTGGTGAGAGTCCACTGGTGGCTGGGCATTTAAATATATTCCTATTTACACTATAATATACAATAGACAGCTACGAAAACTGTGAGAAGATTGTACCTCTTTATTAGCCATCATACAATTTATTCGAATTTCAAAAAAAAATTTTTTTGTTGTAAACAAAAATTTGGGAACCTTCAGAAAAGTTTTCGTTTATTTGGAGTTTTACTCCCAAGTGCAAGTGAGATCTCATTGGACAATCAGCGTGCAGTTAGAGATACCTGCGTCCGGGAATTGAAAATCTTTTAAACATTTTGAGATCCTTTCTACGCATGCATGTATTGGACAGACATGGCTTATCTCGTGCTCTGGAACTTCTGTCAAATTAGGAATCATGCAGCTTACCTCTAACAGTCAAAGAGGAAGAAATATTTATTCCTTTGATAGCAGATATTATCAGCAATGAGGGTTGTTAGTAAGATATAAGAAGTTGCTGGATGAATGAGTTAAATAATACTGGAATAAAGGAAGGTCATGTGCAAGGAACCCTATTAAAAATTAGGATATACAATAAGAATCGCATTGATTGGATCCTGATGAGCAGATATTTTAACGATGCAATCTTTTAAAAAGGAGTAAGAATAAGAGGAAAAAAAAAATAAGTTATATCCTAAAGTATTAAGCCCGGGACACAAATATTAGAAATGGTGAAGTCCTTCAAAAGAAATTGTCGAAAATATATAGTCTAGGGGGGAAAAATCTAAAATAATATCTCAAAATGATGAAATAGTCCATAATAAACAAGTCTAAAGAATAAACTATCAAATCAAGAACGAATGATAAAACTATTTATTGGATAAGGAAGATTTGCTCCTTTTTAATTGACTTTAAGTATTACGATTGATAATGACCTTTGGATCGACTGAAATATGCAATGAAAATTAAACAGATGATAAGTGCATGAAGAAATATATTCGTTTACCCTAGTAGTTCTCAACCAAAAAAAGATTTTCAAAAAATGTGATTTGGAATGAGAGCAGAACTTTCATATTTCATATTCCCAGTATCTACTTTCCATAATTGAACAAGCTTCGACTAACTTTGTGAAATGTTATCACTTGGCGATTTTGGCCACTGGGAAACAAGTTATTCCATACATTCCAACTCAAACACAAACTCCACTCTCGTATGTTTTTGGATTAATACATCCTCCCCTCCACCCCTTCCAGCCCAGAAAGAAACTTTAACAAAAACAAGGCATTAGTATTAGCTCTACTGGTGCCACCACTAGGGTGCAACTTTGGCGATATTAAACTTCATGCCCTTTGGAGACAGGTGGTCGCTTTTGACCAAACGGAATCGTATATCATACCTCGGTCGCAGAATTGTTGATCCATCATGCTTACAAAAAAAATATATCACAAGACTTACATAAGCTTAGAGGAACCTATGACCAAAAAAATCACAAATTTTTTGCCATAGGCAATAATTGCATGGTAATTTTTCATTATTATAAAACAGTTATTATGCTAGACAATAAATATGTACCTACTAAATAAGAAATAATCATAAGTAGAATGTATACTGCACTGTTGAATGTAAGAATATACATTTTTATTTGAACACGAGATGTCCTGTTCACAGAGAACAGTTAAAGTTGTTGAAACAAATAAAATGGCATAATGCCCTTTTAGTTGGCAGTTTACCGAACAATGCAGAAATGGAAAGCAAGAAGAAAGTAAAAGTATGTTCCAAGTGCCAACAGATATTGTTGCTTCCATTTTAACAGTAAGCAGTTGAAGAGTTCGTTGTGAAGAGCTCATAATTAGTTATTGATGGATTTAAAATTACACTTTCGAGATTGGTTAATCTAGCAATGTAATTATTTCTAATAGATGCCCATAAGTCGTAAATGAAGAGACTGAAATAAAAATGCTAGAAGTATAACTCTTTGAATTCTAAATAAAGTAGACTAAAAGGAAGCAGCATAATAGATAATTTTGAATTGGCTTTAGAATATTCAAAATGGAGACACATATATGTTCTCTTTTTGTCCATTATCTGGATCTGACGTAACTCTACTTGTTGGTGTAAACAATAGGACAACATACCTCAAAGCACCTTTTTGGAAGTTCACTATAAGTAGTTCGAGCCTTCTGGGAATGCTCAGAAGAATGTATAAACCTGAAATAATTTATATTGTGAAAATACGCTGTACAAACCTGTTCACAGGCCTAACGATGTTATCTAACTTTGGAGAAGCAACAATAACAAAGACGAAGTAAATCCTAAACATTTGAAATTATTGATCACTAATTTTATGTTACGTATTTAGAATAGAATGGAAAAAGTATTTTCTTAATTCATGACAAATTCATACCAAGCTAATAGATATAAGTAGTATTTCATAAAAAAAATGACAATGTAAAATAAAGTAATTTTTTATAAAAAAAAAATTGATATGATAACAAAAACTTTATTATTATAAAATTGTAATCCTCCTCATTGGGCTATAAGTAATTGTGATAAATGTTTTCATTCATACCATATTTACAATTTTCATTCACTCACTCATTCATACAGTAGTTACATACACCCCATAAACCTCTTAAATCCACGTGGTTGTCACGTCCCTCGCATGGGAAAGAGAAGCGGAGTCTTGGAAAGTCCCCCACGCTCCTCCATCAGCCGCGCCACTGGATACGAGCCAGTGGAGGCTGTCGAAGAGCGCGAGGGTCTCATACGCTCTGGATATAATTGGAAAAACTGGCTATTCCCAGGACTCCCACTGTCACGATTTATAGCAGGTCACGAGACCACTGCCATTTCAGGCTCCGAGGATGATTATAGGGATGAATGGTGCAGTGAAATGACTGAACTAGGGATTAAAGTGGTTGGATAGGTTAGTATGGAATTTCATGAACTTGGAAGGGATGAGTTCGAGAATTTAAGGTATATTAAGAAAGTTATAGAGTGTTTTGTTGCTGACGTAATAAAGGGCATTTACTATTGTTCTCAAGATATACGACCTAACAAACCTGTACTACACTAGGGTACAGGTTGAAAAACCGTATCCCAATCGCGATATCGTCCAGTGCCATAACTGTCAGGCGTATGGGCATACAAAATCTTACTGCCACCACCCTCCCAGGTGTGTTAAGTGTAGTGGACAGCACAAAACCGAATTGTGCAAAAAGCCCCTTAAATCGCCTGCGTTATGCGTGCTTTGCCAGCAAGGACATCCAGCCAACTACAAGGGCTGCGAGGCATACAGAACGCTGAAGTCCAGGACAGAACAACGTCGTCAGCCAGAAGAGAAAAAACTTCAGCAAGAAGCGGCCCAGCCAGAAATTTGAGGCCTTTTGTCTCTTTGGCCGATGCCGTTTGTAACAGAGAGCAGTCACAGGCACCGCCCACTCCCTGTCCGCAAGATCACCTTTCCCAGCATTCCATTCATCCCGTTAACCCTCAAGCTCAATCCCATCCTCAACCACACATCTCGCATATTCCTCCACATTCAAGTTCTTCGGATCTTACTAGCCTATTAACCTCATTCCTTACAGAGTTCAGAACCCTAATTACCCCTCTCATTTCCCTTCTTACAAATCTTGTCTCCTACCTTATCCCCGTTAAACAAAATCCATAAGTGGATCCTTCCGACTCCTTATCCATTCTCCTTTGGAATGCGAATGGTGTTCGCACCCACACTAACGAACTGACAGCACTACTCCACGACAAAAACATCGACGTAGCTCTCATTACTGAAACAAGACTAACGAGTAAACGACCATTTACTGTTCGACAGTACAAGACTTATCGAACCGATCACCCAGATGGAACAGCTCATGCAGGTACCGCTGTCATTGTCCATAACTCCATATCCCACCACATAGTTCCTCTGGTAGCACATGATTTCCTTCAATCCACTGCAGTGTCAATCACCACCTTCACTTTTCCCCTTACACTAGCATCAGTGTACTGCCCTCCCAATAAATCCATTTCCGACTCCCAATTCATCTCCTTTCTAGACTCCATCGGACATCGTTTCCTTGTGGGTGGGGGCTTTAATGCGAAGCACTAACACTGGGGGTCAAGATCCACTAATACACGAGGACGTGCTTTGCTGTCTGCACTCACACGGAAACATTGCTCTACTATCACTCCTGACACAGCCACCTATTGGCCATCTGATCTCAACCGAAATCCTGATCTCCTTGACTCCTTTTTTTACAATAGTTTAGGAACACTTAACTATTCACTCACGCGCCTCGATGACCTCTCCTCTGATCATAGTCCTTTATTATTAACCATTTCCCTAAGACCAATTCACAAACTGCCTCCTCCTTCATTTATTAGGGGCCCAGTTGACTGGGACCACTTCCGCAAGCTTTTTACAGAGTCCGTAAACCTCAAATTGTCCCTGAAAACATCCCAAGACCATATGCAGTGCATTCTTTCACTACTCTGGTCCAGAGGTCGGCTTGGGAGGCATCGTCACCCAAAAATCCATAATCATAATCGTTTACCTCAGCATCTCAAAGACCTAATCCAATCCAAACGCCGCTCCAGAACAGTGGCAACAGAACAGAACGGGGGCAAAGATCCCGGCATCCTGCTGATCACCGCTCGTACAATCAGTACTGCCGATTGGTAAAGCGGCGATTGGCATCCTTCCGTTCCGATTCTTTCAATTCCTACCTCTCCTCTCTGTCTACCAGGGATAACTCGTTGTGGAATGTAACCAAAAAAATCCTAAAGTATCAACCTGTTTCACATCCACTCCGTCGTGATGATGGGTCCTGGGCGGCTTCGGACGGCGATAGGTCGGAGGAATTTGCTCTGCATCTTACCCATACTTTCACACCTCACCTTTCTCATCAAAGCCATACTCACAGCACAACTGTTGAAGATTTGCTCACTTCACCTATTCCTCTCTCTCTTCCACCAAAAGCCGTTAATCCCTCTGAGGTCAAATACCTTCTGAAAAACTTACCTTACCGAAAATCCCCTGGATATGATCTCCTTACTCCTCAAATTCTTAAACAGCTTCCTCCTAAAGCCATAATATTTTTAACCTATATATACAATTGCATTATCCGAACGACACACTTTCCTCTCCTCCATTATTGTCCTATTCGCCAAACCCGGTAAACCACCCAATGAAGCCTCATCTTACCGTCCAATTAGCCTACTCCCTATCCTCTCAAAAATATTTGAGAAACTCCTACTAAAACGTCTACTTCCAATTGTTGAATCCAAAAACCTTTTTCCCACACACCAGTTTGGTTTCCGCCAACGACATTCCACTGCTCAACAAGGCCTTCGCGTTGTTGATCACATCTCCTCAGCACTTGAAACCAAACAGTATTGCACTGCTGCCTTTCTCGATATAGCTCAAGCTTTTGACAGGGTTTGGCACGCAGGTTTGCTCTACAAGCTCAAAAGATATTTACCACAGACCCTTTTCCTAATCCTACAGTCCTACCTTTCAAACCGCTTCTTCCAAGTCCGCTGTGGTTTAGAATACTCTAACTACTATCCCATAAGTGCAGGAGTTCCACAGGGCAGTGTCCTGGGCCCCATCCTCTACAACCTATACACCGCTGATTTCCCCTCTACTCCCAATACCTTCTTGGCCACATTTGCAGATGACACTGCAGTCTTGTCATCCCACCCAGACCCTGACATAGCATCCCATAACCTTCAAAAACACCTTGACGAGATCGAGTATTGGTGCAATCAATGGCGGATCAAAGTTAATGAAGCAAAATGCTCCCACATTACCTTCACCCTTTGTCGCAAGTCTTGTCCACTAGTTTATTTTAATTCTATTCCTCTCCCTGTATCCGAGACAGTACGGCACTTAGGCTTCCATCTTGACAAACGACTGACCTGGAACCCACATACGAGACTAAAAAGACAAGAACTAAACAGACGCTTTGGACAACTGTACAGACTACTTCAAAGTACATCCCATCTCTCAATAGAAAATAAACTACTAATCTACAAAGTTATACTTAAACCAATCTGGACATACGGAATAGAGCTATGGGGGACAGCAAAAAATTCGAACATCAAGCGTATCTAATCCTTTCAATCAAAAGTCCTGAGAACAATAGTAAATGCCCCTTATTACGTCAGCAACAAAACCCTTCATAACGACCTTAACATACCCTACATTCTAGAACTCATCCCTTCCAAGTTTATGAAATTCCACAGTAGCCTTTCCAACCACCCTAATCCTGTAGCACAGTCATTGCACTGCGCCACTCATCCCTATAATCCTCCTCGGAGTCTGAAACGGCAGTGGCCTCGTGACCTGCTATAAACACGTGACAGTGGGAGTCCTGGCAATGGCCAGATTCTCCAATCATGTCCTGAGCGTCTGTGGCTCTCGCGCTCTTGGTCAGCCTCCACTGGCTAGTATCCGGTGACGCGGCTGACGGAGGAGCGTGGGGGACTTCCCAAGGCTCCGCTTTCTCTTCGCGGTGGATTTGGGGGGTCTCTGGGCTGTCTGTAGATATTGTATGAATGAGCGAGTGAATGATGAACTGTAAATATGGTATGAATGAGAGCATTTATCTTAATTACTTATTGCCTTATAAAAGGCAGATTGTAATTTTTGCACAATAAAGGAATTTAACTAACTAACTATTGTTCTCAGGACTTTTGATTGAAAGGGTTGGATACGCTTGATGTTTAACTTTTTTTCAAAAAAAAAAATTAAAGATTATTTAACTGAATTTAGTAAATGCTGTTATAGTTGGTCCACACATAGAGACAAAAACACCAATATGACGAAGTTTAAGCAATACATGTAATGAAAGCCAAGAAATTCATGCAAAAAAAGATGTTACATACAAGCTAAATGTTTAATAGTAAAAACCAAGGACTGCACCTAGCCATGTATACGTCTTGTACTGTAGATAAAAGGCTAAGTAACTATATATATATATATCCACACACACATATGCAGTAGTAGTAGAGGGGGGGTCTAAGTTTCGTAAGAATGAAGCTTGGTGAATATTAGGATGTAAAGAATAATAGGGTGACGGAATGACCGAGGAAGGATCTTCTGAAGATGTAGGTTCTACAGGTTAGGACTGGAGGTTCTATCATAGTTTAATGCAATCACAAGGAACCAGCTAACTCTTAGGACCTTGAAAATGTTTATCACTGTTACACTGATAGCTCCATAAACACATTATAGGCTCGCTAACTAGGTGAGTTATATTGCATGAGGTATCCTGGTTTCATCATCAAACAGTTTTGTCAAAACATTAAGTATCATTGCTTTATTTGAAAAAAAAAATTAACGGAGCATTAATGGAAGATTAAAACATGAATTCAACATAAACGAAGGTTGTGCGTGTGATGTTTACGTCGCACTACCAACTTAATAATTATCGCTTACAAGAACGGATCAATAATATAAAAAAATAACTTGTTTAAAAATGATAATGTGTCAACAAACCGAAGGAAGCAGTTATGACAACGAAAACTCTATAACTGAAAGTATAGATAAAAATTACAAAAATATATAGAAAAATAATGGAATGATTCATTGAAAAGATGGAAGCCCATACGGTTACGCCGTCGATCCATTTGTGAGGATAACCACCTGAGACCTAACTTCTGGTCCCAAAGATACTGATATATAAGGTGATCTATCTTAAATACCCGCAAAATCATTTTTCTACCTTTATTTCCACTGAAATGAGTAAGGGTTAATTTCACCTTCAACACAGGTGACATGCGCAAGTATGTACATAGAGATGAATTACATAATATAAAAATGTTAAAGTAACTTGAATACAAATTTAAACTAGTTTACACATTATTTGCAATTAATTCATTTGAATGTTGACATTTTAAGGAAAACGTTTTTCTGTATATAGAACGAATAATATTTGCTGGGATAATTTTAGGAATAATTTTAAAAACACATTTCGATTATTTCTTTTGCATAGACAAAGTTTTTATAATTTGTCATGACGAATAGATAAACAAAACATTTAAGGTTTCTGAGTTTGTCATTAATCAAAGTTAACTTCCTAAGATAAGTGAATCCCACAGGACGGTTTTCCTATTCTATAAATCTATACCTCTTCTGTAAGTTTCCATAGGTTGTCTAAGACCTTGGTCTAGATTGTCCTGGTGCAATAAATCAGAAAATACAAAAAGTGCTAGGCAATAGAAAATACATCATATGAAAAAATTATTTTTATTTGTTGAACAATGAATAAGCTTATAATAGCTTAATAACATACAGAAATTCTCTATTTAAATTATTTCTAAATTTTAAATTTATATTCGATCGTCTATTCTCGACTTGCATTGGTATTCGCTCTATTATACTTTGACAAGTAACGATTGAACCCTGGAAATCCCCTATACAGAACTAGAAGATAAACAATCCAGAAAGGACTTGGAAAATGCTAGAAGTGGATTAGAACGGACAAGGGTCTGTTAAGGCTATGTTCTGGTAGGCAGTTCCTGTTTACCCGCGACCGTACTTGATACCCGAGTTACGTGGAACTGTGCCAGCCCGCCATCGACTTCTTGCGCCATTTAACTCTTCATTCTATTGTTTAACTTTTGTATTTCACTTTACTGTAGTTATTTATAGCATTTAAGGCAGTTTGCATGAGCATGATGTCAATTTAAATTTATAAAATGTCAATTTCCTCTACAAATTCGTCTTATATCATACGTAATTCTCATTTTAAAAATGGTAAAAGAAAATTTTTTTTACGTATTTGGCTGTCCAGTTATGGGGGAGTCTACTGTAATTCGAAAATTATATTATTTTTTTAATGTTTTAGAACAATTAATACCAGATCATTCGCATATAATACAATATCTAAGTATCAGTCAAATAATAGTCCACAGATATACTGCGTAAGGAGCTATGGTCTCAAAATTTAGCCCTCAAAAGCTGCTACTCCTATGTCAATGGAGGGTCAAGTTTGTATACATAGTTTGTTACAAGCCATTTTACAGCTAGTGACGACATCATTTAGTTTAATTTTTGGTCATCTTCTCTTCTTATCAGGCATTTCATTAAATTTATTAGAACCACGCCACTATAAAAATCATAATAATAAAAACTAAAAACACAATAAAAGTATTAGGCGTTTATTGAGTTTAAAAGAATTCGGTTGACCATGCGTGGTAATAGTCTGCGTAAAAATATTAAAAAATATATTAAGCACAGATTTCTCAGTGATGAAGACAAAGCAAGGCAGTTCCAACAAATAAAACAGCAAATTGCTTTGGCCTTAAAGCTTGTTATAGGAATTGTTACCGCACTAAACTTTTAATCCATTTGGACTCATGCAAATAACTAAATTACTTAAAGTTTATAAATAATTTCAAATCACTAAAATCTATCAGATATGCCAATAAATGGTCCCTAAACAATGAAACGATTATATATCTACAATAGTTTTATCAACAACAACTTTATTATGATGAAATTACAATCTGCCTTTACTTAATAGGCAATAAATAATTGAGATAAGTGTTTTCATTCATACCATATTTACAATTCATCATTCGCTCGCACATTCATAAAATATTTACAAACATTTACAAACAGTCCAGGGGCCCCCAAAGTCCCCAACCAGCCACGTCACCAGACACGAGCCAGTGGAGGCTGACGAAGAGCGCGAGAGCCACATACGCTCAGGACATGATTGGAGAAACTGGCCATTGCCGGGACAGCCACTGCTGCGCCTTTATAGTAGGTCACGAGGCCACTGCCGTTTCAGTCTCCGAGGAGGATTATAGGGATGAGTGGAGCAGTGCAATGACTGTGCTACGGGATTAGGGTGGTTGGATAGGTTACTATGGAATTTTATGAATTTGGAAGGGGTATATTAAGATAATTATAAAGGGTTTTGTTGCTGACGTAATAAGGGGCATTTACTATTGTTCTCAGGACTTTTGATTGAAAGGATTGGATGCGCTTGATGTTCGACTTTTTTGCTGTCCCCCATAGCTCTATTCCGTATGTCCAGATTGGCTTAAATATAACTTTGTAAATAAGTAGTTTATTTTCTATTGAGAGATGGGATGTCCTTCAAAGTCGTCTGTACAGTAGTCCATAATCTAATAATAATCAATAGTACGTCTAATTTAAGATCTAATTTATCTTAAAACTTAAAATTCACTAACAAAGTGTTGCACTTGAGCCCTGTGCCGGGGAAGCTGTTCCTTCAGTAAGCTATTCGGATGAGAAAATTACCTAAAGTTCACAGACAAAATAAAGTGGTTGAAATTTAAATGAAATCAAGGAATCTAAATCCGAAGGGTGGAGGAGCAATTATCCTTCCTTCTTCTGGGTAATTGAATTAATTTAGAATCTAGATTATTTTAATTATTGTTATATATGATATTTCTAGGCCACTTCTTTAATTTCTTACGATTATTTATCTATACATAGCAATCATCAAACAATTATTGCCGAAAAGTGTCAATTTTAAACTAGAACATCTTTGTAATTGTTTCACTTCTAACGAAACCACATATTTCTATGAAAATTTATTGTGGACAATAGCCTTTTTTAATGTACCCTTATCAGTTTTCCAGTAACTTAAGTTCGGTTTTGATTATAATATCGTGTTTCAATTTTGAAATTGCAGAGGTAGCTGTTATTTTTGTTGTTTAACAACAGACTTACAGTTCAAGTGAGTCTGTACGTAAGACGAAGAATAATACGTTTTGTTCACCACGCTATAATTTAAGACTTCCCAGGCATCAGTCAAGCTCACACAGAACTGACCAGGACGAACTTAGCCAGTACTTCAGGTACCTCAACCGCAGATTTTTCTTTTATGCGGACATTAAGAAGTTTTAAGCCACTTCTTAAACTTTCGTAAATGTTCTGATACTCTTTCCGTCTCCATGGAGAAAATTTTAGAAGATTAAAAGTATTTCTGTAGAAAAGAAAATATCGCATTAAGCCCTTAGGAGACATGTCGTCTTCTTTCATCATAATATTGTAAGTTGTATAAAGTACTGAAATCAATTTTAACGGATTCAATGTCTGAAAGTCGCAAGGAAAATATTGGTCGCAGTTAGCTTGTCTACCTTAAATTAGCATTTATAAACTTCAAGTATATCATTTATTACTCTAAGGTTAAAATAAAACCAGGCAACTTGAAAAGGCTTTTTTATGTGTAAGGATATACTAACCATGTCAGTCGTCATATAAACGCTATGAATATAAAAAGACATTTTTGAAGCGCGATAAATGTGTTGTTCTATAAGTTCTTTATTTCTCAAATCACAATTCACCTATTTTATTTTTCAATAAGCTTATGGACTGATGGATATAAATAAAAACAAAACTATAAGGCATAAGTGGCCATTGTTGAATATCAGCTAGCATGAGTAAAATATATTGCACTATCTTTAATTTAATGCGTTTGTATTCCCTGTGCAGTCACAGGAGAAAATAGAAAAACTTAAAGTGAAATTATTTTTGGAGTTTTGGAGAAGGATGATAAAAGGTTAATATTTCTGAAATGAAAACATTTTGAGATTCCCTGGGAGGAACTTAAGAAAGCTTTAGTCTTTTTATTATAATATTTTCCGTATCATACTCATTTTACGTTCAGATCTCCTATAAAACTTTTATACTCTGTTTATATCTGGGCTTTTATGCTTAGAAAATATATCCTTTGCAGTAAATATGTGAGTATTATAGTGGTTTTATAACGTGTTTTTATGAAATGAAAAAAAAAAATGACAAAAACAGGTTAATCCGTTTCTAAATTAATTCACACTGTTTAGTGCTACTCCAAGCTCAGGACGGACTTAATACCAGGACATTAAACCCATCTACGCCGGGTTTTATTCGTATATGCTAATTTTGAACGTATAATGTTCAACTTATATGACTTCTCGAAATTTAGCATTGCCAGTTTCACTTCTTAAATATCCATAGAGGGGATTCACATCTATGAGTGAACATTATTTTTTTTACAAGTTTACAAAATGTTATTTCATGCAACAGAAATTCTGGTTCGTAAGAATCATCCTCTCAAGAAAATAATGATTTTATTATTAGTTGTACTATTAAAAATCAAATTTTTCAGATTCGCTAGTTTACCTGTGTGAATGCTACAGTACATGAAATAAGGTGTCAATGATACCAGTGAAAATTTGGAGAAAAAAAAAATCTAAAATGAAGGATTCCCCCCCCCCCTGTATTTTTCCCAATGTGCTGTGCAATATCCACCAAATATTGTGCCAAAATCGATACAAATTTGAGCTCAACTTCGCAATTCAATGTTTTCAATCTTAATATGTTCACTTAGTATATTGAAAACATGTATTTTGCCATAAAAACGTAATTCACTTTAACTAACTTTTGACATTTTCTTAGTCAGCGTAAAATTCCTTTAAAACTAGCTTACTTGAAAATAACCATCTAAGAACCACACTAGCAGCTCATAAGTTGAAAAATTAATATTTCTGAATAACATTGAATGTCATGAAGTTTTTTTTTGAAAAATTTGTAGTAATATAAAAACTTGTAACGAGATACGACTACTTATGGTAATTACATAGCAAAATGGCACACCGTTCATTGTCTTCAGTATTCATAGTAATATTCATGAGATCCCTAAGTACAACAATGTCCCATATTCCTTTGTAATCATCATCATATGTAATTATCAAGTGGTGGAATCTCGTTCAAAATGGTTTAATTGAACAAGCAGACTATATCTATATATGTAACAAACTATTCATTTAAAACCATTCTGATCTGAAGGCATGTCGATTTTAGACTATGAAACGCATCTACGCCCAAAAACAGAAATTTTGGCACGCATCCTTTTTTTGACAAAAACATCGTGCATGGGAGAATTTTAAACCTTTTGATATTCTATGACGGTTTTTCTCCCAATAAAGAGTCTGATTAACATACCTTATCCGATGTTAATAAATTGTTGGATAAAGTTGTGACATATACATTCTGAGATGGTTTCAATAAATACTGTATTATATATTATTTATTTTTTATGCATTGTTTCAACTTGAAGCTCTAATGGTGCCCTCCCTAACAGGTTTCCTAAAGACCGGGGCGAGGGGGAGCGCGCAGGGTAATTTCGGCCTCATGGACCTGGTGGCTGGCCTGCACTGGCTTAAGGAGAACATCCCAGCATTCGGCGGAGACCCGGAAAGGATAACGCTGATGGGTCACGGGACAGGTGCAGCACTCGCCAACTTCATAGCCGTGTCTCCTGTCGCTAAAGGTAATATTGTAGTTAATGCATGTATGCCAACAGCACATATTCTCTCAATGTATGTTTGTTGTTTTTATCATTGCTTGTGCATATAAAAAAAAAAATAAGCATTTGAGCTAAAATAATTGTTTAATCTTGTAATTTTGACTGTTTCATTTACTGACGTCTTTACCCTCAGTTGAAATTTTACTTACCTGTACACAAATATTGACTGGAAAATCACTGAAACTCATCTACTTGGGGTTTAGTAATTTTTGAACTCATTGAAGTAGACTTTTAATGATCTAAAAACCGCTATTCTCGTTTTTATTAAAAAAAAAAAAAAAAAACTACTACACAACAAGACTAGACAACTAAACACTGTCCAATGCGTTCGCTTTATAGGTTTTCCTTCATTTTATTCATCTCAAAACGGTTTTTACCTACACCCTTGTTTTCAACCTCACAAAACATCCCTATAATTTATATTTATATACATATTTTGTGTGAATTTAAAATATTATTTCAATAAGTATACAGATAGACAAAATTCGAACGATATAAAATGTATCTATGTATAGGAAATGAATCCTAAGACCAACCACACCACAATGTGTATATTTACCAACACTGCGCTGTAACTCGGGATTTACGTTATCGTATAGTTAAGCTAGCAAGTAAACATACATGAACTTATTATTTGACGATAATTGACACCATCATAAGATAAAAAACGGAACATACATAGTTTTTTTCTAAAACCACTTTTGGGCTGTGGAGCAGTGATCTGGGTTCGGCATCTAGATCAAACATTCAAACTCTACAAGCTACTTAATCAACCGTACCACGCCACATTACGGGCACATGTACGAATCAAACAGAACATTATACAAGAACATGCAATCGTTACACATTCACGAATTTCTCATTGATAAGTATTTTAAATTTCAAATAAACTTACACAGACACCCTTACCACCTAGTTTTCATAAACTAACCTTATTACGAGCTCACAACTACTTGCAGTGAGATCTGACAATAAATGAAATCAGAAGAAATAGACAAGAGAATTAATAGAACTTTATTGTGCAATAATTACAATCTGCCTTTTATAAGGCAATAATAATACAGATAAATGATCTCATTCATACCATATTTACAGTCATCAGTCACTCGCTCATTCATACAATAGGACATGATTGGAGAAACTGGCCATTGCCAGGACTCCCGCTGTCACGCGATTATAGCAGGTTACGAGGCCACTGCCGTTTCAGTCTCCGAGGAGGATTATAGGGATGAGTGGCGCAGTGCAAAGACTGTGCTACAGGATTAGGGTGGTTGGAAAGGCTACTGTGGAATTTCATAAACTTGGAAGGGATGAGTTCTAGAATGTAGGGTATATTAAGGTCGTTATGAAGGGTTTTGTTGCTGATATAATAAGGGGCATTTACTATTGTTCTCAGGACTTTGGATTTAAAGGATTGGATACGCATGATGTTCGACTTTTTGCTGTCCCCCATAGCTCTATTCCGTATGTCCAGATTGGTTTAAGTATAACTTTGTAGATTAGTAGTTTATTTTCTATTGAGAGATGGGATGTCCTTTGAAGTAGTCTGTACAGTTGTCCAAAGCGTCTGTTCAGTTCTTGTCTTTTTAGTCTCGTATGTGGGTTCCAGGTCAGTCGTTTGTCGAGATGGAAGCCTAAGTACCGTACTGTCTCGGTTACAGAGAGAGGAATAGAATTAAAATGAACTAGTGGACAAGTCTTGCGACAAAGGGTGAAGGTAATGTGGGAGCATTTTGCTGCATTAACTTTGATCCGCCATTGATTGCACCAATACTCGATCTCGTCAAGGTGTTTTTGAAGGTTATGGGATGCTATGTCGGGGTCTGGGTGGGATGACAAGACTGCAGTGTCATCTGCAAATGTGGCCAAGAAGGTGTTGGAAGTAGATGGGACATCAGAGGTGTACAGGTTATAGAGGATGGGGCCAAAAGACAAGAGAATAAAATAATAATATTTAATAATAAATGAGAAATTGAGGAAAGCTTTATTGAGAACTACGTTAATTATTACTATTTACTATATACATGAATGAACTGGAATATATAAGACTCAATTAATATTATTAAGGAAAATTATTTTACAAAACAATTTATCAATCTAACTGGTTAAAATCAAACCTCGTTATAATTGTCTTTAAATATTTTTTTTTAATACAATTGTGCGCTTACTCATTTACAAGAAATCTTGAAAAGCAGAGGTCGTGTCTCTTGAAAAGCGTCCTCTAGTCTAGGAGATGGAGAGTAGAAAGACGTGAGGTGTTGATTGACTCCGGCTGGAGCCGGAGACGGAAAACGGAAGCCAAACCTTTCCTTGTTTACCCACTCGCTATTTCGCCCTCTGTTCTCCAATTTCATTGGTGGTTCTTTCTCCATCCATATGGTGGGGCTGAAAATAGTTGGCTGCCATCTGATATGAGAATTGGAAGCGACTTAATACTGACGTCATTCTTTCGGTGCCGGTTCTTGGCCCCTGTCGGCAAGGTCCGTCTTAAACGGAACTATTAAGAATTCAAAGCTCACTTCCCTATGAGTTCACTTTTCTTGAAATATTTTACCTCACACAGTTTTACATTTAACCAACGGATCGAATATTTAAAATGATTGATAAATGAAGAAAAGATATTTTAAAGATTATTATCATGGGATGTTTTTAATTGTTCTTTGACTATTTTGTATTTATATTTCGCTTTTCAAAGGTATTGTACTTTAGTAATATATTCATAACCAAAATATGTAGACAGTGAATGTAAAATAGTCAAATAGGAGTCAAATGAGCTTATATACTTATTGTTAAGATCGAGTATTGGTGCAACCAATGGCGAATCAAAGTCAATGAAGGAAAATGTTCCCACATAACCTTTACCCTCTGCCGCAAATCCTGTCCGCCAGTCTTTTAAATTCAATTCCTCTCCCTGTGTCTGAGACAGTACGGTATTTAGGCTTCCATCTCGACATAAGACTGACATGGAACCCACACACGAGGCTAAATAGACAAGAACTAAACAGATGCTTTGGACAACTCTACAGACTACTTCGAAGGACATCCCATCTCTCAAAAGAAAATAAACTACTTATTTACAAAGTTATACTTAGGCCAATCTGAACATACGGAATAGAGCTTTGGGGGACAGCAAAAAAGTCATACATAAAGCGTATCCAAACCTTTCAATCAAAAGTCCTGAGAACAATAGTAAACGCCCCTTATTACGTCTTATTATCCTGTCCAACCACCCTAATCCCCTAGCACAGTCATTGCACTGCACCACTCATCCCTACAATCCTACTTGGAGACTGAAACGGCAGTGGCCTCGGTACTATAAATGCATGACAGTGGGAGTCCTGGCAATGGCCAGTTTCTCCAATCATGTCCTGAGCGTATGTGGCTCTCGCGCTCTTCGTCAGCCTCCAGTGGTTCGTTTCCGGTGACGCGGCTTATGGAGGAGCGAGGGGGACTTCCCAAGACTCCGCTTCCTCTTTCGCATGCGAGGGAGGTGGCAACCATGAGGATTTGGGAGGCCTCTGGGCTGTTTGTAAATATTGTATGAATGAGCGAGTGAATGATAAATTGTAAATATGGTATGAATGATAGCATTTATCTCAATTACTTATTGCCTAATAAGGCAGATTGTAATTTTATCTTAGTAAAAATTGTTGTTTACTTATTGTTAAAAACTATTTAAATCGAGTTGAACGACAATTTTCATAGTTGCTTCCGAAATATTTATTTATTGATAGGTTCTTTTGATTATTTTAAGATAACATTATAATTGTGCCCTGAAACAGTATTGAACTAATTCTATAAATATTAATAACATAACTAAACTCTAAACTCTAAATATTAATAACATAACTAAACTCTAAACTATAAATATTAATAACATAACTAAACTCTAAACTATAAATATTTTTTGAAATTTGACTTAAGAAAAGTTAAATGTTAGTGCCATTAAGATTTTAGATATTTTTATGAGCGCTATTATTACAGCTCACTTACATGCTTAGGTACACAGTGACGAAAACCATCCCGTATAAAAATAAAAGTAGGACATCTTCGTTCGGGGTCGGCAATTATTGGAGGCAAATGTATTTGGTATACTTCGAATCTACTCAGGATTAATGAAGCACTATTTGAGTGAAGTGTAGCTGTAAGTTGCCGCCTAGTTAGAAACAGCCCCTCTTTTCCTAGCAGCTATTGTTTTGACTCCGCCCGGGGGAAGTTTCTCTAAGCCATTGTCACACAGGCCTCTAATAAAGGCTCGACCCATAAGCCAAATTGAAAAAAAAAACATCTTATTTTGTGAAAGTCTAATTCTAATTAAATTGGGGGGAAAATCCCCCAACTTAACTGAATTGATTAAGAATTTATTAGATAGTGTTGGCTTTTAGGTTTTTCATTCACAATCAGGGGAAGCTCCTGCTGATTTATTATTCATTTTTCAACAATATGTTAATGATATCAACTATTTTCAGAGATATTTTGTAGTTTTTTTTAAAGCAAAACCCAAGGCACCATTGAAAATATTGAGTTACTTTTTCTTTAGCGTGTTGAACACAGAATGTAAGATAGGATCTCACAGCTTGCCCTATAATATAAACTTTATAGACCGTGGCCTTTAGCGCTTGCGAATGACGTGTCATGTGAGGTAACTACGGTAAGAGCGCATAGAATCATACACTGAATATTTGTTAAGTATTGGTATTGTTTAGATTTAAGAGTTAGTCTATTGCTTCATAAGATGATTCCCATCACCTATTCTAATATATCAGAGAATATTCTAAAGATTTACTTGGAGAAATATCTTCTTCTTATTTTTTTTTTTCATAAAAATGTTTGCTGGAATTCAACTACGAAATAGGTTTCAAAAATATTTTTTATTCCACTTTCCCTTCTTTCATTGAACCTTTTCTTTAACTCTCCTCTCTCCCCACTTGCTATTTTTAGTTTTACAAATTAAAACTGGCTCGTATCCGGTGACGCGGCTGACAGAGGAGCATGGGGACATCCCAAGACTCCGCTTCCTCTTTCGCATGGGAGGGAGGTGACAACTATATGGATTTGGGAGGCCTCTGGCCTGTTTGAAAAATTGTATGAATGAGCGAGTGAGTGAATGTTGAATTGCAAATATGGTATGAATGAGAACATTTATCTCGATTACTTATTGCCTACTAAGGAAAATTGTAATTTTATCTTAATAAAGTTGTTTAATATAATATATACACGTTAACATTTAGATTTACAACAGATTAACTCATCACAATTCATATTTTTAAAATTATGCCAAACCGCTTCTAAATATTCCACTTCTCTCCAAGCAAATATTCCTTATGCCATTTCAAAAAAACCTTCAAAGGACATTTTTTAACTTTTTTGGAAACGTTAAACTTAACAGCGTTAACTTGTTGTTAAACGTTGTGGAAAATCCATTTTACAAGTCAATTACATTTTGCAGATGTTTTAATTAATCAATAAGTTCATTCTCAATGCAATGTTGATTATAAATGATCAGAATTCAGTAATATCTATCACGGCAGGTCTAATTAGTTCTATTGAGTAAGTCAGTGTTTAATATTCATACCGGAAGCCACAACCACCACGCACTAATTGCTATTTGTGGTAGGGGGGCTATCGGCTTTGTTTTGTGTCCCTTTCATGCCAGCATACCAAATAGCATTTTATCACCATTCATTTATTCCGCAGTTTTTGACTGAGTCATTTATTATTTTTATTAGAGTGGCAATTTGATTTGTTTTATCTTTTTTTATTTCGTTTAGTTACGAATAATTGATAAAACAGTTTCTAGTTCTTACAAGTATTTTATTTTTTTTTTAAATCGGTGAACATGAAAAAATCATATAATACTGAAATGTTTCTTATTATTTCATGAAGTTATATTAAGGAAGACATTATTATTGATGAGTACTAACTTAACTACTAACTACTAATAGCCAGCACACACATGTAGGCTTATATTTCAACTTTTTTTTCATTGTATCGCTAGGGGCATTGATGCGAAATATTCAAACAGTAATCTGCTGCAGATTGTAATTGCATTAAACAAAAATGTCGGTACTACGAATACAATAAGCTTCCATACAAAACAGACCAACTGCCCAACTCATCAAGAGGATGAAACAATCTGACCCCTCATGACAAATTTGAGATTTGTTTTATGACTGCTTAATTGTCAATACCCCTAACAACAAAAGTATTCTATGATTGCAAATAATAATAATTATAATTATTTCTCGTACTATTTTTTTTTCTCATTTTCTCGGCTGGAAGGAAGGAATATAATGAAGACATCTCAAGTCCTAGCTCAAAATTTCAATTTCAAATTAATAATTAAGGACACATAGTAGTTATGGAAACACACTAGTCTGTTTTATTCGTTTTAGATTATTTCAATTTCCTTCATGAGCATGAATATACCAATCACATTCACCCCTCACACAAAAAAAAATTTTTTTTACGGAAGCAAGAAATCTAGTTATCTACAGTAAGCGTAGTAAGACCACGGCGGCAAGAGACCAATCTCGAGCCTGTAAGGCAGCTCAGGTAATAAACTCTCGCAACTACCCTTTAATCAGACATAAAACTGAATTTGGAGTGTTGCAGGCGTCCATGTTTCTTGTTTCTTGCATAGACAGAACGGGCGACTGTACACCTGCTCATCCAACATTTGCACTCTTAGATGATTACCCCGGTGTCTTGTAGTCGTGTTCCGACGTTATTGGTCAAGAGTTTTGCAATGAATGCGGTAAAATAGTTTAATGCTCTAATATGGAATTATTTTCTAGTTTTACATAAATTCTTCTTCTATACAGAGAACAATTTTCTTAAGTTAAAATAACATACAAATGTATATGTCACAAAGAAAAACTGGCCCCACAAGGGTTGAAGGAGGAGATATATGAAAATGTTATAAAATGAAAGAACCCGGAGAAAGTATGGTCCTTATATAGAAAAAAACTTCTTGATGGAGGTTCAGGATTAAACGGTGCATTGGCAGTAGTACCACAGTACGCTACCCATGACATGACTTACATAATTTCCACATTACGGCCCCCAGGCCCAGCAAATCGTTATTACATTACCGTAGGGGAGTTTCTATGGTAACTGCCGTTTTCCTATATGACGTAACTGGCTGGCCTCTGCTCGAATTTTCGCAGGTCATTTCCACCCACGTTATACACATAGTACCTTAACGAATATAAGGAGGAGAAGGAGCCAAACATAGAGTTTTAATTAACAGTAAACGGCCCCTGATATCATTAGAAAGATGATTATGCTATAGCTGGGGCACTAAAAAATGTAACGAATCGGCATCTCAAAAAATAAAAAAGCTGTAAATCTTATAGACCATCTGTCTATTAAATTATATAGAATGATTACAATCCATTTTTCATATCAAATTTACAAGTAATAATGATATTGTACGTTTAATTTTTATTTATCAAGTAAATGGTAACTCCAAACCAGCATTGGTTCTTAAATAATATATGTCGGGGGCGTCACTAGGGGAGTGCCTGATCACTCTAGCCCTAGTGACAAGTGCAGATTGATGTAGTTTATAACATGGACCATTGTTCCATGTCGGCATTTAATATTTGACTCCATTTATGATAGGTATGTGTCCCGACAATACACTATGTTCAAAAGAAAAGGGTACAGAGGTTGCATAAAGGATAAGACCGGTTCAGAGTTTAAACGGGGCACGGCAGTGTGGTAGGCGCGAGGCATCAGGGGGTCTCAAGACTGTGAGACAGGGTGACGACTCATAGGGCAGCAGAGAGAGTAGGCTCAGTCCTTAATCTCCTGGTCTTAAATACCATATCCCCTACCTAGTGAAAGGTGGAGTCGGCTGACAGGGGTATGTTTTACGATACACAGGTGGCCATTTCCTTTTAGTTTTATGACCGTTGGGGTAAAAGGGTGTGTTTTTTATGGCTGCTAGGGTCTCACCCACTTGGGTTATTTAACCGCCTAAAGGTGCCCCTATGTCTACCTGGCTCCCTACCACTGCCGCGACCCTGGTTTATTACAAGAAGCTTACAAAGATTTACATTATATTATAATACATTATTAACCAGAGTGTAGGGTAATTTACATACATTTAGCGCTTCGCTACATATATATATTAAATATAATTCTTTTGGGAGTAATGTCTTCATGTCTCATCAAACTCCAGCCTTGGATTTATGTAGAAACCAGTACAAATACTAAATGAGCGAACATATTTGATGCCTATAAAAAAAAATATCTTAGTGATCATAAGTTAATGCTTACCGGCTTTAGAATTCAAAAACAAAGGGAAAAAAGGTACAGAGAAACAACACGCTTGAAAGCTAGAACTAGACTGTTTATTTCGATTCTATAACCCTGTATATTTACAGTCGGGATGTTTACATCCCGACCTTCGGGGATTAAGGTTGAGTACTGATGCTGCCCGGAGCTTAACTCATATACCTCGTTTATATATTCAAGAAAAGCAAATCCAGTTGCCCTACTGAGAGTATTCCAAATATAAATAAAAGGACGAGAGTTCTTCTTTGTTTATCATTATTCATGGCTAGTATTATTCTATTTCTACCTCTGGGGAACTGTTTGTTGTTTCAATATTCCATTATCTCTCCATAATAATAAACATTAGATACATAATAACAAAAAAAAACAAAAAAACTCTGGTCCCCTTTCAAAGCGAATAAATCTTTCGCCTTAATGAAAAAAGCTCCGAATTTCGGCTTTATATAGGCAGGCCACAGGCCGGGCTATGCCCACGCCCCCTAGTGGGATTCAGCCATGTCGTGAACCAGTTCCCCTCTCTACCTTACGCCTTTAACTTTTTTATCATTAAACTATGAAAACGTTGCGGGTCTTTTCTGGGTTGAGAAAAGCGGAACTTCTATTTATTCGTTTATTCGAAGTTGGTACAACATACCATATTGTCACAAAATTTTTGTGAAGAGAGGCTTCTTCTTGGACCACTTCCCAAAATTTGGAAGAAAGACATATTCGTTAAAGTCATTGTGTTTCTTCATTGTGTCATAGTGTCAGCAGTATGGAATTAAAAGCACTCAGGGATAGTGTGAAGATATTATATATGTTTATGAGTGAAGATATTAATGTTATCTCATCTTTCTTCTCGCAGGTGCTGACCCACCTAAGGGTGAGAAAAAGGAGCATTATGATCCTAGCCCTAGTCGGTAACAAGTCGAAGATGAGCCTAATCACCTAGTGTTGAATATAAACTATGAACTTTTAACAACAAAATTTATTATAATTATCCAATCGCATAATCCGAACGACGCACTTTCCTCTCCTCTGGAAACATTCCATTATTGTCCTATTCGCCAAACCCGGTAAACCACCCAATGACGCCTCATCTTATCGTCCAATTAGCCTATTCCCTATCCTCTCAAAAATATTTGAGAAACTCCTACTAAAACGTCTACTTCCCATTGTTGAATCCAAAAACCTTTTTTTCACACACCAGTTTGGTTTCCGCCAACGACATTCCACTGATCAACAAGGCCTTCGCGTTGTTGATCACATCTCCTCAGCCCTTGAAACCAAACAGTATTGGACTGCTGCCTTTCTTGACATAGCTCAAGCTTTTGACAGGGTATGGCACGCAGGTTTGCTCTACAACCTCAAAAGATATTTACCACAGACCCTTTTCCTAGTCTTACAGTCCTACCTTTCAAACCGCTTCTTCCAAGTCCGCTGTGGTTTAGAATACTCTAACTACTATCCCATAAATGCAGGAGTTCCACAGGGCAGTGTCCTGGGCCCCATCCTCTATAACCTATACACCACTAATGCCCCCTCTACTCCCAATACCTTCTTGGCCACATTTGCAGATGACACTGCAGTCTTGTCATCCCCCCAGACCCCGAAATAGCATCCAATAACCTTCTAAACACCTTGACGAGATCGAGCATTGGTGTAATCAATGGCGGATCAAAGTTAATGAAGCAAAGTGTTCCCACATTACCTTCACCCTTTGTCGCAAGACTTGTCCACTAGTTTATTTTAATTCTATTCCTCTCCCTGTATTCGAGACAGTACGATACTTAAGCTTCCATCTCGACAAACGACTGACCTGGAACCCATATACGAGACTAAAAAGACAAGAACTAAACAGACGCGCTTTGGACAACTGTACAGACTACTTCAAAGGACATCCCATCTCTCAATAGAAAATGAACTACTAATCTACAAAGTTATACTTAAACCAATCTGGACATACGGAATAGAGCTATGGGGGACAGCAAAAAAGTCGAACCGTATCCAATCCTTTCAGTCAAAAGTCCTGAGAACAATAGTAAATTCCCCTTATTATGTCAGCAACAAAACCCTTCATAACGACCTTAATATACCCTACATTCTAGAACTCATCCCTTCTAAGTTTATGAAATTCCACAGTAGCCTTTCCAACCACGCTAATCCTGTAGCACAGTCATTGCACTGCGCCACTCATCCCACTCATCCCTATCCCTATCCTCCTCGGAGACTGCAACGGCAGTGGCCTCGTGACCTGCTATAAACGCGTGAGAGCGGGGGTCCTGGCAATGGCTAGTTACTCCAATCATGTCCTGAGCGTCTGTGGCTCTCGCGCTCTTGGTCAGCCTCCACTGGTTAGTATCCGGCGACGCGGCTGACGGAGGAGCGTGGCGGACTTCCCAAGACTCCGCTTTCTCTTCGCATGTGGATTTGGGAGGTCTCTGGGCTGTCTGTAAATATTGTATGAATGAGTGAGTGAATGATGAACTGTAAATATGGTATGAATGAGAGCGTTTATCGCAATTACTGATTGCCTTATAAAAGGCAGATTGTGATTATAGCCCAATAAAGAGTATGAAGAGTATTATAATTATCCACTCCTTCAAATGCATCTATGAATGGCAGGAAGAGGAGAAATCTGTAATTCAATTATTTTATTATTTATTTTTTCACTTGTATAACTTCTGAGGTTTTGAATTTTAAAAAAACAAAAAACAACTAGCCCTACTCTTTATCGAGTAATCCCTTTGGGTTACTTAAGCGTCATTCATTTCGGTCTTGTTTTCGTATTTTATGGTTGCTGACCCTCCATCAATTGCATGTTTCTGATAGGTGTATAAATAAAAAATGTTTCTTCTCCTTCGCTCCAGAAAGCAAAGGATAGGGGACGTTCTTCTAGATAACTTCACTTGTGTCTGTATTATAGATCTGCATCATTGCTTACTGCTTCCCTGAAAAGATATGTTTTACATTTGAGGACGCCACGAGTGGCCATCTGCGTGTTATATGGCGCAGTCTAAGCACTTTAGCAATTATTTTAATTTCAGATATAACCTTTTTTGATTATTCATGATTTATTTATTACAGTATGATTATGTTTGGTTCGCTGAAAATTGTCTAAAGGCGAACCTCCCGTCATCGGTGCACTAACTCTTAAAATTTTTCTTCTGTTATTATAAGCATACAGTTGCCGGTTCTCGAGTCTACCTGCGTGGGATGAAAGCCAGTAAAATTTTGGTTTGCCTACTCTGATTAAGATGAAGGGATTTATTTTGTGTAGGTCTTGGATCATGTGATCTTGTCAATCAGTTTTGAACGATGTCAGTTGTTCTAATGACTTCTCCCTGCTATTTGAAAGTCTCCTGGATTTATTTGGTTTTTTTTTTTTGAAAAAAATACAGTTCGTTCCGGGGTAGCAAGGCAAGGAAAATTTGTTTGTTGGATATTCTGTTTGGAGTTTACAAGGAAGTTTCATAATTCATCTTTAGTCATTTTGCTTAAAATATGTGTACCTCTTAAACTCCACCCCCTCTAAAATATCGAGCCACGAAAAAGCAATTTTCTGTAATGGTCATAAAGAACTCTGCTTTGCTAGTATAATTATGTTTTTGAATTACATAAGGTTTGAAATCAATGATTTTTTGCTATTACCCTTACATGGAAACAGTAGTACCCTGACCGTTTTATTTTGGTTTTGTTTGTTGTAAAAAAATGCGAGAACCGGTGTTTTAATTGGAAATTAGAAAGTCTACTTTTTATCAACCCTTAGCCTAAACAGTTGCTCACCGCTTAGTGTTCAGCTCCAAGAGCAATTTAGTGCGGTTGTTCTGTTTGCCCCATGTGCGTGAACTCTCTAACTTAGGCCAAGACTCTCTGGAGTTTCACAGTAAACAGTCAACTTCACGTAATTACTTCCTCGTCAACTTGATTTAGATCTTCTTTTGTGAAAATTCATTTATAAAGGGACTAACCTGCGTGATGTCCAGCTCATCTCTGAGTGACACAACGACTAGAATGTGTATTTATCACTTAAATGGGATTTTAAGTATTACTGTAATTTTAATTTTCCTTCTTATTTTAAAGAACAGTGGGTGTGGCATATTACATAACGCCTTTTAACATCCACTTCCTGGGAAATTATTCTGCAATATTTATAACAATAATCCTTTCTTTTTTTTATGCCCATTTCTGAAATGCTAGTGTTAAAACATTTAGCTTTAAAGGACATGGGTAGGGAATTTCTTTTATTTTTCAACTGTTAAAAGGAAATTTTGCTTTAACTAAGTGAGCTTCTAGCACAAAATTATGACAATTTTGGTTGAAAAGAAATGTTCTTGATCCAGCAAAGATTTGAACCTGGGATCATGAATGTTGTAAACGCCCCTTTTTTCTTTTTTTTAAACTGCAACAATAATTATTAAATTTCCACAAGTGGTATCACATTGACAACTTGTATTATTAGTGTACTAATGCAATATTTTGATTGCTAATATTTTATGTAACGGGAAAAATGAAGTATTTAAATTCGTAATACATCTCATAGAGAGGTAGGTCATACCGAATATTATTATCGTAGTCTGTAGATTGTACCGTGGTACTATTGGGGATGGTATTTGGATGTGACCACACAACCTTAATTTGGCTTACATAACCGGATTCTTCTTCATTCGAGTAGCTACTCATTTGTCCTTAAGAGGCTGAGCGAGTCCTGACATCTCTCTATTGGTAGAAGCCTATTTAGAAGCTATTCACTGATATTCCTTGTATTTTTGAACTAAGGATGCATAAGCGTTTTTCAGTAATGTATTCACGATTACAGCCACCTAATATTTATCCATATATATTCACTATACTCATTTCGTAGATTGACATCACAACAATTAGAACCAGCACTTTTTTTGATTGAAACTCGATCATTTAAATATAGCTGGTTTGTGGAACGTATTGATTTTAGAGCTAAAAACCTACTCCACTAAAAAAATATAACTTGTATGGTTACTAGAGAAAGGGTAATTCGTAAAAAACACATTTTTTAAGTTGCACTATTCCTATCAAAGCAGTCAAGGAAGTAAAATATTTTTTTGTCCTTTTTTTTTGGTATGTAAATTAAATTCGAGGTTGCCCAATTAATTCGTATTTGTGTTAGTTTGAGAATTTCCTAGTATTAGACCATGGACTCGTCTAGTTTTTAACTAGCCTAAACATAAACGTTATTATTATTATTCATAATACATTATATTAGTACTCCTAAAAGTAGATTAGTAAATAGTAGTTTTTGGAAAAAAGTTCGCGGACATCAGCCGAAGAAATTTGTTTGGTGGAAGATGAATTGGTTCAAACACTTCAGCTCTATTTTTCAAGCCCTATCATTTAAACCGAAAAGAAATCAATAATATACAAAATTTTTCAGGTTAGACTTTTAAAAGACCTATCGGAAGTTCTAACAGATAGGCAGACGAACGATGATTGCCCTTTACATGTATGAAAGTAAAACCTCAAAGTAAGTATTCATGCTTCTTGGCTTTTTTCATGCAAATTGAACGAATGAGTTATTTAATTGAATAATTATTTCAAAAAAATGTTACCGCAACCACCTGTCAGGTTAATGTAACATTCAAACCACATTTGTCACATAAGGGTGGGGTCTTATCAGCGAAAGTAAACTTATTACTTTACACTGTAATGTTTGAGAGTGGCATTAATGCCTTGTAGCGAGTCGGCTGGTTGAACCGATCCGACAGGCATTGGCGTAATGAAAATGTCAGAGAGTAATATTACAAACATTCCACGAATAATAACTTGAGGACAGGTAATAAATATGATTCTGGCTTAATTCGATTAGCTCTAGCGTTTTTATTACCCGAGAAGGAATTTTCCGGGGTAAAATTGACCCGACTTCTAATGAACAATAAAGTAATAATTAGGTTATTTTTCCTAGAAATCGAACAATTCGGTTTATTCCTGTGACTATGAATATTATACCATAGATTATTATTATGACCTGGGTTTTTATGGTAAAGACCCCCCATTTTATTCCGAACGATATAAAAGGGTGCGCTTTTATTGATATATTTGAAGAGTTAATCGAATTTCGGAGCTATTTCGAGTGGTTAGAGCCACTAATGAAGTGCCACTCACCCCGGGAAGATGTGAAAGGAGCCAGTAGATAGAGGAGGCAATTAAATAGATTGTTCGTGGAGCTGGTGCGACGTATGGGCCTGCCACAATGGACCAGCCCCTCTCAGATAATGCAGCTCTGGCTTTTATCGTGTTAGCCCATGGGACTTCTTCTCGTGGGAGGCTTCAGCTCTGCCTGTACATGCGCCTAAGGTCCGGAATGATCATTAATCACATAGAATTAATCATAATTATGCACGAAATATGGTTTATGAGGTAATGTAGCGAATTATTCGTATTAAGAAGAAAAAAAAAAAGAGTTTTTTTGCATAGCCACATTACTATTATAAATATATTTCTACTCAAAAGTATACACTAAAACTTATTAAACTTAAAACAGTTATGGTGGAAAATTCACATCACTTATACATATAAACTCAACAGTTTCAATAACAAGTATAAACAAATAACGTCACATCGAATTTACAAATTTAAAAACATCAATTGAACCATCAAAATCATATTTTCAGCAAAATACATATAAACCAAACAAAAATAGTGAAAAATCTAAACAAATATATATCCAAGGCCAGCTAACAGTGCAGTATATCCAAACATATTTAAACATAGCCCTAAGTCTATGTTCCAGTAGAAGAACACTCCAGAATACATAGATAAAATATCATGTAATGTAAAATATTTGGGGAGAACATGGATTATGCCAAAAATAAGAGTTTATGAACACACTTCCAATGGCCGATTCTATGCGCACATAAAAAACCTTGATCTTCTCCGCACATATGATTTAATTATTGCATCACATCAGACATCAGACAGAAACGGTTGAATCTTTACATGTTTCAGATTAAATTAAAGCGCTTTTAATTAAAATTTTGTAAACATGTAGTAGGGCATTAATTGGAGCCCCTCTGAATGAGATTCGTGAAAACAGCTTTAATCAGCAGCTACCTGAGAAACAGTTATAATTTTAGAGTGCAGCTCAAAGACGGCACACGTAAAGTAGAGAGAACTCTAAATATGAGATGTCTGAGTAATAATTTTCAAGCGTATGTTATCGGAGTCCAGATATGAAGTTCCTCGACACAAACTTCAAATGCACCGGGAATGTCGTTTTACTGATAAGGCAACTTGTTGTCATGTGGGATTTCAGGGTTTAAAACTAGTCGTCCTGGCGAGATACTGCTTTCACATTTCATGCGTTATTTAACAGGTACTCAAACATCTAAAATATCAGTTGACAGTATGCAATCAGTGCTGAAAGTGTTGCTTCTAATATTTTTATTTCAAAGTTTCACACATAGTTATCCTATGAATAGTATTTAAAACTATTATTACAATGAAATCGCTTACTTGATGTAGAAAAAAATATTCGTTCCTTACTTTGTTTGCCGTAAAACTGTCTTTTTGGAGGGTATAAATTGGAAGTTATGCCTCATAGCAATGTGTTACGTTCTTGACTTTGGTGAAGCATGAGTAAGAACCACCACAAATTGGCATTTTTGCTATCGATGTATCACAGTACAATTTAGAGCTTCTAGATACAGAAGGGGGTAATGCTGTTTATAAAATGATAAAAGCGAGAGATCCACGATACGCGGTGAAAAATTTAACCTTGCCAATGAAATTACGCTCAAAATAAGATTGTAACAGCTGTACCACGAAAAATGTACTCAGAATGTCGAAAGAAGATGCAAGCTTATGAAAAATGCAATTGAAAAAATATATATATATATATCAACTTTATTAAGATAAAATTACAATCTGCCTTAATAAATAGGCAATAAGTAATTAAGATATATGTTCTCATTTATACCATATTTACAATTAATCATTCACTCACACATTCATACAATATTTACAAACAGCCCAGGGGCCCCCCAAGTCCACATGGTAGTTGCCTCCCTCACATACAAAGGAGGAAGCGGAATCTTGGGAAACCCCCCATGCTCCCCCGTCCGTCACACCGGATACGAGCCAGTGGAGGCTGACCAAGAGCGCGAGAGCCCCAGACGCTCAGCACCTTGCGCAGTGGCATTATTGTAACCGATGAAGTTCTAATGAGGTGCCATTATTGCTTATTGAAAAAAAATAAACCAAAGTATAAAGTATTTTAGTCGTTATTTGAGATAATCTAATTGCTAAATTTAAATCTAATTGCCTTTAAAAAGTAGAGAGTTTTTGACATTATAATAAAGTTATTTACTGTCGACACACTGACAATTTTCGTCCTTTAACCGGTTTTCTTTCGACCTAATTAAAACTATGCTTCCTAAACCTTTTATTTGTAGTTAAATTAGTTTTTGAACAACCTATGAAGGTGGAAAACCGAAATAATTAATGAGAACCCTAACGGATAGAATTTCCCATGTAAGTAATTTTCTTTAAGAAAGATTGTTTTTTTAGTTGTATTCTTTTCATTTGGCGTGTATTGAATATATTTGAATCAGCCAATTAAGATAAAAAGTTATTTAAAAAAAAACTATTCAATGATACTAATCAATCATGGTCATTTTATTGATATAGATATATAATAAATAAACCCTTCGTAATATTTTATTTATATTATTCAAAAATTGAAATGTATCCGTGAAAGAATAATAAATTCGGATTGTGCATTACTATGAAAAATACTTAAGCCATTTTTAGGATGTGTACTGACTGCTTCAGCGTTAAGATATTTTCATTTTCTATAAACAGACAATATGGAATGCTGTCCACGGCACTGGTTTTAACATTTTACACTTATTTTTCAACTACGATATGGACTAGGGTAGATTCATAACATACTGTTGAAAATAAATATATTTGTTTTGATTTTAAGTTATTGAATTGTTTCTTAACTCTTGATTCATAACTTATTATTATAATATGCACGAAAAATCGAAAGAAACATTTTTCCCTGAAATAAAAGAATTTCTATATATGATCGTATTTTATGAAAGCCTTTCTGTAATAATTTCACCTACTAAAGACCCGCTAAATGTCAGCTTTAATTGGATGTGAAGATGATGTGAGTTGCAGAGGAAGCCTGTTAGCTGTTAGTGTATCAGTAGCTTCGGTGTTCACGATGCCCTTGGGACTGTTCCAGCTAACAGCACTTTAGGGCCTCTGTAGGCATGTAATTTATAGTTGAGCGAACCCTTTGGCTTACTGTTAAATAATTTAAATGTTTTTTCAAGCTATTGCCTATAAGGGCCAATAAGGACTGATCAATAATGAGCTTATTTATGATCTCTCGACTTTATAGTTTTTACTATTTAGTGAAGCATAATCAATATTATTTACTTGGACGTCTTTTAGGAATATTAGGACCAGGCTCTAGATGCCTGATGATTACAGAAAGCTAAAGAAAGTCTTCTTACATTCATTAAACTTATAACTTTTGTGGAGTAAGGCATATGATATGGTGTTTCATGCAACGGCTGTATCCAGGGTCGAGTTTTGGAGCCTAGAAGTGGGGGATGAGGCGAGCTCAAGTGAACAAGGGCAACACTGCAATAATGGGTTTAAGAACCTGGTAAGGGTGATAGGTCTCAAAAGAAGTCACCCTTGTTTCATCAGAACTTTCTAAAAATGATAGCAGGCTATCATAGTTTTATAGCCTGCAGTGCGAACAAGGAGAGAACCTAGGACGTCGGTAAAATCAAAGATATAGTAAGTGCATAATACATAAACACGTTTGTCAGGAGTGACCTCGTCGACCAAACCTGAAGGGCGACAGAAAGAGATAAATTAAGCTGTGGTCTGTGACCATTGTTTCCGGCCTAATCGGCGGGCAAATTATTCGATTTTTTTTATTAATCTGGCTCCATTAGATCTTAGAATCTGTGACCCGACAGTGCACCGATTTCAGGAGAAGAGGTACAGGCTAGGTATTTTTTCGTTGACTCGTTCACTCACATTATCTAGGGTATCTCTAGTATACTATCTAGTACGCGAAAACCATCTGTTAATTTTGGGCAATCAGGGGCTACTACCCCCGCACCCCCAGTGAGCTCTTGTGGTGCCGTGACCGTGAACTAGTCTCCTCTCTCTATACTGACGCCGAAGATTTATTAATAAAATATGGAAAGGTAGGCGGGTGTTTTCTACTCCATGAAGAGGGTAATTATTGTTTGTCCTTGGAGAAGAAGTTAACCTAACATAGCTCTCCCAAGTTACATCCTTCTCGGTGATGAAACAAAACGAAATAGCGCCCATAGTCTAGGCGGCTGCTTAGTCCCGAGGCACCGGTGTTGCCGTCGCAGACATGTTTCAGGCTCCCCCAGTTTGTAGCGTCTATCCGGTTGTAGTCGTTCGCAGAGCTGCTAGGTTGATGTCCATGGGACTTGAGACTTCATCTTCGTTGTTGTGTCCTCCCTGGGTGTCATGGGTCACCTCTACGCAGTAAGTAGTTCCGCCGGGGTTTCTCGTGCCCTTTCGTAGTCGATTAGCAGGCGTCCAAGGCAGGTTCAAGCTAGTAGGTGAACTGAAGGCAGTCCGTAAAGATGATAGCCGTTCGAAGAGGCCGGTTGTGATCCAGCCATCGCCGAGGTTCGACGGCTCTGGCCATCATAAGTTCGCTCGATCTTAGTGAGTTCGTTTCCCATCCTCTCAGGTGATGGTAGTGGTCCCCTGAAGTCCAGGTGGACATGTTGACTCTTCCTGCGTAGGTGAATCGTCCTTGTGGAGTCACGGGTTATCTTGCCCAGTTGACCAGTTATCTGGTCCGTAAAGAGGATATCTTCTATTTTTTCCGTGGTGAAGAAAACCGGAGCATAAACAGAATATTTATAGCATAACTAGAAATTTGTCGGCCCTTAGCTGCTACAAGGATTTTGTAAACTAAAAATTATTTGTAATTTCTTCCAGAAGAAATTAAGAAATTCTACAGTAGCCTTTCCAGTCACCCTAATCCTGTAGCACAGTCATTGCACTGCGCCACTCATCCCTATAATTCTCCTCGGAGACTGAAACGGCAGTGGCCTCGTGACCTGCTATAAACGCGTGACAGCGGGGGTCCCGGCAATGGCCAGTTACTCCAATCATGTCCTGAGCGTCTGTGGCTCTCGCGCTCTTGGTCAGCCTCCACTGGCTAGTATCTGGTGACGCGGCTGACGGAGGAGCGTGGGGGACTTTCCGGGACTCCGCTTTCTCTTCGCGGTGGATTTGGGGGGTCTCTGGGCTGTCTGTAAATATTGTGTGAATGATGAACTGTAAATATGGTATGAATGAGAGCATTTATCTTAATTACTTATTGCCTTATAAAAGGCAGGTTGTAATTATAGCACAATAAAGGAATATAATTTCTAATAATAACAGCTAGCCAAAGAAAAAAATACTCGAACTCGGGACCTCCGTAATTTTTAGTTATGGGCTCTATACGCTACGCTGACTTAAGTGTCACCTTCCAAATTTGAATTATCTTCAGGAGATTTCTCGCAATTTATGACATACTTGTCCCGGGTTTGAGTTCCCATATGACCAATAATTTTAGTACCAATCAACAATTATTAATAACAATTGGGATAATAGCACAATAAAAAAATCTTATTTGCATACAATATATTCAAATATTTATATACGTTCACGTAATTGCTTAATATTAAGGGCAAATTAAATATTCGAAAATTAACTTAAGGGTCATACCTCGGGCATGCCTCAGTATATCGTGTACAGTCTTTGCGAGAGTGTGGTAAGAGAGAATTCGTGATGGGTTGGTCGTAACTAGCTCAATTGGTAGAACCCATGACTAGATATTGTGGAGATCCAACCTTTGAGTATTTTTTTCTTTTGAAAGCTGTTAATTATAAATTCATTTTAGTAAAAAAATCCTTCAGCGGTAGGCAAGGATCAAGAAATGGGTACCCCATCCCTGTTTTCCTATTACTTCCCTTAAGCTTAGATGAGCAACTCTTTGACGATACATAGGACTTAGAGGGGAATAGGAAAGACAGCGAAATGAACCATACGGTTAGAAAAGGGCAGAAAACAGCGTGAAGATCTCATAAAGGCCACTATGGAATCACTTCTCTGGAAAATTCTACTCAAGGACTATATTATGTATTCGTACATAGGTGCCTATTGAAGCATAGAAAGAAAAGGACTGAGAGATTTGAAGATATTGAACAAAAAAGAAGGGTGGTGAAAGCTGGAGTTAAGGTAGGGAATACAGGTGCCTGGTGATATTCTGGAAACATAAAAAGGATGTGCTTCCTTTATCTTTTACCACCTAGATCATATGCACCAAGATATGCGTCGTATATAGTGGTCTCTGTGGGGATTTCGAGGCTCGGTTAAAGTGCCTGATGCATTGTTTTTTAGATTTATACGCGGGATTCCCAGAGACCGTCGTATTTCGCGGTACTGCTCCGATTTGGGATGACAGCACCCTTCCACCCATCGCTAATACTTCCTAGGTTCCTCCTTGTCTATACCATC
Source organism: Acanthosoma haemorrhoidale (assembly GCA_930367205.1). Lineage (NCBI taxonomy): Eukaryota > Metazoa > Arthropoda > Insecta > Hemiptera > Acanthosomatidae > Acanthosoma > Acanthosoma haemorrhoidale. The sequence continues at coordinate 26,811,056 of OV884012.1, forward strand.
ATGACCATACCTCCATACCTTCATGTCTCCTCCAGTTCAAATCAGCTATCATCCCTTAATACTGGATACCGTCTTTCCGAACTGACTTTTCCTCCTTGCTCTGTGTCTACTTCTATTTTAATATATTCTTGTAACTGTGTTCTATGTGCCTGTTGTAGATCTCCTGCACCGGGTGATCCTAGTGAGCGGTAGTGGCCTGAGCCCTTGGGCACTGCAGAGGGAGCCACTGGCGGTGAAGCGGAGGGTGGCCGAACAGACTGGCTGCCACGGGGACTTGGTAGAGGACGACCTAGCACCCTGCCTCAGGTCCAAGCCCTTAGCTGACCTGCTTGCGGTCAGGCTCGAGCCCCCAAGGTAATTTTGTCCATCCTGTCTAGTTAAAACTGAATATACTTCAATCCAAACCATTAAAACGAGTTAAAACATTCCATTCCAATTTTCTTCAGAACAATAGTCTTCATTGCCTTTTTTATTGATCTAACAACGTCCAAATTCATCAAATTTTATGAAAGCCTATTCGCATATCCTAATTTTGTAGCCAATTCCTTCCAAATGCATCAAAACTCATCCATGCAATCCCCCTCATCGCCTTATTCGTAGGTGATCTCGGGATATATTGCAAATAAATAAGCACGTCATGGGATACGCACTCCCCCCCCCCATTTCCTGGGCATATGTCTTCTTTCCAGAGCTTGCCACAGGGAAAAGGCCAAAGAGTGTGACAGGGATAGAACTACTACGTTGCACCAGACGTTTTTTCGGGGCTTCGGACTTCTTTCAATAATTATTAACAATGGTTGGATGTACACCACGACAATAATTGACAACTCTGTATAGCATCGCATAATATTTTTATTGAAAAATACGGTAAACTTTGCAAAATGACATGCGAATTTCAATTATTATACACAATTTATCATTTTTATTTTTTTTTATTAGATGTAATAAATATTTCAAAACTAATTTGTATCTGAAACATAAAAAAAACCAGTTGTAATAAAAAAAATATATATATTGAACAAATTAAATCAAGATTGAAATTGTGAGTGGTGCGAAGTAAAAAACACAGTTCTGTTTGTTACCTGGGAAAAATATGAGAGTAAAAAAAAGTTCAGTTTGCACAGCAGTTTTCCTTCTCTCGACATTAAAGCAAGGCAAACAAGGGAGGGTTAGCTGTATAGAAAATGCTTCTTCTGCAAATACATTCAACACGCGCCAAAGTGAAAAAATATTTAACAAAAAATCGGTCTCCACAATTTTAGTTTTATTAATTCAGTAAATCGTCGATTGGTTATCAAAAATTAAATAATAACCAATAATATAATGAATAAATTTCATATTATAGTTATATATAAGTACTAACTAGTAATATAAGACAAACTAACATTGAGATGGTGGAAACTAAGATCAGTTAATGTGAGAAACATGTTTCTCTTACATTAATGGCGATTATTTCTACACATGAACTGTACCCACTGTTAGCTCCGAACTTATGCTCTACGATTCGGCAAGAGAGGGCAGCAGAACTCACCAGCTTTCTCAATGCACTATTTGGGTATAAAAATGGATCTCCATTTCTCTACTCATTTTAGTAATAAAATAGAAAAAGTACGACAAAGGTCTTACCGGCTATCGCACTTGCTAACTTAACCCAACCTGTCACTTCGTCTCAAATTGATGATATATATGTGTCCTCCGGCCAGCTCTGCTGTACGGTGCCCCGCTATTTACCCACTTGACTGACAATACAGCCAAATGTCTCCAACACTTCCAGAATGGAATCATGCGAAAAGTGGTCCGACATACCTCTTTCGAGAGGTTGAAGAACGCTGACCTGCACCTGTTACTTGGTGTGTCGTCGGTGGGTGAGTTCATCCGCCGGAGACACATTAGGTTTTTTGACTCGTTTCAGCATCTGACAAACCCTTATTTAAAACTATGACCCCACTACCACTCCCGCATCGATGGCAACAGACTGTCGGGGAAAAATTAGGATAAGAATTAGTATGTAAGTTAGTTTTAAGGAAGATCAAAAAGGTGAGCCCCGTCACCTTTATTAGTCAGTTTAGTCCAGTTACGTATAATTTATATCATTATACTTGTTTATTTATTATATAATTTCTATAAAATAATAAAACCTGTATATAATGTAGCGATGCTGCAGGAAATACAAAAATAATTTGTAAATAGATTCACCTGAGGATCTATAATTCTATATAATTATCTGGATATTTAAAGGTGCTATGGAGAAAAAAATTAGCTCCGAACCTATTTACAACACTGAGTTTCACAACTTTGCATTATTTAAGGTGGAAAAGGTTGTAATAGGGAGCCATGCTTCGATATAATCTTTACATATTTTATAACGTGTCTGAACACATTTTTACTTGTATAGTTATATTTATTATACATCTTATTTTTAAGTCGGACCTACGGTGGTTTAATAAACTCTTATGTCAGGAATACGAGTCCGAATTTTCTTTAGTGATATTAGTGACATATTTTGCATGATTCGGGTGCAAAAAAACAATGAACCACACGTTTTGTCTTCCTGCTAACCTGAAAGATGACTGTTAATAAAATTGGCTGTAGGATGGATAATTTTTATTTAACCCTTCTTTCGTGGACTATATTTACTGTGTACTAATATATTTTTGACTATGTGTACTGTATTTATCCTTACGAATCGGTTCAAGCTCAAATCCTGAACGGCTTATATTCAGGAACCAAGGCCAGAGGGTTGTAAAAACAAAATCGGCACAGGTCTCCATGGGCAGGAGTGTTTTCTACCCTACGGTAATGGTTTGCTGAACAGGGGTATTTATAGGCCCATTCCGTCGGCAGTGGGACACCGTGCTCCCAGCTTTTCGTTCTTTTCCTCTTTTTCCGGCCTCTAGCTTTGTTTATAGATGTTCCATCTGTCCCTAAAGTCGTAAGATTATTGGGAGCATCATCGTGTTATCACTAAGTTGTGGTTATGATCAATATTACTGTCCACATCCCTATCTGTTTTTTTTTTTATTAGTTTTCGAAGGAAATCATTTTAAAGTAGAGATTTAGGGAATATAATGGGCAATATTTCCATTTCTTCAAAGCCAAAAGGTGACTTCAGAACTTCCTCAGTATAAAGGACTATTACCTGACATTGAGGAAAAAAATAACTCGTAAAGCATTGCTAAATTCTTTACCAAACCTCTCCTAGATAACATTTATGTACAACGCATTGTTCTTTGTTCAGACCAAGACCATACAATGATTTGATATTTATTGGTCTCTGTGAGTTTTGTTAATATAATAAAAGAAACAGAATATGATTTGAATGTTTTCGTGAGTTAAATAATCCTTGTAGAGGAGATTATTTTAAAAGAAAAGAAAGAAAAGCTTTATTATGAAGCAAAACACTGGTATATACAAATATTAACAGTTATGTTACTACATACTGGGTCCGATGTTTAGGGACGAGTGTCGGAGAACAGGTGGGGACTGGGGCTAAAGCTGAGACATATGCGTATAAGGGAAGGGTAGTTTTGGGAATTGGGAGGGATGCGGTCGCTTACTTAAAAAATAACAAGAAACGAGGCAGGTATACACTAGAAGGGGCTTGCTTCTACTTTTAGCATTATATATACGTAATATTAGGATTACAATATTCTTAGCATTATATAACTGTGGATAAATTAAAGCTCACTTTTATTTAGTTATTATTTATTTTGATAATAAATTAACTAAACTCCATGTAATTTATAAAATTTTGTGATAAAAGGTTACAATAAAGCCAGTTATAGCTCATATCCTATAACTTTTATGAGAAATTTTAAATTACCGTTGTAATGAAGTATAACAACTACTAGCTATAGAATATATATTGAGTCTTGTTATGAACAGGTGGATACACCTGTAGCTCTAAACGATGAGGAGTTTGTGAATAGCTATATGCATTTATCTCGCCATAAAAAACAATTTATATTCCACTACTGCCTAAGATTTATGCAGTCTTTTAACATTACTTACTTCCTCTGTTCACCGCAGCCCTAAACATTAAGACCTCATGATTTATTGAACACGTACGAGTGTGACATTTTGAACAGTTGTTAAATAAATAGTCATAGTCTTCTTTAGTTTGTCGGTCAGATTAAAGTTACGCTTTAATTTTAAATAAACGTATGTAGCTCTTAGTCAGTTGATTAGCGTCCTCGTTGACTATTAGTTTGTTCGAACACAGACTTCTAACAGAGGATGCCCTGGTGCTAATCCCGGATCACCTTAGATTCCAATAACTAACCCGTATTTAAGTTTGATAGGTCTAAGTTACTGGAGGTGATCACAGCACCTCAGCACAACCTATTAACTATGACGGTCAAGCTTTGACTCGTCACCAGGGTGATGGACAAAGGACTTTGTTTTTGTTAGTTAAAGATGTATGACTAGTGATAACGTCAGTCCGAATGACTGATTTAATGAATTTGTAAGTGTATCGTATAGCCATTTGCTCTTACTCGTAGTATATCTTATTATGTGATATCTTTATTGATCCTGTTGCAGGTTTACCCCAGGTTTCGCTCCATTCCCAGATGGTGCGGTGCTGTCGACGGCGCTGTCGGAGCATCACGCTCCCGGCCACCTCCTGGCCGAGTTCCCGGCGAGAGATCTCCTCTTCGGCCTGGTCTCCACAGAGTCCTACCTCGACCTGTCCGCCCAGGACCTCGAGTATGGATTCAACGAGACCAGGAGGGACAGGTAAGTTCTGTGTTTAAGAGGCATTATTTAAGTCAACCGGCCCTGTTATTATAATCATTGAATAATTATTATGATGTTAGTTATTGACAAAAATATTCAATCTATAAGGTTGAATAATAGTCACATTGAATGCCCTAAAGATCTGCAGTAGTTAGTGTTTGTTAAGAAGATTTGATATCGGTAAGTACTTGGATGTCAGTCCTGGTAAGTTGTGATTTGAATGATGCGAAGTAAAATAGAAATTGAATGGCCTTTCCAAGACGATTTTTCCCTAGTGCCTTGCGAGGGTTTTGATTTGTTAGGTAAAATGTGTCTACTTTAATACAAGGTAAGGGAATCCAGTTTGTAGAACCGGAGGTGGCCGCCTAGCGCACAGTTTTCAAGCTCTTAATCACCATCAGAAGAATAACAGTGACCAACTTATCTCTTAACCTTCCGTTAGTCTCATGTTTCCGAGAAGCTTAAAAAAATTTCTTGTTCCACGCTCTAGGAAGCGAGAAATTTATATTATCTTCTAGTTACCTTCCTAACTTCCGTTTCCGCTTTCCTCGGTGTACTCTGCTTATTGTCCTACCCAAGACCCTGGTCATGGGGCATGATTTAACTTGTGGGCTACAGGAGACCATTTGTGTCAGTAAATATATATTTATAGATAGTAACATTGGCTAATTTTCTTTCAAGTAGTTCAAGTTTTCAGTATTGCTCATGTTATTGATTTGTATAATTATTTACTGATTCTCGCAAAACCTAATTTTCACCTGTGAGGGGCTTGCGACAAGTGAATCGTTTTTCCTCGGTTTTATGACGCAAGCGAAGTTCTTTTACAATTATTTTTAAATCAGAATTATGAACTGAGGAAATAATTTATCGTTTATACATTAAATTACAATTATGTTTACCTCATCCTGATTAATTTACATATTTACCTGATTAGTTTTGTAACTAACGTTAGTAACGTAACTAACGTACAAATTTTTTTTTATTTGTGACATCATAGCATAATTACATACTTCTTTGTATTATATGTCCGTTATTGTGCTAAGGAAATTTCTTTAAACCAATACAAACGTTGTACAATAAATAATAAATTATTTTTAAATTATGAAATAATAAGTTATTATTGCTTGATGTTCTTTTTTATTTAAAAAAAAACAAAAACAGTAGAGCTTAAAAAAACTGACAAATGCGTATGTATCTGGTAAGGTACATGCGACTATTGCTTTTTAAAATACACTCGCTACTAGTTAATGTGGTGTAGTCAGTAGAACACGGACGTAGTTAGCTTAGTGAACAAAGAATTTAAACAATATTCATATTTTATTAATTCGTTTCATTTTCTATTTTTCCCTAGCCTCTAGCAGGGGGATATTAGGCCATAACTTTATTGAAAAATAAAAAAAAAGTGTAATGAGGAAAAATTTTACTTTGATTACGGTAGTTGATTGAAACAATCACACGTAACAGGTTTTTGAATAACATTTTTATACGGAAAATAGGGGGGGGGCGGCTAATAGGGCTGAGTAATGGAGCTCATCTAATTAACCCTTTCTTTCTTGGGTCTGTGAAAGGCTGGGCACAACATTTTTTTCTTTTATTTGTCATATAAAAACTAACTAACAGGTTCATTCCTAGAGTGCCTTCCTTTCAAAGCCCGTGGACGACACCTCCTTGATTCTTTATTAGTTTAGCTAAGAATAGTGAAGTGAATAAGTCTCAAAGAACAGCTTGAGCCTCATAGACCCAAGGTTACAACTCACGTTACTTTTTTTCATCGTAACCCTCCTTCGAAAAATGTTATCAAATGAAATTGTCAAGACGATCTTGACTTCAACCACTTCTTCAACACGAACGTTTAGAAGGTGAAATCGTGCATGAAAGTGATGACGATGACACGGGTCCTAATTTTCACCTAGTTAGCGATCATGATTCGGAAATTGAAGAGGAGTTGTATAAAACAATTAGTATCTCTGTACACAGGAAAAGGGTTAGTGCACGATTATATGCTAGAAAGAGCGAAAATGACATTTACTCCTCGTACATAAGATGTTCTCTCAGAAATATTCAGGGCATGTTCAACAGCCATACCAGAATCTGGACATAATAAGCTTTCCAGATGTGCATTTTTCAATGACTCAATATCTCGCTATAACAGTGCAAAGTGGACATGGATCAATGATCTCTCAAAATTTCAGTTCTAGTATTTAGTTTTTATAAGCTTCTATAAAATATATGCTCATATCCTTTAATCCTAAAATTTAATTAGTTTTCAATGTGTAAAAAAACAAAAGGGGTATTACTACTGTCAGTTAATTTTCTGTTTACCACTGGAGTTAAATTAAATGAAAATATCCCGAGTGGGAACATTGTGTTTTGAGGATTGTTAACAAATGCAACATATGGTTAAAATATGCTTTGTATGATGCACCACTAGATCCTTAGTCTAAATCTGTGAAGAGACACGGGAGTCACCGTGTGACTCATAATATCGACTCGATTGTTATCAAGCAGTTAGATTTAGTCAGAAAATGAGTTCACTTGACGTCAGCTCACTTGTATATCACTTACGGAAACAATTCTCTAGCATAAGATCTATTTAAAAAAAAATAAAACGTAGCAGGATGAAAAATGTAGATAAATTTATGTATCTAGTTCATTGTTTTTTGAAGAAAAAAAACCTTTTTTGATGAGAAAATATTTACATCATCATCATTACATTTTACATCATTACATATTCATCACTATCGCTTTTATTGTATTTAATTACAACGAATAGCATCGTTAAGTGCAATATTTTTTTTGGTCAACTGCTACTTTATTGAATATATCAGAATGTTTTGTTTTGTTTTCATGTTGTAATAGGACTTGTAAAATCTAAAGAAGAGTTAAACATCACAGGTCGATCAATTGACCATGACGGCGTTAAACATACCACGCATTGACCTGAAAATGGATGCTGTAATGCTTATTTTAGTATTTTATGCTAATATAGACAGTCATTGCATGTGTAACGAATTGTTCGGTACCACTGTAGTTGAGCGATCCCGCCAAATGCTCATGCATTGAACTCCACAGTGATCACTTTATGGTGTGATGTCACTGACGGAATTGATTTAGTCTCACTTATTCAATTACAATGCTTTCTAATCAGCAATGATTTATTGAATCCTGATTCATTAATAATTCATAGGGGGGCGATAGATCACCGTACGGCCATTAAGCATAAATGGCCATTGCAATACCTGTATAAACTGCATTTCATTCAAAACAACGATCAAACATTTCATCTTGCCTGATCAGTTGTACAAAGACCCTGCGTATGAGCTGTTACAATGCCGGTCGAATGAGAGCTGATCCACGTTTAGTAGAAATTTAAAAATTTACTATCCCAAAAAGAGGAACGAATATTAAAAAAAATAATATGCAATATGTCTCATCATTCTTAAACCTTTGATATACATTTATGAAAATGTTAATTAGTACGATTTTAGTTTACATCATTTTTTTTCTAAATATTGGTATATTCCTGTTATATTCGGCATGAAAAAGATCCTTGTTTCATATTCCTTACATTTGTGCATATCAATAGCCATTATCTTTTAAAAGCATAATCTTATGTTTTAAAAGCATAAGAGCGTATTATTTAATATTTTTGCAAGGTTCATTCATGTACTGAAAGATTTTCTAGATTATCTTACATTTTCTCTGTTGCATAATTTTAAAAGTTTAATCTCTCAATCCCAAATTTTCGTGATAAACATCAATAATTGTTTTAACGGGTCTTCTCACAAAACTTTTTTGTCTAATTTTATAACCTTTAATACTTTCTTATCGTGTAATATAGAGTTTTTAAAATGTGTCTTTATTCTGCTCTGTTTTATTAAAATTTATTTAGATGCGTTTAAGGCAAAAGAAGCAATTTTCGTTTTGTTTTGTGAACAGGATCCTGAGGACTTTCGTCCGTAACTCGTACTTCTTCCATTTGAACGAGATCTTCTCGACGCTGAAAAACGAGTACACTGACTGGGAGCGCCCCAGCCAGAACCAGCTGTCGGTGCGGGACGCCACCCTGGAGGTCCTGTCGGACGGGCACACGGTTTCCCCGCTCATCCGACTCGGCCATCTTCACTCCGCTTCCGGCGGCCGCACCTACTTCATGCACTTCCGCCACCTGTCCTCTGAAGGGGACTACCCACAGGTAACTCATGGACATGTTCTATATCATCTAATTAAATTTTTATTGATTGTCCTCGATAGTAGGCAAATGTCATTGTCAGCTTAATTTCATTGTTTATTTTTGTCCATATTTTTTACTGGATTAATATGTTCCAAAAGATGTCATGATTTTTACGCCAAACATTCTGTGGATCTGCATCATCATCTGTGGATCATTTATTAGTCAGTTCAGTCCAGTCACGTATAATGTGTATCATTATACTTGTTTATTCCATTATATAATTTTTATAAAATAACAAAACCTGTATATAATGTAGCGACGCTACAGGAAATACAAAAATAATTTGTAAATAGATTCAGCTGAGGATCTATAATTGTATGTAATTATCTGTAAATTTAAAGGGGCTATGAAGAAAAAAAAAACGCGAAACATTCAAGCATGAAAATTACACGCACGAAATCGCATTGATGGATAGAAATTGGTGGAACAGGACTTTTTATCAAGGGTGATAGCACTGCGTATAATAATTGTGGATTGCAAAACAAATTATTCGTCAGCCGTCTACTGGTCCATGTTACGAATTTTGTACCATATGAAGTAGCGGTAAATTAATAAATGAAACGTTTTTGAAATAAAAAAATTATTAAAGAAATAGTAAATACACTAATCAAATATAAACTAAACTAACTAAAATATTGAACTGAATTACAATGGAAATATTAATGAAACACTAATATATTAATTTACGTCGAAATAGAAAGTATTTAAAGGAAAATCCATTGAAAAGGGAAGGAAATCTCCTCCAATTAAATTTTAATATATAAAAGACCCTGATACCAAATCGCATTGCAAAGAAAGGTAAGTAACAAAATAAGTTAGTTCTCAGTCACAAAAAAGAGTTTTAGTTAGTTCGACATTTTTTTTTCGTTACAGTCTCTCAAAACCACAAATGAAGAATTTATCACATAACATTTCTGACGGTGGCAATTCCTCAGCATTCCAAAACTTCCACGACCACGTGACCTGATCTAATCAATGAATTTGGGTCATGACCTCATTAAAGATTAAGTCAGAATCTGAGGGAAGAGTAAACAATACCTGTATTTTATCCTAATGGTTTGCTCAAAAGTATATATATATATATATTGAAACCTACCTCATATTTTACCATTTTTATTTTCTAATTTATTATATCAATTGACCTTAACTAATTTGGTAGGTCCGTCATGAGATCTTTAATTCAACTTGTTTTTATGTCTTCGACATAGGAAATTATCCCGATTGAATCGCCCGATCTCAAGGCTAATGTATAGTTATTAATAAATTGAGAAACTGGGAATTGTGAAATATATACAAGTAAAATGGTTATAACAAATAATTATAATTATAAATAGTGCTGACATTATTTATATAAAAAAATATTCAATTCCTTTTGAACAAGGATAGTTACTACTAATTAGTTATATAAAAAAAATGATAATTGAGCTCAATCTCTTTTTAATGGATCCATAATAATAAAAAAAAAAACATAAATATCACCCAATCGATGATCTCCGTTTAATCCAATCAACGTTACTGTTGATCTTTCTTCTTCTTCTTCTTTTTCTCCTCTTCTTCTGTTGGGTACCGCCAAGTCGGGGTCTTGCTCTGGTTCACTCTCTGGGTGTTAGGCTAAGACTGACTAAAACTCGCCCTTCGTCTCATCCCCACTCCTAAGAGCATAAGGGCAGATGTTGGACAAAGTGGGAGGGTGGCTGGTCATGATATTCTCAAATATCATGAATGTTACAATTGCCTTCCCTTATAAATAAAAAAAAATTTATGAAAATTTTTTTTTTTTTTTAAGTGGATCCACAATATTATGTTGCTGCGTTCGGTTTGTTGAATTGGTTGTTTATAACGGGTGTTGAAATTTTACAAAGTTTATAGTAAGAATAGTTCAAATTTTGCAAGGTTTTAAATTGCTTGAAAAGCGTACAAGTTGTTTTAATTTTTTACTTAACTAAATTATTATGCTAATTAGTATGGATTAGTTCGAAGGTACATTCTTTTATGGATCATAACGCGATTTGGAAAACATTTGTTGAAAAGACGGTTGAGTGTGATTAGTAATACATATTGGTTTTTAATTAAAATACTAGACAATTCTACTGGTAATTAGTAACAATAGAGAAAAATTGTTGAGTGTGTGTGTGTGTGATTTGAATATTTTACCTGAGTGAAAAGATAGTGTTTATAAAAAAACTATAAATGTTACAAAAAGATAGGGAGGTCGTTGTCGTGTATAAAATTGTATGAGCTCATTTTATTTCCTTGCTATAAAATTAATTATAATGGACTTAAGCATTCAAAGAATATTTATGATCTGTTTTATAGATTAAGTGATAATGAAAGCAAAAGCTTCACTTGCTGATAATTCCATAGACTTTACTAGGGTCAATACTTCTAATAATAGTTTGTTTTTGTTTGTATAAACTTCTAAAGTTTATGTGTCATCCGATCAGTATTATTTTCATTTAATAATGAAAATAATAAAAGAAAACTATAATTTTTTTTTTTCTTTTTCTGTAGTCATATGGTATAGCTGAAAAAATGTCCCTTTTTATATCTTGGGTAACTATCTGATCTTGAGAGGGTTCCACGTATTCCGACATGGGCGGATGTCTTTGCTGAGTTCCTTCGAAACGGGGTGGGGCATGCTTATCCGGTCCTCTCGGTTGAATTTGCTTCCCAACTGTTTTTATGCCATCTTCGATTTTCCTGGGAATCAATGAACTTTCCTGTTGCATTGACATTATTTTGCTATCGAAATCGGTACGAAAATAATTATATTGGCTATTGATCCTCTCGACTTCTCGGTCTAATTTATCACTGAGGGTCGAATTTGATGTTTGGACTACAAGAATTTCCTGGTCCCTTTTATTGATTTCTTCATTTAACTTTGAATTTACATTATTATTTCCTTGGAGTGTTCTCTCCTCACAAATTCGTAATTGTCTATCTAATTTTTCGTTTACATCCGTGAAACCTTGTTCGAATTTAGCCGATCTTCCCGATTTTATTTCTTCCCTTAATTGATCAAACTTCCCGCTCAACTCTTTTTGTTCTTTATTATTTTCTTTAAGCGCGTTTGATTGACTGTTTAATTTTTCGTTTATTTCTTTGTTATTTTCTTTAAGTGCGTTAAATTGACTGTTTAACTGGGCAAGGATTAGTTGTAACATCTTGGAATGATTTATCGTGGGTTCGGGGTCGGGGGCTGAGGGGTCTCCTTTAGAGGCTGGGTTTGACCCAACCCCCCCAGTACCTGACTCTGACTCGGACCTGTTTGTGTTCGTCATTTGTGTCTGTGTAACAAATGTAAAATTATAGGAAATATAATTTGTTATTGATTAGTTCTAGTTATTATTCTAACATGCAATACCTCACAATTCCTTTGGTTTCTTTAGAATTTTTGAAGTTAATCCCGGAGCGGCCCCCATTGAAACCTACCTCATATTTTACCATTTTTATTTTCTAATTTATTATATCAATTGACCTTAACTAATTTGGTAGGTCCGTCATGAGATCTTTAATTCAACTTGTTTTTATGTCTTCGACATAGGAAATTATCCCGATTGAATCGCCCGATCTCAAGGCTAATGTATAGTTATTAATAAATTGAGAAACTGGGAATTGTGAAATATATACAAGTAAAATGGTTATAACAAATAATTATAATTATAAATAGTGCTGACATTATTTATATAAAAAAATATTCAATTCCTTTTGAACAAGGATAGTTACTACTAATTAGTTATATAAAAAAAAATGATAATTGAGCTCAATCTCTTTTTAATGGATCCATAATAATAAAAAAAACAACATAAATATCACCCAATCGATGATCTCCGTTTAATCCAATCAACGTTACTGTTGATCTTTCTTCTTCTTCTTCTTTTTCTCCTCTTCTTCTGTTGGGTACCGCCAAGTCGGGGTCTTGCTCTGGTTCACTCTCTGGGTGTTAGGCTAAGACTGACTAAAACTCGCCCTTCGTCTCATCCCCACTCCTAAGAGCATAAGGGCAGATGTTGGACAAAGTGGGAGGGTGGCTGGTCATGATATTCTCAAATATCATGAATGTTACAATATATATATATATATATATATATATATATATATATATATGTATATACAGGACATATACATATATATATATATGATAATTGACAACAGTAAAAATTTTTTATTTTATAAAATTCTTATTGAAAGGTGAATTTTAGAGGTATACCAGGTACTGACTATTTTCAAGAAATTTCTATAAATCCGCTTTAGAGAGGTATATTTGGAATTTCAGGAAGATTTATCTCGTTATATTTATCCGTATAAATGTGTGTACACGTGTCTGTACGTGGCTAACTTCCATTTTCACTAGAGCTTACTTATTTATTAAAACCCTTTCGTTTAAAGTCTGGAGAGGGCTGTCCTTTCGCGAGGCATTAACGTCTATTTATGGAAGTAAAATGAATGATTTGCCATACAGAGAGTTGAACCCACAGTATTCACAACGTTAAGTATTAAGCTACTACTCAATATGAGAGCCCACATACAATGTTTCTAGATAATTGAGGCGGATTAGTTTTAAAAGTGCTATTCTGTATAGTTACAATTAGGTTAACTATTTTATGTGATTAAAGTTTTAGGTTCTGAACTTTATACATAGTGTAAATTTCTTGTCATTTCACAGAAGTCAAGAGCTCCTGATAGGGTACCCTCACTATCCGTACCTTGAATTTGGAGTCCTTGATGATGTAAAGGCCTAATAAAAAAATGCCTCTTCTCCACCCGATGAGTGAAAATAGTCGTTTTCCTACCTTTGCTTTGAACAATCTAAACTAATAATTTCCCTAGGCTTAATCCTTGGTAGACTCTCACTACCTTCCTGACTCCATCCGCCTTTCTAGGCATTCCACACCCCATATCCTTCTCATACATCCTTCAAATAGGGGTCTCCCCTTAGTGAAAGGCACTTTCCAGCCAAAAATAATTTTCCTTATTTTTCCCACATTCCTATTTTTTTATAAGTTTGAGAGCTTAGGGGAAAAAAAAAAAAAAAAAAAAAAAAAAAAAACTAATAATTCATGCAACATAATAACATAATAATATCAAAAAGGTGAGCCCCATCACCTTATTAGTCAGTTCAGTCAAGTCACGTAGAATGTATATCATTATACTTGTTTATTTATTATATAATTTCTATAAAATAACAAAACCTGTATATAATGTAGTGATGCTACAGGAAATACAAAATAATTTGTAAATAGATTCGCCAGAGGATCTATAATTATATATAATTATCTGTAAATTTAAAGGGGCTATGAAGAAAAAAAAAAAAAAAAAAAACTAATAATATTCTATCCACGAATCTATAATACATAATGTAAGTTCGCTCAATTAAAAGGAAATATTGCATAAAATTCTTCAGTATTGTGTTACCTACTCTACTCCTGATTTCGCAATATACTATTATGAAGGCATTCTGTTGAATATTGAAAACCCTAAACTGGAAGGACGCAAAGAGAGCAATTGAGTACTTGACGTGACATAATGAGCCTGCTACACGGTGAGTATACTATACCTGCAGGGCATTACTGCTTCATTGGTAGGGTATAATAGTATATTCTCTTAGCTTTTTATAAAGTCAAATAATATTTGTCAACTGCCCCTTAAACCAGTTACTGAAAACCTTCCCTTTAGCTGTTAAAAATATATTACTACATATTTATTATAACGTGGTAAATATGCATCGCTTCCTACCTTCGCTTATATTGCATACAGAAAATGAATCTTACCTACATAACTTCGTTAACTAGTATTATAATATCATAAATTACACGAAAATTTGAATTTTACATATGTACTGTTTGCTGATTAGTGTATGACGAAACTATTTTATTCACCACAGAAACGAATGAAAGACAAAGAACTCAATCAATGTTATTCTACAGCAATATAAATAAAACTATAAATTTAGAATAGTGAGTTGTACTAACAACAGTTTTGTTGGTTTGATTTTGAAAACCGAGGATGTTTTCACCCACACCGCTTTATGTCGAAATATCGGCCTGTTTTGGAGATTATTAGTTCTACGAGTGACCTATGAATATGCAAATTTAAATGGAGGTACCATTTGAACACCTTAATCAACTACACATATCGTAATAAAGGGTTATCAATTCGTGAGATAAAAGTTTTGAGCCTGATATAAATATAAAGGACTCAAAAACATTTATAGTTTTATTGAACAATCATGTTGACTAATACAAAATATAATATAAAATATATACGATATGTGATAATACAATAAACTTACTACTCTACCCTAATTTAACGTTCCTGATCATAATAAGGCAAAGATCAACGTTTTGATGTATACTATTTATTAGCTGAAGGGGAGTTTGAAGTTTGAGTCTATCCTGCCTACAACTTGCTGCTGTTATTTTGATAAGCATGATATTCTCAAATTAGTCCTATTTGATGCTAATAAATGTGAAATTAGTACTCTAAAAAATACCAAATAGTCATTAATTACCTATTTTTAATAACAAAATAAACATTTTCTATCGGTTTGTGCTAATGTGCTAATAATTACGTAAAATCGTGAAAACTTTTATTATAATTGTAGATGTGAGTTTAAATCAACCTGTGATTTTATTATATATATTGTAGTTCTTTTCCATACTCCGGTGATAGCTAAATAAATAATAAAATATCACAAATAATTAACGCCTGGAAAACTAAACAAAAATCCGATTATACTCTATGTATATATGTATGTATAAGCTGACCAATAATACTATGAATTATTTGCGGTGGATTTGCTAGCCTAAAGTGTAGTTTTTAGATTGTTGAAACAGTTGTAAACTGTAATGAAAAGACAACTTATTTGTTCCGTTTGGAAGTTATTGAATCTGGAAGGCTCCGTTATTCCAAATAAATAAATTTAACATCAAATAAATTTCCTAAATAAAAAAAAACTTTAATATTTGACCTTTGCTGGCGGAGAGAGAGAGAGAGAGATAGAGAGAGAGAGAGAGAGAGAGAGAGAGAGAGAGAGAGAGAGAGAGAGAGAGAGAGAGAGAGAGAGAGAGAGAGAGGTTCCCTTCAAGTGGCAGGTCATTCCTGCCTAAAGCGAATGAGAGATCTTTTTATTTCAGCCAATGCCATGATCGTTTATTTTGGCCAATGAGGGATTACTTCGTCCACACCCCTAGTTAGCTCATATAGTGCAGGGGTCGTGAGTTAGTCCCCTCTTTCTATACTGACGCCTAAGGTTTATTGATAAAACATAAAAGGTAGGTGGGTTTTTTGTAATCCATGAAGAGGGTAACTTCTATTAGTTCGTGGTAAAGAAGTTGGAAGAACACTGGCATTATTTATTTTCTCGTTCTCCCGAACTTCTGTTATTTTAATTCATTTTAGAGCGTGAAAATACACATTAAAGAGGTTTATAAATCTAAAAAAAACTATTCTAACTAAATATACTATTATTGTTTTGTAAACTTATAATATCCTAACAAACGATAATTGTCCATGGCATGGGACCTAGCTGATTGTAACACTCAGTAACTCTAGGCGACCCTAAATCAAGTGGCTTACCTCTAATTACGATACCATTAATGCTGTTGACAGATAATCACCAGTTTGAGCCCACGACCGGACCCTATTAGTTGGTTAGTGATTTCCTACTTACAATAGCTTCAAAGCTATTCCGTATTAAGAAGGCAAGAGGCACATTATTGTTTTCAGTTATGACAGGACGAATATAGCACGAAATTTTATGCAGATGCAAATATTGATTAATATAATAATTATCTTTATGAAAAGAATACTTCTAATATAAGACTAAGGGCTCTATTAAGAGGAATAAACGCAGCAAAATCACCAGATAATTCAAAAATATTCAGAACTGGAAGAAAATAATTAAATGGTCGACTAAGAAACTATGTAAGACTCATACATACTTTTGTACAATGCCCAATCAAAATTCATTAAATATGTAATTCTGCCCAGAAGCTAGCTGGTAGAAGGGTCGGTGGCAAATAAGCTTCCCAAGCTTGCTCTCCAACCGTTTCGCTATGAGGCAAAAACCGGAGAAAGTGCAAGAGAGCCACTAACTCAATGCCCTGTGCTAGGACCTGATAAAATGCATTTCAATTTACAACAGATTACGAGCACACTGCTTTTTTATGTGACAAGCATTGTAAGGATGAGTGTTACTGGATAATACTACAAAAGAGGGTTTGGATGAGTGGATAGGTTTTTGTGTAATTCGGAAAATCTTAAGACTACATTGTCAAGGAGAGTTGGCACTTGGAAATCAAAGGGAGAGTTGACTGCAGTTCTGAGGACTTTAGATGGAAATGTTTGTACTCGTTTGATGTTAGAAAGTGTGGCTGCCCCCCATAGTTCGAGTCCGTGAATCCAATTTTAGCAACTGTTGTATAGATGAAGTTTATTTTCTAGTGCGGGGATGGATTTTCGTTCTAGTTTGACAATTAGCATAATAAATAACATTTAATTTATATTCGTGGTTTGTTAACAAAAGCAATAGTGACTATAATAAAAGGTTTGTCGAAAAAAAAAACCACTAGACATGTTTGATGCATTTAGAAAAAAAAAAAAAATTTTAGTGGTAGCCCTAATGATTTTTTTTATAATTATATCCTACTAAACTCCCATCATATATTACATATAATTTATCAAGAAATCGGTATATTTAATTTGATTGGGAATTCTAAATATTATAGCAACGAATTTGTGTTTCTTATTCACAAGTCATTTAGTAATTATTGATCATTGATGGGCTCACATTTATTTCTGGGGCAAGGAAACTTCCATAATAATAAGCACACAGACTGTACGAAACAGAGGTTTGATGATGAGTATGCATGATGGATTTGTCAATATATTCCTTTCATGGCACAAATATCACAGTTAAAAATAACATTCTTTCAAAAACACTGATTGGTTTTTTTCCCCACCTTTTCAAGGCTAAGAATCTTGGTTTAGGGTAGGTTACTTTTGATAAAAACATATTTTCTTCCCTTGAGAGACCATGATTCCACCAGATTTAATATCTTCGCCGATAGCACTCATAACGACCTTAATTAACTCTACTGAGTTAACGAGTTAATTAATATCGCAATGAGCGCTATCGGCGAAGATATTAAGTCTGGTGGAAACATGGTCTCTCAAGGGAAGAAAATATGTTTTAATCATATATATATATAAGTTAAAGTCAGAGGTAGCTCTGTATTGTTAATTAATGCGATCATGGGGCGTAAACATCCCATGATCCCGTATATGTCGGATTACAAAGAGAAATAAAGACAGTCTATTTCGAGAACTGGAGTTGGTCTTTCGTTCCCGTTTTCCTTCTCTTTATCACATTTTACCCGGTGGTGAATAACTGGTGCCGAAACCCGGAAAGCTCGTTTTTTTCTCTCCTTTTTTTTTGTTCTCTTCTATTACGGGAATGTCGGAGGGAGTACTAAGACCAGGGTTGCTCAACGCAGCAGCGGATATACCACAGCTCCCCAAGACAACTATGGTAGCCGCTCATGCCAATACTATGGCCTGGATGAAAATTCAGGCAATTACGGCTCAAGATAAGAGAAAATCGATCTCCGATCTAGAGATATTTGTAGAAGGGACCCGCTGATATGGTGCTGATGCTATGGTGGCAGGGAATTCAACAACGCCGACATAAGAGAGCAAATGAAGTTGCTGGATGTCAGATGACATGTCAACACCCCGGGACACCCAAAGAGCAGGGGCGGAATTGAGCGTCTCCACAGTACCCTGGGGGATCATCTCCGCGTCTGTCATACCGAAAAGGGGTTGGAGCCGGCTGAGGCTATGCCACTAGCGGTGATAGCTTATAATCACTCCATACACACGGCTACGGCGTTCTCACCCTTCGAGATTCTTTTTGGCCTCCGGGGACGTCACCGAGACACCAGAGGAACAGGGGAGGAAGACGAGACGGCCACACTCCTCGTCAACAACCGCGTGGAGTTGGGGAAACTCTGGGGTAAATCCTACGCGAGGATTACGGCCGAAAAACGTAGGAGAGTGGCGAGGGAGAACGTGGGCGTCAAACCCATTGAAGGTCGCGTCACAATAGGGACCACCGTATACCGAACATCGAAGTGGGGTAAAGAGCTGATCCGTTACGAGGGCCCCTTTAGGGTGGTCGCGATTCATGAACACAATATCGTAACCATACAGAGTGTTCACGAACCGCGGAAGCGCAGGAACGTGCATGTAGAGCAGCTGAAGATACCAGCGGGGACATCCTCCTAGCGAGAGTCTCGGGTAACGCCCTCACCCCCATACACTCCTCACTCCAGATCATGAATCTGTATCATCGAATGTATTTTTCTTTTTGTTTGTTTGTTTTAGTTTTTACTATTTTGTAAGTGATAAGGTTTCTGTTTTTTTTATTTTATGATGTAAGGCAATATTTTATTGTCCGCCAAGAGTATCGGGGTACGATACTCTATCAATTGTACATAGCCCGCTGTTAAGTTCCCGAAGGATGGTCGGAAACTGGCAGGGGGGAGTTAAAGTCAGAGGTAGCTCTGTATTGTAAACTAATGCGATCATGGTATGTTTACGTCGGATCCCATATATGTCGGATTACAAAGAGAAATAAAGGCAGTCTATTATATAGGCGAGAACTGGAGTTAGTCTTTCGTTTCCGTTTTCCTTCTCTTTATCACATTTTACCCGGTGCCGAATAACTTATATATATATATATTTTTTTTCACGAATTGCTGTTAACTGTTTCTACTATGTTACCATCAAGAAAAAGAAGAAATTAAAATAGTCAACTTATCATATGTTGGCAATTGAGAATTGATGCAGTTTGAAATTGAAGAATGGAGAAAAATTGCCAAGCTACGTAATTAAAAAATTATTTTGAGGGAAGAACTAAATACGGAAGCATGTACAATGCCTGCTGAACCTGTGACTGGTCTTGAAGGGTATGCAATGCATGTAAATATTTATTTATTAAATATTTAAGGACAAATCTAATGTGAACCACTTTCGTCCGTTGGTTTTCCTAACATCCATTGCAGAGGTATCAATCGCTCCCTTAGCCACTAATTTCAACTTATTGTGTTAGCCTCTTAGTTGTTGTTTTGACTTTTTTTTCCTTATGGACTGTTTTTTATTTTAACTATTCGTTCTTCTGAGCTTTATCTTTATTTTTTATTATTCTTTAATAAATTTTACCCATTATCTTATTTGTTTTAAAACTTTGACTGTCTTTAGAGTTCTATACTTTCGTAAAAAATATATCAGTATATTCGGTGCTTTAATTGTCAAACAAATAATGGGGCTCCTTTCACATTGCATGTCAAATTGGGTCAGCATGTGTTTACTGGTTTTTTTTTTCAGTTTCAATCAATTTTATTAAGATAAAATTACAATCTGCCTTTTATTAGGCAATGAGTAATTGAGATAAATGTCATAATTCATACTATATTTACAATTCATCATTCACTCGCTCATTCATACAATATTTACAAACAGCACAGAGGCCCCCCAAGTCCACAAGGTTGTCACCTCCCTCGCATGCAAAGGAGGAAGCGGAGTCTTGGGGAGTCCCCAAGCTCCTACGTCAGCCGCGTCACCGGATACTAGCCAGTGGAGGCTGGCGAAAAGCGCGAGAGCCATAGACGCTCACGACATGATTACAGAAACTGGCCATTGCCAGAACTCCCACTATCACTTAGTTATAGCAGGTCACGAGGCCACTGCCGTTTTAATCTCCGAAGAGGATTATAGGGGTGAGTGGTGCAGTGCAATGACTGTGCTAGGGAATTAGGGTGGTTGGATAGGTTACTATGGAATTTTATTAACTTGGAAGGGATGACCTCAAGAATACAGGGTATATTCAGATCATTGTGAAGGGTTTTGTTGCTGACGTAATAAGGGGCATTTACTATTGTTCTTAGGACTTTCGATTGAAAGGATTGGATGCGCTTGATGTTCGACTTTTTTGCTGTCCCCCATAGCTCTATTCTGTATGTCCAGATTGGCTTAAGTATAACCTTGTAAATAAGTAGTTTGTTTTCTATCGAGAGGTGGGATGTCCTGTGTTTACTGGTTAAAGTACATATTTGAGTCACAAGTCGGCATCAGGTAACCATGCGTCGTAATTTGTGTATTATGTCCAGTTCTCTAACCCACTAAAACAGGATCACTCATGATGTTCATCGTAGTGGTCCGAAAACTGAAGAAAAGATTTTAATGCCCAAAGTCTGATAATGGGAAACGAAAACACATGTATTTAATAATGGTGGAACATCACTATTGATGTCCGCTTAATAAGATCGTATGTTTTTACCCAACTTCATGGAATAATAAACAAATATATGTACATGGGTACATGGTAACTGTTGGTTCGAAATTACGACATTATAACATTTTTACAGTTAAAGAATTAAACAGGCACTGCACGAAGTACTACATTTTTTCCCGCCCTGTTCTGTTTAGAGCAGTAATCCTCCTATTACTGAGGAGTGTCATTACGGAGTAAGGATGCCTCTTCCAGTGGAATTACAAACTCACCATCTTAGCAATCTACAGCTCTTATTAAAGCTCTTGTTTTCTTATTAAGTTTTCCAGTCCGAGTCTGCCTTTCGACTCCACACAACTCCTTAACCGATTAACATACAGATTGAGGGTAATCCGGCTTAAAGTATTTTCAGAGAATTTTAATTACGAATTTAGCTGAAAAGAACGTTCAACTGTACCACGGCCATGGTGTTATCCTTGGAATAAATTGCATAATTAATTTCAAAAACATAGCGAAATTGTAAAAGTTCCTTTTTAACATTCATTTCATTAGTAAGTTGGGGTTTCAGGAATTTATACATTTGCTCTCATAATAATACTAAATCATCTGAGAAGAAACACATGTATCACTGTTTGTAAACAGATATATAATGCTAAGAATATTGCAATGCTAATGTTATACATAATGATAAAAGTAGAAGCAACCCCTGCTAGTATATACCTGCCTTGTGACTTCATGGAACTCACTGATATTTTTAAGTAAGCGACCGCATCCCTCCAAGACCTCGCTTCCTATTCCCGGAACTACCCTTCTCTTATATATATATGTCTCAGCTTTAGCCCCAGACCACACTTGTTCCTAGACACTCGTCCCACTTAGTATGTAGTAACGTAACTCTTAATATTTGAATATACCAGTGTTTTGCTTGTACTTCATAATAAAGCTTTTCTTTATTTTATTTTAAAAGACTCTCCTCTACAAAGATTATTTAAGTAACAATCTTTCCAAATCAATAAAATGATTGTCTCATCTTCCTGGATTGGCTTGCTGGGATTGTAATGAATCTGTCCCACAGGCTAACTGTAATTTATACTCTGTACCTTAATGCTATAGTTGAAGTCTAAGCTTATAACAATAGACAGTTGATCGATGTCCCTACAGCTTGGGAATGCTACGGTTGAGAGCCTAGTATTATCTGGAAAGTTGAATATGGGATGTATACCCCCTTGTTTATAATATAGGGCACCGGCCAACCGCAAAATCTTTGAATTGTTGAGTTTTGAAGGGTTCTCTCTTGGAATATGAAAAGATGCAATAACGGGTGAGATATCGGCAGTACGTGAGCTGAAAGTGACCTATGCTGTGCAGCGCAGAGCCAAACAGGTGCCTCTTTCCTTATTTCAACTTCAGACATGTCCTCCTTTGTGACTTCCGTATTATTGGCCGCTGGAGTTTTTTAATTCAAGATTGATCAATTATGATTTTATTAAGTATGTACAAATAGTCTTTTTCTTGCCCATCACCACAGGCTACAAATATGGTAGTCAATTTGTGGTGGTTTATAAGTGACGTTACAATCAACCTAAGTTACCGATCATTATATTATTAGATAATTACAGTTTTATATAAAGACAGTTTTTCTGTGTGGATCTGTATTTAAAAAAATATAGACAAACTCTTTTTTTATTCAATTTAGTTCACGATACCTCTAGGTGCTCATACTTATCACTATCACAATAAGTAGGGATTGCCATCAATGAGAAACCCAGGAAATTGTTAATAATGAGCCATGGTAAGGTTTCTAACCAGATAAAACCATGTAATCGCGTTACTTCACTATAATAATCAGTTAACTAATCTTTGTAGAGGAGAGTCTTTTAAAAGGAAAGAAAGAAAAGTTTTATAATGAAGTACAAGCAAAACACTGGTATATACAAATCATTAAGAGTTACGTTACCACATACTGGCTGGAATGACTGGGAACAAGCGTCTGGGAACAAATGGGGTCCGGGGCTAAAGCTAAGACATATATGTATAAGAAAAGGGTAGTTCTGGGAAATGGGTGGAAGGTCTTGGAAAGATGCAGTCGCTTACTTAAAAAATAACAGGAACTATCACTGACTTCTATGAAGTCATGAGACAGGTATACACTAGAAGGGGCCTGCTTCTACTTTTAGCACTATATATAATATTAGCATTATAATATTCTTAGCATTATATAACTATCGACAACCTAGATTGAATAGAAATCTGAATTCCTAATGTGTAATATCCAGTCTATTCTTAGGAATTATTAAGATTAATCATGCAGATTGGAGACTGTGAATGATGTTATGCCTGATCTTCGTAATTTAAGATGGATCAAATTGTACCCAAAGTTCTAAATGAGTTAGATTTGGGTGCTGGAAAATTATGTAAAAAATTGACCGTAGCGACCGCTAGCTGATATCAATTAAGTTATACTCTATCAAATCGAAAATACTATTGTAAATATAACAAAAAAAATAAATTTGTAATACCTCAAAATTACACCTATGTAAATATGCATGTATAAAATATTGTTTTCATAATAAATAAAGCAGGTACAGGCCAGTTCACCGGCCACTATACTCCTCGAAGGAAGGAAACCGAATATGATTGGCTAAAATAAACAGCTCTCCCATTGGTTATCTCTGGTTTTATATAACCCCGTGGCCACGTGCTATAGCCAAATTATGTATTTGTGCTTACATCTTCACTGGTGTTTCTAACTACTGCCTTATCGTTTATAAATATCTCTAAACCTCTATTCCTAACCAGCTAGGTTTAGTCTTGGCGCTTTCAGCTTCCACGGCCTTCCCAGCGAGGTTCCTAGGCTTTGCCCTGCTAAAACAGTATATCCTAGATCTTGAAGAATACCTTGTAGTATGCAATGAAAAAAAACCATACCATTTTCTTGTTACCGGATACTGGGAAATAAGCAAATAAAATATTTCAAGGACCTAGCTCAGCGAGGTGTCAGGGCTTGAGCTCCCTAGCTAGAGTAATGAAAATAACTATAATTATACATGAATGTATATCTGAAACAGCTTGACAAATTTTCATAAAATTTTGAGAGATTTTAAACAATGTTTAAAAGCATGTAGTAAAGAAAACCCCACCGTTTTATGATTGCTGGTTACAGATAAATAAGAAGCAAATCAAATATTTGAAGGATCTTGCAAGGCCCAGTGACGGCATTTGACAACTCCCATCAACAGAGCAATTCAAATAGCCATTGTTAACTATGACTGCAAATCTGAAACAGCTAGCCACATCTCCACCAAACAATCAATGTCAGGATTAAACTTTTTTATCGTTTGATGATTCCTTATCTAACGTCAATACACAAACTGGATTCCATCGCCAGTGGAGTTTTAACTACATCCCTATGTTGTTTACTATTGGATGTTTATTTTAAAATTGAATCCAATAATTCAGTATTTTTTTTTATTCTGAATTTTGTTTGTCATTTCTTACTGCAAAATAAAATTTAAAAATTATTTTTCAAAGCAACATTAAAATTTAATTAAACCAGCAATATCCGCTAAAGTTCAGAACGAAAAGCAATCAGTCGGAATCGGTCGAAGAACACGCCTAGAAATATAAAAGAAACGGATAGAGAAGTTAAAAGCAATTGAATGGCGATGAAAGAAATAAGTCATGTGAAATGTGGGATATGAGAGGATGTCAAACAAAGCGGAGAAAAAAGCTGGTAACATGGCGGGCCTGGAAATAACAGAAGCTGCTTGATGATATATCGAGTTCTCCTAGTTTAGCTGTCCATTCCCCGATGATCCGTCCTTTGCAAAACACTGAGGTCAGATAGTGATATCTATGGCGGTTTTGCCTTCCTCGTTTCTACCAGGATCAATCGTGAAATTGAACTTGTTAAAATACATGATTAAGCGATAGAGGTATTTCTTTCAAATCACAAATAAATCGAGCTAAACTGGATCCTACTTGATAATTTTATTTATGAAATTCCACAGTAGCCTTTCCAACCACCCTAATCCTGTAGCACAGTCTTTGCACTGCGCCACTCATCCCTATAATCCTCCTCGGAGACTGAAACGGCAGTGGCCTCGTGACCTGCCATAATCGCGTGACAGTGGGAGTCCTGGCAATGGCCAGTCTCTCCAATCATGTCCTGAGCGTCTGTGGCTCTCGCGCTCTTGGTCAGCATCCACTGGCTAGTATCCGGTGACGTGGCTGACGGAGGAGCGTGGGGGACTTCCCAAGACTCCGCTTTCTCTTTGCGGTGGATTTGGGGGGTCTCTGGGCTGTCTGTAAATATTGTATGAATGAGCGAGTGAATGATGAACTGTAAATATTGTATGAATGAGAGCATATATCTTAATTACTTATTGCCTTATAAAGGCAGATTGTAAATATTGCACAATAAAGGAATTACTAAACTCTGTAATAAAATCAATATGGAAAAAAATGGACATAGTGTTGTATCCGTCCGAGGTACAGATATATACTTGATAATTTTAATTTACGTAACACGTAAACCTTTGACTAGAATTATGTCCCACCGGCACCTTCAATTCACTATCACTTCGCATGCCTAGGCTTTCATCTGGTTAAAAGGATGACGAAGATACCTCATACTATATTTAAGAGACAAGAGTTAAACAAACGTGTTGGACATTTTTAAAGACTACTTAGTAAAAACTCTTGAAAACAAACTGCTCATATTGAAACAGTTATGGACTAGCATTGTTGATTACAGACAAACCTTCTAACCCCTTGGCCTTTAAACTCAAGAACGCCCCATTCCGCATCACAACCTCATCCCTTTACAATTACTTAGTCCCATAAAATTTTATCCCCGCATCCAAATTTTATAGTCATCTCCTCCTTATACAATAACACTCAGCCTTTCAATCCTTGCTAGTGGCCTAAAACGGTCGGGGCCTTGCGACTTTTGTAAATAGATAAGTAAACCATAGGGTACTATCACTGACTACAGACCGGACTTATGCCCTGAACGTTGGTGGCTCTCTTGCCCTCTTTCTGGTTGTTGTGGTCAATTTCTTCACCACGAATAATTATAAGCTCCTCTCTTCTCGGCCCAGAAAATATCCAGCTATGTTTCCATATTTTAATAATAAAAACCTTAAAGCGTCAGTTAAGAGAGGGGGAAACTAGAGTACGAAACAGCCGAAGGCACTAGAGGTCACGTCGGGGCAAACCCCGCCTCTAATAAATAAATAAAGGTTTTGAAATTTAAAAAAAAAAAAAGAAAAAGAATGAGGAACACTGCTCTCTCACTCTCTCTCTCTGCACTGGCGCTTGCTGCTCTACTCGAACCATGGCTTTCTTATTTAACTACCTCTGCGTCTCTCTTTCCTAAATTCGCTATGTTTTAGTCCGGCGTTTTCAGACCCCACACTTTCCTAAAACTAGCAACTCTTTGGAAAATACCTCTTCTTCGCAAACGACGGTCGCCATGGCCCTACAAACTTTATCGAGGAGCGTCTCCCACGGCGATCCAGTCTCCCTCTCTTCAGTTCACACTTGCCTTTGGGATCCGGACGGTTTTCGCCTACCCTTAAATACCGAGTGTTAATTCGTGGTCATTCCTAGACCACATAAACTACCTATAATACTCACCCTGTTCCTCTTCTCCTGAACATAGTGCTTTGTCAGGCATATCTTCTTATAATCTTATGTGGTCAGATCAATATGAACAAACTGCCCACAAACTAGGCCACCAGCAAAGGTCAAAGACCACAGGTCCACCCATTTTATTTCTTTCTCGACGCTCGCCGGACAGCGGCCGCGTTGTAGTGACCCTAGCCCACGGCAAGCGTACTCTCCCCTTTGGGGACCCAACTCCTGACACTGGTCTTTTCAAAAGGTGTATCAAGTTATGATATAATATCTAGTTATGAACGGATATCTAGTTATGAACGGATATCTAGTTATGGACGGATATCTAGTTATGAACGGATATCTAGTTATGGGCGGGTATCTAGTTATGGGCGGGTATCTAGTTATGGACGGATATCTAGTTATGGGCGGATATCTAGTTATGGACGGATGTCTAGTTATGAAATCGTTTCAATGAGACATCCTTACAGTACTAGGTGTACTGCGTCGATAACGTACCATGTTACTATGACTGGACTCAGCCGGAATCAAACTGTCAACGTATGTCCTTCGATCGCTGAAATGAAATAGATATATTCCATACCGAGAAGATTTGAGCCACTGAGACAAAGATGGTAATTTGTGCAAGTAGCATAAAAACTACTAGCTTTCGTACGTACATATTGTCACTCCTAAATTCATTCACACCATCTTATAATTTACGCGCTTTGATAATTTATATCATGTATTGGATCTATTACAAAAATAAAACATGTTTTTTTCAATATGTTTAATAGTCTTAATATGATTAAAACATAAAAATATATTAGTTTAGATTTATAATTTATTTTTTAAATTAATTATCAAATTTATTCATCTGAACACTCTATGTATGGTGTAAGTCGAATCTTTTGTATTTTCTTTTTTTTAGTTTGCCATTAATAAAAAGACATACCTGATTAAAAAGATAATAAAAAAATGTAGGCTTCGTTGAACCTAAAATCAGTAATAATATCTTCTCTCACAATACTGTTCACATGAATAATTTAAGTAGACTATCTTCAGGTTAAAGAGATAATCACATAAAAGAGAAGGTAATAAAAATTTGTTTACTATAATGTTGATAAACTTGTCCTTGTTGTTGTCTGCATGTATTAACAAATACTGCTTTGACAGTGTAAACATACTGAAAATATTTTATTTGTGTGAAGGAATTTGCGAGTCCCTGTTATGTAAATACTTATATACTATTGAATATATACTTCGCAGATTCATAGTTGCACTTTGCTTCACATATGGATCTGTTATTTGCAAAATATTTCCAAACCCTATTCCCGCTTGTATATTGTGCACTGTAGAGTTCTGTCAAACTTCCGAATGGACCCCCTAACGCAATGGATCATTTCAATTGCCCAATGGCCGTGGCGCCACCAATATTAGGACAATAACATGTCGGCCGTGTTTCCGATTCATTTAAACTCATAATTTTTAAAAATATTCTGAGCCTCCTCGCCCGTACATGCTGAATAATGAGGCTATGAAAGTATCATAACAAGACGGTCAGCCATCAAAATTTAGTATACCAACTTGTTATTAAATTGTCTGTTGTTTAATGTCATTTGATGAAACTGTAAGTTTTTTTTTTTTTTGCGCATAATTTATCAAGTAAAATTCTTATACAGTTGAACGAATCCAGCTCACAGCAACAATAGACAGGGACATAAATTGTTAAAGAGCCTGCAATGTTTCAGGTGAACTTTTATGTTGAATTCTTTCTGGGGGGGGGGGGGAGGGCTCTGTTTACTGACATCTCCTTGTCCTTTATCCCATGCTCAACAGTTCTGAGCTATCTCCAACTGATCAAAGGTACTTTTTCCGAACCATGTTCCTTTTCCGAATCCCTTCTTTGAGATGGAGAAAAAAAAAAATCAAGTCTCGTTTCATCATGTATTACAGGATAAGATTTACCTTGGAGTCAAAAGTTAAAGGATACATGAATCATTCATACCAAGAGATCCTTAAATATGAAATACCCTCCATAAGGGAAGAAGTAGAAGAAATATTAATGTTTTCTGATGATTTTTACTGCTCAAAAGTGGAAAATATTGGGCTATAAATGTGAAAATACATAAACATATTTAGGTTTTTGATTCCATTAATGTATGGTGAAATATAGCGAACATCTCACTTAACTTACAGACAAATACCAAGAACCATGTTTTTTTTTCATATGCAATGTTTTTTCAAAACATGGAGTTTGACAAACTGGACATGACATATTTTCCCTAACTGTAATGCATGATTAAAAAGCATTTATCATCCTCATCATAAAACATGCATCATGTATTACAATATCGCGAACATAAATAAAACTATAAATTATATATAAAGTAGATGCATCAACCTAAACGAATCGAATCATAAGAGAAAGTTTAATTACAGCACTGTAGTATCGATGCCTCTCTGAAGAAGAGGAACTATGAGTAATGGTTAAACCAAATTTAAGTATTTAAAGAAAGAATGTTTAGTATAAACTATATGTTTTCCTGTATGAATAATTAATCTATATCCCATAGTAGTTAAAGAAATAATCTTTGAACTTTAACTTTAACACAACCTTAAAGCAATAATACAAATAAAACGTGCCAAGATAAGGCAATAATAATATCATAGGCTAAATACAATATATTCAATAATTTTCTGAAGTATCAATAAGGTTTTAAGCAAAATAAAGCTTTGAGAAAACCGTGAAGTACTGAGCGCAATGTATTTCTTTGATAGACGATCTGAATTTTTACCAATCTATTTTTGAAAACGATAAAGTAATAGCTTAGGACGGTTGTTTATTAAACTCCGAGTGCACTTAAATACCAGATTTGGACAAATAAGTTGATTATTTAATACCTAAGATATAGTTGAGAATGAAAATTTATTTTTCTTTCCCAACCACTTCTTAGTTAGTTCTATGAAGGCAAGATCGTACAACTTCCAAGGCTCTCAGGCCCCTGCACATCGACTACCCTAAAGTTATCACGGCAAAGTCTTTAACCTGTAAACTAGCTCAACTTTGATAAATATGGCTGTCTACTTAACAAAGTTAAAACTAATGAAAATGTTTGCTTAATTATCTTTGATAAATTACCCGAGGAGCCCGGACTAAGTACCTAACGATATTTATCGCTAAACGCTAATACGACCTATAACAATCAATTTATTTAGGCTGCGCGATCATGAGTTCCCATCTTTATTTTGAGTGAAAACAAGGATTATTTGTATTTTTCAATAAAATGTGAATTAACCAAATAAAGTAGGATAGTTTAGAAAAGAATTCATGTGAAATGATCAGAAGATCTTGAGGCCTGAAGAATGCTCAAGGGATGACACAATATAATAAACCCATTTACAAGAAAATGAATCTAAGGCTTGACAGTAAGAGGATGTATGCAATAAGTTAAAAAGTCTATGATGGAGAAAGGCTCTTATTTAAATGTGAATCAACAATAAATATTGTAATAGTTCCTACCTCTCGTCAAAGGCCATGTCTTCAAATTGATATGGACCTGTGATGAATGAAATGTACCTCATAGATCATTTGATATGATTACTTATTATCATGGAAGACCATTCTAAAACTTCCCTTAGATGTTGGTGTTGTCATTCTTCACGGGACCTATGGGGATAGGTGGAGCCATGCTGGTTTAAATATATTTTGTTGTTTCCTTCATCCCCCCCTTAGCTCTCAAATTTTTAAGACTATAGATAAGGGGAAAAAAAAGTGAATTTATATGGCGTTAGCGGATCCTTTTACTAGGAGTACCTGTTTGAAGGTGGAGTGAGAGAGTCAAGGAGTGTGGGAAGCCTCGGTAGAGGTGGAAATGTTGCGGTACATTGAGAAGATAGTCTCTTTTCTCCTGCATTTAAAACTCCGATTCCTTTCATTTTTTTTTATCTGCAATCGTCCTGCAACATTGTTCTGGCTCGTTTATTCTATTTTCAATATTGCTCACTTGAGTGGCTAGTTCTGCAGGTTCTTTATACATTCTCTTCTTACTGCTTCTTCGGTTTCTCTAATTTTTTTTTGTTAGTTTTTACGGTATTTTTTTCTTTCCTCACTTGCGTAACCATGGTTGAATTCTTACCGGCGCCTTTTGGCGGTACTTTCGGCCCTGCAGTCATTTTCAACAATCAACCAGCATTAATAAATAATAAAAAAAACTTTCCAAGGGCTAACCTCCAGCAGCACATACAAAATTAAAGGTTAGTCCCAAAACCTCATAGCACAACCAAATCCGAAGAAAAGTGCACTGAGAATATTTAATGCAAGGATTGAGAATAATAAACTTTCAAAAGATCATAAAAATAACAGAAACATTATAAAAGATATAATGATAATAGTTAGTTAAATTCCTTTATTGTGCTATAATTACAACCTGCCTTTTATAAGGCAATAATAAAAGATATGACAGAGCTTATTGGTGTATATCTATGGAAAAAAAAATGTTGACATCTTAAAAGGAGTGTAAAACACTATCATTAAAATATCCACATATTAATGTCTATCAATTAAAAAAATAATAAAATTAATAATTGATTTTTTGCTAATTCACTTTTTCTATCTATCTGTGATTAGTCAATTATCATAAATTATTGGTCCCCACAAGGGATGTAAAATTGGTAAATACAGTGATAAATGTGCCTACGCTCCCTAGGGTGTTGTAATGCCGCTAGCGCATCCTCACCAATATCATCCTGACACATTCTGCCCTTTATAAAGAATGATTATACTTTAAAATTGAATAGAAAAAATATAACAAAAGTAATATATTTGTTTGGGATTGCTAATTTCTGTTCTGTCCACCCTTTGTTCATCAAACCTTTATAGTGTCAGGTAGATAAAAATGTATTTATTTGATTACCATAATATTGATAGACCATAATTATGAATCAATGTTCTTGAGAAATAAATAAAATACAACTTATGAATAACCATGAACAGAACTATTTTATTAATAAAAAAGGGAAATACTACTGATCAAATGAGTATTTTATTATTATATCAAACAACCATAATCAATATTCTATTCTAATAGCAAATATCAAAATGAACTTATTCCATTTTTTTAATGAAAATAGTACTGTTTTATGATATACCTAAAAACAAAACACTAATCAATCACCCCTACTCACACCGTTATTAACTATTATATTAACAATCAAATTAAACCATTTTATTAATAGATTTTGATACAAATAAAAAACGTTTGTAAACAATTGACCATTTCTAATGAATTTCCTTTCTAGATATATTCGAAGGAACTAGCATTTAAAACTCATTATATATTTAATCATCAACACTAACAACTTTAGTATGTATGACCTGGTCAGTCCCGCCAGTAAGTAATGCAGCGTCTTTCAGCTCCCCCCCCCCCACCGAAAGAGAGCGAGTTTTTCCGATCTCTGCCTTTTTAAAGTGTAATTTTTATTCATCCCCTTTCCTCCGAGTGCACGACTCGATCCTTCTTCTTGACCCGAAAGGGCGGTTTCCTCTTTGGTCTCTTCCGAAGGAAAACTTTTTGTTATCATTTTTTTTTCAAACCCAATAGTTGTCTTTTTGGAGCTTGGGAAAGTCTTAACCACTTTCTGGACACTGTTCTGACATCTCCGATCTGGCCATTGGACCTGATTATCCGTTTACCTTAGTGCCAGAGAATTATTCTCTGTCAATCAAATCATTATTTTATATAGGGGCCGGTTAAGATACCTTTGACATGTAGTCGATTTCTAATTCTTAATATAATAATATAAAGGGGTACATATTCCACCATCTGGTAGCATATAATAAATAAATTCAATAATAAATATTCATTGCTAGTTATTTGTTAATAAATAGTGATGTTGACTGCAATGCTGTGTACCCTTTAGATAATCACGATATTTATACGCTGAACGTAGTTTCTTCTAATAGGTATTTGTTTTTTGTAAATAGGAACGAAATCCCTGTTACTGCAGAGTTTTTTGGCTATAATTTCAGTTAATATGCCTGTTTTCCTGTCGATTTTTATGTCATTCAATTCAATAACAGTTTTTTATGTAGTGACATTAAAATTGTCAAATACACGGTGGAACATGGCAAAGAATGAGACTAAAATTAGAACTGCAATAGCGATTATTAGAATTGGTGTATTGATATTAAGGCTGCGGAGCGACAATTGTTGCTGGTCAATGTTTGCTTGTGGAATAAAGGAGGTACGTAATGCCGGTCATAAGGGAGGTCAGGAGGACGATTGAGAAAATAGTCCCAAAGGCCGGCCAGTAGAAATAATGTTTTTTATCGTGACTGCCCCCCCCCTTCCCTCCACTGAATACTGTCCAGAGGGAAGGTCCCATGTATTGGTAGGGTGGCTGTTTCCGGCTTTATTCAATGATCGCCTTGCCGTTGGGTTTATTCTAAGGGGACGAGCCAACAATCCTATCAAATTACATTAAAGGGGATGAAATTGTCTGTGTATGCGACTTCTTATAGTTTCTTTTATAAGGTCAACACCACACTGGAGGATTGCCCAGTTTGTTAGAGTGCATGTGAGTCCGATCCGTTAGAAAACCAATGCAAGACGTTACGAAACCATTAAACTATGCTCAATTGTAACGGAAATACATAATTACTTAGAGGAAAATTGAGTATATTAATAGTATCACTGACAAGGCTATATCGTTGTAGGGTAATCGATACTAATGAAACTTCTCTTGGGGTAGTAGTAGGTGAAAAATATATTGGAGCTTTTTTGCAAATGAATGAGCCATGAAACGAATTATATTGAAATTAGTGACCAGAAGTAGCCACCTTTTGAGTCCAATGTCTTGCGAATTGGCCACTGTGAGTTCTTACCCAGCGAAGTGGGTCTCCCTTGAGTACTGGAGTTCCCAGGTGCTATATGGGATTTCAATTTCTGATCAACGAGCATAAAAGAGCTGCAGACCCCATCTATACCCATTTTGGGTATAGATATACCATTGGGCGTACCGTGCTCACCTGTCCAGTTTTGTAACAAGCAAGAGCAAGGATGTTTTAGTCAATTGGCCAGTATAGCTTGGACGAGGCAGACTTGCCGTAGCTGGTAGACATGAAAGAGAACCTCACCATCTTCTGTAGGAGAGCGATGCAAGATGAGCAGCCGTGATAGCGGGGGTATTTTTCAAGAAGGTATCGTTGTACCAAGATGGAGCGTAGTAAACGAGGTCCAAGAAGGAATCCCATCTGGGGTTAAAAGATGGCTACCTTCTCCAAAGACTCCACCCAGCAATATGTGAACTATATGAATCACTAAGATCAGTAGAACGCATAATCCTGGAATTTCCAAAAATCAAAGCAAAAAAAGATTATTTCATACAGGTCCCAATTTACAGACTTCCCTCAAGGGTAATAAAAAGCGACCATGGGTGTATTAGAGTTTCAAAAGTAA
This sequence comes from Acanthosoma haemorrhoidale, assembly GCA_930367205.1. Classification (NCBI taxonomy): domain Eukaryota; kingdom Metazoa; phylum Arthropoda; class Insecta; order Hemiptera; family Acanthosomatidae; genus Acanthosoma; species Acanthosoma haemorrhoidale. Next base: position 26,845,398 of record OV884012.1, read on the forward strand.
CATAATCTGATAGTACTGCAATACCAACAGTAGTAGAGTACTTCAATAACAAATAATAAGTATTCATATCACCGAAACACGTTCATACAATAACAAGTATCTGAAAAATTATATATTTTTCTCTATATTTCTGTCTAACGATCTAGGACGAGAAAGAAATAAAAAAAAAATAGGCAATTACTAATTTTTTATGTGAGCTTGTTTCGATAGATTTTTTTTAAGCAACCAATGGCAAAATACAATTATTTTGGTTTGTTAAACTCATTGCACCCAAATGTGATTTATTAAAAGTAAGTTCCTAGTCTTTAATTCGTTCAAACCCAAAGATTTTATTTATATCTACTTTATTTCAGTAACCTTATTAGAAAGCTGTCTTTAAATCACAAATTTTCGACATTTCCTGATTGTTTCTAACAATTGGCTTATTTAGGATTAAAAATATTACGCTTTAGTTTATATGACCCGATCCAGCTATATGCAAACACCACTATTTGCAGTAGGTAGTAATTATCTGATAGCCAATATACATTTCCAATAGTAATATCCAATAGGTTTTCGTCAATTAAATGTTCAATAATTGGAATATTAGCGTTGATTCCATATGCACTATGTCAATATGAACGAGTAAAGGATTAATAATATTTATTGATCATCGAAGTATTTGTTTATAAAGACAAAACAGGGAGACCCCTTCGGTGTAATTAAAAACTGATTTTTTTTGTGTTGCTAAAATTCTTTGTATATATAATTGTGGGCCTAGAAGTTTCAACAAATCATTTTGTTTTTTAATATTTTTTTTTCTAACTTCTTGGTAATCATAAATACCATGCCAATCTATATTTAGATATGGAAAACACAAACATTATAATTGCCAAATAGACTGCTTTAGAATTATTAAAGAGGTTTATAAAGATAGAAAATTATTATATTATTGACATAATGTAAATAACAACTGAATGATCAATTTGTTTATGACATTTATCAATTAGTGGCTAGTTTTTTTTAGTGATTAGTTTTTCATTCACCAAAAATACATTAGTTTCACAAAAAAAAAGTTTGCCATAGCAAGAATAAATGTTGTTTTAGTAGTTAGGAGACTACATCTCGTAGGAACTGGCAAGTAGTTTTCAAACTTGTTACCGTCCACAAAGTCTTTATTTTGTTATTGTAAGAGTCCACTTTAGAAGAAGTTTGTTTTTCCTGCTAAGTTCAATTCCGTGATAGTATACCAATATAATCATTATCGTTTATTTGGAAACGCTTCACAGGACATTCAAATGCTCACTGTTAAACTATTTTACTGATACTAGGTCGTAAAATCTTTTAAATGTGGCCGAAAAAAAAAAAGAACTTTCTTCTAATTATTCACTAGAAGACGAGAAAAAAAACATTAATTTAAAAACTCAATTGTTTGAACATCGTGCTCTGCCTCTATTCTGCATGTTCGATTTATGAATTGGCTATTGTTTTTTTTACATATAAATAAAGGCCTATTTACAAGTGAGTATGTTCACTGATGATACCTACCACATATACAACGAAAACATTACTTTATTTTTGTATTGATTATATTTTTGTCTGCTCGAAATCAGTATGTATCCTAATTCAAAATTCTCGAGGAGGGTAAAATGGTTATATATCGAGGAACTGCAAGTGAAACACACTATGCCAAAAATCATGAATTTGAGAAAACGCATCAAAGAATTTTTTCTTCTAACTTCATTGGTACTCAGCATTGGTACCGGATCGGTAAGTCAAAAAAGCTAACATCCGAAAATCGGTAGTTTTGCCTTGGGTGGGTTTCACTAGTAACCCGTTGATATGTATGTACGAAGAGAGCTGGTCACAAAAGCAAGGTAACGTGAAAATATTTATTTTTTAGAAAGATATAAAGATGATATTCGTGTTCAGCACCCCCTAAAAATCCCTCAATACCTAAATTTTTCTCAATTTCTAAATTCTCTTATTGTTTTTATTTATACATTACGATAATTCCACAACTACTTCACCGAATCTGGACTGAATTTTACCAGGGTGCACAACTACACGAAAAGAAACCAAAACGGTCTCCGTAAATTAATTAAAAAACGGATTCATAAAATTAAGCTATTTTGTGTGATTTTATTCTGATTTTTAATAAAGTGATCTTCCTCTTTTGCACACGAGGGAGGTGAGAACCATGTGGATTTGGGAGGCCTCTGGGCTGTTAGTAAATATTTTATGAATGAGCGCGTGAATGATGAATTGTTAATATGGTATGAATGAGAATATTTATCTCAATTACTTATTGCCTAATAAGGCAGATTGTAATTTTATCATAATAAAGTTGTTTATCTATCTATCTAATAAAGTGATCAATCCTAATTTATGTTATATTCACTAATCAGAAGAAAACTTTCCCGCGGTTGTAATTACGGTTGGATTTGGACAAAATACAGTTTAATTCTTTAAATGGAATACGTAAGAATAATTTAATGACAAATGTTTGCTCCACCAGGAATTTCATCAAAAAAGTTTAGTTTTGATCGGCAAAACAATCATATTTATAGGTTTTAAAGAGAACACAACTATTAAAACTTTTTTAACTTCTCAATAGTTAAAGCCAGTTTGATACAATACGGAATGTTTTTCTTTTTCTATATAACTTGAACAGAGTAACAAACAAAAATATATATATATATATATATAATAGAAGTAATATTTATTGATATTGATATAGTTCAGAGAACCTCATTTCTGCAGACTTATTACAAACAAGGTTTTTGTGAAAATATTATAAAAATCATAAATTGGAATAAAAGTGAACATTTTTTTCCATTATGAAAACGTAGAATACTGGAGGCTATGGGATTCCTTATTAACCTTCTTTGATTCTAATCAAAGTATGTACTTAATGACCTTGGATGGTAGAACAAGAAAATAAAATATCCATGAAAACATTTTCAAAAGAACAGCGTAACTTATAGCATGGAGGGTTGGTTCGAGCAAAGGCAGATCCCACACGGAGCTGTGGTAAAAGGGGTGCGGTTTGAGCCACCGAAATGTGGCTACATTTGTAGCTCGGGAAAGAGGAACCGCAAATATAGAGTCTGCCTCTCCGACCCCTACCGTCTCTATTTCTACATACACCCACCCACTCCTGTCCGGATTACAAATTGGCGCTAGTATTTATTATTTATGGCTTAATGAGGCTCAATTTTTATTTTAGATAGCTTAAAAAGATAGATTGATAGTCTAAACTTGTTTAAAAGTGCTGGGGCTCACTTTAACTTTGGGTTTTTTTTTTCTTAGCTCTTTAATTATAACATTAAGGATGAGGGAAAAATAAAGGATTATTTGGGTTGAGCGGATCCTTGTACTAGGAGTACCTGATTGAAGGTGGTGTGAGGGAATTTAGGAGTGTGGGAACCCTGGGTAGAGGTTGATTGTTGCGGTAAAGTGGTGAGAGTCCACTGGTGGCTGGGCCTAGAGTCCCTCTAGGCATATAGTGCAGTCTTATTTAGCTGGATAGCAGTAGTGGGTGCCCGTTAGAGGCTTGTTGTTGGTGGGCCTAGTGCCGTGATGTCCACTATTTGGTCTGCTTTACCAGATCTTGAGAGTTGCCATCTTGCCGGAAGTGGTGGGGGTGTCATGTCTCGGAACAGAGGGTTTTGGCTATGTTTCATCGAGTAAAAGAACGTGATGTGTCTTCTTAGGATGGCTTAAGTGATGGTGGGGACCTCGAACTTTTCGTGGATGTCGGGAGCCTTCATATCACGAAAAGGAGTATGCCATAGTGCCCTGCGCAGGATTTTGTTCTGGAAGCTCTGGAGTCGAGTTATTGTGCTGGTGTGTAGGAATCGGAAGAGTGGTGTCCCAAACAGTAGAGCTGGCCTCAGGACGCTCTTATACAATTACAGTTTCAGCCGAAGAGATACAGCCGGGCTTGTGATAAGATGCTGGAGAGAGTACTAAGTCCTACTTACTCTTTTTAACTTCTTCTGCTGACTTTGGGATCTAAAACGAATCTTATTAAATTCAGACAATAATTTTATTCCTTCGAGAAGAAGTAGAATCAACTAGGATGGACCAATAAGTCTCTCAAAAAAAAAAAATACTCAATGGGTGAAAAAGTACTCAATGAATGAATCGGGTGCGATATTGCAAATGTGGCTCTCGCAAGACGGCCAACTAATAAATGAGAGGGTGAAAAAATATGAGATGAACTGAAACAAAAGAGAACTCTTTTGAATGAAATAGTCATTCAGTATTCATTCTTGGCAGAGATTGTTTACTGCTTTGTTTATTTTTTTATCTGTTTTATGGTGAACAGATATTTTTCAATCATGATCCCATAACATGTCACGCCTTTTATGAGCCTATAACTTCACGGCTACCGTAAATGTCATACTGACCAGACATCAACGGTGTACTAGTGTTTTAGAACGATTTCGATTAGTAGATTTTCCCTGCAAATGTCGCTGAGTTTTAACAAAATGATTACAATATAATAGATATTATTTTATTTATTACTTTAATTCACTTTCTCTCAAATTATAAAAGGAAATTAAAAAAAAAACCATAATATTTTTTTAAGATGATAAAACTTTAAAAGTTTAGATGTTATATAACTAAAATCCCTGAGAGAGTTACATATACATTTTCTCTTGTTAGATTGATTTTAGTTGTTAGTTTCGTTTAATTAAATCATCAAGTTTTATAGTTGTTAAAAGTTTATTTTTTTTTTCTATCACTATTACCCGAATGAATACAAAAAGCATGGTATATTGCTAAAGTTTTTTTAAGGTTTTATTGATTTTTTTTTTAAACCCGGAAACATTGTCCTTATACTCCTCACGTCTGCCTATTTGTTTTACACTTTGGTGAAGTTATAAAACTTTTTTGAATATTATGAAATATTATTATATATTTATTGTATCTAAGACATACGAAAATACCAGAGACTCAATGAAATAGAAATAAGTTTTAATTAAAAAACAATGGCTTCAATTAAAAAATATTTTAAACTTTTAGTAGGGTATTAAATTATTAATAATCTTGAAATTACAAGTAATCAATGTGAATTTCCACTTCGAGTTATAAAAATAAATTCACTTTCCGTTTTAAGATTTGAACGGAGAACCATTAGATCAAATGAGTTCGAAATAGTATGTAATTTATCCAAGATATTCATAAAAAATTATATGCTGATGGATCTTTTTCCAGTTGACACTGGGTATTTGATCTTCAAATCTCCACTATTGGATAAACTGGTTAGGATGGGATATGTTTATCCAATCGTCAAACACTTGTACATATCGGCTGATATCTTCCAACAATAATAAATATAATATCGAAAATAAATAAATTAATTGATAAATTAGAGACAAATTGAACAGGAGCCCAGCTGAAGGGAATTTATTAATTATTTTATAAATATGGCCGTTAAAGGGAACACAGGATCAACTGCCATGAGAGGCCAGGGACTTGCCCTTTCCCAGATATAAACGCTTGATGTTAAAAACGGGGTGTTTATATTCCTTTTTTAGGTTTTATCGCATTTCAGCTTTCAAATGATATAAAAATTCCTTTTTAGGGTTTCCGTGATTTTATTTTTTTTTCAAAACCAGAAGCCCTTGCTTCCTTTCAAGCATAAAAATATTAGTCCTTTCTCTTTTGCGGTTTTGCCTTTCTTCTATTAGATCTAAATACATTAAATTTTAAATGGGATAAAGTTTAATTTGTGGGGGCACAAAAAAATGCTGCTAACTACACAAACGAGTAAATGCCAAAAAATAGTTGGTTAATAAAACAATTTTTCTTTAATGTTTAGTATCAGATGAATAATCCCACATTCCTATTTTTATAAGTTTGAGAGTTAGAAAAAAAAAAAAAAAAATCATGTTTCTTAGAAAAAAAGTATTCATATTATAATTATCAAATCTGAACATTCACGCGAATAAAACATACTAACAACTGCTATTATTTGATTATCACACCATTAGCATCACATCACAAGAATAACTTAGTTTGCCGAATTTAAAAATTTTCGCAAAATTGGTAGATTGTCATCCAATTGTATTTTAAAAATATCTTATGTTATATGATAGGCCACCTGACTCACTGAAAACAAATTTTAAATAAATGAAGAAGTATAAATAGCTAAAATACTGCAATCGGGGGGACATTCCAATTTTTGAACACAATTTCTATTGTAAGCGCCCTATACTTATAGTTTTGGTTATGCCGTTAGGGCCTACCTTCTTCAATTAATAATAAGTATTGTGAGAGACGTCTGTCATGAAATTGTAAAAATCCTATGAATGTTGTTTTTACGGAAGCACTTTTGGGCAGTATTGACAAGCAGCTCAGGCGCACGATCTGTGATTCGCATAAACGAACCATGCTCATTCATGCGGGTGCGTTCTAGTCTCGCGTCTTCCACCGTACGCGCTTGGCTGTATTTCACGTTCAATTTTATAGAGATTTGGGCTAGAAAACAGCATGCGCAATACCGCATTGAATTTAAAAGATTAAGGGATTGAATAGTTAATGACTTCAATCGCTTTACTTCCCTTGTAATGACAAGAAAACGATGAAAGTCACTTTAAAAAATTAACGAAATAAAAACTGCTCTCTTATCCGCATAATTGATTTCACAATGATACCATGTAGATGAGTTTTTGGCTGCTCACGACCGTATTAAAGTACTTTTTTGTTAAATTGATATATAAAATAGGCGGATTGTAGGGATGAGTGGTGCAGTGTGATGACTGTGCTTGGGGATTAGGGTGGTTGGATAGGTTACTATGGAATTTCATGAACTTGGAAGGGATGAGTTCAAGAATGTATGGTATATTAAAATTGTTATGAAGGGTTTTGTTGCTGACGAAATAAAGGGCATTTACTATTTTTCTCAGAACTTTTAATTGGAAAGATCGGATACACTTGATTTTCGACTTTTTTGTTGTCCCCTATACCTCTATTCCGTATGTCCAGATTTGCTTAAGTATAACTTTGTATATTAGTAATTTATTTTCTATTGAGAAATGGGATGTCCTTGGATGTAGTGTGTACAGTTGTCCAAATCGTCTGTTTCGTTCTTGTCTTTTTAGCCTCGTACGTGGGTTCCAGGTCAGCTGTTTGTCGAGATGGAAGCGTAAGTACTGTCTTGGATACAGAGAGGGGATTGGAAATAAAATAGAATAGTAGACAGCACTTGCGGTAGAGGGTAAAGGTAATGTGGGCACATTTTGCTTCATTGATTTTTATCGCAATTGGTCCAAATAATACTCGATTTCATCGAGGTGAAGGTCATGGGGTATTGTATTGGGGGCTTGGTGGGATGAACGGACTACAGTGTCATTTGCAAATGTTGCCAAAAAGGCATTGTGGGCAGAGGGGACACCAGTGGTATATAGGTTATTGAGGATGGGGCCCAGGACACTGTCCAGTGGAACTCCTGATTTTATGGGGTAGTAGTTAGGTAGAATAAGAAATGAAAATTAAAAGTTGAATTTGTTAGATCTGTTACTCACGGGTATCGTGAAATAAACTGAGATTAGTTAAGAAAGTCGTTTTAATTTATTAGCGTACAACTAACCTTTTAACATAACATAAATAAAAGCAATCATCACTAAAACGCAATGAATACAACAAATTAATTTTTGTTTTAAGATATTTTCAAACGTTAAGACTCGTGATGATTCATAATTGTTACTGAACCGGACTATTACTATATGAATTAGAGATATGAGATAGATTAAATATATAACTGTGGCTTAGGATATTCTAACTACTATCCCATAAAAGCAGGAGTTTCACTGGACATTGTCTTGGGTCCCATCCTTCATAACCTATACACCACTGATGACCCCTCTACTCCCAATACCTTATTGGCCTCATTTGCAGATGACACTGTAGTCCGTTAATCCCACCCAGACCCCGATATAGCATCCCATATTCTTCAGAACACCTTGATGAGATCGAGTGTGCAACCAATGGTGGATCAAAGTTAATGAAGCAAAATGTTCCCAAATTACCTTCACACTCTGCCGCAAGTTTTTGTCGACTAGTTTCTTTTAATTCCATTTCTCTCCCTGTATCCGAGTTAGTACGGTACTTAGGCTTCCATCTCGACAAACAGCTGACCTGGAACCCACGTACGAGGCTAAAAAGACAAGAAATAAACAGACGATTTGGACAACTGTACACACTACATCCAACGACATCCCATTTCTCAATAGAAAATAAATGACTAATCTACAAAGTTATACTTAAGCCAATCTAGACATACGGAATAGAGCTATGGGGGACAGCAAAATAGTCGAACATCAAGCGTATCCAATCACTTCAATCAAATCAGGCTATCTAGGCTTCCCGCACTCCTTAATTCCCGCACACCACCTTCAATCAAAAGTCCTGAGAACAACAATAAATTTCCTTCATTACGTCAGAAACAAAACCCTTCATAACGATCTTAATATACCTTACATTCTTGAACTCATCCCTTCCAAGTTCATGAAATCACATAGTAACCTATCAATTATTTATTGCCTAATAAGGCAGATTCAAATTTTAGCACAATAACGAATAGAAATCTAAATAAGAATCGTATGCTTGGTGTGGGTAAATCAGTTGTAATAACTGAATAGCAATATATAGCATTATAGCAAGAAGCCTAAATAATTAACAAAGGTCTGAATTAGTCTGGTGGTGACTAGCCTGCACAACCGGGCTGCTCTGCGTTACTGTATATCTTTAAAAATACTTTGCTTGGAAAAAAGTAAAATTCTAATTGAACAATAAGGGGTTTACCTTAGTTAATTAATATTTTTTTAAGCATTAGCCCCTCTATGATACAAATTGACGGAATATTTAATCGTAAAAGTCTCAGAGCAACTTTAGAGTTATGTAAATGTTGTTGGTCAAAAAATACTTCATTTTTTACATGAGTGCTTCAGGTAATTACATTAATCTCATCGATAAAACTCTAGCCTATCATAGAAGATTATTTATCATTTTTAAATCATCGAAGATATAAATATGTGTTGGCTTATAGTCGACAGCCATTGTCATTTAATTCTATTTGTACGTGTTGACAGCGTACAAAAAGACAATCAATTGAATTGATTAGAACCAATACGGTGCTAATTATACACTAGAAAAGTGAAATAATAATTATCACTGCATTCATTGAAAATTACAATTAAATTTATTCCCTCAAACTTATTTACATAGCTTAGCGCTTTAGTAAGTTCTTGAAGCACACTTTAAGGGCTTAGAAGTGCTGAGATATGAATCTTAACATAAATGATACAAAGTTATGGCAAAAATAACCGTATGGAAATAAATTCAATGAGCAATTTCAAACTCGCGCCCAGGAGTACTTCTTCATATGTAAAGTTTGTTCTCTAAGAGTATTATAAGTGTAGTTGCGCGTCAGTGACTTATTTAATACTAGTCCAAAACTTGTCCTTCCTCTTTAGAAAGGGCTTTTGTTTTTATAATTTTCGCGTAGATAAATGCTCTATTACTATCTATTCAAACAAACAAGTTACAAATTGTTGTCCTCTCTTTATGTTGATGCTCTTAGGTGCTCAAGCCCTGAAAAACTGGGCTAGTTACGCTTTTTTAGCTTAGGGAATGCTGATAGTATATTGTACGATCTTCAACTATGAGCTCTTTTAGCAGCTACTAGAACTCACTCCGTTTCTGAATTCAAACAAATCAATGTATTTCATAGTAAAATTTCTTCAGAGTTAGGATCATATGTTCTCTATGTGATACCTTGTTATATATTTAATTAAAGCTGGTTGCTGAGACCAAAGATTAAGGGTTTACTCACAAACAGGGATGTTTTGGGAAACTTAAACTTTAATAATTAATTTATAATAGTTTAGTATAACATTAAAAGGTAAAATATAGTTAAAATTGTAATAGTTAAAATGCAATAATCGCAACTATGTTATAGTAAAATTAGACGTGAAAACATTTTTTGCCTTGGTATTTATTTTGTAACGCTTTTCATTTTACAAGACATCTAAAAATAAAGTAAAGGCAGGAACTAAAAATTAGCAATAAACCTGAGAATAAAGTTTAGGAAGACAACAGCAGTGATTGCCTATGCGTAAGCACCGACTTGTTTTGTATTTTTTTGTTTGTTCGTACAGCTATTTCTATTTTCTTTGTATTTGTTTAAAAGGTGAATTTCCTTGAAAGATATGGTTAAACAAATAATTGAAATCATTTTTGAATGCTTTAAGAATTTGAGACACTCATACGAGTTCCTCCATTTTTTCTACATCGCTTTTTCACTCCTCCGATCCTTTCTCACATTTGTATGTTTCTTAGTAAAAAAGTTGCCAAATAAATGCTTCCTAAATACTAAACAGGAGCAACATCCCCGTGTGTTACGTTTAGACTGAAGAGATCACGTAAAATAGGGGGGGTTCGGGCAGTACAACACTAGACTATTGTTAGAAATCAACTGGCTTTATTATTAGTTTATCATCAATATATACAATTGTTTTGAATGGCTCACTCACTACACGGGTCGTGTTGTTTACAGTTCTTAATAGGCTTACTGGTAGTTAACTCATTTAATAGGTCATTATTATTTATATTTATTCATTCATTAAGATACTTTATCTTGCTTCGGTCAGTCCAGGCCTTGAGTTGAGAGATGTTGAAAGTTGAGATCTATACATCACAGGTCAAACGACGCTGTTTGTGAGAATTAAATCAAAAGAAAATAGTTTCACTCTCTCTCTCCCACTCTGTCTGGTGTTTATTCTGGCTGCTGGAAGTTTGCCATAGACTTCACCCTCAGCTCTGAGGCGTTAAGAATAATAAAGTTTTCAGTTTGATCCGGGATCCGCCTCGGGAGTGGCCAAATCCGTGGAAAATCCATTGTCACAGACACTTGCCGACCGGATATGTCAAACTTCTATTAAAACTATTCATGCGATACGGCTTAAATATGTTGAACTTTTTTAAAGAATAATCTCTATTAGTACCTGTTATAATTATTTTGATCATTAGATCGTTATTCTTGACAGGAGAAGCTGAGAGACTATCTTAGTCCCAATAGCTGCAATTTTATTTTGTTTACAAATCCTTATGAATTATTTTTCCAGGGCTTGAGGTTTTTTTTAATATATAGATACCAATCAGGGACTTGTTTATAGACTTTCTATCCCAAAAGACAAAAGCATCTGTCCTACTGTGACAAACGGAAGCCTCTATTACATTTACAATAATTCGGAATAAAAATATCAAAATCTCTAACATAAAGAAGAGAAGGTGAAAAAAATCTTATTATATGTGTACCCAAGTTTACAATGAGGTGACCCATAAGAATGCACCAATTTCATGACCTAGCTCTTTCGACCACAGTTCAATAATTCCCCAGTATGGGCTGCATATGCGGAGTGATCTGTTTGTCTTAGCTTAACTTCAAGGTTTAGACATCCATGATGTAATACTCTCAATGGTAAAATAATATCTTAACCAATGTGCTAAACATACTAGATACATACATACATACTTTTTTAATAACCACTAATATAAATTGAAAAAAAGTTCACACAGAAGCCACGTAAGTGAATACCTGGCGTCTCCTACTCCACACTGTGATCCTGAACTGTTCCTACCCCTGGATCGTTCCGATGTATACACTCAATACACAATATTTCATACTATCTTCTCCTCTTTTTAGTATTTAAATGCCCCTACTCAGTGTACCTTTGCCCTCATGCCTAGTTATATTTAGTATAACAGCTAAGAAATATCCTAAATAAATTGTCATTCACAGCACATTTCAATGCTGTAATATTGGATTAATATCATCTGGTCAACAAATATGTTTATGAATGTGTCCTAAACAGCAACGAAATGAAAGGTAGTAGTACCAACATTTGAGAATGAAGTATGAGAGAAATATATTTAAATTTAAATTTAACATAATTGATCAATTATACCTTTTACCAAATTATTATTATTAGTTTATTGATTAATTCACAACTTTTTTTAGAGTCCCAATCTGCGAATGTGTTGAAAACATGATCCAAAAAGGGCCTTTCTTACAAGAAGGCAGAGGTCTAATAGTTATACCTCTCTTATATTGTTCAAGCTAAGTTTGAGGAAGTTTGATTTTTATTAATTTAAAATATCTGTATTCCAACGTCTCCTTTGGAATGTTTGCAAGTGTGGTGTAGACAGTAATTGTATCAGAAGGCGTCTTCTGAGTTAAAGTTTCTCGATAATGTTCTATTACAGCCGTGAGCTTGAGGAATTTTTAGATCGGTGTTAAAAGTATGATTTTTCACGTACTCCTGTGATAATTCCTAGAAATTATCATTGGAAAATCTTTGTGGTTCATATGTTAGCCTATATAAATTTAGGTTCCACAAGCACAAATTTATTTTAATGAAAGTTTGTCGATCTGTAGTTTCTGGGACAAAGGAAGTTTTGAACGCGGGTTTAATAAATGATTCAATAGTTTTAGCTTGTGAGTACGTGCTAGACTTTGTTTTTTTTCATTGGTGGTTTCCAAGTGAGTGTCTTAGTAAGTGCTAACTATTTAAATGTGTCAGAGGTTGGTACCAAAACTTACGGAGGGTATTGACTACGCCGAAGGGTGAATTTGAAGAGTAAGGATTCAGCAGTACACATTTAAATTTTAGAGGTCTTACACTGCGAGTTAAGTTGATCCAAATAGTTTTGTAGTGTCAGAGAAGCTTCAGTCTGGTATTTGTGTGTTGCGAGTATTGCTGTATCGGGCTGTGTAAGTTGATCTAGTTGTAGTAGCAGGACAAAACTCTTTAAATGGGAAATCAAAGAACAAAACATACAATCACTTTAATTTGGATGAGGTTCGAGGAGTGCGTAAAAAAGGTGCAACCAAAAATCATGATATCAAGTATCAAGACGAGCCAAATTATTTTAGAAAGTGATTTACCTGCGCATCTCTACCATATCCTTCAAGAGAGTATCTCCCTTCTTCCTCGACCTCTTCCTCAAATTCTTGCCCATCCTCAATTCCCTAGAAATGAAGTTTAGTTTTGTTTGTTTTTTCCATAGCTCTCAAACTTATGAAAATGGGATGTGGGAAAAATAAAAGGAAAATTATTTTGGATTGATGGGTGCCTTTCACTAAGGGGAGTCCTGAGTTGAAGGAAGTATGAGAAGGATATGGGGTGTGGGATGCCTAAAGAAGGCGGGTGGGTTCAAGAAGGTAGTGAGAGTCTACCTATGGTGGAGCCTAGGGGTACTAGGCATTGGTTTGTAGTCGGCCTATCGGCCGGGAGATCGACCTACCCTAAGCAGGTAGAAGGGGTCATTTTGCTTCGGTATAGTCGGCCGGGAGATCGACCTCGATCTCTCGGCTAGGTATGAGTCGTTTAGTCCCCGTCAGGGGGCTCGGGTTCTATGAGGTCCATCTGTCTCCAGGCTTCGGCGGTACAGCAGTGCTTCCATCGGACGGGCATTGGTGGTTGAAGGTCAGAGAATAGTGGGTTGTTGCTATGTCAAAGTGAATCGAAAAGTTTGATGTGTCGTCTCCTGATAAATTCTTGGATGGTGAGCACTTCAAATTTTTCGTGGATCTCGTCTGCCTTCATTCGGTCAAACGGGGTATTTTTGAGAGAGGTTCGGAAAACTCTGTTCTGGAATCGCTGGAGCGTTTTTACAGTGTTAGAAGTTAGATACTTGAATAGTGGTGTCCCGTACATCAAAGCAGGTCTCAGGACACTCTAGTGAACCAGCAGATTGAGGCGTATTGATAGAGCCGGGCTGTGAAGTAGGTTTCACAATAACAAGCTGCTATAAAATGGATTATAATTAGTATGAAAATAATTTTCATTTGTAATGGGTGTCCACTTTTCTGCCTAATAATCCATCCATCATTCCAACGGATTAATTTAGATGCCCCCCTGAAGACAAAATTCCATTTTAAAGTCCTGAATGCAGTGCACTATCAGGACATGTCTTCTAAGTTCTTAACGAGTCTGATATACAAACACTTCTCAGATCTTATGGAGTTTGATAAACAAACAAACACGAACTAGGCTATCCACCGACTGGGCCATCAGCAAAGGTCAAAGACCGCAGGTTTAACTCTTTCTGAAGCCTACTAGGCAATGGCTAGGTCGATAAGACTTCCCCTGGCGGATATGCCCAAAAAAAGGAAAAACATCTCAAATCTTAAGGGAAAAATTAATATTAACAAATGAATAACCACACTGTTATATCACATGTTTCTAGGCCAAGATGGAGGTGGTTTACCCTAAACAACTATAATTCTTGTTACCCTGTTCTAATCCTTCCAATACCTTACTTGGCTGTAGATTTGCGGTGAACGAACAACCCCTCTGTTAGCCCTTCGTTAGTCGCATGTGCCTGTTAGGGCATAGTATAATATTTTTCTTTTTCCTCGCTCCAGGAAGCGAGGGATTAGGATCATCCTGTAGGTAGCTTCCAAGCTTCCGTTTCCAATCCGATTAGTGTGCCCTGATGCGCAAAGTACCGATTTATGGAGCCCTCATTTCAGTTGTAAGGTGCATGCGACCATTTGTGTCAATAAATTTGTTTTATATCCTAGAACTAAATATTTTTTTTTTACGATTCAGTTGTGTTTTCGCTTTTATCGATGCTTCATTTGTTCCCTCAAAAGATATTATTTTCATCTATGAGTGTTGCGCGTTCTTATACAATTATTTTTATTCCAAAATAATGACGAATTAGAAACATAGAGGATTAAACCCGAGACCACCCTAATTCGGATGTAAAGTTTACAGGGGAGTGATGGTTGAGAAAAGGAAAATTGCTATGGACAGACTCTCGCTCGTCCAATAGCAGAGTACTCTGATTTTGTCCAAAGAACATCTCAGTGGTTATTGGGTAAGTTCCGATTTCAATAATAATAAAAAAAGCATTGTAAATAACACAACTAAAAATAGTGATATTATTATATACCCATAGGGCATACTATGGTATAGATGAGTGGCTTGTTTAAAACATAAGTGGAAACGATTTTAATAACAGCCATTCTAATGGCGTTTAAAAATATAAAACAAAAATTTATATATTACTATTTAGAATGAAATTTTTGAATTTAATATGCTACTCAATAGGATAGGAATAATTTATTCCTTACAACAAACTCACCAATAATGCAATAAGACTTAATCATATTAAAAGGAAAGACTTATATTTTCGTGTTTCTGCAATACTAAATATAGCCACCCCATAGAATTTTATGTTTTTAGGTTGAACAAGCCAACCCAGGAGAAAAATTTTAATGGATTCAGGTTTTGTTAAAAAAAAAAAAGCAAAAAAAAACTTAAAAGCTGGGCATTCAGACTCAACAAATGCAAAGTTGAAAATGAGGTTCCTCCCACCTGTTACAGGTATTCTAGGATAATGCCCGTGTTATTTCTGGTGGCCGTGCTGATAGTTATTATTCTTGCTACTTGTTGTGAGTGGCCAAAAACACAGGCCGTTAAATAGTCGAATTATCTGTTAAAAATGAAATATATTTTAAGAATGATATGAAGATACAAAAATTATTTTAGTTTAAAACATTAAAGATAGAAGGTGAGAACGGACACTCGGCAGGTGAATGACCATGGAATAGAATATATTATAAATGCCCCTGGAGATTAAACTCTACACTGGCCGTTTCTGAAATATTTCGTGAGGACCTTTAATTTCTTCATTTTAAAAAAAAAAAGTCAATACTTCGCATGCTGGCCCTTTTGCCAGGTTATTTTTCACAAATATTTTCAAAATTTGACTCTCTATTCACAAGCTATCCCTTGCTTTCTTATTGAAACTGAATCAGATACTATTAAATCGACTGGAAGTATTTTCTACTATCTTTTCATATTGCTCAAAAGTTCTGTCTACATCTTAACGAATTTTAGAAGGATTGTAAATTTCATATTGAAGTACATAATAAACGAAACAATTTCTATTGTATTTGGTTCTAGCAGTATATCTAGAAGCAGTATAAGAGAAATCTAGTATAACGGACCCCGGCCGTAGTCGCTTCCCTTAAATATTTTAACCTGCTCGGCGTTAACGGGATCATAACTCCAAAACTACCAGTGGCTATTTACTGTAGCCTTGAGGGCTTTTTAGGTAACATAAAGAAGTACGTAAAAAAAGAAACATCAGCCTTTTTTTCTGGTTGAGATGATAAACGCGATTTTTTGAATCTAGCTGAACTTAGACGTAACTACCTTCATCTCTTGGGTGGAATGCAAATAACAATATTTGATTGAGAGAGAGAGAGGGAGAGAGAGAGAGAGAGAGAGAGAGAGAGAGAGAGAGAGAGAGAGAGAGAGAGAGAGAGAGAGAGAGAGAGAGAGACTAAATACTAATACTAAATAAAATGAAATCCAAAAACTAGACTAACTAAATATAGACTGAACTCTCTTAAGGAGTGATTATTTATAAAATCGTAGGGGAATTCCCCCGCTCTGTTTTCGGGGTTGATAATGTTGAAACAAGGGCGGGTCTCTAGCGGTGTTCCCTACTTCTGTGTTTGTATGTGTGTACGCCATGTGGCTAGATCGTCCTTTGAGTCAATGGTCGGGCCAGTTCGACCCACATCATGTAAATGACCTATTGGTGGTTCTACACCTCGAGGTCAAGTCACTCCTAATGTCATGCGATGATCTCAGTAGTTTGGTTTCACTTATTGTGTGAATGAATGACTATTTATCATGAAGAGGATTTTTATTCTAAGAGTTTAGCAGAAATGATAATTAATTCCAAACAACCCCATACCCATTTCCTTTTTTGTTACAGCCTTCGGTTATAAAACTTAGAGTTGCTTTATTTATACAGTCCATTTATCTTCACCAACGCTCTTATAATCGTTCATACTTGTATATTTCATTCATTTCTATGGTCATATTTTGTTAGTTAATGTATGAATTCTCGTCTATCTTGCCTATTTAATTTTAAATTCGTCTCCTCAACGGACACTATCAGAGGGTTTTTATTTCCGTTTGAATTAATGTCCGTTATTAGTTAAAGTCTAAATATATTTTAATACATGCTCGTGTATTACTCGTACATTGTTACTACAGGAAGTTAGTTTTATTTATTAACCTATGGCTTGTTTATTTTTGTTGAAAAACATGTACGTTTTTAACTACATATTTTAGTTATCTTTAACAAATAATTAAACAATATGGTTTCTGTGTAATGTTTAGCTGACGTTCAGTTGACAAACTGTCCACTGGTATTTTATAATTCTATTCCTCTTCATGTATCCAAGACAGTACGGTACTTAGGCTTCCATCTCAACACTTATACTTTTAAGGACATCCCATCTCTCAATAGAAAATAAATTATTAATCTATAAAGTTATTTATCTATAAAGTTTAAACATACGGAATGGAGCTATGGGTGGGGGGCAATAAAAAGTCAATCATCAAGCGTATCCTTGACTTTCCATTAAAAGTCTTGAGAACAATAGTAAATGCCCCTTATTACGTCAGCAACGAAACCATTCATAATAATACTCATCCCTTCCAAGTTCATGAAAGTACACTGCGTCACACATCCCTATGATCCTCCTCAGAGACTAAAGTGGCAGTGGCCTCGTGACCTAAAATGAATCCCCGACAGTGGGAGCCCTGGCAATGGCCAGTTTCTCCAACCTTGTCCTGAGTGTCGGTGGCTCTCACGCTATTGGTCAGCCTCCCCTGGGTCGAACTAAGTGACGCGGCTGACGGAGGAGCGTGGGTGACATTCACGACTCCGCTTCCTCTTTCGCACGTGAGGGAGGTGACAACCAATTGTATTTAGGATGTCTCTGGGCTGTTTGTAAATACTGTATGAATAAACGAGTGAATGAAAATTGTAAATATGGTATGAATGTGAACATTTATCACAATTACTTATTGGCCAATAAGGCAGATTGTAATTTTATCACATTAAAGAAGTTCTGATCATTCAATACCTCCCAGTGTCAGTACAATTTAAATTACTCTCCAATATTGGTTAATGTCCCTGAACCTACTTGATATAATTTTCCTTATTAGTCACTGATTGCAGCAGTATTTCAGTATTTGGCACAGAAATTAAAATTGACAAACACCAGTGTAATAAAGTGAATATTTCTATAGATAAATCTCATATTGCAGCAATAAGGAATCAATCATACTGGAGTGCTGTCAGTGAGAGTGAATGATTAGTTGCAACAGCAGGATGAGACTTTTATTGCCAACTTTCAAGCTTCCATTCAATTCAAATGGATTTATTCAAAGTGAAGTGGCCCGGTTGTCCATTATTCACCCTTCTGTAGAGATAAATGCTGAATAAAATAGTAATTGAGAACTTCAGTTGTGGATATTTCTGAGCTTGTGGATTAGTAAACAAAATATGCTACCAAAATAGTCAAAATACATTGCTATTGCTATTGCTATACAAAGATAAGTATAGCTATACCTGTGAAAATATTTCAACAACTTAATAACTTTTTTACAAACCATTAACGTCCCGTGATTATTAATTTAGTCCAGACAATTAGTCTCAAAACACATATTAAATGCTATTAATCAACACGTAAAGATCTTTAATGTGATACCGTTCTTAATATAATACTTCAATATAACCACAATATCTATTATTTATTTATATGATTTCAGTTTAGGTCCTCTACACAATAATGGCTGGAGACGCTTTCTTGTGGTGTTATTACATGTATATTAGTTTTTACCAGTACTCCCACAGTTGTTAGTTGTTGTCCGTTGTCGGGCTCAGGTTTAACTGAGTATCCCCAAAGTGGAGGGGGAGACGCCCACCGCGGGTTAGGGTCGTTACAACCACTTAGCCGCCGTCCGGTGAGCGCCCAGAAAGAGACAGAGTGGGTGGACCTATGGTCTTTCACCCTGGCTGCCGACCTAGTCGACGGGCAGTTTTAATGCGCTTTGATCTGACTCCATAACATCTTTAGAAGGTGTGTTTGATATGTTCGGGAGAAGAGGTACAGGGTAGGTTTATAGGTAGTTTATGTGGTCTTAGAAAGACCACGAATTAACACTCGGTGTCTAAGGGTAGGCGAAAACCGTCCGGATCCCAAAGGCGAGTGTGAACCGGAGAGAAGCAGACTGGATTGCCGTGGGAGACGCTACTTGGTAAAGTTTGTAGGGCCACGGCAACCGTCGTCCGTGAGGGAGAGGTCTCTCCTAAGGAGGTGCTAGTTTTAGCGAAACGAAGGCAAAGATTCCCACAAGGAAGGTCTGGGGTCTGACGATGCCGGACTGAAACATAGCGAGGTTAGGAGAGAGAGATGCAGAGGTAGTTGAATGTGAAGACCATGGTTTTGAGTAGAGCAGCAAGCGCCAGTGCAGAGAGAGAGAGAAGTGTTCAAGGTGCCGGTTTGTTTCTGCCGGGCCTCTGTTTTTTTTCTAAACCCCTTGAATTTAATACAATGTAAAATATAAACAAAATAATTGACAAACTTTCTCCTCTTTCTGGCACAGTTGCATTTGACGGAGGTTGGGTTACATAAATCATGATTGACGTTAATATGAAATAACATGAATACAAATCCTAGGTAATGGGGCTCACCTTCAGTTTAAAAAATGGGAGAAAAAAAAAACTTACAAACTAAAACCTAAACCTAAGACTAAAGCTTTCAGCCACGACAGCGTCCTACCATCGATGGGGGAACGAAGCAGGGGTTATCGAGTTAAACACCGAGTTTGTTAAGTATTGCAGGGAGTCGAAAAATTTGATATGTCTACGTTGGATGAATTCATCCACCGTAAGCAGCTCAAAGATATCGTGAAGCTCAATGTTGCTCCGCAGCTCGAATGAAGTACCTCTGACCACTTTCATCAGTATACCGTTTTGGAATTGTCGGAGTTTCCGAGGTGTCGTATAAGTCAGATAATGAAAAAGCGGTGCACCATACAGCAGAGTAGGCCTGAGTATGCTCTTATAAATCAGTAGCTTGAGACGCAGTGATAGATTAAGGTAAGTCAATTAGTGCGTAAGCCGGTAAGACTTCATGCGAGTATGCTTCAACTTCTTCACAAAATGGTTACTAAAATGAAGGTGTCTGTCCATTTTAATTCCCAGATATACTAGGTCGTTGGCTGGTGAATTTCTCTGGCCTCTGTCTGAGGACGGCTCATCCCCACCAGCGGCTGTTCTCCCTACCAACTCCCCCCCCCCCAATATCCGACTGGCGTCATGAGCTTTATTTATTAAACATATGGAAAAAATTATAGATATGATCTGATCGAGAAGAAAGTGACTTATAATTATTTGTAATTAAGAGATGGCCACAAAATCCGTCTTCAAATCTGACTGTTTGCATTTCATGAACATAGCCAGAACAAGAGATTTTTGTTTAGACCATTCGGGCGTAGATGTAAATATTTAAATAAGTCTTGAGAACTCATTTGGATTCAAGTGTAGTGTTACAAAGCATGTTAGGAGGACACTGTTGATGATGTACCGATGATTTACACTCGCAATTTGATATTCTCAAACATCTGTTGATCAGTTCTTTTCTTTCTCAGAACGTCCTTGGGGGACCAGAAATTCGATTTTAGAAATTCAGCGTATTTTTAATAGTTAGTATTGCATGAAGTTTTCTGAGTATAATTACGCGAGAAGAAAAACCGTACATATTAGTATTTCTGATACTATATATACTATATTTTCCGCCCTTGCTAATATCTAAGTATAAAAAGGGAAATGAAGTTGGGAAGAAGAATATTTTGTTATATTAACTTTAGGATGGGCATTGTTATTGCCGTTCATAGTTTCATTTTGAAAGAATTTTCATAGATTCTCCGATTTATAATGTAGCTTAAAAAACTTTTAAATTGAAATACTGTTGGCAAGTCTTAAGAAGATATTGTTAGATTATCAATGACTAGTTATTAGGCAATGAACAATGATCAGATAGAAGATGTGATTATTTTCTTTATCAGTTTTGTCTCTGAAATTCCATTTTCAATAATTGTTAAGGAGACTAAAACTTTAACTGATTCCGTTAGGAAAACGAACTGAGTTAAATTCTGAATTCGAGAGAGAACAACAATTTATTAAGATAAAATTACAATCTGCCTTTTATTAGGCAATGAGTAATTGAGATAAGTGTCATCATTCATACCATATTTACAATTCATCATTCACTCGCTCATTCATACAATATTTACAAACAGCCCAGAGGCCCCCCAAGTCCACATGGTTGTCACCTCCCTCGCATGCGAAGGAGGAAGCGGAGTCTTGGGGAGTCCCCCACGCCCCTACTTCAGCCGCGTCACTGGATAAGAGCCAGCGGAGGCTGACCAAGAGCGCGAGAGCCACAGTCGCTCAGGACATGATTGGAGAAACTGGCCATTGCCAGGACTCCCACTGTCACTTATTTATAGCAGGTCACGAGGCTACTGCCGTTTAAGTCTCCGAGGAGGATTATAGGGATGAGTGGTGCAGTGCAATGACTGTGCTAGGGAATTAGGGTGGTTGGATAGGTTACCATGGAATTTAATGAACTTATCATATTATATATATTATATAATATACTTACCTGGCGTGGGGGTCTACCGTGATCACTAAATTCTGAATTAGAGGTAAATATATTTTTTCCAGAAGTAAAGTGTTCATTAATTATTTTTTGTTACGGGCTAATTTTCAAAGCTATTGGAATCATCTTACTCAGTTAATTGTAGGCGATTCTTGTTAAGGAAAGGATCGATTTTAGATTTTAATAGTACTTCCTCCTAAAGCCATAATCTTCCTAACCTATATATATAATTGCATAATCCGAACGACGCACTTTCCTCTCCTCTGGAAACATTCCATTATTGTCCTATTCGCCAAACCCGGTAAACCACCCAATGACGCCTCATCTTATCGTCCAATTAGCCTACTCCCTATCCTCTCAAAAATATTGAAAAAACTCCTATTAAAACATCTATTTCCAACTGTTGAGTCCAAAAATATTTTTCCTACACACCAGTTTGGTTCCGTCAACGACATTCCACGGCTCAACAAGGCCTTCGCGTTGTTGATCACATCTTCTCAGCCCTTGAATCCAAACAGTATTGCACTGCTGCCTTTCTGGACATAGCTCAAGCTTTTGACAGGGTTTGGCATGTAGGTTTGCTCTACAAGCTCAAAAGATATTTACCACAGACCCTTTTCCTAATCCTACAGTCCTACCTTTTAAACCGCTTCTTCCAAGTCCGCTGTGGTTTAGAATATTCTAACTACTATCTTATAAAAGCAGGAGTTCCACAGGGCAGAATCCTAGGTCCCATCTTCTATAATCTATACACCGCTGATGTCCCCTATACCACCAATACCTTCTTAGCCACATTTTCAGATGACCCTGCAGTCCTGTCAACCCATTCAGACCCTGATATAGCATCCCAAAACCTTCAAAAACACCTTGATGAGATCGAATACTGGTGCAACCAATGGCGAATCAAAGTCAATGAAGCAAAATGTTCCCACATAACCTTTACCCTCTGCCACAAGTCCTGTCCGCTAGTCTTTTTAAATTCGATTCCTCTCCCTGTGTCTGACACGTTATGGTATTTAAGCTTCCATCTTGACAAAAGACTGACATGGAACCCACTCACGAGGCTATAAAGACAAGAACTAAACAGACGCTTTGGACAACTGTACAGACTACTTCGAAGGACATGCCATCTCTCAATAGAAAATAAACTACTTATTTACAAAGTTACACATAAGCCAATCTAGACATACGGAATAGAGCTATGGGGGAAAAAAAAGTCGAACATCAAGCACATCCAATCCTTTCAATTAAAAGATCCAATCCTGAGAACAATAGTAAATGCCCCTTATTACATCAGCAAAACCGTTTATAATGATCTGAATATACCCTACATTATTGAACTCATCCCTTCCAAGCTCAAAAAATTCCATAGTAACCTATCCAACCACCCTAATTCCCTAGCACAGTCATTGCACTGCACCACTCATCCCTACAATCCTCCTCGGAGACTAATACGGCAGTGGCCTCGTGAGCTGCTATAAATATGTGACAGTGGGAGTATTGGCAATGGCCAGTTTCTCTAATCATGTCCTGAGCGTCTGTGGCTCTCGTGCTCTTGGTCAGCCTCCGCTGGCACTTATCCAGTGACGCTGCTGACGTAGGAGCGTGGGTGACTTCCCAAGACTCCGCTTCCTCCTTCGCACACGAAGGAGGCGACGACCATGTGGACTTGGGGGCCTATGTTTGTATATATATAGTATGAATGAGCGAGTGAATGAAAATTGTATATTGGTATGACTGAGATCTTTTATCACAATTATTTATAGCTCAATCAGGCAGATTGTAATTTTATCACAGTAAAGTTGTTGATACCTGAAACAAAAAAATGTTTTTAATAGTGGTGTTATTTATTTATTTTACATAAATGTTGGTCTGTTTAGCCTGTAGACAATTGAAGGTTTAAGTTATTTTCCTTTAAGTTATTTTTTTCTGATAGATAAATACTATGAAACCTGGCCTTTCTTTGTAGAAATAAATTAATTTTTAGTTTTTTCACTGCCTCTTCAATATTTTAAGTAATGTTCTAGGACAAGCATTTCATATAATTATTCACTTTGTTGAGTTAAACAGTTTTCCTAATTACTTGTCCCGATTCTGAATGGTTGATTAACCATTTGGCCTGTGAGTTGTTACATTTAATATATGCCTATACAAAATCAATTATTGTGTAACCTGGAGGCAAAAATATATTTTTTGGTCCAATTGTATCCCCTATTTTGCAAAGGTAAACAATGCGCTTGATCGCATCGTTCGCGAAAAATACTATCACTTGTATCTTATGTGGGAATTTCGTTATTTTCGTAAAATATACATTGCAGACAATTGCCTCATACTTGTTTGACAGTAAAGGATCTCCCTTCGGGGTCGGTAATTAATTACTCAAATAATACACGAGATTTGAAAATATTAATACCGGTTTACAAATAAAAAAACTAGAGATAGTGTTTATTGTCTGAATAATTTGAAGTGTATCCCATACAGAACCACTATCGATTATCGCGTAATAGCTACCAACAATTAAGGGATAGTGGTCTCGATAAACAACAGATGAATAACCAAACGCTGTTTGGTTACGCTGACACGCCTCGAACCTGTTGATGGACCACAAACCGGTGTCATTTTAAACAATATACTTTATTAAATGCTTAACTGCGGTTACCCGGATTCCATTATTGGCTTCCCCCGTAAGTATTATTTATTTTGAGAATAGAAAGAGTCGTGGTTCACGCAGCCTCGTCATGGAAAATGAGCATCTACTAAAATGATGCGGTATATGTTACATTTTTGTGAAATCTGTTTTTTAATTGAATTACTTATGCATAACATCTATGTAGCTTCTGTATAACTCCTTACGCAACTGCGACAAAGAAGGTTTTTCCAATTGTTGATTTCACCATCTTTGCTTCAAAATAATTTCATAAATAATTTTTTTTTTCTCTCAGCTCTCAAACTTTGAAAATGTAGGATAAAGGAAAATTTATTTTAGGTGAACGGATCCTATTACTAGGAGTGCCTATTTGAAGGTTGAGTGAAGGAATTAAGGAGTGTGGGAGACCTCGATAGAGGTGTAAATGTCAAGGTGCAGTGGTGAGAGTCCACTGATGGGTAAGCCTAGAGTCTGTCTAGGCATGTAGTGCAGGCTCATTCATTTGGATACAAGTGGTGGGTGCCCGTTTGGGGCTTGTTGTTGGCCAAGGGCCGTAATGTCCACCATTTTGTCTCCTTTCCCAGACCTAGTGAGTTGCCATCTTGCAGGTTGTGATGGGGGTTGAGAAATAATGATAATAATATGTTTATCACACCACACTGGTTCGGGTATGGAGGTTACAATAACGCTGACTAAGATAGAAATGGAAAAGCCCATGTCAACTAGATTTTTTCTACGCATTAGATGTATTCAATAAACCGATTTAGTAATTGTTTATTATCTATAAATTGTTTTATTTTCAGAGAAACTTTAACAGCTCTTTTGCCTCTTGATGTTTCTATCCTGTGACAGGGCATTCCGGGGCCTGTAAATTTTCTGGGGCTAGTCAATAAGTGTTAAGCATTCACTTTCTTGTCATATTGAATGAAAACTTATCCTGGCCAATAAACGTTCTCTTAAATATTGAGTAACTGGAAACAAACATTCCTATGTAGCTAAGCTTCAAATAACGGACATATGTTGAAATGGCAATTCGTTTAGTCATTATTGGCAGGAAAAATTCACAATAGATATTAGCTGTACCAGTAAAGCTAGATATTTTTAACAAGGCATTATTGTAAATTCCGTTAAACGGAAATTGTTTTATTCATTCATTTATCTTCTTTTGTTTAGGTAATTTGTTTTCTTCGTTCCCTTTATTATATACCCAGAAGAACAGTATGTCATTATGATGCTTTGTTAAACTAAAAGTATTCAACGCAAACACAATTTTTCGTCTAATTATGACCGGGCATTGTTTGTGTTTGACCTAAAAATAATCTACTTTTTTTCTAAAAAAATGCGTTACAAAACGAAAAAAAAAAATTCCTAAATATCAACATCTTGAAGTTTTTACAGTACAATAAAGTTAAGAAGATCAAATTCTTTTGATAGTTAGAAAAGTTATTTAGTCTCTTTCAAAACAATAGGTTTGTTCCAACACAGAATCACTGACTAATTTACACTGTGTAGGTTGTATAATGTTAAGTGCAGCCGAATTAATACTTTCATCGTAAAAGTTAGTATTTGGGCCACTTTTTGATCATTAATAGTTTTTTTAATTAAAAAGAACATTTACGAATTTTAAAAGATTTAATTAAAACAAATTAATAAAGATTTTCAACAATTAATAATTTTAACGTGATACTCAATTATATAAGAATTGAAGTGTATACCTTTTCAATTAATAATTTTTAATAGGAAATAGTGAAGTTTTGCATTAAGGAAGAGCATACAATTAGTTCGAACTACATTTATAACCTTCCTTTTTACGGCTAGTGGGAAAAGACTGGAGAATGACTGCCCATAGCTCTGATTCTTAGTCCCTACTCCAATCCTCGGATGGTTTTGACAATATCAAATCATTTTCAAACTAGGTTTTGAGCGTGTCGGGACAGATGTCTTGCAGTCTAGTTTTTGTTAAGGGTGAGTGGGAAAATGACAATTGTACTCGCACCAGTTTGAACAACTCGTGTTTGAACAATCCTAATCAACCAAGAATATATGATGAGTTTCAAAAGGAGCAATTTCAAAATACCTTTTTTTATAGTCTTAAACCATTCTCCTACCTTTTGCGAATTATTTTTGATAACTTGAATTACTTTTGTTTTTAATAGTAGGAAAAATTAAGTTAAGTTATTTGGATAAATTTAGTTCCTAAACATATCTTAAAAATATATTCGAAGCAATCAGAATTGAGGTTACTGATTCAAACCGTTTATTATTATAATTTGTTTATTATAATAGTGTTAATGAGCCTCAGTTGTCCAAAGCGCAGACCGTGTTTTTTTTAATTTATACTGAAACGTATTTAAAAAATATTAGGTTCGTTAAAAACACAAATGATGAGGGCACTCGTTAAATCGTCAAATGAATATTGATAATAGAAACACTCTCTTTCAGTGCCTAAGAATTTATTCATAAGGTCTTGCGGAAAAAAATCTATGGTATGACCAACCAAGTGACTCCCCTGAGCTGAGCTGAACCGATTCCTATTGGTTGTAGCCTGAGATGTGCCGAGCCCCAAATTACACCCCCCCCCCCCCCCGTCAGGCTCCAGATGACGGATATTAATGAAACAACAGCCCGAGGGAATTGGTGCCGTGGTTGTCACAGCACACTCGTCCTCCTTTGTGCTGGCCCGGGTCCTCGGTAATAAATTTGGTGTCAGCTCTTCGCTCCTGGGTCATCTTCATTGTTAGCGCCGTCTCCCCATCCCCGGTGTTGGTCGGTTCTGATTTCCAATGTCCGCCTGTTGGTACCATTTAGTCGGAAAAGCGGTCGGACTAACCGCTGCAGTTCCTTACCCAATAGCATCCATGAACCTTCGAAGTTATATTTAATTATTAAATAACTGATAATTAGAATACATTTTATGTTCTTATTTAGCCATGAATATATATTTGAGTGTATGAGTTTGTTAGGATATCGGCTTACTAAACGAATACATTGATAGACAACGTTATCAGTTCCTGGTAACAAGAAAATAACGTAGATGTTAAAACAGAGCGGTAATAATAACTGCAAAAGTTAGATACAAAATAGTACGAACAAAAAGACTTAGATGTAAGTGTAATGTAAGTATTTATTAAACTTATATCATATGTAACAGGTTTGAGTTATCAAAATGTAAACAAATGTAAATAACATTACCAAAATATAAATCTTTGTAAATGTGGTAAACAATAAACATGCAGCTATGAGCCAATTAGTTATACGAGCACCAGCTGTCAGTACCAGGTACGAAGCGACCCAACCTGCCGAGAGACCCTTACCCAGGTCACGTATCGGTGATGTATCTCTTTGTCAGAGAACAAAAAAAACCACATACTCAACCGGAATTGGGTACTACAAAACTAGAGCTGATTGGCTACTGACGAAGCCGGCTGGGTATTTAAGACCGGTGGCTTGGGGCCTGTATATCATTCTCCTGTCAACTAACTGGCTCGTGGTTGCTCTGATGTAAACTCTGAAACTTGGCTTCTTCACTATGAAAACCTCTGCATCTCTCTCTCCTCACCTCGCTATGCTTTAGCCCGGCGTTGTCAGACCCCACACCTTCCAAGTGGGAATCTCTGCCTTCGTCTCGCTAAATCTAGCACCTCCTTGGGAGAGACCTCTCCCTAGTGGACAACGGTTGTCATGACCCTGCAAGCTTACCAAGCAGTGTTCCCCACGGCAATTCAGTCTGCCTCTCTCCGGTTCACACTAGCCTTTGGGATCCGGACGGATTTCGCCTACCCTCAGATACCGAGTGTGAATTCGTGGTCATTCCAAGACCACACAAACTACCTACATCATCTACTCTATAGCTCTTCTCCTGAACATAGTGCATTTCGGGGCACATACCTATCAAAAATGGAGTCAGATAGTAAGACCGTCATGAAACGATTGTCCAGGTTATAAACTTAATCAACCCTCACTTCGTCACCAGGGCTAGGGTAACCAGGCACCCTCCTAGTGACGATTCGACTTATGAATTTAAAAAAAATTATTGCGTAGTTGCGCATTACATTTTTAATATTTGAGTGTAACAGAAACAATGCCGCCCTCATGCCGCAAGTCTAAAAAAGAGGCTTCAAGGGCTATAAGTAAGTACTCATACTATAAGTTCATTTTTAGCCATGAGTACAAAAATGGGTAGAAGAGTTTGTCAGCCTTACGTTATTAAAGAGATTTTTTACGTTTCCGTCAAATTTATGATTGGACAACGTTACTAGAACGACAGAACTCAACAGAACCCTCCGAAATGTCTTAAACAGTATGCATCTTCTTCCATTACACACAATTGTCTCGTTGTCAATAAATAAATATATTGAAAACCTAACAACTCTCTTTCTTCAACCGAAGTAAATCTTTCGAAAAACTCTTCTTTTCATTTATGAAATCAGGACTAACTAATCGTATTCATAATTGTATGAATCCCTTTATTTTTTTGTGCTTCTTTTAAAACTACGTATTACAAATACAAACAGCAACGAGAATTGTTGTTTATCTTTTGTATGTTTGTATGTTTTTTTCATTTATTCATCGATAGCAATTTCGTCCCCTTCGAAGTAATAACCTTCAGATATAATACACTTCTGCTGGCGTTTTTTTCCAATCTTCGAAGCACCTTTCGAACTCATTTCTACATAGCCAGGTGGAGCATCATTATTTATACCCTCATCCATTATTACCTAGACAATTTTTTTAATAAAGCTGTTTCCGATTCCTTAAGTCCTATATTATTGTTACTATTACACATGAAAATGCCAGCAGTTGTTTGTATGGATCTGTTTGTGAAAGGGGGGGGGGACGATATTGTTTATCAGCCACTACATGAGATGCATAAAAGAAACATCAGTTAATGGAAGAATTGAGGTGTAGGGATTTATAAAAAGAGGAATTAACCATGAGAAAAAGAATAAAAAGGAGGCTTTTAGACGGGCCGAAGAGAAGTGATTGAAAGGAGAAAGGAAAAGAGGAATAGATTGGAAGTGGGGGGTGGACTGATGGAAGGGGCTTTCTTCAACTTAAACAGAGCTCCAGGCTGCAGCTTCGATAGAATTAATAGTACCTAGGCAACAACCACCTGGCCCCATCTTATAAATCAGTCCTACATTCGATTCTCAGTTCGTCTCTTGTATACGTCACTTAAGATACGAGCGGTTCGTTACTCTATCGTTTTCTATTAACAGTTAAGTAAAGAGTCAGGAGAAATAGTATTATTCCCACCACTATATGAAAAATAGGATAGGGGCAGATGATTATGACACAGGTTAAGCCCTCATTCATCAGAAATCCCCCCCTCATTATAAATAATTATCATCTACATGAAATCCTAACTGTAAACATTTGATAATTATTCGTTACAGAAAATAACGTTGTGACACAGTGGGAATCCAAACGCGAGATCGTCTCATTACGGTTGAAAAGCCCTTACCACGTACCCTAGCCTCACAGAATACCAGGCTTGGCATGGTCTATTCTCAAATTAGGTCTCATTAAAACGCTTGAAACATTGAAAATCCAAATAGTTTCGCAGTATTTTTAAAACATTTTACTTGCTTATTTTTTTTCAATACCACTTTTCCTTCAAAAACTTTATATTCGTTTAAATATAATTAGAACTGTAATTGCCTTTTCCGACATGAACAGGACAGTATTTCGTATACGTTTATATATATTTTTATACGAATAATATTGAATAAGTCTTATAGATAAATAAACAAATATCAACCTTATTAATTTTGTTGTGGTACCAAGACAAGTTTATAGCCTTGCCACAAAAAATGGTGAGATGGGATGTACCTTTTATATTGGATGGGCGGTGAAATGGTTTTTAAGAGGAGAGTATTGTACGTCAAGTGGTCAGATGTTATATGTATTCCAGTCATTGCATCAATTTGATGTTCATTTTGGTTCAGTAGGATAAATATAGCCAGGGAAACACTAGATTTACTTCAAAAGTGGCGAATATTGCGTTGCTCGTACATGAAATAACTCAGGGTTAGTTAAAAATCCTTTTATATTAAGGTACTTTTAGTAAAATCTGCAGCGTCTAATAATCATACTATTATACTGTATCTAGTATACTAAGTGTTAATATTTAACATAAAAATGAGTGTTCTCCTGCATGTCTTCGACAGTAGTTCAAACTAACTCATAATAAGACCTGATACAGAAATAAATTAGTATGTCAAAACGTTATCGGTCGAAAAATTCTAGGAAAATCTAACATCTCTCTTTTATTGACCAAAGACAATATCCCAATAATTTCATCCATTCAGATCTTAGATTTTTGGGAAAATTATAACAAAACTAAATTTATAAAATTCAAAATGAAAGTATCGTATCCTCGACGTTGTGCCACGCCATTGCGATCTGCGGCGTACAGAGCAGCATTTGTTAAGTCAAGTAATTTTTTTTTCATGACCATCGTTCAGCCGAAGAGCTGTTAATTAATTAATTACCAATTTAAATGTAATGTTTAATTATATTAGCCTATCCATGTGGCGGGTGTATGTACATGGGTATATTCAAACATAATTAATTCCAATAAATATTATTATTGACCTCGGGACCATTATCTATTACGACGGAAGAACAAGTTCCGGTGCTAAAAAAAAAGGAAGCTCGTCACATAGATATTTGTGGCTTCACGTACATTTATAACCAACCGGGGCGTATTTATGCCCTTTATCTACATTGTATAATACGTTCTTTGACAAAAAAAAAAAAGAAATGATATTGAGTATTGATTCACTGAACAAATAAAAAGAAGATTCGGAATTAATTAATTTCCTATAGTCTTTTTACGAAGGGTTTCATTTGAAACAAAATGATTCGAACGGAAAACTTTTTAAAGTTTTTCCCCTGTTTTCGATATTAAAGTCCTTTGGGAAAACGGATCAGGATTTCTTCTTCTTCTTTTTGTGCATGTACATGTTTATTCGATATAGCTCGATGGGAGAGGTTTTCGTTTATCACTGGCTTTGAATTTATATTTGCTCACTTGTTGAGTACTGTAGTGAATCTGTAGTTATCGATGCGCAGTGAATAATACTGTTTCATCCAGCAGGACTTTTTTTTATTTAATTTTAAAAAGATACTGGTTAAAACCTCGATTTAGTAAAAGTGATGTGGTGTCCTCACTGCTAGTAATTAACAATTGACGGCCTCAGAGGAAACATCATTGGCCCTCGAATCAGAGGGATCTACAATATATTACTTTTTTTTTTTTTTTTTTTTTTTTTTCCTAAACCCCTTGAAGTTATACAATGAAAAATATTACAAGAAGCTTTGCAAGTTTCTCCTCATTCTGTTATGCGCAGATGCATTTGAAGGAGTTCGTGTAACTCAACAATACAGATTAAAGATTAAAAATATGATAACTTGAAAACAAATCTAGGTGATGGGGCTCACCTTCGGTTTAAAAATGGGAGAAAAAACTTACAAACTATAAACTATAAACTAAAAACTATACCTAGAACCTAAAACTAAAGCGTTCCAGCCACGACAGCGTCCTGCCATCGATGGGGGAACGGAGCGGGGGTTATCGTGTTAAACACCGGGTTTGTCAAATATTGTAATGAGTCGAAAAATTTGATATGTCTACGCTGGATGAATTCATCCACCGTAGGCAGCTCAAATATCTCATGCAGCTCACTGAATATATTACTTGAAAGCTGGGACACCGTTTAGAGTCTTATGTCTAGCAGTTGCTCCAAGAGCTTGCCAAAGATGATACATAATAGAAAGACGATCCTTTTTTTTTTTTAATTTCAAAGCCCTTTTTATTGATAAGTAATACAATTAACAGACAATTTTTGATTTACAATTGTCTCCTCTTTCGGTGATGCGCTGATGCATTGGAAGGAGGGCATAAATATAATACATTTTCAGATTAAAGTTAAAAAGTCAACACATCCACAACACTAGGTGATGAGGCTCACCTTCAACAAGGATGGTCCTGTCGTATAGGGTTAGCTTAGTTGCAACAGCCCCCGACAAGATTTGCGGGAGGCGAACTGAGGACATTCTGAAATATTCCGAGTATATTTATTTTTTTACGCTAATTATGTTGACATACGCCCCTGTGTTTTTATAAAGACAAAAGATACCTTTGTGATTTTAATGGTTTAAATTACGTCACATCCTTACCCGTATGATTAATAAATGGATAATTTCCTGAAAGTAAATTAGTCCTTTACAGCAGTCTATTAATAAAAAATAGAATCAGGGGACATTATCAAAAGAACTTCGTGGCTCTTCAATCACAAAATTTGCTTTCCCTCAAAGGAAAGGCAAGGATATTGCGGAGAAGCAAGTAATCAGGACAGCCTTACTGGGACCTAAAGCCTATTTACCTGGAATATTGTATTTTGCTTTGCTTATTACAGTTTTAATCGGTTGATCTTTACAGAACATCGTTCAATTTATATCGCTGTTTGGCACTGTGGTATTAACAGTTTTTAAGGCTCCTTATGAAAAGAGTTATCATATTCATGAGCTGGGATAATTATAGCGAAGAATTAATTTTAAAATTTTTGTATCATCATTCACTCGCTCATTCATACAATATTTACAAACAGGCCAGGGGCATCCCAAATTCACATGTTTGTCACCTCCCTCGCATGCAAAAGAGGAAGCGGAGTCTCAGGAAGTCCCCCACGCTCCTCCGTCAGCCGCGTCCCTGAATACGAGCCAGTGGAGGCTGACCATGAGCGCGAGAGACACAGACGCTCAGGACATGATTGGATAAAATGGTCATTCCTAAGACTCCCACTGTCACGCATTTATAGCAGGTCACGAGGCCACTGCCATTTCAGTCTCCGAGGAAGATTATAGAGATGAGTGGTGAAGTGCAATAACTGTGCTATGGGATTAGGGTGGTTGGATAGGCTACTATGGAATTTCATGAACTTGCAAGGGATGAGTTCAAGAATGTAGGGTTACGATCGATATGAAGGGTTTTGTTGCTGACATAAAAACGGCTTTTACTATTGTTCTCAGGACTTTTGATTGAAAGGATTGGATACGATTGATGTTCTACTTTTTTGCTGTCCACCATAGCTCTTTTACGTTTCTCCAGATTGGATTAGGTATAACTACTACAATTATTAGTAGGTATATCTACAAAGATTAGTAATTTATTTTCTATTGAGATATGGAATGTCCTTTGAAGTTGCCTGTACAGCTGTTCAAAGTGTCTGTTTGATTCTTGTCTTTTTATCCTCGTATGTGGGTTCCATGTCAGTCATTTTTCAAGATGGAAGCCTAAGTACCGTACTGTCTCAGACACGGGGAGAGGAATGGTATTAAAATAAACACGTGCCACAGAGGGTGAAGGTAAGGTGGGAACATTTTGGTTTATTAACTTTGATCCGACATTGGTTGCACCAATACTCGATCTCATCAAGGTGTTTTTGAAGGTTATGGCATCCCATCTATGTCAGGCTCTGGGTGGGATGACAAGACTCCAGTGTCATCTGCAAATTTGGCCAAGAAGGTATTTGGGGTAGAGGGGACAACACTGGTGTATAGGTTATAAAGGATAGGACCCAGGACACTTCCCTGTGGAACTCCTGCTTTTATGGGATAGTAGTTAGAATATTTTAAACCATAGCGGACTTGGAAGAAGTGGTTTGATAAGTAGGACTGTAGGATTATGAAAAGGGTCTGTGGTAAATATTTGTTAAGCCTGTCGAGCAAACCTGCGTGCTAAACTCTATAAAAAGCTTGAGCTATGTCCAAATATGCAGCAGTGCAATACTGTTTGGATTCATGGGCTTAGGAAAAGTGATTAACAACGCGTAGGCCTTGTTGAGCAGTAGAATGTCGAAGACGGAAACCAAACTGGTGTATAGGAAAAATGTTATGGATTCAACAATTGGAAGTAGACGTTTTAAGTATAGTTTATCAAATATTTTTGAGAGGATAGGGAGTAGGCTAATTGGGCAGTAAGATGAGGCGTCATTGGGTGGTTTACCGGGTTTGGCGAATAGGAAAATATTGCAATGTTTCCAAAGGAGAGGAAAGTGCATCGTTCGGATGTTGCAATGATATATGTGGGTTAGGAAGATTATAGCTTTAGGAGGAAGTTTTTTGAGAAATTGAGGAATAAGTAGATCATATCCTGGGCATGTTCGGTAAGGTAAGTTTTCAGAAGGTATTTGACCTCAGAAGGATTAACGGCTTTTGGTGGAAGTGAGAGAGGAATAGGTGAAGTGAGGTAATCTTCTACAGTTGTGCTGTGAGTATGGCTTTGATGAGAAAGGTGTGGTGTGAAAGTATGGGTAAGATGCAGAGCAAATTCCTCCGACCTATCCCCATCCAAAAGCCACCCAGGATCATCATCACGACGGAGTGAGTGTGAAACAGGATGATACTTTAGGATTAGTTACATTCAACAGGGAGTTATCCCTGGTAGACAGAGAGGAGAGTTTGGAATTGAAGGAATCAGAATGGAAGGATGCCAATAGCCGCTTTACCAATCTGCTGTACTGATTGTACGAGCGGCGCTCAGCAGGATGTATGTATGTATTGGGTATATTTCTGTAACTTTTTTAGTAAATGGCTATGTGAGCTGGAGGAAGTCGGTTAATATCACCTTATTTATTTATAGGTAGACGCCTGAGTTTTGTTGGCATTTAATCCTTTTATTTTACTTACAGCCAAGTTAAATATTTTCCTCTTTGTGAAGTGAGCAGGTGACGAATTGAAACTTTCTCGTTGTTTTATAATTATATGAATAAGAACATTTATCCCAATTACTTATTTTCTGACAGGCAGATTGTAATTATATTACAATAAATAAGTTTCACATATAAAATGTCAATATTGGATTTATTATTATTCTTTGGGATAGTAACATCACCATGAGTCTTTCTATTTAACAATGGTCATTAAACATCAAGTTTTAACCACCCAGCTTCAATATAGACGGGACTGAATGCAAACTTTCCAACAGCATATGCTACCTCGGCATCAACCTAGGCAGACACATGTCGTTCGGCACACACCTGCAGAATAAGTTGAAAAGAGTACGTAGGACTTACTACTCTCTCCAGCATCTCATCACAAGCCCGGCTATATCCCTTCGGCTGAAACTGTTAATATATAAGAGCGTCCAGCTCTACTGTTTGGGACACCACTCTTCCGATTCCTACACTCTAGCACAATAACTCGACTCCAGAGCTCCCAGAACAAAATCCTGCGCAGGGCACTATGGCATACCCCTTTTCGTGGTATGAAGGCTCCTGAAATACACGAAAAGTTCGAGGTCCCCACCATCACCGAAGCCATCCTAAGAAGACACATCAAGTTCTTTGACTCGATGAAACATAGCCAAAACCCTCTGTTCCGAGACATGACACCCCCACCGCTACCGGCAAGATGGCAACTCTCAAGATCTGGTAAAGCAGACCAAATGGTGGACATCACGGCGCTTGGCCCACCAACAACAAGCCTCTAACGGGCACCCAACACTGCTATCCGACTAAATAAGACTGCACTACATGCCTAGAGGGGCTCTAGGCCCAGCCACCAGTGGACTCTCACCACTGTACCACAACAATCAACCTCTACCTAGGCTTCCCACACTCCTTAATTCCCTCACACCACCTTCAAGCAGGTACTCCTAGTACAAGGATCCGCTCAACCCAAATATTTCTTTATTTTCCCTCATCCTTAGTCTTATAATTAGAGAGCTAAGAAAAAAAAGAAAATCAAATTGTAAATATTTCATAATAGTTATAGGTTCTGGTATTACCTTATTACAGCTTTGTCTTGTTTTAAATTTAACAACATCTGCTAATTTCTCCTTAATTAAAAAAGCGCTTTTGACAGCTATCATCTTCAATTATCTCCAATTGCTTATGTGAGATATATAACTCTTCTAAAACAATAGTATACTTTTTATCTTTTAAACAGGGCTGCTACATCCACGCTCCTCTCTCTCCAATCGACAGAATGCCCCCAATATAACAGACCTATCGAAAATCATTCAGCTATTTATTACTTATTATTGAATCCATTCCAGGTCCAGTTCATTATTTTTTTTTTGTTAATTTAAGGTTGACGGTGGCCACGCTGCAAAAAAATATTTTTCAAGAAACAGGTAACTACGTTGATAGGTGGATCCGCAAAAATAGGTCACATAGCCTACTATATTCTCACAACATACTAACTAATGTGTATTGGTGGTGTGATAATTAACAGTAATAATTAACTACTCCTGACTTAAAAACCTATTTTTTGTGTGGACATACTGTTTGTCGTTTAATCGTTGTAGGTTTGAAAACCAAAGTTTTTGCTCATGATTTTTTCATGCATGGAAATTGAACGAATCCAGAGTGTATATAGAAAATTGTGCATATTTTTTTCGTTACAACGCGTCTATGGTTTTATTATCTTGTGGGTTTGATAGTAAAAGTAAAGTAAACGAAATATTCAAGTAAAAAAAAAAAATCCCATTTTAATTTTTAGCTCTAAGGATCTCCTTGAATGATTTTTAAAAAAAATCAATAAGATTAATCGTAAGTTTGAAATCAAATTCATTTATGTAACTGTGTTACTATATGAAATTGAAAATCGACCGACTCCTGGTTAGTTGTCACTGTGGACATGTAAGGTTCCAACTCATTCGGCATGCGTATGCACTATTCATGAACTGACAGGATTTAATCAATGGAGAACAAGGAGGCCTGCCACATTGTATAGTCGACATTATTTATGGAAACTAAGTAAATTTGAGATATAGCCTGCCGATAGTGTACAGAAGACTACAGCCGTGTGGACCTACACATTTTCCATTTATAATTTTCGCCTATAAATAAAGACGGCCCGTGGTCACGTCCAAGCTCCGAGGGACTGAGCTAGAATTCATAACAAGTAGAAACCAAGAGCGCTATCCGGCTGAAGAATCTGTAATGAGGCGCTGTCTGCGGCCCCTGTGTCAGGCCTGCCCACTTCGCCCTTCCACTGCAGATCCTTATCTAAAGCAAGTCCCAGGCCTAGTTATGTTTTCTTTTTTTCTATCTTTCTTATTCTGTTTAAAAACTCTTAACATTATTTGGAGGCCAAAGCGGCTTTGGCTACAGTTAGCAAAGACTGTAGTGATTTTACTTGCTAGCTTTCATCTATTTAAGTGTCCGAGGAATGAGCTAAACAAACCCGCACTGGATAGGAAGAGCACGTAGTAATTTCTAAATGCCATTTTATTAATTTTTAACAATTTGTCGATGGTTTTATAAGATTTTCGACGGACCGGTATCCCTCTGGAGGTAGAGGGAGGAAACCAGCAGCTTTCTCTCACTCCATCAAATGTGGCAGTGATGTCTTCGCCCAGAACAACACAGGGACCACAGTCACATGGTTGTTTCGACGTCCCCGTATCCTCGATCCTCCTTTCAGGATAGTGTGTGGAGAACTTCCGCTGAGACCAGCAGTGATGTAGCTCGTTTGATGAGGTCACCGCCGGGGTTATCCCCGGAATATCGGGGGTATGCGACGCGAGGAAATGAGGCTTGCAGATGATGAGTCTCCAAGAAGATATTATTCTTGAAGTGAAGAGCATAGATATCAAGGTAGTGGTACCCTCCAGCGAAGAAGGGCGAGGATGAACTGTAACTTATGGTGGATGCATAATTCCAGAAGACGTGAGTTGAGAATCCATGAGATCCGCTGGGCTCGATGTTATAGCCTCAGATCTGAATATAAGAAATGGAATGAGGGCCACAGAGAAACTAGTGATGAATTGGTCCAACGGGACTCGAAAAATAATCTCGGGGGTATCCCGTATCCGGCTGAAGATAGAAGTAGCCAGACCCTCGCTGTTTTAAAGGATGGAGGCCTGCAGGCCACTTCGTGAAGTTGGCAGAAATCTACCTGAAGCGCTTCTACGCCGGAGGTGACGTGAAGGAGGATTCACGCCTCGATTCCCATGTAAAAGAACTGACTCATATCTGTGACTGTGAATTTGTGAAGAAGGGACAAGAAGGCATCGTTGTAAGGGATGGCCTAGAAGAGTTGTAAATACGGAATAAGTTAGGATTGAAGGTAAGTATTAGTTAGGCTAGATTTTGAAAAAGAAGATATTTCACTAGTTGTGAATAGTTTATAATTAGTTAGTAATTCGTGTTTACATATTGGTTGCAAACAGAATCTAAGAAATTTGTATAATTTTGTTTTTATGAATAAAGACGGTTAAAACCAAACAAACCAAGGTGCACTGACCAATAATCCTAATGACACTAGAATGCGCACACCACTGGCTACATCCCCCCTCCCCTGAGTCCACCCACGGGATTTCGGAACTCAACAAACAAAAAAAAATTGATTTATCAGTGATACCAAGAATCAAAAATTTAAAGAACAGAATAAAACGGTTCAACGGCACACCGTTAACTGTATGTTAGTTTTCTGTCATCGTAGGCACATAGATATGTCCTTCAGTAAACAATAGTTCATAGTACCTTAATATCCTCGTCCTCCTACGACATATTATCTGCACCTTAATGTACTTTATTTATCAGCGTGTCCAGCTTTCCAAAAGCTACCGTGTCTGGGAGAAGCATCTTTACTGTGTGTGGGGTTCACTGTCCGTGTCAGACAGTTATGTATACTCACGAACCCTAAGAGACAAATGTTTGATTAATTTTCTGAAACTTTTCTTGCTAACGGAGATATTACTGTTCTCCGACACAATTATCGATATTTTGTGTTTATCACTCTGATAAACGTGTTTATTTCTCTAAATATGTTTTATCAAACTGGATCAGTGGCTAAATGTTTACAATGCATAACCCCTAACTAGCGAATATTATGAAAATCTCTCCAAATTTATAATTTAATTGTAATGTGAGGAATAAACTTATTGAAACGGCATCATCATTTTAACATTGATGTAATAGCTTTCAATCTATTGGCAGGGGGCACTAGAGTAGGGGTGGCTTCCATGGTGCTTAGGAATGTTTTTCGCTTTACTACATTTTTAGATTCACAAATTAAACTGATGTTATTTTTTCCTGTATTCTTACTGGTATAAAGTGTAGAGAAAAAAAACTTACGAGTTTCTCTGACAAACTATTATATAATCTCTATGACTTGGAACAAACTACTACCAACATTTTTTACCAACACATTTAATCAGATACGAGGGCGTTAAATAAACTATGATAGAATCTCAAGCATTTTTGAGAACAGATTTAAAATCGTTTTTGCTTCATTGAAGAAATAAAGTGAAATCAAAATATTAAATAGTTTCTGAGCTGTGACTTTTCCCATACGACAACTTTCTGCTCTTATCAAGTCAATGACTTATCACAAATTACCATACTTCTCAGTCTTGAATTTTAAACAAGGTGATATAGGAACAATTCTATTGAATTTAAAAAAAATATATCTGTCTCGTAACAGCCGTAGTGTAGGAAAACAAGCAATAGAATGTCAACAATTTGACATAAGCTTAACAATTTTAATTAGGCTTAACCATCTAAAAAGTCTCCAAAGCATTGGAAGGAGGAAGAAAGTCTTTCGAGGGTAATGAAGGAATGCAGTCAAGACGCAGCATCAGTAGTCGCTTTCAAGTTCCGCAAGCAACTCTTCAGTGAAGAGGTTACCGAACGAGTACGTAACGTAATGTGTGCCAAAACTGCTCCTTCTGTGGAAGTGCCTGCCGTTTGGAAATGTCTGCAGATATGCCTTTCCAGCTGGCTATGGTAGAAATGACGCTTTCTCAAGCAGCCGATGGTCCCAAGACGTGATTTTATTTTCAATCCAAGGATTCTTCGACGGTCTGCCAGACCTGTTCTCGGGTATTCCGGGCTGACTCCAGTCCTGGAGATTATTGAAAATTCCGATCGTCCCCTCAGGACGGTCTTGTGTTAAATTTAAATGAATGAGGCATGTCTACTAAAAGACTCTCTTTCTTATACTCTTGCACATTTCTTTGTAATACCAATGCTAGACCATGGATACTCTATTTCATAAAAGCATAGTCAGACTTACAGGAGACCTGAGCTCACTCAAGATGATAAAAATTGTTAGACATAGCATTTTCGTGAAATTCATTGAAATATCAGCATCGTTATAAAAACTTGTCGTTAAAACAACCTTTTAATGACACTAAATGTGCCCTATAAGCTATATCACAAAATATATGAGAGGTGTGGGCGACACTGAATCAAAGACTATATGGAAAATATGTTTTATGATGAAAGAATTCAATCAGGCTTTCAATCTCAAAAGAAAATACGAAAAGAGACGGGAGTGATTGAATTTACTCGTGTTTGTTGGGAAGTAAATAAGGATTTACAAGGTTACTTGGAATCAGGGTTAATAGTTTTTTTTTCAGTAAGGTAATGCCAATATTTCCTAGTATATAACAATATGGTAATCTTGTATATAGCGTTTCGTATACAATACTTTGTTTTCCTTATTCTTCTTAGCCAAGTAATACCTTACAATCAAACTATAATGGGAAGCTTGTCTTTCAAAAATTGTAAGCATAAGCAGATGTTGCAACATAATTGTAAGTAGATGTATATTTAAATTTTTTAAAATGAAGAGTATGCCATAACGAATCAAGTGTCATATTTCCTATTTATTTTTTATTTTCTTGGCTCTATATTTATACAAAATAAATGCACTTTTCACATAAAGTTAATTATAAACTCAGCATA
The DNA here is from genome assembly GCA_930367205.1 of Acanthosoma haemorrhoidale. Lineage (NCBI taxonomy): Eukaryota > Metazoa > Arthropoda > Insecta > Hemiptera > Acanthosomatidae > Acanthosoma > Acanthosoma haemorrhoidale. The sequence continues at coordinate 26,886,292 of OV884012.1, forward strand.
TATTTTTGTGATTCTTTGCCAAAAATTTAATGGAGTAGAGTGCTCTGTAAGTTTTTTTTATCCATATGATGACTGTTAGGGTCGAAATATTTTTTTTTTATAATCAACAATTGAAACTTATTTTGAGAGAAGAATTTGACTTTGAGTTGTGGAATTCTCAAGGGAAATTGAGCTCTAGTGGTGGATAAATAACTTAAGTAAAAAGAACAAAAAAACTTGATATAAAGAAAAACACGCAAACCAATGTTGGTTTTGATCACATCGGTATTCCATCACATCCATCATTCATCAATAAATTGTTACGTACTTACATCTAGTTAAGTTATTAGCAATAAATGTTAATTGATTTTGCATTTTAGCCCTGGAGGTAATTGGAATTTGAAGTTCATTTTCTGGCTAGCTCCCACTGGTTAGGCCAGACCAGCATAGATACCATGAGCACATCAAATCGAACCGAGCAGAACAGATAGACAGATAAAAAGACAATCTTAAGGTATCTATACCAAAATTCTTCCCTACCCCTTGTTGGGGAGGGCAAATATCTCCCAGACAACCGGTCTAGGGCCGCTGCGATCTGCGCCGGAGTGGTACTGTGTCCAAATGATTTTATGTCTAATTAATAATGATTCTGATTTTGTCTAGTACTTCTGGTGAACTTAGGTAAATACTGTGGGCTTTGGAATTGGAAGTTATATACAGCATGGTCCAACCTCCTCATAATAACATAGAATAGAATATGACACGGAGCAATTACAGAGGAGTTCTAGTAGGAGCAGATTTGGGCAACACTTATTTCATTGATATTATTTATTCATACTTATGTGTAGTGAATAAAAAAATATTACATTCGTATAAACAATTAATGTTTCAGAGGACAGGAAGCGTACGCGGCGAAGACATACCGTACGCCATGGGACTGCCGCTCAGCGGAGGCATGCCCCACTTCCCCCGCAACTACACTGCCGAAGACATAACTGTATCCAAACGCATGATACACTATCTAGCCAATTTCGCCAGGAAAGGGTATGTTCCTAATTGTATTTATCATTGCTAAGTTACTGTTTAGCGGACATTATCAGCGAAAACTATATTAACTATTATAGATACTTGGAATTAGCTGAAATGGGCTTTATTTTCTCTGGTAGATATTAAAAATACACCAACTGCAATATCATAAATAAATATCAGTTATTTTCTTATTCTTTCATTTGTTATTCGAAAAGTACCCGGAAATCAATCAGAAAAATTAAATTGAAAATCAGAACAAATTTGAACAAAAACTGAAATATGACGCTTCAGTTATAACTACCATTCACTCATTGGACATGAAGCTAAGAGGGAAACGTTAAACTTGAACTTTAAATTGTTTCTAGATTAACATAAAAATGTTCGATTAGCTTAAAAATACCTGCAATAGTATTTCCTGGCTACTTGGAGAATTTAGGTTCATATTTGCAAAAAAAGTTAACTATAAAGGAAACTGTAAACATCCTGTATGCAGAACTAGCGAATTGGTAACATCAAGGAAAATAACATTTCAAATGATCCTTAAATTACAATTTTTTTTTTAAAACAGTTTAGCATTCGATGCATAAAGGATTACTAATTTTTAAATGTGATATTTTATTTTATATTACGTAGTCATATTATTGGTGATTTATATATATATCATTCCACAATTGTTTCTGGCCTTTTTATATATATCATTCCACTCTTCGTATTTTAGTAATAGAGTCAATGGTACTTTGTTTGATAAAAATGCTAAATGATTCAAATAAGATGAGATTTGTATTTTAAAAAATCTAGGATCCAAATCAACAAAATAGATATTGTTCACTTTCTATTTGCAGTGGTATAAGTAATATTCAGTAAGTACAGTAACTAATATTCACAATAGGAGTTTTTATCCTACATTTAATTTTGATAACTCACAAATATATCTTTACCTAGTGAATAATGGTAAACAATAAGGAACGAGTATTCTCCGTTTCACTGCATGAAAACCAAAAACTTTTTTAGATTTGTTTTCGAGTACCGATGTTTAACACTTGCCAAAACTAAAGTGTATGATTATTCCATGATATTAATATTAAGGATAGAATTTAAATTATAATAGAATATAACTTATTACCTCATTTCATTGCTAATGATATTACTCTATATGAAACAAATTCTTTAAACCGCCCTCGTAATTTATATAAAGTATAAAGTGGAAAGATTGGAGTGGTTCCACGTACTGCCTTTTGTAAACCCTGTATAAATGCTAAAGTACTGGAAATATCTTTGGGGGTTTCTTTGCCTCGCCTTCAAAGCACCTTACCCTGCTCAGGGCCCCTTAAATGTTTCTTTTGACGCCCTGTTTTCTGAGATAACACCCTTCCCTCCTGTTCCACTTTTGGCAGGATCGTCACTGATAGCTCTTGATCCCTCACAGACTCCTTCCTTCCTTCTGAGCCCTCCTGTTTATCCTAACGAGTATGTGTCGGTTCTTACATAGGTATGATTTGAATGGAATGTTTTGGTAGTTTGGTCTCTGACAGTACAATATCTTAACGTCAATTGGTCGGATAATATTTTCTACAGTGGCCACAATTTTATTCTGATTTTATAGCATGCCATTAAATTAAATTAGCTTTAGCTAAAAAATGCTTTAATTCGAATGAAATCCTTCCAATGGTCGCGGAAATCGTTAATGAGGGAGAGCACATAAAAAAAGTCTTTCTGCCGAATTTCTATTTTAATTCCATTTAGTTCATAAAGATTTAAAAAAAAAAACTTCTCATCTATTGCCTTGGTATAATACAATTAATAATTATAAACTACGAATCAAGGCCTTTCATAAAAACCAGTGACTGAATTTTTGATGGCCGTGGACTAATGCTTTTACGAATATATATATACATATATATATAAGTTATTCGCCACCGGGTAGAATGTGATAAAGAGAAGGAAAACGGGAAGGAAAGACTGACTTCAGTTCTCGAAATAGACTGTCTTTATTTCTCTTTGTAATCCGACATATACGGGATCATGTGATGTTTACGTCCCATGATCGCATTAGTTAACAATACAAAGCTACCTCTGACTTTCACTCCCCCCTGCCAATTCCCGGCCATCCGTCGGGAACTTAACAGTGGACTATGTACAATTGATAGAGTATCGTACCCCGATACTCTTAGCGGACAATACAATATAAAATAAAAATTAAAAAAAACAGAAACTTCATACATTCATACAAAAATACATTCGCTGATACAGATTTATGATCTGGAGAGAGGAGTCTATGGGGGTGAGGGCGTTACCCGAGACTCTCGCTAGGAGGATGTCCCCGCTGGTATCTTCAGCTGCTCTACATGCACGTTCCTGCGCTTCCGCGGTTCGCGAACACTCTGAATGGTTACGATATTGTGTTCGCGAATCCCGTAACGGTGTTCGCGGCCCTAAAGGGGCCCTCGTAACGGATCAGCTCTTTACCCCGGTTCGATGCAATCTTGCGGTATACGGTGGTCCCTATTGAAGCGAACTTCGATGGGTTTGACGCCCACGTTCTCCCTCGCCACTCTCCTACGTTTTTCGGCCGTAATCCTCGCGTAGGCCTTCCCCCAGAGTTTCCCCAACTCCGCGTGGTTGTTGACGAGGAGTGTAGCCGTCTCGTCTCCCTCCCCCGTTCCTCTGGTGTCTCGGCGAAGTCCCCGCGGTGTTTATAAACGGTGAGAACCCCGTAGCCGTGTTTATCGAGTGATTGTGAGCTATCACCGCTAGTGGCATAGCCTCAGCCGGCTCCAACCCCTTTTCGGTATGACAGACGCGGAGATGATCCCCCAGGGTACTGTGGAGACGCTCAATTCCGCCCCTGCTCTTTGGGTATTTCGGGGTGTTGACATGCCATCTGACATCCAGCAACTTCATCTGCTCTCTTATGACGGCGTCGTCGAATTCCCTGCCATCTGATGCTATTCGATCAGGGACACCATAAAACCACCTGCGCAGTGCTCCTAATACGGCCTCTGACGACTTTTCTCGGACTTGGTATGTCATGGCCACCTTACTGAATAGATCAACGACGGTTACTCACTTGCGGCCCTTCCAAGTAAAAGTGTCCGTTTGTAGGTCGGTCAGGGGTGTCTGTGCCATAGGGGCCTCTCTTGTGGTTCTATTGGTGGGTGTCGATCTTACTTCGTGCGATGACAGATCTCGCACGCTCCTATCGTCTCCTGGATGGTTTTGCGCATTCCCCACCAGAAATACCTGCGCTTCAATGCCTGCGCTGTTTCCTGTTCCCCCCGATGAATCGTTTTACCTTGGTGGTATGCAAGCGTAATTTCTTTTTTCATGGTATCATCCGTGACCGTTTCCACCATCATCGTGCATCGCACGAACGTCCGGTCAATCCCGATCCGCTCCGCTCGCCATAACCTCTTAATTTTCTCCCAAATGGTATCGTTCCCTACATAGATATAGTGCGTTTTCCCCCGCTTGGAAGCTTCGTTGAGTAGGCGGCAGATCTGGTCCAGTTTTACTCCCGGCTTTGACCAGATGGTCGTTGTTGTGGATCTGTTGTAATCACTGCAAGCAATCTTCGTCAGTCCCGCTGTTCGCGTCTTCCAGATTATCTGACGACGCTTAGCGTTGACTATTTTCTGTAGCTCTTCCATCTCCACGTATCTGTCACCTTCCGAGCTCCCTCTTCCTGTCAACTGCCCATCCTCCGCGGAACCTGATTCTCTTTGGTCACCCTCCTCCTCTGGCGTCCATTCCCGGAGGAACTGCCGGTCATCTCTGGATGATTTCCTTTGTTCTGGTTCTATGGCGTTGACTGTTATCGCCCGTGACAGCCAGTCGGCAACGACGTTTTCCTTGCCGGGCTTATATACGTTCTCCATGTTGTACTGGCTAAGGAATTCCTTCCACCTCGTGACCCTTGCCGATGACTCCTTCAGTTTCCCTACACATTGTAACGGACGGTGATCCGTGTGGACTCTTCTCCTGAATACATAGGGCCGAAAATGGTCAATTGCCCATACGATCCCTAGCAACTCCCGTTCTAGTGCTGTGTATTGGCTTTCTGCCTCCGTTAGGCGTCTACTAGCATACGCTACTGGTTGGTCTCCTTTGTCTCCCGCCTGCGATAGGACCGCTCCCAACGCGTAATCACTATCATCCGTCGTAATAGCGAACTTTTTATCAAAATCGGGAAATGCCAACACCGGGTGTTCCTGCAAACGGCTCATGCACTTTCGTATGTTCGCCTCTATATCGGGAATGATGATCATCTTCCGTCCCTTTTTCAGGAGGTCATTGAGAGGGACTATATACGCCACCATTTTGGGGACAAATCTTCTATAGAAATTTAGCGTTCCTAGAAGGCGTCGGATTCCCTTTGACATCGGACGGGACCGCCATCTTTTGGATGGCTGCTATCTTCCCAGCATCTGGTCGCACTCCCTCCTTGGAGATTGTGTGTCCAAAGACGCTAATAACCTCCTGGCCTAACCAGGACTTTTCCTTTGGCAATTTCAATCCAAATTGCCTCACTCGGTTGAACACAGTTTTCAGGTGCACTTCGTATTGGGCCTCATCCGCGCTAAATACTAGGAGGTCGTCCATATAAATTTGGCACATGGACTCATCGATACCCCTGAGTAACTCGTCCATAAGTCTCTGGAACGTGATAGGTGCGTTTTTGAGACCGAATGGCATCCGTGTGAATTCATAATGCCCTTGTTCGAAGGTGAAGGCTGTTTTGTTGCGATCCTTTGGGTCCATCTGTATTTGGTGGTACCCCGCTTTGAGGTCTAACGTGCTAAAGATCCGCGCCCCTCTCAGTCGGTCTAAGATGTCATCGAATCTGGGGATCGGGTATTTCTCGTCCACTTTGTTGTCGTTGAGTCGCCTATAGTCTACGACAACTCTATATTTCTCGGGTCCCCCGTCTTCAGCACTCTTCTTCCTAACTGCCCACAAAGGGCTATTGTACGGTGACGTGCTGTCCTCAATGATCCCCTGCCTTCTTAAGTCGTCCAACTCTACTTTTATATGGTGCCTCAAAGCTTGCGGGTATCGGCGCTCCTTCACGTAACTTACTACCTCCCGTTTGAGCGGGATTTCATGCACTGTTCTGCCCGTGACCCCCAATCTCTCGCCTTCTCTAAAGAATATATCCGCATATTCCCTTCGGAGCTCATCTCTCCAGTCCTGCGCTCGCCTAATCGCACCTATCCACGCTCCGCCGTCGTTCCCGACGGCACTCCCTCGTTTCAAGCACCTATATCTCTTCCCTCCTATACGAATGTCCCATCTTCCCTTTTCGTTCCTCACCCTTGCTCCTACCTTCGCTAGCAGGTCACATCCGATGATCCCCCCGTATTCCTTGGGCATTTTCCCCACTATATGAACTCTGAGTTCCTCCCCGCCTCGACCCCATCTTTCTAGACCTATTACCGTTTCCCCGTCTACTTTACAGGGCCCCCCCAGGGTAACCAAGCTACAAGAACATACCTGTATTTGGGATATCCTCACTCCCACACACATCCTCTCCAGGGTCTCCCGGAATTTCCTCTTTTCTTCCTGTTTCCTTTGCCAACTGCACTTTTAAAATCGTCGTCAGGAACGCCATCCTTGCTTCGACCTCGGCCGCGCTCACGGACTCCCTCATCTTCCTGGTGATACTATTGTATCTCGCTAAGAGTGTTCCCGCATACTGGCCGTTCGTCTGGTGGGGCTTCTTTATCTCCCGGAACATGTTGAAGATATCCTCTTCGGGTGTCCATCTTCCCCCTCCGAACGCTTTCTTTAACCGTTCCTTTTACGGTACTTCATGGGGTCTCTTCGTCCACCTGAATCATATTGAGGATGGTTCGCTTCACCCTACACACGAGCGCTGCTCTCAGCGACTCAGCGTCTCCTTCGGTGATAAGGTCTTCCGCTCGTTTTCCTTCTATTCGCGTCATCAGCCGGTCACCTCCCTTCAGGAATGGTTCAGTTCCCCAGTCTCTCCTGCAAATCTCTCCAGATCGGAGATCGATTTTCTCACATCTTGAGCCGTAATTGCCTGAATTTTCATCCAGGTCATAGTACTGGCATGACCGGCTGTCATAGTTGTTTGGGGGAGCTGTGGTATATCCGCTGCTGCGTTGAGCACCCCTGGTCTAAGTACTCCCTCCGGCATTATCTTAAATAAGAAAACAAAAAAATAGGAGAGACGAAATAAGAGAGAAAAAAAAACGATAGGTTCCCGGTTTTCGGCACCAGTTATTCACCACCGGGTAGAATGTGATAAAGAGAAGGAAAACGGGAACGTAAGACTAACTTCAGTTCTCGAAAGAGACTGTCTTTATTTCTCTTTGTAATCCGACATATACGGGATCATGGGGTGTCTACGTCCCATGATCGCATTAGTTTACAATACAAAGCTACCTCTGACTTTAAATTACATATATATTCGTGATCTTTTAAAGCGTTAATAATTTGTTTTATTTGAAAATAAGGAAGTAACGACGATGCCCTTTGTGTCCTGTTTGATGAACTATAATATACATATATTCCTTTTTGAAAATTGCATTCAAAATCCGTTAATTTTTCTTACTTATAAATACATCAAAACTGATTTCCATTGGCCTCTAGTAAAAGGAAATAAGTTTTTCAACAGTGGCAATAATGATGGATTTGTTTTTATACTTCATCATTTTTTAAAAGAAGTTATGAGTTCTATAAAATATATTTTTTTTTAGATGAATGACATTTTCAAGACCCTTTTGAATTAGTTATTTATTCTGGATATATTAAAGATATCTAACAGATCCAATTTATTTCGACAGATCGAACAAAATAAGAACATCGAGATGGGTTTATTGAGAGTAGATTGCTTGTCCTTTAGCTTGATTAGAAATCTCTCAAAGAGCTCATTTCTTAACAGCCATATTTACTTTTTTTCTCTGGGGGATCTAGCTCGTAACAGGAATTGCGATTTCGTAAAGGTTAAACTCATTTAACATTAAACAAATTTTCGCCTGGTATGGGTTAATTAACGCCTGCAAGTCCTTAACATAGTTATTAACAACAACTTTATTATGAAAAAATTACAATCTCCCTGATTGGGCTATAAGTAATTGTGATACATTTTCTCATTCAGACCATATTTACAATTTTCATTCACTCGCTCATTCATCTAGTATTTACAAACAGCCCAGAGAACCCCCAAATCCACATGGTAGTCACGCCCCTCGCATGCTAAAGAGGAATTCGAGTCTTGGGAAGTCCCCCACATTCCTCTGTTAGCCGTGTCACCGGATACGAGCCAGTGGAGGCTAAACAAGAGCGTGAGAGCCAGATACGCTCAGGACATGATTGGAGAAACTGGCCGTGGCTAGGACTCCCACTTTCACGTGTTTATAGCAAGTCACGAGGCCACTGCCGCTTTAGTCTCCGAGGAGGGTTATACGGATGAGTTGCGCACTGAATGATGACAGTTGACAGTAATGACTGTGCTACGGGATTTGGGTGGTTAAAGAGGTTACTACGGAATTTCATGAACTATTGAATTTCATCTATTAATAATAGCAATTAATCCTAAATTTATTCTGCTAAATGAAGCTGAATTATCAAATATATAATCAAAACAAGTACAAATGGTCTGTCTGTATGTTTTGCGATTCAGGCCATTGAAATGATTCCGAAATTTAACGGTACATCCTATAACACTAGCGATTATGCTCGTTATTTCTTTAATGCAGTGGCAAAAAGTATGAAACGAAATCGGTCCTGGTTACCTCTCATTTAATGTTTAAAGCTCTGAATTTTCCCCCATGTTAAGAGAACATGAGAGCCGGTAATGATAAAAGAAATTCTATCAAAGTAAATTTTGCGAGAAAAATAAATATCGAAGGTTTAATTTTAAATAATGTTTATGTGAAGCGCAACCCTTGTTAAGAGCATGTATAAGTCGCCTAAGTTGAGAGAAATTGAACGTGAGTGTGGTTCGAAGTTTGCCCGAAATCTGCTAACAACCAGAGCCAACTCTGCCATTAGGTATGGGGTGAGACACAAACAACTCTCCTTCCGGTTTGGTACGACTAATGGGACCACATAACCAAGAAAAATTACACTCGTTCTTCCCCCCCAGTTTATATACCTCAATGTAGTACCTTTATTATAATTACTTGTCCAGTTTATTCGCTAAATAAAACTATTATTATAAAGTCAGCCTGCACACAGTACCTGAAGCAAAATACTCCAAAAGAATACTTACAAACACTTTTACAAGATAGCTTTGGGTATTTCTGTGACTGAAAAGAGCGTTTAAGAAGCAATTACAAACTATCCCAAACTGAGTTTATACAGTATAAGATATAGGTGTCTACTGGGCAGTAACAAAAGTTCAGAACACTGAAGAGGAAATAGAATCACTCACACAACTTCAACGAGTGCACTTGTGGAAGGTTCATAGACAGCCAATCTAGAGCACTAGCCAATCTAGACATACGGAATAGAACTATGAGGCACAGCAAAATAGTCGAACATCAAACGTATCCAATCTTTTTAATCAAAAGTCCTGAGGGTCAATGCCCCTTATTACGTCGGTCACAAAACATCTCATAACGATCTTAATACACCCTAAATTTTCATCCCTTCCAAGTTTATGAAACTCCGTCGAAACCTATCAAACCCCCCTAATCCCCTAGAACAGTCATTACACTGCGCCACACTTCCCTTTAATCCTCCTCGGAGACTAAAGCGGCAGTGGCCTCGTGACCTGCCTGCTGATTTTATATGTCACGATGTTTTAGTTTTTAAGGTAAGTAGTACAGTTGTACCAAACGTCTAATAAGTTCTTGTCTTTTTAGCCTCGTGGGTGGGTTCCTTGTCAGCCTTTTGTCGAGATGGAAGCCTGAAAACCTTACTGTCTCGGATACAGGAAGAGGAATGGTATTAAAAAAAAAAAAAAACTAATGGACAAGGCTTAGGACTAGCGCCTGTTATGCATTTATGGTGGTCGCGAAGCCACTGCCGTTTTAGACTCCAAGGAGGATTATAGGGATGAGTGGTGCAGTGTAATGACTATGCTAGGGAATTAGCGTGGTGGATAGGTTACTATGGAATTTCATGAACTTGGAAGGGATGAGTTAAAGAATGTAAGGTATATTAAGATCATTGTGAAGGGTTTTGTTGCTGACGTAATGAACATTTACTATTGTTCTCAGGACTACTGATTGAAAGGTTTGGATGCGCTCGATGTTCGACTTTTTTGCTGTCCTACATAGCTCTATTCCGTATGTCCAGATTGGTTTAAGTATAACTTTGCAGATCAGTAATTTATTTTCTATTGAGAGATGGGATGTCCTTTGAAGTAGTCTGTACAGTTGTCCAAAGCGTCTGTTTAGTTCTTGTCTTTTTAGTCTCGTATGTGGGTTCCAGGTCAGTCGTTTGTCAAGATGGAAGCCTAAGTACCGTGCTGTCTCGGATACAGGGAGAGGAATCGAATGAAAAGATACTAGTGGACAGGACTTGCGGCAGAATGTGAAGGTGATGTGGGAACATTTTGCTTCACTAACTTTGATCTGACATTGGTTGCTCGAATACTCGATCTCATCAAGGTGTTTCTGAAGAATATGGGATGCTATATATGTGTCTGGGTTGGATGACAGGACTGCAGGGACATCAGCACATGTGGCCGAAAATGTATCGGTTATCCTCGCACTCTGCTTGAGACCTAGTGGCCGTACTTCATATAGAATCAAAATCTTTTGCTAGGTCTTAAAGGTGTAGTTGTATGCTAGTGGAGTATTTAGGCCTAAAGAACATCGCTCGTTATTACATTATTATTATTATTTAATTAATATTAACTGTATAATTCCGTTATTGTGCTAAAATTACAATCTGCCTTGCTAGGCAATAAGTAATTAAGATATACTATCATTCATACCATATTTACATTCATCATTCACTCGCTCATTCATACAATATTTACAGACAGCCCAGAGGCCTCCCAAGTCCACATGCGAAGAGAAAGCGGAGTCTTGGGAAGTCCCCCACGCTCCTCCGTCAGACGCGTCACCGGATACTAGCCAGTGGAGACTGACCAAGAGCGCGAGAGCCACAGACGCTCAGGACATGATTGGAGAAACTGGCCATTGCCAGGACTCCCACTGTCACGCGATTATAGCAGGTCACGAGGCCACTGCCGTTTCAGTCTCCGAGGAGGATTATAGGGATGAGTGGCGCAGTGCAATGACTGTGCTACAGGAATTTATTTAATATTACACAAAAAATATTATATGCTTCAGTTTGGTCGTTTAATCTGTAAAATCGTTGTTAAAAATAACAGAAGGTACATACTAGTATTTAAAATGAATTAACTTCGAACTAAAATCTTTATAGACACGCAAACATATAAAGATGTAAGGAAATTAAAATTGTACTCTTAAACAAATGAAACTCTTAAAACGGCCTGATGGTCGTTATGTAATATTTATCAGCCAATTTAAAAAACTGTAGTCCGTAAAGTCAATAAGAAATACATAGGTTTAATAATAATTTGAAAAAGAGAATTGTTGATTTGAAAATTATTGACCAGCAAATTACCAAAACGGGCTAAGCTTTACATTTCATTTGATTTTAAAGCATTAAGCCTTAAATGGTTTTTTTCCTGTTTAATTGTATTCCTTTGGTGTCCATCAATGAATCGCAGCAAAACGTTAATCAGCTTATTTTAAGAAGTTGAGAAATATACTTTCTTTTAATATTCTTAAGATAAAAACCCTTCATTTGCCCAAAAGGAAATCATTTTACCAAACCAATTAGTCATGTTGTACAAATAGCAAAAAATTCCGAACGAGCCGCTAAAAATAACGGATCCGGGGACTAAGTGAAAAATATATTCTTTATTCGTAAATATAAAATTCCAGTAAAGTTAACTTTGACTTGAATGACTCTCTAAGTACTTGGCCAGATGAGGTGTGCAATAATTAAACAGACATTTTTACGACTTAAAAATAACGATCTCTAGAGGCTGTTGCTTATTGTAACAGTAACTGTTAATTAGTGTATTTGTTGTGCGTATTGTTCACTATATCAATAAAAATCCTTTCAAATACAAATGCATTATATATAAAAAAATATTAATGCGAGCTTTTCCTGCTTGAAGATTCAAAAGATGCTTGGTGAACTCAATTAACAAAAGCAACAGAAGCACAAAAGGCCAGAGTACTTTGATTCCTAAATCGTCGCACAAACATGTGCTGAAATACAAATTCATACAATTTTTTTTTTTTGTTCATATCCCTTGTAACGAAATCATTACAGAATTCAATATAGATTTTACAAATGAATCTATTAACAATAGGTCAATATATTTCCTGTAGCTTGGCTACATTTCATGCATTTCTGAGTATTACATATTGTGATCTGCGATTGTATAAAAGTATAATGATGTATATTATACATTAATTTATTGAGTATTATTAAAAGTGATAGGGCTCACCTTATTTATTATAGAATTAAGACTAACTTACATATAACAATAAAAACTTAAACTAAATCTTAACCTTCATTGTGTTGCCATCGATGCAAGAAGGGTGGTGGGCTTATAGTGTTAAATACTGGGTTTCTTAGACGTTGCGTTTAGACGAGTCAAAAAATTCTATGTGACCCCGGTTGATGAATTCACCCACCGAGACACTAATACACGGGCACACTAAGAAAGGGGTGCAGGTCGGCATTCTTTAATCTCTCTCGAGATGTATATCTGACAACTTTTCTAATGATCCCATCATGAAATTCCTGGAGACTTTTAGCTGTTTGTTCATTCAAGTCAGTGTATGGTGGGGCACCGTACAGCAGATCCGGAGGACATATTTATATATTATCAGTTTGAGACGAACCGACAAGTTGGGTGAAGTTAGCAAGTACGAAAGCCTGTAAGACTGTGTCGTACTTTTTCTATTCTGATACTAAAATGGGTAGATAAATGGAGATGCCTATTACATTGAGAAAGTCTCTAAGTTATCTTGCCCTCCTATACTATAGGATTTTATCAAGGTTATTTTTCCCCTTTTGGAAGGAGAAGATTACGGAGTCAGTCGTTTACTCTGATGTTTAACTTACCGAGTCTGTTACTGATTAAATTACAAACTGAATCAGTCGGTCTAAGGGCTCTTTGTGCAACTCATGCTGATGCTGTTTGCATCAATGTCATCAGCAAAAGCTATTTCTGTAGCTTTCTTGTAGTTTGTCCCAACAATGTCAAACGTGTAAAAAACACTGGAGTCGAATGCCTGCGTTCATTCCAACGAGATCATAGCAGTTGCTGTGTTCCTGTTGATACCAAAGGTGCCTTCCGTCTGTGCCATCACAAGCGGATGTTCTGTTATCCAAAAGCCTGTTTGCTCCGGAATAGAAAATTATAGTCCGAACTATAAGAACTTCATTTTCCCCTTCCTCAGGTAGTTCAGCATAATGTTTTCGAGAATCTTCCCCGTGTGAAGAAGGAAACTGATTGGATAGTGTGCTGGTTGGTCGCCTCTTTTTGTGGGCTTCCGAAGCGGGAACAAGATAGCTTGTTTCCAGACTGTCAAGGAGTTTCGCAACATGATCCATGAATTGTACAGGTTAACGAGTTGGGCAATCCCTCTCCTCTGCAGCTGTTTCAGCAATACTATTTACCTCCCGTCATGCACTGGTGCTTGGTTTCCTGACACTGGCGAAGAATCGCCCTGAGCTACATCGGGGAGACAAACATATAGTTCTGACCTGTCCTCAGCTGCTGAGGATTGTGGTAGTTACCTGTCCTAGCGGCGTTGTCTGCGGTATAGTGGTCGGCCAATATTTTAGCCTGTTCTTCCGATGTGTACAGGGTGTCTCCGTCATGAAGACGGACACCTGAGTCCTACTTGGTAGTGGTCCTAAGGAGTTTCCAAAACTTACAGAAATCGCCATGTAAGCCACCAAGCCACTCATGCCACGTTGCCATCTTCCAATTCCTCACCAAGGATTTGTGCTGTGAGAGAGTTAACTACATTCTTAGCTTGACGATTTCTTGTTCTGTACCAGTTGTAATTGCTTCGTTAATTATCATTAAAATATAAAATAAATTGTATTTTTCTTTCCGGAGCGTTCCTATTTCATAAAGAACAAAAATTCATAATAAAAAAATAAATCATCAGGGAGTCTGTCTAAAGGAAATGATCTTAGAAGATATAAATAAAGTAGACTCTGCCATACCGGATTAATGTGGGTGGAGGTTATCCGATTATGTACAAGAAAAATTTGATTAATTATACATTTAGAATAAAATATTTTACATCAAAATATTTGTTTAAAGTTGCTTGTTTTGTTTTTATGTCAACCGACGTCTATTTAAATTTATAAAGTGTTAATTTCCACAAAAGTTTCGTCTTATTACATATGTAATTCTCATTACATATTTGGCTGTCCGGAAATGGGCGAGTTTGGATATGTGAGAGTCTACTGTAGTTTAAATATCATCATATAGTCCCCTTGTTTATACCACTAAAATATATGTATGTAAACACTCAGTAAAAAAAAAAGGTTAACATCATATCTACTTACGATTGGATTTGGAATCAGCCTGGGTGAAAAGCTCATGTTTCCTCTCTTCAAATGCCGAAAGTGTGTCAAATCCTATTTACTTCTTGTTTGTCTTTCTCTCAGTCCCGGTTGTCTTTGGTGCGCTCTTTTTCCCCGCCATATTCCCCAGCAAATATGTGGATTACCTTCTCCCCAAGTAGGTATGGAGAAATATTGAGAGAGCTGGATACTTCCAACATTTTTGCATATCGACTAAAGATCAATCAGGAGGCATTGAGTAAGTGTACTGAGGCGTTTTTTACGCTTAAAGGGCGTTTTGAGAAGTTTTCCTGTGAAATGTCGGTTTTTAGAATTAAAATAAATAAAATTAAGGAACTTTTTTCAAATTTAAAAACAAGAATTTCCTACTTAGTCCGGTCAATTCGGATAGCTGTCAAGATTGTCCGTCACCAGGATAATCATTATCGTATAGACAGAAGACATTTTTTTTTTTATTCATTCGTATTGTTCGATTTTATAGCAGATCTTAGCTTTACAGTAGAAAAATAACATTAGAACAAACCCATTTAAAAATCTCGCCTTCCAGCCCTTAATATTCAGCCATTTTAATTGAAAAATCATATTGCAACGTCATCTCACTACATATCAAATGCAGTAATAATAAATATAATTACATTGTTTCATTTATTTTAATGTATTGCAAAAACGTTCCCTTAATTATTAATTTAAATGGAAAATTAACTAAGTACATGTATTATGTACAATAATGAATATTGCCATTGCCAAATTACGATTCCTCCAGCTGGATTTGTATTTCAACCTTAAAGCTAATCTGTTGTGTAAAATGTCACCTGGCAGAACTCGCTAGATAATGTGAGATCTGAGAAATAGCGCGTGGGACGCGTTTCAACTTTTGGTTTTATTCAACAAACCATCATATTAACATTGCGCATTGAAATTTCGATAGTATCAAAATGAAGGAAAATAAAAGTGATCAATCATCAGTTTTATAATGCTTGCTTTATATATAATATTTATAATGCTAAGAACAAGTAGAAGGGGCCTGAGCAGAACTGTATACCTGCCTCTCGACTTCATGGAAGTCACTGACGGTTCCTGTTATTTTTTTGTAAGAAACCGCACCCCTGCAAGACCTCCCTCCCTCCTTCTAGAATCTTACCATTTTCTTATACATATATGTCTCAGCTTTAGCCCCAGACCCGACTCGTGCCCAGACATTCCACCCATCATGTAGTAACGTATTTTTATATACCAGTGTTTTGCTTGTACTTCATAATAAAGCTTTTCTTTCTTTTCTTTTAAAAGACTCTTCTGTACAATGATTATTTAACTATCGACACATTTCGGGCACGTATAATTAGTGTGTAAGGGGGAAATAGGTATATAACATTTCCCTCACACTTTCTTCCTTTTTTTTATTTTTCCTTCGTAAATAGAATGCATAGGAACCTTCTCTCATCTTCTGGGTCATCTTCAAGTTCACCTATTCTTTTTGTGCTCATTCGGAGTTCATATTGACTCATTATGAGAAATCAATAAAAATCTGAAATAATATAAACATAGCAAACAAATCAAATTACCATCGTGAAAGTATAGTGGTCCTTTTACGACCACGAGCCGATTAGAAGTGATTTACATTACTCTTAACGTGTCATAACTACACAATTCTTACTTTAGTTGTTAGTTTAATATCTTACAAAGTAGTAATAAATGATATTTTTTTAAAAATAAAAATAGTTGTATTATCCAGACAGTGCAGGACTATTTAGGGTCGATTTATGCAAACATAATCAAACTGCGGTACTAATGGAAACGTGACGTGAACACTCGCTATGAGAGAATCTCTCCCGTCACGGATATTCTCTACGGAAATTCTCTTATGTGAGGACTGCAGGCAATAATCATGTAAAAAACAAATAATATTATAGCGACCGCTAACTATATATGTAAATTACACTACACTCTGGTTCATAATGTATATTAATAGAAATGCAAATCTATGTAACTTCTGGTAATAAATCATAGAGAGGTCGGAAGTCGTAGACAAGTAACTCAAAGGGTACGGCAATAAACCTAAGCGAATTAGCCACCTGACTGCCATAAAACCCGAAAGCAAGGACACTTACCCCTATTATAATAGACCTTGATTCACTTCCCTTGGTCATAAAAGCAAGCTAGGAACCCTTTTGGACCCATGGGATAATAACCTTGCTATAGGTGGTCAAATAACCCAAGGGGGTGAGGCCCTAGCAGCCATATAAAACACACCCTTGTACTCCAACGGTCATAAAACTAAAAGGAAGTGACTACCTGTGTATCGTAAAACTTACTCCGGGCAGACAGACCCAGCCTTCCACGAGGGAGGGGGTTATCATATTTATATCAGTAAATTTCACTCTTCACTTCCACTCTGTCTCTTAGTCTTCCGAGTAACTTGACACCAGGGGCACTTGGCCCCTGGTAGGCCCACTCTTCATTCTTTTCTAGTTTCTACATACCGATAGCCGCTATCACCGTCGCGACATGCCTACTCAGCCTCCCGCTACTCTACGACGGCACTTGCCACACAGCCTATAGCAGACCTCTGACGACTTGTACTTATTACGCTGCCGATCTCTCGCCCGAACTCTGAAAACTGGTCTTATTCTTTATGGACCTCTGAACCTCATCCTGAACACTGTGTCTTGTCGGGACACATTCCTATCGATAAATGGAGTCAGATATTAACGCCTACATGGAACACGGTCCATGTTATTAACTACAGCAATCTGACAATTGTTGACCTCCGACAATTGTTCACCTTTTCCGACAATTGTTCACCTCCGACAATTGTTCAACCAATATCCCGACAAATATAAACAGAGCTAAACAAAAGTCCGACCTCCCCACCACTTCCGAATTACCAGTGATTTTCTTGCAAGTTATCCCAGCTTAATAAAAAAAAAATTAGTTTTGGTGACATAATATATTCCTGCTTATATAGGTAACGATAACATTCTTCATCGTTATATTCTGGAATGCTCAAATAAAAAATTAAATAAATAAAAAGTTGATATTAAAAATAGTCTCACTAAGTAGTGAAGATTCCCCTGGAGGAAAGAGGTAAAGAAAAAGTATATGGATAAATACGTGGGGTGAAAGTATGGGGAAAACTATTAAAGGGGCTACTAACTACTAAGTGAGCTTTGCGTACTTCGTGAAATATATAGTTAAATAATCTTTTACCCTTAATTAATTAATAAAAACACTTTATTTCTGACTTCAAAACTACAAGGTTTATGTTAAGACTGTCTCTACACATGGACACAAATACTTTATAACAGAATAAAAATAATAATAAGAGTACTAACTGGTAGCGAGTGCGAAAGGAATATCATTAAGTAGAGCCAGGAGAGCCTATATATAGGAGAGGAACGTGGATTAGGATGTTTGGGGTTTAGGACTAGTTAAGGGCTTTAACTATATAACTAGAAACTATTAACTCAATATGATCAAAATGTAGATGAAAAGGAACGAAACTGAATATGTATTCTGATGAATATTTATTCTCACAAATGGTTCAAGTAAGACGTTCCTCTTAAGGCGAAATATATTACTGCCAGGAACGCAGTACATGGAAGGTATGGGGGATGGAAAAAAGAACATTAGAGAGATAATGACTGTAACACTGAGGAAGAAACAAAGTTTAAATGAATAAAGTTGGCTAAGTAATCAGATCCGAGAAGTATAAAGTTCCTCGGAACCGCTTGAAGTTGTTCTGTGACGAAGCAGAATACTGCTCAGTTCCATCCTATCATTTTATAACTCATCTTTCCTCGACGACAAATAAGAAATGTTTCAATTCTTCAAACTTTAATATATACGAATGAGTCATTGAAAACAGGATCCAATATATCTCCTTTCAAAGATTCGTATATTTCACATGTCTACACGTAGAGGGGAATCTTTTCATTAAAAAGTCAGAGTTCTAACTTCACACATTCCGGCTAGATGCCATAATTTAATTTTAATTTTTCAAGCTTGGTTACAATGCTGGGCCATTGACGTTTTATTGATATTTTGATTAATAAAATAATCTTTATATCTTCAGGGGATTCTTTTTATTTATATCCTTAGTGTTTGATGGTATATAGTTTTGTATATTCAACAAACGGGGATTACAAAATACAATATATGGGTTGTAAAGGAAACATCTCTGAACCCTAATTGCAATTCCTAATCGGTGTCAATGCTCAAGGAGTTTTACGGGATCTCAGGGTGTTAATGAAAATTAGTTATTGTTAACCTCATAACCTCACTCTAAGCCAGGAACCCAAAAAATATTATTCTAATCTATTAATATTTTTTTTGTCGGGGGGGGGGGGGCAGAATACCAACCACCAGCGATACCCATTTATGAGAAGTGACAACGTATGAGTATATGTCATCAAGATGAACATCAAATGGAATTGTGTTTTTGATACATTCGCATTGATTCATTTTATAGTAGTAAAGAAAGATTTATAGCAGATTTCGAAAAGATGATATTAGCCCAAATCTATTTCAAAATTCTCGACTTCCAGCTCTTGATATTCAGGCATTTCAATTATAAAATGAAATTACAAAAGTTTCCAATGAAATTACATTGTTTCATTTGTTTGTTTACACAAGGAAAAAAGGTTTCCTCCTATCCCCACCCAATCACGCTTAATTAACTAATTATAATGTCAATTAACTGGGTCTATGCGTTATGTACAATAAGCATTGCCAAATCACGGCTGCAACTGGATTTAGATTACTTATATATCATATACTTGGGTATATGATAATAGTTGGCTATTATTTGTTATTAAGAGTTGATTTAGCTCTTGTTCACTTCTTTCTATACGGTTGTCTTCCAAGTCCAGGTCATCCTCTCCATCCATAAGTTCATGCACAGTTTCCTATCGTTATTCCTGGGAAGTGCGAACTGTACGTGAAACAATGATCCTTTAACCTGTAAACCACGAGTGGAAGAAAATGTGATGAATTTATAACTGTTCTATCTATACCCAGGTATACCGTCTATGGTTTGTATCACTTGGAGATAATGGGAAAGAGACTGACTCACGCATAGTGGACGATTGAGAATATGGCGAGGGTATGACGAACCCATATTAAAGGAATACATACATGCTCATCCTTGCGCTCAATACAGGAGCTATCGTATAGTTAAATATTCTTTGTAGAGGAGTCTTTTAAAAGAAAAGCTTCGTCATGAAGTAAAGCAAAACACAGGATATACAAATATTAACAGTTACGTTACTACATACTGGGTGGAATGTCTAGGGACGAGTGTGTCTAGGGTGGGCTAAAGCTGAGACATATATGTATAAGAAAAGGATAACATTCTGGGAAGAGGGAGGGAGGTCTAAGAGGGATGCGGTTACTCAATAAACATAACAGGAACCATCAGTGACTTCCAAGAAGTCACGAGGCAGCTATACAGTTCTGCTTAAGCCCCTACTTGTTCACAGCAAGCTTATAAATGTTATATATAAAGCAAGCATTATAAAACTGTAGGATAGGAGTATCTGCTTATTACATAGAAGATTTACGTGCAAACATACGAAATAAAGCATAAAGTTGGTTTGTGATCGTTAAAGATAAACCATGGTTAGTTTTTTTTTTTTATCTAGTTTTAACTTATATATTCTAATTATCCAGAATGTCACGCTGTATAAAATAGTAACTGTTATATGTCAATAAAATTTTCTTATGAAAAAATTATAAATTAGATCTCCAGATGGAATAGTTATTGAGTACCTGACTCCGACACCATCGTAACAGAATGGCCACCCTAGTAAGTAACTTATTTCGAAATTATCTTCCTTAGTTATGTGCTTAGAAAATATTGGTAAAATATAGATAGCTAACCTTCTACGTTGGTTACCTGTACAATGCCAAACTTAAAAATTACTTAAAAATATTACCACTCTCCCTTGTATAGCCCAAAAAACAAGTCAATTAACATTGGCCATTAGACTAAAACAAATAAATAAAACAATGGTATTGTTTTACTAATGGCCACATTTGCATAAATCTGTAAAATATCAATCGCATTAATGAATTAGTATTTGTGAGCAATTAGACACACCCGTGCAAAGAAAAAAAAAAACAGAAAAAATAAAATCTAAAACGGACCAAAAACTGTTCCAATAAAGCTGTCATCGTAAAGAGGGGGTGAAGTGCTGGACAGCTTGAAATAACCTCATTGAGAAGAAAACACATTCTTTCGAGAAAACTTGAACTAACTTCAGAACAGTGCTAGAGCCCTACAGAGAAGAAATTACCTCTCAACACTCTTTCTCTATCTCTCTCTCCTGTATTTAACTGTCATTTATATTTATCTAGCATCTATTAGCAGTTACTTAAGAAATTATATTTATTTGATTTGTTTATAATATGAATTTTAATTTTTTTTCTTAGCTCTCTAATTATAAGATTAAGGATGAGGGGAAAATGAAGAGATATTTAGGTTGAGCGGATCCTTGTACCAGGAGCACCTGCTTAAAGGTTGATGTGAGGGAATTAAGGAGTGTGCGAGGCCACGGTAGAAGTTGATTGTTGCAGTACAGTGGTGAGAGTCCACTGGTGGCTGGGGAGAGTCCCTCTAGGCATGTAGTGCAGTCGTAGTTATACTGATATCAGTGAGGGTGCCCCTTAGAGGCTTATTGTTGGTGGGCCAAGCGCCGTGATGTCCACCATTTGGTCTGCTTTACCAGATTTTGAGAGTTGCCATCTTGCCGGTAGCGGTGGGGGTGTCATGTCTCGGAATAGAGGGCTTTGGCTATGTTTCATCGAGTCAAAGAACTTGATGTGTCTTCTTTGGATGGCTTCGGTGATGGTGGGGACCTCGAACTTTTCGTGGATGTCGGGAGCCTTCATATCACGAAAAGGGGTATGCCATAGTGCCGTGCGCAGGTTTTTGTTCTGGAAGCTCTGGAGTCAAGTTATTGTGCTAGTGTGTAGGAATCGGAAGAGTGGTGTCCCAAACAGTAGAGCTGGCCTCAGGACGCTCTTATATATTAACAGTTTCAGCCGAAGGGATATAGCCGGGCTTGTGATGAGATGGTGGAGAGAGTAGTAAATCCTACGTACTCTTTTCAGCTTCTTCTGCAGGTGTGTTTAGAACGTCATGTGTCTGCCTAGGTTGATGCCTAGGTAGCATATGCTGTTGGAAAGTTTGCATTCAGTCCCGTCTATGGTGAGAGTTTTTAATAATATCATTAGTTATTTTCTTTACTGAACATCAATTACTTAAAGTGGAAATGTATGAAAGTTTTCCAAAATGTTTCTAAAACCACAAAAAATTCGCCATGTATGTTTTTTTTGTTGCATCTTTTAAAAAAAAAAAAACCCTTAGAAATCATACCTTCCGGACCTTAATATCTTATTCTAATATTACCTAGAGTAAAGGTACACCTTACTGCATTCGAAAATTCATATCGTAACGTTCACTTTTCCCCTTACACTAGCATCAGTGTACTGCCCTCCCAATAAATCCATTTCCGACTCCCAATTCATCTCCTTTCTAGACTCCATAGGACATCGTTTCCTTGTGGGTGGGGACTTTAATGCGAAGCACCAACACTGGGGGTCAAGATCCACTAATACACGGGGACGTGCTTTGCTGTCTGCACTCACACGGAAACATTGTTCCACTATCACTCCTGACACAGCCACCTATTGGCCATCTGATCTCAACCGAAATCCTGATCTCCTTGACTTCTTTTTTTACAATAATTTAGGAACACTTAACTATTCACTCACGCGCCTCGATGACCTCTCCTCTGATCATAGTCCTTTATTATTAACCATTTCCCTAAGACCAATTCACAAACTGCCTCCTCCTTCATTTATTAGGGGCCCAGTTGACTGGGACCACTTCCGCCAGCTTCTTACGGAGTCCGTAAACCTCAAATTGTCCCTGAAAACATCCCAAGACCTAGACGATGCAGTGCATTCTTTCACTACTCTGGTCCAGAGGTCGGCTTGGGAGGCATCGTCACCCCATCGTCACCCAAAAATCCATAATCATAATCGTTTACCTCAGCATCTCAAAGACCTAATCCAATCCAAACGCCGCTCCAGAACAGTGTGGCAAAGATCCCGACATCCTGCTGATCGCCGCTCGAACAATCAGTACTGCCGATTGGTAAAGCGGCGATTGGCATCCTTCCGTTCCGATTCTTTCAATTCCTACCTCTCCTCTCTGTCTACCAGGGATAACTCGTTGTGGAATGTAACCAAAAAAATCCTAAAGTATCAACCTGTTTCACATCCACTCCGTCGTGATGATGGGTCCTGGGCGGCTTCGGATGGGGATAGGTCGGAGGAATTTGCTCTGCATCTTACCCATACTTTCACACCTCACCTTTCTCATCAAAGCCATACTCACAGCACAACTGTGGAAGATTTCCTCACTTCACCTATTCCTCTCTCTCTTCCACCAAAAGCCGTTAATCCCTCTGAGGTCAAATACCTTCTGAAAAACTTACCTTACCGAAAATCCCCTGGATATGATCTCCTTACTCCTCAAATTTTCAAACAGCTTCCTCCTAAAGCCATAATCTTTTTAACCTATATATACAATTGCATTATCCGAACGACGCACTTTCCTCTCCTCTGGAAACATTCCATTATTGTCCTATTCGCCAAACCCGGTAAACCACCCAATGACGCCTCATCTTACCGTCCAATTAGCCTACTCCCTATCCTCTCAAAAATATTTGAGAAACTCCTACTAAAACGTCTACTTCCAATTGTTGAATCCAAAAACCTTTTTCCCACACACCAGTTTGGTTTCCGCCAACGACATTCCACTGCTCAACAAGGCCTTCGCGTTGTTGATCACATCTCCTCAGCCCTTGAAACCAAACAGTATTGCACTGCTGCCTTTCTCGATATAGCTCAAGCTTTTGACAGGGTTTGGCACGCAGGTTTGCTCTACAAGCTCAAAAGATATTTACCACAGACCCTTTTCCTAATCCTACAGTCCTACCTTTCAAACCGCTTCTTCCAAGTCCGCTGTGGTTTAGAATACTCTAACTACTATCCCATAAGTGCAGGAGTTCCACAGGGCAGTGTCCAGGGCCCCATCCTCTATAACCTATACACCGCTGATGTCCCCTCTACTCCCAATACCTTCTTGGCCACATTTGCAGATGACACTGCAGTCTTGTCATCCCACCCAGACCCCGACATAGCATCCCATAACCTTCAAAAACACCTTGACGAGATCGAGTATTGGTGCAATCAATGGCGGATCAAAGTTAATGAAGCAAAATGCTCCCACATTACCTTCACCCTTTGTCGCAAGTCTTGTCCACTAGTTTATTTTAATTCTATTCCTCTTCCTGTATCCGAGACAGTACGGTACTTAGGCTTCCATCTTGACAAACGACTGACCTGGAACCCACATACGAGACTAAAAAGACAAGAACTAAACAGACGCTTTGGACAACTTTACAGACTACTTCAAAGGACATCCCATCTCTCAATAGAAAATAAACTACTAATCTACAAAGTTATACTTAAACCAATCTGGACATACGGAATAGAGCTATGGGGGACAGCAAAAAAGTCGAACATCAAGCGTATCCAATCCTTTCAATCAAAAGTCCTGAGAACAATAGTAAATGCCCCTTATTATGTCAGCAACAAAACCCTTCATAACGACCTTAACATACCCTACATTCTAGAACTCATCCCTTCCAAGTTTATGAAATTCCACAGTAGCCTTTCCAACCACCCTAATCCTGTAGCACAGTCATTGCACTGCGCCACTCATCCCTATAATCCTCCTCGGAGACTGAAACGGCAGTGGCCTCGTGACCTGCTATAAACGCGTGACAGTGGGAGTCCTGGCAATGGCCAGTTTCTCCAATCATGTCCTGAGCGTCTGTGGCTCTCGCGCTCTTGGTCAGCCTCCACTGGCTAGTATCCGGTGACGCGGCTGACGGAGGAGCGTGGGGGACTTCCCAAGACTCCGCTTTCTCTTCGCGGTGGATTTGGGGGGTCTCTGGGCTGTCTGTAAATATTGTATGAATGAGCGAGTGAATGATGAACTGTAAATATTGTATGAATGAGAGCATTTATCTTAATTACTTATTGCCTTATAAAAGGCAGATTGTAATTTTAGCACAATAAAGGATTATTATTTTTCTTTCCTGATTTTCCATCTCTATCTCATTTCCGCTTAATATTTCGATGACATTCTAAACAAACCGAACCATCATAGGGTACATTACTTTTTTTTTTTATGTTAAGACTTTTGTTGACCGCCTTAGAAATTATAGAGCAATAATCTATCTAATGTAAAACAAAATGTTAGACGTAATTAATTTCAATTCTATTTCAACCTCGTAAAAAAAAAATCAGCCCAGACCTCGAATAAGATTTAGATTAGCATACTTTGTAAAAACAATGCCCTTTCCACAGCTGCCCACTACGGTATCAGCATTAGACGATTCCTATGGAAATGTGTACAAAATTTGCATAATGACAGTTTTCTACAAACGCTATGAATGCACTCAAGTCTCTTTCAATTCTGACCCGCATTTTGTTCATTCCCCCTTCTCTCGTTCGCTCAGGAATATTTTTTTTGTATTTCTATAACTGAATCCGAGGAGTCCATAAAAAAAAACCCGCATACTCAAACGGTGGTCTTTTACAGCGCAAAGGTGAGGACTAATATCAATTTTATGTTTGATATGAAAAAAAAAAAGAAAGAAATCCTTTAGAAACGCAGTAAGCTGGTCTATTCGATCTCATAAATAATTCAAATACAGAGCAAAAAACACAAGTCCATGCTTCAGACCAAACGATTTCGTAACTAATGGGAGTATTTTTTTAACTGAGCCTGTCTGATTGCTATTTTTCGATTGTGTAACACATTCTTTCATTATTTAAAATCTATATTAGATGTTTAAACTATCATGAAATTAGACGCTTGGGGTGAAGGGGCTTCTTGGTGCCGTGTTGCCTCTTACTTGCGGGCGGGGGATCGATCACTGATTGTCTTACCGTTTTATGATTGACATTATCGAAGAAAAGGAATCACATGGATAGAAGAGAACTAGTGCACAGAGCCCCCTTGGCATGAATTGAATTGCTGGTCTCATTCTTTTAGACGGCGACTATAGGGAATCGTTTCTAGATGGTCTGACAAGCCATCATTGTGATATACGAGGGTGGTCTGAAAGGTTTCCGACCTAACAAAGCTTTTATTTCACTCGCTTTTATTTATTTTATTATCATCTTCATGTTGAGGTCGGAAACTTTTCAGACCACCTGTGTAGATGATATGTTTTGATGGCTCCGGCAATCCAATCCACTTCAAATACTTTTGAAGATAATCTTAGAAATATGTATCTACATATTTATATTGCACAACTCAAAATCAGCATTTGAGGAGTGAATGGTGACCTGAGGAGCCGTGTACATCTGTGTACTGCGGAGGGGCGTGGTCGTTGTACACACGTAGGGCAGATCTGGAGGAAGTGTTGCCGCTTCCTTTTCAGCATGCGGTCATGGTTTGTGTCTCCATAAGTATGTATTCGGTGTGTCTTTGTGGTATGTTTTGAAGTACCATATGTCTCTTGTCATTTATGCATGGTTTAAAAATCATTTTTGAATGTGAGAAAATTCCAATACTGATTTACAATGAAGCTTTTAGAACCCAAACTGGTTTTTATAGTTCTGATTATATATTTTAAAAATAAAATAAAATCAGTTGACATGTCTATTGTCATACTTCTAACCCATTACAATTAAATAGTAACCACTTGGGAGAACATACTGAAACATTATCGAAAACGATTTGTACGACAGCGGTTGGTTTTAGACATTTTTAAATTTGTAAAAATAGGATTGGTTCAATAATCAAAGAAGGTCATTGAGGCCATTGAGTAGGTTAAGAATTTATAGTGGGTAAACGAGGACTAGGGCTCAACGGGACACCGTCAGAATCAAGTAATTGGGGGTGAGAAGGGTTAATTTGGCAATTGATAAGTAGGTCAAATATGTCTAGAAGTTCATCAATGTTCGTTGGCCTGACGGGGGGTGAGAAAGGCAAGGTTTCAGCTACCGATCATTACACGCCAAGAAAGGGTGCTTAAGTACTCTGAGCTTGTAGTTACAATCAGTTTATTAAGGCTGCTGTTGAGCGGATTTGTTTATTTCTCTATAATGTGTTATAACGCTCGTATTATTAGCTGAGGTTTGTTTATTTTAACCACATGTTGTTTTATGATAAGTAATTTGCAGAGACTTAACAGATTTTAACAGTCTGTTTGAACGATGTTAGCGATGGTGAATGTAAGCGCACATGGTTCTCAAATTAATTTTTCATTTTACTTCGTATTTTTATGGAAGGATCCACTGGCACTGAAGAAAGATCTAGATAAGATTACGTTCTACGTTGGTGTAGCTGTCAACCTGCCTATCGACTTGTCAATTACCGACGAAACTGGCAGGTCGATATAAATTTTAACACAAACATATTTCCTCTGTGCTCCAGTTTTTATGAATCTATATTTTTTGCCATAATTTCTTCACAAAATCTTTATTGTGATAAAATTACAATCTGCCTTATTGGGAAACAAGTAATTGGGTTGAATCTTAGAATTCTTTATTCACTCGCTCATTCATACAGTAATTTGAGAAACAGCCCAGAGATCTCTCATGCGACAGAGGAAGCGGAGTCTTGTGAAGTCCCTCACGCACCTCCATTAGCCGCGTCTCTGGATACGCACAAGAGCGCGAGAGCCACAGCCGCTCAGGACATGATTGGAGAAACTGGTCATTTCCAGGACTCTGTCAGGTATTTATAGCAGTTAACGAGGCCACTGCCACTTTAGTCTCTGAGGAGTATTATGAACCGTTAAAGAATAGTTAAGAAGGTTATCTACAGTAATACATTTTCGAATTAGCTAAGCCAAAAAACACCTTCTTCCTCTATTCATCTTTCTATCTTTAACTATCTTTCTTTTTGTTGTTACGCCCCAGTTAAAAGGGTCTTAGGTTTTAGTCAGCTCAACCACCCCTACCACCCTATCAAAGACCCTAAGTGTACGTGGTGCCACATTCAATTTTTTGCCAGGACAAGCAGGACTATTGCATCAGTAAAAACACTGTCCATCCATCGAAGTCTGGATCTCCATAAATATGCCTGGCCAGGACATTGACAGGTATTTCCTCTTGACTTTTTCTTCCAACATGGCTGTCAGTCAAGTGAGTATATAGCGGGTCACCGTACAGCAAAGCTGGCCGGGGGGCAAATTTATATGTCATTAGTTTGAGACGCAGTGACAAGTTTGGTGAAGTGGTAAAGACCTGTGTTACTTTTTCTATTTTGTTACTAAAACGAGAAGAAAAATCTCTTATCGATAAATTGTTGAATACTGCTTTATACTTATAATATTTTGATATAATTCACAATCCAAAGGGGTCATAACTTAGAATAAATTCTATTATTTTGCCTACATATTTTGTATATGGCTTTCGTTAATGCAGGCCGCAGGTTGCTAATGAGTGAGGTGACACCGTTTCACTATAAACTAAACAGGAAAAAACTCGTTAAAGAAATACAAATGAGGGCTCTCGTATGGTGTAGTGGTTTGAGTTAATTGACCATCACCTCAAAGTGCTGGGCTCAAATACCTAAACTGTAAGCTAATTAATTTCCTTAAATAATGGCGAGATCCCGCCTTTCAGCCCTAAATGGGAATTGATAAGGTGTAAATTGTGGTTAGTCAGTTATGTAATATTCGTTTTTAGCTAAAAATGTGTACTTCAGTTAAGGAAGGTCAACCCTTCCTTTGTTATTTTACAACCCGTCTAGCGCTAAACTCCCTGCATCCAGCAGCCACATCCAAGAACCCAACACTTCTCCTTTTGCCTTAGCCGAGGAATGTCCTAATGCTGTGATTCATTAATATTTGTACATATACCAGTGTTTTGAATGTTATTCATAATAAAGTTTTCTAAAATACTATCCTCGAACAAGATTATTTAACTGTCGATGAAGTCTAAATCCAAACTGAACTTAGGTATCATTGTTTTTAACGTGAAAAGTTATTACATTAGTTTAGAAAGTTTTATAAGTGGAGCTCACCACATATGCATAATTAGTTTTAACGTAAAATTAAGATTTATAAGTGTACAGTAACTCATTTTTTTTTTATAAAAATATTAGGTATGGGAATTAACCTTATTTATTAGTAATAAAAATGTGTTAGAATAAGTTTTTTCTTAGTATTTGGCGATGTATGAACTGCGAACTATAGCTAGGAACTACCAGCGTGCGTGCTTAATACGTAGATCAAATCCACCTGTTGGGGTTTGTCAGTTAAATAACATATTCGTATATAAACTACCAACTTTCCTTTATACCTATATTAGGGGAGATATTTAGTTTTGTTAATAATTGTTATTAAGATTAAAAAAATATATTCTACGAATGATTTCCTACTTTTTCTACTCTAGTAATTTTTACCTTTCTCCATTCTATGGTCAAATTTTGTTAAAACTAACTCCATCAATTTAGTCCATTAGCATAATTTATTCTTATATATAATAGTTTTATTATATATATATTGATGAGTATGAAGGGGTCCAGTCAGCTACAAGGTTACGTTTAATCGTAATAACAATAACAACTGAAGCGTGGTGGGGGCCACAATGTTAAAAGTGGAAATAATTTACTTTCACTTTTAACATTGACTAGGTAATACAACAATCCAGTGATTGTCAAAAGCAAACGTTTATTAAATACCAAAAGAAATCGAGAATGGTTAATATAATCAAAACTTGATTC
This sequence comes from Acanthosoma haemorrhoidale, assembly GCA_930367205.1. NCBI lineage: Eukaryota > Metazoa > Arthropoda > Insecta > Hemiptera > Acanthosomatidae > Acanthosoma > Acanthosoma haemorrhoidale. Next base: position 26,915,696 of record OV884012.1, read on the forward strand.
AGTACAAAATTTATTATACATAGCTCATTGAAAACCTAATTGTTAATATGAAAGAAACGATCTTATTGTCTACAAAATAATTAAATTGAGCTCGTTATCCTTAATCATTACAGGCTTTTGAATTCTGAAGGAATCCATTCAACAAATAAATAATACTGGTTAGTATATCTTTTTAATAGTATTCGGTACCTTAATTATTGTTCATTGAGTAGCTGGGTCGTTTGATGATCCTTTCTTATGCCAGTACAAATCATTTTCCTTTGTTGAGTTTCCTGACCGAATCCTTGTTCCTTTAATATTTCTTATATGATTACACAGACTTCTTATTACCACCAGAATATAATACCTTCCTTATACTTAACAAAATGAAATAACCGTTAAACTTTACACTGGTACCAGCCTTTGTTTGTGGATAGACGTGGACTGCTCCTTCCTACTCTTCTCGATGTTTTCAGAGATATATCTTCTTATCCCCATTCTATTGGCCTTAATAATGATCACTAAGTCAACTGACCGGAAAACGGTATCCTCCCCATGATCACCAGTACTTTTTAATCTCGAATATTCAAACAAGCTCGCCGACAGTAAACTTATTATATAAATTAAACATGATTAGCTGAAATTACCTTCAGTAATCTTAGTTAGTATTTATATATGTTATATACGATGTTCTCGGAACTGATGCCCGTCACCTAGGGTTTAAAGTCATTTCAGTAAGTCTTCTTCTAACAGTTTCTGCACATTTTGCTACTCTCCCACAAGACTAAAGAATTCTTTTATCAAGCAAATATTTGATTGCTACATTTTTGTGTGGGACAGTGTATATACGTATATATACTTATCATATGCATATAATCTATTGCCATCATAACTGCATTCTAAGTCTATAATGAAAATACGTTCGCACGAATGTGGCCTCAAATTAATCATCATAAATTAATAACATGTTGGAAAATGATGTTGGAGGTCAGCTGAAAAGTTCATTGTCGTTTATACGGCTACTCCAGAGTTCATACAGAAAAACTAATCGAAAACTGTAGCAGTGTTTTCAAATAAGAGCTAATTTTTCACATAGGGGTGCTAATAAGAAAAATGTGGTAATTAAGTTGGAGCCTATTGCACAGAAATTATAATATACAAGATTTAGAACCGCTGATTGTTTCGCAATTAGCGAGCTAGCGGGCTACTGCTAAACTGGTTAGCTGAAAAATATTCTCACATGAATTTCCCAACCGGCCTTAGTTAGACCTCATGTAGTTCCCATTAATAACACAGCCCAAAGCTACCGGGCACACTAATTTGTTTTCAGTGCACACATTTTTTAGCATTTTCGTTTTTTTGCAAAAAGTCAAAATAGTTATTTAAACTTGCAAGTCTGACTACGTTTTTTTACCTATCAGATTGGTTTAACTATATTTTTCGTGAACCAGCTAATTTAATCTCAAGAGATAGTAATAAGAACCACGTGTTATGGTACAGATTTAAAATTACCCCAATATTTTATAGGTTACTTGGGTTTAACCATTTTCTGTATCGGTTAGGAATTATATAGTACAGCACCCCAAAATCTCATGATCGTTACTTACGAACTTGCTTGTCTGTGTGTATTCTACTAGTTCATTGTCTATTTGACCTCAAAAAATATTTATTTATTTTAAAACTAGTTTAAAAAAAAATACAACGTTCACGCACGTTTTGGACCTCGAGAAGAAAAGCGTTATTACGAATCAGGCATAGGTCTATCCTTTGTTCTTCCCCCCCCCCCCAAAAAAAAATAAAAGAATTCGTGTGGGTACTATTCCGTTGGATTTATGTAAGCTAATTATGTGGGTTAAAAAGTATTATCTATATTGCATATAAGTTCACTGGATGTAATTATTACAGGAACTCTGAGATTTTAATTCTAAATTTTCATACTGAAAAGTTTCCGACCTAACAAAGCTTTTATTTCACTAGCTTTTATTTATTTTATTATCATCTTCATGTTGAGGTTGGAAACTTTTCAGACCACCTGTTTATACCTTTAACACTGCTTTCACTTATATGAGTATCAAGTATGAAAGATGAAATAAATCATTATAGTCAAAATTAAAACATTTATTTCAGACAACTTTCCAGTGATTTAAGGTTTCTAACCTTTATTTAAAATGGACTTTGAGTCAAAATAGTTATTTAAACGTTTCTAATGTGTACAGAGAATTCATTTTAACTAATTTTACAGTTAAATTAACTTTAAATTCGTAATGGGAAGTTGTGTTAAATTAATATTTAAAAATAGTAATCAGGCATAGCCTTGAATAGACTTGTAAATTAGTATTCATAGGTTTACTCACACTCAAATAGGTACTAGAGGAGAAAGACTTGACACAAGCGAGTAATAGACAAAGACTTTCATCACCAGCCATAGAACAGAAACCACTAACTGCTAACAAAACCACCTTTTAACATACTTTACTTTCGATTTCACGGTCAGTAAACATCACCGTTCTCTATTAGTAAACTATTGTCTATGATAGGTAGCCAGTGATCAATTATGTTTTGTCTTCAACTGCTTCTTGTAACGGTTCTTCTATTGGACATCCGAAGATTACCTGCTCCACTGTCAGTTCCAGTCACGAGAGCATGTAGGTTCAGGCGTTTGCTTCGTGGACATATTGCTTCGTTACTATGAACCTATATTTTAGGCTCAATATACGACTTCTACAACAGTTCAGAAAACAAGTCTAGAATGGAACACACAATGGATTTTGGAATTTTCAAATAAAAAAAAGTATTAAAGAAGAATAACTGAACCCAAAACTGACTCAAAAAGACACGACCAATTTAAAGTGACATGTAGACACCACTGAACCGCAAAACAGACCTGCCATTAACGGATTTCATTCTTCTGGATCATTTGTGAATCTCTTCAAAGCTCCGTAAAAAACAAAACACGATCTTATTTCAAGATTTGGATCAATTCGTTTGACTTAAATTGTCACGTATAAAGCATACAAATTATACGGTGACAATCTTCTTTATATCTAGTAGCTAGTATTATTCTTTTGGTATTTATAAGATATAATGAATTTCATAATTTTATGTTCCATCAATTAATTCTGTATATATATATAAATTTTTACCAAATTTGTACAATAAAATATCTAGGACATTGAAAAATTACATTTTAGTTCATTTAATGATGGACATTTACATTGAATCAACCAGGTGAACACCTTAGCGTAACACAGCGGCCTAGAACACTGATAAGGTCGGTGTACCGCTGTGATAGGAACCGTCCCAACAAATCAAGGCTCAACCAACAACCACTGTACATTTATCAACCCATCTCGTTAGCATTAGTGCTGTTAATTTATTGCTTTAGCAATTTCTGAAGCGAATACACTCCCTTATCAAGCCTGCAATTAATTCTACTCATCTCCAGTAGTCGCTCGTTACACTAACTACCCCCCCCCCCCACCTAACTCCTCCCAGTGCTGGCCATACCACAGTAGGTTATTTATCCTCAGAAAGGGCCTGATGGAAAATCATTTAGGGAGGAAAAACAACAGAAAAAAGAAAAAAACTTATGATACATACCCAATTACAGCTTGATACGTCGAGTCTATCTAGAGCTGATATGCATTAGGGATGGTGTTGCACTGGGACGGCCGGTGGAGGAGGGGCCTCACTTATTCTGGCTTCGATCCCCGGCGGGCCAACAAATCTCACTTCAAATGTATTCCAGCTCCAGACACGCCCACTTCACACGTACCCTTGATGACCTCCCCGTTCCAGGAGTGGTTATATATGTAACGGCCTCAAAACATAATCTCACCAGGAATAACCCACACGTGGAATCTGCTTTAGGGCCATTAAGTTTTCTGTGTCAGTAGGATTCATTAAAACTGAGATAGTAGGGATCTCGTTAATTATATCTAGAAGGCTGACTGGTCAGTTAACAGGGACATTATTTAAATGCTAAGAAATTATGACTACGATTAAGAGAATAGATATAATATAGGTAAAACTAATAGCAATAACGCCAATCCATGATGAAAAGAAGAACTCCGTGGTAAAACGACTCTAGGCTTATATTTGTGTTAAATCATGTTTCGCAGAAATTGTGCATAGTTACGATTGAGACTATAAATTGAAAAGTAAGTTGGATAAGTCTTACGAATAGCAAAACTGTGTTTTAAGCAATCGCAAAGTGTTTCGTACACTAATATCTTTAAAATCCTTATTTTACTACTTGATTTGGTTAGCATTTCTCATTATGAAAAAACTTTTTTTATGTTTCACTGCCATTTACTCATGGTTAATTCAGAAATATTGTTTAATGTGACAGATAGCTTATATATAATGAATGAAGAAGAGATTATAATTTCTTTCTCAAAAACTATTAAGCCTAACAATAGACGAGGAATGAACTGTTAACTAAGTAAGAGACTTGAAAGCTGAAAGTTTTTTTTTTTTAATGTAACCTAAAGAAATCCTATATTTTCAAAGGAGATTTTTTCGTATGTTATATGGATGCCATTCTAAATTGAAATCAGTTGATTTGAAAAAGTTTACAAAAAAGCTACAGACGATAAATTCAATGGCAACCACTCCAGAACATTGGAAAATACATATACCTAACAAGCTAAAATAGTGGTGATAAATATAGCTCCTGACGAAAAGTGAACTAAGAGACATTCTACTCTACGATCAGAACCAAGTGGAAGGAATAAATAGTAATCACTAAGCTCCGGATTGGCTATGAGTATGAGCACTAATGTATAGTACTTCATAAATCATATACTGTGGTGCACTTTCTGAGAAACGGTATAAAATGCAACATTACAAGAAAATGATCGAATATAATAAACTTAATGGCATATAAGAAGAACTATCGAGAATGTCATGGCCTACCTAAGAGACATTTGATATACGACTAACTAAACCGGTAATAACCAGCGGGTTCTTAATTATTAAACAAAATAGCTTTTATGTGCGAAATTGTTAAAAGCATTTATGATATAGAAAGATATGTATGGCTTGTGTCTGACATTTGTCAAAGATATTCAGTATGCTAGTTTCAATGCTGGATTACAATTGATTGTATTATTGCATTGTACAAGTTGCCTAGAGTATTTAAGTTACTTATCGTCAGCTTGGGTTTGAATACATTATTAGATGTTATTTTATAAGAGATCAATAATTGGTCTAATGTGTAATATATTAATTTAAAACATGAATATTTCATTTCTCAAAATACACTAGTAAAAAAAATAAACAAGAAATTCACCCCATAATAGCTCTTTCATTTCACTGCGTCAATATTTTGTTTTGTGACTGTTTGTAAAGTTTAAGATGATTAATAAAATAGATTTTTAGCCAACCAATGGTGCTGAACCCAAAACTGACCAAACAGCCCCCTAAATATAAACAACAAAACGAAGAAACAAAATTTGATTGAGTGTATTGTGATACAATAAACAATGTGAATTAACAGGTCGGTTTCCGAATTGACCTCTCATCAAAGCAACCTCGTTTGGTATTTATTGTTTTACCAATAGGTATAATTCAACCTCAATTTTCCCAAGTTCCAGGGGGGGGGGGGTTCTGTTTACATTTTCAAAATATCCCGTAGCAATATAGCTAGAAAATAAAAAGGAAACCGTATATAATTTCAAAACCTCTCAACTAGGCATTTTCTTTAGAATAATCTAACCTCTTCTCACAGCTACAGGCGAATTTCTAAGACATAAGCCTTGACCATCTGCTGTATTTGAGCTAAACGAAATTCCAAGCTGACTTTAACTAGCATTAAATCAATATTATTTGACTTTGAGTTGTTTCCTAACATCAACAGTTGAGCAAACTCCTGTAATTACCTTGGCTGTGGCTTACCGCTGCAACCGTCGCTGTTAACTTTAAAATACAACACCACGTTTTAGGCATTGGTACCACTGCAACAACTTATAGCTATAAATTTACCTCATTTAGCAAACAAAAATTCACTGCTTTTCAGAGGTTTCTCAATTAAAAATTTTTAAACAGAAATCTTTGAAATAAGGGGTGCTTGTAACAAAAAAAAATAGTTTGATCCTAATTTAAGTGGCCTAGCGTTTCCTGACATTTCTCAAAATTCGATAATATTTATTAACTATTTCTTGAATATTTGCGAAGGATATTTAGGACGTAGAATGTGAAGAACCCATATCGTGTTAGTTTCTTAAAACGTTAAATGTGCAAAACGATTAAGGAACAACTACTTGTTATTTTTGACAAAACAATTGGGTAATTTAGTTCAGAGAGAAACATGTTCATAAAAAAAAATGATAAATTGCTAAAATGATAATCTAAGAGCCTATTTAAAACCGGAACGTATTATTTTAATTATTTTTATCGTTATTTATTTCCTGATATTTAGTGTGTATTTAACCATAACATCATAAGTTTTAATATCGAATAGTTTCTATACTGTGACTTAATAAAAAAGTCAGCAAAACGGGTCGAACTTTTTTTGCATTTATGTTATTTTAATTGAGATTGTAAAATATGCATTTTACTTTTCATATTGATTAAACCATTTTTACAGCTATATCGTACACATTTTTTTTTTTTTTTTTTTTTTTTTTCTAAGCTTTCTAGCTAGAAATTCAGGATGAGGGAAAAATATAGAATATTTAGGTTAATCGGATCCTTATACTAGGAGTACCTGCTTGAAGGTGGTGTAAGAGGATTAAGGGTTGTGGGAAGCCTCGGTGGAGGTTGGTTATTTCGGTACAGTGGTGAGCGTCCACTGGTGGCTGGGCCTAGAGTCTCTCTTGGCATGTAGTGTAGTCATATTTAGTCTGATTTCAGTGATGGGTGTCCCTTAGAGGCTTGTTGTTGGCAGGCCAAGCGCCGTGATGTTCACCATTTCCTCTGCTTTACTCGATCTTGTGAGTTGCCATCGTGCCGGTAGTGGTGGTGGAGTCATGTCTTTGAATAGAAGGATTAGACTGTGTTTCATCGAGTCGAAGAACTTGATGTGTCTTCTTTTGATGACGTCTGTAATGGTAGGGATCTCGAACTTTTCGTGCATGTCGGAAGCCTTCATTTCACGAAAGGGAGTATGCCAGAGTGCCGTTCGCAGGATCTTGTTCTGGAAGCTCTGGAGTCGAGTTATGTTGCTGGCATGTAGGAATCTAAAGAGTGGTGTCCCAAACAGTAGAGCTGGCCTCAGGACGCTCTTGTATACATGCATACAGGCAGGCTCTAATAGTACATGACAGATAACATATAATAGCTGTTTTTAGACGAACTTCTGATTCAATAACTACTTATATCTTTGTGTCATTAATGTTAAAGGCTTGAAAAGCTTTCGTTCCTGATGCCTTTTTTTTTGTTTTTGTTTATTAAATAGGGAATGTAATATCACAGGTTTGTATGCTCTAATTAAATACAACACTTTCTAGCCTGGCAGAGATTGATGGTGTCATTTCTCGAGGTCACTACAAAATAATATCTGTTATTCTAGGTGAAAATAGAATCAACACCATAATTTTTCAAGCAAACCTCAACCTTTTAGTCTTGATATAACATATTTGAGTTCGGTGATTTTTTTTTTTTTTTCGTTTAATAGCCCCTTTAAATTTACAGATAATTATAGATCCTCAGGCGAATCTATTTACAAATTATTTTTGTATTTCCTGCAGCATCGCTACATTATATACAGGATTTTTTTTTTTTTTTTTTTTTTTTTTTTTTTTTTTTTTTTTTTTTTCCCTTAGCTCTCAAACTTATAAATTAGGATGTGGGAAAATTATTTTGGGCTAATGAGTGCCTTTCACTAAGGGGAGTCCCCCATTTGAAGGGTGTATGAGAAGGATATAGGGTGTGGAATGCCTGAAGGAGGCGGGTGGATTCGGGAAGGTAGTGAGAGTCTACCGAGGGTGGAGCCTAGGGGTACCTAGGCAATGGTTTGTTGTCGGCCAGGTCAAGCCTGGCCCGCCCCGGCAGGGGGCTGAAATAAGTCGGCCACTCGGCCGGAAGGTCTACCCTGCTTAAACAGGTAGATGGGGTCTTGTAGCTTCGGTTGAGTCGGCCGGGAGATCGGCCTCGATATCTCGGCTGGGTGTAGTTCGTTCAGTCATCGGGTTCAATGACGTCGATCATCCTCCAGGCTTCGGCGGTCCAGCAGTGCTTCCATCTGACGGGCATTGGTGGTGGTTGAAGGTCGGAGAATAGTGGGTTGTGGCTATGTCTGAGTGAGTCAAAAAATTTGATGTGCCTTCTCTTGATAAAATCTTGAATGGTGAGCACTTCAAATTTTTTATGCATCTCGTCTGCCTTCATTCGGTCGAACGGGGTATGTTTGAGGGAGGTGCGGAGAACTCTGTTCTGAAATTGCTGGAGCGTTTGGAGAGTGTTAGGAGTCAGATACTTGAAGAGAGGGGTCCCATACATCAAAGCAGGTCTTAGGACGCTCTGGTATATCAGCAGCTTGAGGCGTACCGATAAAGCCGGGCTGTGAAGTAGGTGTCCGAGGCTGAAGAATTTCTTCCTAACACTCTTTAATTTCTTGCCGAGATGAGTTGTGAACGACAAGTGCCTACCGAGGGTAATCCCGAGGTAGCACAGCTTGTTGCTTACAGGGCACTCTTTGCCGCCTAAGACGAAGGATTTCGGGAGCTTCTTTTTTCCGGATTTATAACTGAATATAATTCCTTGCGTCTTGGCCGGGTTGACTTGAATGTGGACGGCATCGAGTTTCTCGGAGATCCGTTGACTAGCGCTCTCAGCGAATTTCAGGGCTCTGGAGGGATTGATGCTAGTGCTGTAAACACCTATATCGTCTGCATACGCGGATACCTCGCAGTTGGGGTACGAGGCTCCTACGATGTGGGCGGTGTAAATGTTGAACAGCAGGGGGCCTAGCACCGATCCTTGGGGGACACCGGCAGTGTAGTTTCTTCGGGTCGTAAACGTAGTGCCTATACGAACCGAAAAAGTTCTGCCTGTAAGGTAGGATCTTATCAGGTTCTGCAGCTGATCCGAGAATTCGTATTCCCTCAGACGTTGAAGTAGGATGTAGTGGTCCACAGAGTCGAAAGCTTTCGAACAGTCCAGAGAAATCATAGCGGTAGCTCTGTTGCTCCGGACGTTCGATGCGGGAGGGGTGGTGGGGTCATAGTGGTAAAGACTGGGTTTGTCAGGTGCTGCAACGAGTCAAAAAACTTAACGTGTCTCTGGCGGATGAGCTCACCCATCGATGGCACACCAAGCAACGGGTGCAGGTCAGCGTTCTTAAACCTCTCGAAAGAGGTATGTCGGACCACTTTTCGCATGATCCCATTCTGGAAATTTTGGAGGCATTTGGCTATATTGTCAGTCAAGTGGGTAAATAGTGGGGCTCCGTACAGCAGAGCTGGAATGAATTTATCAATTTGAGACGAAGCGTTGGGTGAAGTTAGCAAGTGCGATAGCCGGTAAGACCTTTGTCGTACTTTTCCTATTTTATTACTAAAATGAGTAGAGAAATGGAGATGCCTATCCGTTTTTATACCCAAATAGTGCATAGTTCGGTGATTATGTTAATATAAATATTAGTATGATTAGTACGAGAATACCTAATCGAGTATGAAAAAATAATACCAGCAGAAATTCAGAAATACGTTAGCATTGATTCGCAACCTGGCGGTTGCAAATGATACTTTTTTGTTGCATTGCCACTGTTAATGCTAGTAGTCATTATATCTATTTTCTATTATATCTAGTCATCCATTAAATACATAGTTTAATGGCGACTGATACGCGTCTGTTAAATAGCTGCTGCTCTTCATTTTTCTTATTATTACAGATTAATCAGATTGTGAAACATTCTTTACGACACATTAAAAATCATAATGGCTAAGCACACGTTTAGAAAACTGCAGATAACGCAGTACTAGGCAAGAATTCAGTGACGCCAACAAAAGAATTCGTGAAAATGTTATATTTCAAATCGGCGTAAATAACTAAAATTTTATTTATTCCTTACTCCACTTAATCATAGCTCTCCATCTAAAATTAATAACAGTAATCCTTCAATATATTTATATTCACACCATAGGTTGAAGTGGTTAACATATCTGTGAATACATGAATATATTCTGTTCTCTGTATGCAGATACATTCTTTTCTTGTCCCAATCATTTCGATTTCATATTTTAAAACATGATAAAAGATGTCTATATTTATTCTATCACAATCTATTAATTCTAGCGCTAATTTCCATTAAAAGCTGACATGTAGGGCACTGTTGATGTTGGGCGTGTTACCGAGGGTTTGCGATAGGTTTAATCAAAATGTAACTACTGCGAAATAATACAACCTTAATAATTAATTATTTCATACTCTACTTTGAAATATTAGGAACAAAGGCAAAGATAATCATCATTATCTTCAACATCTTTGACAATGTTTCTTCAATAGTAATTATATTTACCCTAGTTCTCTCTTTTGTTCAGTTTTTGTTTTATGTCATTTACATAAAGCACAACTCTGTTCACCGTACTCCAAACACGGTACGTTTTCTACTCCATTCGCTTAACCCTTTCAACGAATTTAAAAAGGTTTCTAAAGAAAGCTTTTTCTCCAATTGGAGGATCTTCATAATTTTATGTATATATATTTTCATTCTATAAGCTTATTATAAAAAAAAAAGCAGTTACCATATTAAGCTCAACTTTTTTTTATTAGTATCATAAAATTTTAATTACTGTAGTTGTGTTATGACTTTTGATTAAATAGCATGCTGTATAATATAAGGTTCTATTCATAATTTGACAGAACGGTATCTATAGGATTTTAAAAGTTGTTATTATGAATCAGACCTAGAGCCGGTATAAGTATAAAGTGACTTTATGAGAAAAGAAGTTTATGCCCTCAATGCTTTAAACCAGGAAAAGTTTTTGACGAATGAACAAGTGTGTCTTGTAAGCTTTTCAAAACGGCTTTCATTTTACATCTAGATATTGTCAAATGGTCTTAGTTTGAAGTTTATTTATATATTTGTAGAGTAAATTATTCAGGAATCTTTCTAGATTCAAATGGTCAAACACGTTGAACGGTCGTTTCGCTAAACTATAAACATTATATTAGCTACAGGAGGATATGATACTGCAGGCAGAAAACACTTTTTCTTTCAATACGTGTTATAAAAATAAATGAAATAAAACAAATTTCTTTTGGGTACTCTTATTACCTGTTTAACCGGCTGTGAAATCATTTTTATTTTTTTCTACAAAAATTATGTTTACTTTGACACGTTATTAAAATTAATTTGTGTTAATGCCTTTAATGAGTCCATACCCACGAGGAAAAATCATAACTGCTCTTCCTCAGAATAGTTTCTGAGTTATGTGACTTGAGAAATCTTCAAAGTTTGCAAAATGGAAATGGGGAGTAAATTTTACAATAGAACTGTAAAATTAATTCGCTTACTTAGGAGTCTGATGTTTTAGCTTAATCTCCGCTATCTGTGGCAACCATTGGGCACAAAGGGTGTTTTAGAAAACCAGGGGCTGAGTATTAAAGGAGAAATAGGATCTGAAAACCACGCTCTAATAAAAACTAAACTTGCACTAAGAGTCTGAGGAATCTGAATAACTCTATATAAAAACTCTCATCCTAGCAAAAAAATAGCTTAGAGTCCTAAGACCAAGGTAAAATTAAAAAATATATATTCATATGAATGTAGCCTAAACAGTAATATTGAGTAAATAGAATGTATTTAATCGGCAATGAAAGCGAACTGAACTTTTTATAATAATCAACTCTTGCAACTTTTTTTTTTTTGGAACATCACCGCATTCATTAATGTTGGCCTACAACCTTTCACTTCGGCCTCATCAATGTGAAAAAACACCTAATGAGAATAACTAGATAACTTAGCGGCCAGTACTGGCCACTGGGTTATTTTTAACCTGAAGGAAATACGCACGACCCGATTCCCAACTATTATAACTCTGTAAGCTTAATTAGACTTCATTAGATTTTAACAATCATCACTAGATAATCCATCATTTTTGCTAAGAGGACTTCCGAGCTTATCGCTAATGGTGGGAATGGCCGTTGGAGGTTCACGCGAAGATAACTACATCATTCAAGTACATCAGATGTATTAATTCCTTTGTAATTATAAAAAATAAACGTAAACGTTGATTTCACCGAAGGCTTTCTATGTATTTTGCATTGATTTGCTTAAATCGTGAAGCACTAACGATCTCTAACCAATAAAATATACTATTTAGCCGGATATAAACAGATTACTTTATGATACCTTAGTAAATTAAGGTTGCGAAAAACTTGTAGTATCGATGTTTTGTAATTTCAATAGTTAAATGCCCTACAAACGTCCAGATCTTCGATTCCCTACTGAACTTGAAAGGAACTCATTATTATTTGTATGTCCCACTAATAAAAATTAATAATGTCCTTCATTATTTTTCCGTGGGGCTCCTTATAGTTTTAGTATCCTTGAAGCAAAAAGTGAAGCTTCTATAATTAAATGTATTGCCCCATGTCAAGCAGTTTTCATGCTTTTTGTAATTATACCCTAATAAACTCGCAAAACAGTATTAATTACAGACTATCAAACAGTACGTCACAAATTTCTAGCCCACTCAACAACCGATCCAATAATTTTGTTTCCAGTCGTATCATCTGGACCTAGGTTATTAGAAATCATGACTCAGTCATAAACTGATATTTGTTTATCTTGATTTGGTGCTACTTTTTTTTTTTTTTTTTTTTTCTTCATAGCCCCTTTAAACTTACAGACAATTATATATAATTATAGATCCTCAGGCAAATCTATTTACAAATTATTAGTGTATTTCCTATAGCATCGCTACATTATATACAGGTTTTGTTATTGTATAGAAATTATATAATGAATAAACAAGTATAATGATATACATTATTCCTGACTGGACTAAACTGACTAATAAGGTGATGGGCTCACCTTTTTGATCAACCTTAAAACTAACTTACATACTAATTCTTATCCTAATTTTTCCCCGACAGTCTGTTGCCATCGATGCGGGAGAGGTGGTGGGGTCATAGTGTTAAACACTGGGTTTGTCAGGTGCTGCAACGAGTCAAAAAACTTAATATGTCTCCGGCGGATGAACTCACCCACCGACGTCATTTGGTGCTACGGATTTAAAATTCGCTTTTAATTTAGTGTAAATAATATCCGGATTCTAAATATATTCCAATGCAATAATTTAATTGTTGTTACAAAACAAGAGGACATTTTCCTGCATTATTCTACTGTAATATTACAGCAATTACATGAAATGGTTGAAATCGACTGCGGTACACCTTACTCGTTTTTGTCACCAGCCCTTGAAAATTTTAAAGGACCGCAATATGGTGCTTGTTCGCATTTAATTTAATTATTTCTAAACATTAATAAGTGTGGATGACCGTGCAAAAAAAAAAGTTCCGTACAATACTGTAAGAACATATCAATCTTGGATAACTATTTCTTTTAAGCTTGTTGGGTTGGCCCAAAACCCTAGACTGGTCCCTGGCCTGTCAGCTCTAAAGGAAGCGCAAAAGGGCATTAATAAACAAGTATCAACAATACGTGTTTAGGTGAATAAATAAAATAAGCAATAGTCACATTACAAAGTCATGAACTGTTCCGAAATTTTAAGTCATACGAATCACCTTCACTGAAACAATCAGTAAATCCTAAAGATTTCCCATTATTATATGGTAATAACTGGCATAACTTTAGTGGATTTGATTTACGTATTAGTTCGATGGCGTACATCTGAGGATTATAATGAACTTTAGATTGTCCCATAGAGTGGCTAACGGTGATCACATCGCTAAGAGAAATCGCTGGCACTTTAAGGAGCTTAATAAGATTTTCAGAAGTCGAAAGTGCTTGGAAATCTAATAAAAGATGGCCTTAAGTCTCTTCTTCAAATCTTCAAACCACCTCGGGGTCTCCTTCCTACTTCTTTCGTCCTCCTCCTTATTTTTTTTTTTATTTAATGTAAAGTTTGCGAAGGTAAAATGGGCCGAGGGGAGGCAATGAATACGAATGAGAAGGAGGGCATTAAAGAACCCTTAGGGCCTCATTTATGTAACGAAATTTTAGGGCGTAAAATTAACCTATCACACCTAACTTCATAATATTTCTATTGTAAATAATAACTACTGATAGCAATATATTCAAGGTTGATTTATTGGTAACTAAATCACTTATTCTAATATTAATTCGGCCATCCATCAGTTTGCTTTCGCTGTCATATGTCATTCTGCAATCATCTACTTTACTTACATACTTTGGTTATATTACTTTTACAATTTATTTTACATATTAATATCCAAGATTTACTAATTTTTTTGTATTTGTTTTTTCACTAATACTCTTTGTTTCGTGATAAGACGTTTACTATTCACACATAGTGGTTTAAATTAATTGTCTGTCATCTCTTAAATTCACTACGAAAACGTACCCATAAGAAACCGACCTGATGTATGTAACGGAGCTTTTGTGGTACTAGTCAGTAAGCCAAGTGCCGTCACTGGAGAAGGTTCCGTTCTGCCTGTGTCAATTTATTTGTGAAGGTAGTATTGAGCGCTCGTTTTCTGAGAGCTGATTTTCGCGAACAGCACGTGGCCGTAAAGTTTTGCTTCGTGTTCGCGAAAACTGGTTCAGAAACTCTTGAAAGCGTACTTCAAGAATAATGCTATGTGGAACAATCAACTGTCTGAGTAGTTTTCCCGTTTAAAAAATGAGGCATTGTTAATTAATGATCAACCTCGCTCTGGACGTCCTTCAACGGCATGAACCAACGAGATTGTAGAAAAAAAAACCTAAATCGTCCAGGAAGATCTACGACGGACCATTGAAGAAGTTGTGGGGGAAATCTGCAGTGTCTTGGAGTTCAGTACAGCGAATTCTAAGTCATGGCTTGTGGGGATGAGAAGGGTGGCTGCAAAATTTATTCATCGACTGCTGACAGTCGACAGCCCTCTCTGTGCCCCGATTTTTGACCAAAAGTGGTACCGCTGTGCCCCGTCCTCACTACTCATCTCATCTACCCCCCTGGACTTCTTTGTATCCCCTAAACGAAAAGAAACACGAAAGAGAAGCGTCTTGCGGCCTTTGCAGAAGCAAAGACAAAAACGACGGAGGTGCTGTATGGTATAACAAAAGAGGAATTAAAAAAAATATTTCAAACAGTGGAATAAAATATTGACTCCAATGGTGGGTTCTTTGAAGGGTATTAAAGGTTTTTTTGTAAAATTAACCACTTTGTACAAAACTAGTTTGGTTTCTCTACGCCTTAAAGTACAAATAGAACTTTCAAAACCGTTGTTGCTTTCTTGCTGTACACATATTATATTTTATGTATAATCATTATTCGTTTCAGTCACATTAACACATGACTGCCTTCACCAGTGAACGATCACTGTCCATAAAGGGTTATAAAACTAGTGTCTACCTCGTACAGTTGGTTTGTTAATTTGTTTATAATGTTACCTGTGTTGATAGTTCCAGTTGAAGTATATGATTCTAAAAATTTATATTCGTTTCGCTAAATGAATAATGACAGTGGACAGTATTATAAGTGACGAGAAAAATCTCTTATTTTTATTTGTCATTATCGTTATTCAGAATTGAAATTTTCATTTATGGGTGGTTTGAGTTGCATGAGAGGAAGTCCCATGACATTTTTTTTATCTATATATTTAAATCATATATTTTGGCTGTAAGAGAAGACTATTAGCAAATATGGTTCTAAAAACTGCACTTCGATTGAGGGAAAATTTATGATCAACGCTTCTCAACAATATAAAGCGTATTACCCCTTAATCACATCTTATAGGTTTTAAAGAGCATACTGCTAGGTGAACGTATTTATTACAAAATATTGTCTATTTAAAATAATCAGTTTAATGTTAGACCAAAGAAAAATGTTATTCGGAAAAAATTAAAAAGGGTTCATATTTTTTTAACATTTTTATAAACTGATAAAGAGGGAAACGAAACATTGAAGAAGTTTGGCATCTTTTGTTTTTTTATAATTTGCAATTTCCTGAGGCTGCTTTTTTTCGCCTCCGTTTTTTCGAATTCAACCTCCTTCTCTTGTTCCTGTAGCGTAAATACAAATGATGATTATTTTCATAATCATCCTTTCTCAATCAGTAACAAAATTTCTTATGTTTTCTGCTCAAAAGGTTAACTTTTGCGTGAAGTTGAATAATTTTGTATTGGGGAGATAGAAAATTCAGTAACTTCATAAATAATGACTAAGGTCTATAATTAAAAAATTAGTTAACAATAAAATAGATAATTGTCTGTATGTTTAAATAACGTATTAAATACAATACCTTGACTTCCTCATTAGTAATATCCATAAACGTTTTCTGAATTATTTAACTATAGTTGTGATATTATAGTTATAGTGATATAATAACTCAAACATGATATTATGAATGCTATTTCCATTGATGGTAAAAATATAACTAGTAACATGAAAGATGTCTGTAAACTACTTAGTAAAAAAAACTAAATATTTTCTAACATACTTAGAGGGGTCCGGAATTAAATTCAGCAGTTAAGACTATGGTTTCTAATAATACAGTCTAATATAGTGTTTTTTTATTGTCCTTGATAGCGATGATAAAAATTGAAAGCAATACCATAACTCATAATAAATTTTCATCAATTATTTTATTACTTGAAATTAAAAAACACTTTCCGATGAATGAAAGTAAAAAAATTCTAGTTGTGCCAGACAACATAATTTATTGAAATTTATTATGGATCAGAAACAAAACATGACCATAGGATACTTAATAATTAGATATAATATACACTATTATGGCGTTCGTCTGTCTGTCCATTCACGAAATGATTATAAACCAGATATTCTCTTCTGCCTGACATGTCTGTAGTTAGCTTTAGTTAACATAAGCGATCGTGTAAATCAATATTGAATGGCTCCATGAATCACTATATTGCCGAGATAGGCAAGATATGAAGAGATGATGTATCCCCAAGGAAGGCAGTATCTGTTACAGGTCCTACGTTAACGAGGCTTCGCCGCAGGGCCGCTATAATGAACACATGTCACCGGCTATGAAAAAGGGAAAGAATACCTCCGTCTGCTCTTACCCGCCCTTTTTATTTCAGGTCTGTTTTTTTTATATTCCCTCGCTTTATTAAAGCCACCTCTGAGATAATGGATTTATGTGGCAGGCGTTGATCTGTCGAGTGATATTTATTTCTTGGCTTTTGATCGAGCAGCTGCAATTCAATGTTAAAATGCTCTATAACTTCTTAACCTTCCATGAGTCACATGTGTTTCTCAAACACCGAAAGTCACGTGTAATTAATTTGGAGTTAGATACCCATTCTTTCTGTTTTTTCTAGGCCTCACAGTAGGGTTTCAATTTGGTTTCAAATAAACACGAACATTAAATAATAACAACTTACTATTTATATAATATAATTTAGTAGAACATGAAAAATAATTTTCCAACATCTCCAGGTTCAGATAAATCAAATATTTCCTTCGACGTCATATTTCTGAAAGAAAAATGATTTTAAAAGGTAAACGGGAGTTAGAAAACTATCTAGAAGAGCATTACAATCCCTTCTTTGCTAGGGGGGAGGAGAGAGAGAAATTCTTATTAATAGACCTCTCAGAAACATTGTAACTAGAAAAAGTTTTAAAACTCTTGTTAGCATCATGTTCGCAATGTTTTGTGTTTTTTTAAATGCATGAGGTGACATTAATAAATTGAATTGTGTAATTTTTCTATAATTTGAATTGAGCAGGATTTCAAATTAATGATCTTGAACTTCTGATTAATAATATGCAATGTGTTGTGGCTCATCAAGTAGTCATTATTGAAAGACATATAAACACTTCATCATGCGTTAATTCACAATGTTTGTAACCCTAGTTTCATTTAGTGATGTGTTATGTTACATGAAAGTTTTTCTTGATGCCCCGGCGATGATAAAAATAAAATTGATCTTATGGAAAATAATCAAGGATAAATTAATAATTAATACTTCTAATTAAAAAGTAAATATTTTCCTATTATAATAAATGGTTATACAATTGAAAAACTCGACGCCCTGCTTAATAATATACATTATTTGTTGGGATTTATTATTGAACTTATTTTATCACCAAAAGTCATAAAAAGTACCAATAAAATTGTTTTTGAAAATTTTAACCTTAATTGTGTGACGGTTTTTATGGTACTTAGGCTTCCATATCGACAAACGGCTGACCTGGAGCCCACATACGAGACTAAAAAGACAAGAACTAAACAGACGCTTCGGACAACTGTACAGACTACTTCAAAGGACATCACATCTCTCAATAGAAAATAAACTACTAACCTACAAAGTTATACTTAAACCAATCTGGACATACGGAATAGAGCTATGGGGGACAGCAAAAAAGTCGAACATCAAGCGTATCCAATCCTTTCAATCCAAAGTCCTGAGAACAATAGTAAATGCCCCTTATTATGTAAGCAACAAAACCCTTCATAACGACCTTAATATACCCTACATTCTAGAACTCATCCCTTCCAAGTTTATGAAATTCCACAGTAGCCTTTCTAACCACCCTAATCCTGTAGCACAGTCTTTTCACTGCGCCACTCATCCCTATAATCCTCCTCGGAGACTGAAACGGCAGTGGCCTCGTGACCTGCTATAATCGCGTGACAGTGAGAGTCCTGGCAATGGCCAGTTTCTCTAATCATGTCCTATTGTATGAATGAGCGAGTGAATGAAGACTGTAAATATGGTATGAATGAGATCATTTATCTGTATTATTATTGCCTTATAAAAGGCAGATTGTAATTATTGCACAATAAAGATTGTTAAATACCAATTGTGTGACGCATCATAACTTACTTAAATCTTTAGTTAATTTACCTTTATAATATAGTTGTTATGGCCTCATAAGGTAATGATAGCCTAATAGTTTTTTGCACGGTTTAGTTTGGTAAACCTAAAAGAAAGTAAATAAATAAATGGTTCATAGGAACTGTAATTGTTCATTTAAGTCCCGAACTTAAGAGACCTTGTAAATAAAAATTCTTGGCTTTTATTATTGATGCATCTACCAAGATGCTTACTACGCGCATATTAATTCTCGTTATGATTAAATTTGTTTTTCCATACAACGGCGCATGAGTGCATAGAAGCATTAAGGTAGATCTGATACGAGGTCGAGAGGAAACGAGGGCTGCCTCAAACATAACCTGCCTCAGAGGCACCAACTTTAAGATCAAAGGGCTTCAGACTTAATCCTAGCCCTAAAGTTACAGTAACGAACGGATTTGCGGCTCTAAGGCATAATGCCAACGCTTACAATCTATAGAGCCAGGAACTGTTACGTGTTTGAACTTAAATATTTCTGTTTGCTTTTGTGCTCCTACAAAATAATAAAACGTTGTGTGCTGGTAACTTTTGTATGGTAACCGTTCAAAAAATATTTGAGTGTGATGTCCAAGTGCTATAAAGTTCCATTGATAGTTACTACGATATATATTAGAACAAACTGTCACTTACAGGTAGTTTTCAACGGCTTCCATTCTGTTCAGTTCCAAATGCTACAAATAATTGTGATTATTCATGGCACAAGAACATCAAAGATTCTTTACCTCTAAGGTACAATACTGGAACTGTAGACGAAGGAATTTTCTATGATAGGTTCCATAAAAAAAAAAATCAAAGCGGAACAATTTGGAGTACCCTTTTCCGTTTTGACATTTTCAATCACTTAAACCGATAACTGTTATTTCAAACATTCCCTTGCGCATGCGGTCTTAAAAATTTCCTGCCACCCCGCATCATTGAAGGTCCCCCTTCTGTATCTAAAGAAAAAGCTAACGTACTCGCTTTAATCTTATGGTTTGATTTACGATTGTCGGCTTTGGTTAAGTATATAACATCAATCTTATTTTTTGACTTTGAAAAGCTACTATAAGTTTGTAATAAGCGCTTTCAGCAGCCTATCCTGTTGTTAATAATGGCAATGTCTGACCTTCTACTCAATAGTTGAGTAGCTTGCTTGAAAACAAAAATTAAACTATTTACTAGCTTCCAGTTCAAAATGCTGCTGTTGTAATAATTGTAATAAATGAAAATAATTGCTGCAACAGAAAAAATATTTCATATCTCCCATAAACTAACTCCACAATAATAAACGTCAAGCATGTGTACAAATCAGTGATATGAATTTTTTTTTAAAACAAAAACGTAAAAATCTTATGTAAAGACGAGACATTTTCCACTACGCATTGCCTTTGGAACAGCTCCTTAATGCTGTTGATAAATACTTTTTACTTATGCCCTTCACGTCATACTCGTTACCCGGTGCACGTAAGCGGTACTTGAGAAGCTAATGAGGAGAGAAAGTAGGACCGGTAGTGGCCTCCGCCTTTGAAAATGAGCACTGAGGCAAAAACATTAGCTTAATCTATACAAACAATCTTTTTGTTCCCTTATTTTGTTGTGGAGTTTGAGATAACTAAAAATTGATTTTTTTAAACGCTCCTTATGCGAAAACTGCAAGGGTTACGCTAATGATATTTGCACCGTTCATATTAGATGTGACCAAAAAACAAAAATGTTTTGACGCTTGTGCGTTGAACAGTTTCATCTATTAATGCATCTGTGATATTTGACATTTAGGGGTTGTAATAATAGCGATGAATATATATTTATTAATTTTAAAAGTTCGTTGTTATCGTTTTAGTTTCAAAGTATGGTAGTTGGTGATTCTGGAAGGGAGGGTCGCATTTGTAGCAGTTTGGGCACATAACAGCTAAATTCTAAAAACCCTTCCAGAGATATGCTGTGGCATGTGATAAAATACTCGTAAGTAAGAAAACTTACTAGTTAATCCGTGGAATAGAAACCTTGATATTTTTGTCTTTCGTTTTTAAACATTCTATTTTTATTCACTAAAGCTATTTTACTTCAAACTAATGATTGGTGTTTTTCCTCTAAATATTGTCTATCGGTTAAACCATGTTCAAGCCTTTAAACCTATTGAAATCTGTTCCAATGGCTTAAAAATCGTCATTTCTAATGACGGCTTCCAAAACATTTTTTTTTGGAATTCCATTGACATTATTTTTATTTGTCAGTTTTAAATAGTATCCTGTTTAATAACATGTGACTTGAAAAACAAATGTCAACAAAATTTAAATGCCTCCATTCAATGTTTTTGTTTTGTTTTTTTAATCGAATAATCACGTTTGTACAAAGACGTGTCGAGTAATATACTTTTAAAATTTATATAATAGAATATACAAACAGACAGACACACTATGATAGCCATTTTTATGTTTGAATGAGACCCTTTTCCATCTGCTCAGTAATAATCCAAAAAAATGGGAAAGTTTTTTGTCCAGCTACTTTTTTAGTACAGTACAACCTCAGTTATTTGGGGAGATAATACATATATATCCGGGTATACTCTCGATAGTAAAAATCACGGCTAACCGAAGAACTCATAAAAACGTTGCCTTTGATCTAAATAAACAAAAAACTCAACTCATGTATTTCAACTCACAAGTATATTTGTATTTGTGTGTACATACATATAGAAACCATATAGGCAACTTAATTGAAATATGCTCTAGTATGTTATCAGTTGTTGTTTTTAACTATCCGATACGATTTTTCAACATAAAAGCTTCTTAAAGCTAGAAGTTTTCCATATTGGAAAAAAAATTTTTCGCAATAATATTCTTAAAAAAAACCGATCGTTATGAAAACTTTGATTCATTCGAAAAATCCCGGACGATCGAGTACCCGGATATTTGAGGTGCTAATGTATATTGATTATTATATAATACTTTATACTATATCGTTGAAGATTTTACATCGTATTACTGTGTAATTGTCTTAAGAAGCAGATTTTTTCCACTCTGCACTACAATGGGTAGCTGTAAAAAATATATGGCCGGCATTTGGCTGTTGTGTAATTACTGTAGAGCAAGGCTGGGAGGGAAGGTAATTGGTAGGGCGGAGTCACGTAGACCGCTGTCTGGAACCCTTGACTGGAGAATTCCCTCATTTCAGATTTCTAAGTCCTCCCCTCATTACAATGTCAGCTACACTCCTTCCTCGTGATATTTTTAAACTCTGTTGAAAATTCACGATAGCAGCAAGGAATTAAGACACCAAATTACTCTAACGTGGCTCTATTTCAGTTATACGTTACGCCTCATTGTCTTAAGCGAAATAACCTGTCTTGTATGCTTCAATGTATTCTAAACATTGTCAGTATAAACGAGGTTGTCAGTTTCGAAATCAGTCATATCAATTTTTCCACAAGTTTCAAAAGATAATAAAAAAATTCTTTTCTATATTGACAAATATTTTATTTATTTTTTTCAAAATTGAACAACACGCTTTGTTCATAACAACAAAATAAAGTGGAGATTTCAGTTTTGAAACTGGCCCTCTCAAATGCAAATTTTTGTTTACTTTTGGAATTTCAGTCCTAATAAATAGCTTCACAAAGAACATCTTTAGTTCAAATGTACCATTACTAGTTGTGTCGTACGGACGAAATAAATTATCGAAAACTTGAACTAATTGTATTTTTTGGGGTTGAGTTCTGCAATCAATCCAATTGCTTTGATCTGCACTTTGAAGTAAATCTAAGAAATGATTTGTGAACTTTACAACAAAGGAAATTGGTTTTTGAAATTATCTCAGTCATTTTTAACTTCCACCTGACAAAAGGTTTGACATTAGCATACAAAATGTGCAGACAAAATTATAAAATAAAATAAAAATACAAATTCTTGAATGGGTCTTATTCTTATTATAACCTTTTGTGGAAATAAGATCTACGAAGAGTTCAACAGAACACCTAAGGGAGTATAAAATCTTTTCATTTAAGATTGAAATGAATGTAAATGTATTATTTTGTTAGTACTACAAAGGGTAATATAAATTAGGAATTAAAATGGCTCATCGAAATAATTATAAATTTATATATATAATCCTTTATTGTGCTAAAATTACAATCTGCCTTTTATAAGGCAATAAGTAATTAAGCAATTATAAATTAAAGCTAATTTAAACGACTGAGCGGTCGGAACGGAATTTAAATATATAAAACAAAAATGAAACCCTGAACAACATTCAGTTCAACAAACTTTCCAAAATATTTCAACCTTCAGAGCGGTTTCAAAAAATAATTAACTCATTGACGTATATGGATACCAGGACACCTTAAAAAAAGATATATAGAAATATGAGTAATAGTTATAATAAATGTTAAATATAACTATTTTAGAACCCTCGGTAGCTATATGTTTCTAAGACTCTTCGATAATGTTTACACCTACACAATTTTCCCACCGAATACTTTGAGTGTTAAAAAAGATTATTCAATTACAATAAAACAATGACGGAATAAATCAATTTTATCATTCTTCATTTTATTTTTTGAAATTATATATAAAAAAGACGGAGTATTTGTCTACACTGCTTAAGTAACTGTAATTATTTAAATAAACTTGTGAACAAGACACTGTCATATGTGCAATGTAAAAATAATTAAAAGGAATTAATAGTATTAATGGGAAGTAGTTGAAACGATGGGGCAACATGTTGAGGTATGTAAGGGGTTTTAACTGTTCGAACCTTGTAGTATGCAAGGAGCATAGACTGCTGATGGGCTGTCGATTTTTCATCCAGCAGGTCACACTGTTGTCATTTAATAACGTTATGTCTCACAAATTTGTAACCAATATTATTCGACTGTACAAAAGTGTGCCTTGGGAATATATATAATGCCAGGTGTACACAAAATATTATCGTTATAGGGATAATAAGATAAACTATTCGAAAAAAATGTACGAATTCGACCCGAAATGCCACGAAAGGTAACTTTGATAAGATAATTAAGACTGTTTCCATTTGCATAAAATCCAAAAATATTGACACTACACCCTTGTAATCGACGAATTGAAGGTAAGCTATGAACGTTTTGTTCTTGTTTGGGTTCCTCAACATGCTTATAGGGTTCGCATGAATTTTGTCGTTCTTTTTTTGAATTTCAATAAGTAGGCCTAAGAATGGGTTATTGGTTGTTAGTCATTAATTTACCATGATTTTTAATATTGCCTTAAATCTGTTATTGCTGCCTGGATGTAGAATCGGCCAGTGTCTAGATATATAAATATATGAAAATTTTTCAAAATCCTACAACTTTTCATTGATTTCTGGTGAAGACATTTTCATGTTGATTAGGCATTGCTTATGTTTGATTTTTCATACTTCATGGTAAACTGTAAAGTTACGGTATTGTAGCAATGGTGAAGTGCTAAGTTATCACAATGCTAGTTAACAAATGCGTATTTTTTTTTTTTTTTTTCCATAGCTCCTTTAATTTACAGTTAATTATATATAATTATAGTTCCTCAGTTGGATCTACTTATAAATTATTTTTGTATTTCCTGTAGCATCGATACATTATATACAGGATTTGTTATTTTATAAAAATTATATAATGAAGAAACAAGTATAATGATATACACTATACGTGGACTAAACTGACTAATAAAGGTGATGGGACTCACCTTTTTGATCAACCTTAAAACTAACTTACATACCAATTCTTAACCTAATTTTTCCTCGACAGTCTGTTGCCATCGATGCGGAAGGGGTTAAAAAACTTAATGTGTCTCCGGTGGATGAACTCACCCACCGACGGCACACCAAGCAACGGGTGCAGGTCAGCGTTCTTCAATCTCTCGAGAGAGGTATGTCGGACCACTTTTCGCATGATCCCATTCTGGAAATGTTGGAGACATTTGGCTGTATTGTCAGTCAAGTGGGTAAATAGCGAGACACTGTACAGCAGAGCTGGCCGGAGGACACATTTATATTTCATCAGTTTGAGACGAAGTGACAGGTTGGGTGTAGTTAGCAAATGCGATAGCCGGTAAGACCTTTGTCGTACTAAAATGAGTAGAGAAATGTAGATGCCTATCCATTTTTATACCCAGATAGTGCATTGAGAAAGCTGGTGAGTTCTCTTGCCCTCCTATGCTATACGATTTTGGCAAGGATTTTTTCCCTTTTGGAGGGAGAAGATTACGCAGTCGGTCTTAATCTTATTGTACTTTTTCTATTTTATTACTAAAATGAGAAATGGAGATGCCTATGGCGTATGTATACTTTTATAATTACAATTTATCCATTACTAATTAGAGGTTTATGGATCTCTGCGTTTGCAAATTGGTTTGTCGAGAACAGTTATCGACCGAATGAACCCTGCGGATAAGTTCTTTAGAAAAAAATACCACAAGTCATTTTTGAGGAAATTATTCTCTAATAAAAGGAGTATTTGGCAAGGTAAGGAAATGATTAGGAAGAACCTCTTCTCTTCAGAGCATTAGTTGGATAATGAAAGAAGAATTACCGAATAGGAACAAAAGAAACATGCAAAACTCTGTAGTAGATGACCAAGGCTGTTAAATAAATACGCTACATATAAATAATGCAAATGTAGATTCTTCTGTAGGACATCCTTTAAGCAGTATTTAGACGTTTAATATTTCTTAAATTTTTTTTCGAAAATGTACTTTATTTCAATGTATAATACTCTGTTAGCCATGCTCAATAAGTTTTGCTCTATTTTTTATATTTAATATATTCTAGGTATTGATACCCTCTGACGTTGAATAAACCCTACTGTGTCACTTGTTGACATGAGTGTAGTTATTATTATTTCCATGGAATAATTATGAGTACAGATCTAAAATAAGGCAAATGAAAAACAAATTTACAAATAATTAAATGATAACATTATCCCTTAGATGTCTTTAACAAAGAAGGATGAATATAATTTTATTTATTATGAATACTTTTTAAAAAATGATAACATGTAAATAAACTTTTACATATTCTGCAGTTTAGGTATTCCTCCTTGGATAATAGGGAACGGATGAAGTCCCCAGGAGGTGAT
This sequence comes from Acanthosoma haemorrhoidale, assembly GCA_930367205.1. Taxonomy (NCBI): domain Eukaryota; kingdom Metazoa; phylum Arthropoda; class Insecta; order Hemiptera; family Acanthosomatidae; genus Acanthosoma; species Acanthosoma haemorrhoidale. Next base: position 26,941,696 of record OV884012.1, read on the forward strand.
CTGAGAGCCAATTTTTACCTTTAGTGAGGGCTGAGGGAGGCATTTGGGTCACACCCTCTTGTGCTTCCACTCAATAGGACTCACTTAGTCTATTGGCTTCTCAATCTTGAATGATTCACTTCTTAATTATAGCTTTTATTGTACCTTATTCGCCTCTGATTCTCTCCCTTTTTTTATGCAGAGCTTCTATTTACACCGGTCTTTATGATTTTTATTGCAGCTATTTTCATCGATGAAGGTCTGAAATGGATTATTAAGCACAATGGCTGCTGGAAAATGGAGCATAACCCGATTTAGTTTAGAGTAATTTTTCAATACCACTAAATATGTATTAATATATTTACCAGATCTACCCATGAGGTGTATCAGCTTGGCAAAGAATTAATGATTTGTTTCTATAATAAGTTATGTGTATCCATAATCATGAGGGCACTATGAATATTTTTTGTCTTGCAATGATTCGTGTAATTAGTACATCATGTTTCGTCTTATTATTTGATTATTTAGTACAGCGTTGTTACAAGTGTCACAGTAGTGGTTCCATAATTCTCACCACGTATCCAGAGTACAAAAGTACTACAGCAGTTTCAGAGTCCTGCTTGAAGTCTTCTAAGCTGCCACATCTTAATTCACTTTTTCTAGGAGAGAAATTTTGACAATTATTAATTAAAGAGGTTGCTTGGTGACAAAACAGGGAATTCAGATGTGACCTTATTTTTGGTTCATACTTAATTACCTTTTATTTGATTCATTTATTTATTCTGTAGAGTATTCTTTGTTTTAATTTTGGCTTGTACAAAACGATATATTTACATAAATTGTTTTCGACATTACTTATTATATTTGCTCAAAGAGCAAGTTCTTGATTTTAGAAGTGTTGTTTAGTTAAATAAAACCATCTTATGATGAACTTTAATCACTAAATATCAATTTAGGATTTTAATATTTAAAGTTGATGTAACTCAATTATATATATGATGATTGAACTTAATGAAATGTTGTGTATATAGACAGACTACATCACAAACAAACCTTATCCAGAACCTCAAGACGTAGAACCTCCAAAGATAATAATGAATAAATTAAATGTGACTGATATTTTATCCATTAAATGATCAAAACGTTTTAAAAAGTTTTGATATATCTCATTAAAGTAATTTAGATGTTCATAGAGGGTTACATATTATTATTGTAAAACATTTATTTTTGTGTGTAACTATTTCTTTTATGGAACATAAATCTATTGTTTTGTTTGTTGCAGAGATCCAAATGGTCCTATACAAAATCATGTGGAACCAGATAAAAAACTGCCATTTTGGGACACGTACGATTCAATCAATCAACTTTACCTACAGCTTGGTAATACCTGATTCTTTCGTATTGTACTTCAATCCATTGAATTATTACCAAAGTTAATGAATGGATATTTACTTCTCTTTTTTCTTCGACAGCAATCGTAAAAATGATCTAACTAATCATACAATATGAAAGTATATTTAACAACAATTAATGTTTTGGTTAAGGTTTTATGATAGAAAGTATGCGAAATAAATTAAATGTGAAAAAACGCGGTATCGAATCTTTATTCCAGATTTTTCAAGTACGATTTAATTTTATGATTTTCTTAAGTTTTAACGACGCATTAATGGCGTAAATTACAAAGAAAGATGATCCAACTACTTCATTTTTAAATTTAACAATAGAAAACGATACCTTCAAATATGTTTTTTTATTTATCATTGCCTTATGGACATATAATGTGTTATTCTTACTTCAATAAACAAAAATTTAGTTCACTTATATCAGCATCAAAAAGTAAAATTTTTTTAAAGAGGTAAATGGTAGTAAATAAAGAAAACGTCCCGTGAAACATTATTACTCATATCCTTTAAATCATCGAGCATTGCGATTTTTGATCGTGTCTAACGTGAGTATTCTAGCTATGTGTTTTAATAAACATACTTGTTTGTGTGTTTTTATTGCTGAGTGTTAATACTGTGGAATGCAACTTGTTAAATAAATGTTAGGCATGTTGAGTGATTTCTAAGCGTTGTTATCTGTTTTCGCCTTACATGGAGTGATCAATTACTGAATGAAAATTTACTATGTATATTACGCAATAATATTAATCGTGTAAGGGACCCCTCACGCAAGGGGAGACGGGCCCGAATACATTAATAATTTACATATGCTAAAGGGACCATTTAACTGATGGTTAATTACACCTCTGGACCGTCAGTTGGTTTACTATTGTGTGAGCAAGTTTGTCAACAACCGTGAAACCGCTATCGTCCGTTTATGCCGACGATATATGACCTCTTTGTACTCCTACCTTTATTATCACTAATTAAAATATCACAAAGATATGTTTTACCAAAGTAATAATTTCTTCATTATTTACTAGGGGGTCTATGACCTCTTTTACCTACGACGCCCAACCACGAGGCCTTTATCAATTGTTATTTAAAGGATTATTATCCATTTCAACATCTTCACTGCCATCCTGAACTTTTTTTTTTTGACAGACAACAACTTTATTCTGATAAAATTACAGTCTGCCTTATTGGGCAATAAGTAATTGTGTTAAATGTCCTCATTCATACCATATTTACAATTTTCATTCACTCGTTCATTTATACAGTATACACAAACAGCCCAGAAACCTCCTAAGTCCACATGGTTGTCGCGTGCGAAGGAGGAAGTGGAGTCTTGGGAAGTCCCCCTCGCTTCTCCGTCAGTCACGTCCTTGACCTTTAATAAAAAAAAAATAAACATAATATCTTGTAAAAAGATAGTATAAGAAATCAATATATTCTATAAAGCTTTATTTATAAAATCCAATTACATACATTAGCCTTATAATTTAGTCACTGGGCACTTTTACATTCCAAAAGGACACGTAGACGATTTTATTTTTTTAAATTGTAGATATTTGTAATAGTAAGAATAATATGACGACCACCTCCTCCTCTCCCAAAATAATTTATGGTTAGCTCATAAAAAACAAGAAACCTTGGTATAATTTTTGTTTTTTGAAAAAAAAAACTTTTTTCAGTTAATCGTAGTGATAATTCGAAAGAAAGCAGAATTGCTTGATTATTTTTTTCTGAAACCAATATTAAAGTACATTTAATATTAAGTATTAAAATAAGTCCTTATTTTAAATATGTTCTTTCGTTAACGTTTCTTACTTCGACTATCACCATAATTTTGTTTGTGCATAATTAAAAAAAAATACATAATTAGCGCCAAACGCAGTAACGAAGGGGCAACTATCCTGACAATTCTGACATTATGGGTAATAGCCACCCTGTTTGACGGTACACGAAAAAATAGATCTAAAAAAATTCAATAATGAAAACTTTTTGATTCCTACCGCTAGTGGTATTTATTTTAAGTATGTTCATAATATTCGGTGTCGTTTTGGTTCCAGGCGTGGATGCTGAGGTGAAAAACCACTATCGCGGTCACAAGATGTCGCTATGGTTGAACTTGATCCCTCAACTTCACCAACCCGGCCTCGAGGAGCTGAGTATGAGGCATCACCACTTCCAAGAGGAAGGAGCTCAATACTATGATGGTAATGTTTATTTTATTTCCTTCCCTCTTGTAGTATTTATACTAGAAGGCCTTCTATAGTTGATTTCTTTACACGGTCTATAGGTACGTGTTATAACATAAACAACGGTCTTTACATGGCTGAAAAGACACTAAACAATATTAGAAAATGAGCAAAAGTAGTGTCTAAAAGTAACAATTTGCCAATAAGTTAGTCAATAACAAACTGTTTTGCTCATCTCTTACTTACGGACTAAAAACTGGAAGGAATATCGAGACAGGGACTAGACAGATAACGGGATATAAACACTTCTACGCATTTATTTTGGAAACGCAAGACTACGTACGCAAAACTAGATTTTAGACTACCACCTGCTACGTTTAAAAATTCAAATTAGAGACAGATCATGCAATTTGATGACGTAGATATGGATGTTTCATATACTGCTGTAAAATTATCAAGGAAGACTTTTGTGAAAATAACACCAGATAGATAACAAAGATTGTCTTTTCAAGGAGCTCCATTATTTTCTCACAGAATCATTTATTCATAAAAGTCAGTTTCAAAAATAAAGCAAGTGAATTTCCATTACTTCCGAAAGAAGAAAAAAAAAATGATTAAATTGACACTACCACAGTGGTGAGTCATTGAAATTAATAAGAACCCTATTTTTTTTAAGGGGTTATAAGAAATACGAGAAAAAAATTAGCAATTTTTTTTATTTATGAAAGTTCAACTCCAAGATTTTAAGGTTGTTGCAACAAGTTATATAAACCAAAAATCAAAATTCATTATTTAATAATTAATTGAGTAACGCGCGTCAGATCCCCCTTATGGTGTAAAGTAAAGGGAAGGAACTGAACTTCACAACAGTCATCTAATGATAGAGGTAGTTATATAGAAACCCTGTATGCTGAATCACAAAGCTAAGGTGTGCTGAGCATGTATCATTATGATCTGTAAACTATTTTTTATAAGAATATCCTAATGCACAAAGTAGAAATACTAATAATTTATATTCGCAATCTGCAGTACATTATCGACCCACTAAACTTTGTGTCGTAAATAATAACTTCAAGTTAGTGCGTAATCCTAAAATAATAATTGTGTATATATCCTTGACAACACAGTGGTGATTTCTCTGCCAGTTTGTTGTCATTAAGTATACTCTCTTAAATCACTGTTCAGCTATGTAATATACTGGTTGTATATATATTAAAGTCGATGTTAGCCAGCTAAAATGAATTGTCAGCACGCCTGCCTCCTCCGTTTTCGTCCTTGGCAGGGGGTAGATTCTATTAAAGCCATAATTTCCGCCTGAACACCGAACTTTGCCCGTAAATTGGTCCGAGGAAGGCCCAGATGAAATTTTATCGCAACTGAAATCGTGTGCTACACACTTCATCAGCGTTCAGTGGTTGTGGAGTGTGGATTTTGAATATTTCAGCAAGATTGTATCAATGCTATCACCGAATATGACACACAGCAACAATGAACGCTCGTTTAAAAATAATACCTTCTTAGCAAAATTAAATAAATGTCAAAGATATGTATCAACTCTGGAGCTATAGGCTTTACTTTCAAATACATGTCACACAAAAAGGTACAAAGGGCTGGTCTCTCTATTTGTATACTTTGCTGTTGTAAAGCAGTTAATCATGAAAAAGATGACCCGAAAGCTCTAAAAATTGAAATTCTAATCCACAATACGGATATGAATAAAATCGATAAAAAAAAAATATTGCCCAAGTTTCTTTATTTTATGAACTTTCTGATATCTCAACAAAAAAAATAAAAATGTGCACATTAATTATGATTTATGCGTATTTATAATTTGACACAAATTATAACTCAACAGTACAACCTGCCTTTTTCTCAGAATCTTCAGCTGCCTTTCTTTAATCTATACCATCCATCTACTCCCATCGCTCACCCAAAAGATGGATCGATCTTTAAAACACTTTGCAACCTCTCTAAGTCTAAAATCCGCCTTGACAAATCTGAAGTCTTTCACGAGTCGTTATCTTCTTTAACGGACTCTCGCTCCAAATGGAGCCTCCTCATCGAATCTTCTCTCATTAGACTAAACACCTCTCCTGCTTGCCATATTTCTCCCTATTACCTTAGCTCTCACTTTTTCTCGGATGGAATAGATTCATCGAAACTCCTTCCCTCCAGTCCAATCAGCATCACTTGTAATTTCCTCCCAGACAATTTCTTTTTCTCTTACATTTCTCTTTTCAACCTTATTTCCTCAACTATGAAATCATGAACGAAATCGGTAAGTCAGGTGGCTTTCCATGGCGTGAAAAATTCTTAAAGCTCTGTCTCTGTACGATTCTACGCTATTGCTCCACATTTTACTCTTCCTAGAAAAGAGGAGATGTTTTTTCATTAAATAAAGTTTCTTACCCCACCTCCATCAAATACTATCAACCTATATCAATTCTTTCTAACCTTTCCAATTTCCCAGAAAGACTAGTTCAATCCTATTTCTAAATCCTCATTTCTAGGAAGACGTTAAAATCCCCTACAAGCCGGCTTTCAGCCAGACTTTTCCGCCAAATGTGCTCTCACGCTAAAGCTTCAACCCGCTATTTACTGACAACACATTTTTATCTTTATTCTTACATATACTAGGAGCTGGCGACGGATCCATTCAACATACAGCTAAAAACTATTCCAAATGATAGGCAATCCTCATTTCAATACACAAATCCGCTCAGTAGCTCGAAAGCTGTTGCTTTATAGATAAAAATTTAAATTGAAGTAAAGAAATCTGGCGTTTTATTTATTTTATATCATGGAGTTGAAATGTAGATACGATATTACGATATCAACACATTGATCAGATAATGAATCACATTAATTGACCACCTACCTGGTTGCGTATTAAAAATTTTTGCGGTGCATTTACCCAAAAGAATTAAGATTGAAACTAGGCTTAACATTTGTAGTACGCCACTCTGAAACTTAATTTCAGTTAACTGACAATGCAGGTAGTGGTAATTTAATAACTTACCTTATTGTAAAATTCAGGTAAAAACTATTCAATGGCAAAACTTGTGGCTGAAAATTGTGGCGTTCGATAGACGAGACGGTTGCAAATCGAAATCCCACAAACTGACCACCAAAAGTAATCCCATTAGGTGTAAAGCATCTTTAATGATGGGCAACTTATTATCCATTTACCTTAATACCTTATTCTGAAGTTCCCACTATTCATGCAATTTAATTTTGTTCTTGTTCATAAAATCAAAATTTTTTTTTATTTTACGGTAATTGATTTATTGAAATTCATATGCATATTTATTTATTTCTTTTTAATCGTTATAAATGCTACATTAGCAATTTTCATTAAACTTTTTTCAACTTGATTCAATATTTGATTCAAATTAAATAACGGTCCATATTTTTTTATAGTATTATAATAACACCCTACCTCGTCTTGAGTAATAATCGAGTAGTAATTAATTGTATAATTGAATGTTTCCCCGGTCCTTCTTTTCTGAAAAACACTTATAAAAGTACGTAGGTTTAATACCTGGTTCCAGGCAGTGATCTTCCTCAGCTGTTTCGCAAGTAAGAAGTATACTTAAGTAAAGAAATAAAACCACTTTGAGATTTCTCCAATCCCCTGTGAGACTATACCCATTATACCTGTGCAATAAAACAGTGCGCAATATCGACTTAAGTACCGGGCACTCGTTATGTGCACAACCGAACTGTAGAATGCCGTGCACCCTGAAGATGCGTTCCTCTCCTTGCAAGTGGAGTCACTTCTGCTGCTGCCCCACATACTTCAAGCTCTAGTCTAATTACTCATGTAATTACTCTCAACCCACTGAGAGTTGTTTTACGACAATTCATTTATCCTATTCCTTGCATAGAGCTGGAGCATTGTGGAAATTCTACTCATCAAATCGTATATCTCACAATTTAGTAAAAGTTTTTTTTTCATGGTTTCGCTAATTTGTTTTTTGTTATTGGTCGAGCCCGAAGTTCTAGTACCAAAAAGGTCGGATCTGTCTTCAATTACAGTGGTGAAAATAACTCGTTCTAAAATTTCAAACGTACCCTAGTTTCCGCTGTGTTGTTTTGCCTATGGTGTAAGTAAATAAAAAAATATGAGTTCATCCGTAGAAAACTACCAATCACCGTGTTCACCCAAGTATTTATAAACCTCCTTTACTGTTGCTGTATTTTTTCGTCTTCTGGGCGACCTCTTAGGTCAGTCTTGAGAGTCCATGAACTAAGAAGCAGTTTACATAACAGTCATAGTGGTAAAAAGCATAATTCGCATCTAGGTCCCCTAAAATCTTGGTGCATTTTAAAACAGTATCTCCCATTCATTTTCTCGCTTATTTTTTAATAGATTCATGAAATGTTTGGTTAGGTGCAGATAGTTTATACCTTTCAACGCCTTTACAGCGTTTATTTTATTTTATTTCCGTAAAACTCTCCATCCACTGTTTAAGCACCAAAGATTAAATGACTTTTAAAATCAAACCTCTTTTATGATGATAACCTCGCTGGGATTGAATGGGAAGTGAAAGGTTGTGGTGATTCAGTTTGCTTTAATGCGATATGAATTGATTGAGGTCTGGTATAGTTTTTTCTACAATAAATATGATCTTGATTTATCCTGAAGGGTTACAGCTTTGCCATCACCTCTTGTCACACTTGACTTTCTCCAAAACCAATAATCCCAATTTTACAAACTCAGCAGCCATCATCCTCTACTTCATCATAAAAAATCAAACTTTCCTGACATTATGGAAGAGTATCCCGTTCGGAGAAAATAAAGACTGATAATTGGTGTCAAAATGTTTTCACTGACTGTAGCGACCGCTAACTACATCAGATAAATCACCCTATACTCTATTGTATATATATATTGTAAACAAATGTATATAACATGAAAAAATATATTGGGAATATCTGCCTTCGTCTCGCTAAATCTAGCACCTCCTTGAGAGAAACCTCTCCCTAGTGGACAACGGTTGTCGCGGCCCTGCAAACTGTTCAGTATGCCTCTCTCCGGTTCACACTCGCCTTTGGGATCCGGACGGATTTCGCCTACCCTCAGATACCGAGCGTGAATTCGTGGTCATTCCAAGACCACACAAACTACCTACCTACCTACCCTATACCTCTTCTCCTGAACACAGTGCATTGTCGGGGCACATCCCTATTAAAAATGGAGTCAGATAGTAACGCCGTCATGAAACGCTTGTCCAGGTTATAAACTCAAACAGCCCTCACTTGTCATCAGGGGCTAGGGTAACCAGGCACCCCCCTCGAGACGACCCGACACAGACTATTGCGAAGATCTTTTTTTAAAATAGAAACATGAAAAGTTTTGAGTCCATTACATTTTGATGGATTTATATGTTGATAAAGGATTTTGGCACAATGAAACATTTGTTGAATTAATAACACACGTTTATTTTACTTTTATACACAAGGTACATGCTCATAAACAACATTCTTAATTAATAATCATAACAAAACGTAGAGGGTCCAACACAGGTTGGACAACACAACACAATTTATCTTTCAATATCCCACAGTTGACTTAAAAACTAATATCTATATACAATGAAGTTACCTTTTTTTTGTATTATACAATACAGTGCCCTTTAGAATGGATAGCTGTGGGTTTTAACGTAATCATGATGATTCTAAAATTTCAACTGGTAAAAATTCAGATTAATTTTCGGAAAGAAGTAATGAGTTTACTTTAGAAAGGAAGTTCTTCGAACTCCACCCAAATTACTTTTTAATGGACTCGGGAAAAGGGCAGTCCTCAAACTTGGTAAATTACTATCTATATACCCTCCTTGTGTGATCGATTTCATTCAAAATAGCTTCCCTTACTTTGTGTCATATTAGCTACTGCTCAGTAGTTGTTGCAGCAGGCCTTATAAATTAAAGGAAAATACATTACAACCAGTATATTAATGAAACAATAAACAAATATATTGTATAACTACATAAATATAGTATAATTTACGCACCAAAACAACTGATTAATAACCCTTTTATATTCAATGATATACGTAAGCATTAAGAAATAATATGCAAACAAATATTTATGCCTCACGTATACTATGTTCACGTATACTATGTTCACGTATACTATGTGAATTATGCATTAATAACCAGGCTCTTGGTGGTCAGTTATACACAAGGACGGTTCCTCAAGTACCACAGGCCCTGTGACTAGGAGCGAACGGTTACAACCCCCTGACAAGCATGATCATTCTTCGAAGGTTAGGTGATCCCAAATTATGAATTGTGTCAGTCCCATTTCAGTGTTAATGATGTACCTTTTTCCCTAATTCAGCAAAATATGTTCAGAACTAATATCTAAAATAATAAGGAATTATGAGCTGCCCTGAAATGTCTTTCCTCTATATCACTTCATTGCTAGGATTGTAATTAACTCTGAATTAATGCCGGTCAAGTAATACGTTTGCCTAGCCCATTAAAAAAATTAAACGGACAAACAGAAAAAGAGACTTACACAACGCCATATCATTTTTTATTGTTAGCACAACGCAATTTTTTTTCTGGTAATAGCTAACTATGATAAAATAACAGGATCATACTTGAATTTCCTGGGTGATTTCCTAGGAATCTAAAGCAAGTATTTAATGGCATTACAAAATAAATCTTTAAAAGCTCAACATTACTGTTGGTTGAAGAGATGGAAATGACAATAGTGTAAGGCTTAACTATTTTGCTTAGGACACATGCATATATATACTCATTTTTAACCCTAATTTCTTTCACCTCCCTTTGTGTGAGGAGAATATTTATATAGAGATATTAAAATGGTCAGCAAAGCAACAAATGGTTCCACTCGGTGGCAAGTTAAATGATTTTTTCGATACTAGGGTATGCTTTTCAAATGTAAGAAGTTTAAATACTCCTTTGATACTCGCCTTCTTGCGTCTTAAAACATATTTTCTGCCTACTGATTTACACAGGTAAGAGTTTGAGATATAGCACAACACTGAGGAAAGTTAAGTTCTTTTAACAATACCTAACTGTTTTATTATTACATCGTTTTCTTTATACTGCAAAATTAACTCCTCTACTATTCAATAAACATAGTGAAAAATTACTTATTTTTAAACTGATATGTTCATCAGAAATATAATACTATTATACATCATTTAAATTTTACAGTTTACAGTTATAATTACAGTTTAAACAAACGGTCAAGGACAGATCGACCTACTAGTACATCATTCAATATAGCAATCTTGTTTGTGAGTCGAGACTGTTATATTAATTTTAACTATCGTCTACTATTTTAACTATAAATAAATAAGTATAGATTAAAAGAGATTCCTTTATTGGAATATATTATGGTATATGGTTGGCAAGAAAGTTATTGCCAATGATTGAGTTTTTTGGTTTTGAGATTTGGTAGTCGATACCTTTAGGTTGCTATAGAAAGAAATTCCGTGTAATTTGGTTTACAACTAACATCAGTTTTAACATCGATTGCCAAAATATGCATTTTTGACACATTTTACTTTTTATTTTCATAAAGGCAAGACAGAGGACTGAGCCTTATATATTTTAAGCCTTGTGTATTGATATAAATTAAATAATTTCCATTAGTTTGCTTGTGGATCAAACAATATTTTTCAAAGTATTTTGCGATATGCTGATTCAATTTTTTTATTAAAATAAGTAGCCAGAATTATGAGGTTATTCTTTTATTATGGTTAAGAAAACATTAAAATATAAATCACAGATTTAGCGTTGGTTTGGTGAATTTTAATAGGATTTTGCGTATATTGACACCGATGTATATTATTGCATGAAATTACAATAATGCTCATGACTTCCTGGTAGCTTTTTCCTAATCATTAATAACTTTAAAGGCCTCCCACAAATGCCCAATATTTCTCTTGATATTTTTAAAAATATTTGTATGTAATTTATTTCGTATATAATTTTTACTGTGTCGTTTCGTCACTGAGCCGTTAATTTTAAACGATTGTATGCGTTGCAAAAAATTATTAATAATGTTTTTTTAAGAATTATTAGTTGAGTGTTTATAATGATAATAACATCAGTGGTTTAGGGATATCCCTGTTGTGATTTCTGGCTACGTCTCCGATAAATCTTTTTGCGTTAATATTCAGTTTTAATGTGGCAAAAGCACATTTGAGGACAACTTAATGACAACAAACTAGTTCCATCACAAGTGTTACTTTTTTTCTGATAACTTCAAAGATTCGATTGAAGCAAGTATACAATAACCCAAGTATCATGTTACAGGTTCAGTGCGGCCGCAGAGCCTGCAGAGGCCGGCCGTGGCGACTCCTCCACCGACCACGACCACTACATCGTCGACAACGACTACCTCAAGACCAGAACTAGATCTGACGTCGACCGACTGCCCTCCCAACACGACGACCACTGGCCCAGCCGCTCGACCAGCGACCAACAGCAACTCGCTCCTGCGGAAGCTGGCCTCCAGCCACTACCAGAGCTACACTACAGCACTCACGGTCACCATTGCCGTCGGCTGCTTCCTCCTCTTCCTCAACATCCTCATCTTCGCCGGGATCTACCACCAGCGGGACCGGCGGGAGCGGACCAGCAAGAAGAAAGATGAGGTGGCAGAGCACGACAGCCCCGAGGCCGGGAAGCAACCGGTCGAGCTGCAGGAATTCAAGTGCTCGCCGGGCTCGGCCCGCGGGTTTCCCCCAGGGTACGAATGCGGGACCGTTGCCAGCCCCTCGATCCCGGAACCGCCCCCTCCCCCCAAGGCCCAGCCACCCTCACAGTCAGGCTCAGGCATCCTCAGGCCTTCCACCCCCAACACCCCTTCCCTCATGAAGAAGAGGGTGCAGATACAGGAGATATCCGTCTGAAACCTTACACATATACTGCGTTGGAATTGATATTTTGAAATAAATGTTTAGCTATATATACATGTATATATATAGACTCCAGGTTGACGAAACTGGGTGCAACCAGCATGTCCCTCAATAACGGTTTCTTCGCGGAAGGTGGACTGAGGTTCAGTAGCCGGCTGAACCGAAAAAGCTAAATGTTGACTTGATTTTTTTGGTCAAATGTGCCAAACATTAAACAAGGTATAATTACACTTGCCAAATAATGTAATTTCGTGTTTATATAAACCCTATATACATAGATTGTACAGAGATTTTGTTGCCATCATTGTGTTAAAAAAATAAATTGTTTTTCATGAAATGTAAAATATAGTTGATAAATATATAAATATGTGTATATAATATTTATACACATATAATATAACCTTATTGAAATGTTTGGAAATGAAACTATTTTATGTGCCATGTTAAAATGAGCGTGGTTTTTGCTGACTGGACCACAAAATTAGTTGCTCATGAACTTGAATAAAGTATAAAATAAAAATGAAGTATTAAAATACTTTTCATTTGTATAAGTGACCTAAGTGATTGTTCTATCAGTTCACTTTATTAATATAAAATGGGTAGAATCAGACGGAAGTTTATATTTTGCATTCACTGTGCTAAACACTAAACAGAAACCATCATTTTACAGATAACTTATTCAAGAAATGCTATTAACAGGAATATTATTTGTTTCAACAGTGCTGAACTGTGAAATTATTAGTCAATAGACACCAATCATAAACAAAGGGAACTCCTTCAATATTTTCATTTAGCATCCAAGTGTTATTTCCTATGAATTTCGTTTGGAAAAAAAATTCGTATCACTTATAAATTAAATGAAATTATAAGATAGTTTTTATTTATCAACATCTGAAAATTATTCATATGTGGTAGCAATTCGTTTACGTGTTGGAGCAGCTCCCTTTGGTTCCCGATTCACAACCGAATTTCACAAAGAAATATGTCTCCGCTCTTTTATAGCAATGTCCATTTTATTAAATTGTGTTCGAAAATCAGTTAAAGTTATTAACTGATATCTTTATAAGATGGCATCCATCTCTTTGTATTTTGAACTGTAAAAGAGAAAGGAAATGTAAAAATTAACTGTGTATGAAGCTAAATGTGATTTATGGTACTTAAAGAAGATGAAAAAAAAGTTCAATTAATATGCAAATAAATTATTCATTTTTATTAGTTGTTGAGTTTATCTTTGACTAAACTCTGCATAACTAAAACAAAATCAGTTCAAATGCTACATTTATGAACCCGAAAATTAAAAAAAAATCAATAAGCAAAGGTAAGTAGTAAATAATAGAATATATGAGCGTATATTTAGGTAATCATGGTACATGAGGTAAGTATAACATTTTACAAAGTTTCAAAAATTATTAATCAAAACCTGCAGCAACTGAGTTAACCAAATGAACCTTAATTTGAATTGTTTAATTGTGTGAAGGGTGCAAAAGAGTAAAGATGATTTTTTAATGGCATTATTTAGACAGAAACTTTCGTTTGTTTCTTTAATAAAGTATTGTAATTAAATTATTTAAATTAAAGTAATTAATGGCCAATATAGCTGGGATTTCAACCCAGCGCCCTTTCATCAATATTTATTTTGGTTATAATTAGAAAAACTAAAGGATTAATTAATATATTCAGTCACTTACATGTTATATATATATAGTTCAAAAAATTGTTATAAAAAATGGCCAATTTCGTTTCCTTGTAAATCTTAATTAACTGATCGGTTTTATTTGTTTTTCAATGATAGCTGATATTACTTCAATTCCTAGGCTATAATAAATAAACTTATAAACAAAATTGGTAATATTGGTAATATTACGCCATTATTGGAAACGTAAGTTCTCTGCCACCTAAACAACTCGTTTGGTGTGGTCGAATAAGAGAATGCTCTTTCTTAACGGACTGTGAGTAGATCGTTCCAAAAAATTTGAAAATGGTAAATGTCAGCCTCAAGAGGAAAGAGGGTTCTGGACGAAAATCGCCATTTGATGGGAAGAGAAAGGAAGAAAGAAGAAAAGTAAGGAATCAACAAGCTAGACAGGAGTTTCCCAATTGACCATAAATTGTGGGCTGCATAACTTGGGAAAAGTAAATTATTCATCAAGAATCCTCACCCGGAAATTGACTACTTTGCGGTTGAAATTTGTCAGTTTTTGAAAAAGCCAACGGACCATTGTTTCGTTGAAAGAATTTTACTTGCAATGAAATGTGGATATATTGGAATACCCCTAAGGCCAAGAAACAATGGTTAGACTGCAATCAGCCTGCGGTGTTAGTCCTTAGACAAGGGCAATTAGAGATAAAGACTATTCTCTTTGTATTTTGGAATTACGAAGGCACAATTCATTCCAGAAGGACGAACCATTGATTCATAACTTTATAGTGATCAGTTACAAAGAATATATCATGTGGCTCCAGGATTAGTAAGCAGAAATCAGAGTTTGTTTCAACAAGATAACGCCCAACCGCACACTTCTCGTTACAGGAAACAAAGCAATTCAGAACTTAATAGGATCAAGCTTCTCCCTCACCCTGCTTACAGTCCGGACTAAGCACTTTCCGATTACAATCTGTTCCGGGGAATAGTTCACTATCTTTAAGCGAAAACATTCTCTAAAAGAGATTGAAAATGAAATCTGACAGCTTGCCTCGAGATAGCAACAAACACAACGGAGCTCAGCTAACATCGGACTGGTTATGTTTTTCTTGATTTCTGTCGACATTTTTTTTCTAATGCATTGATTGTTGTCACAAATTTGATGAATCATACATTATACGCGGGGCCGAAAATAAATGGTTCGGTGAAATTCCTTCGGTTATTTTACATATTATGTGTATGTTTTAACAAAAGGTGAGCTCACAACAAATGCGAATTACCCTTACCTACTCTAAATAAGCAAAGCTTACACTAACACAAGTGAGGAGCTACTACTAGTAGGTAACATGTGAGGTGCCGTGTGCACGAGGGGATGAGATCCTGGGAACGAAAGAGGAATATAAATTTTTATTGGCCTCGGTGCGGTAGATGCGGGGATATTGGCCACGTTGAGATCTCGACCGGCTGCTCGCCTTATCCCACCCCGCCCAGTCCTGCTAGATATTTGAATTTCAAAAAGCCGCCTAGTATATCGTCCTACATCACGGCTTAGTCCCATCCAGCTCAGTATTTGTTTCTTCAATATATCCTGTAATGTTTGCACCAAACAATATCCCCGGCCGAATGGCAACAACCCTTGCAGTACTATCCTCGGTTAAATAATCTTTGTAGAGGAGAGTATTATAAAATAAAAGAAAGAAAAAAGCTTTATTATGAAGTACAAGCAAAACACTGGTATATACAAATATTAAGAGCTATGTTTCTACATACTGGGTGGAGGGTTTTGGGAAGAGTGTCTGGCAAGTATGTGGGGACTAAATCTGAGACATATGAGTATAAGAAAAGGGTAGTTCCGGGAATTGGGAGGGATACGGTTGTTTACTTTAAAAATAACAAAAAACATCAGTGACTTCCATGAAGTCACGAGGCAGGTATACACTAGAAGGAACTTTTAGCATTATATATAATATTAGGATTACAATATTCTTAGCAGAATGGTGATATTAAAAAATAACATGTTTTATAGACAATACATCAGTTTCTAAATACAATTTTCTCAATTTGGGTTATAAATGATTTCCTTAGTGTCTAACTTAATAATAGAGAAGGGTAAGTGTATAGGTAAGGTACTCTTGCTTACAATGAATACATATGTTAAATTAAAAGTTAACTATACATCTATAAAATCATAATACTGAATGAAAGGAGTAGGAGTTACAATAGTTGTGGTGATACATTTATCTAAGTTTTTATTCAATGCGTTAGGTATGCAATCACTGCTAATATTCTTAATGTTAATACAAAATGAGTTGGATTTTATATAGTTACATGTTACAACAAAGGTTTCTTGTATATCGTACAGAATTAAATCGTTTGGTACTACAGTGGTAATGACATTATTATCATTTCGTACAGGCACAGGTAAAAGATAGATGGAACTTAATTTTGATCCTTCTTTGGTAATTGTATCATGTAATGAATGAGTCCGTTTCGTATAGCACATGAAATTTTACTTGTTAACTAAATCATTTCCAAGTCTTGTAATTATTTGGTCATCGATTGAGTCGGTATGTGACTCTCGATCATTAATGCATCAGTGTCTAACCCACAGCCATTTGTATATTCGTTGTTATTATATATAACGAGCTAATGGGCTCAAACCCTATTTTTTTTAATACAATAGTAGGTATACTTTTTTGTTAGACTATGATAGCTCCTTACTCTCAGATACTTGGGGGTGTGTTCAGAGTGACCTCAAACCTCGCCTCCCATGCTCTAGATGCTTGGGGGTGTGTTCAGAGTGACCTCAGACCTCGCCTTCTATGCTCTAGCTGCTTGGGGGGTATGTTCAGAGTGGCCTCAGACCTCGCCTCCTATGCTCTAGATGCTTGGGGGTGTGTTCAGAGTGACCTCGGACCTTGCCTTCTATGCTCTAGCTGCTTGGGGGGTGTGTTCAGAGTGACCTCGGACCTTGCCTTCTATGCTCTAGCTGCTTGGGGGGTGTGTTCAGAGTGACCTCGGACCTCGCCTCCTATGCTCTAGATGCTTGGAGGTGTGTTCAGAGTGACCTCAGGCCTCGCCTCCTATGCTCTAGGTGGTTGGGGGTGTGTTCAGAGTGACCTCAGGCCTCGCCTCCTATGCTCTAGCTGCTTGGGGGGTGTGTTCAGAGTGACCTCGGACCTCGCCTCCTATGCTCTAGATGCTTGGAGGTGTGTTCAGAGTGACCTCAGGCCTCGCCTCCTATGCTCTAGGTGGTTGGGGGTGTGTTCAGAGTGACCTCAGGCCTCGCCTCCTATGCTCTAGATGCTTGGGGGTGTGTTCAGAGTGACCTCAGACCTCGCCTCCTATGCTCTAGATGCTTGGGGGTGTGTTCAGAGTGACCTCAGACCTCACCTCCTATGCTCTAGATGCTTGGGGGTGTGTTCAGAGTGACCCGAGACCTCGCCTCCTATGCTCTAGATGCTTGGGGGTGTGTTCAGAGTGACCTCAGACCTCACCTCCTATGCTCTAGATGCTTGGGGGGTGTGTTCAGAGTGACCTCGGACCTTGCCTTCTATGCTCTAGCTGCTTGGGGGGTGTGTTCAGAGTGACCTCAAACCTCGCCTCCCATGCTCTAGATGCTTGGGGGTGTGTTCAGAGTGACCTCAGACCTCGCCTTCTATGCTCTAGCTGCTTGGGGGGTATGTTCAGAGTGGCCTCAGACCTCGCCTCCTATGCTCTAGATGCTTGGGGGTGTGTTCAGAGTGACCTCGGACCTTGCCTTCTATGCTCTAGCTGCTTGGGGGGTGTGTTCAGAGTGACCTCGGACCTTGCCTTCTATGCTCTAGATGCTTGGGGGTGTGTTCAGAGTGACCTCGGACCTTGCCTCCTATGCTCTAGATGCTTGGGGGTGTGTTCAGAGTGACCTCGGACCTCGCCTCCTATGCTCTAGGTGGTTGGGGGTGTGTTCAGAGTGACCTCAGGCCTCGCCTCCTATGCTCTAGATGCTTGGGGGTGTGTTCAGAGTGACCTCAGGCCTCGCCTCCTATGCTCTAGATGCTTGGGGGTGTGTTCAGAGTGACCTCAGGCCTCGCCTCCTATGCTCTAGGTGGTTGGGGGTGTGTTCAGAGTGACCTCAGACCTCACCTCCTATGCTCTAGATGCTTGGGCGTGTGTTCAGAGTGACCTCGGACCTTGCCTTCTATGCTCTAGCTGCTTGGGGGGTGTGTTCAGAGTGACCTCGGACCTCGCCTCCTATGCTCTAGATGCTTGGGGGTGTGTTCAGAGTGACCTCGGACCTTGCCTCCTATGCTCTAGATGCTTGGGGGTGTGTTCAGAGTGACCTCAGGCCTCGCCTCCTATGCTCTAGATGCTTGGGGGTGTGTTCAGAGTGACCTCAGACCTCGCCTCCTATGCTCTAGATGCTTGGGGGTGTGTTCAGAGTGACCTCAGACCTCACCTCCTATGCTCTAGATGCTTGGTGGTGTGTTCAGAGTGACCCGAGACCTCGCCTCCTATGCTCTAGATGCTTGGGGGTGTGTTCAGAGTGACCTCAGACCTCACCTCCTATGCTCTAGATGCTTGGGGGTGTGTTCAGAGTGACCCGAGACCTCGCCTCCTATGCTCTAGATGCTTGGGGGTGTGTTCAGAGTGACCTCAGACCTCACCTCCTATGCTCTAGATGCTTGGGGGTGTGTTCAGAGTGACCTCGGACCTTGCCTTCTATGCTCTAGCTGCTTGGGGGGTGTGTTCAGAGTGACCTCGGACCTCGCCTCCTATGCTCTAGATGCTTGGGGGTGTGTTCAGAGTGACCTCGGACCTTGCCTCCTATGCTCTAGATGCTTGGGGGTGTGTTCAGAGTGACCTCGGACCTCGCCTCCTATGCTCTAGGTGGTTGGGGGTGTGTTCAGAGTGACCTCAGGCCTCGCCTCCTATGCTCTAGATGCTTGGGGGTGTGTTCAGAGTGACCTCAGGCCTCGCCTCCTATGCTCTAGATGCTTGGGGGTGTGTTCAGAGTGACCTCAGGCCTCGCCTCCTATGCTCTAGGTGGTTGGGGGTGTGTTCAGAGTGACCTCAGACCTCGCCTTCTATGCTCTAGATGCTTGGGGGTGTGTTCAGAGTGACCTCAGACCTCACCTCCTATGCTCTAGATGCTTGGGGGTGTGTTCAGAGTGACCTCAGACCTCACCTCCTATGCTCTAGATGCTTGGGGGTGTGTTCAGAGTGACCTCAGGCCTCGCCTCCTATGCTCTAGGTGGTTGGGGGTGTGTTCAGAGTGACCTCAGGCCTCGCCTCCTATGCTCTAGATGCTTGGGGGTGTGTTCAGAGTGACCTCGGACCTAGCCTCCTATGCTCTAGATGCTTGGGGGTGTGTTCAGAGTGACCTCGGACCTCGCCTCCTATGCTCTAGGTGGTTGGGGGTGTGTTCAGAGTGACCTCAGGCCTCGCCTCCTATGCTCTAGATGCTTGGGGGTGTGTTCAGAGTGACCTCAGACCTCACCTCCTATGCTCTAGATGCTTGGGGGTGTGTTCAGAGTGACCTCAGACCTCACCTCCTATGCTCTAGATGCTTGGGGGTGTGTTCAGAGTGACCTCAGGCCTCGCCTCCTATGCTCTAGGTGGTTGGGGGTGTGTTCAGAGTGACCTCAGGCCTCGCCTCCTATGCTCTAGATGCTTGGGGGTGTGTTCAGAGTGACCTCGGACCTTGCCTCCTATGCTCTAGATGCTTGGGGGTGTGTTCAGAGTGACCTCGGACCTCGCCTCCTATGCTCTAGGTGGTTGGGGGTGTGTTCAGAGTGACCTCAGGCCTCGCCTCCTATGCTCTAGATGCTTGGGGGTGTGTTCAGAGTGACCTCAGATCTCACCTCCTATGCTCTAGATGCTTGGGGGTGTGTTCAGAGTGACCCGAGACCTCGCCTCCTATGCTCTAGATGCTTGGGGGTGTGTTCAGAGTGACCTCAGACCTCACCTCCTATGCTCTATCTAGGTGCTTGGTCTCACTACAAGTTAGACTATCTGTTTGTTGAAGAGTGTTTTTCAGACATCGAAAGCATCTAATCATTCTTTTAATAGTTACGTTTTTACTTCCTAAACACCCTATCCAATGATTGCCACAGGTAGAAAATTAGGCTAGAGGGTCAGAAAATGTGAGCTAATTAGTTTTACAACAAATTGTAAGTAATATATAAAATGGTCCACTACCGTATGTGTATGGAGAATGATACCAATCATCTTTTCTTCTACCTTAACTTTGATACTGTAGCCCAAACTGGTTTTATGATGGATAGGATATCTATATAAATAAGCATAAAGTACAGCGGTGCCCTATCATGGATTACAGACTTTCAAATTTTTATTTTGTCTCAGTCTGATTCTGTTTTATGTTTGTTTGTCATGTCAGTATGCTATCAAACCCAACGTAGGGAACGATAAATAACGATATTATGCTATTGTTTTTTAATGAGATATTTTAGTTAGGTGATTATTAATAACGCGAGTTCTAGCCTTCCAGTGCATTTGTTTTATTAGTAAATATGATATTGATGTTCAGTAATACTGGTGTAGTAAGTTGTTTAGTTCAAGTGTTTTATTACGTATGCCGTACGTTCCAACGTACAGATACGAAGAATGTTACGTCTGAATTAGGCTAGAACTTAGTTTAAGGTATACTAAATAGAGTGTAGAGATTTACTGTGTGAAGTAAATTTAAAACGTGGCTTATGGAACTCCTACGTTTATAAATCTTGGAGTCCCGTATCCAGACAAGAGGATGAATATATCTTGAGAAAAAAAAACATAACAGCATTAAAAGGGCGTTGAAAAACGACAATTTTAGTTTATGATCATTAGTTCCAAAAGTTATCAAGTGCTTGTGATGCTAATGATTTGAATTAGTCTAGATGTGACTAACTCAACTGATCTATAGTTTTGGTGAAATTATTATCACCATGGTGAGGTATAGTTCAGCTGAGGAGGTTCAGGATGGTGAAACCTATTTAATAGGCCTGAAAAAATGGAGCACATATGAATTTAGCTTTATTACTCAACAATGGGTTGGTGACTGAAAAACTGAAGCTTCCTTCATGAAAACAAGTGGAGTAAGTATTAAATTACTGTTTAGCCAATAGTTGTTTAAAGATGGCCGAAGCAATTTTGTTGGAAAAAATTATGAGCAAAATTGTTGCGTGGATTATTTTTTTATTACTTACCTATTTCCCCTTCACGAATAGCCTCCAATCATTACCATTAAATTAATTCCATTCATCTCAAGCTCACTCATTAAAAAAATTATATACAAACACGTTCACAAACACTCAAGAAATGATTCCACCCTATGGAAAAAAAAAAGTCAAGCAATATTTTTTTCGCGTTAATTAATTTTGCTTGCCTTTTTCTTATATTTTATTTGTTTTCATAAAGCTGTAACTTTAATTACAGTCTTGACTGAAACTCATTTAATGGACAATGTAATGTGAAATTTAATTGTGTTGTGTAAAAAGCCTAAATACCACAATAGAAATTCATAACAGCAGTTCGGTAGCTTCTTCAGATTTCATTTTCATTGCTGAATTTCCTTTCATGGTTTTCACCTGACGGTAATACAGTGAAATGGTTTATTCCTTATACACTGAAGCTCATAATACATATTTGTTTAAGCAATTTAATATGTACCAATTCATTTGATGAGAGAATATGCTCTTTGAAAAATTTCTCTTCATAAAGGATTCACCTCCAGGGAGTGTGTGCAATCCCATATTTTTACAGAAAAAAGTACTTTATGCCTTACAGCTATCTAATATGAGAGTTGCTTTTCAGTTTAATGCTAAGTAAGCCAGAAAGGGTAGCTTTAATATGAAAATATGTTTACTAGTATACAATGTTAGGGTGTTTTATTACCATTTTCCCCAGAAATTGAACATACTTGTTTTTTTTGTTTTTTCAATTATCAGTGACTTATTATAACCAAGTATGCCACTACAGCCATAAAACAAAAAATTATTAGATTTAAATGAAAAAAAAAAAATCAAAGACTGCTAAAAAATAATTGAGATATTTGCTGCATAAAATTATCATAATTTATGTTATACGTATATAATATCATTTTTATTATTTTAAAATATTTTTTTATAAGAATAGGATGATTAAAAAGGGTAAGTATGAAAAATTGGCCAGTGTTTCAAAATACACGTATTTTGGTTCAGCTCCAACCCTTTCAGTTCACTATTGCAGAGCTACTGCCTATAATTATTTATAGGCTGATTATCGAGAGTATATGCACATCTATGAAGCTGTGGGGTCCCGAAACATAGTTTCTCATACCTCTGTAAATTTCCCGGAGACTCCACTGACATTGTTTCTAAGGATCGCAAGACAAAATAGACACTGAAAGACCACGAGCTGGTGGTACATTGCGAAACGACTACACAATTCATTCGCAACTTTTATGGGCGTTACAGACCTAGGCTTTACGACCCCTTGATGTGACCAGCAACCGTAGTCATTCAGCCGCAACTAACATGCCTTACCTTGCGTCAGGAGAGTAAAAAAACTTATACACTGTTATGTTTTAGTACCAATCCCGCTTCTCGCCATGAATCAATAGCAGGACATCAAAGCTTCTACTCTAAGTCAGTTTGAGCATCAGAGCAGGACACAGGTTCAGTCTTCTAGGAGGAATTTTCATACACTGGTCATACGCCAAACAACATTTTCTATGCAACCCTAAACTCAGGTCATTATTTCAAAAACATTGAAAAGTCCATTCTAGACAATGGGAGCTCAATTGCGTAACTTGAACATCCGAAAGGACCAACATTAGATACAATACAAGGTTAAGCTACTGCGGTAAGTAACTTAACCGTCAAATTCGCCTTAAGCATTTTAAATTCTACGGTGGAGAACTAAATTGTTCTTCATCGACATTGGTAGTAAAATTTGAAGCTCACAAAATGAAAAATTATCAAATCTAGAGACCTCGTCTTTGCCCAAATGATGATCCTGTGATCTAAGAAATGTCGGATCCTGTTTTAATGAATGAATTGCCTAAAATCTTAATTTAACAACTAACGCATCGTATAAACTTGAAAATTTAAAATACTGCTACAGTAAAAACTTGGATTATTAAGCTATCAAAAAAAAAGTATTCTTGACGTATGATTACTCACAGTCACACTAATTGAAAAATGGACAACTTTTTAGTCACCTATTCACGTTGTTTAGCAATTATTATTTCGTCATTAACAAAAGAACACAATTTCCGATTTAAACATTCGTACATAAAGAATATTTTAAGAAGTTTAGTCGGAATGTTGAAACTTGATATTGCAAGAAATTGTATACTGTCTTTAGTAGTGTGGCTCATATTTGTGATATCCAGGAGTTATTTATTAAGGCCTGATGACAAATGTTTCAACATTGGACAATTGACATGTGGTTTCATTTTGTTGCAAATGAGTTCCCCGATTAATCTGACAATCGTATGTTTCATGTTAAACATATAACATTCGACCCGAGGTCGTGAAAGATACTACCAATCCTATATAAAATGTATTGTATGCCCTTAATTCTGGAACGGTGCAGGAGTCCTGTTATTCCCACCTAGGCAGCCTCTGCTGGCCTCCATTCCCGTCTTAGCAAACAGTTTCTCAGGGTCAGTACCTCAGATCTCAGCTAAGTTTCTCATTTCAAGTATCAGCGATTGCTTTTCTCGGTAAGTAATATTATTTTTGTAAAGTATGATTTTTAAATATAGAGAACTTTATGCGCGTTGTTTGCGAATATGTTCGTGTGTGTTTTATGTATTCTTTCAGCACCAAGCTGTAGCTAAGAGATCAATCTCCACCAAAAATTATAAAATTAGGTTCTTACTAGCGTGAAATATCTTTAATTATACTATAAATATTAGTGACTTAGTATATGTGAGTCATGAAATTTTTTTGAAATGTTTTTGCCGACCAAAGGAAAATATGGTGTAATTTATTAGTAATTGAATACATAAATTGTTTTTGAAAGATGCGAACATTCTATTGTAAGTTTAAGTTCGATATTGTAAATTTAAATTAATAAATCGATGAAAGTTAATGTTGTTTTGCTATCACTTAATTCAGAGTAGGATAATAAGGGTTAACAGTTGAGAATCTTATTTGTTATGTGTGATCACGTTGACTTCTTGCTCCCGTAAAACTTTCTGAAAAGGATTAAATACCGTAGCAATACTATTGCATTGAAAATACATTTTTCAAACAAACGAGTCCGTTCATTTGTCCCTCTAGAACATTGATAAAATTGTTTTTTTTTGCTTTTCCATGTCACCAATGACTTCAATTATCTTTTATCATTAATCGTTTTATATTTATCCATTAATTTTCCCATCAAACTATCGGTTATCGAAACTTTGGTGGCCACTTTTTTTTTTATATTTATCAACTCTCATCTATAACTGTTTTAAACTGAAATGGAATTGAACTTCTGCTTCAAATATCACTAATACGGACATGTAACCACGAGACTGACCTACTCGCACACTATCAGCCGAAGGCACTTACACCAGTGAAACGATCGCAGACCTACATCGACTGATAAACCCAGGGAATTTACATGCTGGTTCATATAATTGCGCCATTATTTATGAGCTCATTTAAAGTGAGCATTCTTTCATTTCGTTCATTTAAAAACCCAACAATATTTACAAAAATTATTCAATTGAGCCAAGGGCGATATTCACACCGAAAAAGGATGTTACTACAAAGCTGAGGATTCGAGAATTCCTTATTTTTATTAAACAAGAATCAGCTGATTACATATGGTAATTTATGGGAAGAAAGTAATTTATTTTAAGTAATATTACACAAAAAGATTAATTTACATAACAATATTTAAAATAAGAAGTCGAATGAGTGTTTCAAGGTTCTCTTATACAGTAGTCCTTAAAGTATCAATAAATTATTTTAGAAAGCTTCTAGAATTGCACTATAAAATATTCCCATTTCTTCTCCTTCGATTTTATTTTATTTTTTTACAATTGTATTCTGAATTATTACCAACAATTAATTTTCTTTAACAAAAATTATTGTGTTCAATTGAAGGAAAGCAATCAATTTCCAACGTCATCATTAAAAGGTAAGGTTGTGCTGGGGTGCAAATTTTTTGTCTCAAGAACCCGCTAGACATTCTTATTTTGTTCCTTCTTGATATGGTACAGTGTTCCGAAATTAAGTGTTTTTGTCATTCGTTTATTTATAGGGATGGTTATATTATCTATTAATAGATAGTAAATACCAATTAACAACATCTGTATTATTAGTTAAATTGCCTTTAATTTGTAACTTTCGTCCTAATTTCAAAACTGTTCCCTTCAAGAAATCACGTTTTGTTATGAAATAATAGGTTTTCAAAAATCTTAAAAAATGGAATTAACTACTTCAATGATGCTGAATGTTGTTTGACTCTGAAACCGATCCTTGAGGACGGGTGGGGGACTCGTCAAAGCAGTCTCACGAATTCAAATGTAAAGCTAGTTATAATAAAAACATTTTTATATTTAGTAAAAAAATGTATTCGGAAGTATACCAGTATATTCATATAAACATGATAATTCATCATTTTAATATGATGATATAGTTGATAAGTGCCAATCCAAAAAAATTTAACGTCTTGGTGACCCAACACTTTCAGAACATTGTGTTCAAGAAAAAAAAATTCGCCTGATTTACACTCACCAATATATTCCTTTAATTACCATATTCTCATTTCCTAAGAAAAAAGGGTTGATCGACCCCCTAGGCCTAAACTTCTTTCTAATTAATTGGATAAATTAATCCTCTCTTTTTTTTATCCTTAACTTCACTAATCAACGTAATAAATCATTCCTTTTTTTGCAGTGAATTGTTTACAACTGGCTGACTAGGCAAGGGCCTCGTTAATTAATCACCGTTTAAAAAGAAAGAAACTTTCATATAAATGATAAAGGTGAAAGAATATCATTTTTTTTTTATACTATAAGTTACAGATTTTTCGATTACCCAATAGCGAACTAGTTGAAATATCGTGCTCATTGTTTTAACAACTTCTTCACCACGAAAAAATAGAAATTCCTCTCTTCTCGGTACAGAAAACACCTGCCTACGTTTCCATATTTTAATAATAAAAACCTTAGGCGTCAGTTAGAGAGGAGGGACTGGTTCATGGCTCAGCTGAAGCACACCAGTGGGTGCGGGTGTAGCCCCGTCTCTGACCTGCCTACTTGTATTTATGGCCGAAATTCGGAGCTTTTTTTATTCATTAGGAACCTGGCACCTGAAGTTAACATTTCTCTCTCTCTCTCTCTCTCTCTCTCTCTCTCTCTCTCTCTCTCTCTCTCTCTCTCTCTCTCTCTCTCTCTCTCTCTGCACTTGCGCTTGTTGTCTTCCCGAACCATGGCTTTTTATTTAACTACCACTGCACCTCTCTTTCCTAACCTTACTATGTTTTAGTCCGGCGTTGTCAGACCCCACACAATCCTTCCTATTAGGATTCTCTGCCTTCATCTCGCTAAAACTAGCACATCCTTGGAAGTGATCGCTTCCATGTCGACGATGGTTTCTGGGGCCAGACAAAGTGGCATCTCCTCCCACCGATCCACTCTGCCTCTCTCCGGTTTTCGCCTACCCTTAGATACCGAGTGTGAATTCGTGCTCATTACAAGACCACATAAACTACCTATAATACCTAACATATACCTCTTCTCCTGAACACGGCGCACCTTCTACGGTCTTATGGAGTCAGATCAATTCGAATAAAGCTGCTCACCAACGAAGCCACCAGCAAAGATCAAAGACCACAGGTTTAGCCATTTAATATCTTTCTTGACGCCCACCGGACAATGGCCAGGTTCACGTGACTTTAGCCCCCCCCCCAGAAACATCGGCATTTAAGATAATAGGTCCGTGCCAGGTCGTCACTAGGGGGGTGCCTGGTCACCCTAGCCCTGGAAAATTTTTTGAGTTTATAACCTGGAAAATCGTTTCATGACGGCGTTACTATCTGACTCCATTTTTTGATAGGAATGTTCCCCGAAAATGCACTATGTTTAAGAGAAGAGGTACAGAGGTTTTTATATAAAGAATTAGTCAAGTTTTCAGAGTTCAAGCGGAAGCCACGGGTCAACGAGTAGAGGTCACGAGAGGCTAATTTACAGGGCTAGGAGCCCGCCTTAAGTACCCTACCCAGCCTTGTCTACTGGGAGGGCTACCAAGGGTTGCTTAGGCCTGCGGTTGGTTCCCACACATGTGGTGAGGTACCCGCGGCCGAACACCTGATTACCCGGTCAGCCCTGTCCCCTGGGAGCGGCTGCAAAGGGTTGCTTAGGACTTGCGGGCTCCCTCACTCATATGGTGAGGTACCTACGAATGACAGCTGATGACCCATCTCGTGTGACTTACTTGGCCCCCGCCTTTTATTGCTTACTACATTTACAATGATTTATATTTGTTCATGTTATTTACATTTGTCTATAATACATTTAGTTCATGTTATTTACATTTGCTTACAATATATATACAATAGAGTATAGGGTGATTTATCTTATGTAGTTAGCGGTCGCTACAGTCCGTTTTATATCCACATTTTTTTATTTATATGACTATCTCGGATGTCATTGAAAACATTTATGATGATGATTCATAACAAAAAAATTATTTTGAACCTTGAAAAGAAAATATTTGAATAACAGATATGCCGTAGCAGAAGAATCTAAGCTAATTCATCTCTAAGTATCCTCTCACCACCATTCCATACATTTAAAAATCTCGGACTCACCGCTTATATCTATAAGACAGGGTATGCTCCTCTTAAATGTCTTTTAATATTTTTAATCTACATTGTAAATACAATTTCCGTTGAAGCCTTGCCTGCCTGAAAGGAGTGGATTGCTGTTACTACAGCCAGTCGCCAATGAACTTTGCGGGAACTGCGCTTGGATCTGATAGAGCCCGACCATTAACGGAGTAATCAACATAAATTCCTGTTTTACAATTGCTCTGCTGCTCTCAAATGAGAACAAATTGTATCCGGAGTTGGTTGTGGCATATAACCAGTGAGGGGAATTCCTATTCTGGTGTTATCTCAAGACAATGTTACATGTAGTGTTAAATTCGACATTATCATCTTACGATGAATAGATTGCATGTTTTTGGAGTCTCTTGTGCAAAAAAAACATGAGAGCCTTTTTTTCAAAACAGAAATACGAGTATATGTTTGATAAACGTTCATATCTTCTGAGATATTCGTATATTGATATTTTCTCCTTCTGTTTAATTTTTCATCCATTCGAGAACATAATTAATAATATAAGTAAAATAATATTTTGCTGAATTAAATGATTTCCTTTTTTTTTTTTTATGTTACGCCAATAAATGCAATTTCCAGACGCCAAAAATCCTCCAAAACAAAACTATTAATACGTTTAAAATATTAAATTAAATTAAATTTTATCCAGTTATCTATTCGTAAAAAAACAGAAACAAAACCAAACCCAAACTCTATCTTTTAGTTAAAAATAATGGTCTTGAACATGTCTTCATTCTGGTTGATAATTTATCCAAAACACGTTTTATTAAATTATTGTTGCTACAATTACAATTTTCCGGAAATCTTTGATTGCTTTATTTTACTACTTCCCAAATAAGTTATCTGGAGATGAAAGTACGCCTAGGTAAATTCGTAGGAATTTATTTTGTGGCAATGTTAATTTTATAAGCAAGCCTTAAGTTCGAAGTTTGGTCATCTACAGGCTTTTTTTTTATTATTGATCTTTATGTAACGTCGACCAGTGTCATTGACTATTAAAGGCAATATTATCTGATTAAATCTGATGGTAAAAGACGATTCGTCCAAAGAATTTCAGTTTGATTTTTCACTCCATATTCCATTGCTTTATTGTTTTGAGTCGTTCTGATTGTCGGGTTCTCTGCTTCGGTCAAGCAGTTTGGGATCGCGCAGATCAATTAGTAACGGTGTGTCAATGTTGCATTATCGCAGGCTGGTCTGTCAAGGCCTTGAAGAAAGAAGAAATTGGCACTTGCTTTGGCGTCACTCTATTCGGTGTGACTCTGTTTTTGTCTGTTATAGCTGACAAGTGACTCTTTCTTGAACGGTTCCGAACCTCATCACATCGTAGCGCCATTGCGCTCATTGCTAAATAAGCTAAAGTAAACATTTCATACTGTTCTACCGTAGGTAATGACTATAATAAAGTTTTGTATTGGACCTCACAGATGTTTTCTGTTTTTTTATACTCATTATTTTTACTGAGGTTTTATTTTTTTCGAATAATTAATTTATTACCTATTGAACCAGGCATGTATTTTTTTTTGCCTACATACAATTACAAATATAAGATCCAAAATAGTGTCGAGCATATACCATGACCCAAAACTGTATGTAGTAAACGTTTGCACCATCAAGCTTTATGTTGGCTATCAATAAATCATAGAAGAAAAAAAACAGCTTAAAGAACTCATTTATTATAACATCGAGGCAAACATAAACGTGAGTACAAATTCCAGGACTCAAAACACAAATCCATTTTTGGACTGTCATATTAAGTTCAGTCTTGAATATTAGTGTACAGAGCAGCCTCAAAAATCAGACCTTTTGGTTGCCTATAAATATATATTTCTAATTCGTCATCATTTTTTAATATAAATAATTCTATTAGGGCTTGGATGGCAAAATAGACACGTAGAAGGAAAAAAATGACGTCACTTGTTGCATGCACCAGAAAAACAATATAGAGTCATTCAAATCAATAAAATGGATAATAAAGAAAGCACTACTTTATTATTACAATCATTCTTGTAAGTATTAAGTTTCAGGACAAGAATTAGCTAGTGCTATAAAACTACTTAAAAGGTACTTCGTGGGACAATAACCAAGGGCATACTTACTGAAGTGGGTACGGAAGTCAAAAAGCTACCTAAAACACCTAAACTCTTTGTTTCCTAAAGCAGGGAAAGAAAAAGAATATCTTCCTTAACACGTATTCTAAGTCGATAGTTTTTTTTTTCAATGTGATATATTTAGTCTCTGATATGATAACGAATGTGATCGACTGATGGCCTTCTGATCCCAAGAGTTAAGGTCAGTTGATTAAACAGCTGCCAGTCAACGTCTATGTACCGAGACCACAACTTCCTTGTCCATTTGTATCTTGGGAATAAGAATTGGCTACAAATACGTAAGTTTTTTGGTTTTTTTCAATGGAATATATTTTTTACAAGTGATTAAAAATATTTATTTAAAATTGACTTTGTTGGGGCCTATCATGATTGTGGCTAATGAGGAAAATTATGAAGATTCCCAAGGAGTTGAGGAAATTTTCTGGTAGAAATACTCGACGCCAAGGAGGAAGGAAATGAGCGTCGGATTTAAATGGCAGCCAGTCGCTTATCTGACAACAACGGACCAGTTTTCGTGGTCAGTTACCGAAATATAAACAACCAACGAGGTGGTGGTACCACGAGAGCTAAAGATAAGAGCAGATGAGAAGTCTCTATCGACATCCCCACCACTGAACCCCTCTACTAAGTGAAGAGACAGGAGGGGTTGGGGTGGTGGGGGGGGGGGGGGGTTAACACAGGTCAACAAGTAATTTGACTTTAGCCCTCTCATATTTAGAAAATATTTTTAATTAAACTGTAGTTTGTCTCCATTTGGCATAATTTTGATTTTTCAATCTTTACCATAAAGTTTCTGTTCGACGCAAATCATTAATTTTGAAAACTTGAACTTTTTTCTATTGACAGTCATACTTACTGGCTGGAACAGAATCATTAATTGATTGGCATTAACACTTAAACCTTGCTCTACTTGGTACGTTTTGGCTTAACAACAGAGTAGCCACTGTTTCCGGCCAGACGAAATTTACAAGAAAATGTTAAAGGGCAAGCAGTAAGGGAATTAATGACGGTTGTTCACTTGACGACATTCATTTTCGCTTCATTCATTCATTTTCATTTCATTCATTCCGACGAAAAGTCATAAAATGATCCTGCTATTTACGGGAAATGACAACCTGTGAGAATTTATTTGAGACCTTAAAACCAAGCAATTTATCCTACAGATACATTCAATTGGGAACCTCAATGTTGTTTAAAGACTAGATAATACAATTACATATGCTAGTTTTATAAACAAAAGAAGATAAAAATATAAATCATTAATTAAATTTCGTTGTGCTAAGAAGACGCCTTTAGTCTTATTCCAATATTAGACAAAGGAAAAATAAATTGACAGGGATGGGGCTCCACCAATTTACCAGCACATGCGAACGACCTTCCCAATAAGAAATCTATATCTCTTTCGTTAATTAAAATTACTGGTCACATTTTGCTTCTACTGTCTATCCTCTTCATTCTGGTGCATCGCTTACTGTCTTTGCAAGAGTTTGGCCAAAGATAATTCATATTACTAAGATCGTCCTCTCCTGCAGACTCGGTTGGCCGAGCTCCATGCTGAAAATTCTAATGTTAACAGTCCGTGTTTTCATTCACTAATAATTATTATAAAGTAATATAAAATAATTATTACTAAGTAAATGCCTTATGTTGGTCCTTACGAATAATCAAGCTGATGATGTTTGAATTAATCCTGAATGTGGGATCCAGTTTTGTTATTATTAACGCAAAGTTGATATATTATATTCACGATAGATTTTTTATAACATCTGTATAATGTGATCGTCTGTCAAGTAAGCGAGACTATGCGTACAGCAACATCCACTACAGAAGGTGTATGGCCCAAATTTACGAAAGAAAGTTGACCTAGGTATTGAATTTTATTTGCCTCTATCTATGTGGGATCGATAATTGTTATGCTGTCTCATATTTATTACAGGATGGATAGCCAATTCAAGGAGAGGAAGCTCACGATGGTGATAATATTACTGGTTGTGCTATTGATGTCTTCGTTACTCATGTCAGTAAAATGTGTATGTACTCCTGAAGACCGTTATGAATTATTTTAAATTAAAAAATTTGTTTATTAGACTAAGCTTTTTATTGTTTTTTTTAGGTGAAAATAGAGGTTTCAGTCGTCACAGGACAACAGGAAACTCACCTCCTGGACGGGTACATTGCCCACGAAGAGTTTTTCAGTGCTTTGGGGCAGCTTGTTGGTGACAAAATTCGAACTGGCACAGAAGAATTCTTAAACTATTCCAAATTAGAAATAGGACAACTACTTCCAAATATTGAGGCAACCGAATACTCCTTCTTGCAACTTCTTCATTCGTTTGCTAAATCGGACGTGATACTTTCTGGTCTACTCCTTCAGGTGGACGCTCGTTTAATAGGCAGTGGGCAACTATTCAGAAACCAATCTATCCTTAGTGAGTGGACACGATCAAAATTAAGTTTCGCGACTGATAAGATGTATCTCATTACTAAATCCGTTATAAATGCTGAACACGAAGGCCTGAAAACCGTTCCCAATTCAATTGTACATGAAATTTTGTCAATTATGAATAAGACATCTCTATTTATGTACGCTTCGCAAAGAGGAGAAATCGATGTAATGAAGTGGGTTCTGAAGATGGGTGTAACTTTAGATTTTAGCAAAGCTCTCGAAGAATCGTGGGATAAAGAGAGGAAAGATATTGTTGCATTACTTATAAAAAATGATGCAATTTTGAAAAGTAGACATCTTTCAAATACAATGAACACTTACAACACAAAGAATGAAACTTTACTTCATTTCGTGGCTGAATCGAACTCACCAATCTCTGTAGAACATTTAATCAACAAAGGTGTGGTTATCGACGTTTGCGACATCAATGGATTGTCACCACTATATAGAGCTGTTGAGAACAATGACGTTGAATCGGTAAAGTTGTTGCTAGGTAAAGGAGCAAAAGTTAACTTAGAAACGAAATTGGGAAACATTGCTCTGCATGCGGCAGCAAAGAATGGAAACAATGACATCGTTAAGTTACTGATAGAATCAGGGTCATCGATCGATAAGAAAAATAAGTACGGTGTTACGCCTCTGCTGCTATCAGAAGAGAACGCAATCACAATAATAGTTCAATACCTAATCGCAAAAAATATTTTTCTTCCAGATGATACGAAACATGAACTTTTTTTCATTTGGCAAATCAGTTCTCAAAAAGAATGTTACAACCATCAGGAACGAAATATGGCCATTTTGGAAAGTCACTCTAGGATAGTACAAACTTTGACGAGGAGAGGTGGTATCTCGTACATGCTACTTGACTTTAAAACGAAACTATTAACCATGGCTATAGAAAACGGGTTGGGTTCCTTATCGCAATATCTGATAAACTTAGGAGCGGTGCTTAGTCCAGACATAGGGGACAAGAAATCTTTGCTGTTTACTGCAGTGTCTTCAGAAGACGAATATATTGTTGCTATCCTCTTAAATGAAGGGTTATCGCCAAACGAAAAAAACGAAGAGGGCCAAACACCACTGTTCAAAGCCGCTATCACCGGTAATGTTGACATATTCCACCTTTTAGTAAAGAAAGGTGCCGACCTAAAAGCGCTTAGCGCAGATGGCTCTTCAATTCTTCATGCAGCTTCTAAGGGCAAAGAAACCGCAATAGTAAACTATCTTCTTGAAAATGGCTTAGACGTGAATATCTCGGACCAAGAAGGAAAGACGCCTCTTTACGTCGCTGCTTTGACGGGAAACAGTGCCATCGCAACCATTCTTTTGGAAAAAAAAGCCAATATTTCAGTCCGTCTCAGCAATGGGTACACTGCCCTACATGCAGCTGCAATCGCTGGTCACGCTGAAGTAGTGAGACTTCTTTTGGACAAGGGAATAGAGATAGATGCAGAGACAGGAGACAAGAAGACCGCTCTGTACGAAGCCGCGTTTTTCGGAAAGGACGATGTGGTGAAGCTGCTCGTTGAAAGGGGTTCGGAAATCGGACACACAAGCACCTACGGATACACGCCGCTACACGCCGCGGCTATCCAAGGCAATGTCGGGGCCGTTAAGGTTCTGCTAAAACTAGGGGCGGATATAAATTCCAGACATGGAAACACCCCACTGTTCGAGGCGGCCTACTCCGGTAGGGTCGAGGTCGTTCGCGTGTTACTGGACAGTGGTGCGGATTTCAACGTGAAGACAAACCTCGGCTACACTGTGCTCCATGTGGCCGCCATTAGGGGTAGATCTGAAGTAGTGACTTTGCTTCTTGACAGAGGTATGAACCTCAATGTAAGGAGCTTAGACGGGAAAACGCCCATCTACGAGGCAGTCTATGCGGGGCAGACTGATGTGGTCGTATTACTTCTGGCTAGAGGTGCTGACTTCGAAGACAAGATTCAGAACGGCTATACTCCACTTCATGCTGCCGCTATCAAGGGTCACGTCAAACTTATCAATGTCCTTCTGGACGAAGGAGCTGACCCGAACGTGGAAAATTATGACGGCCACACCCCGCTTTATGAAGCAGCCTATAACGGCAATTTAAACTCTGTTAAGACTTTCGTGGAGAGAGGAGCGAACATCAATGCAAAAGCTATTAATGGTGACACAGCGTTGAGCGCAGCTTCGCTTTCGGGACACCAGGAGGTCGCCAATTATCTCGTAAAACTTACACAAGCAAGAACTTTGAAGTCCAAAAAAAATTAAATATATAGTTTTAAATAGAAAACCGGGAGAATAAATAATATAGAGAGGAAAATCAATAAAATACATGAATGGGGGCACTTATGTAGCTATCCGTACTTGTAAATATAAAAACTAAACGAATAAATATTGTCTTTAGCTTTCAAGGAGAGCTTATATTAATTTTAGACCTTTTGAAGCTCGATAGGTAGAAGTGTAATTAGAATAATTATTTAATTTTTAGTTCGTATTGAACAAATAGTGTTAGACTAGTATCAAGAATAAAAAAAAAGTGTATAATTAGAGAGAGAGAGAGAGAGAGAGAGAGAGAGAGAGAGAGAGAGAGAGAGAGAGAGAGAGAGAGAGAGAGAGAGAGAGAGAGAGAGAGACAGAGAGAGAGAGAGAGAGAGAGAGAGAGCTTAAAATGATGATCTTCTGAAACCCCAGGGATTTGAAATATCACATTGGTTAAAAACAAACATCCAATGAGGGAACGGATTCACCTACCTGGATCAACAAAATACCCTCTATACATTTCTACCTCAACATTGCTATATACCCAATATGTATTTATTATGTTGTTTGCCTCTAAATGTATTCATTAAATACCCCAATGTGTTAAACACCGCTAAATTTGTCGCAATACGATATTGTACTTTAAGGAAATAGCCTACCATATGTTATTTCCTGGATGTCTGGATTTAATATGTCAAGCGCTTAGACAATTCGCTATGTCAACGCCCCATCATTGGCTACCCACCTCGATGAATTTTGAAACTACCTACCAATGAAACATTTTCATACTACTAATACATATATATGCAATCTGGTTACACCCTTCTCTCCATGACCATTTTTTTAATGACTCTAATAATAACTTCTTTTGTAGCAATTACTGTTTCGTTGGGGAACGTGTAGGCGTTTATGTTCACCAGTCTCCCAAATAAAATCATTCTAGCAACAGCTAACTACATAAGATAAATCACCATATACTCTATTGTAGATATATTTTAATTTGGTTATAATATGTTGTAAATTAATTTAACCAAATGTAAATAATATTACCAAACCACAAGTCATATCAGTTTATATATTGTAAACAATAAAAGACGCAACTGCAAAACCCCAGCCCGTCGGCTGTATATACCCCCTAGTTTTAGCCGATAATTCATTCTAACTATAGCTCGCCACTGGACTGGTACTTGCAGCTGCAATGATGTTTTAAAATTTTGTCCTTCTCATCTATCAAAACCTCTGCATCTCTCTCTCCTAACCTCACTAAGTTTTAGTCCTGCGTTGTCAGACCCCACACCTTCCAATTGGAATTCTCTGCCTTCACCTCACTAAAACTATCACCTCCTTGGAAGAGATCTCTTCCTCGCGGACAACGGTCGCCTGGGTGGCTACAAACTTTCCTCCCAGACATTCCTCCAAAAAACTAATTAATGTATCCTATTTGTTTTAGAACCGAAAAAATAGAATGGATGAAGATATGATAGCAACTTTTTACAAAATAACATAAATTAATAACAATAAAGCTTTGACTAAGGACTTGAACGGCAAGTTTCTCTCTTATAAAACTGACAACCATTGCCTATTCGACCGCATTCCGCACAAGCCCATTTATAACGCCGCAAATAGTCAATCGCACTGGGATAGTGTATTATCGATTCCTGAGGCAAACACCTTCCCTTTAATCAACACTAGGTTCCTTTCCTGTCAAGGCGTGATTCAATCGACCTAAACAATAAAATTATTCCTTCAATGAGCTTAGTGAGGTTTTCGCTCTAGCAGGCTGAGGAAACAAGAGATAGTAAGTTCTAAATCTTCAATAGGATTTTTTTGACCACACTGGATAAACATGGCTTTTCTCTAAAAGTCCAAGGATTTAAAATACCATTATCACGTTAGACATCCAAGCGACAATGAGGGCGAGGATCCTAAAGAAGAAAATCGCGCTAACCAATCTTGACGTGGACTGGGGAAAATTTTAAATCGGCTTAAAACGAAATCCAGGAATATATAAGGTCATTGAAGAAGAATTATTTCTTTTGGAATCGGAAATCTGTTCTAGATGATAAGATCAAATGATCTGGGATTTGACTCTCTCAAATGTATCGGTGTAAAATGTACACTTTTTGGAATTGCTCAGCAGATTGCTGACAGTCACGAATATTTTTATGACCATGTGAAAGTAGTCAAATAGAATCCTGTAGAACCTTCAAGTGGATGAAAACGATTAAAATCAGTGTTGGTAGAACTTCTGTAAATTCATAAAAATGAACGGAACTGTGACTTCACAAAATGGAGTTGGAACTGCACATTAAAAATAACTCTGATCTTAAAAAAGTAGAGCAAAAATGGTTTCATATTACATTCAGCACCCCAAATATATTACATTATGACCCAAATCAGTTCTAAAATCCAAGGCACCATGTTGTGGCCACCTCTTAATTACAAATAATTATAAGTCACTCTCTTCTCGATCAGATCATATCATATCTATCATTTTTTCCATATGTTTAATAAATTATGCTTATGACGCCAGTCGGAGAGTGGGGGGATAAGTAGTGGGGGAGACAGTCGTAGGTGGGGAGTTATCCCCACCCTTCTGGCTGGCCTCCTATATAAGCATCGGCCTTAAACCAAATTAGCATAACTAATCGGACCTACACTTGGAACACTACTCTCTCCCCTCTCTCAGCACTGGCGCCTACAGATCTACTCAAAACCATGGACTTCTCATTCAACTACCTATGCATCTTCCTTTCCTAACCTCGCTATGTGGTAGTCCGGCGTTTGTCAGACCCCAGACCATCCTAGTGGGAATCTCTGCCTTCGTCTCGCTAAAACCAGCACCTCCTTGGGAGAGACCTCTCCCTCGCGGACGACGGTTGCCGTGGCCCTGCAAATTTTACCAGCAGTGTCTCCCACGGCAATCCAGTCTGCCTCTCTCCGGTTCATACTTGCCTTTGGGATCCGGATGGTTTTCGCCTACCCTTAGATACCGAGTGTGAATTCGTGGTCATTCCAAGACCACATAAACTACCTACAAACCTACTCTGTACCTCTTTCCTGAACACAGTGCTTTGTCGGGGCACACACACCTTCTAAAGATCTTATGGAGTCAGATCAAAGCGAATTAAAGCTGCCTGCTAACTAGGTCGGCAGCCAGGGTGAAAGACCATAGGTCCACCCGCTCTATCTCTTTCTGGGCGCTCACCGGACGTGGCTAAGAGGTTGTACTCAGGTATAAACTGAGCCCCCTAGTGACGACCCGACACACCAAAAAAAAAATAATTCGTGTAGGCCTCTGTAATTTGGGAGTAGATTGTAAAGCCCTGCGAATGACGTCATACAATAAATTTAAGGTTTATGTTTGTATGCCGTTTACACCCAATTAGTTAAATTTAAGAGTTCACTCTACTGCGTTTCAATACTTACATAAGACAGCTTTAATAGTTTTTTTGTTTTTTTTAAATGCATTCATTCCAAGTGTCCAACTTTTCTTGTAACAAAAAAAAAAAACTATTTGCTGATAAATCAGAAAAATTATTTACCTGTACTTCATGAAAAGTTACATTTAAACATATTGCCAAAAGAGGAATGATACTGACCCTGAGCAATTAATTGCAAAAACCAGGAAACACTGACTAGCGCAAGCAAGAGTCACTACCCAACCAGGTACAGCGAGATTTAAAAGGGTACTCCAGGAATATTTTTTTGTGAAATTCAACGAAGGATAGAATTTTATTTTCCATTGAATTGAGGATAGAATTGTATTCCATCTTTTTGCACCAATAATAAATAAAACATATTCAGTTTAGTATATATTCAGGATATTACATCAACACCCATAATAGACTGTTAATC
Organism: Acanthosoma haemorrhoidale; assembly: GCA_930367205.1. Classification (NCBI taxonomy): domain Eukaryota; kingdom Metazoa; phylum Arthropoda; class Insecta; order Hemiptera; family Acanthosomatidae; genus Acanthosoma; species Acanthosoma haemorrhoidale. Next base: position 26,980,271 of record OV884012.1, read on the forward strand.
GAACATTTATCGTTAATAAAAGAAGTTTTATTAAATGTTTTGTTTAGAATTGTCATTTTAAAGTGAACTATAATCATAAAGAAAAAAAAATCATGACAATTAATAATTCAAGTAAAGTAGTGGGCTTCCGGCGTAAAAATGGTTAGAGTGGTCTGTCAAGAGCAATGTTAAAAATTAAGGATTTAGCCGACTTGAAAGGAAAAGTCTAACTTATTCGGTATGAGGATGGAATAGAAATAGAGAATTCATTAAAATGCTAGAGGGATTGTGGTGACAAATCTAAGTACACTTGATTAAAACTTTCTTAATGGAAGTTGATTTTTTTTTGTCATTTAATTAAAATGGAGTTAATCCAAGCCGGTGGTGACCGAACGATGGCCGGAGCTCTGCTTTAATAGAGGGTCCTCTCTGAAGCGGCACAAGGCTGCAGATGAGTTCCAGACAGTCCCTGTGACGTAACTGTACACGCCTACGCCTTACAACGTTCAACGGATTTGATGTGAAATATATATATATATATTGAAACTTCTTTATTGTGATAAAATTGCAATCTGCCTTATTATGCAATAAGTAATTAATGATAAATGTTCTCATTCATACCCTATTTACAATTTTTATTCACTCGCTCATTCATACAGTATTTATAAATATGGTATACGTAATATACGTCACCGGATACTAGCCAGTGGAGGCTGACGAAGATCCTCATATGCTCAGGATATGATTGGAGAAACTTTTTTTTCCAATCCCTTTAAGAAAAAAGAAAAAACTTTTATTTACTATAGGTTCTTAGGTGAAGCTATTTACATACTACATTTTATATGTCCTGCTCCATTGGCACACTCTATACAAGGTCTGAATCTGTCTAAAAGTTATATAATTAATGCAAGTACAATGATACACAATGTACTTGGCTTCATTGACAAGACTTTACAAGGTGATGGGGCTCACCTTTTTGATCACAACAAATGAAAACTTAAAAACTAACTTACATACTCCTTCTTAACCTAAATTTCCCCCGACAGTCTGTTGCCATCGATTGCCAGGACTCTCACTGTCATGTATTTATATCAGGTCACGAGGCCACTGCCGTTTCAGTCTCCGAGGAGGATTGTAGGGATGAGTGGTGCAGTGCAATGACTGTGCTACGGGATTAGGGTGGTTGGATAGGTTACTATGGAATTTCATGAACTTGGAAGGGATGAGTTCAAGAATGTAGGGTATATTAAGATCGTTATGAAGGGGTTTGTTGCTGACGTAACCCCCTTATTACTATTGTTCTCAGGACTTTTGATTGAAAGGATAATCATAAAATAAAGAAATGATTCTATATTTCCAGCGTCTATGTGAATTTTCTCAAATCGAAAAGCTGGCCAGACCTCTACAGCCGGGGAGCGAACCTAAAGCAAGCAACATGATTCAAAGTTAATTTCAAAAGTGGATACACTATGGCAATAATTATATTTCTCTCTATATTGACACTGAAGTTTAGAAAAAAATCACTTAACTTCTAAATTTCATAAATACATTTTATTTATCTGAACAACTTTTCTGATGAATTTATATCGTATCTATCATCACAGGCATTATGAACAATGAATGTACATCATAAAGACAAACAATTTCCTTTAAATCCTATCAAAAAAATACTGAGAGGCAGAAATTATCCTTAATAAAAACACGTGTTATTTAAATATCGTAGACGGAAAGTTTAATGATTGACTTTTATATATTTCATTATAGGGGACAGGAAAAAAAGTCAAACATCAAGCGTTTCCAATCTTTTCAATCAAAAGTTCCGAGAGCAATCGTAAATGCCCCTTATTACGTCAGAAACAAACGTAATATGTCAGCAACTTCGTAACATTAATAATCCGTAATAACTAGTATCCACTGGCTTACGGAGGAGCGTGGGGGGCTTCCCAAGACTCCGCTTTCTCTTCGCATGTGGACTTGGGAGGCCTCTGGGCTGTCTGTAAATATTGTATGAATGAGCGAGTGAATGATGAATTGTAAATATGGTATGAATGAGAGCATTTATCTCAATTACTTATTGCCTAAAAGGCAGATTGTAATTTTAGTACAATAAAGAAGTTATATATATTTTCATGATTGGGCAATTAAGCTATGTAAACGAAGTTGGTCCAGTGCTTTCTTGAGTTCAGTTTTGTCACTAAAACTAGCTAGAAACTATTTTTTTGTAATTAAGACCTTCCCATTGGTATTATCATCATGCCTATGCTAAGATACATTATCCAATAGCAATGCTAATATATTCGCCTGAGGATCTATAATTATATATAATTATCTGTAAATAGCCCCTTTACTATGAAGAAAAAAAAAAAAAAAAAGAAAATGCTAATACAGAATTAATGGGTATAAAAATAGATAGGCATCTCCATTTCTCTACTCATTTTAGTAATAAAATAGAAAAAGTACGACAAAGGTCTTACCGGCTATCGCACTTGCTAACTTCACCTAACCTGTCGCTTCGTCTCAAATTGATGATATATAAATGTGTCCTCCGGCCAGCTCTGCTGTACGGTGCCCCGCTATTTACCCACTTGACTGACAATACAGCCAAATGTCTCCAACACTTCCAGAATGGAATCATGCGAAAAGTGGCCCGACATACCTCTTTCGAGAGGTTGAAGAACGCTGACCTGCACCCGTTGCTTGGTGTGCCGTTGGTGGGTGAGTTCATCCGCCGGAGACAAATTAAGTTTTTTGACTCGTTGCAGCACCTGACAAACCCAGTGTTTAACACTATGACCCCACCACCTCTCCCGGATCGATGGCAACAGACTGTCGGGGAAAAATTAGGATAAGAATTAGTATGTAAGTTAGTTTTAAGGTTGATCAAAAAGGTGAGCCCCATCACCTTATTAGTAAGTTTAGTCCAGTTACATATAATGTATATCATTATACTTGTTTATTCATTATACAATCTTTATAAAATAACAAAACCTGTATATAATGTAGCGATGCTACAGGAAATACAGAATAATTTGTAAATGGTTTCACCTGAGGATCTATAATTGTATATAATTGTCTGTAAGTTTAAAGGGGCTATAAAAAAAAAAATAAAAAAAATAAAAAAAAAAACTGATACAGAAAAAAAAAAAGCTAATACAGAAAAAAAAAATGCTAATACAAAAATGATTTGTATATAGATTCGCCTGATGATCTATAATTGTTTGTAAATTTAAAGGGGTTATGAAAGAAAAAAAAAAATGTTCGTCCACCGGAGACACATCAGGTTTTTGGATTCATTGCAGTAAATAACAAACCTAATGTTTAACGGAAATTCAGGTTAAAATTTTGTTGTTAGGTGTAAGTTAGTATGCTTAGTAAGTTTATGATTCATAAGGTGAGCCCTTAGGTGATTCATTTATGTAGAATGTATACTAATTTAAATAATTTATAATAACACGGGGATATGGAAGAAAAATGGGTACATACACAAATAATCACATTTATTAATGTTATTTCTATTTAATAATCAAAATTGTGGAGGTAGGAAAAGCAAAGTTTCATTTAAATGTAACACACATGTAACAATGTAAAAATATTCCATTTCATTTCATTAATATTTATGTTTTTAATAGCTAATTCGTTTTATAAATAAATGTTTGTTAGCACTGAGATCACATATCCTTCACTTTTTTTTTAACATTAAATATTTAATTTTTGTGCCAAACATGTAATATATAGTTATACGAGAAAATGAATTCAAAACTAATCCAACAATAGATTTATCGATTCTCCTTTCACCATGATATTTTCAATTATTCATGCAAATTGTTTTTATTGTGTCCTTGTTTATTTATATTTAACTTTACTCCAGTGAAGCAGTCCATTGGAGAGAAGGTGTCCTTTGCCCAAATCCTGGCACCTCCCTTCGTTCTGCGAAATGTTGCTATAGCAACGGGTTCCCTTCGTTAGGCCCTAGCAAACCTGGTCCGTGACTGGTATGGATATACCCTGAGAAAAAAAACAATATGGCGAAGCAGTTTATTTTCAGACACGAACTATAACTTTCAGGAAATTATAACGAAGAATTTATTTGTTGTTGAGATAAAAAAAAATAAAATAATAAAAAAAAATAATAAAACAAATCTAGTAATAGTTTAAGCTTGATTAAATTATTTTAACCCGTACCTTGCCCTTATTCGTGTGCATATTAAACACGAATCGGCTTTATAGTAGCGATAAAACAACCAATAAACGAGACAGCGCTTTTACAATCGTTTTACTGTTTTGAGTTTTCAAGAGGGACATTACCAGAGTTTATTCAGTGATGTTCCTATATTTAACCACTATTTTCCAGGGTATTAGAAATCATTCTGTCGTGTTCGTATTATAATTAACTAATTTTTAAACAGGAAAAAAATGTTAGTATGTTAAGAGTGTTTTTCAGCTGCGTTTTCATAAATGTATTTATGTATAAGAATTTATTGATTGAGATTTCACTGTTCAGAGGAAAATGTATAGTGATTAGGAAGCACTTGGAATACATATTTTTCAGCATTATCTTTATTGTGAAAAATTACAATCTGCCTTATTAGGCAATACTTAATTGTGATAAATGTTCTCATTCATTATATTTTTACAATTCTTTATTCACTCGCTCATTCATATTTAGTATTTACAAACAGCCCAGAGCCTCGCATGCAAAATAGGAAGCAAGTATTGGGAATACCCTACGCTCATTCTGATAAGACGATATTTGGTCAGCATCGTCACCGGATACGAGCCCGTAGAGCAGGTATGGGCAACCTTTGACATGTTATGGGCCAAACTTTAGTGTGCAAATACGTTCGCGGGCCGCGTTTAAAAGTAGTGCATTTTAAAGTAGTGTTCATAATTTTTAGCGATAGATATCAGTCAGCCATGAAATAATACGACAATGTTATTACAACACAATTTATTAAAATAACAAAATGAAATGAAAAAATAGGTACCTACAGCATTAAATTAAATCGTTAAATTTAGAATTGTTACAAACTACGAAAGTTAAATAGCGACACCGAAATCAATGAGACACTTGAGCTTGAATTTGGGAGACTAATTCATCGATGTTTGGATTAATTCCACTGGTACAAAGACGTAAAGAATTTTCCAAATTATCGTCAGTCAGCCTTCGGCAAATGGTTTCAATGACTTTGCCAATTTTGAACTAACTATAAAACTAGCTTTCACAACATTATCAAGTTGTGTTCTTTGTCTATGAAATATTTGCTGCTGTTTTTCCAAATTTGCGGTAAGTTTCTGGATTTTGTCTTTTCTTATTTGTCCTGTCAGTGAGAGCAGCGTAGGATGCTTAGTTGAGTAATGCCTCTTTATATTGAATTCTTTCATCACCGAAATGGATTCATTACACATCAAACAAATAGGCTTACCATTGTGCAAGATAAAGAAGAATTCTTCAGTCCATTTTTCTTGAAACTGGCGACCCTCTGCATCTACTTTTCGTTTCCTTCCACCAGACATCATTTTCATTTACTTATCGTTCGATAAACTTAATAAGAAAATAGGTATAATTAGTAAGCACTCAAGATGCACACAAAGTCACAAAGCAAACTTATCACCACGGTAGCTCGAATAGGACTGAACTAAGTTCCGGCCATCCACCCGCTTATATAGGCAAAATGAAGGAATGATCTAGAATCGTCTAGTGTAGAACAATACAATTGCGAAGCAATAATCCTTTGTTGCGCCGCCAGTGTGGCGGCAAACATCAATGGCTTTGAACTTTGATGTTTGCCGCCTCACTCTTTGATGATCACCGCCACTCGGCTTGCTCGCTCACTTGATTCCATGAGTATGAGTAAGTAGTGTATTTTTTTTTTTTAAATTGGGTTTTTCAAAATGTCTCGCGGGCCGGATCAAATCTTACAGCGGGCCGGATCCGGCCCGCGGGCCGGCTGTTGCCCACATACGCCGTAGAGCCTGCAAGAGCGCGAGAGCCACAAACGCTCAGGACATGGATTGGAGAAACTGGTCATTGCCAGGACTCCCACTTCCACGAATTTACAGCAGGTACCGAGGTCACTGCCGCTTTGATCTCGGAGGAGGATTATAGGGATGTGTGGTGTAGTAGTAGTACGATGTAGTTTCATAAACTTGGAAGAGATGAGTTCAACAATGTAGGGTATATTAAGATTGTTATGAGGGACTTTGTTGCTGACGTAATAAGGGACATTAACTATTGTTCTCAGGGCTTTTGATTGTAAGGTTTGGATACGCTTGATGTTCGACCTTTTTTTCTGCCCCAATATAACATGTACATATTAAAGTGATAAAGATGAAAATTCCATCAAGAAGCACAATGTGTGTCAGTTGCCTGTGTGGTGTACGCAGCCAAAAACACGTTACAAGCTACATTTTTTGGGGGTAAACCACCACAGCAAACAATTAATCTTAAAACCTTGTTTCGTGTTCCTTTTCGGAGGCAATGAAGTGTTAGTCCTCGAATTACAGATTGGAACAAATAACGTTTTTTCCGTACTTGGAAAAAGTAGCCTTCATCACCTAGCAGGCAACAGAAGTGAAGTCCAAAAGTATGAAATCGGACGAATATTGATTAATAAAAGGTATTAACCTAGTTAAAATAAATTTTAATGAGGATAACAACTCTGAACCAGTGCTCGTGATTAGTAACAACCTACTTCTTACCGTACACCTAACCCATGTAAAGTTTTAAATTAATAAAAGGGGGATTACCCCTGGAAAGGGCAATAAAAAAAATAAAATCTATAAAAGTGCTTGTGTGTTTGCTCTCATACAGACTTGCTATATCGAATTTGAAGATATGCAAAGCATATTCAAGTGGATAATACCCTGTTTAACGATTATGGAGCATTTGTTTTCATTAATAAATTTTAAATGCAAATTTTTATTAGTATGCTCTTGGACATATATAAAGCAAATTGTCTAGACCATCAGGATTTCCGCCAGATTGTTCTACAACACAACAGTCTCAGAGTAGTAAATTTCATGTCATTTATCTAAAAATCTAGTAATGGAGTATTTTTTGATGTGGCAAAGGCATTTGACTGCATTAATACTGGATCACGACATAACAACTAGAGGGGAGAAGCTGTCTTTCTATCTTGTATTAAAGTTTAATAAGACTACTTTAAAAGTATTGTGAAGCTTAGTTCCTTCATTATATCGTACTAACGGAATAGCAAACAATTTTCAACACTAGATATAAACCACTAATGAAATAGTACATTAAGGTTTAGAGTGTTTGGTACTTTGGGGTAAATATATACACACTACTTACTTAAAAACACAAGGCAACGTAGAAACTGCAACGATCTATAATAAACGTCTACAATAACACTAAAACAAACTATTGGCATTGCCTTACAAAACACTCGACAGGACAAAACTACAAGCACTACAAAGCGAAATACGCTGGCTACAACATTTTTTTACAACTACCAGCAGTAACCTTATTTCAACTAGGGCAACGTATCCAGCAGAGACGTAAGGCGAAAATGTATCAAAACCTTTAATTGTTTCTTTATTATTATTTTTGTTTTATTTTGTTCCTTTAATGAAATACTTAGACATAAAATACTCATGTATTAGTAAAAAAAAATAATGCTACAAATCACCTTTATTTTAGTTTACAATAATCAGAATCTCCAAGGAACTAAATTAACTAAAATTACAGTCGGTGATTCAACATTTTCTGAAGCTATGCTACATTTCAAACGGAATATAAAGGTATATATTTTACTAAACTATTTAGTGCGTTTATGTAATGCAAGTATTTTGTTATTTTAAAGGTGATGGGGCTCCCCTTCCACAAAGATTTATTTAAGATTAGATTTATAACCTAAATTTCTCGAACGGTCTGTTGTCATTGATGTGGAAAGGGTAGAGACATTGCATTAAACGACAAATGACTGATATATATATATATATATTGATTAAATAATTTTTAACTTATTTTTTTTATTTCATAGCCCCTTTAAATTTACAGGTAATTATATATAATTATAGATCCTCAGGGGATTCTATTTACAAATTATTTTTGTATTTCCTGTAGCGTTGCTACATTATATACAGGTTTTGTTATTTTATAAAAATTATATAATGAATAAACAAGTATAGTGGTACACATTCTACGTGACGACTGAAATGACTAATAGAGGTGATGGGGCTCACCTTTTTGATCAAACTTAAAACTAACTTACATACTAATTCTTAACCTATTTTTTCCCTGACAGCCATCGATGCGGGAGGGGTGGTGGGGTCATAGTGTTAAACACTGGGCTGTTCAGGTGCTGCAACGAGTCAAAAAACTTGATGTGTCTCCGGCGGATAAACTCACCTACGGCACACCAAGCAACGGGTGCAGGTCAGCGTTCTTTAACCTCTCGAGAGAGGTATGTCGGACCACTTTTCGGTTCATCCCATTCTGGAAATGTTGGAGAAATTTGGCTGTATTGTCAGTCAAGTGGGTAAATAGCGGGGTACCGTACAGCAGAGCTGGCCGGAGGACACATTTATAGATGATCAGTTTGAGACGAAGCGACAGGTTGGGTGAAGTTAGCCGGTAAGACCTGTGTCGTCCTTTTTCTATTTTATTACTAAAATTAGCAGAGAAATGAAGAGAATTTTACTAAAGATTTAACTTATTGCATATACTTATTTCATTTCTGGATAGGTGCGCTATAGAAATGCTGAGAAATACGTCTACGATGTATTTTTGAGGAACTCAAATGTCTGGTTACAGGTGTCACGTGTAATCAATAAATTTTTACAAGAAAAATATCCTTGTGTCCTTGCGTAAAGTCGATGATTTATAAGCAAAGCTGAGGAATACACAGCAGTCCTGAAATTAACCGGTTGGATATCGGTCCAGCCTTTTCATTTGACGTTAAACGGGTGTTTTTGACAGGGTTTATTGCTACTTTTGCGTACTCTCCATACAGGGAGATACGTGAGGACTAATTGAGCCCCTCAGCCGAGATACCGATAGAAGAAGCAGTCACAGGTGGGGGCCGATAACAAGGACCTTGCGAGACAGCGGCCACAGGTGGGGGTACAGAGATACGACAGTCGACACTCCTGTCTAGGCTTGCACCACTGCAGACCGGCCAGTACTCGCTCCAATAGTGTGTCGTCCAGTGTTCAGTATTTCAGAGGTGAATTTTAATTTTTTTATTACCTCAATTGTTGATCTTATTAAAAAAAAAATTCGATAAATTATGACCTGAATTTTTTGTTTGAAATATCTATAAACAGTACAAAGGGAGTAGGATGTGCAGGAAAGCTTTTTGAGAAATTAAACACGTGAGTCTTTTAAATAGTTATTTAAATATTGTAAAAAATGAAAAGCTTTGACAAAAAAAAATTATAGAAATCGTTTATACCAAACATTTATTTGTTATAAAATCATTGATATTTGACGAAAGTGACATTGGCCGTAGAAATAAGTGATCATTTTTAATGGGCATCTCATATGTGGAACAATAAATATTAAATGTTATCGAAACGGGACTCACTTCACCTTTGTTTTTTTCTTTTATCTTACTTCCTGTCGCTACTCTTTTAAAAATACCTTATCAACATATTTTATAGTGTTTATGATTAATGCACGCTTAGCGTTTCGACCTGTGTGAATCATATGTACGAATTTAACCATTATATACGAAAGATGGTAGTACCTTAAAAGAAGTCGTGCAAGTCCCTTGGAAGTCACTATTCAAAATAAAAATTACTTCAATACAGCTCAATGAGGTTCAGTTTCAGTACTATTTTTTGTTTATATATTTAATCATAATAAACAGACCCTGTGGTATCTAGTTCCTGAAGTTTAAAGGTGTTAATTATTTTTTAAAAATAATTTATATATAGCCCGCTATCATTAATTTGTATGTTCTTAACGAAAGATTATTGTTTAATATTTTTTTTTTTTTTTTTCATAGCCCCTTTAAATTTACAGATAATTATATATAATTATAGATCCTCTGGCGAATCTATTTACAAATTATTTGTTTAATATTTAAATACTAAATCAAAGTATGAATTCGAAACATTATAAAAATTTATTGGGATGAAAAAAACGCACATGAAAGTTGATTTCAATAATTATCATACATATATTTATAAACCAACTCATAAAAATATTTAAGTTTAATTTCAAGATGCAATGAAAAAACATAAAAGAAAAATACTACTAACTACTAATAAATGGACTTAAAGCGAGGTGGGTGGGAAGATACGATTGAAGGCTTGGAGAAAGGAACAAAAAAAATAATTTCCAACGTATTTTATAGCTAAAATTGGCTAAAGTGAAAACATAATTGGTTTTCATATGGTTTAAAGTATCTATTAACTACTAATTGTTATAAGATTAATCAACTTGGATGACATGCCTCAGAGCGGGTCCATGGTATATTCTGCTTGTCATTGACGATTTTATAAGGTTTTTAGGATATTGGTGTAGTTGCAGGGTTCTGAATAAGTCATAGCTTTGCTAAATAAAAATGGAACCTCAATCGTAGCTTATAAAACTTAGGATTGCAATAATAGGACCCCTTCACTCCCTTTAGGAGTAAACACTAAAGTATGGGCTACCTTGGATGTGTCCATCATTAAATAACAAAATGTATATCTGATATTTATCAGTCTCAGTATAGCCAGTGAAAGGCAGCCGACAACTAACGAAACGCTTAAAGTATAAAAAAAAAAGCATTCTACTTGTAGTCGCTTTGTGGCAACCTCTTTGAACTTGTTTACAGCTCGTCATTAAAAGTTAAATGTGTGAATGAATGGTAACTGTAAAACCACTAAGTCCCATCTTTACAAGCTCATGTTACAAGTCAAGTCACTCAGTTTAGTGCGCAGTTCTGGCCAACTGACCTAAGCCGAACGTCTTTAGTGAACTGAAAGGTACTCACAAACTGATTTGATGATGGGATCAGCTAGGAGGTTAAGATTTAATGACCGATCGAGTATATTTAATTTATTTTATTCAGAAATCCCTTTAATGTGATAAAATTACATTCTGCCTTATTGGTCAATAAGTAATTGTGATAAATGTTCTCATTCATCCCATATTTACAATTTTTATTCACTCGCTCATTTATACAGTATTTAAAAAAGGCCCTTTCAAAGCCCCATAGTTGTCACCTCTCTCACATGTGAAAGAGGAAGCGGAAGTCTCTCACGCTCTTCCGTCCTCCGTGTCACTGGATACGAGCAAGTGAAGGCTGACCAAGAACGAGAGAGCCACAGATGCTCAGGACATGATTGAAGAACTTGGCCATTCCCAGGACTTCCACTATCAGTTATTTATATCAGGTCACCAGACCACTGTCGTATTAGTCTCCGAGGTGGTAAAGGTGATGAGGGAACATTTTGATCTAGTAAGTAGAAAAAAGGTTCAACATTTTTTTTTTTTTTTTTTTTTTAAATCATTTTGTTACAAAATCAATATATGTTACAAAATGTAGATTCTACAAACGAATCTATTTACAATTGCCTCATTATATTTCCTGTAGCTTGGCTACATTTTATACAACTTCTGTTTTTTACTAATAATGATCTGCATTGTACACAAGTATAATGACGTACATTATACATTAATGGAGTGAATTTATTAAAAGTGATGGGTCTCATCTTTTTTATGATAGACTTAAAACTAAGTTACATCTAACAATAAAAAGTAAAACTAAACCTGAACAGTAAGTGCGTCATTGGGTGGTTTACCTGGTTTAGCGAACAATAATAGAATGTTTCGAGAGAAAGTGCGTCGTTCGGATGATGCAATTATAAATGTAGGTTAGGAAGATTATGGCTTTAGGTGGAAGTTGTTGGAGAATTTGAGGAGTAAAGAGATCATATCCGGAATATTTTCGGTAAGGTACGTTTTTCAGAGGTATTTGACCTAAAAGCGATTAGCGGGTTTTGGTGGAAGTGTGAGAGGGATAGTTGAAGTGAGGAAATCTCCAACATTTGTGCGATGAATCAACTTGGGTTTTATGTTGAAAGGTGAGGTGTGAAAGTACGAAAAAGATGAAGAGCGAATTCTTCTGACCTATCCCCATCCGAAGCCGCCCAGGACCCATCATCAAGACGGAGTGAAAGTGAAACAGGATGATATTTTAGGATTGTTTTAGTTCCATTCCACATTCCATATTCCAGAGGGATATATATACCCCTGGTAGGAAGAGTGGAGAATCGGGAATTAAATAAATAGTATTGGAAGGATGCCGATTGCTCATTTACCATTCTCCAGTAATGATTGTACGACGATCAGCAGGATGTCGGGTTCTTTGCCACACTGTTCTGAACTGGAATTTGGATTGATTTGGATTAGATCCCTCCCAAGCCGACCTCTGGATCAGAGAACTGAAAGAATACACTGACTGCATTGCCTAGGTCTTAGGATGTTTTCAGAGATACTATGAGGTCTACGGAGTCTGTAAGAAGCTATCGAGAGTCGTCCGAATCAACTGGGCCCCTAATAAATGAAGGAAGAGGCATTTAGTGAAATGGTCTTACAGAAATTGTTAGAGTGAGAGGGCTATGATCGGAAAAGAGGTCATAGAGGCGAGTAAGTGTATATTTTAGTGTTCCTAAACTATTGTAACCCCAGGATTGGGGCTGGGATCTGATGGCCAATAGGTGGCTGTCTCAGGAGATATAGTGGAGAAAACTTTCCGTGTGAGTGCAGACACCAAAGCAAGTCCTTGTGCATTCGTGGATCTTGAGCCCCAATGTCAGTGAGATCTGAGAAGTTTGAACTTGGAGGAATATGCGAAATGTGTGGTTGAGGATGAGATTGGGTTGGCTGGTGGCCGGGATAAACGGAATGCTGGGAACGAGGAACTTGTGGACCTGGAGTGGTCCGTGCCTGTGACTGCTCTCTGTTCTGAACTGCATCGGCAAAAGTGACAGAAGGGCTCAAATATCTGGTTGGGCCAGTTCTTGATCTATCTGTGGCTGGCTTCTCTTCTTCTGGCCGGCGACGATGTTCCTTCTCAAACCTCAGGATTCGGTAAGCCACGCAGCTCTAATATTTGGCAGGATAGCCTTGCTGGCAGTGCACACATACTGCAGGCGATTTCAGGGGCTTTAATTCACTCGTGTGCTGCCCACTACACTTTACACACCTGGTAGGATCGAGACAGTATATTTTATGCCCATATGCCTGACAGTTATGGCACTAGACAATGTCGCGTTTGGGGTACGGTTTTTGACCTTTATTCTCGCATAATACAGAATATTAAATCGTAGATATTCTGCACTCCAGGTGTGCTCGAGATCTACGGAGAATAATGGTAGCGGTGTTTTAGTCGCTTCCTCTGGTTGCCTAATATATTTAAAGTGAAAAATGAATTTTCCACAAATAATTAAGTTCAGATAGGGACTTTCACAACATCTTTAACATGGATACAAAACAGTCTCTTTCGCACAATTAAGGTGCAAAAATAAACCCATTACTTTTCATGTGTATCCATTGTTAAGTTTCAACGTTTTCATTGACATATAATTTGGCACATTCACCCCTTATAAAAGTACTAAAGGAGGTCTATATGTATATTGACATCAAGATGCCACCTACCTCTCTAACACCCTTTATCTATATTTATGATTGCTCATAGATCGAATTCGACATAAATATTGGATAGTAGCAAGCCCGAAGCACGAGTCACTCGAGCTCTATTAGGTGTAGGCACCTGAGCTTAGAGAGATAGATTAGGTGCCTGGATAGAATACTTTCTCTACTAATTATATTTTCCAACGATGAACCGAATTCTCGATAAAAAGGCACGTGTAACGACTAGTGCTAGCAGACAACAGCTATAATACTATATTATATTAAATTTTTTATTGAGTCATTCCCTAAATATCTAATAAAATATAACCCGTTTAAGTATAAAGAGACTGTTAATCTTGCAAGTTAGCCTGATTTACCTATCTCATGCCATATGTACATGTGCAAAAATATACATTTAAGTACACTATTCACAAAAACAATAAACTATTTGGTGTTCATCTCGACGTTTCGGTTTTTAAGTTTTCCACTTTAGCAGACGTCTAATGCGAGGTTATAATCAATTCAAAGTTTTTTCAGTTTTCTATTCTAACCGCATTCCATATTTCAATGATCAAATAGCTGTTTATTTTCCAATGCAAGCCTAGGCGATTCACCTTTAAATATCATTTATGGTTTTACGGTTTATATTTTGTAGCCAGTTACTTATCTGTACCTTGTTTTTATTCTTAAGGACTCGGTCCCAGAATAATGTTGTTTATTATTTTTCTATCATATTCATAAAAAGGCACTCTAACCACTACATTATGATGCCAGATTCTGTTACGACTTACATAAGATATACATGAAGTAAAATTGACAATGTTCCGAAATTATTTTCAGTCATGTTATTATTTACAAAAAACATAAGAGGTATTCATAAAACACAATCAATTAAATATCATCCCGCGCAGGTGTTTCAGAAATTAGTTTGATGAGGTGCGTCGATGAACGTAACAAACAGCTATCTAATTGTGAACAGGACAATTGCAATCACAGCCCTCTCGTGAAAGTCACTTTGAAGGGAATCCTTGTGTTGATTGAGTATGGTAGCCGTACTGCGCTGCTTTCAGTGTCCCCTACATTAATTTATTTAAATTAATTATCATTAACAATTTATGATGTTTTTTTATTTTTTTTCAATACCTGTTATGTTTTTACCCACGTGTTTGTCTGCTCTGGACTTGGTGCATCGTGCTAGAAACACGGGTCTGTACACAGAGGTCCTATTTTAAACGGGAAAATAGTCTTATCGAAGATGTGCAAGTATTATTAATTAATCACTTTCACATTTTTCTGATTCATCATAATTCCTTTATAGTGCATACAATAAAAGCGCCCCTTTAAAAAATAATAAAAGATTATTACTAACCTACTTATTACTTATAAAATAAATATTTTTTTTATGCCAGACGAACAACAAGAAACCATGAGACAGCCATCAAACGTTTTTCACTAGTAACCACAGAATGATTTTTTTTTTATCAAGGGGTTAGGTAGAGGCTCGGAACTTCAACAAGCCGTTTAGTGCAGATTTAATTGAAATCGCTTTAATAGCTCTTAAACGATTGGTGTTTTTCAAATGATCGTGATACTTTCGGTGTGGATTAGACGATCCGCCCAATGGATCCATTTGCAATTAGCTCCTGAATTTGCATTCTATATTTAAAGATTTTTAACTAAATTTTTTATCCTAAGAATCCGTTTCGTTTAAGAAATAAACATGCTGTCACTGTATAATCAAATTAATTAATTCCCATCCTTTTGGCAAAATTTGTGACATCGAATTGTTTTAGATGAAGTAAATATAATAAAAAACATAATAATGTTTAATATCTACTTATTGGGAACCGATGGGAAATCCGGTCCTGGAGTTTACAATTATAATAATATATCTGTACCTCGGAGGGATACAACACTATGTCCATTTTCATAACTTTACAGGAGAGGAGTTTTAAACTTTTTTTCAACAAAAAGTGTTATTGGCACAGCTATTGGTGTTTTTTTAAAACATGCTATATCCGGTTCTAACTGGTTTTGGACATAGTGCTCTATAAAGAAATAGATATATGAGAAAAGCTGATTTTAACTCTGTAATAAAGTCAATATGGAAAAAAATGGACTTAGTGTTGTATCCCTCCGAGGTACAGATATATTAATGAATGTATTTTAAAAGATTTCATTCAACCTTATAAATAATTTAGGATACAGAATATTTACATCTCACATCCATCCCAACGAACTGCTTATATAAAATAAAAACCAGCTATCTTAGATCAACAGTGAAAAGGGCAACAATTTATAAGATAAATAACTTGAGTAAATACTGTTTAAATGAAAACAATAATAAATTAATTAAATGAAAAGCCACTTCAAGATAATCGAACACTTGAGACAGTTTCTTCTGTGTTAAAACAATTGTTTATTGCTCTTATTTTGATTACGACTTATAGGGAAGCCTAAAGTCGATCATATTTTACAAAACTTTGACTTTGTTACTTGAACTTGAAAATTGAATCCTTGGTACAACGGCTCTCAGGGGTTGTGCTGAGGAACATGGCTAGGATGACCGTTGGTAATCTTTATTTTGGTTTTATAGACAATACTTATTAATTATTATGTATGGAACATACTTACTTTTCGGTGTGTGCTTAGTACGGACGCGTCGTTTTTAACATTTGGTATTTTTCACCACAAAAGCCTAAATGACCTGCAAACAAACCTGTACCCTCGGGAAAATCCTAATGGAACCCGAAATTAAGTAGTTGGAACTTTTCAATGTTTGCTAAACAATTATGATACAAAGCCGTCTGACTTTAAAAGTAAGTTGAAAGTATATTCAACTTTAAGACGGTTTCTAGAATAATACAGACAAAAGCTTTAGGCCTTTTACTATTTATACAGCAGCAATGGCAATTAGAGCGTACTTACCTTTACAAGAGCAGTCAAATAACGTTTTAATCCTAACTCCTATATAAGAGAATTTTTGTCTTTTACGTTTTTAGTATTGAAGGAGCTTTGTATTTTTAATGGGTTGTTAATTAAATAAATACATTAGCTGCACATAAACTCATAGCTTTTATTTTGAAACAAAATACAAGAAACTATACAACCTTTCTATCTGGAGTTTTGCTTTTACTTAACCTATTAACATTTTTATCATAGATCCCCTGGGCATTAGTTCCAACTGTGCTGCAATCACGGAAACATGCTACGAGGTCTTCAAGCCAAAGATACATTTTAATAGATTAATTTAGAGCCAATTGCTAAGTACATTTAGTAAATAATTAATTAAATACAAATAATAATGGAGTTAGTATGCTAGTAGTGTTACTGCAGGGACGTAACAAAAAAAAACTGTCAGTAAGGTGTCAAGAATCACACAGTTAAGGGCCTCATTAGTAGCGTTGAGTTTGCTACTTTTTTTTCAGGAGCACGTTCAAATGTGATGAAATTGCTGAATAGTTGATTTATATGCAACAGATAATTATGTTTATGTGATTTTTATTCTTTTTTACGTCAAATGAACATAGTAAATTAAAGATTTAAGATAAACAGGTTTAACTTTATGTTATTGGTAGTATTAAACTGTCTAATTATAATACCCTCTTTTTCTCTTTTTAAGACCCTGACAAAAACTTTAATAAGCTTTATTGATTCGCCTAAATTTTGGTTTTCCCAGTTGTCATGTTAGAGAGTGCTTTTGTTTTTAGTATCAAATGAATGTTTTTTTTATTTAACCCACTAGGCACTTTGACTTTTCTCCTGATTGGTTGATGTTAAAGAACACTCTACAACAGTGATAGGGATCACCCATGAGTTTGTGATAAAGGGGAAACCTAACTTAGGTTCCCTCAACGACCACCAAGGCTATCGATAGGGTATCGGTAGAGGAAACATGGTGTTTAACGCCGGATTTGTTGTTGAATAGCGGAGAACCGTACAGTGGATGCTGATGATGTATATCAACTTGAGAGACGGTGATCAATTGGGTGAAGTCAAGACGTGAAGCCGGTAAAACTTTGTGCGCACTTTTTTTTTTAGTTTCTACTTCTTTTACTTGGCTTCAACTTTTTCAGGCGTGTACATAGGCAAGCACGACTTCTTGAGGTACTCCGTTAGAGGGGTAGCTATAAAACGCTCATCGAACGCTCCTTACAAAGGAAACTTGATTAGTTAACATTACTTGATTTGGATAAGGCAGGCTATCAGTGTCTGCAGTCATCAAGCGAAGAATTCATAAAAAATAATTCTGCTATTTGAGTTTTTCAGTTTTTTAAAGTAAACTACCAAAATTGTCAAGGAGTAGCAGTGGAAAAATATCCTAGTATAGCTAATTATCCTTGCCACGTCCCGGGTTGAGTTATCTCTGTTGAAGCAAATTTCGTCTTCCAGATGATCGGATATGCGAGGGCCTATCAAACCTCTGCAATCTAATCAGTGATTGATTTTCAGTCAATCGTGAATTTCAGCAGACTGACCCCCTCGGCGTTATCGGCTTCTGGGCATATTGTTCAAAGCCAATTCATTTTTATTTTCGTTAAACTGATAAGCACTAGCTGTACTTAAGATTAAAATTTGAACACATTCTTGATGAATATGTTCTTAACTACGTTATTATTTTTATTTATGTGTAGATTGATCAATTTATTTTCTTGTAGCGTTTACCTTAAAATTATTTAAAAAATAGCAATCAATCGTCTTGTCTTTCCCCAAAATCAAGCTGTTATCACTTTAGAGAGGCAACAAGTTTTATTTCATGTATACATATATGTACACATATTTTAATTTGATCTTGAGGTTGCAGCATTATTTTTATTATATAAATAAATGTTCCTGTTTTTATTCTCAAAATACAAATTTTAAAATAATAAATAAACATTGGCAGTTACCAAGTGCATCAATTGGTTTGACTAACAGATGGAGGTTAATCGTTTTACTGATAAATTTATGACATTCGTGAAGAAATGGATGTGGCATTCTTCAAAAACTAAATAAATAATTTTACTTGAGAAATCCATGATTTTTTACTGGATTTTTTTTTTAAGAAACTTTAGCTTATGGTCTCTGTTTATGATTTCACTCCCAGTTAATCTGTTATTTATTAGAACAGAAATTAGTCATCATATTACCCAGTGGTGCCATCTGACATGAACCACTATGTAGTCACTCTCCAACTAAGATTGACAACCTTTAGATTCCTAAATTTTTACCATTACATTACATTACCATAACTCGCCTCCAGAGCTTCCAGAACAACATCCTGCGAACGGCACTGTGGCATACCCCTTTTCGTGAAATGAAGGCTTCCGACATGCACGAAAAGTTCAAGCTCCCCACCATCACCGAAGCCATCAGACCACGTCACATCAAGTTCTTCGACTCGATGAAGCACAGTCTAAACCCTCTCTTCCGAGACATGACACCACCACCGCTACCGGTACGATGGCAACTCACAAGATCGAGTAAAGCAGAAGAAATGGTTGACATCACGGCGCTTGGCCCACCAACAACAAGCCTCTAAGAGGCACCCTCACTGATATCAGACTAACTACGACTGCACTACATGCCTAGAGAAGACTCTAGGCCCAGCCACCGGTGGACTCTCACCACTGTACAGTAACAATCAACCTCCACCGAGGATTCCCACACTCCTTACTCCTCTCACACCACCTTCAAGCAGGTCCTTCTAGTACAAGGATCCGATCACCCTAAATATTTTATATTCCTCCCTCATCCTAAAATTCTAACTAGAGAGCTTAGAAAAAAAAAAAAAAAAAGTCATCAAATTCTAATTTAAAAATATAAAATTTTGATCTAACATTTAAAAATAAAATCAATCCTTCCGTTATGTTGAAGACTTTAGTTTAGTACTGTATATTATATCTCTTGATTTTAACATACAATCTAAATAATACAAATCCTATCCATGACACTTCATAATGGAAGTATTTTTAGGCTTCAAATTGATTTGGAGAAACAATTATATATCATTTTTGTGGTAATTTTTTTTTACAGGGTTATTAAAATATCTTATAAATTATATCGTTTATATAGAAAAATTTTGAATATATAAGAAATCATTAATGTTATCGGAACGGGCCCAACATTATTCACCCTCGATATTTATTTCCTACATCTTATTGTTGTATTTCAACCGATAACTTATAAGTACATTTTGAGTTTTTATGGAATGAACCTTTAAAATTTCATATTGAATCAATCACTTGGTCCATCAACAATCAACATTTAAATATAATCAATCACTACGACCAATAACGTAAAAAATGCCAGAAGAAGGAATATGATCACTGCTTCCTCAATGAAAGCAGTCACACAGTACGAACTAAACTCCAATGAGCTGAAACTATGACACGAGTCTATTAACTCTAGCGCTTGAGTCAGGGTTAGTAAATAAGCTTGGTCGTAAAAGGAAGGCAGGAGAAAGCTCCCTTATGTTGACGAGAACCCAAAGAAGTGCGGGCATTATAAACTGCACACCTAAAATATCTATAAAGAAGAACTAATGTTTCATAGTTATTTATAAATTTAAATCAATATAAGTCTGTACCGGTGAAAGACACCAGAGAGAGCGAGTTACCGACCAAGCCGTGAGTATCTATACATTAACAATCGGCCTAACAACATAATAACTATATAAGTACATAATTGTTTAATCAAGTAATTAACTGGTCCTTTAGAATTCTGATGTGCATGTACATAATTGTTTAATTAAGTAATTATCTCGTTCCTTAGGCATCTCTGGTGTATATACACGGACGGAATGGGATGAAATCGATTTCAATTTGGCTAGGAAACAGTTTTAGCATGTAAATAACTATTCAATAATCTTTATAACGTCATAACTAAACTGAACGGAAAGTTATGTCTCCGTTTAAACAAAGGCTTTTACTCTGCGGAAGCTACAATTTTATCGTTATTCTCCGTTTGTACTTTGTAACTTCGCTCCTTGGAATGTTGAGTTCTGGCTGCTCAACGATCCTTCGGGTAAGATAACCCATCTCAGTATCGACATCCACCCATCAAAGTCGTTAGATGCGTCAATGTCGCTACAGCCAACACCATCACAAGTTACCCTCTTCACTACTATGAATAAGCCAGTTTTTCACGTCTACGGTACTCTTGTAAATAAGTTATGTTCAAAAACGATTAATCGAATTAATAGCGTGAATTATTAGCGCGAAATTAATAGCATCACGTGTGTAATTGTAATATATTTTGTATTCAATAAAATCAGCTGACGGGCTAGTTCAAAGGCTTACTACATGACCGATTGTGGTTAGTCCACATTGGTCGGGGTTGCCTTGAAAAGCAACTATTCATCCCTTACCTACTATATCTTGTCTCGACTCTCTAGGCCTTCACGACCCTCCTAGTTACGTTTCCCGGCTTCGGAAGCCTCGGCCTACTAGCCGAGCATCTCCTTAGAAGAGAACTCTTCCATGAAGATGACGGCTTCTGTGGCACTACAACTTTCCTAGTGGAGCTCCCCCGCCCCTGTCAAGTCTGCCTCTGTCTGGTTCAACTCCCCTCTGAGATCAGGACAGTTTTCACCTACCCTTAAATGCCGAGTGTGAATTCTTCCATTCCAAGCCCGTTTACCTCTACCTAAACACTTGTTCCTCTTCTCCTGAACATCGTGCGCTGTTAGAGCACAACATTTATGATCTGCTGAAGTCAGATAATCACACATAACTCATCTCTTTCTACGCTACCAGGTTTCTGGTAAAATTCTATGTATACCAGTCAATTGTACACCATGTATACCAGATTGAATGGGATTCGTTATGTTTAACATCTTATTATCATCACATTACAAAAAATATATATTACTATGTTAATCCAATTGAACTAAACACTAAATCCATGTTTTTATAACTTTCTTTCAGGATTTCAACAATGTGACATGACGAATCTGGACCTCTAACCTTCAAGTTACTACAACACCCATTCCATTCTCCAGGGGTAAGTTTTTAATAACCATATTCAAGTCACCGGAAATGATATCTATTTTCATAGAGGAAAATCGAATTATTTTTTAGATTAATTGTTTTGTAATCATTGTACAAACAAACGGAGTTAGCTTAGTTGATATTCAAGCTAACAGTTCCATATACAATATATTCTGTCAACTATTATTTCATCGAAACAAATTATTTTTTTATTCAATGTTTCAAATATGAGATCAATTTGTTTTTAATATTGTTCACACAGTTAAAACATCAGCCTTTTATAATCAGCTGTTTTAAATAGTTTTCATTCAGATGTGCTTATGAAGCAACTCAACATTAATATCTCAATGGCAGGTCTGACAGCTTTGAGTGTATATGAGTTGCCTTATAATCTTTCGGGAATAACAGTGTGAGCTGTTAAAGGTAATTGTGCGTTAATAATTAACAACGTATTTACCTTAAATGTTTCGTGATGAATATGCGATATATTGTCATTCTAATCAAATAAATACGTCAATGCGCTTTACGTATAAAAAAGTGGAAACAAATACCAAACAAATTAAATACCTCCACTATCTTAAAAATTCAATTCAATTAAAAGGCCCAGAAATTATATGACATACTTCTCGGGTTCTCAGATACAGATTTTTCAATGGAGAAGAAAAATTCTTCTTTTATTGTATCTTATGGATTTTGTTATTTATTTTAATGTAGTTTGAGTAGTTTCTTAACCTTATCCATCATTATAAATGTAAATAAGCAGCTCAAAGATTTGTCTTCGTTCATTTTTTAAACTCATCTAATCAAAAAAAACAATAAACTGATAACATATTGGCTTAGCTGCCGAAAGTGTTTTCAATATCAAATGGTTAAAGATAACACCAAAATATTAATATACCATCTCGAATATTGAAGCGACGGCAAATAAAAATGGACACTAGTCTGGCACTGATACTATTAGTAGTATTAATACTACATTTACTGAATATTTTATTCTTTTGTTCTTCCACTTTAAAGTGCGCAGTGCTGAGAATTAATTTATGTATAACACATGTTCGGCTGATGTTGTACATAGCATAATACGCACATCTGTTATTGTGATATAAGTCACTATAGCACAACATTACTTTGCCTTAACGATTGCCTAAAGAAAGACAACAAAAAAATGAAATAAAGAAATACATATGAAAATAAAATACAGTAATATAAAGATTTAATCAAAATAGCACAGCATATAAACAACAAAATAACTTCGGCTATGTTTCAAAATAAATAAATTTTATTAATGTTAGATGTTATATGTCAGTGGATGCTAGCTTGTTTCCCTCCCGTCGTTATCTTGTCCTCAAGATTTCATTAAGAGAAGGCACATCAAATTTTTCAACTCACTCCGACACAGCCACAACCCACTATTCTCCAACCTTTAACCACCACCAATGACCGTCAGATGGAAGCACTGCTGGACCGCCGAAGCCTGGAGACAGATGGACGTGATCGAACCCTAGCCCCCTGACGGAGACTGAAGATCTACACCCAGCCGAGAGATCGAGGCCGATCTCCGAAGCTACCGAAGCTACAAGACCCCACTACCTGTTTAAGCAGGGTCGACCTTCCGGCCGAGAGGCCGACTTATTTCAGGCCCCTGCCGGGGTGGGCCAGGCTTGACCTGGCCGACTACAAACCATTGCCTAGGTACCCCTAGGCTCCACCCTCGGTAGACTCTCACTACCTTTCTGATTCCACCCGCCTCCTTTAGGCATTCCACATCCTATATCCTTCTCATACATCCTTTAAATGGATGACTCCCCTTAGTGAAAGGCACTCATTAGCCCAAAATAAATTTCCTTTATTTTTCCCACATCCTATTTTAGAAGTTTGAGAGCTAAGGAAAAAAAAAAAAAACATCATAGATTCACCTGAGGATCTATAATTCTATATAATTATCTGGAAATTTAAAGGGGCTATGGAGGAAAAAAAAAAAAAAAATCTTCCTTTCGTCTTCAGTTCTACTAACCGTAATCATAATGCTAAGGAAAGAGAGAACATCACTTCAAAATAAATTGTTTCCCATAGCACCAGCTACCAATTGACCGTGCCTTGTGTTGACCTTCATAAGGTTTTGTGTAAGCAGTTTGTATTTAAATTGACTTTTTGTGAAACTGTACATCCCTGAACTTTAGGCCCTCCCTGTCTTTCGTGTCTAGCCAGGCTAGAATAGGCAAGCGGTAGGTAATTCTATTAGCAGGTATTGAATCACAGGACAAGAAGGTTACTAGAGAATTGTATGGCGTAGCTCGGCTTTTGAATAGTCCTCAATCCTCACTCCATCTTGCCGCATTTCCATATTATTACCGGAGGGGGGGGGGCACACTCGAGAGCGAGCAATGTTACGGATTAGTAAATAGAGCAGTATGAACAACGTCACCAACTAATTATTTTATTGAGTGAATGTTCTGCTTATAACTTCTCGCCTTCAAGGGGCTAAGTGTTTGTACCACTGGAGAGGTTTTATTGACGTGTATTGTTCTATCTCAGAATGATCATTATTTTTTTTTTTCACTTATAAAACGATTCACACAGGAGAGTTTGTTTCTTTTCAAACAATTCATTTTCACATATAATTCAAACCAAAGGTGTCCTTAAAATTTATAGAGACATTAAAATAACTACCTGATGTATAGAGTGCGGGATGGCCAGATGGTTGGTTTCCTAGGCACCAGTATTTGCCTGTACCTATGCTGGGGGCATTGCTGGTCTCACAGCAAATGTCTGCGCCAATGTATTGGAATGATTAGGAATTAACCATATGTACGAAAATGTTAACGTTGGTCTATTGTTCTGATGTGCCTAAGTTAGTTAGTTGGCGTGCTCCGATTAAACCTCATGTGCTATAAGGTATTATCTATAACTACCGCCTGGCATGCGGGACTGTGGTGCCTCCTGGGCTCAGGGCAGTTACAGGGAGCCTGGGCTCTGCTCTTGTACTGTTGTGTTATCTCGAAATCGTATCGGTGGGCTCCACAATTTGAGTTTCAACATACAAACAGTGACGCTTATGGCCTGAGAATCTCACGCCTAAATAAATCCCCAAAAACAATGATTGGAGACTACTTTAGGGTCGTGGGTATTTCCAATTCCGCTTGTCCACAGTCCATCAGGAGGAAATTCATTCTTTACTTCTTCAATAAATCTACTCCTAATATTATATAAAATATATTAATCAAAGAAAATCTGTTGCCTAAAACAATTTGTCGAGTCGTCACGAGGGGGGCCTAGTTACCCTAGCCCTAGTGACGGAGTGAGAGTTAAATAGGTTATGACTTGGACGATTGCTTGATGCCAGGTCTTACTACTGAGCTATCTGACTCCATAGGATAGGAATGTGCGCCGAAAGTGCACTATGTTCAGGAGAAGAGGAACAGGCTAGTTATTATAGGTAGTTTATGTGGTCTTGGAATGACCACAGATTCATACTCTATCTAAGGGGTAGGCGTATCTAAGGGTATCTAAGAGTCATATCATATCTAAGTAGGGTATCTAAGGGTAGGCGAAAACCGTCCGGATTCCAAAGGCGAGTGTGAACCGTAGAGAGGCAGACTGGATCGCTGGGGGAGACGCTACTAGGTAAAGTTTGTAGGGCCCCAGAGACCGTCGTCCACAAGGAAGTGAAGAGTCTTCTAAGGAGGTGCTAGTTTTAGCGAGACCAAGGCAGAAAATCCCACTAGGAAGGTGTGGGGTCTGAAAATGCCGGACTAAAACATAGCAAGGCTAGGATAGAAGTGTTGATCTTTTTATAAATGAGAAGCACAAATTTTAAAACATCAGTGCAGCTGCAAGTACCAGTCCAGAAACGAGCCGGAGCTGAAATTTCGGCTACAACTAGGGAGTATATATAGCTCAAAGAAACTGGAATGTTCCAGAACAAGACCCAGCCCTTCCAGGAATAGGCTGGATACCTGGCAAGGCCCCTGGCTCCCTCTGAACTCGTCTGCAGCTACGTCATTTATTGTTTCCCATATTTACACTGATATGACTTACCGTTTGGTAATATTATTTACAACATATTATAACTAATTTACAATATATGCAATAGAGTAGAGGGTGATTTATCTTATGTAGTTAGCCGTCGCTACACCATTTTTATAATGTTACCGGATCCTCTCATGATTAGTAATAAAATGCATGTGAGCGCTATTATCATTTCTTGTGAGCAATGATTATCAACCAAAAAAAGTAATTGTGAAATAAAATCAATTTTTTAGCAAGCCATAAAGCTGTTTGCTTTAAAATATTCATACAATATACTTACACCGGTTCCTAATAAACATTTTGTTCTCAAAATTTTAACAAAACAATGAGAAAAAAAGAAATTCTTTATAATCCATATAAGTTCTGTGTAAACAATAAAGTTACACCCAATGCACCTCTGCGGAAGCTAAACGTTTTCTTAATTGCCTTTCTTGATTCGATATATAGCTTTAATTTTCTTCATTATTGTCATGATCACTCACTTTCATTTTCCAGACATTTTTTAAGCGTTCACAGACATTGCACAAATGTAAATACAGAACACTTCTCAGGGAGAGGTTGGTTTTGGAAAAATGGCAGAAGGTGCTGCATAGTAAAAATGAGTCATGATTGGGAGGGTATACTGTATTGGAAAGGAAGGTAGTTGTTGCTTAACTAATCACTTGTTGAAATGCAGCTTTAATGCTTACAAGTAAGTAGATTTGTTATGGCGGATGTGCCATTGTCACTTAAGTTATTCGGAATGTACTGTTGATTATTTTCTGGCTGTTTTTTTTTTTTTTTCCCAACCTGAAAGTTTCCACGTAATTAACACATGAAAAAAAAATGCCTTAATAAACAAAGATAAAGCAGATTAAATGTCAAGAGTGTCAAACTCATTTGGATCACGGGTTATTTACCATGTTAAACATGTTTACGTTTTTCGTCCGAAGCTTCCGCTGGCTCAACAGAAAAAGTAATGAAGTGACATAAGACCCTGAATAATTACATGGCTCGCAGAACTAAATAAACCAGCATACATATTTGTATGCAAAATACATTACCTGCTGTTCATTGCAAAGGTTAGAGATAACACAAAATGATGCAAGCGTGCATTCAACAAAATAATACTTGGCTTAGACGGTGCCTCTTTTCACAACATGCCACATTCAACTTGTGCAACCCTCTTGCTTCAAGCCACAGCAGACACATACCTCAACCTGTTCAAGGGATTCTAAAACCCAATATATTATGGTATCATCGTGGCGATCGTTGTTTACTGCAGACATAGCAAGTGCAAGTGCGGGTTTACTGCAAGAATTTTTTGTCTTGAACGAAGTTCGAATCAATAGTTCTACGCTATTCAATTTTTTTTACTAGATTTGTTTGTACTAATGATGGAGAATAGCTATTGCAGATTGTGATTGTTCAGTTCTTTCCAACCTCTCTCTTCACCTACTTCCAAAGTAAACACTAGAAGATTGTAGGTGAACCATCCAGATATTTTGGGTTTTCGACAAGAAGCTCTCGTCGAAAATAATCCCCCAAAATATTGATCTTGTTAAAGAGCTCATTGTCATATGTTCCATGTTTGTTTCCCAACGTAGTAATGCCATGTTTCGTTGCATGGTGATTTACAAAACTTATTTTTTTGACAAGCAATTTCTTTAATCCCCGGCAAAATCCACAAAACGTTTTAACTATGAGTTGAAAGTTAAAAGTTGCGAATGTTGCACAATTATAATGGGGAGCCTTTGCGCCTACTTGCAACTGAGAGCAACTTGGTTGTAGAGCATGCGCCGTTGTATGCCTCTTCCTTGCGCACATAGGTACCGTCTGAACGAGCCTAAAATGGTGATCATCGCATGAGAGGGAAATGGTATTCATGTTAAATGTCCTTAACCCGCCTAGTCACAAATCAACCTTAAATGTGTTTTCAATTAATTGCTACTATTAGGCAGATTGTTTGTTTTGTTCCTAATTAGCTTTCTTCTTGTTGACGTACATCCGTCGATCGCCTTACGGCTGCTGTTCTTGCCCTAATTCCAATCAGTTTCGGCAAACAAGGTTCTATCCAAACAGCTTTTGATATATTATTAAAATTTAGTTGGACAGCCAGAAATTCAATATCTAACGTTCAGTTTTCCTAAACCAGCTACAATTTAGACATATTGTATCAGTTATGACCAGGCCTCATAATTATAAAACCACCCAAAATCAGCTGGTTTTCTTCTTATATATTATGACATAGATGCATTTTTTTTATACGCATCCTACTAGTTTTTACACACATTAAAAAATATCGTTCCAAATTTGCTGTTTTCTAATAGAAATATTTAGTATTAAGTTAATTACTTGTGTTCAATTTTAAATGAAATTGGATGACGTTGTGCTATAGTTGCCGAGGTGGAGGTAGTAGCTCTACTTTTATTCAGAGCGGTCGTGTTTCAATTGTCTCTCAGCCTACGTAAGCGGAAATAAATAGTTCAATCGATCTGAAATAATTTCAAAAAAATTGAATTAAGGAAAAAATACTTTAACGTTTATGAGTATTACCAGCTCACAACCCAATTACGATCAAGAAAAAATAATTACAAAGATGTCCTGTAAAAATTGTTATGATACCTACCAATAGATATCACGTACATAATGCGTAACAAAACGATTTTAAAAAGTTATATTAGGTATAATTAATTTCCGTTTTTTTATCAGGCATTTCTTTTCCTCTCATTAAATAACAAAATCATATTAATTTATTATGTATTCACCACTATTATCTATACCCTTTCACCATCTTCCTGGCAGTTTATCGATTCCTTCCTTGTAAAATGTGGTAACATTTGACTTCAACAACTCGTGGTAAATTATTCCTTGACAATCCCACCATACACACAATAAAATATTTTTTCCATGGATGTTTGCTTTCGGATCTGGTAGGGGTGGTTGATCCTTAGCAAGCTACTGTCTTTTGCGGACTATATTGTCATAGGTAACCCATTTTTTATCGCCTATTGCAATCCTGTATAAGAAAGGCACAATTTTTACCTGTGAGAGCCGACTTGGGATTGACACGCGATCTTCTTTATTCCGTTCACTGAGATTGTGAGGTACCCACTCTCCTAAATTGCTGACTTTCCCTAATTTCTCCAGGTGGTGGTTAACAGTTCATTGTGATGTATTCAACCTTTCTGCTATACCTGTTGTAGATTGACGTGGATTTTGCTCCAATATTGCCTTTAAAAGGTTGTCGTCAAAGTCGGTTCGTCTTTTAAGGTCGTATCTCCAGAACGGAATTTTATAAACCCATTTCTAACTGCCCGATCAGTAATAAGTCCTTCACCGAGGTTTGAAAAAACAGTTTAACGTAACGTGTATCGCACAAAACAGTTGACAAAAGACTAACTGAAGCCTCGTCTATATAGTGAAAACAAAAACTTGTTGTCATGGTAACTCATAGCGAGTAGATACGGACAATAGATTCTAATACTGAGTTGCATCGGAAGTTACTTATGACTCGACCTGTTAATAAGTTGACATGCTTTAAAAACTGAAACGAAGTATATGAGATAAAAATACGGATTTATTTTATTTATAACAATTTTACAATTTTTTTAATTTAAGTTTATACATTTCAACTATTTTCATAATAAATTATCTTGTGCTAATATGGAATTCATCTAGTCTAAAGCTAAAATAAAAACTTCTGTAAACACATCTGTTTTATATTAGGAATAAATTCAGACAAAAGAACAAACTTTTCTTTAATATTTTTAAAAACCTCAAAACTAGAGCAGTGAGTATCTTATCAGTGAGTATCAGGATATCGTCTCTTCACTTTATACGTATTTTTATTGTTTTATATTTATTTAAAAAAATGTATTTAGTATGTAAAAACTTTATAAAAATTACTTTGAAAAATTAAAAATAAATTATTCTAAATTCAAATTAAAAGACATTGTTCTGATTCATGAATTAAATAGCTCATTTAGGTTTAGCGACTTAACCATTACTATATCTGTAAGGAAAGGTGTTTTATTTACAATTGTCTACTCATTTCTAGTCGATAGAATAGAAAGAAAATGGTAATCTGACCGACCGAAAATGATTTCAACAGGAAATAACCCATAGTTAAATTTGTGCTGATGTGTTTTGAGCTGGGATTTTCGTAAAATTAGTTTTTACGGAGTTCATATGTCTGGGATGGACCCAACATAAATGTATGTTAACAGTGTTGTTTGAATGTTTTTTATGCTTAGGTTTATTAGAAAATCGCCTAATAGCGCGGACAGAATTGACAAAAATAAAATTCTCATCTACATGGCTTTATTGAATCAGTTATTTCTCCTGTAGATGTTTCGAAACAGTAAAATATAATATTCGAGACAATCTCCTTAGGAAATTCCCCGATACCTTTATCGCCGCTTCGACGTCTATTCCAATATCCACCTCACCCCCCTTCTACCCCTTTTGCAATGTATTTATTTTCAAACATTCTTCATGTTACGACCGTGACGAAGTGAGTACGAATGTTTTCCCAATACTTTTTATGGTTGAGGTATTTAAACTGTTTTTACGATTGTCGTGCTGCGGGAGACATTTTTCTGAGCAGTTTTCAAGTGGAGTATTTATGATTAATCGAATCGTATAGCGGGTAGTAATATTTGTGACAAGACATATTATTAAAATATTCCGTTATTATACACAATTGTTCTGAGATAATACAATAATTTCAAAACTCAAGCATTATTTAAAAGATTACAATAACGTTACAGATCCTAGCAAAAACACGCTTTCCAGCATGCTCCTAAGCAACGAAACCGTAATGATGATGGAAAAAAAAATAGGCATTTTCGTTTTTCCAAAAATATATAATCTCTAAATTAAGAGTATCACGTCGCGTTTTTACATCCGATTCTTTTTTTTTCATTATATTACGATATTTTAAAATAATAACTTTAAAACGGAAAAAATAGTTATTTTTTAACTGGATTTTGTGTTTTTATGAGAACATTCAATCAACCTCAAAATGATCGCATTGTATTTATCAATAGATAAATACAAACTGAATGTAGACCGGAAATAGAGCACTTTATAAAAACACAACAACTTTTTACTTATATTTGTATGTGTATTAAATATATTATACTTATATTCGAAGCATATACTTAATTGTATCCATGGCATACTTAATGTATAATGGCACCATAGGTAGACTCTCACTACCTTCCCGAACCCACCCGCCTCCTTTAGGCATCCCACACCCCATATCCTTCTCACACATCCTACAAATAGGACTCCCCTTAGTGAAAGGCACCTATCAATCCAAAATAATTTTCCTTTTATTTTTCCCACATCCTATTTTTTATGTTTGAGAGGTATGAAGGGGGAAAAAAAATCTTCCTTTCGTCTTCAGTTCTACTAACCGTAATCATATTGCTAAGGAAAGAGAGAACATCACTTCAAAATAAATTATTTTCAATAGCACCAGCTACCAATTGACCGTGCCTTATATTATAAACTACATATTAAATATTTTCATATGTATTAACAAGTATTCTCGATTTTTCGTTTCTGTATTTACTCTTCCACTGTACTCGGGGCTGATATTCCCTTATAATCATTCACCTGTTTCGATTAGTACCTTACGGCTTATGCTGCAACTGTACTCATCTATTCAGTTCGTTGATGTTTTGACCGGAAATTTTTTATAGTGCGGTGATTTAAATAAACAAATGGGTAAGTTTGCAACGGTCAACAACTTGAACCAACGCCCCGAAAAATGCACCCTCTTGATCACCAGTACATACCCTAAACTTAAGAGCAAACAATATAGTAGAGAAGTAGTAAGAGTAAATTTAAAATTCTTATATAAGGTATACTTCAATTTTAATCTCACATTCAATAAAATATTTATTGGAAACCTGAAACTGCCATTACGTACAAATAAAAGACAAATATTTATATTGCTCAGCGATTTTTAAACGGTCTTATGGGAAAAAAAAATATTTTCTGCTTCACCTGTTAATACAAGAACTCTAAGGCAACAACCTGGTTGTATTGTTCCTTTCTGCACTGCATCTCAAACATTGTTTAATGCATTTAAATATATAATGTGACCATTTTAAAAGCTCTCTAATGTAACCATTTTAGAGTTTGTATAACATTTAAATAGCACTAATCGTTCGCTTCTTCGGGTTTTCCTATTTGCAAGCTCTTTTCAAAGTCCACCTCTGGCGCCCCCGGTGCTACACAGCACTACCGATATCGAAAACATTCTGGTATGAATTAAAAAAGCTGTGGAGAGCAGAAGTTGTTTTATCACTTGATGACACTCCACACACCGATAACGTAAGTACTAGTACGGATAGTGAGTAGTACTGCTACCGGGCTATAAACAATAACGATCTAGATAATTCACTGAAGGTACATGTTAATTCTCATATAGGTTATTTCCTGTCAAACATAGCAAAGCGTCGGAAACGGATGTTTGGCCACAGATGGCTCGGGCTGGGTGAGAATGGATGACACCTATTTAAATAACTTGAAAGTAGTTCAGCCATGACTGCGGCAAGACAACGCACTTTATGTAAAAGTGTATAAACATAATTTAATAAGTTCGAGTTGACAGTTACAAAATTATGATAAAATATAGTATTCCATCCATTTGTGTTTTTTTGTCATTTAATGTTATCATCTTAGAGAGTAAAATATTATGTTAACGTAGAGCCGAAAGGAATATTAGGAAACCTTAACTTTTTTTTTATATTAAAAGCAATATTTGGAATGGTGTAGTATACATTATTCTTTAGATCATTTTTTTCTTGCACACAATATTTTAATCTAACAGGTTATAGGCATTTTTATTTTATTTTTTTTTTCTATGCGAAGGGTTGTCTCTACGAATCGTTGATCCACGTTTGATGTTTTTAAATTAAACAATTATTCTATCCGATGTAGATAGATGCAACAAGCCAACGAAGTACCACGATTTTATCATTTGGTGATGCCACTTTGCATCTAATTATAAGAATGTGCAATGTAATAGCCATAATACATCGAACGGATTGGTTTTGTGGAATGAAGACTTTGACACGAAAGCATTACAGTAAGATAATGGAAGATAGAAACCAATCTCAAAACCGCACTAGCATTTCACTGGGAGGAGAAAGTGTTAACATAACCCGGTTTAAATAATACTACACAATCAGTTTTATAGTTCTGTTTGTTTTTATTGGAAATCAGAAACCCTAATGTATCCATCAACGGGTCTGTCTATACTTGTTTGATGTGATCTCTCTGCATGAAATGATGTAACACCTATGATTTTGGGGGGAAAATATAGCCCTATTCATTAAATACCATCACCATTTATTTAGCAATTACTTTATTTTTAAAAAATCAAGGAATCGAATTAATGACCTCCAAGTCTTAAATAGATAATATTTTATTTGTGTATGGTTTTTAAAAAATGTCGTTTTAAAAATTAACATCTTGTTGGCAACTTTAACACGACTAAAATTTGTGTAGATGCATGGTAGTTATGTTTATATGGATGTCCCAAGAAAGCTAAAAATAAATACAGAACCACAAAGTAATACTTATTAATTCAAAAGTAAATATTTTTGGATCAGTAGAGTAGGATATCAAGGTAAACATCGCAACGTTCTGATTTTTTTTTTTTTATAATATCGTTACCAAACATTAATACATTACAAAATGTCGATTGTCAGGGGTCGAATCGCGAGCTCAGTAAATCTCTTTTGAAAGACAAAATCGAAGGTTTCAAACGAGTTATCAACGTGAATAATTTTCCTTCAGCACAAATATGGGATAAATCTATAAGTCCTGGCGAGGCCGATGTGATCAAAGTGCATTTTTGAATTCCTCCCGAGGATACTGCAAAAACAAATCGCCAACTAACGACCGTCCAAGCTAAAAATAGTCCTCCCCATCACTCAAGCCCCTAAACCTACATTAAGGGTATGGCTGCAATTGAGCTGAACTGCTGCAACAGCTAATTTGCATTTAGATGGCAGTTCAGAAAAATGTTCAGCGAGCAAGAACAGTCACGTATTATCTGAAGGAACGGCCTAACCAGGCCAGGGTCACGTTTGAGCGTTCACCATTTTCTGACGTTTTAATATTTATTCGCCATTCCACTCGAAACGCTTATGGGTAATTACAGGCTGTACCGTATCCTCCTTTGTGAGCCAAATATGGACACATTTCATCCTCAAAACACGCACAAGCACACACAAAATCAAGCTCAAAAATACCTTATTTACGTAAACGTGAAAAATAACGTGGATTGGCTTATAATTATTTCCCGGCGTGTTAATGTTCGCTAATATACATTTAAATAATATTTTCAATGAGGTTTATTAAATAAACCTTGCACCTCTTCGTAACATTTTTGTTGACTTATCATAAACACTGTCAACGTTTTGCCTTTTCAGGCATCTCCAACGTCTACAATTATAAAATGCGAGAGATATATTAATACATCAATATGAAAACAATATCCATACCAAACATTTATGTTTGAAAATATAATACATTCTAAAATTTTAACAGCTAAATAATATAATTTTGAATGTTATTAGATACAATATTTCAAATATAAAGACTGATACAACAAAATTAAAGTAACTAATCTCAGCTTAGTTTTAAAAAATATATGATTGACAGTTTTACTAGCATTGGTTGTGTAAACTATAAAAATTATTAATGTAGAAACTAGTTTATAAATGTTATTTATATAGATTTATTTTATGAAGGTTGAAATTATTTTTAATATAATTAATTGGTTTGTCATAAATATAATGATCACGTTTTCTTTACGGGACCACACATCTGTTAACGCTGTAATTGATTGTTAATGCCCGTGTTTGACATGAAGACATAAAGGTTTACAGGAAAATTGTATATAATGATGTGACAACTTCTAATGACTCCGTACAACTTCACTGGCATTGTTAACAAAATGCTTAGTAATAATAGGTTTTCCTGTAACATAAAGAGTACGGAATATAAATTAAAGGACTTGAATATAATAATATAAAATAAAATACATGTTGTGACTTCAGTAAAATGTCGATTGTAAAATGTCCTTAAACTGTCGTTATTCGTGTGACTGTTTCACAAACCCTGTAAACTATTAACAAGCACAACACCATACAAAACATCGAAACCCTAAAAAGGAAGGTTTGTCAAATAATTTCGTAGTTGGTCAGGACAATCGAAATCATGAAGAAATGACATTGATTTTTTATTTATTTTAAAAATAATTATTTTCAAATGCGTTAGATAGTTTGGAGTGAATTATTTTTATCTTAAATGGAGATAAAAAACGATGAGAGAAATGATGTATAGGTTATGTTGTATGTTTCAGTGAAATGATAAATATTCTCATCAGTGCGTGTTAGTACGTACGTACTACGTATACGTTACGTTAATATATTATCAACACATTGTATATTACAATGGTAATACTACTTTTATTACACACTATAGTATTATATGACGCAGGATAACAGACATACGAGTATTGTGACAAAACGTTGTCCACTATTTGATGAAAATATAGCGTACCTAGGTGTAAGGATATTGAATGAAATCATAAATGATGTTAATGAAAGGTTCATCAGTCTCATATATTAGCATGGAATCTGAAGATATATATATATATATATATATATATATATATATATATATATATATATATATATATATATATTTACAATCAAACTATCTATTATACCTTTTAAAATCTCAATGTTCAATAGTGTTCAATTTGTTAGCTTGAACCTTTCATAAAATCGAACGATATGCATTGTAATGAAGCTATTAATAGCCATATGAGTAGTTAAGGTACAAACGGTATTTTTCTTTTAAATACATTTATCTAAATAACTTACATTCTTGCTCAAAAGAACAAATTGACATTATTACATGCTTTGGTTACTGATACCGTACACTCGATTGCGCTACAAGCTTTCATATAATACATGATGGAAATTTAACAAAAGGAAAAAATAAAAAGCCTACATAATAAAACAAAAATAAAAATAAAATGAAATAAAATAAAATTATTATGACACGAAATAAAATTATGTTAACCAGATATAAGTTTTATTTAATGTTATCCCAACAGGATATGTTTTGTGCGTTTGTGGATGTATCTTTTGAGGGAATGCTTACAGTAATTGCCTATTTCTCTTAACTATGCTTTTTTGAATATGGAAGTATGAAAAAATGAACTCTCTGTATGGGTCTGTACATGGTGCTGGATTGTGGGTAATTGTAGATCTGTTATCATAATCTTGGTGTAACAAGGGTAATTATGTGTATGCTAATGTTTTGTACGACAATTTCCTGTAATTTGGAATAGGAGTGTAATTCCCAACGGTGCAGCATATAAAATTGCGTGGTGGATTATTTTTTTATGTAGTATTAATTTGTTTTCAGGAGAACAGAAGTAGGGTAACATTTACTGATGAGATTTTTACTTTGTTTAAGTTAGGGAGCGGTCAAAGGTAACTCTTAAATAGTGTATGAAATTTCATCAGGGTATTTAGGAAATATAGAATATTGTCTAAATTTGAAGAATACTATTGCCTCTGTTTTAAGTGTGTTAAATTTAATTTTCTATTTATTGAAATATTTGGTGATTTTTTTTTCCATTTCGCCTGTAATCTTTATCAAAAGTGATCTTCCCAACATGTTTCTTGTTGTTGAAAGCTTGCATATATAGTCGGTTGGCCTTCCTAGCTGCGCGACTGTGGATTGGTGTGGTCTGAAACCAAACTGTCATTAATTGTTAAATTATTAACATCTATGTGATTTGTAATCCTTTGGAGTTTTGAGAAAATGTTCAAAAGTCTGGTTGGTCTGTAGCTTCCTATGTTTGCATGGTCTTTTAGCAAATGGTAGTAAGCAATAAGATACTCGCACAGGTGACAGATAAAGTGCAACATGCAATGTTCATCATACGTCTAACATATTGTGAATATTCATAAATGCCATACTGCATCGGGGGAGATGTGTTCAGACATACTTATCTCATTCGGTTTTATTGGCTCTTCTGAAGCGAAATATACTCAAGCCGGTAGTCTGTGGGTGTTATTGCCACAGTTAACGGCTCATAAGGCCCTACAGGTCTCTGTTTCTCTCCCCGTCCATTCATACCAATGCTTGCGAGTACAAAATACTGAATCCAAACGTGAACAATTTTTTCTCAATCGTTTTATTTATTTGTTTTAACTTAACGGTGTTATCATCATTTGAATTTTTCTAATCTTCTCTGTATCGTTCCAATTTTAGTATATGTACCGCCGAAGCGAGTACAAATTCTAGAACTCATCCCTTCCAAGTTTATGAATTTCCACAGTAGCCTTTCCAACCACCCTAATCCTGTAGCACAGTCATTGCACTGCGCCACTCATCCCTATAATCCTCCTCGGAGACTGAAACGGCAGTGGCCTCGTGACCTGCTGTAAACGCGTGACAGCGGGGGTCCTGGCAATGGCCAGTTACTCCAATCATGTTCTGAGCGTCTGTGGCTCTCGCGCTCTTGGTCAGCCTCCACTGGCTAGTATCTGGTGACACGGCTGACGGAGGAGCGTGGGGGACTTCCCAAGACTCCGCTTTCTCTTCGCATGTGGATTTGGGAGGTCTCTGGGCTGTCTGTAAATATTGTATGAATGAGTGAGTGAATGATGAATTGTAAATATGGTATGAATGAGAGCGTTTATCGCAATTACTGATTGCCTTTTAAAAGGCAGATTGTAATTATAGCCCAATAAAGAGTATAATAAATGAATTTTTCATTAATAAATGAGTGACTGAAAAAAACAACACTTTATTCTGGGACTTTTTCCCCTCAGAATAACAAGAAGGAACAAAGTAGGAGTGTCTAAATGACAAAAAAAATATAAATACATAACATTACATAGATTTGATAAGCTTATATCTAATTCTAAGGCTGCGAATATACGAAATGACTAAAAACCCACAGCATGAGATAATTGAGTAGAAAGAAAAATAAGGAAAATTATGATAGAAAGGAAAAGTTTTAAGGGTTGCTGGGATCCAAAAAACATAAATAAATAAACAGAATGATGACGATGATGAATTATAAATTGTTAGATTTGAAGCGAATGAGGAATTGTTAATTCTAGAGAAGAGTATCCATGGGAGTAAAGTTCCAAAGATTAGTCGCACGGATAAAAAAAGAAAGTTCAAGGAAGGCAGATCTGTGAAAATGGGAATACAGGTTGGAAAAGAGGGATCTAGTATTAGGGAATGTGATCTCCGATTTTAACTGTTTCTGCTCATCAGATAAGCACTTGGATTGTAAACTAGACAGCGTTCTCTTGAAATTATAAAATACCGTTTTAGAAGAGAGAATAAAAAGTTTTTCCCATAGACTCAATTTGTAAATCGAATTGTTGGCATGACAAATCAACTAAAATAAATAAATGTACACTCATATTTATATTACAAACTGTGTTTGTATTGTTTATTACAGTGCTAAATATTCACATAACGTATTATTCTTGTGCCCTTTTGTTCCCTGTGCCCATTATAGGGTTAACATGAACCAAAAAAACGCTCGAATGGCATGACAACACATAATTTCAGCGAATAGCAATCACACGGATGTCAAAGCTGTCTTGATCTATTACATTGAAACACATTTGAATTAATTGCTTATGTGCAAGGAGTACTCAGCTGCAAATTCTCTACCGGTGTATGAAGTGAAACGCTCCATTTAGCCCTCCAGTACTCGTGTTGTGTCAATATGACCCGGATGTATTTGCCACCTTAAGCAAACACGAGTTGCCATTCTATAAAAGGCAGTCCCTCTATTCTTCGCACTTAGAATGAAGCTATATTCATTGTCTGGTGTAATTCCACACGATAAGCCACTATGGTACTTGCTCTGCGGTTTCATCATTCGTTAGACTCACTCCATTTTGTTGGTTATCCTGTAACGTACCTTTTTTTCTATTTTCAACGCAACGTTCTGTGCAATATTGTTAATAAAAGTAAACTTGGGATAGAACCTCAAAACAAACTAGAAACTGTTGGATTAAAGGGATTTTGTAGATTCTCTGAATTAGAAAATAGTTTTTCCATAATACGCAGCGAGTCATCAGGTATTTTTGTGATCCTCTATTTATTTGGTTCTCATTTTTAATTTGCTGCAGCGACTTTTTGAAATCTTGACCGAGTTGACCAAGACGCAGCTGCAAACAAACCAGTAAGAGGCTGGAAACGCTTACCCAGAGCAGGTATCGGGTGACCCAGGCCAGGCCTGGGGCTGCCAAGAACAAAGCGCCACCGCATACTGCGATCTCATTGGGTACAATAACGAGGCACATGATTAGGTACTAACGAGGGAGCCCAAGTATAAATAGACCCAGATGTTTGCCTGTAAATCATTCTAACAACGGCTCTCTAATTGGCGGACTTGCGGCTGCTCAGATGTTCAAGATTTTGCCTTCTCATTTATGAAAACCTCTGCACCTCTCTTCCAAACCTCACTATGTTTTACTCCGGCCTTGTCAGACCCCACACTCTCCTAGTGGGGTTCTCTGCCTTCGTCTCACTAAAACTAGCAGCTCCTTGGGAGAGACCTCTCCGTCGCGGACAACGGTTGCCTAGTAGTGTCTCCCACGGCAATCCAGTCTGCCTCTCTCCGGTTCACACTCGTCTTTGGGATCCGGACGGAATTCGCCTACCCTCAGATACCGAGTGTGAATTCGTGGTCAATCCAAGAACACACAAATTACCTACACTACCTTCCCTATACCTCTTCTCCTGAACATAGTGCATTGTCGGGGCAAATACCTATGAAATATGGAGTCAGATAGTAAGACCCGTCATGAAACAATTTTCCAGGTCATAGCTTAATCAACCCTCACTTTGTCACCAGGGCTAGGGTACCTAGGCACCCCCTCTCGTGGCGACCCGACACACGAAATAAGAATATTTATATATACCTTTCAATTTAGATATTTCTAAGCCCACGTGCATCGTCTCAACCACCAATTTTTTTTATACATTACCAGTTTCTTCACATCCAAAATACCTACTTTAAGACTATTTAAAAATGGTGCTCTTATCCCATAATACTTATGGCAGTACTATGGCAAGTACTTATGTGACCATTAACGACTGTAGTTTGCAGAATAAATAAAATTTACTATTTTTGTGACTAGCGTATTTGCTTGCAGGGAGAAAAATTAAATAATTCATAGAAGGTTATGTTGCCCAATTTAAATCGGTGTACTTAGTAAACCACATATTTTATCAATTCATGAACAAACTTCTGAATAAAAACGATTAGATATTAGTTTTTATTCAAAATCACATCAACTTCAATTATTTACTAGCCTACGCTATATTGAGAATATTACAATCAGCTGGTTTTCTTAATTAATACGATAGAAATGTATTATTTTAACCACCAAGTTATTAATTAGTCTTTTTATTTATCATGGGCTGGTTTTATTTCCAGTACCGTTAGGACGTTAAATGAAAAAAAATATGAAAAATATCATCTCTCTCAGTAAAACGAGTGATGACTTAAAATTTCGGGTAAAAATTTAACGGATTTGTGTATTTAAGGTTTGCAAATCGAAAAAAAAAAAAGCATATTGTTAATAACAGTGACGAGCTATTTAATTTCAAATTCTAGTCCAAAAAAAAAATACCATTGACCGCTTTACTTCTTTATACTGGCAAGAATCAAGATCCTTCTTCTTTCTCATTAAACGCATTACGCTGAAAAATAATACTCGATTTGAAAGTTTTTCGTTTTTGAAATGGTATATCATAATTATTCTGAAAACAAGTGGCAGTAATAACTCGTTTGTAATAAATTAGTTAAAATATCTTTTTTTTTCTGCAATATTTATTAGCACTTTTTTTTTTATACAATTCCAATTGTAGTAGCCGGTTTAAATTATATATACCCCAGCTATCAACCATTTTTTTGGGTCGTAGGGACTAGCAAGTGATTGACCGTGCTGCGGTAGCGAAAACCGCATTCGTCCTTCCAATCGTATAAAAATTATTACAATACATAGATCAAATAATATTTGAACAAAAGCCAACACGGAAAAAAGCAATTTATTATTAATTCCCATAGTTACATTACAATGAATTAAAATAAACTTTCTGAGACAGTTTCCGAATAATAACTGAAATGATACTTATACAGGCCAACATTCTGGCACATCATATAACAACAATTATGATGTAGGCAAAACAGATAAAACTAATTGTTATTGAGATGAATTGCAAAATGGTGATGAAGTGGGAAGAAGAAATCTATAGACAGGAAACAGAGGGAAGAGGAATAACGTGTGGATGTAAGTATAAGGTTTCAAAGGACTTTAGACGTAAAGGAAGGATGGAGTTTGGGAGATGGAAGGTCCCTGAAGTTGAGAGGGATTGGTGGTAACATCCTGTCTTAGCGCGTCGGATGTTTCAAAAACCATTATGGACTTTTCGAGCTTATATTCACTTTCATATTGGAGGCTGAAAAGAGTTCATTGCTGTAACTCCCTTTGCTATATTTCCAACAAATATTAACTAGAGATCAGATAGGTTGAAGAACTCTTTCAAGTATTACATAGTTTTGTTTTCCAAAAGACGACGATAAACGTAGCTTCGTGATGCCTGAGCCCTTGTTTGCGCATCCATGTGAAAAATGGAAACACTTTCTCCGGAGCGGATTCTTGATTCAATCGTACAAAAAATATATGCATCTACTATTATTATCTGCTCTGAACTTTTCCAATCGAGTGCCAAGAGATTTTTTTCTCACCGTTTTTTTTCTACATTTTCTTTTTACCGCTCGACTTGTACGCCTAATTACTACATTGGTGTTTTCTATCTTTAAAATTGTTGATCAGGCGCCATGTGACAACCATTCTGTTAGGCATTTCCTTTGATTGATTGTGATAATCATTTACATGGTACTTTGGCATCAGCGAAAAATATTATTTGATCAACATTAACTGTTCAGCTTAGTAATGAAAACTACATTTAGTTAGGTGCATGTGGTTTTTGATTCGTTCCTTTAATCAGACCTTTTTATTATAGAATAAAAATAAGACATCTGATTAATTGAAACAATGTCACTCAGACAATATTATTAATAGCAAACTCATCCAAGAAATCGACAAATATTTCACGACTAGTGAAATACCAATAAAAATTTAGTATTGGATGATATTAAATGAATATCAATAAAAAAATATTTTTATTCTATAATAATTATTTCTCTAAAATATATTAATACGAAAGGAAGAAATAATTTAAATAATTATTTAAATAAATTATTTCTATTCAAAGAATTATTTAAATAAATAAGATATACATAGTATTAACGCTAACAAATAAACGTTATAAGGAAGATTGTTCATATATCGTTTTTGTTCTCAGTTTAGTAGTCAGCTGCTGAAGCACGTTTAACCAAGCAGCACAGTGATCCTTATGGTAACGAACTTTATGTTAACCACTTCTGTTTAAGAGATGAAATGAGGAGAGAGGAAGGTTACTAACTGGGAATAGAATCGAGCTTATCAACGAAATGCATTGATCAGGTTTCACAATGGGATACCCTGGCAACTGTTACCGCTTCACAGAAACACCCCTGGGGTGATGA
This sequence comes from Acanthosoma haemorrhoidale, assembly GCA_930367205.1. Taxonomy (NCBI): domain Eukaryota; kingdom Metazoa; phylum Arthropoda; class Insecta; order Hemiptera; family Acanthosomatidae; genus Acanthosoma; species Acanthosoma haemorrhoidale. The sequence continues at coordinate 27,022,500 of OV884012.1, forward strand.
TAACAGCGATGAGCCAATGTAAGAAGATTTTTCTGATATCTAGTGATGGGTGGTACCAGCTATAAAGTGTTAAAGACAGTTAACAGTTAAAGACAGAAGCTAAATATAGTGTCTCACGAGAGTCGCTTAACGCTTGCGGATGTTCTAAGTACAATACAATTTGTTGGTAGCTAGATTACAACCTGTGATCTGGTACTGGTTTGCACATATGTTACATAAGACTAATAAGGGGGGTACACACAGGTAACCCTACGAAAGTTGGCCCTAAGAAGTTCTTCACAAGTAAAACCACTTTTTGTATGTCACAAAGTAACAAAATGGAGCCGCTACAGAAGTTCAGCATGTGTTCATAGAGTTACTCTTGCTTTATTCCTTCTCTTGGGTCTATGTCGAGTAGTTTGGATTTAACGGAACTTAGTGATGATGTGATTAACGGCTAATGGTGCATTATCTCAGTCATCACAGATTGATCTAAAAGTAAGGAAGAAGGTACATACGGACATGCATGGATCTGACTGCAATTAATAATTGTTATTAAAAGAAAATAATATATCGGCAAGGTCGGGACTGGAAGCAGGACCTCCCCAATCGGATGTTGTACCAACTGTATTCTACCATTCAAGTCTTTTGCGATAAAATCGGTCAAAGAGAGTTCAGATTGGGAAGAACACCCCCCACTCAGTTCGAAAACCAACAGGACTGATGTCGGGTCGTCACGAGGATGGCCTAGTTACCCTAGCCCTAGTGACGGAGTGAGAGTTGAATGGGCTAAGACCTGGACAATTGCTTGATGACGGGTCTTACTACTGAGCTATCTGACTCACAGAAATATCTTATCTCAGGTATGTGCGTTGACAGTGCAGTATATTCAGGAGAAGAGGAACAAGGTAGGTATTATAGGTAGTTTATGTGTTCTTGGAATGACACAAATTCACACTCGTCTAAGGGTAGGTAAAAACCGTCCGGATTCCTAAGGTGAGTGGGAATCGGAGAGAGGGGACTGGATCGCTGGGAGAGACGCTACTAGGTAAAGTTCGTAGGGCCCCAGGCGACCGTTGTCCACAAGAAAGAGATCACTTCCAAGGAGATACTAATTTTAGGGAGGCAAAGGAGAGAATCCCACTGGGGAGGTGTGAGGTCTGACAAATGCCGGACTAAAACAAAACAATGCTAGGGTAGAAGTGTAGATCTTTTCATAAATGAGAAGCACAAATTTTAAAACTTCAGTGCAGCTGCAAGTACTAGTCCAGAGGCGAGCCGTAGCTTGAATGACTAGTCGGCTAAAACTAGGGGGTATATAAAGCTCAAAGTAGCCAATGAGCTTGGCTGTCTCTAGATAGCTGGAAGGGGCCTGACCGGGGCCCAGGGTGCCAAGGCTTGCTGCCTGACCAAGGACTTTTGCCTCCCTCTGAACTCGTCTACAGCTACGTCATTTATTGTTTACCATATTTACACTGATATGACTTTTAGTTTGATAATTTTATTTACATTTGTTTGATTTAATTTACAACATATTATAACCAATTTACAATATATACAATATAGTATAGGGTAATTTATCTTATGTAGTTAGCGGTCGCTCCATCTGACATATATTATAATTATTAATTTATCTTTTTAAAATTCAATATATTCCAAAGTCTCCCTTAAACAAAACATTAGTAAAAAAGCTGGTTTAAATATACATTAGTGTAGTAACTGCAAGTATTTAAAATAAGGCATCAGTTTTACTTCTGCTTAAACTTTTTTTACAAAAATAAATATATTAGTACATAGATAGGAAAAACGAACGATAACCCAGAAGAATTGCAACAAATGAATGTAATTCTACTGGATTTTCAGCCATGCGGGCTAGTTTGTTTCGAAGAGCCCGAACTGGATCAATTCAATGGAGTTCCTGGATTTCCGACTCAATCATGTCATTAAATTTTTTCCATTGCCTTCTAATTATCAATAATTAATAACATAGATTTATTCATTGTTAAAAAAAAGTCGTTGACACATCAGATAAGTTGTCAAGTCTCATAAATAAGTTGGTTAAGCTTCCAATAGCTAACTGTAATTATTAGCAGAAATAATTTCATTGTCAGATAATGTATTATACAAGGGGCCATTTCATACTCATCAATATTCTTTAACAGCGTACTATAAATGCCAGGAGGTCGGCATGCGATGGGAAAGTCATTGTTAGTTAATAGCTCCTATGGGGGCTTCGGCTCATATGAAAATACCCCATGCATTCAACTTTTTACTAAGAAGGCAGTTAATTCTTGAATTTATTACATATTATCCTAAGGTTACGTTCTTTTTTCTATCATTCTTTCAGTGTTATAAAACAAAATAATGCATCTAGACCATAGCTTCTCGAGTATAAGTTGCCACACCACGTCTCTTTAAATAAGGTCAATTTCAATTTTTTCATTATCACATTAGTTATGGGATCAAATAAATTAAATATCCATCTAGATAACTGACTGATGGGCACCACCATTCTAAAAAGTATTTTATTTTTGTATATCGTTGGCGTAGAAGTATAAGTGACCTACTACATTATTTTTTAAATGATGATATTTTTACTACCGAAAAATCCACCGGCTTTAAGAGATAAAACTGTTTAAGTCCAACTCAAATATTAAAAGCCCTTAGTTTGATATTGAATGTTTTCCCTCTTTAAAATTTTCTTCCCCCCCCCCCCATTATTTAGAAGAAAAACTGATTAAATGGCACTTGGACAGGCTGGACTTGGTCAATTTTACATAAAAATCAATATACAATGATATTGTGCATAAATTGTAATATATAGTATACATAAAAATCCTTCAAAACATGAAATACTACTAAATTAAAAAATGTTAGTAAATATTATTAAGTATCTTATAAAAGCAAACTCATAATATGATTTTAATTAGTTAAATCCCACTAATCACTCCTTCGAGCTGTTCGATAGCTAAGAGCAGTTTGGACAAAATAAAAAATATGTAAAGATATTTATCTGTCATTTCTAGTAGTTCTACCACCTCCAAACTAGCAGTTATAGTGCATAAAAACTCACCTAAAAAAATATCGTTTGATGTATTGTAGAAGACAATAAGGATTTTATTTTTACTTCAAGGAACAATTGCAGGTTTTTCCTTCTTACTAAAATCTTAAAAACACAATAATTTTAAAAAGAAATAAGAATTTAATCATAAATAACCAACTGAATATGATAACATATAGAACTTTATTGTGCAATAATTACAATCTGCCTTTTATAAGGCAATAATAATACAGATAAATGATCTCATTCATACCATATTTTCAGTCATCATTCACTCGCTCATTCATACAATAGGACATGATTAGAGAAACTGCCCATTGCCAGGACTCTCACTGTCACGCGATTATAGCAGGTGACGAGGCCACTGCCGTTTCAGTCTCCGAGGAGCTATAATCCTCCTCTGCGAGGCTGAACAAGAGCGTCAGAGCCACAGACGCTCAGGACATGATTGGAGAAACTGGCCATTGCCAGGACTTCCCCTGTCACGCATTTATAGCAGGTCACGAGGCCACTACCGTTTAAGTCTCCAAGGAGGATTATAGGGATGAGTGGCGCAGTGCAAAGACTGTGCTACAGGATTAGGGTGGTTGGAAAGGCTACTGTGGAATTTCATAAACTTGGAAGGGATGAGTTCTAGAATGTAGGGTATATTAAGGTCGTTATGAAGGGTTTTGTTGCTTACATAATAAGGGGCACTTACTATTGTTCTCAAGACTTTGGATTGAAAGGATTGGATACGCTTGATGTTCGAATTTTTTGCTGTCCCCCATAGCTCTATTCCGTATGTCCAGATTGGTTTAAGTATAACTTTGTAGGTTAGTAGTTTATTTTCTATTGAGAGATGTGATGTCCTTTGAAGTAGTCTGTACAGTTGTCCAAAGCGTCTGTTTAGTTCTTGTCTTTTTAGTCTCGTATGTGGGCTCCAGGTCAGCCGTTTGTCGAGATGGGAGCCTAAGTACCGTACTGTCTCGGTTACTGGGAGAGGAATGGAATTAAAATAAACTAATGGACAAGTCTTGCGACAAAGGGTGAAGGTAATGTGGGAGCATTTTGCTTCATTAACTTTGATCCGCCATTGATTGCACCAATACTCGATCTCGTCAAGGTGTTTTTGAAGGTTATGGGATGCTATGTCGGGGTCTGGGTGGGATGACAAGACTGCAGTGTCATCTGCAAATGTGGCCAAGAAGGTGTTGGAAGTAGAGGGGACATCAGCGGTGTATAGGTTATAGAGGATGGGGCCTAGGACACTGCCCTGTGGAACTCCTGCATTTATGGGATAGTAGTTAGAGTATTCTAAGCCACAGCGGACTTGGAAGAAGCGGTTTGAAAGGTAGGACTGTAGGATTAGGAAAAGGGTCTGTGGTAAATGTCTTTTGAGCTTGTAGAGCAAACCTGCGTGCCAAACCCTGTCAAAAGCTTGAGCTATATCGAGAAAGGCAGCAGTGCAATACTTTTTGGTTTCAAGGGCTGAGGAGATGTGATCAACAACGCGAAGGCCTTGTTGAGCAGTGGAATGTCGTTGGCGGAAACCAAACTGGTGTGTGGGAAAAAGGTTTTTGGATTCAACAATGGAAAGTAGACGTTTTAGTAGGAGTTTCTCAAATATTTTTGAGAGGATAGGGAGTAGGCTAATTGGACGGTAAGATGAGGCGTTATTGGGTGGTTTACCGGGTTTGGCGAATAGGACAATAATGGAATGTTTCCAGAGGAGAGGAAAGTGCGTCGTTCGGAGTATGCAATTATATATGTAGGTTAGGAAGATTATGGCTTTAGGAGGAAGTTGTTTGAGAATTTGAGGAGTAAGGAGATCATATCCAGGGGATTTTCGGTAAGGTAAGTTTTTCAGAAGGTATTTAACCTCAGAGGGGTTAACCGCTTTTGGTGGAAGAGAGAGAGGAACAGGTGAAGTGAGGAAATCTTCCACAGTTGTGCTGTGAGTATGGCTTTGATGAGAAAGGTGAGGTGTGAAAGTATGGGTAAGATGCAGAGCAAATTCCTCCGACCTATCCCCATCCGAAGCCGCCCAGGACCCATCATCACGACGGAGTGGGTGTGAAACAGGTTGATACTTTAGGATTTTTTTGGTTACGTTCCACAAGGATTTATCCCTGGTGGACAGAGAGGAGAGGTAGGAATTGAAAGAATCGGAACGGAAGGATGCCAATCGCTGCTTTACCAATTGGCAGTACTGATTGTACGTGCAACGATCAATAGGATGCCGGGATCTTTGCCACACTGTTCTGGAGCGGCGTTTGGATTGGATTAGATCTTTGAGATGCTGAGGTAAACGATTATGATTGTGGATTTTTGTGTGACGATGGGGTGAAGATGCCTCCCAAGCCGACCTCTGGACCAGAGTAGTGAAAGAATGCACTGCATCGTCTAGGTCTTAATAAATAAATGAAGGAGGAGGCAGTTTGTGAATTGGTGTTAGGGAAACTACTTCTTTCTACATGTATATGATATCTAAAGTCCAGAAGTGAACAACGTCGTCGTCCTGAAGAAGAAACATCAGCCACAGGTAGCCCAAGAAGCGCCCCCACCAGAAGTTTGAGGCCTTCTGTCTCTTTTGCTGACGCAGTTCGGAACAATGAGCAGTCACACGCATTGCTCACACCTCCTCCGCAAGTTCTTCTTTCCCAGCACTCCGCTCATCCCAGCAATCGGCAAACTCAATCCCATCCTCAACCACACATCTCGCATATCCCGCCACCTTCAAGCTCTTCAGATCTCACCAGCCTTTTAACCTCATTCCTTACAGAGTTCAGAACCCTAATTACACCTCTCATTTCCTTTCTTACAAATCTTGTCTCCTACCTTATCCCCGTTAAACAAAATCCATAAGTGGATCCTTCCGACTCCTTATCCATTCTCCTTTGGAATGCGAATGGTGTTCGCACCCACACTAACGAACTGACAGCACTACTCCATGACAAAAACATCGATGTAGCTCTTATTACTGAAACAAGACTTACAAGTAAACGACCATTTACCGTTCGACAGTACCAGACTTATCGAACTGATCACCCAGATGGAAGAGCTCATGCAGGTACCGCTGTCATTGTCCATAACTCCATATCCCATCACATAGTTCCTTTGGTAGCACATGATTTCCTTCAATCCACTGCAGTGTCAATCACCACACTCACTTTTCCCCTTACTCCAGCATCAGTGTACTGCCCTCCCAATAAATCCATTCCCGATTCCCAATTCATCTCCTTTCTAGACTCCATCGGGCATCGTTTCCTTGTGGGTGGGGACTTTAACGCAAAGCACCAACACTGGGGCTCAAGATCCACAAATACACGAGGACGTGCTTTGCTGTCTGCACTCACACGGAGACAATGCTCCACTATCTCTCCTGACACAGCCACCTATTGGCCATCATATCCCAACCGAAATCCAGATCTCCTTGACTTTTTCTTCTACAATAGTTTAGGAACACTAAACTATTCACTCAAGCGCCTCGATGACCTCTCCTCTGATCATAGTCCTTTATTATTAACCATTTCCCTGAATATGATAAATAAAAATTGTAGTTCCCTTCGCTTTTGGAAAACACATCAAGGGATGTAATAGTTGCTTAGTTATATTTTTTCCCCGGAAAAACACCCAGAAAAGAAAGCCTTGTTTGTAATTAAAGCTTTATGGTGGAAAGCCTTTTAGCTAACAACGCTCTTGGGAAAAATAAATAAATGAAAAAAAACATCACGAAAGATAGGACGAAGCATAAAACACACCGTAGTTAATTAATTTCAATAAATAACCTGAAAAATATTCTTTAGTGTAGAAAAGCTTGTGTGAAAAAAAAATTTAAGATTTATTAATCAATATTAAAAATTATTATAATATAATCAAAAACATATTAAGTATATTTTTTAGCCTTATCTTCTTCCACTATTTATTCTTAATTCAACGTATCATAATTTTAAGGTGCACGCCTTTCACAAATACCTTGACAGGTTAAAGGCTCATTGAACTCATTTTATTGGGGTATATCCATCTTGATCGGATGTTGGTCATCAAACGTTAATCACTGTGTCTTGGAATAGGTTGTTGGTTGGCTTACGTCGGAGTGATACCACTAGCTGGTTGTAGGTAGCGTCTTGTAGGACACGAGGTACGATCGGAGGATGTGGATAAAAACCATGTAAACTACCAAACTTAAAACCATTTCACTAATGTTTTGATTTCATTCTCATCGAAAAGTCCAAATGACCCAAGCCGGCTTGGGGCCAGCCCAGGCAAGGGCACTGACCATTGCACACCCACAACAGACTATTTTGAACTATTTTCACGTTGCACTCTCTTATGTGTCGGCATACATGCATATAGATAAACCTAGCTCTATCTAAGAATAATATAACTTTATCTTGGAGGTACATAGCGCTTCCTAAGAATAACATAACTTTATCGTAGAGGTACATAGCTCTATCTAAGAATAGCATTACTTTATTATGGAGGTACATAGCACTAACTAAGAATAGCATAACTTTATCATGGAGGTACATAGTGCCACCTAAGAATAACATAACTTTATCGTTGAGGTACATACCGCTACCTAATAATAACATAACTTCATGATCTGGAAAAACTTTTGGTGCTTACCAGGATCAAATCATATTACGAAACTAATCTAACCCTGGTCAGGATTTACCTCAGTATGTTAATTTTCTGCTGATTAAATGGTGAATTGAATGTGTACTGATACAATATTACTAATATTCAGGATTCCCTAATTCGAGCTAGCAGTAATTATTAGATAAAATGGGAGCTAGTAGCCCCCAGTCGACTCATCTGTAAATGATATCTCGGTACAGATACATTATTTGAAACATTCCGGGAACTCATTCTCCTCCCGTTCCTGTAATAAATGATCACTACACAAATTACTTTTTTTGTTTTTATCACTGCTCAATCCTCACATGAATAATTTTCTAATAATTCTAAACCAGATAAGTATTTGTTATATTCGAATAAATCATCAGAATAAAATGGTTCTACATTAGACAAACCTCCCATTTACTTAATGTTTCCTTTTCTTTTTTTTCACAATAACTATAGTATGAATGAATTCATTTCAATAAATATCGCTGAACAAGCAAATTTTATTTTTTTTGGAACAAAGATTTTTTAGGTCATGTCATTTTTTGGACATAGAGGTCATGGTTTTTAAATTTCCACATTCTACTTTTTCCACAGATCAATTATTATTGGAAGTGTCTAATTGACACAGGCAACGGAAGAAATAAATAGAAAATGCGTTTAGTTTGTTAACATAGTATCGAAAATTCTGGCAAAACTGATTTACTGAAAATTAGATTGGAGGTTTGAAAATTTTGGGATATGAAATAAAATAAGACAAAAATCGTGCAAAATATCGTAAACGCTCAACGTAATTGTGACTAGGTATGAACTTAGTAATTGTTTCCTTTTTCCATTTTTTGAAACTATTGACTAATTAATGAAACTATTAATTAATTAAGCATTTTCCAAACTATTGAAACCCTTGGTACAGTTTACTATTACTTTTCTACGATTTAGGTTAATTTAAAATTCTCTAATCAATGCTAAATTTTAAACATATTTTCCACAAATCGTCATATGAATGGCTTATTTATTACAGGATTATATATAATTATCGGAAGTCAAGAAAAATTAACATAAAAAAAGTTTCTCTTTTACTTTTATTTAAACTTCCTCAGGTCACAGCTGTGAATCTCAAATAAAAACATTGAAGATCAAGCATACAAATTTTAGTTAGTAAAAAAAAATAGAAAACTAAATAAACTATTATTAGATTCATTAAAAAAGGGAATCCATGAATCTACAGGATCCATATTTGCATAGAAAAATATTTTACTTACGCCCATTTTTTTTCATTAAAACTTTCTTTGAACTTGTGAACTTGTGAAATGATTCGAAATCGTGTACGGACCAGGTACGATGTATTAACAAAGCTTTTTTATGAAATGGTGCAGGTGCATGAAAGACAAACTCGTTTCTCTAAAGGATTTGTCTAATTTAGGAGGGGGGGGTCTTGAAGCAAGGCATTGCTTAGCACTCGCTCATAAATATTTAAATTATCCCTTGTTAGACTATCTGGCCAGCTTATCACCATTCGGATAAGAGTTCATTTCCGCCTTTGCTAATAAAGCAATAAATTCCTTAAAATTAACATGTTTCAACCTTTTTTTACTATTCTGTGAAGTTGAATACTCTTGGCTCGGAGGCATTTGTTTTTAATTTAGAAAACAATATTTTTTCTGTAGGATTGAGATAAGTATATTTTAATACTCCCAATATTTTATTACACCTTGTAGCGACCGCTAACTACTTAAGTTAAATCACCCTATACTCTGGTGCGTATATAATGTATTGTAATAATGTGAATCATGGTGAAAGTCTAGCAATAAACGCATGGGCTGGCAGTCGTAACAAGTCAGGTAACAGCAGGTGTACCGGCCTAAAAGCCACCTGGCCGTCATAAAACAGACCCTGTAGATCTAGGGTCACCTCTCATAGACCTTAATGGGGGGCACCCTAGGATGCCATAAACGGCCATAAACTAAGCGACCCTTGTCTCCGGTCACGCACCTTGTGACAGAGGTGTAGGTGTGCCATCATAAACATACCCCTTTCAGGCCGGCTCCACCTGCCGGTAGAAAGGAGAAATAATAATTAAACCAGGGCGTTTCACTCTGTAAGCCCACTCTTTCTGCAGCACCTCTGAGCCTGTCACCCTGTCTCTCAGCCTCCTTGCAGACCCTCTGGCGCCTTGTACCTGTTACACTGCGGGACCCCGCTCGAACTCTGAAAACTGGCCTTATTTTTTATGAAACCTCTGTACCTCTTCTCTTGAACACAGTGCATTGTCGGGGCACATACCTATCACAAAATGGATATTAACTGGAACGATTGTTCAGGTTATTAACTCGAACAATCCGCACTTGTCACCAGGGCTAGGTGATCAGGCACCTCCTAGTGACAACTCGACACACCTATTAGTATGATTTGTACCGTGCAAAACGTTTTTTTCTTATTATGTTACGGGAATAATTAATATACATATAAGTAGTCTAATACACAGATCTATCACCCAAAGAACTTCGTATGTATCATGGACACACACTATTAATGCAATACTGATGCAGTGATAATTAATTTTTTGATAATTGGTTTCGACGGTATATTTACAAACCTGAAAAAATATTTACAAATCATGGCTTGATGGGTTTTAATTTTAACGAAAATTTATTTGTTAGCTTATGTGCAGGGTGTGGACTGGATTTACCAATATACAAAAAAATGTTGGTTAATTCGTTTTGATCGTTTTTCAAGCAGTCTTGACATTTCGTCACACTTTGCTGATCGTAACACCTGACAAGCGTCATGTTCAGTACTCGTTCCTAATTATTCCCAGATCCAATTTCCACCTGTTCCAATCCAATCCGGACTCAACTGTTACATATTAATTATAGTACATTAGCTTATTTTCTTTGTATACCTTAGCACCTTGCTTTTGTAACTAATTATTACCAATGACTTTTAATGACTAAATTCATTTCATGTGATCGAGACCTGAAGCAAGCATACAAAGTATGTCAAAAACGACTTTTAACGTAGTAAGACTATTTCATCAAGACAAGCCGATTTCCAATAAAACGTTTCTCCTCATATATTCTTAATAATTAATTTTAAGTTTGTGTGCATTCACTATTATTACGAATGTTGAGGATTTAGATACAGACTAGAATTTGTTAATAAAATTGATTTTATTATTACTTCGTGTTATTTGTTGTTATCCAAAAAAAATTAGGTGTTTAAAGCGAGGATCCTGATGCATGAAACCATTATTCGAAACTGATCATTTCCAAAAGTTTCTTTATTTGACATGACATAATATGCCACATTCCCCTATTGCAGCCTGCGAGCTTATTTTGAATTTCCATGAATCTAGAAATTTACATAAATGGGATAATATTTACTTGCGCGGAAATATGAGGAATTTTAATATATGTTAGCATATAATATGCTATATTTTCACCAGCGACGACCTGCACACAGTCGATTGTAATTTGCCATGGGGAGATGACCTGCGCCTCTTGGCGATAGTAGCAAGTTTGTGTGCCAGTCTGCCCGGAATAAGATAATCCGTCTTCGTGAAGCGAAGAGGCACTTCCCTGCCCAGCACCTTCGATGGAACGACGAAACAGGGATTCGCATTGGCGACCCGATCGACAGACAACTCTATCTATGGCTGGTGAGGAAGATGAAACTGGGAGGGAAGGTAAAGTTCGTCTGGTTCGCTGAAGTTGGGAAAGCGGCCGGCCGGGTGTCAACGGTAAGCTTGTAAGCTGGATGTCTTCACATGACTTCCCTTTAATTGTTTTCATTTAATTTTGATTTTGTTTAACAATATGCATATTTATTTCTACTGGCCACAAAGCTCCTATCACATTTAAAATTGCCGAACTTCCTTCTACCACGTCAGCCTCCATGCATGCGCTTATCTTTCCTTCTATTTCTATTCTACCTTAAAAACTTGTTATATTATTTTTTTGTGCATTTGCTACAGTTGGATCATCAATATGTGTGTACTTAGTTTTCTTCGTAAATGTGTTATTCATTTATTTCATCATATTTACTGTTCAAACTTTCTAGATTGTCGTCGCGGCTCCCTCGTATTCCTGTCTATGTTGTGGATCTTGCAATAATCTTGCTTAGTATGACTGATGTTTTAATCCCCTGTCATATTAATCCCTAGCCCCCTACTTGGCCATTACGATCAATTATTTTTCTATATGAGCAAATATAGATTTCTTAAATATAGTTTAAACCGTATATTCCTTCCTGTACTGTCTACCTTTCCAGCTTTACGCATCACCACCACGACTGAGTTGGCTGACAGGTAGCGTATGTACATGACAGGCTGAAGACACGAACCATGACTTTTCCAGACATCCGACTACACACACATCGAGTTCGTTAACCAGGAGATTATGTTGTATCCTGTATGTTTTCATTTATCACCCTCCAAATGTCCCTTTTAATCCAATTTTTGAGTCAACTCTCCACCATTTCATCCCTCTCTCTCAAATATTATTATCTCCGAAATCAAATACCAATCTCCTATCGGATTCCTACAATAAGAACTACTTAGAGGACCTGTTTTTTTTCACTCAATTTCTTCGTTACTCCTTCCACTCCCATTCACCTCATCTTTATGTATGATATTTAGCTCGATCTCCACATTATCGACTCCTCTCCAAATCTTCTCTCCTGTTCTCGGTTGTTTCGTTCTGTCTCCCCCCCCCCTGACCTCATAAAAATCTCCTATAATATCCAGACTCCATCATGCCCTCCTAAAACCATTCAGTTATAACCTGTCGGAATATGGAAGTAGGGACTGAATAAACTAAGGTTAAAAGTGTTTTTTACCAGTGTTCAGGATAAAAACATTCTGACTTTTCTGTCCGACCCTCAAAAACCTTAGAATAACCGTTGACAAAAACCTTTCCTGAAACGAACATATCTCCCAAAAGTTACCATCGGTCAATAGGTGCCCTTAAGCTATTCCATCACTCTCGCCATCTGCTCCCCCCGCCTACACATAACTCCCTGTATCCCCCTAATCGCACTTCGACTATGATTGTGTTGTATTTGGAGGTCTCGTGAGGGGAATTGAGGACGGTTTAAAACGTACGTGTTATGATTCCTTCGTTAGATTTGTCTTTGGGACTCCGCTGTGCCCCCCATATATTTATCCATTCGTATTATCCATCCCATTTATCATTTCGCACTTAACAATTTAATTATCACGCTAAATAGATATTTTTTCAATTGTAATACTAAAACTTTTATACTATTAATTGACACATTCATAATTATAACCTAAAATCTGATAGACGGAACCAATTAAATAGTATTTTCTTTAGTATTTGTACAATGGTTATAGAATATCAAACGCTTGGTGGAGCTGAATGTATTTAGTACTGAAACAAAAATAATGAAACACATAAGATAAATATTATTAGACCTGTAATTAAGGAATTCATAATTAATTCACTCAGGTAAATTACTACTCAGGTAATCTTGCCCAAACCAACCCGTCTTTTTTGACGTCAGCCGTTATACCATAAAAGATCAAACGCGGCTGTTGTGCTGGCAGAATGGGAAGGTTTACGTAGTACCGACAAAGGTGAACAATTATTCACTGTATGTTTGTATTTTTTAATTTCTCGGAGCTGCGATATAATTTATCTCGTGATAATGGTATACAATCCCGTGCTTTCCGCTTTATCTCAAAGCAGGAATAAAACTGATTATGAACTTCTGAGCGGGAGTTTACCAATATTTCCTTGAATTCTTCGCACATCATTTTAATTTATACCCTAACATCAGCACGGTAATTTTCACGGGTTATAACGATCTTTAGGTGATTGAATTGACATCATGTTATAGTTAGTGGTTGTGCACAAATAGTTAGGAAAAATAGTAGATATTATGAAACGTAATGTAGAAGAATGACGTTAGACAAAAGTTAGATCAACATTCATGAACAAATTCTAAGTAAATACAGCGATATTTGTGATGAAGTACTGATGTGAAGTACTCTGCACTGTATGTACACGGTTAGATAATTCCGAGAGTTAATATGTATCTACAATAATTATTCAATGATTGTTAGTCGGAATCATGAAATATAGTGCGTTTACAAAAATATAGTGCGTTTATTTTTTGTTGTTTTAGAGAGAAAACAACAATTTATTAAGATAAAATTACAATCTGCCTTTTATTAGGCAATGAGTAATTGAGATAAGTGTCATCATTCATACCATATTTACAATTCATCATTCACTCGCTCATTCATACAATATTTACAAACAGCCCAAAGGCCCCCCAAGTCCACATGGTTGTCACCTCCCTCGCATGCGAAGGAGGAAGCGGAGTCTTGGGGAGTCCCCCACGCCCCTACCTCAGCCGCATCACTGGATAAGAGCCAGCGGAGGCTGACCAAGAGCGCGAGAGCCACAGACGCTCAGGACATGATTGGAGATACTGGCCATTGCCAGGACTCCCACTGTCACTTATTTATAGCAGGTCACGAGGCCACTGCCGTTTAAGTCTCCGAGGAGGATTATAGGGATGAGTGGTGCAGTGCAATGACTGTGCTAGGGAATTAGGGTGGTTGGATAGGTTACCATGGAATTTAATGAACTTGGAAGGGATGAGTTCAAGAATATAGGGTATATTCAGATCATTGTGAAGGGTTTTGTTGCTGACGTAATAAGGGGCATTTACTATTGTTCTTAGGACTTTTGATTGAAAGGATTGGATGCGCTTGATGTTCGACTTTTTTGCTGTCCCCCATAGCTCTATTCCGTATGTCCAGATTGGCTTAAGTATAACCTTGTAGATAAGTAGTTTGTTTTCTATTGAGAGGTGGGATGTCCTTCGAAGTAGTCTGTACAGTTGTCCAAAGCGTCGGTTTAGTTCTTGTCTTTTTAGTCTCATGTGTGGGTTCCATGTCAGTCTCTTGTCGAGATGGAAGCCTAAATACCGTACTGTCTCAGACACAGGGAGAGGAATTGAATTTAAAAAGACTGGCGGACAGGACTTGCGGCAGAGGGTAAAGGTTATGTGGGAACATTTTCCTTCGTTGACTTTGATTCGCCATTGGTTGCACCAATACTCGATCTCGTCAAGGTGTTTTTGAAGGTATTGGGATGCTATATCAGGGTCTGGATGGGTTGACAGGACTGCAGTGTCGTCTGCGAATGTTGCCAAGAAGGTATTGGTAGTAGAGGGGACATCAGCAGTGTATAGATTATAGAGGATGGGACCCAGGACACTGCCCTGTCGAACTCCTGCTTTAATGGGATAGTAGTTAGAATATTCCAAACCACAGCGGACTTGGAAGAAACGGTTTGAAAGGTAGGATTGTAGGATTAGGAATAGGGTTTGCGGTAAATTTCCTTTGAGTTTGTAAAGCAAACCTGCGTGCCAGACCCTGTCAAAAGCTTGAGCTATGTCCAGAAAGGCAGCAGTGCAATACTGTTTGGTTTCAAGGGCTGAGGATATGTGATCAACAACGCGAAGGCCTTGTTGAGCTGTGGAATGTCGTTGGCGGAAACCAACCTGGTGAGTAGGGTAAAGGTTTTTGGATTCAACGATTGGAAGTAGGCGTTTTAATAGGAGTTTTTCAAAAATTTTTGAGAGGATAGGGAGTAGACTAATTGGACGGTAAGATGAGGCGTCATTGGGTGGTTTGCCGGGTTTGGCGAATAGGACAATAATGGAATGTTTCCAGAGGAGAGGAAAGTGCGTCGTTCGGGTAATGCAATTATATATATAAGTTAAAAAGATTATGGCTTTAAGAGGAAGTTGTTGGAGGATTCGAGGAGTAAGGAGATCATATCCTGGAGATTTTCGGTAAGGTAATTTTTTCAGAAGATATTTAACCTCAGAGGGGTTAACGGCTTTTGGTGGTAGTGAGAGAGGGATAGGGGAAGTGAGAAAATCTGCGACAGTTGGACGGTGATTACTGTTTTGAGGGGTAAGATGAGGAGTGAAAGTACGGGAAAGATGCAGTGCAAATTCCTCCGACCTATCCCCATCCGAAGCCGCCCAGGACCCGTCATCACGACCGAGTGGGTGTGAAACAGGATGATATTTTAGGATTTTCTTAGTTACATTCCACAGGGAGTTGTCCCTGGTAGACAGGGAGGAGAGATAGGAATTGAAAGAATCGGAACGGAAGGATGCCAATTGCCGCTTTACAAGCCTGCAGTACTGATTGTATGAGCGACGATCAGCAGGATGTGGAGCAATGTCTCCGTGTGAGTGCAGACAGCAAAGCACGTCCTCGTGTATTTGTGGATCTTGAGCCCCAGTGCTGGTGCTTTGCGTTAAAGTCCCCACCCACAAGGAAACGATGCCCGATGGAGTCTAGAAAGGAGATGAATTGGGAATCGGGAATGGATTTATTGGGAGGGCAGTACACTGATGCTAGAGTAAGGGGAAAATTGAGGGTGGTGATTGACACTGCAGTGGATTGAAGGAAATCATGTGCTACCAAAGGAACTATGTGATGGGATATGGTGTTATGGACAATGACAGCGGTGCCTGCATGAGCTCTTCCATCTGGGAGATCAGTTCGATAAGTCTGGTACTGTCGAACGGTAAATGGTCGTTTACTTGTGAGTCTTGTTTCAGTAATAAGAGCTACATCGATGTTTTTGTCATGGAGTAATGCTGTCAGTTCGTTAGTGTGGGTGCGAACACCATTCGCATTCCAAAGGAGAATGGATAAGGAGTCGGAAGGATCCACTTATGGATTTTGTTTAACGGGGATAAGGTAGGAGACAAGATTTGTAAGAAGGGAAATAAGAGGGGTAATTAGGGTTCTGAACTCTGTTAGGAATGAGGTTAAGAGGCTGGTGAGATCTGAAGAGCTTGAAGGTGGCGGGATATGCGAGATGTGTGGTTGAGGATGGGATTGAGTTTGCTGGTTGCTGAGATGAATGGAGTGCTGGGGAAGAAGAACTTGCGGAGGAGGAGTAGGCAATGCCTGTGACTGCTCTATGTTCCGAACTGCGTCAGCAAAAGATACTGAAGGCCTCAAACTTCTGGCGGGGGCGCTTCTTAGGCTACCTGTGGCTGGCGTTTCTTCTTCTGGGCGACGACGTTGTTCGCTTCTGGACTTTAGAATTCTATATCTTACACTTGCATCAACGTACTGCCCTCCCAATAAATCCATTTCCGACTCCCAATTCATCTCCTTTCTAGACTCCATAAGACATCGTTTCCTTGTGGGTGGGGACTTTAATGCGAAGCACCAACACTGGGGGTCAAGATGCACAAATACACGAGGACGTGCTTTGCTGTCTGCACTCACACGGAAACATTGCTCCACTATCACTCCTGACACAGCCACCTATTGGCCATCAGATCCCAACCGAAATCCTGATCTCCTTGACTTCTTTTTTTACAATAGTTTAGGAACACTAAACTATTCACTCAAGCGCCTCGATGACCTTTCCTCCGATCATAGCCCTTTATTATTAACCATTTCCTTAAGACCAATTCACAAACTGCCTCCTCCTTCATTTATTAGGGGCCCAGTTGACTGGGACCACTTCCGTCAGCTTCTTACAGATTCCGTAAACCTCAAATTATCCCTGAAAACATCCCAAGACCTAGACGATGCAGTGCATTCTTTCACTACTCTGGTCCAGAGGTCGGCTTGGGAGGCATCGTCACCCCATCGTCACACAAAAATCCAGAATCATAATCGTTTACCTCAGCATCTCAAAGATCTAATCCAATCCAAACGCCGCTCCAGAACAGTGTGGCAAAGATCCCGGCATCCTATTGATCGTCGCACGTACAATCAGTACTGCCGATTGGTAAAGCGGCGATTGGCATCCTTCCGTTCCGATTCTTTCAATTCCTACCTCTCCTCTCTGTCCACCAGGGATAACTCCTTGTGGAACGTAACCAAAAAAATCCTAAAGTATCAACCTGTTTCACACCCACTCCGTCGTGATGATGGGTCCTGGGCGGCTTCGGATGGGGATAGGTCGGAGGAATTTGCTCTGCATCTTACCCATACTTTCACACCTCACCTTTCTCATCAAAGCCATACTCACAGCACAACTGTGGAAGATTTCCTCACTTCACCTATTCCTCTCTCTCCTCCACCAAAAGCCGTTAACCCCTCTGAGGTTAAATACCTTCTGAAAAACTTACCTTACCGAAAATCTCCTGGATATGATCTCCTTACTCCTCAAATTCTCAAACAACTTCCTCCTAAAGCCATAATCTTCCTAACCTACATATATAATTGCATAATCCGAACGACGCACTTTCCTCTCCTCTGGAAACATTCCATTATTGTCCTATTCGCCAAACCCGGTAAACCACCTAATGACGCCTCATCTTATCGTCCAATTAGCCTACTCCCTATCCTCTCAAAAATATTTGAGAAACTCCTACTAAAACGTCTACTTCCTATTGTTGAATCCAAAAACCTTTTTCCCACACACCAGTTTGGTTTCCGCCAACGACATTCCACTGCTCAACAAGGCCTTCGCGTTGTTGATCACATCTCCTCAGCCCTTGAAACCAAACAGTATTGCACTGCTGCCTTTCTCGATATAGCTCAAGCTTTTGACAGGGTTTGGCACGCAGGTTTGCTCTACAAGCTCAAAAGATATTTACCACAGACCCTTTTCCTAATCCTACAGTCCTACCTTTCAAACCGCTTCTTCCAAGTCCGCTGTGGTTTAGAATATTCTAACTACTATCCCATAAGTGCAGTAGTTCCACAGGGCAGTGTCCTGGGCCCCATCCTCTATAACCTATACACCGCTGATGTCCCCTCTACTCCCAATACCTTCTTGGCCACATTTGCAGATGACACTGCAGTCTTGTCATCCCATCCAGACCCCGACATAGCATCCCATAACCTTCAAAAACACCTTGACGAGATCGAG
Organism: Acanthosoma haemorrhoidale; assembly: GCA_930367205.1. Lineage (NCBI taxonomy): Eukaryota > Metazoa > Arthropoda > Insecta > Hemiptera > Acanthosomatidae > Acanthosoma > Acanthosoma haemorrhoidale. The sequence goes on from OV884012.1 coordinate 27,041,043, forward strand.
TATTGGTGCAATCAATGGCGGATCAAAGTTAATGAAGCAAAATGCTCCCACATTACCTTCACCCTTTGTCGCAAATCTGGTCCACTAGTTTATTTTAATTCTATTCCTCTCCCTGTATCCGAGACAGTACGGTACTTAGGCTTCCATCTTGACAAACGACTGACCTGGAACCCACATACGAGACTAAAAAGACAAGAACTAAACAGACGCTTTGGACAACTGTACAGACTACTTCAAAGGACATCCCATCTCTCAATAGAAAATAAACTACTAATCTACAAAGTTATACTTAAACCAATCTGGACATACGGAATAGAGCTATGGGGGACAGCAAAAAAGTCTAACATCAAGCGTATCCAATCCTTTCAATCAAAAGTCCTGAGAACAATAGTAAATGCCCCTTATTATGTCAGCAACAAAACCCTTCATAACGACCTTAATATACCCTACATTCTAGAACTCATCCCTTCCAAGTTTACGAAATTCCACAGTAGCCTTTCCAACCACCCTAATCCTGTAGCACAGTCAATGCACTGCGCCACTCATCCCTATAATCCTCCTCGGAGACTGAAACGGCAGTGGCCTCGTGACCTGCTATAAACGCGTGACAGTGGGAGTCCTGGCAATGGCCAGTCTCTCCAATCATGTCCTGAGCGTCTGTGGCTCTCGCGCTCTTGGTCAGCCTCCACTGGCTAGTATCCAGTGACGCGGCTGACGGAGGAGCGTGGGGGACTTCCCAGGACTCCGCTTTCTCTTTGCGGTGGATTTGGGGGGGCTCTGGGCTGTCTGTAAATATTGTATGAATGATGAACTGTAAATATTGTATGAATGAGCGAGTGAATGATGAACTGTAAATATTGTATGAATGAGAGCATATATCTTAATTACTTATTGCCTTATAAAAGGCAGATTGTAATAATTGCACAATTAAGGAATAAATAAAGAATTCTATAGGCCTCACAGCCTTTATAGTTTGCCGGGTGCCCTTGCTGACAGAGCACGCATACAGCAGGTGATTTTAGGGGCTTCTTGCACAATTCACTTTTGTGCTGCCCACTGCACTTTACACACCTGGGAGGGTGGTAGCAGTATGATTTGGTGTGCCCATATGCCTGACAATTATGGCATTGTACTATATCGCGTTTCGGGTAAGGCTTTTCGACCTGTACTCTTGTGTAATACAAGTGGGTGACCTCATAGATTTTTTCCACTCCAGGTGTTCGCTCTAGTTCCACAAAGAATAAGGGCAGTGGTATCTTGGTGCTTGCATTATTTTATTTTATTTCCTCACGGAGCACATTGGTAATTTGGCGAACCTTGTATCCTAGGCTTAATAGCTCCTTCTCTATCTCGTCCGCTGGTGTAGTGGGATGCAGGTTTCTAATCACTACCCGCAGTGATCTTTCTTGCTTTAATTGGTATGTGTGAAAATCGGCCTTAGTTTCTTCTAAGTACTTAATTATTGTACGATATGTTTCGGGAGTGTCCGGCGATACTTTTGTGTCCCGGGACCGATTGAGGCAAGTGTATTTTCCTGTACCTACAATTTTATTTAGTTGGGTGCATAGTAATTTAAAATTACCAATGTTTCGTATGAATATTGCTGGTGGCTTGGGCTGTGTGGGTGTTTGTGTAGAGTCCATGTCCTCTATTTCGATATTTGTCAACACCTCATAGCTATTGGGCGTGAAAAACGGAGACTCATGAGTGGTTGTTGCTGTTTTTTTCGATGTGCTAGGTAGTGATGGTAGTGATGGTAGTTCCTCCATAGAGCTGCTGGGAGCTGAAGAGTTTTCAGGTGCTATGTTTCGGTTAGATCGCCGCGGCTTACGTTTAACCGGCGACGGAGTGGGGGTGGGTCCCAACGACCTTGTACGTTTTTTTTATTATCTGCTGACATTAGCTGCTGATAGAAACGCATGTTTCATTCACGAGTCACGGGTCTTGGCTCTGAGCCACCAGAACGTAGCGGCTCAGAGATTATAATTGAGTGACGTTAGTGAACGATCCGATGGCTCTATGACAAATGCTTCTCAAAATGGCCAACTTTTCGATCCGATTTCACTTTTACTTTTGTTCTACACAAATGAAATAAGCGATTTACTTACGTCTTGAGGGCTCCCTCGTGACCAGCTCACGTAAGTTGCCTGGTAGAACAAATTTTTGGTTGTACTGTGGCCTAAAAATGGTAGAATAGAGTATTCGAAGGACGAGCGATGTTGAGAGGTGTTTCAGAAAGTAGCGCATGCGCAAAAACTCATTTTTTTTGTTGTTAGAAATAAAAAAAAAAAAAAAAAAAAAATGATTTTTAAAATATATTTTCTGAACCAATATTCCAAACTACCAAGTGTCAAAGTATCTATTACTGTAATAAATACTGTTACTGATCCCTTTTGAAATAGGAAACGTACGAAAACCAATTTACAAATAAATAGTTTAATTAGTCAAGAAACGACGGTAGGTAAACGCGTTTTTTTTTTTTTCTTTGTTTTTTTTTTTTTAGGAGAGGTGAAAACCCTTGGGGTTCGGTTAGATGGAAATGTAACAGGGCAGTGCCTGAACGTCAAGTCCTGTAGTCTTATAATCAGTTCCAGGAGCAGAGGGACTATCTCCTGTTCAATTAATGTTTTTTATCCCCTCTCTCTTCCATCATTTACTATATCTACCATTCCAGGAGTTTTTTCCTTGAGCATTTGTCCTCATCCATTAGTCCAATGTCGAACATGAGCGTTTTAAGCATATTTATTGTTTGGGCACTAACGTACTACGTACACCTGTCAGATTTACTAATTGGGATCAGGTTGCTTAAAAAATCTTTTAAACAAAACCCTTGACTGGAGAGCGAAACAAAAATGAAAGTAGCAAATCGGCTGACCTTACAAAAGTTAAAACTTAAATTGGCTCATATGTCATTGAATCGCCTCGAGCTTTTGAAGGGGTGGGGGAAGAAACTGTGAACTGGCTTGTATCTCTTCCTTTAAAGGCCAGAACGACCAATGTCAATATTCGACATATCTTGTCTTCATCCTTCAGGTTTTTTAAGTCTATTGTAATGTCAATTCTGGCGTCGTTGCAGGGTATTCAGTCATGGGCACTGAAATACAAAGTTATTTTAAATAAAATCCCTATGAAAGGCGAAAACAAACGGACAGTTCTGATCAGTAATAAGTGGGAGTTGGGTTCGTGAAGTGCCCCTGACACACCGCACAGTGATGTCAAATATATGAAAAGTCGAAAAAAGTCCATTTCTTCCAAACTGTTGGTTCTTGTTTGGTCTGATTTCATTTTGGTCTCATTCACTTCAGATCACAAAAATACTCTAGATTATGAGCATAAATTTATTTTGTTTTTTCCATTGAAACTAGGGTGGTGAGCAGTACCTATGCACCAACAGTTGTAAAGGCCAATCTCTATAAAACCAAATTTTCGATATCTTATAAGGAAACTAATAGTTCCTATGTTTTAGGATCAACGATTTTGAATCAGTTATTTATAGTTTAGCATGTATTATTTATATACTTAAATAATAGCTTGTGTGCCAAAAAAAAATTTATGGGGGTTTTCCACCACGCCACCACTGTTGTGGCCTGAGTAATGATTTAATTGTTTTAACCACAACTTCTAATATTTAATAATACTTTTCAAACAATAATTTGTCATCAACACAGTTTGAAACAGATCAAATAAATATTTGATGAAATGACAACAGGTTTAAGATGAAAATAAAAAAAAAAAATCCTACAAGGAGCTTTTGTTAACAGCTCAGTCTCGTTAATATGCTGATGTCTCATCTGTGACGATGAAAGTGTCCATGACATGTTGCGTTCTCAAGTGATTCAAGCACAGTACTTACCATTTAAACTTTTGTTTACATATTTAGTCTCTTATGAAATTATAGTAGTGTTCTGATCAGTGGATGAAAGCCTTGATCACTGTTAAAAAGATCACGTAACAACAAACAGGTACAATTAGGGTATCTTTCTCTCCCACAGGACTAAGAATAAATGTTTAATTTTAAATAAAAACATCGATCTAAATAACACAGTATCTATAATTGTATATAATTATCTGTAAATTTAAAGGGACTATGAAAGAATTAAAAAAAAAAAAATAATAAATAACACAGTACAGATGTCACAGGAAAGTTCAAATAGTTTGTTTGCATACTTAATCCTTTGAAGAAGCCTCCTTCACTGTTATGTAAGGCCTTAGGAATGAGTTTCCTATTGTTACTCTACCTACTTTCTCCTTCTCATGTCTGCTGTTCACGTAACTTTTCTTCACTCCTTTCCACTAATATCTATTTTCTCTCCTCTCACTTCGTGACCCGGTTGCCAAGGTCAGCGTGCTCCCGGCTTATTCTGTTCCATCCCAAACTCGATTAAGGCAACAAAAAAATATAATTTGAATAAATCATACTTCATTTTATTACAACTAGGTCAAAAGTCCTTCAGTTCATATTCTTGGTGACGAAGGCAATTCCAAAGATAATATTTATGGCCGCTATCGTCGTGTAAACAGATATGAATAATTAATTGCACACGAGGCTTGACAGCCAAAAGATTCCCCAAGTACGTTTCAGAATGATTCCATTCACATCGGGTGCAGCCAGTTTATCACACGTAAGGTACAAAATTATATACTATTAGATAAGGTTTGTTCTTCCTGGTCCAGGGTAACAAACAATCCTGGATCCGGGAGAGCAAATCTGAGGGAGTAACGAGGTCACCTCATTTCACTTTGTTTATTTGGCTGCCATATTTATCGAAGACATTTAAATTGGAGCCAATATATTAAGTCGAGCCATAAATAACTTTCGTTTTTTTATCAGACATTTATTTTGCTCTCATTAAATAGCAAAATTATATCAATTTTGACGAGTGCAGAACACTTTTCATGGAGTTTCTCTTGCACTCTTTACAACTGCTGAACGTATCTAATCGCAGTAATCGTTAAATTTGACTTTAACAACGCGTGGTTAATTATTCCTTGACAATCCCACCATACACACAATAAAATCTTTTTTCCATGGATGTTTGCTTTCGGATCTGGTAGAGGTGGTTGATCCTTATCAAGACACTGTCTTTTGCTGACTATATTGTCATAGGTGACCCATTTTTCATCGCCTGTTACAACCCTGTTTAAAAAAGGCACAATTTTTCCCCGTGAGAACAGACTTGTGGTGATTGACTTGCTACCTTCTTTATTCCGTTCACTGAGATTATGATGTACCCACACTCCTAACTTGCTGACTTTCCTTAATATCTCCAGGTGGCAGTTAACAGTTAATTGTGATGTATTCAACATTTCTGCTATACCTCTTGTTGATAGACGTGGATTTTGCTCCAATATTGCCTTTAAAATATTGTCGTCAAAGTCGGAAGGACGTCCCACCCTCAGTTCGTTTTTTTAAGGTCGTATCTCCAGAACGGAATTTTATAAACCACTTTCTAACTCCCCGATCAGTTATTAGTCCTTCACCATATCCACTGCATATCAGCTGGTGCACTAACACTATTGCCTTTTTTTTTAAAGTCCCAAAGCATTACATGACGAATATGTGCTTTTTGATTCTCCATTTCAGATGTTAAAAAAAAAAACAGTTTAACGTATATCAGACAAAACAGTTGGCAAAATACTAACTGAAGCCTTCTCCATACAGTGAAAACAAAAACTTGTCATGGTAACTCATAGCGGGTGGATATGAACAATAGATTCTACTTAGCTGCATCGGAAGTTACTTATGACCTGATATACTCAAGAAGGTTCCGTCGGGAAAAGTAGTCAAAATATTCATTATATACTAATTTTATTATAATGCTAATGCTAATGCTCTAAAAAGATATCGATCGACTGAAAAATTACATAACGTGATTTTATTTTCATCTACCTTGTGTTTCGTTAAAGTACATTCGGATACTTGTATGTATATTATTGTACGCGTGCTAGTTCAAGGAGTAGTTTTTCAATATTCAATTACCCAGGAAACAATAACACTAGTAATACAACGTATATTGAGCGGCTTACCTTGATATTTGCTGATTCCACATGTAGGTTTCCCACCTATGACAATGGTGGATTTAGGACATTTAGAAGACGGAAATTAATGGACATAGAGGGAAATACATGTAACTACTTTGATAAACACACTGTCTAAGTTAGAAATGTTGACTGGCTGAGGTCTGGAAAAAATGTCCTTTGAGGGTGCTGGTACGTAAAGCGTACTAAAACGTAAAGTGTAAACGTTTAGCTAAAATATTCATATGTGACCAGCACATTCCTCTCAATAATGAACGCTTTCAAATGACAGTTTTCAAGAAACATTTGCTCTACAACTTAACTCTGCTTCAATTAGACAAATTTAGTTTTGATTCTAAAATACCATTAAAATATATGTGAATGAGGGCTAACAATTATCCTTATCTAAAGGTTTGCAGGAGAAACAAAATACAATGTTAATGTTGCATTAAGGACATCATCTAATGTAGATAAGGAATATATGTTGTGTACAGTGCTACAAAAATGTTTGTGAAGCAAGGAAGGTTTGATACTGTTTCAAAACGAACCGAGGGAGTAATGAAATCGCATTAAATACTCAACACCCCTTACTATTGTGAAAGGCCTGAGAACTTCACATCTTACCCAGTTCTCACCCACTTAAATATATATGCAAAGATAGGGAATGACAATCACAGTACCTGGTGGTTCTGTGGTCATTAAAAGACTTACTGACACTTGACAACCTCACCAAAGGGCCTGCCAGAGGCCTTGTCTCTGGTTGCCTTTATGGGGGCTACGTGCCTATTGGTTCTCCATGCCTGGGCACCATCTGAAGTCACCCTCTCACGGCCACACACCAACACTGCTAATATCCTGCCTAACGCCAAACAGTGGCGTTTAATTTCTTTAGGGGGGCATTGTTTCAGTAATGTGGAGGCAAGGAGACTAAGGGGGTCCCTAAGGAGAACCGCTTAGCCAGAGGCTGTTTGCACCTCGCTAGCTAATAACATTTAATGCCTCTCAACAATAAATATCACATAAAAATTGTGGGAAGACGAGAGAAAAGAGATTGTTCACAATTGACTTATTATTTTATATTTTACTAAATGTGTTTGTAAATCCAAACGATTTCTGATGAAAACCTATTAACTCTTTTTCATCGACCCTAGCCGCTCCCTAACAAACTGTTTAAATAATTTATAGGCTCGAGCTTAAATACATATCTTGGATAATTATTAGTATTGGGAACACCTTTTTATTGGGAATTTTTTTATCTTTCTTAAAAGTTCAAATGTGAAAGGCACTAACGGTATGCCTAGGAAGCCGATATATCGATTAAAAACTTACTCAAAAAATTCCTTTAAATGTTGTGCTGCTTATACATAAATATACCTGTGCAATTGTCATTTAAGAACATTCCCAAAAATGTTTAATTTTTTATGTGTACCTTGTTTGCCAATGAGTCCTTAGAATAAGCGTGATCTAGGCCATGTAAATGAAAATGTCACATGCCATAATATTATAAATGAATAAAATTTTAAGACTTTAGGTGCTCTCTACCCCGTGAAAACTATTTAAAGACATTTACGAAAAAATATTTCGGGGAAGGATGAGTGAAAACGTATGACCTAGTATCGAAAGGAGGGCGTGGCTCAGCAATATAAAAAAGCAATATAAAATAAAAATGAGTAATTAATTTAATAATTAAACTTACGAGTAAAATGAGTTTGCCAGGCAAATGTGTATATTTAATAAAATAGTTTTTAAAAAACGACTGAGAACCACTTGCAACATATTTAAATAAACAAATTAAATTCTAATGACACCACAATAAAAACTACGTTATTTGTGCGCTCCTGCAAAAATAGTAATAATATAACAAATTTTATTGTCTTGGATATTTAAATGAAATAAAACCCACTACCTTTTCAAGCGTTAAAATACAGAAACTTCATGCCCATATCTTGCTGAAAAAATTTATACTTTCTATAAGTCATATAACCAGCGCTGTTAAAAAAAAATTGGTCATAAGACAAAACCAAAGTTTTATGGGTTTTTTTTTTCAAATACACTAAGGTAAAAAAATGCCGATGGTATGATAAATTTGCCCAAAATGGGATGATTTCCCCTGGATTGTTTATATTAGCAAGGTAGGCCAGGCGATGTTGTGGTTCGGACCTCGGGGAATTTAATTAGTATTGCGCAAAGCCGACATTTATGGCCAGTTCTAGGTCGTTCCCTCATTTCACACACAATAATTTTCGGATTCCTTGGGCTTTAGATGCCTTTATTGGAGTTCAGGTCTCGTTCCATTAAAAAAAACGAGCAATTAAATTTTAAAAGAACAGGTATGTTAATAATTCAGTTTATGTTATCATAAATCTTGTGCTCCTCATTAGTGAAAGGAGTTTATCTTTAGAAGTGATTCCGTTCTTTATATGTTACATTTAACGTTCCTCGTTTCATTATATTTCTAAAAATTGTATGAATAACTTATTGGATGTTCCGTCAAACCTCCCGCTCATATCATACTTTAACTCACAAACTTATTGACTTCTACAACTTCATATTTTGATTAAGTTAGTTTTAAGTCTGTGGTAATTAAGGTGAGCTCAATTCAGTCCATTAATGTATAATTTAAATAATTATACTTTTGTACAATGCAGATCACTATTAGTGATAAACATAATTTGTATAAAATGTAGTCAAGCTACAGGAAATATAATGAAGTGATTGTAAATAGATTCGTTTGTAGAATCTATATTAATTTTGTAACAAGGGGATATAAAACAAAAAAAAACATATGTTGATTACACTCCACCCATATTCCATAAAAATTAGATCCTCTCTTAAATGTAATGGTGTAACAACAACGGGAGTCCCGAAAAAACGTCTACCTTCAGGATTTATTCCTTGGGTGAAAAAAAACAAAAACAAAAAAAACTCCATAAGTCCTTTATCGAAATACACTGGTAGACACTTTGATTGGAAGTACTTATCACACCTATGTCCATTAAAGTAGAATATCGCACTTTTTCACTGACAATCTAGGCTATTTGTAATATATTCTTTCCACTACATACATTAACAGCATGAATACAAACTCCTTCATATATCTCAACACATCAAATGCAGGAAACCTGTCCAGTGACTCTCATATCTTATATTATCATTTCTGATAATTTTCGTCAGCCTAGAAACAGTTTTTGGTAATCAGTAGATCACTCGACCAGTTGAACTGCCTCTTTTTTTCATTGCATCAATTTTTGGAAAATGTTCTACATCTTTCTACACAAATAGACATAAATAATTTTTGCACTGTTACTTAAGAAATTTTAAAAATTGACAAAGCGGACTCTACTTTGGGTCCGTGTTTAATTTCATTTTTCTTACTTTTAGTGTTTAACCTGCGTTACTGTATTTCTCACTAAGACATATTTTAGCACTACTCAATGGTTGGAGACTGATTTCCAACGAGATGAATTTTTCTCACGTAAAATAATAATTTGAAGCTTAAATTATAAGCTCCTCAACATTTAATTATTATTTTCCTAGAAAGTAGCTCCTTTTCTGTTTTTATCTTGTTTGTCTAAATGAATCAGATTGAACAGAAATCTACAAAGCTACAATTCCGCCAGCATATCCCAAAGACGCATGGATCAATGGTGACGTAACCACGGTTAATGACGGTGGTGTTAGAACAAGATGGATATCTGGATTGTAATGGGCACATCGATGGGTCGTTAAGAGTCGCAGGCCGTGGTCATTATGGACTGATGGCTGCACTGCTTCGCGGCTATCGGCTCATTTAGCTTTTGATATAGAAACATAGCCGGTTTCCCGATAGCTCTATGGCACCCACTCCCCAGCAAGCATCTATTGAAAACTTGTTCCGCAACCCAATTGCTAATGATAACAATTATGCTTTTACAGTTTAGATAATGAAATTTCATAAACCAAAAACATTAATTCAGCTTTATTTTTCAGTGGGACCTAATGCAACTTTTGAGGTCATTCGGTTTTTTTTACAATTAAATTTAGTTAAACAAATCTAACCTACAACATCATCGGAAAAACACTTTATTATTTATAACAACTTTGAAATATGGCATATATAACAGCAAGTTTTTATATTGGAAGGGTGACCGGGTGAAACTGACGGAGACAGGCTTAGTGGACTGTACACTTCCTCACGTACGTGAGAGGTTGAAGAATGAACTTCCGATAAGTGTTCTGCAAAGTTTAAATAGTTCTGCTTGATTTTACCTAAACACAGAGTGACCTGTTACGTAACTTACTTTGGTCTAATCGACCAAGAGTTGAGCCATTCTAGGTAGGTACCTGAGCTAAGTCCAATAGTCCAAGGCAAACATTGTTGGAATAAAGTGATAGGACAGTTTTAATTAATCTATTTTTAGTTTATATAAGTGGGATTTGAAGTTCATGTAGTGACTGGGAGGTGGTAAGATCGTAAATGAATTGAATGTTGAGTTCAGCTTGGGTACGTTTGTTAGCATAAAACGGTGCATTGGCTATCTGTTGGAGTATTCTGGATTTCAGGGATTGCGAATAATGTTAAGCTTGGTACTCTCCCTGATTTAGGACCACATATGGTTTCGTAAATCAGTATTTTGTTATTTATTGTTCTTTTTAGATGATTGTCCGTGGTAAAGAAATATTATGAATGGTGTGTTAGTTTCGTTTTGTTTAGAGGTGATGTAAGGCCCCTAAGTAAGTCGCTTGTCTAGTATAAGTCCTCGGTAGGAGTTTCGGGATTCAACAGGAATAGTTTGGTTGAAAAGATAAACTGAAAGACAGGATGGGTGACGGGGGATAAAAAGGGCTTAACAGGACTTGTTAGCATTTATTTTGAATCGAGATTTGGAGAGCCATGGTTATAAAAGGGCAAGGTGATCATGCAAACCTGGGAAGCAAGGATGGGGTCGGGAATGGAGGAGAGGATGGCTATGTCGTCACCGAATTCGTTTGAAAACTATTAAAAGGATTTTTAGCGTATTTTCATGGAATTTCTCTTGCATTATTCCTTTGTGACGATCATGAAGACCGGTTCATTGTCAGGCAGGTTATTAACGAAGTAGAAATTTACGGCACTCAGTGGTGATGATGCACATCGCATTTCACGCAGGTTGGGCTCTTAAGGTTGAAGAGAAAGTAAATTTGGGTCATCGTATATGTCGTATATGTATCGATAATCGGAGTTTGGTGATCAAATACAGGTTTGTCAGTCAGTAGCTGCATCGCCAGAACCTTGATTGGCTCGATCGTATTCCTGTATGGGATGGAAGGCAACATAATTGTTTTCTTTTAGACTTATGTATTAGCGGATATGATTTATATTTCGTTCTTGTATTTTTTATTTCCCAGCACTTAGAATTATTCTGGATAAGTATTGGTTTCAATTAAATAACAGCAAGTTTGTAAGAAAAAATTTAAATTGAAAACGTCGGCCCAGTTTTGTTAAGGTTTGCTTGTCCTAGACGACCTACTGGTCAGAACAAACAGGTATGGGCGTCTCACCTGCTCACACCATTAGCCACATCCAAACCCAATGCACACAATTAGATCCGCTGACAGTCATTGGCTTTTAGAGACCTTTAAAGGTCCATCCAACTCTAATCTGTCCACACTTTCGTTCAATGATCTGAAGATTAGTTATTACGATTCGATTATCCAATAAAAATAATTTAATTCATTAAATTCTAAACAATAATTTTGTTTATTTATTATAAATAAAAATAATTTAAAAATTGTTTTTCAATTTTCAATTCATAATTTTTCTTGGATAACTTTTACTCAAATTCCTTAATTCTTTGAAGTACCTAAATTAATGATTGATAAAAAAAGTTAAAGTATTTTCGATTCATGGTATTTTGGACTATATAATATTAGTATGGAATTCTAATTTCACTATCCGGTTAATCACATAAATCGTCTATTAAACTATTGAAATGTATTTACGAAATACTTGCGGGGTCTTGCCTTTTCAATTTTGTTCATTTCATATACCATAAAAAATAAAATTTAATTAATTAATTATTGATCTTTTTAGCAATTCTCAATATACCCTCTTGGAATACAAATGAATGGGCACTTCTATTTCACTAACCATCTTAGGAAGAACCTAGAGAAAGTACGCCTCAAGTCATAGCGGCTTTCGTTCTTCAATTTGTTACTACATTTGAAACTGGAATATAGATGTATCCTTAGGCCAGCTCTGCTGTACGGTGGAAAAAAAACACTGATTTTTTCATGCATTTTCATGCATTGCACTCGTTGCGACAACTCACAAACCCGGAGTTTAAAACCATGGACCCTTCCCTCATCGATGGGAACAGACTGGGAAACCTAAGCTAATTTAGTATTAGTCGAAATCATCCACAAGGTGAGTCCCATCACCTTTTTAATTCTTCTTAAAACAGCTTTATTATGATAAAATTACAATCCCACCAAACTTGTTGACAATAAGAAGCAAAATCTTAAATTAAAAAAATGAATAATTCCAGAAATTTCTTAGATCTTGAAGAGTCATTTTTTAGCCCTTCTCATATATGAAATCCATTTTCATGTTTAAAAGAATACATTTTTTTGATTTTAGAAGGTATTTTTCATTATTTACTTCAAGTATTATCCAAGTCATGGAAACTTTTATGCTTACTTTTTAGTATTGAGAGTTTTGCCATATTTTATTTTCAGATTCACTGTCATTAATATTTTAAGATTCCGCCCTCCTGTTTATGTCATTTATTACCGTGGTTCCCTCTGAAAGCAAAGATATAATAATGGTAGATATCGACTGTCTAGAGCCTTTCGTTATGAACATATTTTTACCACTTCATAAATTATCATAATCCAGTCTGTTATGTTATTTTATCGTTTTGGACTTTTATACGGTACTTATATATATATATATATAATATTCTTAAATCGGCACTTTATTTTATATTGCAGCTTACATGTAAAGTCCCGATTATTTTAAAAAAATTTTCTTTGCAATCATTATTAAAGTTATGGAGTTTATGTTAGTTTATGTATATGTTATTACAAAAGTCTATAACCTTGGCTAAATTTTGTGTAGATTTTTACTTATAGGGTATGTAGTTAATGCCTTCAAGTACCTAAAAGTAACTCTAGTCTCCTTTCATAAATAATAAATCTCTTGTTTATATTATACGATGTTCTTAGGCATATTTGGTGTAAAAACATTATATTTTAATTGTTATTAACTAAATAGAGATGTTTAATTTCAGTTTATTTATTCCTTCTAATCCCAAATAGAAAAACAAAATCCCCAAAACTAATCAGGGGTGGGTTTTACGTCTACTGGACAAGATTTAAGATTATAGCCGGTAAGGTGAACATTTGGAACATATTGACTCCAGCATATCCGGTGTTTGATATATACAGCCATGTCATCAATCTTATCCAGCGAGTATCGCAAATTCAGTTCCGGGTAGATTCTCAGATTCCATCTAAAATACCTAGAAGCAAGTAGATACGTTTTAATTGGTATATACATATAATATTTCTTTTGTAATTTTGTGCTACATTTTTATCACAAGTAAAAATTCAATGACCGTAGCAAACAAGAAAAAATTATGTAGCTTTAAAAGAACTTTTTAGAGTAGGGTGAATAAATCAAATATTATTTCTTTAAAAAGCAGGAAATATTTAATAAATGTTCTACAGAAGTGTGTACATTTTCCTGACTGTCAACAGGATAAATTATTGAAATAACTTTTCTATTCCTGAACTGAATTCCAATATTTTTTTGGGGATTAACAACTCTCCAATGTTTGATAGACACATGTATTTAACATGTACAACGCTTACGAATAACTTAACTAATTATTTTCTATTATTTCAGGTAAACCCATAAGCAATGAAATCTCCGGAACATATCAATGTAAGTACATACTTAGTTTCTTTATATTTATTTATTTATTATACTTCCTTCATTATTTCCTTTGACGTGATGTAGTAGCAGGTGATTTCAAAAGATTTCCTGTCAGTATTTTGTGTATGCAAATAGTATATACAATATGACTGATAAAGTGAAAGAATATTGTGCATAGGCTATGGTTGAGATCATTTATTACAATAACCCATTGCCCAATTACTGCAGATTGTCAGTTTTTTCTATTAAAGATTTTTTCGAAAAATGTATCTGTATTTTTTAGTTTGTTACTTCTGCCTTGGTTTTTTTCAGGTTACAAGCGTACTCTTACAAGTTTGTTTGCTCTTCTAGAGCGAGGCGTTTATATAATAGTAAATTCTATAGGGTACTTTTTCTTTTCAATATAATATTTAAATTGGTTTTTTGTATGACTTCTGTTGCGTGAACTTAGTTAGTTTGTTGAAGTTACGAATTCTACCTTTTTATAGAGAGATTCATGTATTATAATAACATTGATGAAGTATTTCAGACACCGATAATTCCTTTAAATTTATCTGAATTCAAAATCAGGATTTCATAATAAAAAATCCGATGCTGCGTTTTATATTGATTTGGTGTATTCTTTATCCTATATTACCAACCAAACCGTTCTTTTTGACAATAGTACCTCTTTAATTTTCATATTGAAAACAAGAGAACAGGCCTACATCCTCTCTTTGGTTATTAAGTGTATTTTATTAACTATACTTAGCTGTCCTGAGCGTATGAAACCTATCCAACCAACCTAATCCCCTAGCACAGTCATTGCACTGCACCACTCATCCCTATAATCCTCCTCGGAGATTAAAGCGGCAGTGGCCTCGTTACTTCCTATAAATACGTGTCAGTGGGAATCCTGGCAATGGTCAGTTTCTCCAGTCATGTCCTGAGCGTCTGTGGCTCTCGCGCTCTTGGTCAGACTCCTCTGCATCGTAACCAGTGAATTGGCTGGCGGAGGAGCGTGGGGGACTTCTCAGGACTTCGCTTCCTCTTTCACATGCGAGGGAGGTGACAACCACGTGGATTTGAAAGGTCCCTGGGCTCTTTGTGAATACAGTACGAATGAGCAAGTGAATGAAGAATTGTAAATATAGTATGAATGAGACCAAATTGAGATGAATTCATCACAATTACTTTTTGCACTTTGATTGTAATTTTATCACAATAAAGAACTATACTAGCATTATAGCAGTATATATTGGCGTTAAACCTTAACCTATTTTTAAATCCGATGGTGAATCCTAAACCTGCATACTTTACTGTCAAGATGGAAGTTGTGCTTGTCATTGTCCATATTTATTTTAGATTAGATCTGATTAATAAAAGTATCTGCTGCATTCATTCATCTTTAGCTACCATTGTATTTAGTTTCAAATTGTAAATTTCAGATCATTTGAGTCTATTGTACAACACTGAGTAATCTATTTCCAGAAACATTTACATCAGCTCGGCCTAACTAAGTATTAACTCAGGACAGGCTGTTGTCGTTTTAGGTCTCAAATGCGGCATCCTTTCATCTTCTATTGACTAGTTTTCCAGTTTAAAAGCGGCGTTAGTTAACTAATGCCCGCTGATGACGGCATTTGTAAAGCAGGCCTTCGGACTCCATGTTTGGTAGGAAGCGGGGTTTTGTACAAAAGTTAGCTATTTGGTTTCAGGTCACTCTTCGTTGTGCCTAATTGTATGTATCTGCTTGATTGCTGTGCTCTTTGGTAGGTGCACGTTGGGTTTTCACAGTCGGTATAAGGGCTTTGTTCCTGAGGCTCTCAATTTCCATTACAGCAGGATTCCTCGCATTAGCCCAAGGGCAGGTGGTTCTAAGTAATGTCCTCACTATTTTCTTGTTCAGAAGCAAGCTACAAGAAGTAGGTTTTTTTTTGTTCGTGAGAGGGTAACGTCTGATTTATGTGAATAATCTTCATTTTTCCTCCAAAGGACAACCTTTTTTTCTAAAGTGCTCTTATTTTACAAAAAAAAAAGCCAAAAACGAGAAACTATGACATACAAGGAACAGACGAAGTGTCAGTAACTACAATAAAGGTAACAAATAACTTCACGCTCTACACATAAGAAAAGCCAATTCCAGAAATTTCACTGTTGATTGGCTTTGGACCATTGACTGCAATATTTAGAGGTCAAACTTGTGGGAAATATTTATTCAAAATATGAGTGTATTTCAAGGCCCAACGAATGAAGTTATCGGTCCAATAGCTTCATACCAACAATAATCGGCTTAGTTTAAAGCCAAAAAGTAAACGTTGAACTAAAAGCTCCCCGTAAATTCAGCCCCTGTACCGTATGAGTTAACCGTAGGTGGCAATGCCGAACCAAGCATTTTCACAGGCATCTAAGTAGATACCTAAGACCTACTGGGACTTTGAAGGACTGAAGGAGATTTATCTACCCCAAATAACAAGTACTACAGGCTTCTAAATACCTACAAACTAACCACTTTTACATTAACCTTGTATTGTGTAGGTAAAATCAAGCAGCCTATTTAAACTATGTAGAACATTGATTGATCTGGGTCTCATTCATCAACCTGTCACCTAGTACCTTTTCACCCATTCACAACCACTGTATGAATTCTTATGAAGTGTATATCGTGTTTTTAAGTCCTCACTGTTGTTATCAGATTCTTCATTGTTGTATACAAGTTCAACTGTATTAATTAAATCACCTAATATATAAAAAAAAATGTTTATAATAGCATTCAACAGCTTAATGTATAATTCTGGACGCAAATTAATCCACTTTGGCCCTGTCCGGATTGAATAGCCCCTTAGAAAGTGACCCGTAAAACGGTTGAGGCAATCGGTGCGTACTAAAATCCTAATGCCCCCTGAAAAGGCGTATTATTGGGCTGTAGTGGCTGAATAAACATGAAGAGAAATAAAGCCAGGTTATCGTCGGAAGCAGGTCACATTATCCTGTGTCGGCAAATTCATACTCGGCTGAGTTTTCACGAGTATTCAACACCCCTTTGCCCATAAGGGCCAGCAGTACGAAGCTGCTCAAGTGCTCAGACCACATTCATATTTTTCCTCTCATTTAAATCTTATACAGCCTGCACTCAAGTGGAATTCGTCCCAATATAATATATAGCCCATATTCTTAGTAAATTGATTATTCTATTGCTTGGTATGCATTGATAAGTGTTTATATTTCATAACATCATTGATTAAGAGAATACAAAAGTCTAGTAGAGTCATAGACCAAACCAGATTTGAACGCTTCATAAATACAACTACAATTGGTATTTCTTAAGTACTTTGTTTTTTATTGCACCGTTATGCAATACAAAATGATTGTATGTCTAGGATCCATGAATGTATTATTTTAAATCAAATTTACGTTACAATGTGGCGATATAATAATTTCGTTAATCGATAACGTGAACAATTCAAAGTATATTAATATTTAATATTGAGTAAGTAATGTTAATGATAATAAGCAAAATATGGTTGCATGGGCACGTGTATGTGTTCGGGAATGGACTTCTAAGCTTTTCCACTGATGATCTGCTCAATTTAAGTAGCTTCAATTTCTAGAATGCAACGAAAACCTTATGTTAAGGGAGAATTTTTAAATTTCAGAGAATAAGTTGTAGTAGTTTATTTGAGTACTGATTGTCGATTTTTATCAAAGGGGTCCTTATCAAACGACCCGGGAAACCGCCTTTAGCCTGTCTGCTTATTGTTTGCATTTATTTTATGTATTACTGCATGAATGAGCGAGTGAATGATAATTGTAATTATGGTATTAATGAGAACATTTATCGCAATTACTTATTCCCTAATAAGGCAGATTGTAGCTTTAGCGGTCATAAAATCATTATGCTATAAAACACCTCGAAATTTTTCTAAAAAAAATTTTCCACAAGGTAAAGGAAACATAATTATTCTAAAAAAAAAACAATAGAAATTATAGAATATTATAGAAATTGGGTAGCTAACCAGTCCGAGCGGGTATATGCTCCTATTTAGCTGTTTATTTATAAACTGTTTCATGGCATCACCATGTGTTAAGAATAATTATAAAGATGTATCTTTATCTTAAAATCTTTTCGTGACGACTGCTAAAACGTTCTGAATCACTCTAGAATAAATTTAGTAAATGGAACATAAATTTTAGAGTGACAGTGCTGTGATGAAGTAGTTGTGATGACATTTACTTTTACGTATTAATTTTATTATAGTTTTAGTTTAAAGGTGCTCTAGTGCCTGGAAATATGAATTGAACCCATGCAAAATACAACAGAATAAATTTGTTTTGTTGTTTTTTTCGGTGAAACCTGTTGGGTCACAGTATACATGATTATTTTTATTATAAAACAACTTTATTAAGATGAAATTACAATCTGCCTTAATACTTAATAGGCAATAAATAATTGAGATAAATGTTCTCATTCATACCATATTTACAATTCAACATTCGCTCGCACTATGCAATATTTAAAAACAGCCCAGGGGCCCCCCAAGTCCACACGGTTGTTGCCTCCCTCGCATGCGGAAGATGAAGCGGAATCATGGGAAGTCCCCCACGCACCTCCGTTCACCGCGTCACCGGATACGAGCCAGTGGAGGCCGACCAATAGCGCGAGATCCACAGACGCTCAGGACATGATTGGTGAAACTGGCCATTGCCAGGACTTCCCCTGTCACGCATTTATAGCAGGTCACGAGGCCACTGCCGTTTCACTCTCCGAGGAGGATTATAGGGATGAGTGGAGCAGTGCAATGCATGTGCTATGGGATTAGGGTGGTTGGATAGGTTACTATGGTATCCCATGAATTTGGAAGGGATGACTTCAAGAATGTAGGGTATATTAAGATCGTTATGAAGGGTTTGGTTGCTGACGTAATAAGGGGCATTATTACGTCAGCAACAAAACCCTTTATAACGATCTTAACATACCTTACATTCTCCTTTTCATCCCAAGAATGTAGGGTATATTAAGATCGTTATGAAGGGTAGTGTGGCTGACGTAATAAGGGGCATTTATTATTGTTCTTAGGACTTTTGATTGAAAGGATTGGAGGCGCTTGATGTTCGACTTTTTTGCTGTCCCCCATAGCTCTATTCCGTATTTCCAGATTGGCTTAAGTATAACTTTGTAAATAAGTAGTTTATTTTCTATTGAGAGATGGGATGTCCTTCGAAGTAGTCTGTTTAGTTCTTGTCTTTTTAGCCTCATGTGTGGGCCTTTTGTCGAGATGGAAGGCTAAATACTGTACTGCCTCAGACACAGGAAGAGGAATCGAATTTAAAAAGACTAGTGGACAAGACTTGCGGCAGAGGGTAAAGGTTATGTGGGAGCATTTTGCTTCATTGACCTTGATTCACCATTGGTAGCACCAATACTAGATCTCATCAAGGTGTTTTTGAAGGTTTTGGGATGCTATATTAGGGTCTGAGAGGGATGACAAGACTGCAGTGTCATCTGCAAATGTTGCCAAGAAGGTATTGGGGGTAGAAGGGGCATCTGCGGTGTATAGGTTATAGAGGATGGGACCCAGGACGCTTCCCTGTGGAACTCCTGCTTTAATGGGATTTAGTTTTAGTAGTTAGAATATTTTAAACCACAGCGGACTTGGAAGAAGTGAGTATAAATAATAGATAGTATAAATCACATTTGAATAAATAGGTTTGTTAATGACTAGATACATAAGATAGGGGGTAAGAAGCTGTATAAGGGAACTTGCTATTCCTTTCAGAGTAAATTGACATATAGATATATGTGAGAGGAAGGTAAACAGGATCCTTGATCAGTACTGTGCCGGATAGGCGGACATTTCTTTAACGAAGAGGGATTGTGTCGCTAACAGGGATTGTGCGATGTATAGCGGCTCTAGACCTGATAAAGTGCCCCTTGTGGATATAATGACGCCAAAGTATTTTCCGTGCCAGGTGGATTAGATCGGCCGCTGAGAGGCCATTCAATGGTAATGAGAGTCCTGTATTATGAGATGGCTTTGGAGCGGTC
This sequence comes from Acanthosoma haemorrhoidale, assembly GCA_930367205.1. Lineage (NCBI taxonomy): Eukaryota > Metazoa > Arthropoda > Insecta > Hemiptera > Acanthosomatidae > Acanthosoma > Acanthosoma haemorrhoidale. Next base: position 27,060,983 of record OV884012.1, read on the forward strand.
CAGCTGCTCACCACATCAAAGTTAGAGACCGTCAAAGGTTCTCTCTCCGACAGACGCGCCGGGCTCAATACCCACAGCTTCTCGTTCGCCCCAGGCCCCACTACCTGATCCTGGCTCCCCTCATCATTTCCAACGCCACTTCGTAATTGATGAATGGATTTACTAGATTCTAAGCTATATCGACTCAGAACTAGTTTACAACCTGTAAACAGACAATTAAATTAGTTTTAGAGCACCTTAAGAATTAATTTATGCGCTTGTTGAAGAGTTAACTTTGTGATATAAAACGAAACGGTGACACAATAAAACAGTTAGGAATTATAAAATTACTTGGTTCCCGAAAACATTGTGCTATCTGTGGTAATCATTGGGTAGAAAGTATGTTTTAGACGCTCCATCTTGGGGGAGGGATCGCAGGGAGATGAACAACAGAGTAGGAAAATTTAATCAATATTTCAGGGTTGTTTTTTTTTTGTTTTTTTCATAGCCCCTTTAAATTTACAGATAATTATATATAATTATAGATCCTTAGGCGAATCTATTTACAAATTATTTTTGTATTTCCTTTAGCATCGCTACATTATATACAGGTTTTGTTATTTTATTTTATTTTTTTTATTTCAAAACCTCAAAAAATATATAATGTACAAAATAATTGAATGAATGAACAGATTTATCCTCTTCCTGCATTTACATGCATTTGGAGGAGTGCATAATATAATAAATTTTGTTGTTGTTAAAAGTACTTAGTCTCATATTCAACACTGTTATTTTATAAAAATTATATAATGAATAAACAAGTATAATGGTATACATTATACGTGACTGGACTAAACTGACTAATAAAGGTGATGGGGCTCACCTTTTTGATCAACCTTAAAACTAACTTACATACTAATTCTTAACCTAATTTTCCCCGACAGTCTGTTGCCATCGATGCGGGAGGGGTGGTGGGGTCATGGTGTTAAGCACTGGGTTTGTCAGGTGCTGCAATGAGTCAAAAAACTTGATGTGTCTCCGGCGGATGAACTCACCCACCGACGGCACACCAAGCAACTAAGGTGCAGGTCAGCGTTCTTCAACCTCTCGAAAGAGGTATGTCGGACCACTTATCGCATGATCTCATTCCGGAAATGTTGGAGACATTTGGCTGTATTGTCAGTCAAGTGGGTAAATAGCGGGTCACCGTACAGCAGTGCTGGCCGGAGGACACATTTATATATCATCAATTTGAGGCGAAGCGACAGGTTGGGTGAAGTTAGCAAGTGCGATAGCCAATGTAATATTGTAGAGTAACAACATATTTTGCAGTAATTATTACCTGAAATATAAATAAAAATCTTTCGCCTTTACTAAAATATTTCAGGTAATAATTACTGCAAAATATGTTGTTACTCTACAATATTAATTTACTAGTAATATACTAATTGCTTGATAAAATATCCTAATATTTGTTATTTTTCCTTTCGCGTTCAGCTTCAGCATGAGTGGTGTGAAGGGCTGTCGGGATATTGGTTGAACAATTGTCGGAGGTGAACAATTGTCGGAAAAGGTGAACAATTGTCGGAGGTCAACAATTGTCGGATTGCTGTAGTTAATAACATGGACCATGTTCCATGTAGGCATTAATATCTGACTCCATTTATTGATAGGGATGTGTCCCGACAAGTCACTGTGTTCAGGATGAGGTTCAGAGGTTCATAAAGAATAAGACCAGTTTTCAGAGTTCGGGCGAGAGATCGGCAGCGTAATAAGTACAAGTCATCAGGGGTCTGCTATAGGCTGTGAGGCAAAGTGCCGTCGTAGAGGTGTAGCATAGCGAGAGTCGATTAGCGGAAGGCTGAGGGGGGCTTACTCCCAGGGCCCCGAGGCCCTGGCATATCGCGAGGTAATCGGCTGTAGAGACTAGTAAACAGAGTGAGCCCACCAGGGCCAGGTGGCCCTGGGGTAAGTGATAAGTCGCGCGGCTATGAAGCTAAGAGACAGAGTGGAGTGAAGAGTGAAATTTTTACTGATATAATTATGATAACCCCCTCCCTCGTGGAAGGCTGGGTCTGTCTGCCCGGAGTATGTTTTACGATACACAGGTAGTCACTTCCTTTTAGTTTTATGACCGTTGGGGTAACAGGGTGTGTTTTATATGGCTGCCGGAAGGACTGAAGGTCTATTCTAATAGGGGTAAGTGTCCTTTGCCCAGGTTTTATGGTAGTCAGGTGGCTAATTCTCTTGGTTTATTGCCGTACCCTTTTAGTTACTTGTCTACGACTTCCGACCTCTCTATGATTTATTACCAGAAGTTACATAGATTTACATTTTCTATTATAATACATTATGAACCAGAGTGTAGGGTAATTTACATATATAGTTAGCGGTCGCTATAAGGGCATTCGGACTGCTGCTTCATAGTCACACAATAGTCCAGCGGGTCTCTTCAGACTATACTAGAGAACTCTCGCTATTGAGAGTCAAGTCCTTTTGATTCACAGTCGTTCCAGGACTGTGAACAATTTACCTTGCGGTCAAGTTTGTTGAGGTTGTGTCGAGAAGGGACAATGAGGAATGATGTTTGCACCAGTAAGATCGTCTGATATTTTTAAAGCCAACCAGTTCTAATTTAATAATTGCTTATTCATTTCAGTTGTTTTCTTTTCTATTGCTCACCAGATTTACATTCACATTGATACATACTGATTCACCTTCCCTTTCAATATATAATCTCTATTACATAGTATATAATTCATTGTATATTTTCTGTTTGAATTAATCATACCACCGTTAACATGATTGTTAAGGATTTAATTTGCCTTTTTTAACCTGTGCACAGGCTTAAAAAAAAATCTTATAGGTTCAAATCATCTCCCGTGAAAATATCATTATCTGATAATATTAAATACAACATTATAATATCAATAAATTAAATAATCAAAAATGTCGTTAAATACACAACATATGAAATGAGATTCATCCCCACTTTCATGCCAGTACAGAAGAATACTTGGATCACTTATCTCTCAACTTGGAGGCTATCCTCATCTCCCTAATCTTATTTTATTGGTAATAAGTTCATCAATTATTGATGAGTGGTCGATATCTATAATGAATAAATTATAGATATATACAGAACATTTATAATAATAATACTCAGTCATGAATTACCTATCACTCCTTAAAAAAAGAATATATTTGTTAAATATTGCTAAGAAAAAAAAAAAAAGTCAAGACGATGGTGCATAAAATGTGTATAAAATACCACAAATGCTTCTTTTTAACATCGGCATTAATAGCACTGACAAGAACATTATAACTATAGAGTAATTCGGATGTTTCGGCTTCCAAGTAAATATTAGTTACAGTATCAATGGCTCACTTAAGTAAATATGTTTCCGAATTCCAAAAACACCGTTGAACACAAACATAAAGAAATTAAACAGACAATACATACTCATTGATATTATCCACTCATAAGAGTAACTTTTAAAAGTCGATTAGACCCAGACTTATTCTAAGAAACATTAAACTTACTAGGAAACTCTATCTATACAAAAAACGAACTTTTTTTAAATATGACTTTTAAACAATTCCTGACACACTGTAAAAAAATTACTGCCCCTATAAGTAGCATATTATTTAACAGAACTATTAAGGGAAATTAGCAATAATAAAACAAATATTGGAGAAACTAACGAAATAATAAAATGCACCAGAGTATAGGGTAATTTAACTTATGTAGTTAGCGGTTGCTACAGTTAGTAATCTATTTATATAGAAAAATAGATGTTTGTGCGTGCTGGTCTACTTGCGTAACTCCTGCCTGAATGCCTTTGTACCTTTGTGTAGTACCAGAATAAGTTTAATGAGCATTGCATTGCAAAATAATTATAATATTCAGTAATAAAAATTATATAAAATCTAGGCTACTACAGTACATATAAATACGCTATATAATGTAAATAGATTGTTTTGAATCTATTTTTGAATTTCTTGATTAATTTTATATCAAAGGGGTATGAAAAAATAAAATATGTTGCATTAATTATTATTCTTCAAGAGCCAGCAACATCAATACAAGACCTGAGGAGAATATCCTAATAATTTGTACCTTAAGTTATATTTAAATACGGTACATGAGGTGTGAAGTGTGCACTTACGGACCGTTTATTTAAGATATTGGTTCGTAACCCGGCAAACATGTTCTTGAGTCATGGATCAAGCGTGGTATAATCCTACATTCCAATTGGAGAGCTCTTTAAAGTTGTACATATGGCAAATAGTTTACTGATAAAATATCTAAGATTATGTAAGTGTTTTGAACTCAATCCGCGAAAATGAGCAAGCAATGTTAGTCAAGTGTGCGAGGGAGGTACATCTTTTGAATTTCGAAAAATGAGTCACTTCTTAAACTTGGGAGCATTGAACTGTATTAACTTTATCAGAATAATACGCTGGTTTAGTCATGCGGAGAGAGTGCAGTAAAAGATAATATGAAGAGGTTGCTCACGGACAAAGACGAAGATTAACAGGACAAGGATGTGATGGTTTAGGAACTACTTGTGCTAAAATATGATAAGTGGGTCAGTAAAAAATAGATGCTGATGATTGGATTGAAGTATTTTTTGAAAGCCGATGTCATACGAAGACTTCTCTGTGCGTGATTTGACTGAAAAGGAGTAACCATCGATTCCACAGAACGCTCCAGTTCTCGATCCCTCTTGGTTTCGGTGGGTTGGGACTCACTGGGAGAAGAAAGGCTTGGACCCTCAAACAATGTTGAAGGCTGATTATTTTCGGTTGAACGTTCTCGTTCAACTTAGGTCAGAGCAAATTTGAAGTTTGTTTCCCCTTTGCTGAGGAATGAGCAATGAGGCAGATTGTGAATGATTATTTAATCACTTGTATCAGCTACAAGTATTCAGGTTTGCTTTCAAACACCCAAATATTCTGGAGACAGACTCAAACAAATTTTCAATGAAATAAGTCGTTTCAATTCCAACCAATCCAAATATGTTTGCTAGTTTTCGAATATGAAAGCAGTATTGAGTAATCTTGAGCTACAAAAAATATCAGCTACTCTGAGCTCAAATATTATGATCAGATGTCACATTTATAAATATTGAACATGCTGATGTGATGAGGTTTATTAGATGTTTTCCTTAATTCCCTTAAGCCTTTAGTCCCAACAACGAGAAGTTCTTAATTAAGATCAATAAGATTATTTGAGCTCTAAGAAACATTATTATCAAAACTTATAATGTTAAGAAGCATCGCCCACGATTCATTAAAGAGTTCTGCTTGAATTGAAGAAAGCAAACTTCATAACTTCATGATTCTTCATTCGTTCACTGTCTCAATCCAAGTAATAGTAATATAATTTTCTATAAATGTAATTATTCAGATAGATCCGTTATTTTGGTGACTCGTTATGTATGTAACAGGAACTGCATCTCGAATAAAAAATTGTACGTAATTGATGAACGGATTTACTCAACTCTATATATCTTTGAAACATTATAGTCAAATCCCTTAACGTAGGGTGTAAAAATTTCATCGGTATTTCAAGTGGTAATTACTGATAAATAGTCTCTCTTCAAGTTCCTTTCAAAACATTGCTTGTGTACAAAACATGCTAAATTTCTAGAAAGCAATCACATTGAACCAATCAAGATATACCAATCACACAGCGGGGAAGAGGCGGTCAGAAATATAAAAATATATATTCAAAATGTAATATTAATCTGTAACAGTCATTACAACTCCCCAATATCAATAAATTTAATAAGTTTTAGGCTTTTGTGTAAATTGATAAATATCTTTTGATACCATAAGTTCTGTTCTTTTTGTATTTTTTTGTGGAAAACTGTTTGATGATGATTTTGGCCAGAGAAATCTTTTCCTAAACTGATAGGTAATGATTTAAGTTTTAAAATATTAACTTTATTGTTATTTGTGATAACAAAATTTAGTTAGGTGAAAATAATATTAATTTTTAACTGTGTAAACCATCTGGTTAAAGTAATAAAGATCCTTTCTAAGTCATCGAAAAAATCAAGGTATTTCCACAAATGGAGTTTTCCATGACACAGAATGGAAGTAGTTGAACTTATAGTAATTCCTTTGAATTTCTCTACATTCTGCAAAAGGAAGGATATACGACTCCAGCTCCAGGCACTAAGGGTGTCCCTGGAAGGAAAATGAAGTCGGCTTACTCTAATTATCTCCAGGTTTTTATAGTTACCGGCTGACAGCTCATTGATGAATGGGTCCCGCTAGTATTCACACCTGTAATTGCTAGCTAGCTTTTGAAAAATTGGATTTCCACTGACGAGTGGCCTAGTTTTGGCTTAATATGTTTTTGATATGGTCTATCATTAAACTACGAGTAATCAACCCTTACGCTTTTTCAAAGTGCGAACAAATTGGCTCTCTAACAATATTTGCTGAAACACAATAGATCATTATCCATATATAAATTGAGTTAAAGAGAAAATTAGTTATACTAAAACATTCTGTATCGAGGCCTTGCGTAAATGTTACGTTGCGAAAACATTCACGATTACTTACACGACTAAAGGTTTCGTTACGTTTTTGAGAAAAATTTGAATTACCATACGTATTAATTAGTTAATTTAAGTCCGACATATTGCATAATAGTGCCAAGATTTTAATAAGTTAGTACTGGAGTCTTGTCATCCCACCCAGACCCCGATAGAGCATCCCATTACCTTCAATAACACCTTGATGAGATCGAGGATTGGTGCAACCAATGTCGAAGACGAAGCTACAGAAAATAGATGGGATCACAAGAATAGTTCATTGTTGATAAAAGTTTTCATCTAAAACATAAACATTCGCACGTACGATCGGTACTTTACTGTCCCCAAAAGTACCCTATCATTAAGGGAAATTAGCAATAATAAAACAAATATTGGAAAAACTAACGAAATAATGTACTATATGATATTAGCAAGCATCGTGGTTGAAAAATAAGCGTTCTTATGTTAGTTTATTTTTGTTGTCACACATTTATACTAACATGTATTACTATTGATTAAATATTGAGTGCTAACCTTGTTGTATACCAGCTTGTAAAATTTTAGTAATCTATTTATATAGAAAAATAGATGTTTGTGCGTGCTGGTCTACTTGCTTAAATCCTGCCTGAATGCCTTCGTACCTTTGTGTGGTACCAGAAAAAGTTCAATGAGCATTTGATTGCTAAATAATTATAATATTCAGTAATAGTAGTAAAATTATATAAAATCTAGGCTACTACAGTACATATAAATACGCTATATAATGTAAATAGATTCATTGTTTTGAATCTATTTTTAAATTGCCTGATTAATTTTATATCAAGGGGGTATGAAAAAATAAAATATGTTGCATTAATTATTATGCTTCAAGAGCCAGCAACATCAATACAAGACCTGAGGAGAATATCCTAATAATTTGTACCTTAAGTTATGTTTAAATACGGTACATGAGGTGCACTTACGGAGCGTTTATTTAAGATATTGGTTCGTAACCCGGCAAACATGTTCTTGAGACATGGATCTATCGAGGTTTAATTCTACATTCCAATTGGAGAGCTCTTTAAAGTCGTACATATGGCAAATAGTTTACTGATAAAATATCTAAGATTATGTAAGTGTTTTGAACTCAATCCGCGAAAATGAGCAAGCAATGTTAGTCACGTGTGTGAGGCAGGTACATCTTTTGAATTTCGAAAAATGAGTCACTTCTTAAACTTAAACGTAAACTTATGATCGGGACTCAAAAACGGGTAAAAACGATATATATTAAAATATCTCTTAGCCATAAATAACATAGACAAACTAACTCCTAACTTTCAATTGACGGGCTGTCGGAATTCACGCGCGAAGTTCCAGTCATGGAAAGAGTTTGGCCAAACAGCACTCGTTGGACATAAGCTCAGTTGGTCACAGCATCCGACCGAATATTGGAAGCTCCCTAGTTTGAGTACCAATCCTGCCAGTGTATTTTTGCTACCAATAATAATGATTATCATATATCAACATAATTATTTATAAATAAATAGAATGGAATGGAAACTGAATCATAATCGACAGATTACCGATGATCTATACGGTAATTATTCTTATACAACTTTATTATGTTAAAATTACAATCTGTCTCAAGGGGCGATAAGTAATTGTGATAAATGTTTTCGTTCATACCACATTTACAATTTTCGTTCACTCGCTTATTCATACAGTATTTAAAAACAGCAAGAGAGCTCCCAAATCCACATGTTTGTCACCTCCTTCGCATGCGAAAGAGGAAGTAGAGAGCGCGAGATCCACATACGCTCAGGACATGATTGGAGGAACTGGCAATTGCCAGGACTCCCACTGTTACGCATTTATAGCAGGTCACAAGGCCACTGCCGTTTTAGTCTCCAAGGAGGATTATAGGGATGAGTGGTGCAGTGCAATGACTGTTATATAGTAATAAACTAAAGCTATAGATCATTCTAAATATGACGTAAGATAAAAAGAAATTGGAAAAATGATGGAAGATGTAAAGAAGAATTGGGGAGTAGTGAAATGACTAGTTATCTATTCACACCAACTAGGGAAGAACAAGCTATAAAGGCTTCATAACGACTGGATTTTTCCTGATAATTAAATGAGGACTAATGAGCGGTCAAACATAAATCAATTGTTTACAGCCCCCCCCCCCCATACTTCGGAATAAATTAGCTTTCTTTCCAGAGGCATTTTACGAGTCTAAAGATGCCTTTAGCAATTCAGTGCCCTTTCAAAACCTAGTCGTGGTAGTTGCCTTCAAAGAGTATTTTTCACAGCTATAGAGAAATTTTTTTTCCTCAATATTTATGTCATTGATTCAAGTCAGTATGGCGATTAACCTCATACTTTGTTGACAAGATACTTAGTTGGTGCTTAAGTATTTTTTTATTTCTTTAAAAACACGATATCTTCCGACTGTTTTCCACCCAATATTGTTAATGCTCAGAACATTAATTTTTAAATCTTCTTTTGAGTGATTCGTTCGATCTGGGCAATGCCACATGTGGCACATACCCATTCTTGGGTAATTACAACGTAGGAATTATAACAGGAAACGAATGCAGTTAATATAACAACTTTTACAATGATACCGTCATTAGCCGGTATAAGTGATCATAAAACTGTTATTACATAACAGCTGATGCTTTATTACTTAAAGCTGTTACCGATGTATAACCAATACCTTATAAGCTTCTCATGGGATCTAGCAGTTACTATGAAGCGAGTTACTTCCAATTATCGGTGGTGGTATAAAATACCATGTTTAAAAAATTGGTTGCATATTTATATACAACAAATTAAATAATGGCTAATATCATATTTAAGGTTAGAAAGTCACCGAAACCTGCAAATTGTCCCAACGTAGCTTGGGCAGGTATTGTTTAGCTGGAAAGGGCATACATAGTGTTACAATTTTAAATCTGAGTCGTCGCTATTTATTGTCTCTTTAATTTATAATCATTCAAAATACGATAATCTTATTTTCAAAAAAAAAAAATTGATTGATACAAATAATACGTCACTTGTAGCAGTGTAATCGGTGGACAAGTATTTTTCTATTCAGAATGAGTGAATAACTAAGTGGAAACCATAGAGAGCATAAGAATCACAGTCTATATGCAGTTTCTTTAATGCCTAAATGTTTGTGCGTACTTGAGAAATACAATGCATTTCACATTTGAGGGTTTGATAAATATAGTGGCATAAGTGAGTGGTAAGGAATTTTGAGTGACAATTTTACATTTGTATCCATATAAAACTCAAGTTTTCTTGTATTTTTCTCTCTCATTGTTTTAGTATTGCAATGAAGCTAATCCATCCCCATTACAACTATTTTCAAAGGCCGCAACTTGACTTACTAAACCTAAAGTACATACACCCTCAATTAATGTAACGAAATTTCAGTTGGTAGAAATTAAACTAAGACGCCACTGAATCTTGCGTAAACAAGCATAAATAAGTTGCAAGAAACCGTGCAGGAAGTCAGTAGGTGGAACGTTGACCCTATTTGGGCCAATGAATACAAACGTGCTTCTGAGTAAAGAGTGCCCAGAGAAGCTGCACGACTAGGCGGACTCCCTCGCATTACCATTTAGAGCGCTCCTCGCTTTACAGCTGAGGCCGTCTGTTAGAGACATGTCTCGGTCTGCGGCTTGTGGTAGGAGCGACTTTGTAACGGGGCAGGTACGTAACATTTTCTTCAGAAATGTCTCATAAATAGTGGCAAAAATTCCTTAGTTCCATTATGCAGAAACCCATATGTTTTCGTCCATGTCTGTTTGTCTGGTATTTGTGAACATAGACAAAGAGAGCAGCCCTGTTCAAATTAGAGAGATGAATCTTTATATAAAAATTCATTTTGATATTGAAAAAGCGGGGAAAACGTTTCATTCGTATCAAAGAGTAATATAACAGAGTACCTTTTAGTCTCAACCTCATTAGTCACATCAGTAAACCCCAGTACAAAGAACACAAATCAAATAAAACTCAGCAACACATTACAATCTATACATATAATAAAAGTTTTAAATTGATCGGCACATTTTCAATGTTATAATTATTACCAATTTCGAAATGTTCCTTGTACCAAATAATTATGCGTTCAGCCAATGTACAAAGCGAATCCGTAAGCAGTTGGCTGAATTAGAAACCTTTGTTTTATTATGCGCAATAGCATCAGAGTCATAATCATTTAAATACATTTCAAGTGGAGGAGTTGAGAAAACAAAATGGTCTGAACGAATTGCTTCTCGGCTAAGACAATGTCACAAAAGTAAATTTTAATTAGTCTCATCGCATTATAAACGTCGGCGGATAATCAAATTAGACGTACGTAATTAAAACTCGAGTTGAACCAAAGCAATTCGCCGGAAATGGAGCAAACACCTTCGCAATAAATTATAAATTAAAATGATGTCTTCTCCTTTTTATTGCCGGATATTATCATATAAATTAGGTGCTGTTGGCCCTAAAATAATTATTATGATGATTTTCACAGTTAGCTCACTTACAGGTTAGTTTATTTTAAAGCACGATAACTTCCTTATTAGGACGTCGGCGTGATGTCAACAAAATAAAACAAACCACCAATTTGTGTTGTCTTGAGTTTGATTCAAATAAGTAGTAGTAGGATATCTCTAGGCAATATATGATACATATGGCTGTAGCCTAAACATAACTTCCTGTCTGCTGTATGGACATCTTGTAAGGGTGGTAAATGGGAACATGGCGTCGTTGTATTCTAAGCAATGGCTTGGATGGAAAAATATATTAAAAGAGATTTTTTACTTGCAATTTACTTAAATAACAACATTTTATTTTGATATAATTTTTTCAGACATTAAAATTCAATCTTTTCCCCCGAGTGAGGGTTTAGCGAGCCAACTACAAACTTTGATGCTATTAACACAGAGAAACTTTAATGTCCTTCGAGCCAATTTTAATAGATTTATTTGGTTAAATATTTACGAATTCTAGTCCTTTTCAATGCGAATTTTCACTGGTCAATGTGCAATAGCAAAAATTATTTTAAAAAAATAATTTATATATATGATTAATAACGCATACATTCTAAAATCTACCAAAACCCGATTTGTATTTTTTCATATTGCAGTTTATCTGTTTGGTTTTGTATGAGAAAAATGTTTCTAATTAAACACAATGGGTAAGTAAGCTAAAAAAATTAAAATAGTCGAACCTATTGAAGAATAATTAGAGAAATTTTTTTTATAGCGTCAATTTGACTAAAACATTTAAACTTCGTCATGAACTAGTTATTTAGAAAAATAATACAGATGTCTCGTGGAGACCTATATATTTTGTTACGTTAAAACATTTGGAGGCCTGTAAAACATCTATAATGACCTGGTTTACGTAAGTTTAATGCTACGGACCACTTTAGCCGAAATATAATTTAATTAGTGGTCCGGTAATAACTCCTGTAATTTATAGGCCATTAAGAATGCCGATTCGTTTGGTTTAGGGCCGATGCGGGAAGAGACAACATCAATTAGGGCATTAGTATAAAAATTGAAATCAGGACAGGGAGAAGGTTTTTATTTATTTTGAAAGGTTCAAAAATCTCTTAAAAACTGAAAGCGTGTCCCAATTCTTGGACTTAATGGTTTTTATAACGTTATTAAAGTTCATTTTACTGACAGGAGTTAAGGTACGACAACCTAGAAATGTTTCACCAAACTAACTGGTAGCAGCACAACATAATTAAATATTTTATTGTACACTTTAATATTTTAGGTATTTCTTAGCGTATTTTTTTTTATGAGGCCGGATTTGTAATATATTAACAATAATAAAATTAACTACTGCAAATTACAACATTACAACATGTTTATTAATCATTTTATTTTTAAATCGTAATTACTGCGTAACATGAGGTATATAAAATTTAAAAAAAAATATTTGTTTTCCATTGACGGTTTTCTGCACGTTAACCTGACTAGCATTAAAAAAAAAATCAATAAAATTTATTATGCCCTGAGTATTCTTTGTGATTTGAAGTGTCACAATTATATAATAATTTATCTCCTTCTCAATCAAATCGAACAATAGTGCTGGGAAATATTTTATTAATAAGGTTAGTGAGAAATAAAAATCAAAAACCTTGAGGATGAAGATTACTGAAGTGTACAATACTATTATAACTGAAAAACATAAGAAGAATAAATATTCATATAGAAAAATATAACTTACAGGCCTGCCTTACCAAAGCCAGGGGTTTTTTCAAGAGTACACGAAACTTAAACTGTTTGAAACTAACTAACTATTAGTCTTCTATTTGATTGGGTCTTCATCGGTTTGAAAAACTGCAAAAGTTTGATGGTTTTTATCACCCTGTAACCAGATCAGTGAGACCCCAATCTCACCCTAAACTCAATATCTTTTTAAACGCGGATAAGACTCACTGCGTAATTTTCTCATCCTAAAAGGGCAAACGTCCGCTGCCTACTATATACACTGTAGGAACGCAGAAAAACTCTCCAGCAAACAGCCTCTTATATCTGGGCATTAAAATGGATCGTCACTTCCGTTTTAGTGGCCATTTATCGAGGAAGTTGAAACAGACAGGCACGAAGTCTTACCGGCTTACTCACTTACTGACTTCCCCCAATCTATCACTGCGCCTCAAGCTTGTGATTTATAAGAGACCTGCTCTGCTGTATGGTGCACCGCATTTGGCTAAAGTATCTCATACAATTTCAAAACGGCATACTTATGAAAGTGGTCAGACATACTACATTCCAGCAGCGGAGGAACAGTCAGTTCCACGAGGATTTTTAGCTGCCTACGGTGGATGAATTCATTCGCCGTTAACATACATAATTATTCGATTCGTTGTAAGATATGACAAACCCCGTGTTTAACACGATTACCCCCGTTCGTTCCCTTATCGATGGTACAAGGCACTCGAGGCTGGAACTAGTTTTAAGTTAGTATGTAAGTCCCTTTTTGTAACCCGAAGGTCAGCCCCATCACCTAGCCCTGTTTAGTTTATATCTGTATATGTTATTCAGTAGAAGGAGCCACCCCCAACTATTAAATCCCTTGCAATTTATTATTATTTTATAAATATTGAAAATAGGGTTGAAGAAAAAAAATTGGGTTTTTAGTTTTTAGACCAAGCCTGAGATAATAGTGAGCATTTCAGTCTAGGTAGCTAAAAGTTTGTTTTATCCCCCTAAAAACTATGGTTTGGTTAAAAACTCAGAGGAGCAAATAAAATAAAAATAAAATAAGTTATTATTTGTAAAGCTAAAGTTGCTGGAGGAAGAATATTCGAATGAAAGACTTCCTTTGTGTGGCTAAAACAAAAACGGATGACAGTATGGCTGACACAGAGGAATGCGTTAGTAAAAAAACAAACGAAGGAAAATCAGAGCCTGAATGAAACCGTGGTTTTTCTTTGTTTTTTTTTTTGCAGATACCTGATTGGACATGAGAGAATTATATTGACTAGCCCGAGTCAGACTCCACATGCTAATCCTTAGTATTTGATGGCTAGCAAACAGGGTTAAAGCTTCAGCCACAGAATTGTATTCAACTCAATAATATACCTTTTCCAACAAAAAATTGTTTTTTTTAATTTAACTTCCATCGAACATTTGAAAGTTAAAATATAGAAATAATTTTTTTTTCAATGTAGATTTATGCAGTTAATATGGGGTACACCGCCATGTGATGAAATGAAGGCATTAAAACTATAACAAGTAAAAGGACCTTTCGATTTTTCCATTCAAAGTAGACCTATGTAAGGATCATTTATTAACAAATTGTACATGCTCTCTGCACAATTCATTCAATTTCATGTTTTACAATTTTAACCGGCTGCCAGAAATATTTTATTTGGTATGCTGTCTAACTTGCTGAGATACAGAGTCAGCCGCGTCACCGGATACTAGCCAGTAGAGACTTACCAAGAGCGCGAGAGCCACAGACGCTCAGGACATGATTGGAGAAACTAGCCATTGCCAGAACTCCCATTGTCACGCGATTATAGCAGGTCACGAGGCCACTGCCGTTTCCGTCTCCGAGGAGGATTATAGGGATGAGTGGCGCAGTGCAATTACTGTGATACAGGATTAGGGTGGTTGGAAAGGCTACTGTGGAATTTCATAAACTTGGAAGGGATGAGTTCTAGAATGTAGGGTATATTAAGGTCGTTATGAAGGGTTTTGTTGCTGACATAATAAGGGGCATTTACTATTGTTCTCAGGACTTTTGATTGAAAGGATTGGATACGCTTGATGTTAGACTTTTTTGCTGTCCCCCATAGCTCTATTCCGTATGTCCAGATTGGTTTAAGTATAACTTTGTAGATTAGTAGTTTATTTTCTATTGAGAGATGGGATGTCCTTTGAAGTAGTCTGTACAGTTGTCCAAAGCGTCTGTTTAGTTCTTGTCTTTTTAGTCTCGTATGTGGGTTCCAGGTCAGTCGTTTGTCGAGATGGTAGCCTAAGTACCGTACTGTCTTGGATACAGGGAGAGGAATAGAATTAAAATAAACTAGTGGACAAGACTTGCGACAAAGGGTGAAGGTAATGTGGGAACATTTTGCTTCCTTAACTTTGATCCGCCATTGGTTGCACCAATACTCAATCTCGTCAAGGTGTTTTTGAAGGTTATGGGATGCTATGTCGGGGTCTGGGTGGGATGACAAGACTGCAGTGTCATCTGCAAATGTGGCCAAGAAGGTATTGGGAGTAGAGGGGACATCAGCGGTGTATAGGTTATAGAGGATGGGGCCCAGGACACTGCCACAGAGTATATTATGTTTTATTTTTCTATTTTTCCACCTTATTTAAATCAAGGTAATGAATAATTTGCTTTGATACCATTAGTACTGAATTATTATGAATGGTAACTTTGGTGCCATTTTGTATATTTGATAAATTTTGGTTTCATTGCCCATGCCAATTATTACTATTTTCTGTGGATAATTGAACAAATGATGTTTATTAGAAAATTTTATTCAATTCAATTCGAACAAACAAGAACAGTTTGTCCCGTATAATAAATAAATAATAATTAATATGAATGAGACTAATTACATCCCAACTTGTAATTTTGTATAAACAATTTGTACTTTTCTAACAAACATCATCTGGTCAATTATCCACAGAAAATAGTAATAATTGGCATGGGCAATGAAACCAAAATTTACCAAATATACAAAATGGCACCAAAGTTACCATTCATAATGATTCAGCACTAATGGTATCAATTAGCAAATTATTCATTACCTTGATTCGAATAAGGTGGAAAAATAGAAAAAGAAAACATAATATTCTCTGTATATCAGCAAGTTAGACAGCAATTCAAATACAATATTTCTGATTGCAGTTTAAAATCGTAAAACAGATAAATAGTTCGACATCTTTGTCTAAGTCAATAGTGTTTGTAGAGCAATAGTCCTTTGCGTACTATATTCTTTCTAATACAATGTTGTTGTTGTTTTTTTCTAGTTAAAAATTTATTTTTGATGATTTCGGCGAGGTCCTTAGGTGGTCCCTGGTAGGTCCCTGGTTGTGCCAGCTGCATCCTATCCAAGTCAAAGAGCTCGAGTGCTACCCCAAGAGAACTAGCGCTCTTTAGATACAACTGTTATCAAAAGCTTCATTCTCTAATCTGGACTGGATTATTTCTGAACGAAGAAGAGTAATCAAAGAGCTGCTTTTGTTTGAGGCCGGAAAAGGGTTCTGATTACACGGCGGATAGCTAATATTCCTCGGCGCCGGCTGGGCTTGCTTTTAATTATCCAAACTATAGCGCTCGACAATAGCACTGGGTGATGGCCCAGCCTTTCTCAAATAATACACCACAGACCAGCATTTCAGATGGGTATTGTTCTCCTGTAGGTCATAGATATAATTTTATTATCATACAATCACCGTTAATTTTTATATAAAATATATAGTATTATACTTTGCGGTATAAAATATCGAAACAATTTAAAAAAAAAAAAAAAATTAGCCTTATCCGTGCCGTGAATATTACAACATGCAGTTGTATCGCAAGTACCCAATTTAATTCATGCAAGAAAAACAACTTTGACAGCATGGTCGCTGGCCGAAATTTGTCAAGCAAAGAAAGGCATGTGCTATTTTAAAACTATTTGTATATGAGTACCATTAAATTTGGAATTAGCATCTCACAACTGTAATCCCGGAGAGCGTGAAGAGTTCAAATATTCAAGCCGTTATTCTAATTGCCCATCGTTATACATTTGAGCAACACCTCTAGGTAAAGCTATCCCGCACTCCAGTATGCATGAGCTTCACCATCGAAGAGTATAAGTAAGGTTTATTTAGTCAGAAATATTAAATAATCAAATTTATTTAATGTGATACAACAAACAATTACACATTGTTTTTATCTCTTTTTGGTTTTAAAATTATGTAATCAAAAGAAAGAAATGAGATTAAAAAGTACAAATCACTCATCAAAAGCTATTGTAGCGACCGCTAACTGTACATAAGATAAATCAACCTATACACTACAAATGTAAATAATATTAACAAACCATAAGCCATTGTAAATGTTGTAAACAATAAAAGACGTAGCTGCAAAAAAACTAGTTAGAGGCTGGAAAGGGTAGAGCAGGTAGCAGGTGACCCAGGCCTAGGTCTGCCGAGAACAAGGCGCCACCGCAAACTGGGATATCATTGGCCACAATAATGCCTTACATGGTTGGCTACTAACGAGGCACAGCCGAGTATAAATAGACCCGGATTTTTGCCTGTAGATCATTCTCACAACGGCTCTCTAACTGGTGAACTTGCAGCTGCACTGATGTTTCAAGACTTGGCCTTCTCATTTATGAAAACCTCTGCCTCTCTTCGTAACCTCACTGTTTATGATGTTTTAGTCCGGCCTTGTCAGACCTCACACTATCCTAGTGGGATTCTCTACCTTCGTCTCGCTAAAACTAGCAGCTCCTTGGAGAGACCTCTTCCTTGCGGACAACGGTCTCCTGGAGCCCTACAAACATTACCTAGTAGTGTCTCCCACGGCAATTCAGTCTGCCTCTCTCCGGTTCACACTCGCCTTTGGGATCCGGACGGTTTTCGCCTACCCTCAGATACCGAGTGTGAATTCGTGGTCATTCCTAGACCAGACAAACTACCTACTCTGCCTACCCTATACCTCTTCTCCTGAACATAGTGCATTGTTGGGGCACACACCTATCAAATACGGAGTCAGATAGTATGACCCGTCATGAAGCAATTTCCAGGTCATAGCCTAATCAACCCTCACTTCGTCACCAGAGCTAGGGTAACTAGGCACCCCCCTCGTGACGACTCGACAGCTATAATAACTCACTTTTGCCTATTTCTTTTGTAGCTTGGCAGTTGGAGAAAAAATATTTTTTAAGTCCATGCCGAAATTAAAAATTAGCAATAGCAGTTTTTGCTGCAATAGCAAAATTATCTGTCCTTTAAGTAGAATATGATATAGATTCTTAACGTTACCGTTGTGAAAATTAATACATTACAATTACAATGTAGGAATTATAACAGATACTGTCATTGTGCTTTAAGAGATCATAAAACTGTTATTACACAACAGCTTATGCTTTATTACTTAAAGCTGTTACCGATGTATTACTAATATAATATAATTGTAAGCCTCTCATGCGATCTAGCAGTTACTATGAAGCGAGATATTTGCAATTATCCATGGATTTACGGACATGTATGTTATAATGAATTTGACATGCATGTTTTATATTAATGAACCATACGTTAGAATGATCTACAAGAGGAAAACTAATCTCAATATGTCAAATACCAAACAGTCAAAAAAAAGTAATTGAGTATTCATTAAAAGCCCAGCCAAGAACCATTCTCTGCAATTGAGTATTGACGCCTATAGTGACGTCAATGGCCAGAGCTGAAAGTTCTCATGTTCAAGAGATCAGACAAGCATACCGGTGACATTACCGAGGATTTACCGCGAAGGCTAGAACTCTGCAAGATTTAAACCAGTTTCTTATCTGATTGAGAAAAGGGTGACATTCACTCCACGTTTCTTCCAAGTTCTGTGCAAATGCATTTCACTTGAGTTGATAACCATTTAAATTATTTTTTCTACAAATAGATAAATTGAAATGAAAATCCCCGCATACAACAAAGAAAATACGTCAAACTTTCAAACATTGCCAATGTTCCAACGAAGCATAATATCAATGTTTAAGCCATAGCCAAATGTATATTTTTTTCTCCAGACCCTATTTTTACCTAGAGGGCTTATGAGCTAGCGCACTTTTTGTTTTGTGATAAGGTTTTGCCCTTTTCAGCAACGCTTGTTGTTCAGACTCCAGCAACGCTTGTTGCACTTTGTAGAGTGTTGTACGCTGTAGAGTGTGGTTCAGATATCTAAAGTTTCTAATCCTCCTTTAATGCTCGCCTCCTGGCTTCCTAAAACATCATCTATACCCTATTATATCACAATTAGGATGAAGTGAATGAGTGAATGAGTAGTGGACAATGAGACAAGTGAATCAGTTTCATAACGTCTAACTGTTCAGTGGTTTCATTGTTTATTTTATATTCTTGAAAAACATGGTGATTGCTAAGCCATGTTCTGTTGAGTCTACGTACTCAATTAGGTACATAATATCCTCAAGTCGTATTTCTCTATGAACTATAATTGTTCCAAAATTATGGAACACTTGCAGAATCGATAGCAACAACTGTTGGAATGAAAATAAAATCCCAGAGCAATGACCTAAAATACCTGCAGTAATGATAATCAGGTGGTCTTGGTTCGATCCAATGAATACAAAAACTGGCCCGTCGGTACAATGTGATTGACCTGATTGACCCGTGTGTGTGCTCAGCAATCTAATGGACTACCTGTATCCATGTCTCGTCTGTGCGTGGCTGGATTTAACCTGTATTGTGTGAATTTACGCTTTAGTCATTATCACCTCTAATCAGCTGTTCACATGGGTGTCTCAAATTGAAACTAACTTTTTGTTAGTGTATGCATGGATTGTATTCTTAATATTGTTTTTTTTTATCACAATGGCAGTTGAATTATTAGGCGTTTGAAAGACCAAAATGTAAAAAAAATTAAAACCATTTTTGTACCTACCTTAAAATAAGATACTATTAATTATGGATACTGTATATCTATATAGTAATATAAATATAGTACTGAATATAATTCTACAGTTCAGAGTCAAATTGCTTCAAACAAAGTTAGCTTTTTAAGTTCGCTTCGTTCTCATCAACTAATAGTAATTATAAAGTATGTCATGTCAAACCACCTGATAATATAAATAATAAAACACAACTATATTAAACTGATTTTATGGGATCTACAGCAACCCATGATAGTGATCTGCTTGTTTTCTTTAGCCTTTTGCACCTTAGTATATGTTGCAGGAGGTCGTAAAAGGGCAATCCTGGTCCTAAGCTGAAGGCCAATCAAACTCAAGCTGGTGAAGTCCAGTAGTGATTTGAGACGCGTTACAATAGTTCAACAGGAATCCATTCAGAGCCACGTCAAAGTTTGAAACAAATGAGCCTACAACAGTTGTTTTTAAACTACGCTTTGTAGACCGTACAGCACTCTCTCCTGTCCCGTTGGACTTGGGTAAATATGGCGCTTGGTCAACATCATTATGCCGAAGAAAATTATTAAATGGTTAACAATGAATAAGCGTCCAAAACAATGGTAGCCCAAAAAGAGTAAATGCCTTTCTCAGGATATTCACATTAATTTCCGAGGATATGGAATGTGCAAGGAAAGCCATTTGAGTGGCTGTCAATGATAGCTAAGAAGGAGTATGATAATGACATCTATCAAAGCTTAGATAGATAGTAGCTTAAAACCTGACTGTTAAGCGGACCTTGACTCTAAGACTAGTGGCTGTGATTAGAACATTTATCATTGTTTAGCTTTGTTTAAGTCCCACCAACTTCCTCGCCCAACTTTCTTCAGTGGATCTATATGATCTGTGGCAACATACTCCTCTCGCTAATTTCCTCAAACCACCAGCATTAATCATACTAAGAGCGTATAGTTGGCCTAGGTCTTGCATATAGGTAGCTACATTAAACTTTGATAGATTATTAAAAAGAAAAGTGAATTAAAGTAGTTGACGCAACCTTCTCAAGTGTAGAATGTGAATCTATACATAAAAGTGTGCTTCTAGACACAAGTAAGTACTTATGGGTGAATAAATTGTACTGGGGATTTGACCGTTTCTAATTGCATATTGGCTAATCAATGTACGTATTTTAATTTCAAAACATTCTGTATTCTTTAAAGCAATAATCTAGTTATATTTCAATTTATTTGAGTTTCTTTAAACAAAAAGGTAAGCTCAAGGACTATTAAATACATAAATTCAGAGCAATAAATAATATTTGTTTACTTCTATTCCTCCCGAAGTAGAATGTAAAGGAGTCTTTTTGGCAATCATCAGATTCCACTGATTTTTTTTTTTGTTTCTTCTTGTACTTTCCCTTTGGTGTACTGTCTAATTAGTATCCTGTATCTGTTGTAATTCAGATCACATTTAGCTGTGAAATTTCAATAACTTACCACTGACCAAAATTTGTACTTAAGAATGTACAAGACATGTGTCGGGTTAAGTTATCAGATGTGGGAGTCCCCAAAGTAGGGAGGAGACGCCCACCGCGGGATAGGGTCGCTACAACCTCTAGCCGCCATCCGGCGAGCGCCAAGAAAGAGATAAGACGGGTGGACCTTTCACTCTGGCTGGTGGCCTAGTCGGCGGGCAGCTTAATTCATTTTGATCTGACTCCATAAGATCTTTGAAGGTGTGCCCCGACAGTGCACTATGCTCAGGAGAAGAGGTACAGGGTAGGTTTGTAGGTAGTTTATGTGGTCTTGGAATGACCACGAATTTACACTCGGTATTTACACTCGGAAAACCGTCCGGATCCCAAAGGAGAGTGTGAACCGGAAAGAAGCAGACTGGATAGCCGTGAGAGACGCTACTAGATAACGTTTGTAGGGCCACGGCAACTGTCGTCCGTGAGGGAGAGGTCTCTCGCAAGGAGCTTCTAGTTTTAGCGAGACGAAGGCAGAGATTCCCACTAGGAAGGTGCGGGGTCCGACAACGCCAGACTAAAACATAGTGAGGCTAAGAGAGAGAGATGCAGAGGTAGTGGAATAAGAAGGCCATGATTTGAGTAGAGCAGCAAGCGCCAGTGCAGAGAGAGAGAGAGAGAGAGAGAGAGAGAGAGAGAGAGAGAGAGAGAGAGAGAGAGAGAGAGAGAGAGAGAGAGAGAGAGAGAGAGAGAGAGAGAGCGAGAGAGAGAGCAGTGTTCTAAGTGCCGGTTCGGTTCGTTCTAATTTCTGCCCTAAGACAGCTGGGTTATACAGGTAGGTCAGCCGTGGTGGGGATGGTTCCCCCACCTGCAGCTGTTTCCCCCACTAGCTTTTTCCCCTTCTCTGGATGACTTCATAAGCTTTATTATTAAAATATGGAAACATAGATTGATGTTTTCTGGGCCAAGAAGAGGGGAACTTCTAATTATTTGTAATTAAGAGGTGGCCACAACAACATGCAATATTGGTTAGAGGTTTAATACATAAGATAAAAACATTAATTTAACCAATCTTGTAGAGTCTGTGTCTTAAATACGCCATAAAAAATAAAGTTTCATCGGTTCAAATTCCTTGTAATTTCAACACCTTAGAAAGTGTAGCGTTACAAAAACAAGCCGTAGAAAGTAATAGGTCACACGACTGAATTTCGGTTTGGTTAAACTATAAATGAATTATCTGAATGTTTCTTTGTTTGTTTTTATTTTATGTGTAATGTTGTGATATACTTTCCTTGTACATACAAGGGTGTAAAACATCACAGTTCTCTTAACGAACAAAATAAACACCTAATCTACACTGTAACGGCTCAGTAATGAAACAGTAGATGGTATTGCAAGCAGATTGTGGAATCAGCGAAGGAGGCAGACATTTATTCATGAGAACAAATGTACTGCTAAAACTACTACAATGGTCCTCATCTTAAAAATGTTAAATGTATATTTGTATGAAATATAAATAAAATAGGAATGTTGAGGTCATTCGAAATATATAAGCAATTTATTTATAAAAATTAATAAAAAACGATAAACACTCAACCGGTTAATTAAAGCATTTACTGGATCAATGTTCAAATCTCCCCATGTACTGTATTGAAATAAAAAATTCTACTGAAACTAATATGGAGATATGAATCCTAAATTTAAGGACACACTAAGAATACCAATAACTACACAGATTTTTCAATCAAAAGCTCTAAGACTTATCACAGTTCACCATTTTACATAGGGAATCGTCATCATCCTTCATACTGCCCTTAATTTCTAGCGTTTACGACTATACAAACATCTCATAATGAACTTCTCGGATACCCAATTATATAAAGACTGTCTACATCTGACTTACCTGGTAACATTCAACAACGGCTGAGGAGACGACGAAGAAAGATATAACACGGTTCACCTTCATAAGTATTTCATCATCACTTTTATACCTTAAACGATCATTTGGAATGTCATTACTTTTCATTAGTAGGTTGAAAAGTAATGAAGGATTAATGATGAAAGACTTAAGAAGGTAATGACATTAACACTGATGGTGTAAGGTCCACTTTGTTAAGAATGGATATCTAAATTAACATCAACACAATATTATTAAACGATAACCTATCGTACAGTACATTTATTGGTTTGGACGCTGGTTACAGTAGCGAATCAATAAATAAAGTTTTAAAAAAATGTGTTTTATTATTTCGGTCTAGAATACAAATAAAATGTCTACAATATTGAAATTACTACATATATCATGAAAATACAGTAACGGAAACTACATACTCATTAGATAAGATAGGTTACCATAACTTGACTCATTGACTTGAATAACTTGATTCAGTTTTACACCAGATATGTTTAGTTTTAGTTTCCTGATGATGTACTAGAGCTGTTTTTGATTTGTTAATATCAGTTTTTATGGGAATGACAATAATTTCAAGTTGTAACTAAAACTAGTCATTTTTTTGTTTTGATCATATATTTATTTTGGCAAATACAGACGGTCATAAATTATATCATTTCCTAACACACGTATTACATACTGATAGTGTTAACAAAAAATAGAAAGGGAGGTGTTGAAATGAGCTGGATTGTTGGTAGTAACTGGGTGACCAGTTCAGGGCACTTATAAGGAATCCTATAGGTCCCCTTATTCTTGACATAATTCCTCAAGCGTTTGACTGACAGCCTGTTGCCGGCGCAAACCGGCAATACCAGCTCATCTTCTGGGCCCGCTGCGAACCAGCACAAGGCTGAAATGGGAAATGTGACCTTCCCCGCATAGCAGCCAGATTGGAAACGAACCGAGGATTGAAATGACTTGTAATTAAACGAGGTCCCCATCTGAGAGAAATGGGATTCCACGCATATTTTGTAAAACATTTGAAAAAAAAGCCTTCAAGAGACAGAAAAAAAAATTTACCTTTTGGCGTCCATCAAAATATTAAAATAAACCTTTACTATCACAGTTCTTTCAAATGGTTTTATGCATAAGACTGCTTTATATAAAAAATTAATGTATTTACGCTGGCATTTCAAACGTCGACTGTACCCACTTGTAATCCAAGTGTAGTAAGTTACAAAGCCTGGCTTACATTCTCAGGTAATGGATCATTATTGACAGATGAAGGGTGAGCTCATCGAGATGAGTGTTACCCTGAGGACTGGTATTCCTAGTGAAGGACCGTTCAAACCAAACCGCTGGCGTATTTCGATGCAGCATCCCCTTACATTCCACCAGATAAATTTCTTTGGTTCCTGACTTCGAACTCAATCCTTTTTTTTCTGACACAATCTTTAAAAACAAGAAACGCAAATGTTTTTTCTGACGTTTTTGCAGCAAGATGCAAAGATGGCTGGGATAAATAATTGAATAAACATTTATTTTCATTAAAGAATCCTATAAACTATATAAACCGAAAGGACAAATATAGATTTATTATCCTATTTTAAAGTCTACTATATTTTCACTCCTATAAACCTTTGTGACAATCTAGTAGTATAGGATTTTTGCGATCAAATGTAATACATATACTTAGATAGTTGTGGTCAAACTACGCTCCAGCTGTCAGGTTTTTCCTTTAACCAGATGATAAAATTGCTCAATTTGTGCTTGTCTGCATCAATTCTCTGCCTGAGCCCTGAGTTGTTCTAATGTCAATTATCACTCCACTTAACTTAAGGTTACTTTAGGCAAGATCATCATGGTGAAGAGGCAGCCATCTTCAATCCGTGCGTTTATGGTTCCTGTCTGTGTAAGATTTACTATGCTTGGGGAGTCAGTTAAGCCCCAGTAGCTGCTATCCCTCAACTGAATTGGTAAACACAAGACCTTAGAGGACCTGGGAGAATAAGGAAAACCCCGTGGAGGAAAACATGGGAAAAAAATGGAATACATAAGTCCGGTAATCGGTTCTAGGAAAAAAACGTTAAATTACTAATCAACTAAGCACCAACTTTAAGTGAGTTTAATACTTTAATTTTTGATGAAATTTAAATTTTTTTCAGCTAAATTAAAATTTTATTCCATAAAATATTTTAATTAATTAAGAAACTCTTACTGCAGCTCTTAGAATAAAATCCATGGAATTCCTGCAAAATCTAGTATAAAGCATGTACACAAGTCCATCTGTATCTGACTTTTATTCGGTTCTGGTGAGTTATCATGGTAAGTTTGTGTTGGTGACTTATGGATTCAAAGAAAACCAAAACTCATATTTAATTAAGATTTAAAAAAATTGAAATAGACTCTTTTACATTAACCACACTTTTTTCTAACGTGCTCAAAGCCTTTTTATGTCACCGTCAAACAGAGCACGCGCTAACTTTACCATCCCCCCAGACTTCATTATTGTTTATCAAGGTGGTCTAGACCCCAAACTGCCAAGTTTAAAATCGTAAAAGAAAATCAAAGGAAATATTTCAATTAATACTGAGTTATTGGTTAGAACTAAAAAAAAAAGTGTGTGGTAAACAAACCTTATAATTTTGAAGAGTTTAATTAATTCCATTACTTATATATATAACACTCATTCACAGTTCATAACAATAAGGTTTAAACTAAATCAAATGAACCTAAATTATTTTCTGGATATAAGAATAAATTATTAAATTGTTATTGAAATATTATATATATTATAAGGATAAAACAATTGGTCATAATACAGGTATTTCAATAAAGTATCTAACTAAACCATCTAAGGTAAATATATTATAACGGAGGTAAAGCAGGTGGGTGTTCACAAAAGTTTCACCGGAGAACAATACTTACGTGTGACCGACAACGGATCTAACGAACCATCACATATCATCGAAACCATCATAAATTATTAAATTGTTATTGAAATATTATATATATTATAAGAATAAAACAATTGGTCATAATACAGGTATTTCAATAAAGTATCTAACTAAACCATCTAAGGTAAATATATTATAACGGAGGTAAAGCAGGTGGGTGTTCACAAAAGTTTCACCGGAGAACAATACTTACGTGTGACCGACAACGGATCTAACGAACCATCACATGATGCTTCACTGTACTTTTGAGCCCAAAATAATGCTATATGGCTAATTGGTTGAAGTTACCTCCAAAAATGGTTTTAATACTGTTGCTGGTTTCATTAATGTTTTTTTTTTACTGCTACAAACTTATTTAGCAATTGTCTTTATGCAGTTTGGATACGGAGCTCTTGGGGGTGATTTTTTGACGCGACGAAACTACGTGGTTGTTAGAATGGGGCAACTTATATGTTGCCTTGGTATCCTGGCAAATATGGTCCTATGTGGTACTAAAATCAAAAATGATCACTCTACTTACCCTTCAATAGAGTGAAGTTCGAAAAATTCATAAATTTGGCTGTTTTATAAGGATAAACAAGGCAAAAAAATTTTTTTATTCGACTTAATTTATATTTATCGCACTCATTTATAGTATAATAATGTTAAAATAGTCTTTATTAACATATGGATATAATCTAAAACGTTATAACCAGAACACAGAATAGGTATTAAGTGTAATATTTAGACAGTATAAATCACTTATTAGTAGTTCTCTAAGTTTTATATAAAAAATAAACACACTTGAAACTGTTTGAACTATTTTATTTCTACGACGCATGTATGCTTATTTACTTGTGGTTGTTTATTTGGTGGATGTCAATTGAGAAACGGTTTAAATTTTATTTGTATTTATTAATAGTCAATTAATAATTTAAGTTATTATTTTTACTTTTTTATTCAGATCAAAAAAAGGACTTAAAGAGAGAGAAAATACATTGGCATCAAAGTAATTTGTCATGCAATCGTCTATTCGAGTATAACCAGCCACTTTGGAATGAAGTAAGCCCTCGTTGGGGATATTATTCTTGCATGTCCGCGGTAAGTGGTGGTCGGTATATGCCCGACCGTAGACATGCCGTTGTAGACATGCCGTGGGTGGATCTGCAAGTGTGTAAATGCGCGGACTAGACCGCTTCTGTCCCAATCCCTCTAGTCACTTCGTCGTTATTAAACACTGAAACAACCCGGCTAAAATATGTATGTCAGCAGAATTTATTCATTATTAAAAAAACAAAAACAGAAAACCGTTTTTACGATTACTTGTTTGTACAAGGCAAACTCGGGAATAGAAATTCTACTAATATAAAATTGATAGGCTTCTTAGAATGTCTGCTAACAAAAAAACTATGTATCTTCACACTTATCATATTAGCTCTACCTTCGATACTACTTCCCTTGTCCAATACAATTAGATAGCCAGGTTTTCCTCTAGACGAAATGATGACTTGGAACCCTAGCACATAGACAATAATTATGACATAACAACTTTACTATGATAAAATTACAATCTGCCTCATTGGGCAATAAGTAATTGTGATTAATGTTTTCATTTATAACATATTTACAACTTTCACTCACTCGCTCATTCATACAGTATTTACAAATATCCCAGAGACCTCCCAAATCCACATGGTTGTCGACTCCCTCACATGCGAAAGAGGAAGCGAATTCTTGTGAAGTCCCCCACGCTTCACCGTCAGCCGCGTCACCGGATACGACTCAATGGAGGCTGACAAAGAGCGCGAGAGCCACATACAATCAGGACATGATTGGAGAAGCTGGCCATTGCCAGGACTCCCACTGTAACCCATTTATAGCAGGTCACGAGGCCACTGCCGTTTTAGTCTCCGAGGAGGTTTATAGGGATGAGTGGTGCAGTTCAAGGGGATTTGAATGATTGGATAGGTTACTATGGAATTTTATGAACTTGGAAGGAATGTGTTCGATGATGTAAGGTATATTAAGATCGTTATGAAGGGTTTTGTTGCTGACATAATAAGGAGCATTTACTATTGTTCTCAGGACTTTTTTTTGAAATGATTGGATACGCTTGATGTTCGACTTTTTGCTGTCCCCCATAGCTCTATTCCGTGTGTCCAGATTGGTAGACAATAATTGAACAGTTATACAGATTACTTAACAGAAACTCTAATCTCACTCTAGAAATCAAACTTCACAGTTGTTACAACCAATTTGGACCTACTATGGACAAGAACTATGGGGTGCAGTCAACATTTTGAACATCAATCGAATCCAAACATTCAAATCCAAATTACTCATAACTCCAGTCAACGCACCCTTTTACATAGAAATTTCAACCCTTCGCAGAGATCTTCATGTGCCAACTGTCCACGACCTTATGCTCTCATGATTTTTTTAAATTCAACAAAAACCTATCCTCTCATTTAAATCCTATTGTAAACTCCTCATCCAAAAACAAACGTTCTTACAATCCTGTCAAAGTCATAGGGTCGTGGGACGGTTCATGATCCTCACTCTTGTGCTAAGCGTCTGTAGATCTCTTGCCTTCTCTCGGGTCTTCGTTGTATGGCCCGTTCGCAAACTTGCTAATAGAATTGTCTTGAGATTTTCTCCCGTTAAGAATGTGTAGGTTTCCATTGTACAAAATTTGGTATGAATGAATTCTTCCATTCCAATTATTAAGGTTGCCTAGGAAATTTTGATTTTTTTTAATCAAAAATGCCATTTTTTTTAACCAAAACGTTTTTGTGGTTGAGTAGTTAAGTTGCCAATAAAGAAGGTGCACTTAATTTTGTGTTGAGATTTCCACGCGGGCTAAGCAGCGAACGAAACGCTATTTTCATTAAATAAACTTAGGTGGAGCACACTCCACGAATATCTTTCGTCATTGTTTCTTCACATTAGACACGTTAAAAAATTTTCAAAAATAAATTTTAGCTCTTAGTACCATAAGTAAATAAAAAATCGTTTAAATAACCAAATTATATTGCTAAGCTACTTATTTACGGGTCATCTACTATAAATTAATTATGTTATAATTGAATGGATTTTGACTCGATATTTTATATAGGAGTCTACAGGGATGTGAGTTACCTGGAATAGAGCAGTGATTTCCCAGTGACAAGAAGTTGAAGGTGGGTTAATGACACTCGAAAATGGAGAAGGACTACTGCCTAGGGTGTTCTCGAAGTTCTTTTCATACAGCAGTGTCTTTATTTGTGTGTATGTGAGCAGGATCACTATTTCCATACTAGGGAAAAAAAAAATAAATAACAACCACCTCTCTAGTTTGACTTGGGTCTTGTGCACGCAGGCCCGTTCAAATACACATCTGCTAACCATTTAAATCAAAGCAATTTGTGAATAGATCTCCGGCACGGCTTGAATTGAGAAATCACCCTTTGAAGCGTTGCATGAAAAAAGAGAAAAGACAAGATATAAAAACTGTTTCTCATTAAACTAAAGTCGTGTAGTCTTTTTGCAGAGAAAAGTTTCCACTAAAAGACAAGTTACAATTAAGCTTTGATATTTCTCTTTTAATTTTATCAGTACGACGCTACAAAGTTAGTCTCTTTTGACAAATCTGAAAGCCATCTTCAATGATTTTGTGAAGTCGCATAATGATACGTCAGCAAAGTTTTTTTTTTTTTTCAAAGTCAAGAATAGTTAAAAACTTGACTATAAAAAAAATAGAATAGAATAGACAAAAAATTCATTCCCGGAAAAAATACCCTACGAATAACAATAATATTTAGATGATAAATTCATATTTGGTTTATAAATAAACCCATGGTAGACTCTCACTACCTTCCTGATTCCATCCGCCTTTTTAGGCATTCCACACTCTATATCCTTCTCATACATCCTTCAAATGGGGGACTCCCCTTAGTGAAAGGCACTCATTAGCCCAAAATAATTTTCCTTTATTTTTCCCACATCCAATTTTTATAAGTTTAAGAGCTAAGGAAAAAACACATATTTGGAAAATAAGAAGTATTATACCATAAAAACAGAAGAAACAAATTGATAATGTGAAATAAAACGGTCGACCTTATAATAACATATAAACATATATATAATAATAATAAAATAAAATAAAAATATTTAACTCCACATACAAACAAAAAAACAGCAATATAGAGAAGTCTGTTCAATACAATACGACATAAAATGAAAACCATTAAACTATTAGAATTAATTAAGATTATACATATCTGTTTGAAGGGCGTATATACGAGTAAGATACAAGTTTCTTACATCTATATACATAGCAGACAATGAGACAAAAACAAAAATGCAAAATCAATGTATAAAAATATAATATAATGAATATAACCTTTCCGCATCTGTCTGTATGGCGAAGATATAAAGATCAGAGATTATCCTAAGAACCACAATCCTTGTTTTTATCCTAACAATTCAATCAATATGATTTCGGGGCTCTTTATGGTCCTAGCGCATAAATTTATTTATTTAGATTTTAATTATCAAAGGCACTCAAAAATGTATAATTGAGTTAATAGTTTAATATCTGTAATGTGTTATTTAAATTACAATGATTTTTATATAAACGTTATGTTATATTTTTTATATTATTATTATTCCCTCCTTTGTAATTAGTGCATTGTGACATGGTTATATTGAACATTTTACTGATTATATGGTAAACTGAGCAGACCTTAGGTTATAGATTATCAGATATTGTGTTCCAGCAGTGTATTTGAACTGTAAAATATTGTGTATATTAAAGGGGTGATGCGAACTGATGGTTTGAAAAAGGATATACTATGGACATATTTGAGTGGATGAGCAACCCTACTTAACTCGGCGTAGGGGTGGGAGTCATGGAAACGCCGCCGAGTCCCAAAGCAGTTCGAAGCAATTCATTACTATAAAAGTTTATTTAGTATTAATTTTAGACTATTTTATTTATTATTCATTACATTTCGAATTGAGGGTAAATAAAAAATGAAGTGTTTGATTTTACATCCACTAACGACAAGTTTATACATAATCTACTTTAAAATATCTGAGTGTAACACTACTGTTAATACGACAATGTACCACATTTAATGTTATTTAAAGTTTAAAAAAAAGTGTTTTATTGACAAACTGGTAAATTTAGAGCGCAAAGAATGAAGAACTGAAAATATAAATCGTACAATAAAATTAACCGAGCATTTTCCCGTCAGTTTGCCACATCTTTTACTCTCATAGATTTTCGAGAATTGTTTCTAGTAGCGTGCCTCTGCCAAATGTAGTGGATAATTGAGATAATGGTTGAGCTGCATTCATTTATTTCTTCTTTTTATTCCTTTACTTTTTCTATCTTTTTTTCCACTTATAATCTCTGTCGAACTGATTTTCTTTAATGATATTATAAATCTCTGCTTATACTAACATTCTCCGCCCAGACTTTAATTCTATAATTAATTATAAAGGAACTACAACGAATATAATGAAATATCTAAAGAAAGATTGAATTTCTTTGTTAACTTATTGTACTCCCAAAAATATAAGATGTTGTTTGGACCCCAATGCCAATGCTGAATCAAGTTTAAACACGTTTCGTTTCGTTCTGAAGTTTTTTCTTGGTCCGAAGAGGGAGGCTCTGCTTTCAAAAAACGTTAGGGCAATATTCCACAATCTGTAAATTGTGTAATTCCACAATTACCGCGACATGCAATTCCACAACGCTCAATTAACCAGAACCTAGACCATCAATGCTACGAATTTCCCTAAGATTTGTTAAAGGATAGCCTTAACGTGAACCATCAAAACATATTTTCAGATAATAGTTTTTGTTGCTCCGGCAACATTGTCAGAAAAACAACAAAATCAGTGAGAACTGAGAAGTAGCTATCATTTAAAAATCTTATAAGATAGGCAGTAATTTATTTTACACGCAAGAACTCCTCAAATTCTATTCTTTCCTCAAAAACTATATTTTTAATTTCCCATATTCCTTAATCTTTTTTTTTTTTTTTTTTTTTCTAAGCTCTCTAGTTAGAATTTTAGGATGAGGGAGAAATATAAAATATTTAGGGTGATCGGATTCTTGTGTTAGGAGGACCTGCTTGAAGGTGGTGTGACAGGAGTAAGGAGTGTGGGAATCCTCGGTGGAGGTTGATTGTTACGGTACAGTGGTGAGAGTCCACTGGTGGCTGGGCCTAGAGTCTTCTCTAGGCATGTAGTGCAGACGTAGTTAGTCTGATATCAGTGAGGGTGTCCCTTAGAGGCTTGTTGTTGGTGGGCCAAGCGCCGTGATGTCAACCATTTCTTCTGCTTTACTCGATCTTGTGAGTTGCCATCGTGCCGGTAGCGGTGGTGGTGTCATGCTGGAGAGAGTAGTAAGTTCTGCGGACTCGTTTTAATTTCTTTTGCAAGTGTGTGCCGAACGTCATGTGCCTGCCTAGGTTGATGCCCAGGTAGCATATGCTGTTGGCTAATTTACATTGAGTCCCGTCTATGGTAAAGCTGGGTGGACGCTTCTTTTTTCCATGCTGGAAAGAGAAGATGATCCCCTGAGTCTTGGCTGGGTTCACTTGAATGTGGACAGTTTCTTCCTTAATCCATATCCCATAATATATTTCTTTTAAAAAAATGGTTTTTCCCATCCCGCTTGTTAAAATACTTCTGGAAAAATTTTCAGATACATTTTTTTACATAAAAAAAAGTTAAGGGTCTATTATAAATCAAATTAAAGCTTATAAGAGTATGATACATAACATCAAAGTTTAGGTAATGAATAAACTAAAGCGTTGAATAAAAAACTTTACAATGCGGCCTACAGTCAATTTTCGACAGCTTGCTGAAGTCATGTGACAAAAACTCAAAGCTAAAAACGACCGACAAATTACTCATATGAAAAGGAATATTCGAAATGTACTTTTTGTTTTTTTATGGGTCGATATGGCAATAAGCCCACCATCAACGCCAAATGGATATATCACTCCATTCGGCAATATAGAGTTCCATTTATTCTGATAATAAAACATACTCTCATAAGCAGACATTAAATTCAGTAGGCAATATGTGAAATTTAAATTGGGAGTGGGATAAAGGATAGAGGATATGTAGGGCGCACAAGGGCTGCGCAACGGGAATATTAATGGACTATGGGGAATAAATCAAGACGTAAGCCGTGGCCATTGTAGCCCCTTCAATATGGCTGCCTGGAACGCAAGGATTTTAAGCACTGCGGTATAGTGTAACTTAACCCCTTAAGCACTGATATCCAATGTCATTTTTTTTAACCGGATATTTTATTTCTATTAACGTTAACAAATGATACATAACCAAATACAAATCAAGTCATGAATTATATCACTTTGTATATTTACGTAAATAAACATTTCCTATAATTTTATAAGGTATATTTAGTATGTAGGTAATATATTCACTTGAAGATTCATAACATAAAGGAATATGGTACAAATCTTAAGGCAAGCTTTGGGTTTTCAGGTTATGTATTCCTTAACTTAAGAGTGGTAATTCCCTATGAGATACGCCTATTTGTTCCCGTGGGAATTGGACTTAAAAAAAACACCTGCTGATGTTATGATAATATTATACTATTGAAGTGCAATTTAAAACCCGAAACAAACTTTTTCGTAAAACACTTTTGTTCTATGGCCAGTATATCCTAGTGGGTCTTCTGAACCAAAAATGTTATAGTTTTAGACAGTTAATAACACCGAGACAATGCGGGTTATATGGTGTGCAATGGAGAACATTTTCCACTTAGCGAGATCAAATGACAATTCAAAGACAAACGTAATGAAAACAAATATTATATAATATATGTTAACTAACATTAACAGGGGTAATTTTTTTTTTTTTTATGTTCTCTTTAGTTAGTAAAGTTGTTGGTCAACTGTTGGTGAAAAAATTGTCGAACACCAAAGTTTAGTTTTTGTAACGTGTTCTAACTGTTCAGTTCTAAACGAAAGAGAAAATCATTATGAAAAATAATACTAAATTAAAACATCACACTTATTCATACATAAATCAATTTAACTGTAATATAAATGTAAATATATTTTTAAGAGATCGCTGACCGAAGGTGCTACATTAATCATAAACTATCTGTTCCAGACCATGAACGGAGAGGGGGAGCTGAACCCTGGTTTCGAAGAGGAGCCAAAGAGGAAGGTGTCCATCGTGTCCAACGACAGGGAAAGAAAAACAAGCTCCATCTCGATGCCCAAATCAATTCTAGTCAACGGTGATAACTTCAGTCACCTATCCCATGGTATTTATAATTATAGCTTATTACTAATTATTAGCTATATTATTTTATCACACTTCATATACATATTAATAACTTTCTGTAAGAGAAAAAACAGTCAAATTTCAACAGGTTAGAAAACCGGGAGCCTTCTCGGTCACACAGCTCTAACCAAGCCGTGTCTCGCTCGGACTTCTGACCACCTATTTACTATCTAATTTACTATCTTGTTGAGTTTTAAAAAACAATAAAACTTTTTTCAAAGAACTTTTTTTAATGTTATATATTTTTTGCTTGCGTGTGTTGTATGATCGCTAGACATAAACTTTGCATTTGACACTTACTTGTTTAACATATAAGTATATAATATCTATAATAATCTATATAATAATATATATTTATATAATATCAAAAATCCAGAACATCTTATTGTATATATACCCGAAATCGTCATCCCACTAGCTTCAGTATACTTTCCATTGTTTTAGTACTTGTAGTGGTATTACATGCAAGAAATTATAAATAGCAAAACAGCAATCACCAAAAAATTAACCCGAAGACATGACATTAAATTCAATACTTAAAAATCCAATTTCATAAAACAGCCCAGACACCCAGATCATAAAGTGACAAATTATGGAACGCAGATACACAATTTGGATCGACCAAAAATAAACTGAAGCTAATGGATTGCTGGATAAAATAATTAAATTAATTTGCAAGGTAGACATTGTATCTAGAGCCACACGTAGAATGGAGGAAATTTTACTACATAATTTGTATAAAGGTGCCATAAGGAACACAAAAATGTAAATAGTACAGATGTTAATGTAATGTACAAAATGTATGAGGCTTACAAGAAGTTATGGCTTTCCTGTAGAGCCATTGCAAGAAGAAAGCAAAAAAGGTGAACATTTTTATAATTATTGTCACAGTACTCCCAACAAGAACATTCTATTTCTGTCCAATTGCAATAAAATAAATTATTACATCGTTATCAGCTTTATCGTAATTAAATTCTCTAGTATACAGAACGGAAAAATAATTTATTTATGGCTTGTATAATTTAAATTAATGTTAATTACATCATTAGAGGAGTGATTTCTATTAGTATTATTATAATCATTTCAGGAATATATAGTACCTGACATCGTTTAATTATTTATCAGCTATACATTTTTGAGTAATAAGTTCCCTATAGAACGTTATTTAGTCAATTTCGACCTGAATTAGAATGCAACCTGCGTATCTAATTCACCCATGGCTTTCAGAGGTTGGGTACATTTTGTTTTACAATTACTTAAGATTAGTAAAATGGGATGAATCTAAACTCCAATTAACGTTGTTGTTTTTAATAAAAAAAACCTCGTATTTTTCTTGCGAGTTTTTTTTTAATTGTGTTAACTCCTTGGAAAATAGCGATTGTGTATACCTAACATTTTTATAGCCACTCATTTATTTTTATGACTTTATTGCTAGAGGGTTCACAGTCATTTATTATATTGAGCTAAAAATATATATTATGTAAATCTTTAGTTATGCCAAATAATTGTTCTTTTTTTACAATTTTACTGTTGGACTTATAATAAATAGATCTTATTATAATTCCTCTTCGTACGAATTACTGCTGTTCAAACTCTTGCATTGTTATTTAGCCATGGATTAACATACCTGACAACCATTTACTAGCCATATCAATTTGATTCTTCGATTTTTTACATAACACTAACTTTATTTTACCTTGTGTTATACTATTTATTAAATTTAACATTTTACTATCATATTTTTCTTTGCAGGTCTCACGTGAAAAAAAACACTTGAGAATTGTAAATAAGATTTATTTGAGATAAATAAAATTTGTGAAATAATATATTGCAATGTTTCAGAACATGGTAGAACGCTGTCAGAGCATCGAACCTCATTTGCATACGGCCCAAGGGACGATCTCCAAAAGTAAGACATAAAAATCTTATTTTACATTCAGACATATCTTAACCCCTTAGAGTTGTGATCATTTATAACTGTCTATCAATCAAAAAAATTATTTGAATATTGACATTTTATACTTGCATTTCCAATGAGCTTCATTCAACTATACACGCCTAAGCTCTTATTAACTGGGACCTGCCATTGTAGAAGCAGTCACGATAATACCTTACTTAGAACAGTGTTGAAAATTTTCTTTCAATTATGATCACTATTATTGTTATCCCAACAAACATAATAAACAAGTATTATGTATGTTGTCGGGTCGTCGCGAGGGGGGTGCCTGGTTACCCTAGCCCTGGTGACAAGTGAGGGTTGATTAAGTTTATAACCTGGACAATCGTTTCATGACGGCTTTACTATCTGACTCCATTTTTTGATAGGTATGTGCCCCGACAATGCACTTTGTTCAGGAGAAGAGGTATAGGGTAGGTTATAGGTAGTTTATGTGGTCTTGGTATTACCACGAATTCACACTCGGTATCTGAGGGTAGGCGAAATCCGTCCGAATCTCAAAGGCGAGTGTGAACCTGAGAGAGGTAGACTGAATTGTCACAGGGGACACTGCTGGGTAAGTTTGCAGGGCCGCGACAACCGTTGTCCACTAGGGAGAGGTCTCTCCCAAGGAGGTGCCAGATTTAGCGAGACGAAGGCAGAGATTCCCACTAGGAAGGTGTGGGGCCTGACTAAAACATAGCGAGGTTAGGAGAGAAGAGATGCAGAGGTTTTTCATAAGGAAGAAGGCCAAATTTTTGAATACCGTTGCAGCTGCAAGTCGAGTAGCTTCGCTAGGAGGAGATTAAATTACAGCCCGAGATCTGCCCCTATTTATAGTTAGTGGTGGCTCGTTAGACCCAATCATTTCCCTCGTTGTTGTAACCAATAAGATCTAAGTAGTGGTCGGTCTTTGTGTAGGCAGCCGAAGGCTTTGGGTTAGCGGTTAACACTTGGCTTGCAGCTGTGACATCTTTATTCTTTACACATTTACAATGACTTATTTACATTATTTACATTTGTTTGAATTAGTTTACAATATATATACAATAGAGTATAGGGTGATTTATCTTATGTAGTTAGCGGTCGCTACATATGTTATTAACTGTATGAGTTGGTTCAAATATAAACGCTGAAGAGATCAGTAAACAGCTGGTGTTTTATGTTACGGTTTTACAATGTACAATTTATCGAGAACTCTAGTAGCTTATTGGTTATATTTATTTGTTATCATTACAATAATTATATAGTTCTTGTTTTTTAAGGCAATAAATGAATTGATATGTACCTGTTTAAAGAAGAAATTTTTAATCTAAGTTATGTGTTGTCCCATAATCCCTGGGGAATAAATATAATAAATAAAGATATAAAATACTAATTTGTAACAAAATATATTAGTAGTAAAATATTAGTAACAATTTTCATATTACAAGGTTCAAATATGAAACTGTTTTTCTTCCTCAGCGGGTGTACGTGAGGAAACCTAGTATGTTTCAGTGAAGAGTTTTTTTGTTGTTGTTTTTTTGTCTCGGGAAAAGGAGATAAGGTTCAACCTTGGTTTCTCCCATATATATTCATACGCAATTCTGGTGTAAACAGAAATTTAGCATTAGGGGAGTAGATTGAACTCAGCCCAAAATCCCCAAGACTTTGCAACTTAACTTTCCTCTCTTAAGAGACGTCTTATCAGCTTGACGTTGTCTTCGATAAGTACAGCATGTTCTCACAATAATAAGTTACTAATATTTTTCCTCAATATCCTAAACGATAAATTTCTCTGAATTCCATGAAGGCTTGCCCACGCAAATCTATTTATTTATCATTTCTTTCCCTTAGAGTATTTTTGTCAATTTTACTAATAATTACATTGTATATTATAAATAATCAGGTTCACGTACGTGGTTCATTAATACCACTCACTTTATAATTGACAAAAATACTCTAAGGGGAAGAACCTGACTATTTATAATATCCAATATAATTATTATTTTACTAATAATTTATATATTAAAATAAACATATATAAATAGTTTCACAATTCCTATAAATCATGATTGAGTGTTAACAATCGATTAAATGTTTGGTAAATAACAAAGAATATTGCTAAATAAATTTGGGTATGGAAGAATTATTGATTAAGAAGAATAAGACATACACCATGTTTGAATAGACATTATAACTGTTATCGAAATCGT
Source organism: Acanthosoma haemorrhoidale (assembly GCA_930367205.1). Classification (NCBI taxonomy): domain Eukaryota; kingdom Metazoa; phylum Arthropoda; class Insecta; order Hemiptera; family Acanthosomatidae; genus Acanthosoma; species Acanthosoma haemorrhoidale. The sequence continues at coordinate 27,099,351 of OV884012.1, forward strand.
ATTTGCTACTGATTTAAAAAACGTAATATTATGCGCAGTAGTTCTAAAAGATGCTAATCTTACTAAGAAATCTACAACAAGAAATACTGCTCCGTTATTAAATAAGACACATTATCCTGTCATTATTACAATATGTATCATGTACTGGGAAATTTAATTATAATAATTTTCACAGCCTTATTTGTTTTTATTAATAACTACCTATTTGAAAATTTACCTAATATAAGTTATTTAAATGCGTGCCACTAAAAAGGATGTACCAGCATGTTAGAGCGTTGACTTTTTACAGGTTTTCCAAGCTTTCTTAAAGTAACCCTTCTTTCCCATAAAAACAATTCTAGTCAGCTAATAGTAAATCAGAATGAATAACGACCAATCTACTCAGGTTCTCCTCGCGCACTCTTCCTTATAAAAAATGCAGGGAGTGGTAAATGTTGGTGCACCCTAGACGTCAAATGCATAAAAAATAAGTCTACTGCCTTCAGCTGTAAAACAGAGAGTGGAAAACGCAGGGCAACTATAAAGAGAACGCAGGGAGAAAAAGTGGGAAGGGGAAGGGATAATGCATTTCCATATAATCTGGTAGGGAGAGACCCATCTTTATTGTCTTCGGCTTTTTTAGTGTGGCGCTCCTCCTTATCCCGATCATTTTATTACGTCTCGAGGCCAGAGATAGGGGTTTGAACCCTTGCACCTATTTTAGCCCGCCCGTCGCTACCTCAATGCAAGCAAGGCCAGAAGAGCTTTCTTTACACAACAAGGCAAACCCACGTTGTCCTTGCAGAAGAAAAAATGTTTAAAACTGATTTGGTAACGTTAGTGGAAAACTAAAATTGGCAGTAAAATGTTCCAGTAGCTGTTAATATTTCGAAATTATACACAATCTTTGATGTGAGCTATCTGGTCATTATATTAATAAAATGTAGAGCTATTAATCAAAACATTTTCACTGTAGTCTCATTGCCAATGATTTTGTTTTTCATTTCGGCGTTTATATATTTATTGCTATGGAATCCACGCAATAATATTATAAACAGCCTTGTGACTTAAGTTAATGTCACTTTTTGGGAGGTGAAATGAAAAGGTTCATTAGTCAAAACCACTTCAATTGTAAACGCTAGGTTAGTTTATTTGAAAGAGGGCTCTTTAACTTTTTTTTTTTTTATGAAAGTTGTTAGTTTAAATGTCAATAGTCAAAATTGCCTCATCGTTTCTTGTCACTTGAAGGTGCCGTGACTTAGAGGTTGTCTAAGATATAGCTAGAATGGGTTAGTTGGAAAGCAAGACTGTCGGAAAAAAGAATCGGAAGGAAAATGACTTGAGCAAATATTTCGGCACTCAATGCGAATCTTCATTTGTGGAACCATTGGTCTAATGGGAAAAACTGGGGGAAAGTACTATGAAGCGAGAATGTTACCATGATAGAATGATGGGTTAATAATATTTATAACTCATATCCGCCGTTAAGAAATATTATTATACATTGGATAAAAAAATTTATGTGATATTATGTATGCCTTGATAATTGAGTGTCCCGTTTTAAATTTTTTTTCTTGTATATATTCTCATGGCCTCGGTGAGTTCGAACACCGTTTTTATTAGAGAAACCGATTAGTGATTCTTAAATTTTAACTTCATCTCAGTAACTTATTTCAATCGTGTCTCGTTCCGTTCTTCTTTTTCAATTAATTCCTGTTGGATATCGATAATAAAATTAAACTTTGTTATATTGGCATTGTATTGTTAATATTGATTGATAATAAACATTAATAATATTGAAATTTTCTAATAAGAGGACTAAAGACTAATTTTACATGATGGTATGAGACATACGTCATTACAGATGAGCTTTTCACTTAATTAATTCAACCCTTCACCGACATCAAAACCACGATCTCTAACGACTTCGATGTGTTACACAATACATTTCAAAATTTATAATCATTATTTAACTGTACGTAACGTTCTTTTGTATTAACTGTAGGTTTTTATGACCATATTTTCCACTATTCAAACTTTTTTTACGATATGTAAATTTTAGCCATTGGTTATATTTAAATCCATTCAGGTATCTGCCAATTCAACGAATCAATAAATTAATCTTGTAAATAAAACCAAAAAATATAAAAATGCCCTTGAGAGCGCACATACCTCGAATTTTGAAATTATGTGCTCCATTCCATTTTTTATAGAAATACACTTAAATTCATTAATCTATATTACTTCTAGTAAATTTAATGACTATTTTATGATAATTATATTAGTAATAATAGTTTAAATATCTTCCCTCGTCCTTTTTAGCATTGATATTAAATAAATATGTTTCAGTTTTACTAGGCCAATGAATGTTAAAAATATTCACCATAACATAATGTTTGAATAAACCACACACGAACGAGCAGGTTTTCTCCAGTACCACCTAGATCAGAAAATAAAACAATACACTTACGCGACTGATTCATTTTGCAGTACAATATAAATAAATAAATATTTTTGCCCAGCTCCTGGTGGTACATGCTGTGCACGAAATGTCGGCAGAAAGAAACTGGCCCGGGATGGGAGCCATTTTTTTGGCAGAGCATCTGTCCATACCCTTTCTGCCCTACCTACAGGTAAGTACATAATACATAATAACTAGTTGTAATAAAATAGCCAATAGCCAATAGCCAATATATATTTACAAAAGAATTTCACAAGGTGATGTCCTCAGTCCTGTTCTCTTTAATGGATATGAATGTTCCTTCTGAAACATTCCTGGCTTCTTATGCTGACTGCAAACATCCTTCCAGCGAACCATCATCAAGAGTTACTAGTTGCAATGAGCTCCTTCCTAGCCCGTTTGGTACAATCATTGAGAGCTAAAACTCGATTGACACCATCCCTGTGACCGATAACCTAGAAAGATATAAAAACAAAATCCTTCACCTACCCTCAAAAGTGAATGGTTCGTAAGGAACAATCAACTGAGAGATGGGCTTGACTACAATAAAAAAATACCCGAAAGAATTTATTTATAATCAAGCGAACATTTTTAAACAATACGAATAAACACTTTTATTTTTATTACTCATATATAAAACTCAATACTAATAAAATCTAGGAAACAATCATCGTGTTGTTGGGAATGTGGCATGAGACGAAACGGCATAATTACTGCTTTCGAGCCGACCTGCCAAAATGAATTCTCTCATATGGAAAATACCCCACCCACACATTTCAATTTGGTTTATTTGAAAAATTGAAGACCCTCAACAACCTGTGAAACAATCACCCGCTGCCTGAAATACTCCTACTAAATTTCTGTTTTTTGTTTGTTAAGTGAAAATAACATTGGTGACATCTATGTGTAAATATTTCTTTTCGAGAACTTGTGTAAAACAGTGACATGATTTTGAATGATATTTCCTAACAACCATACCATTTTTCTCTGCCGATTCAATGATGTTATATCTGATGATTTGACTTTTGGCTTGAACTCAGTAGAAAGTAAAAAAGTGAGCAAGGAGCGAAGAGAAGAGATCAATTTTGTTTTTGACAAGAATATAGAAAACTTTTTAGAGAAGAAATACCTTCATATGAAGGCGTGTAGATCTGAATTCATTATTTTATGTGGATGTACAGGTTAATAATACGAGGTGTGTATGTGTATATCCTTAGCGGGGAGGGGTTTGTGTTATAGGCTTAATGTTACTACTTGATGACTTATTGTCCCGTCGAATCATTTATTAGTCAGTATGTATTGTTGGGGCCCTGGGGTGAGTTTTTCATGTATCTGAGAATTTTCGTATGTATTTTTTGTGCGTTGGGTTTGGAAGCTATTTTGTTCTTAATGGGTTTTTGGAGCTAGCTGTATTTGATTATCTTATTTGGAATGAAACAGATAATAGTTCAATAAACTATTTTGCTAACTAAAACATTTTTTTTTTTAGTTTTATTGTACTAGGTGTTCATTGCTTGACAAATTAGTGAATGAATCTGGTGTGACATCCGATAATTTTTCATTCTGATCATGAATCAAATTTTCATTTACACACTTTTTCCTCCAGGGTACAATCACTCATTATTTTCAGGACTAATCCCTGTGTAATAACACGCAAAGCTCAATTGTAAAACATTTTGAGGAAAAAATAATAGCAAAAAAAAAAACACAAATAAAATAAAATTAAAAAAAAAGTAAGTGGGAAAAACCAAGTACTAGGGAACTTCTTCCGCGAGCACGCTCTCTTTTCATCACATTCGAGCGACCTACTTAAGGATTCCTCCGCTTGCGCGAAGGGTGAGTCGAGTTCACACTTAAGTGGGAGCGAAGCCTAGTTAATATATAAAGAATAATAAAAAAAGTGTAAACACTTGAAGATGTTATCTGTGTTATTTTTAAATGGCTATCTTCTAAACAACTGTTCATAATGAAGATTTAATATTATCTATCGACAATTTTTTTTTTTTATGAGATGATGTCAATCGTCAATGTGTCGAAGTAATCAACTACTAATGACATTCCATTAATCCTGGACTAGCAAATCCTAAAATATTACTTTGAAGCGGAAATATGGCTTCTGCCACTTCCCAATTCAGTTCTTACATCTTGTAACTAACAGTTAAAATAAAAAAAAAAATATGCATGCAGTGTTTAGATATGCTTATATTATTCACATGAACGGTTAAAAATATTGGAGAGAAAATGTATGACGATCACATTAGCAAATAATTTCACTAGGTTTGTTTTATTTAAAAAAGTGAGCATACGTTAGTCAATTCCACCACACACTAACGTAATATTCTATTAAAAAAAGAAAATGCCATGAAATATTTTGATCAAATAATCTTAATGGAGAAAGAAAACTGTAACAATAATCAATCCCCAAGATTAACACTACTACAAAACCACATTTGTTTCATCTATTTCTAGATTCTGTTTGATAATTTTCCATTGGTTACAGCTTTTTTTTACAATAATCTGCAGAATAGTCTAGTATAATTAGTTATGAGGGAGCAGATGAGTTAATTCTATAAAAATAGACATTTTCGCCAACGTTAGAATTAACAAGAGAGTAAAAACAACTTGTTATTTATTCGGAGAGAACAAGAAGATAAGAGAATGAAGATAGAAGTTGTGGATGAAGCGGACCCAGTGGAAGTAGGCCGGAAGGATGGGGCCCTGGAAGGGGAAATTTTCGGAAGACGGGGAAGAACCCGTTGCTGGAAGAGAAAGGCACTCTCAATAAATAAATGATATTATTTCTACATCAAGTGGAGGTTCGCTACTATTTATCTCTACTAAGCCAATAACTTGGGATGTCTGTTATTTTTTACTAACTACCTCACCGGGGTGTTTTACTAATTGCGTAGATTGGGTGAAACAAATGAAGTCGTAGTTTGTGTCTCCCCATTCGCAGTTATTCAATCTCAGAAATTTAGAGGGAGCTAAATATTACCTCAAAAGTGAGTTTTAGGTGCTGGTAAGTTATGTGAAACGTAACAACTGAAATTAATTATTCAATGGGCTGTAATTGAAAGAAATGGAGAAAAGCACTTAGATACAATATGATAATGAAATATGATGATCAAAGTACATAATTAAGGTGGGGTTGGCCAAAACAGGAACATTTTAGGTTAGTGGAAACATATTTGTTTGAGACATGAATAAAAAAAACAAAAAAAAACGAGATATACAGAGTGACTGAAGAAAAGATGAATCTGAAGTGATGAATGAGACCAGGGTTGAATTTTGATTTAAGATTAGGTAGACGTACTCGGGGTTAGATGGAATAATAAAAGCCACTGTTATCATGTGGCTGGCCAACATCCTGTTCTCTTCATCCTCATCCTGGAGGTTTAATGAAATCTACACATTCATGGACTATATTGACAATACGTGGACTATATAGTGCTTACGATTGTCCTGTCTTGTGGTTGAGGCTGGAATCTATTTAGTCATGTAAGATAAAGGGGGTAGTGTAGTTCCTCGAGCTGGCACCAGATAGGTTTTCTTAAATACATTTTCTATCACTTCTCTCGTCGCCACTTGGTGTCAAAAGGGTCTTGAAGATGTGTTTAGGGGGAAAGGGATTGATCACTGAACACCATCAGTTGAAAACCCATCAAGGGAATTGCATACGGAAGTCCGGTTGCAGAACAGAAAAACAGCTTTTGGTTGCTCAGCTGAGATGTAAACAAAAGGTTGGCAGGTCATGTAAAGGTCAATCACTAATATCACTCCACTGCACTAAAATAACTAAGGAAAGTTATTTTCCGGTATCGTTAAATAAGTAGACAATTGCAGTCTGATTGAAATGAAAGGTTTACTAGAAAGTCACAAGGTATACAAAAGGCTCGACATACTATAGTGTAAACAAGACTATGAAGCCACCACGCCCATACCCAGCCGGGACCACTGTGCCATCCTAATTTCAAAATATATAACACAAATGCTATTTCCCTCGTAGATATAGAGCAGGCCAAAAATAATAAAATATATATTAAACTTACACACGTTGCCTACCAAAAAATATGCACAAAAGAGTCAAGACACTAAAATAGCACATTATAATACCATCAGTATACAGCAACATAGACCTAAATGCTGAATTGCGGATGGCATCATTTTATCTCAATTCACAAAGCCAAGGATGACTAGCATACCAGAAATAAACTAAGACCAAACAACCTCATACTTTATTTTCAAACTCACCAAGTAAGTATGAGCAGAAGCAAGACCAAGTTGACATCCAGAGGCACATCCAGAGAATCCCACTCAATGGATGGGATTGTGAGCTCAAGCAGCATATCCTCATCGCAGGGTGCCAAGTGGACATACGTAGTTGACATGTGGAGTTGGGCTTCCAAAAAAAAGTTACTAGACCACTCAATCTACATTTAATTAATACTTGATCGCATGTCTGACGCACCCATTTGGAACTCATTACAATGGCCTACAGTAGATCCATAAGGCTATTAGATAACTTTAAACTTATTCCACTCAAGCACACAAGGATATCTCTAACCTATCCTATTACACTTTTATCCATCACATTGCCCACAAACCAACATCAAGGACTCAAACACAACTGACAGAGAGGTCTGCTGGCGAGATCAGGTATTACGAAGGTACGCCCATCTCATAATGTAGAAAATGATCACTGCAGCTAATAGCAAATGCTGACTGCTTTTCTATAATTTTGTTGTATAATTAACGAAAATGTCCTTTTATTTTGATATTAAATTACAAACTTCTAATAATTCTCGTCATTATAGGCACATGGCGAGGGTGTTCGCGCTGCTGGTGCTGGTCCTGCTTACATGGGGCGTGATATACGCCATAATGGGCCACGATTCGGCACCTGGAGGACAGCTGTTCGACATCGCTGTGCTCTGCATCTGCGCCCACATTGGTGGCTGGGTCTTCAGGATGATCTCCATGCCACCACTAGTTGGCATGCTTCTCGTTGGCGTTCTCTTCCAGAACGTGGGCTTCATCAGTATACAGGGATCCTACAACGAGGTCGTGTCAGTTTTTAGGTAAATACCTGACCCATTATTATTATTTAGCAATATACACTTCAAGTTCCCTCAGCTGGAGTAAAAAGTACAAATATTTCTAAAATGATAACGACACTAGCTAATCTAAGAAAGCATGTAACTACTGATATATTTTATTTAAATCACGAACTATATCGTATTTATGCCATGCATACATAAACAAAACGAAGGGTGTAGGATGGTAATGAACAATATCAAGATATACCCATGGGCGTCTACTCATTTACCTAAATATATAAATACTTGCTATATTTTATTATTTAAGTAGTTATATAAACCTACTTAAATGTACTGGAACACCATTAAATTGTTATATGTTGAACTTCCTTCATATACATAATTTTCTAATAACCTAAAATAAAATAGATAAATTAACAATAGCTAGCTTATAGTTCATTAAAAACACATTACCTTTAAGGGTATACATTGCTTTTATAAGAAGAAAATGAAAGTTTCCTACCCGATAGGTTTTCTTGTAGGTGGGAAGTTTGGCAAGACATGATATAGCACCATAAAACCCATTTAAGACCGAACCGGGGTACAGGTAGAGAAAAATAACTTTTTTTGAGTATCGAGAGGGGAGATCAGTTTTGAGATAAAGAGGGACAGATTTTTGTGCAAGAAGCAGTGTCCCTTATCAGGGGGTGGTCCTGGTGATACCAGAAAGATCCATGAGGCAGTTCATCATTTTTACTTTCTATTTTTAATAAATCTCTGATTTTCATGTAATTTCAATTATTTTTTATCCTTTTTCATTTCTAATATCCAACCTTCCAATGATTAAACACACCTAATTGCCTTTGGAAAAGAATTAATTATGGGCAGAAATGTTAAACAATTTTATTTTTAAATTTAAAACAAATGGCGCTATATGATATAATATATATATGTATTTATATTTGTTTACGAAACAAATCTATTTCTTGTATGTTGGCAGTGTTCAATATGTATTTGACCGTGGTGAAAAAAGTACAAGACTGTTTTAAACTAGGAATGAACTGCTAAAACCCCCGTTCTGCTCTACTAAACAGTTTGACCAGCTGCACATCAAGCCTTTAAATATGGTTTACATTCCGCCACCATGTTGTAAAAAACTTGGTGAATCACTAAACTTCTCGTCCTGCCACACTGTTGCACTCTACACTTGTGCTTCGATGGTTTGAGGTGTATTGTGGGCATATGTAAACTTGTGTTTAGTTGAACAGATTAAAATTGTTTTTTAAACGGTCAATAAAAGGTGTAATGATAAACCATTAAAGAGTTGGTCATTTTCTTAATTCTGGCATATGACAGTTGGTAACAGTTGATGTTACCTAAGGGTGGATACAGCAGTTAGAGCGGTTAATCACGGTAGAATTCTCACTAGTACAGGAAAAATCATAACATTAAATTTTGAATAATTTCTGATCGGTGGCGCTAAAGATCAAAAAGGTCTCAGAAAATCAGTCACTATTTATCTACGAATGTTTTGTTTTAGGCATACTCCCGTTATTGAAGTTTGACCTAGACATGCCTGGCCTAACAATTGTCAGATCGATTGGACCATTTTCACGGAATTTATCGGGGAATAGCAAGACATACATAAGAAATTCCACTTCTTTTACAGTACAGCCTCTCCCTTTGGGCTCAGTAATAATAAAATCAATTAGAGTGATATATACATTCAAATTGAAAACAGGAAAACCCGAGTGAAGAGAATTGTTTTTATTTTCCCAATGAATGTGATCCACCGCCCTCACAAGCGATCTAATAATTACTGATCAATAATACATTTAATTAATTACCGTATATATTGCAATCAAGCATATGTATACACGGCCATATTCAACCATTGATAACAGGCAAATAATTTCAAATTAATTGGATGTTATTAGCTCAGCCCAAACGATTGACGGACTGAAAATATTTATTAAATATTGATCTCTAAGTGGTACACGATGAAATTAGTTTTTCGAGGTATGGCTGATATTTTTTTTATTGTAACGGAAGTGGCAGAAACTTTTTCAAGCATTTTGGGGAAACTGTTGCAGTCGTCACTTTTTTAAACTTTCGTTAATTTTTAAAAATCAGAAACTCTCCATTATTTTAAAATTTATTATAAATTATTATCTCCATGAAACACAAGATTCATAAATTAATCATTCGGTTTTAAAAAAATATGTTTCCATAATTTTTAATTATGCCCTACTATACTAAAAGTATTACCAGTCCTGTAAAAAATATTCAAGGTTCATTAATTAATTTATTAGAGGTAAAACATTTGTAAATATATTTTTTCACATATAAATCAGTTTAGAAAATGTAAGATTTTGACATCCTCATTAATAGTATGATATAAAAATATACACGTGTATCAATTATAAATCCATTAATTGTTATTACAAAAATATATTTGTCTACCACAATTAAGTATAGTGTCCAAATAAATACATCAATTTCCAATTTGCTTTGTGTCGCAGTTTTAATAGACATTAACTTTTGTTTTTAACTGAAATATTTATGTATGGAAAATATAATAGAACCATACTTTCTTACCAAACCAATTCAAAGGTGTTACTATTTAGTACCTGAAAAATGTTTATTCTCAAAGCTCATCAAATCCCTTACTATCAAAAATCTAACTAATAAATACCATTTACTGGTGTGGTGGCAGTCAACATTTTTTTTTTGGAAGCATTTATTCGGTTATTCCGTTCAAAATTGTTCAGTACGCCTCCATGAATATGTGACCGGCTAATTTACAGTTTATAAAAGAAATAAGAAAAGTTATTTGACATAATCTACGTACTTTTTCGACTGATTTATTTTTATTTAATCCATACCTTGACAAAGACACTTAACGAATATTTTAAGTTATTTAATCATTCTCATAAATGATGTTTAATCATAAATACAGTGACCAATGGCTTTAAGAGTAAATGGGTGGCATGAATAGTTAGCACCACATTCCAGTCGCCATGTTGTACCCCCACCCAGTATATGTCATTTACTGTCCCCAACTATTTTTCTTCAAACTCTTCGTCACTCTGCTATTGACTCGAGTGTTTACAGGCCTGCATAATGAAGTCACACCTGACTTTTAAACGCACAAAACAGATTGCTGTGACAACGGCGGTTGCGTCATCAAGGTCTTAGCATACACTTGCCGGAAGCAATGAAGTCTCTATCTTATGTTCCTTGCATCTCATCATAATCACGAACCTTCTAAAGTTGTATCATACACTGGAGTTGGTAACACTGTTTCCTTCATCCCTCTGTACATTGTTAAGTCACCTGTCTATAACTTGACAACATTTGATTATATTTTGTAAGATATTAGCGTCTTAAACGTCACTTTACTGGATGGGATCAAGTTCCAATTTTCAAGTGATGACATAAGAAGAGTCAGAGACCACATGGCTATTGGTCATTGATCAGATAGAGCTCCCACATTAAGAAGTAGATTTTTCTAACGGTTTCCTGGCGAAAAGAAGTCGAAAATACTGGCCAGTAACGAAAACAAATCGTCATCAGAATGTTGGAGCATCGTTCATGTTTATATAAAAATATATTGCAAATATATTCAAATATATAATGACATCATTTAAACAATACTTATATGGTGTCCCAGAATTAACGCAAGATTTGATTTAAATAGAAAACACCGTTTTTAGTATTTTTGTTGTTATTTTTTTAATGAATTATAGAGTAAATAGGATAGGGTTATTTATGGAATGACACATCTGGCACCACTTTGCTGGCACATACGCTTTCCACATACGCTCTTTTGTCGAAATTTTCCATGTCCATTTGGCATAAATGTGGTTGAATTTCCTCTTTTGCACGGGTGGATGTGGGCTTGTTGACATACACCTTTGACTTCAAATAACCCATAAAAAGAGATCTAAAGGTGTTAAATAACACGATCTAGGGAGACAATTCTGATCACCGAGACGAGAGAGTACACGACCTGGAAATGTCTCGTGCAGTATTTGTACTGTTTCATGGGCTGTATGGCAGGTGGCACCATCTTGTTGAAACCACATATTGGCCACATCAATATAATCTAATTTCGGCACAAAGAACTGTGTTTACAACGCCACATTGATGTTCCTGGATTTTCAACAACACTCTCACTCACTGCTTCGATATCGACATTTGAACGGCTTGTTTTTAGACGACCAGTGTGTTAAGTGTCTCGAACTTATCCAGTCTCCCTAAATGTTTCAATTAATCTCTTCACAGTTGATGAAGTCTAAACACTATTCCCACCATATTTTGTATGAAAGTTTCAAACTGCGGCCGCCAAACTTTCATTATTTTTGAGATAATTTTAAACAATAAAGACATGTTGTTCTATCGTGTAACGCTCCAATTTTACTAAGCCTAAACTGTCAGCTGTCAAATTGTTTTGTTTTTTAGGGTTGCCAGCACTTTACTGCACAAATGGTGGCAAATTCAAATCTTGCGTTAATTCTGGGACACCCTTATTCATTATTCAACACTACTAGCACCTTTACCCTAATTACAATATATGGCACCACCCTTTCACTTTCCCTGACTTCATGGTAAAAATAATTATAGCTATAGTGTCATATGAGAAATGAGAGATGGGGTTGCTAGCGAAACAATCTCCATTATAAGAATATTGTCCCTTGTCCTATATTATTTAATGACCATTGCTACGGTTGCCAAAGGTACCTTTGGACGCTGGGACGTGCAATACGGCAGAGGTGAGGAGATAAGATAGTGGGCGAGGAGTAAATCTCTCCTCAGCGATAAATAACGCCAGGCGAGAGCACAAAGAAAACAGTTTAACGCAGTTGGGCCCGGCCCAACGCTACCCCCGCCCCTCCCTACTCCTCTTAATATCTTTCTAATATAACCCCAGTCCTTTTCCTTTCAAACAAAAAAAAAATATTTCTTTCAGGAAAATTATCTTTAAAGGAAATGAAAGATTTTCCCTATAAAATTATAATATAAAAAGGTTAAACGATTTAAAAATATTGAAGATGATTTGTGGGTAAGCGTTAGGCTATAATCTTAATTTTCAGTTTCAGATCCCCATTTGGGAATAGAATATTTATCATTCGAATCCTTCCCTAATCCCTAATCTTGATTGATAACTCTTGGAAAGTTTTTCTTTTCTAACAACTACTATCCTAATGTTCTTCTTTTTCTGTGGTTGCGTTTAATAAGTAAGACCTAAATGTGAGATTTTACGTCAAAAAATAAAAGGTTTTCGCTTTTGACTACAATTTTTTATGAATGGATATTATTCGAAAACAGGTGGACAATTGTTCTGAAATTTAATTAAACATTTAAGGGCAACTACCTCGGTAATTTCATTGTTTTATTTTTCAAACCTAAAATTGTATTTCTTTCACTCGATTCTCATTTGGGGTTTCATTCAGTACTACTTACTTAAGAGGTTTAAACCTTATTGCTGATGAGTAAAAATTTCAAAACATATGATCTATGACAGATGTGATTACTGTTCACATGTTGGCTGGAGGTGTGATAATAATAAATTATTAATATTGTACAATGGATTATTACATCCACTACAGCTCCTTCCACTACTTACTCTTTTCATTCATTCCACTTTCATTAGCATCGTACCTATCATCTCTTCAATTATGTCGTTTTTCCTCCACTTCCAAGAACATCTCTCTTCACTCTCTTAGGACATACTCCAAAAACCGATTTGTTATCATATTCATATGCATTCATATTATATGTATGTATGTTACAGCTAACATTAGTTTTGTCTCCTTTTTAGGTTATTCTTTTTTTTTTCAGATCCAGAAATCCTTATGTTTTAATCTTAGCTTCCGTCTGCCCAGTTCATATGTGACAGATACATACGTTTTGATTAATAAAATGCATTATTTTTGAGACTTTAAACGAACATAATTATAATGAAAGATTATATACGTGTTTCCGACCCACAGTAATATATTGTTTTGCGTCGTAGTCCCGTTTAACGCTAAAAATATAATTAATCACATTAAAAATACCGAATGGGGCATTTTATAATTATTGGATATATATATTGGAAATTAGACGTCATATACGTCATATGTTTTTTTTTAGAAAACAAAAGCTAACTCAGAACGTTACCTCATTTTATCAAATCAAAGATGGTCTCAATCAAATTTAAGGTTCCGCAGTAAATTATATCGCCCTACCTGCCCAACAAAGGAACTGCCGAAGCCCACGAAACATAAGCATTTCATAGATAAAACCAAAAAGAAGGAATAAAGCTAAAATGACGTCATTCAATTGAAGATATTTTCTCATCTAAGTGGACGGAACGGGTGGCAATTGAAGTGAAACTGCCAAAATTATTGGAGCTATTCAATATAAGCTGTGGGGAGGGGCAGGGGCGGCTTGGGCTCCAATAATACCCAATTTAGTTTCCCACCTTCCGAGCGATAAAATTTACCTGAATCCAAAAGTGTTTCACAGCTATTCCTTTATCCCCTAAATTTCGTCCATTCTGGAATATATTCCTTTTATTTAATTGGGATTTTCGCGCTGGCTTTTAATTACATTGGGGTGTATGTTAACAGTCAACGAATCTATCTCTCCTTTTGATGGATAGTCTCTTCTCATTTGTTCGTCAATTTTTGTTTAGTTATTTTAACATATTTTCTATAAGAATACGAATTTATCAGATGAAACCAATTGACTGAAAAAACATACTTCTTGATGAAATTGATTCTATTGGAACTTGAATTAGATCACACTAGGAGGTCTAACGCGCCATTATATTCTACATTACTACAATCCATCCGGTTAAGAATAGAGCATGTGCAGATAATTCTTTACCCTTTAGCCAATCTTCTTCCGAAAAAAATAAATGCATCCTTTAGTAAACACTGAAGTGAACTTGATAATTTCAATTTTGATAACTGTTAAGTTAAATTTCTATAGAAGACTTTTCAAAAAAGTTTTTTTTCTTTTTCTCTTATAATTTGAGAAATAAAATATTTAAGTTTGCTCCACTTTTTTATCTTTCACATTAATGCACTTTAAAAAAAGTTGTCTTATTTGGAATTAGTTATTTGTCAGGCCGTACTGTATTTCTCGATAGAAATTTTCTCTCTGAAACCGGCTCTGGAATTCTTCCATGTCATAAAATAATACTTAAAATAAACTCCAATGAAGAGTTTAAACATCATTTCAGGCAATTAAACAGGGGCAAGAGAGAAAGATGGGAAAAAAAATCACAGACCCGGAGACAGAGTGGTAAGACTGAACGGACATGATGGACATGATCATTTCAAATACCTTGGATAGCCCCTTAATGAAAAAGACAATATAGCTGGAGAGATAATAGAGCAAATATCAGCAACGGTATCGGATATAACTTTATATAGAAGACATAAGTATCAAAGGTTGTGAATATTTACATGTTCTGGCTAGTCATAGACCCTCACAAGCACACATTTCAGTCGACAATTTATGGAGATCAGATTTCTATGGGAATTAGATAGGGGCTCTAGCTGAAACTACAAAGAATAAATTATGGAGGACACTGGTGGTTGGCCATTTCAAACACATAAAACAGCACACACTGGCTGAAGCTTCATATAAGACAAAGTGAGATCAACGGAGAGGGAGAGACCTAGGACGCTCTATGATGACCTGGGAAGAAGGTGTTCGCCAAGTTTTCAACACTCGAAGGCTGGATCGGAGGGTTAGAATGAAGACGGTACAGGATAAATATGGACAGAGCAAGAAGAAGACAAACAAAATTAAAGACTAGTAAATAACCTATATCTTTGGATCATTCAGTTCATAAAAATATTTTTCATCATTAATTTTACAAAATGGCCAAATAAAATGTCATAATGGGCAAAATATCTCGCGATGAAAACTTTAACTTTAGGAAATAATTATATTTATTTCGCATTAGCGAATGTTATAATATAGGATAGACAGGAAAAAAGAAATGTTTTTCACCAACATTTTTGAGTTACGCCTTTGAGAATGTTTTTTTCTATTTAGTTAACCTGTAATTTTATCTCACCAACAGTTCATATAGTTGAAGAATAAATGTTTAAAACTTCAGATTGAATGGATCTTACAATTAATATATTACTACATACTTACAACCATGGCTGAAGAATCCACAGATGTTTCAAGAGTTTCCTCAATAGCATGTACCTCCTATTTGAAGTTGAGTATCGTGAGAAAGGGATCATAAATTATTTTCCCCTCATTATGATAACTATGATAAATTATGTTCTGAATGTGTCTTCAACATCTCTTTCAATTTATAGTACCTCTTTAGACATTTTCGTGTGTTACGAAAAATCGTTTCGAAAAAAGAACGGCCTTCTAAGGATCTTCTAAAATGATTTTATGTCCTTCATTCTCCCACACGGTGTAATTTTTATTGCAGCTACTGCATTCATATGGCGTCTTCCTGTTTGGGAGCATATGAGGGTAACTGCTAAAGAATAAAACCCTAATTAAAAAATCAAAAAGAAAAATCTTACGCTTAAAGCTTAAATGTTTTCTTCCCATGATTCGGGAAAAAACCAGATTATTCAATCAGTAAATGCGAGATCATTTTATCCATCAAAATACTGCTATTTCCATTCCTTTGGTATGTTACCCGAGGCTTTATGGTCATAGAAGGATGGTTTTTTTTTGTTAATTTTAGAGTGACGGCTATGCCTCGAGGAAGAGTAGAGTTTTTACTCGTATATTTTAGATTCTCTAGACACGTTGCTTTTTGAATGAACTCAGCTTAGCACCTAAGCTCTAAGCGTCGTTTGCACCACTGCCTCTATTAGGATTTTTAACAAGGTATGGGTGTTTCCATTAGAATTCTTCATTGACATTTATTAGGAATTTATCTATAACTAAGGTGATACAATTTATTTTTAAGTACTTACTAATTAATTACTAAAACTATGGGATAATATAGATATTTCAGAATATATGGAGGCAACGTTTGGCAATTCACGGGGCATGGGAACAAAAATAACACTTAAAATGTCGCTGCCACGCACATTGCCATAATTCTGAATTGCACCCTTGTTTGTGTCTTACAAACATCGGAAAGAACAAAAAGGGAAATGCGAAAACATCGATCGCTCCCTGAGTCCTAAGTAGCTTCTCTTGCTCCTGCCTCTCTTCTTGTGCAAACTCTTGATGTTAGCCTGCCACAGGTCAGTAGGCTAACTTCTGCTAATGCAAACCTCCACAGTCGGAACAACTCAAAGGCCTAACACTCTAATGGGTTTCTATGTGGTTTAAATTCCTTCCTGAGCATTCTCCTTGCAAACGGCTTCGTTCGGCCGTAAACGCAACCATTATTGGCAAAGGATTGTTGAGAAAAAACAGTCTTTTAAAATATTTTAGAAATATACTTGAAAAGCTTTAACCTGGGAACATGTCCCCTATGAATAAGAATATATTTAATTTTGGCCAGTAAATTGTTGAAAAATAAATCTAAAAAACTGAAAAGAAACTTTCCATACAGAAACCTCCAGTAAACAAATACAACTATCTGTAGAAAATTAAAGTAAAACGAGAAACATGACATTTACAGATACGGGTTAGTAATCAGTTATAATAATAATGATGTCGGGTCAACATTGTAAAATCCCCAAGATGGGGAGGAGACACCCGCCGCGGGCTAGGGTCGCTACAATCTCTAGCCGCCGTCCGGCGAGCACCTAGAAAGAGATAGAGCTGGTAGACCTGTGGTCTTTCACCCTGGCTGGTGGCCTAGTCGGTGGCCAGCATGATTCGCTTTGATCTTACTCCATAAGATCTTAGAAGGTGTGCCCTGACAAAACACTATATTCAGGAGAAGAGGAACAAGGTAGGTTTATAGGTAGTTTATGTGGTCTTGGAATCACCACGAATTCACACTCGGTATCTAAGGGTAGGCAAAAACCGTCCGAATCCCGAGAGCGAGTGTGAATTGGAGAGAAGCAGACTGGATTGCCGTGGGAGACACTACTAGGTAAAGTATGTAGGGCCACGGCAACCGACGTCCGCGAGGGAGAGGTCTCTCTCAAGGAGGAGCTAGTTTTAGCAAGACGAAGGCATAGATTCCGACTAGGAAGGTGTGAGGTCTGACGACGCCGGACTAAAACATAGCGAGGTTAGGAGAAAGAGATGCAGAGGTAGTTGAATGGGAAGGTCATGGTTCGAGTAGAGCAGCAAGTGCAAGTAAAGAAAGAGAGAGCAGTGTTCTTAGTGCGTTTTTTTTTTGTTTTTTTCCATAACCTTTTTTTTATTATACAATATGTGAACAAAATCAGTGAACAAATATTTACAGATTACTCCTCTTACTGCATGCGCAGATACATTCGAAGGAGGGTAGAATTACAACACGATATCTTTTTGAAGTTATAAGGTCAAATAACATATATACAAGACTAGGTGATAGGCAAGCCAGACGTGGTGGGGATGGTTCCCCCACCTGCGGGTGTTTCCCCCACTAGCTTCTCTCCCCTCTATGACTGACGTCATAAGCTTTATTATTAAAATATGGAAACATAGATAGATATTTTCTGAGCCGAGAAGTAAAATGTGTAAATATTGGCACAGAGTTAAATAAGTCATTCTGTTCATATTAAGTATCTCTATAGATGGTAAGGAGGGTTGGGAATAGAAGAGTTTTAAAGGCACGTAAGGATGAAGCATGTCGGATGCTAGGAGGAAAATAATTCCAGAGAGTATTTGATCAAGCCAGGTCAAATGCTTGCAGTTCCGTGGGGAGGGGTGCAAAGGTCAAGAGCTGAATTGTTGATTTTAGTAAGATTTTCCTAAATTCATTTCCTAAAGATCATTCGTATATTACCTGTCAATTCTGCCACCTGGATTTACCTGGATATTAACCATTCACTTTAACGACCCCATATCATATACCTGCTCTTCCATAAATACTATTTTTATCATTAGCTCTTTTGTCAACTTAGACAAAAATATTCATGTCTGAAACAAGTATCTTAATATCGTTCAAGGGTCAATACACTCATTCGTAGAGACCCTGAACAACATTGCATGGTCCCTTGCTTATTATACTGGAGCAATATTTGTACTTGTATTTATACTAGCATAAATTGTTGATGCGCTCATAAATGAAGATTTGTATAGTTTTATGCAAATATGAATATTCCTATTGTATGATATGATTTTTTTCTAAACCAACAACTTTATTATGATAAAATTACAATCTGCCTCATTGGGCAATACGTAATTGTGATAAATAATCTCATTTATATCATATTTACAATTTTCGATCACTCGCTCATTCATATCATATTTACAATTTTTGATCCTTCGCTCATTCATAGAGTATTTACAAATAGCCCAGAGACCTCCCAAGTCTACATGGTTGTCACCTCCCTTGCGTGCAAAGGAGGAAGCGGAGTCTTGGAGAGTCCCCCACGCTCATCCTCCGAATACCGAAGCAGTCCTCATGACCAAGGCATCAAACAGACCATTCTTTGACATTTATACTAAATCCTTCATATTTAATTATTATTTGAAATTGTGATTTCTTGATTTTACTATTCAAAGAGGTGTGTCTCTTCCATTCACCCCTGAACTAGAGGTTTACTGCTTATACACCAGACTTGCGGTACTGCCGAATACTGAAGCAGTCTTCATGACTAAGGCATCAAACAGAACATTCTTTGACATTTATACTAAATCCTTCATATTTAATTATTATTTGAAATGG
Source organism: Acanthosoma haemorrhoidale (assembly GCA_930367205.1). Lineage (NCBI taxonomy): Eukaryota > Metazoa > Arthropoda > Insecta > Hemiptera > Acanthosomatidae > Acanthosoma > Acanthosoma haemorrhoidale. Next base: position 27,118,588 of record OV884012.1, read on the forward strand.
TGATTTCTTAATTTTACTATTAAAAGGGGTGTGTATCTTCCATTCACCCCTGAACTAAAGGTTCGCTGCTTATACACCAGCCTTGAAGTACTGCCGAATACCGAAGCAGTCCTCATGACCAAGGCATCAAACAGACCATTCTTTGACATTTATACTAAATCCTTCATATTTAATTATTATTTGAAATTGTGATTTCTTGATTTTACTATTAAAAGGGGTGTGTCTCTTCCATTCACCTCTGAACTAGAGGTTTACTGCTTATACACCAGATTTGCGGTACTGCCGAATACCGAAGCAGTCTTCATGACTAAGGCATCAAACAGAACATTCTTTGACAGTTTTACTAAATCCTTCATATTTAATTATTATTTAAAATGGTGATTTCTTAATTTTACTATTAAAAGGGGTGTGTATCTTCCATTCACCCCTGAACTAAAGGTTCGCTGCTTATACACCAGCCTTGAAGTACTGCCGAATACCGAAGCAGTCCTCATGACCAAGGCATCAAACAGACCATTCTTTGACATTTATACTAAATCCTTCATATTTAATTATTATTTGAAATTGTGATTTCTTGATTTTACTATTCAAAGAGGTGTGTCTCTTCCATTCACCCCTGAACTAGAGGTTTACTGCTTATACACCAGACTTGCGGTACTGCCGAATACCGAAGCAGTCTTCATGACTAAGGCATCAAACAGAACATTCTTTGACATTTTTACTAAATCCTTCATATTTAATTATTATTTGAAATGGTGATTTCTTAATTTTACTATTAAAAGGGGTGTGTATCTTCCATTCACCCCTGAACTAAAGGTTCGCTGCTTATACACCAGCCTTGAAGTACTGCCGAATACCGAAGCAGTCCTCATGACCAAGGCATCAAACAGACCATTCTTTGACATTTATACTAAATCCTTCATATTTAATTATTATTTGAAATTGTGATTTCTTGATTTTACTATTCAAAGAGGCGTGTCTCTTCCATTCACCCCTGAACTAGAGGTTCACTGCTTATACACCAGGCTTGCGGTACTGCCGAATACCGAAGCAGTCTTTATGACCAAGGCATCAAACAGAACATTCTTTGACATTTTTACCAAATCCTTTATATTTAATTATTATTTGGAATGGTGATTTCTTAATTTTACTATTAAAAGGGGTGTGTCTCTTCCATTCACCCCTGAACTAGAGGTTCACTGCTAGGTCAGCCGCGTCACTGGATACGAGACCGCGGAGTCTGACCAAGAGCGCAAGAGCCACAGCCGCTCATGTATTATATGCCAACAATTGTCTGACCTGATTTTTTCACATTATTTTTTTTACTTATCAGAAATTTATAAGCTTACATTTTTAATATAATAGTTTAATTGTTTATAGACTCATCAAAAATCCCCCTCCACGGAAATCTTTAGTAAAAGGCGAAAGATTTATTCGCTTTGAAAGGAGACCAGAGTCCTGGGTCCCATCCTCTATAACCTATACACCGCTGATGTCCCCTCTACCCCCAATACCTTCTTGGCAACATTTGCAGATGACACTGCAGTCTTCTCATCCCACTGAATGAAGCAAAATGTTCCCCTATAACCTTTACCCTCTGCCGCAAGTACTGTCCGCTAGTCTTTTTCAATTCGATTCCTCTCCCCGTGTCTGAGACAGTATGGTATTTAGCCTTCCATCTCGACAAAAGGCTGACATAGAACCAACACACGAGGCTAAAAAGACAAGAACTAAACAGACGCTTTGGACAAGAACTGTACAGACTACTTCGAAGGACATCCCATCTCTCAGTAGAAAATAAACTACTTATTTACAAAGTTATACTTAAGCCAATCTGGAAATACGGAATAGAGCTATGGGGGACAGCAAAAAAGTCAAACATCAAGCGCATCCAATCCTTTCAATCAAAAGCCCTGAGAACGATAGTAAATGCCTCTTATTACGTCAGCAACAAAACCTTTCATAATAATCTTAATATACCCCACATTCTTGAACTCACACCTTCCAAGTTCATAAAATTCCATAGTAACCTATCCAACCACCCTAATCCCATAGCACAGTCACTGCACTGCTCCACTCATCCCTATAATCCTCCTTGGAGACTGAAACGGACGAGGCCACTGCCGCCACTGTGCCGGACCTGCTATAAATGCGTGACAGGGGAACTCCTGGCAATGGCCAGTTTCTTCAATCATGTCCTGAGCGTCTGTGGCTCTCACGGTCTTGTTCAGCCTCGCTCGTATATGGTGGCGTGGCTGGTGGGGGACTTCCCAAGACTCCGCTTCCTCTTTCGCATGCGAGGGAGGCAACAACCGTGTGGACTTGGGGGGCCCCTGGGCTGTTTGTAAATATTGTATGAATGTGCGAGCGAATGATGAATTGTAAATATGGTATGAATGAAAACATTTATCTCAATTATTTATTGCCTATTAATTATTTAAGGCAGATTGTTATTTCATCATAATAAAGTTGTTTATACATAGTTAAATAGTTTAATACATTTTCGTGAGGGTGGATTACTAAGTATTTTTTTCTTAATAATTTAAAAAATTGACTCGAAGTCCCATGTTCGTTAGTACCATAAGTTCTTAATGCCGTTGTAGGTAATAAAATTTTAGTTATTTCAATTTTTTTTCTTCTGGATTATTATATTTTAATTATCTTACATTCTTACAATGAATAAATATATATATATATATATATATATATATATATATAAGTATACATTATTAATTATTTGTTGTGGTTTGAACTCCGGCTGGCCTGTCCTTGGGCTAGAATCTTGACTTTTTCTTTATACCTTTATTAAATAATTGTTAATTATGTTATTTGAAATATCTAATTTTAGGAAGATAGCCTTGGTGGTGATACTGACCCGGGCAGGACTGGACTTGGACTCAGAAGCAATGAAGAGGCTGTGGCTCCCCGTCCTCAAGATCGGTCTGCTTCCTTGGATACTGGAATGTGGTGTCATACTTATCCTATCTCACTTCTTCCTCGACCTCCCTTGGATGTGGGCACTACTTCTTGGGTAAGCAAGCGCTTTGTTTCATCGACTATATTCATTTTAGTTATTTATCAAACCGAAAAAGTGAATGATGAAAACAGATCTAGGGGAGACAAAATTTTTAAAAAATAAGCAAGAATGAAAAAAAAATTGTTTTAGATATATATTTAGGCTATTAATAAGGAATTAAAACATTTAACAACTTCAATACAATAATACAATCAATACTTAAGACGTAGAAGTACGGACAGGAAGAGAATGTTGTTTGTTTAACACAAACACGAGTGTTGTTCACAAGTAACGGTTTCCTTAACCAAACTCTTTAATTAACGACCTTTATAGCAATCTAATTTAAGGTTGCTAATTATTTGCTGAAAATTCTTATTTAAATAAAAACGCACTACACTGTGGATATTCTCTTATATCAGATTGATATTTTATACAATTTTGTACAATAATTGTACTGTTATTATAATATATGTTGTCGAGCACTCACTAAGGGGCTCAGTTTATACCTGATTATCCCCAAAGTGGTGAGGAGACGCCCGCCGCGGGTTAGGGTCGCTAAAACCTCTTAGCCCCCGTCCGGCGAGCGCCCAGAAAGAGATAAGGCGGGTGGACCTATGGTCTTTCACCCTGGCCGCCGGCCTAGTTGGCGGGCAGCCTAATTTGCTTTGATCTGACTCCATAAGATCTTTCGAAGGTGCGTGTGCTCCGACAAAGCACTGTGTTCCGGAGAAGAGGTACAGGGTAGGTTTTATAGGTAGTTTATGTGGTCTTGGAATGACCACGAATCCACACTCGGTATCTAAGGGTATGCGAAAACCGTCCGGATCCCAAAAGCGAGTGTGTACCTGAGAGAGGCAGACTGGATTGCCATGGGAGTCCATGCTGGTCTTATTTGCAGGGGCCAAGGCAACCGTCGTCCGCGAGGGAGAGGTCTTTCCCAAGGAGGTGCTAGTTTTAGCGAGACGAAGGCAGAGAATCCCACTGGGATGGTGTGGGTCTGCCAAACGCCGGACTACAACATAGCGGATTAGGAAAGAGAGATGCAGAGGTGGTTGAATGGGAAGATCATGGTTTGAGTAGAGCAGTAGGCGCCACTGCAGAGAGAGAGAGAGAGAAGTCTTCAAGGTGCCAGTTGGTTTCCGAATGCCCTCTTATTTTTTTATTTCAAAACCTCTTTATTGATAATATATAAGCAATGACAAAAATAAATAAAGGGGAAGTGGGGATGTCCCCTCACTCTACTGGCTCCCCTCCCTACTCTCACTGACGTCATAAACACATCATTAATTGCTAATAAACATCATAAACACACAATAATTGCTCCATAATAATAATAATGTTTTAAATGGCAATCTATAAAATTTTCTAGAAATATTAGGTTATCCTAATTAGGTAGTCGTTAATTATTCGGATAATCTGCTCAAACTAATAGGGGTTTTAATTAATTTCTTAATTAATTACCGTTATATAATTTAGGAGGCAGTAATTTCTGCAAGTCTTCCTGTAAAACATTCATGTGCAATTCCATCTCTAAATGACAAAACTCGGTTTAAATTCGGCAAAACAGATTGACAAACAATTGAGAAAAAATATAATTTTCTAGACAATGACTCGTGCGAATAAACATTATCTTTGAGATTTCGAAATTCATTTGACATAAATTTTCATTAAAAAAAAGTATTTTATGAGAATATTACCATTTAAAAATGTGCTAATAACATAATGACGTTTACGCCCAGTTTTAATAAGGCACCCAGAGAAAGCTCCCGTCATTGCTTATTGAAGAGCCATTTTTATGTTGCTTACGGTGAATAAATCTAAATAAATTTTCTAAACTACGACTAAACAACATTTACAGCAAATTTCCGATAATCATATTACATGAGCTGGATTAACATATATTTAAAAGTGTTATGAATATTTTTTTCAAACACTTTTCGTTCAAACAAGCATTCTACTGTGACAAATATTCTATGATATTTTCCAATCGTTATAATTTAAATTAAGCATAGCAAGGTCTAGGAAGATAGAGGTTTTAATATAATCAGCTGTTACATTTTATTTGCAAATCCCACATAACCATCGCAACTTGTAAATCATTTCCCGATAGTTCCTACGGTGTAAGAATTACCTGACATTATTCAAGCATAAGACATGCGCTAGACTTAACTAAAGACAGATTTCTCTCACACGCCATTATCACGCCGCGCTTTTATTATCAGTCTATTTGGTTGAATTATCATTCTACGTTCCCCATACATACACACACAATACAATCGAAACGGGGGAAAAAAATCACTCATTCATAGAACAGAAAAGATTGCAAAGGGGCGCTCAACAGATCCTTGAGAGGTGATGCTTTCAGAAAAGGAAGAATGGAAAAAGGTCTAAATAATGAACTGGAGTGAGAACCATTAAAAGTCTGTTTCTAGCAAATACTTTTGAACACAGTTGTTTATTTTATAATCGATTGACTTTTTGTTTCAATTTTGCTTTATTTATGCTGATAGAAATAAAATTAATTTCAAGCATTACTAAAACTCTACGTTATTGTAAACATGCAGGATGATTTATTGGTTATGAAGTATGTCCAAAATGACATCAATCGGTTGGCTATCAGCTGATTTTAAGTGTCTTATCCCATCGAATTTAAGAATGGTTTGCTCGTGATTTATGTTAATATTCGTTTTGAGGAAATGATTCAGTTAACAATATTTGATTTTATTGTAACATAAGGAGAATTACTCACTTATAATCCATGCTTCCAGGTCCTAAGTTAACTGCCCAGCGATGAATTGGTTTGACTAAATACGTCTACACCAATCAAATAAGGTTTTATCGCTTAATTCGACAAATTAATATTTCTTTTAGAAAAATTATCAATCCTTGCTTTAAGGGATTTATTGTAGGGATGTTTTTCAAACAAAAAAAAAACCATTTTATTTTCACTCCTTTGTCAGACAAAATGATAGAAAGTCCCGTGTTTGACCTAGGTACATAAAATCTGAATTGAAATGTAAGATCAAAAGCCATCATGAAATGAAAGTGGGGAGAATAATGAGAGTGAGACGTAAACAGTACTGGAGAAGAATCTTAAAAGAACACGCGGGTTAGAAGAGGGAGAACCAAATATCTGTACAAGCAGAACCCTGTTAAGAGAATCCTAATATTAAAAGAATAAATAAAAATAATGATTAACGTAAATGCATTTTCATCAGCTCAGACTAAACAAAGAGTAAAAACTACTTAAAAGAATCTAAAAAATATATTGTCTTAGTTTCCTTTTGTAAAATAATTAAGGTTTGAGCTAAACCGCTAATTTAATTAAAATATAAACTTATACTGTCGAGACCCATTTATTTATTGTTCGCATTTTGAAAGAGAGCTTTATCTCAGGTTGGTTTTGTTACTCTCAATCAAAAATTTGAAATTATTATAAATTAGCGTAGATTAAATATATTCAAACCGTTGCATCCTATGTCATTTTTTTGAGTAATAATAATGTATACTACATTCGCCAGATCGCTGATGTTCTTCGAATATTATTTTATATTTAAGGACTTTTACTAACTTGGATATTTGACATTTACAATGGCTGATGTGCTCAAGTACTATCTGTAAGTTCTCTTTAGTTTTAGGACAATTTTCGACCAACAACTGACTACTCTCTCTCTTTTTTGCTAGTTACAGTCTGTAGCTCAAGACAAAATTAGTCTGTACTCCAAAGCATTGTCTAATGACAAGGCCCATTAGATAGGTAATTATGTTACTCTCTAATGCCGTGGCCTCATAAATCATCCCGATATATCTTAAAACTAAACTTATTTTTAACGAATTTAAAATATCCATCTAATATCCGAAATCGATTAAAACAACTTTTGTTTTCCAACCGTTTATTATAAACTGTACTATTATAATTATAATATTCCAAGAACTTCCAAAACTTAATAGCTTATAAATGGCTAAACCACAATAAAATTGAAATTAAAACAAACTGAATAATAAAATGAATTGTTAAAATCAAAATAAAATTACAATATTTAGTTAAAATCAAGTAAAATCAAAGTAAAAAGCTAAAATATGTATTGTCCTAACGTTATAAACACTCAGTAATGTGTTATTCACTAAAATAGATCAAATTATCAAGGCCGCTTCCCTCCGACTAGCTGAGTGAGGGTTTGGTGCCAAGGCTCTCAAGGAATAAAGTACTTGAATTAAACTTTAAAATTATTTATAAATTCAACAAAAAAAACTATGGGCAGAAAAAAATTGTATTTTTTTCTTTCAAACCGGCAAACACTCCAGAGAAAAATTTTAAATAACAGTACAAAAATAAAATATATACATACTCCTAGTTATGTATATTATTTCCCACAAAATTGTAGCATACGATCGTTCCTTCCTCGCTCACTCCACCACTACCTAGAACCCTCTTATATATATATATAAGTCAACCGGCATTAAGACGATTATAAAGATGAACAATAAACCTGAACTAAGAGAGGGGTTAAACCTCACCCTAAATGTACATATAGGAGATAGAAGAGACTAAAGGCAGTTGAGTTCTATCCTTGTCTCATGCTTATTACCTCACAACCCCCCTTTTTACGTGTCCAGTTCAGTATAATCGTAACTTTTATATATATATATATATATATATATATATATATATAAATATAAATATATATATTTATATATATATTTTTTACGTTTTTTAAAATATTAAATTTATCATTATTTTTATCTTATTGTTTATAATCTGAGGTTTAAGGTTCTGGTAATAAATGAATAATTCTGGCAAAAAGGGGAATTTAATATTACAAAAAATAAACTTTTTTAAATTAATTATATAAGTACGTCCTCTTCTTCTTTAATTCTCATCATTCATCTTCAATCAAAATTAATACTTCTTCTTTTCGTAAACCAAGTTTTACGAAATATTTCTGTTCTGTTCTGCTATAAGTCCAATATCTTTAACTAAAAGAAATTTTCAAGTTTTTAATACACTCACAATCTACCGATATGTCTCACGGGCTGGCCCAAAAACTAGAGTGACGCTAACGCACTCTTCCCTGCTGAACAACAACAACAGCCATCTTGTTTTTCATAACCTTCCTCCTTCGTTTTATCGCCTTCTTGATAAACAGTTCGATTAAACCTTTATATTTCAAATTCTTGATATATAAATTTTACAATATCAATATCACAACAATATATATATTTATCCTCTTCCTTGGTTTTTACTATTTTACATTTATCTTGTATTAATTCAAAGATTTTTATTTATTGTTGTATTTTATTGACTTCTCTCATTATATTCGTTATGTTTTATACAGGATCATTAAGCGCTTCCTATCTTTAAATTTGAATAAAACAAAGTGTGTGTGAGATGTCATGGAAATTTTTTATTCGTTTAAATATAAGCTTTTCAATGCCATTATGTATGAAATATAACAGCGTGATAATGTCCACCGCGGCTTAGACACGTCGTTGTCTAAGGTCGTTTACCTTCAGCTCCTGGGTCAGTTGAATTTTGTACGGGTGCAGGCCCAAGTCACGACGCAAAATTTGCCAAGTTGTGGTCAGCCAAAGACCGAGTTCTTGTGAGCGATGCGAAATCGACTGTCTCGGATTCTTCTGCGCACTCTTACGGACAGCGGCGATGTTTTCGGCAGATCTTGCGTTTCGTCGACGTACGGGTGTTGGTTGATTGTTTACTGAACCAGTGGACTCAAATTTATCCACCACACTGCGAATGGTCCTCTCGGTAGGACGGTTATGGCGACCGCGGAACGTTGTCCGAACAAAACACCCATATTTATAAAACAATTTTATCATTTTCACGTGTTTTTGAACGCTATATCCGTCTATGGTGTTCGGCAAAACAGACTGAATAAATGACAGCCAATTTGACAGATGCAGCTTCAACAATATGGCCGCTATCAACTGTCAAAGTTCAAAAGTCCCAATTGCAAGACGCTATATATAACGATCCATTTATGACTTTATTTACTGAATGCTGTTGAACATTTTTGTTTCTTTTAGAAATAAATTCTTTATCTGTACATCATTGATATTCGTAGGGGACTTGGTCCTGGAATAGTTTTTTTTTTTCTATTTCTGTTCTGTTATTTTATTGTCTAAATATCAAATTTTCTCTGACATTTTCCCAATTTCATTGACAATTACTTTCTATTTGTACTTGCAGGTCTATCGTAGGAGCAGTCTCTCCGGCGGTTGTGGTCCCTTGCCTCTTCCGACTGAGGAACAAGGGCTACGGAGTGGCCAAGGGGATACCTACGCTCATTATCGCAGTGTCCGGCATCGATGATGCAGCCTCTGTAGCCGCCTTCGGCATTATACACAGCATCATGTTTTCATCTAGTACGTAATAAATAATAATATATAATACTATAATACAGGCCTCGTTTTATATGTTCTGTGTAATATGTACTAATGAGCATCATCGTCCATTAACTCAGTGCACATGGAAAAAATCACAATCTATTCAAACGTTTCAGGTAGTAACTTAGGTTAAATAATACTGTTTTTTCAACACAGTTCTTTATTTTTTAGAAAAATATTTATTTATAATAAAATAAATCAATTTTTTTTTTTGTTTTTTTATTCTTAGCTCTCAAACTTATAAAAAATAGGATGTGGGAAAAATAAAAGGAAAATTACTATAATATAAAATTATAAATAAATATAATAATTAATGTAATGACTTTAATTAATAGCTAACGACTGGTATATTCAATTAGTTTATCTACAGAATCATATATTTACTATATATCATACTCGTATTATATCATACTATGATCATTAATATAATACTCTATATTATATTTAGTATCTTAAGAAAAGCATTGGACAGTATCCTACAGAAAAAACAATTAAATATATTATAGTTCTCTCTGCGTTATATTTTATGATTTATACTGTTCTTAAAGGAATATTGAAAGGTGAGGGGAAAAAATTACTTTTTATTTTTATTTTGTTCTGACCCAATATCTGTATCGGTATTTTCCTGATGATTTTCCTTCCAATACCCGTCCCATGAAACGTGATCTACGTTAATAAAGAGGACAAGTAAAGAAAAAATATCGGAAGTTACTCGTGGGATATTAATTTTTTTCAACACATTAATTTATTGAGCTAAAACATTATTACAAAAAACTATAAAGGTATTAAATATATGATTTGTATTGTTATACCTTTCGCCTGAGGATCTATAATTATCTGTAAATTTAAAGGGGCTATGAAAAAAATTTTTCGTTTTGGGTTATTATATCACACATTTGAGTATATTATTAACCAAGACATTTCCAATGTAAAGGAATATTTTATTGTGGTGTTGGCCCCATTATCATTAATAATTAGTTGGGGTAGAATAAATAATTGGCAAGATCGAGATTCGGACCCGGGGAACCGAGCTACCCGGCTACAAGCAATGACCTTCCCAATATCTTTGGCCAAACTATCCCCCGCTGACTCGATGCCCACATCGATAATATCCCAATATTAAGTACACACGGTACATAGTTTTAAAAAATAAAATAATAATAGCATAAATAAATATAAAGATCCTTGGTTACCAAGCGCTTATTTGAGTGGTAAGAAGGTGTTGAAGTTCGTAAGGATGCAGAATGACGGATATTGAGGGGTTGAGAATACTAGATAGATGTGGAGCAAGCAAGAAAGGTGTGATTGAAGGCTGCATTTTTGTGGAAAGGATTCATAGGGTCAGAAAGACGGGGGGGGGGGGGGGGGGGTATTGTGTACCGGAAGTAGGCTGAGAATTTCAACTGTGGTATTTTGTGAATATAAGGGGATTTATGAGACTTAATAGTTTGTAAAAGGCAAGTACTAAGGAAGGGTTGTAAACGGTACGTAAGTCGTGTACGCATTTAAAAGTAGATCCGGCAATAACTTAAATCAATGATTAGATAATATATAACATGTCAGAACCCATTGTCATTTTAATCAGAAATATATTTTATTTTTTTATTCCGGCGCAGTTAATCGCTGGGCACAATTCACCTGGCAAGGTTTGGACAAGGTCGGATTTCTCTTTCATAGAGGAGCCATTTTTCCGGGCACCGCTCGCACCGCTTTGTTCAAGGCGTCCATTGCCGGCCCACCTGGAGAAGACGCGGAAGATATAATGGCGCTGGCATGAAAAGCTGGTCTGGAAGGAGCGTTTAATTCAAATCCAGCCACCCCCCCCCCCACCTATTTCACCCTCCCCACCCCCTCCCCCATCCCCCACGGACACGTCGGGTCTCTCCTCCTAGCCACGGCTCTTGCCATTGTTTTTCAGTCCCGTTCTCGTGAAATGTTACAAAGGACTCACTAGACCGAGCAGAAGAAAAACAGAATATTTAAAATGAGCTACTGTACAAACATTAGGAATAAAGGGGGTGGCGATTTATGAGTGCTCCAAACCAGAACTGTTCCATACGTCCATTTTACTTCTTTAGCTCTCTTTGCTTGTTCTTCTATTATCAATTCAATCCGAAAATAATCATTCAGTATGATTACAAAGCAATAAAGAAGAATTTTTTTTGATCCTACCGTAGGTAATGCAAATCCACTATAAAATTGTACACAGTTAAAACAAGGTAAGAACGAAAACATGGTATGATGTGCACTGTGTAAGTAAACGCAGGTCAAAATGAAAAAAAAATACTAAGATAGGAAACTATCAAAAATACAATGATCAGTGGAACGGATCATTGCATGAAGTTTGTCCTTCTTCTTTTAATTCCATGGAGTGAGCCTTAGATGGGTGCGAAGGTATAATCAGCAAGTGTTTGGATATTTAGTCGTGCGGTAAGATCTTTCAGCTTATCATTGGTGTATGATGAAGACGTTTTTATATTGATCAGACATTGGCTTTTGATTTCCAAGTTCAAGGTAAGCTGAGCTGTTAAGATACTCTAGATGAGGTGAAAGTCCGCTGTGATGTAGAATATTCTAACTACTATCCCATGAAAGCAGGAGTTCAACAGGGCAGCGTCATGGGTCTCATACTCTATAATCTATACGCAGCTGATGTCCCCTCTACAACCAATACCTTCTTAGCCACATTTTTCACTACAGTCCTGTGAACCCATTCAGACCCTGATACAGCATCCCAACACCTTCAAAAACACCTTGATCAGATTGAGTATTGGAGCAACCAATGGTGAATCAAAGTCAATGAAGCAAAATGCTCCCACGTAACCTTGACCCTCTGATGAAAGTCCTGTCCGCTAGTCTTTTTTAATTCGATTCCTCTCCCCGTGTCTTAGACAGTAAGGTATTTAGGCTTCCATCTCGACAAAAGACTGACATGGAACCCACGCACGAGGCTAAAAGACAAGAACTAAACAGACGCTTTGGACAACTGTACAGACTACTTCGAAGGACATCCTATCTCTCAATAGAAAATAAACTATTATTTACAAAGTTATACTTAAGCCAATCTGGAAATACGAAATAGAGCTATGGGGGACAGCAAAAAAGTCAAACATCAAGTACATCCAATCCTTTCAATCAAAAGCCCTGAGAACAATAGTAAATGCCCCTTATTACGTCAGCAACAAAACCCTTCATTATGATCTTAATATACCCTACATTCTTGAACTCATCCCTTCCAAGCTCATAAAATTCCGTAGTAACCTAAAATTCCAACCGCCCTAATCCCCTACCACAGTCATTGCACTGCACCACTCATCCCTATAATCCGGACTAAAACGGCAGTGGCCTCGTGACCTGCTATAAATACGTGACAGTGAGAGTCCTGGCAATGGTCAGTTTCTCCAATCATATCCTAAGCGTCTGTGGCTCACGCGGTCTTGGTCAGCCTCCGCTGGCTCTAATCCAGTAACGTGGCTGAAGAAGGGCGTGGGGGACTTTCCATGACTCCACTTCCTCCTTCACACGCGACGGAGGTGACTACCATGTGGACTTGGGGGGTCTCTGGGCTGTTTGTATATACAGTATGAATGAGGGAGTGAATGAAAATTGTAAATTGGTATGAATGAGATCATTTATCTCATTTATTTATAGCCCAATAAGGCAGATTGTAATTTTATCATAATAAAGTGGTTGTTAATCAGAAAATCAGATGAGATGAAGTGTAATATAGTAAAACGTGATAAAAACATGTTCACAAAAACCAGATTAAAAAACCAAAAAAAAAACCTTCTCACCTGCAGTGTTAGATTGGAAACATTTGCACATGATCTAGACATAGATTTCAGCATTTCTATGTTTAAGTGGAAATATCTTATAATTTAAACCAATACCTCGTTTCTCAAAAATATCAAGTTTTCAGGAGAGAGGGAAAACTGTTTTAAACGTGAGAGCATCGACCTCGTAGTGCAGTATAGAAGGCGCAAAAATTCAAAAAAGATAGTTGACTTACGTGGTAATGATTTGAATACATTATTGAATTTGTGAACTTGAATAATGATTTGTTAACATTATATATATTGTTATCGTTTAGACCGTATGTGGGCAACAGCCGGCCCGCGGGCCGGATCCGGCCCGCTGTAAGATTTGATCCGGCCCGCGAGACATTTTGAAAAACCCAATTTAAAAAAAAAAAATACACTACTTACTCATACTCATGGAATCAAGTGAGCGAGCAAGCCGAGTGGCGGTGATCATCAAAGAGTGAGGCGGCAAACATCAAAGTTCAAAGCCATTGATGTTTGCCGCCACACTGGCGGCGCAACAAAGGATTATTGCTTCGCAATTGTATTGTTCTACACTAGACGATTCTAGATCATTCCTTCATTTTGCCTATATAAGCGGGTGGATGGCCGGAACTTAGTTCAGTCCTATTCGAGCTACCGTGGTGATAAGTTTGCTTTGTGACTTTGTGTGCATCTTGAGTGCTTACTAATTATACCTATTTTCTTATTAAGTTTATCGAACGATAAGTAAATGAAAATGATGTCTGGTGGAAGGAAACGAAAATTAGATGCAGAGGGTCGCCAGTTTCAAGAAAAATGGACTGAAGAATTCTTCTTTATCTTGCACAATGGTAAGCCTATTTGTTTGATGTGTAATGAATCCATTTCGGTGATGAAAGAATTCAATATAAAGAGGCATTACTCAACTAAGCATCCTACGCTGCTCTCACTGACAGGACAAATAAGAAAAGACAAAATCCAGAAACTTACCGCAAATTTGGAAAAACAGCAGCAAATATTTCATAGACAAAGAACACAACTTGATAATGTTGTGAAAGCTAGTTTTATAGTTAGTTCAAAATTGGCAAAGTCATTGAAACCATTTGCCGAAGGAGAATTTATCAAGGAGTGTATGTCAGAAGTTTGCAGTGTTTTGTGTCCTGAAAAGAAAAATGAATTTGAAAAAATTAGTTTGTCAAGACGAACCGTTGTACGACGTATAGAAATGATGGCTAATGATATAAAAACAACATTGACTGGCCGTATGACTGGTATTGAATCATTTTCCATAGCATTAGACGAGAGCACCGATTTGTCTGACATAGCTCAACTGGCTATATTTATTCGAGGTGTTGATAAAGAATTCACTATTACTGAGGAATTGCTTGCTTTACAGCCGCTAAAAGGAACCACTACAGGAGAGGACATTTTTAATGAAGTTCAAAAGGTATTCACAAGTTTTGGCTTGCCATGGTCGAAATTAGTTGGAGTATGCACAGATGGTGCACCTTCTATGGTCGGCTTACGTAAAGGTTTCATCGGAATTTTGAATGAAAAAGCAACTGAATTAAATGTGCAAAAAGATGGTTTGATAGTCCTTCATTGCATTATCCACCAACAGAACTTGTGTTCTAAGTCCATTCGACTCCAGAATGTTATGAATGTGGTAGTAAAAACCATCAATTTTATTCGATCCCGAGGGCTTAACCATCGTCAGTTCAAGGCGTTTTTGGATGAAATATCAGCCGAGTATGACGACGTAACATATTATTGTGAAGTCAGATGGCTAAGCAAAGGGAAAATGCTGAAACGGTTTTACGAGCTTAGAAATGAGATAGCAGAATTTATGCAAATAAAAGATAAACCACTATCTGAATTGAGTGACGCAAAATGGATATGTGACTTAGCATTTCTTGTCGACCTTACAGGCCATTTGAATGATTTAAATTTGAAACTTCAAAAACAAGGATAGTTAGTAAATGATTTGTACAGCCATTTGAAAGCGTTTCAGAACAAAATCCGCTTGTGGGAGGCACATATGCTGTCTGGTAACAGTTACCATTTCACCACGCTCTCTGCGTATGAAAATATTGCTTACGCTCAATATGCTGAAGAACTCAAGTTACTGTCGGAGCAATTTTCGATCAGATTTAGCGATTTCAAACACATGGAAGACTGTTTCAATTTATTTGCTACTCCAACAAAAAGTAATGTACAAAATGCTCCAATACACTTGCAAATGGAGTTGATCGAGATTCAAGAAAACTCACTCCTAAAATCTAAATTTGAAGACGTGGAGTTGTGCGATTTCTACAAAAATACCTCGAAGAAGACCATTTTCCGCAGCTTAGAAAATTTGCAAGAAGATTGATTTGTGCGTTTGGCAGTACTTATAAATGCGAACAGTTCTTTTCATTGATGAAAGTTAATAAATCAAAACATCGTACAAGGCTGACTGACGATAATTTGGAAAATTCTTTACGTCTTTGTACCAGTGGAATTAATCCAAACATCGATGAATTAGTTTCCCAAATTCAAGCTCAAGTGTCTCATTGATTTCGGTGTCGCTATTTAACTTTCGTAGTTTGTAACAATTCTAAATTTAACGATTTAATTTAATGCTGTAGGTACCTATTTTTTCATTTCATTTTGTTATTTTAATAAATTGTGTTGTAATAACATTGTCGTATTATTTCATGGCTGACTGATATCTATCGCTAAAAATTATGAACACTACTTTAAAATGCACTACTTTTAAACGCGGCCCGCGAACGTATTTGCACACTAAAGTTTGGCCCATAACATGTCAAAGGTTGCCCATACCTGGTTTAGACGATTAAAAAAAGAGAACAAGAGTAAAGGAAACTAATATTTGAACAACGGCTAGGTATAAAACTGTCTTTATTCTGCTTATAATCCTCTATCGATGTTTACAGCCTTTGTTTACATGGGGCTACGTGGTATTAGGCCTAACATTGCCATACTACGAGCCCTAACTCCCCCCTACCAGTTTACGAACATTCCTCGTGAACTTAGGGCAAGCGACATAATGTACATATTAAAATAAAAAATAAAAATTAGCAAACAAAAAGAGAAAAGAAAAAAAAATCCTCCACTTGGGCTGATACGCTTACTGCGTTCAACCACACAACTAGCTTGAAACGGCGGGGCGCTCCGGCTCCACCACGGGAAACTTTAACTGTCCTCCGTTTGATAGGCGGTGTTATGCTTTCTATTGTGACTGATTGTGTACACGAATGGCGATCACCCTGAATGGACCCTCGTACCTCACCAACTCTTTAACCCTGTTTTCCGGTACACGATCTTTCCAATGGTAGCCCTTCCAGCACATCTTTGACCTTGATATTGTCTCGCGCCACTCGTCTGCGTTTCCCATCCACGAGTTTCTCCCGAATGTTCACCCACTGTTTTCCCAGAGCGATCCGGTTATTGACCACGCGTGCCGCAAATTCTTCGTCGACCGCTGTACTCCTGCTATCCCGACGCCGTCATCGAAGTCCGAAAAGGGTCTCTGACTGAGAATATATATTGGTAACCCATAGGTTACCAAAAGTGCAGAAGGTCTAATATAGTCTGTTGTCCAAGGAAAAGCATACATGATATGGATTAAAACAAGAGCATAAACGTACCAGAAGGTAGATTGTGAAATGTGTGAATTGGCACATGAGGTTTCGACATGCCTGATGACAATAAAAAAAAAAATGAGATGTTATAACCAGAACTGTTATTAATAAAAAGGGGATTCTTTTTTTTTTTTTATTATTATAGGCGTTGGTTAAAATACACTATCGAGAATCGTTAAGAGAAAACAAATAAAAGTTGAAAAAAGTCGTAGTGCAAAAGACCTTTTTTTTTGTTAACTTTTAAGATTAAGTCCCAGCTCAGAAATTATTAAGAATCCTTCTTCTGATTTTTACCAGAGATTAATAACACATCAAGACAGCACAAAAATAATTTCAAAGATATTCTTAAAATTAAAATTTCGGGAGACAACAATAGAAATTGTGATATTATTTTTTTTTTTAATGCTTCTACCCACTCTGCTGTGGAGCTTATCTAGAGCACCCACAGTTGAATGCTTTCCTTTTTGTTAAACATTGGCGAGTCTGCTAGCAAACGTTTCACCTTGAGTTTTTCCTCAAAAGAATCGAAAGTTGGTGGATTAAGGATTAATATTAGAGAGAAGTAGGGGTAAGGAAATTATGTCCAATACACAAAACAACTTTTCGCCTCTTTATCTTCTTTTCCTTGTGGTCCAGCATTAAAGTTTGTCCTGAATGCTTCGTTTAATTTGGACTTCCAGGACTCTTCCATCCTTTTGTATCCTCAATCCTTAAGAAGAGAACCCTCGGATTTCATTATAAAAACAATTTACAATTGTTGATCCGTGATGCACAATCTATTTAAAAGGCCGTTCTAGGGAGATTTCAGAGATGACGTGATGAGATTGTTACCAAACAATGTATTTTATTTTACTGACGCAGCATCCATAATAAGTTTTGTTTTTTGGGTTTTTTTTTCCCTTAGCTCTCAATTTTTTAAGATAGATTATGGATAAGGGAAAAATAAAGGGAATTTATTTGGGGTGAGCGGATCCTTTTACTAGGAGTACCTGTTTGAAGGTGGAGTGAGGGAATTAATGGGTGTGGGAAGCCTCGGTGGAAGTTGGTTGTTTCGGTACTGTGGTGAGAGTCCACTAGTGGCTGGGCCTAGAGTCTCTCTAGGCATGTAGTGCAGTCTTATTTAGTCTGATTTCAGTGATGGGTGCCCCTTAGAGACTTGTTGTTGGCGGGCCTAGTGCCGTGATGTCCACCATTTCCTCTGCTTTACTCGATCTTGTGAGTTCCCATCGTGCCGGTAGCGGTGGTGGTGTCATGTCTTTGAATAGAGGGTTTAGACAGTGTTTCATTGAGTCGAAGAACTTTATGTGTCTTCTTTTGATGACGTTGGTGATGGTGGGGAGCTTGAACTTTTCGTGCATGTCGGAAGCCTTCATTTTACGAAAGGGATATGTCAGTGTGCCGTTCGCAGGATCTTGTTCTGGAAGCTCTGGAGTCGAGTTATGGTGCTGGCATGTAGGAATCTAAAGAGTGGTGTCCCAAACAGTAGAACTAGCTAGCCTCAGGACGCTCTTGTTTATTAAGAGTTTCAGTCGAAGGGATATGGACTGGCTTGTGATGAGATGCTGGAGAGAGTAGTAAGTTCTGCGTACTCGTTTCAATTTCTTCTGCAAATGTGTGCCGAACGTCATGTGTCTACCTAGGTTGATGCCTAGGTAGCAGATGCTGTTGGCAAGTTTGCATTGAGTCCCGTCTATGGTGAAGCTGGGTGGAAGCTTTCTTTTCCCATGGTGGAAAGAGAAGATGATAGATACCCTGAGTTTTTTTTTTTTTTTTCCTCTCAATTTTTTAAGATTATAGATAAGGGAAAAATAAAGGGAATTTATTTGGGGTGGGCGGATCTTTTTACTAGTACCTGAGTTTCGTTCTGCTTGGATTTATGTTGAGCTTTCATTTATATTGATGCGAGTCGGAAACAATTGTAAAGTTTTTATTTTTCATCGGTTATAGTGTATGCTATTGCTTGGTGGATTTCAGCGAGCACAGCACTAAATATGCTGCATTCCAGTGACAATTTTTATGTACGAATGTTAGATATGAATGATCAAAATAAAGGACCGTTGTTATTCCATCCTTATCAACAGATTTTAAAGTAAATATAACTTATTTATATATACTATAATAATAATATCAGAATATACAGTAAATATAGTGAAAGATAAATTTATATTTTTAGATTTACATTTTTTAGAACTTAGCATACTCTTGAGAGTTCATCAATTATTTCAGAGTAAATACTCCTAAAGAAAACTTCTTATTACAAATAAAATAAAAGCATTCATAGTTGTCTACATCAAAAAGCAAACACCAACACAAGATATTTCCTTTCTATATAAAACATTTTATTATTTTTTTTTTTTTCAGATTCTCTATATTACGAAATTCTACTAGGACCTTTGTCAATCATTATTGGGATTGCGTTTGGAGTTGTCTGGGGAATTTTAGCATCTTACGTACCTGAAAAAGATGACGTAAGTATGAAAACTTTCAAGTCCAGTACTGATTTTTTAGAAACAAAGTATTAATAAACTGCGTCTCTTATTAAACTGCTCGTGTAGTATTACTTATATATATCAATACTATTATACATGAATAATATATATATGTGATGAATAATGGAAAACATAGTGACTTCCTAATGACATGGAAATCAGAATTTTTTATTCATCTTTGGTCTTTTCAACCAATTATTACTGAAATGTAGGAGAATCACACACCACAAATAATATTGTTTTTGATGGTTTACTCTACCCCCCAAAGTACTCCTATTTATTTCATGAAGTTGTCTATATCTATGAAGCAGGTGCTGAAATTAAATTTAAATTATTCTTAGGGAATAGTAACTTAGGCCGCTATGTCCGAAACACCCAAAAAAACTACAATCTATTTTCGAATCAGAAGCCACTTGTCGTGTTTTTTTTGTTTTTTTATTGAAAGTGAGGTGGTATCCTCCAGTAGGCTATTGATATGGGTAGAGCGTATCTCGCCTAATAACACTAACCTCCCTTGAAGAATAGAAGGTTGTATTATCAAGCAGAGAGGTGAGGAAAAATAAACAGGAAAATGAAACACATCCATAAATAAAATAAAAAATTATTATTAGGGAAAAATAAAGGAATATTTGGGTTGAGCGGATCCTTGTACTAGGAGTATCTGTTTAAAGGTGGTGTAAGGGAATTAAGGAGTGTGGGAAGCCTCGGTATTGTATCATGCTTTTTTTTTTTTTTTTATTATTATTATTTTTTTATTTTTTTTTTTTTATTAATAGCCCCTTTAAATTATGCTCTGTAATGTGAATTGATTTATCTCATGAAACAAATGCCATCTTATCGGGAGCCACCCACTTCTATTTGAAGAGCTACAAGTGAAAAATTGTCGATCTACAGATTTGAACCCTGAAGCTATGTAATGTGCTTAACCTCTCTTTGAAATTATCAATTTGCCAAGAAACTTTTTTTACCGGTAAGGCACATACTAAGCCATTATTCAAAGTGTATTTTTTTTTCAAATATAGTTCCTGAATTTTAGCTGATTTCAATTAAAATGTTTACATATACATTTCCGGTCATAAAGAGTCCTGTTTAGTTTTTTTTAATAATTAAAAACAAATTAAGCCACTAAGACTCAAGTGCATTCACTCGCTGTTAGCTTACTTTATTTTTAATACATGAAAGCTTCCTCCCTAAAATTCAAAATATTTCAAGATTTTTTTATAAAATTAAAACTCGGCCAGAGTGAATTAATTAATTAACTCAGAAAGGTTGCGAGTCATTGTTGAAATCCTAAAGAAGCATGAGCTTGGCTAAACGTTGGTAAAACCTTTTTTTAAGGTTGATCAAAAAGGTGAGCCCCATCACCTTATTAGTCAGTTCAGTCAAGTCACGTCATTTCTATAAAATAACAAAACCCGTATATAATGTAGTGATGTTACAGGAAATACAAAAATTTTGTAAATAGATTCGCCAGAGGATCTATAATTATATATCTGTAAATTTAAAGGGGCTATGAAGAAAAAAAAAAAAAAAAAAAAAAAACGTTGGATAGTTCGACAATAATTTTTGGAAGTGAGACCGAGACTTATGTTGGATTTCTTCCAAAATGCCTTACTTATTGTTTTGGTCTAAATTTGGAGTTCTGCCCCCACTTTATCTTTTTTTAGGATTGTTTTAATTGGAGTATCCAACTTAAGTTGTGATGGAGTATCCAATGTTTTCACTGTCCCAATTTAAGTAGACAAAAAATAATATATATATATATCTGTAGGAGCATATGAAAAATTAACATATATTGAAATATTTATAATATAAGATTTTGGAATAAACTTTGGAAATGGCCAAATTAAATCAAAAATTTTGTTTAGTGTTAATCTATTAAACTAATTTTCATTCACTAAATATTAATGAGATGTTTAAAGAAAGAGGAATAATTAATTTTCTATTTAAATTCTTTTTACTGTGCAACTAAGTGTAGTGCATGTCACAGCGGCAGTTTTATATTTTGTATAGTATACACAATCATATGATATTATGAATTGAGTGATTATGAATAAACATGTGAAGAATATGATGTGTCTCCAATCCTTGCCTAAAATATGGGAAAGAAAAGGTAATGATAGTTTCCGAAGTTAATAAGCTTTACACTCGATGGGGCAACAAAGACTACAAACTTATGTCTTAATTATCATGGAATATTTAAATTGAAAACATCTTTCTAAGTTATTTCCTCTACATTGAAAATAAGACAAATTATTTGAAATGTAAGCAAATAACTGGAAGCAATTCACAAATTCGGACTGCCTATAAATTTTAATTCAACAAAAATGCTTAACAAAATGAATCAATTCACAAGCAAGGTTGAGAGTGGCTGTAAATTAAAAAAAAAATCTACAAAGTAATTATATAAGAATGTGAATGGGTCCGAGGAAACAGTCAACCTGATAATCGACTGGGGCCCAGTTAACACCCCAGCATTGTTAAAAAAATATACATATATATATGGTATAAAATTTTAAAAAAGGGGAAGAAAAAATACACATATTAAATAATTTAATTTCCTTAGAAAATAATATAAATTTATTTACATGGAAGGATCAAGGTAATTGATGCACTGGTGAGAACTGAAAATGTCAAGGTGAAATCACAAGAAGTGCTGCTGTCTGAGGAATATGCAGACTGTTTATTTTTATTGAGTAAATTATTTTAAACTGCTCTCTATATAGAACTATCTGATTATACGCTGTAGAGAATATATAACTGCCTCAGTCACATTCTAGATGGTACAGATGATGAAAAATCAATACAAGAGTGGCCTAGAAATGTAAACCCTTTGTTTAGCTAAAGGGTACTCTGGGATCAAAGACAATAAGAGAGAAAAAAAAGTACTGTGACCGAAGTAGTTTAATTAAGGTGACTTTCAATAAAAGTCTTTTTAAGAGCTGTTATCCCAAAAGCAATATCAGAATGCAGTGGAAAGTGATAACAAAAAAAATTGACAGCAATCAAGGTCTCAATAAAACCTTGTTTTTTTTTATATAACCATCAAGAGGATGTATTAAAGGACTGTTAATTGGCTATTCAATGCTCATCTGCAGCTTATTGATGGATTGCGACCTAACAGAAATTTGTGGAATCTCTCACTTGTGACTTACAAAAAAAAAAATTCCGAGGGTATCCAGCTCCAGAGCTAATATGGATAATAACTTTATTGTTGGAGATCTACTAGATTTTAGCACTTGTATTTATGATATAAGTAACATACTCAAAAAAAAAACATGTTAAATGAAATTTTTTTTTTTTTCATAAAAATAGTGAGTATTTCTAATGGATCCTAGCACCAATGACCCTACGGTCCAAAATAATATCAGCAGCAATAACAGAGTAGAACCTACTGCCCATATGTTGTCCTCACGCAACCCACCTTCAGACGCTTGATCGCGTATATTGCTCATCTGCTGCTGGTTTTGATTACGCAGGACCATAATTGACAAAGGGAATGTGAAAACGAAGGCCCAAGACTCGTGGCAACTAGTCCCTACTTCTATGCAATGCATTCGCCATTTTTCTATGGCAATTCAGTAAAGTTGAAGAAGAAACCCATAAAAGAAATACAAAACATACATAAAAGATGATCATCTACCTTTCTCACGGTTGTGGAGTCCAGCAGATATGAGCCTCGTTTTAAGGGTAAAGGAGCTTCAAAAAAAACAAAAAAAAACCTCTGCCTGAGCAATGCAAGTCTGTAATGATGACTAAATAACTGCTGCTGTTCAGTGAAGGTGACCAAAATGTAACCAATTAATTGGTTTGCTAGGATGCCAGAGTACACAGGATACATTTAATCAGGTCTTTCCAAATATAAAATCATTAATGCATGCCATTTTTAATGATTTAACAAACATTTCTTACCAGACTGTTCTGATAAATGGTATTATTTCAGCCGTTTGTCGTTCCTCTTCGGATCCTGATTTTGTTGGGTGGTGGGCTGATATCTGTTATGGGAAGTGATCTGGTCGGTCTCGGAGGTGCTGGTCCACTTGGATGCATAGCAGCAGCTTTCTTGTCAGTGTACGCTTGGACGAAACAGGGATGGGACGTTGAAGATGTGAGTTGATGTATTCAGATTGTTCATATTGTTTTATAATATTATTTATATTATTAAAATATTTATTTATCATATATTTTAATTATATTATATTTTTTATATAATTTATTATTTTATTTTTAATCTTTATATTCAACTTTTACTTTATCTTTAAGGTTCTGTTAATAAAAATATAGGATAATTCTGGCAAAAGGAATAATTGTTTATTTACACAAATTGATTTAAATTAATTACAAATATGTACGTACGTTGATAAATTAACATTATTAAAAAACTCAAGTTAATATGTACCTTAATTATTATTCGCGATACTGGCCAGTGTTTCTTTGTGTTGCTTTCTTCGATGATCGTCTTCTATTGCGTGGTTTGGATTAGCGTCTTGAGCTTCCTTCGTTCTCGATCCGTGCCGGGGGAAAGTCTGTGTCCGGTCTTCTCTTGTGCACCACGAGGCAGTAACCGTGCCTGGGCTAGCGTCCCTTCTGGTGCTTCCTCTCTCTCTCCTGCCGGGTCTAGATGAATAAACGACCTAGCGTGGGTTGCTACCTAGGTCTCGTCTCCTCGGTCTCCGATGAAAGAGTACCCTTGTGGCCTCTTGGCCGGGTCGGATGCAAGTGCACCACGAGGCAGTAACCGTGCCTGGGCTAGCGTCCCTCCTGGTGCTTCCTCTCTCTCTCCTGCCGGGTCTAGATGAATAAACGACCTAGGGTGGGTTGCTACCTAGGTCTCGTCTCCTCGGTCTCCGATGAAAGAGTACCCTTGTGGCCTCTTGGCCGGGTCGGATGCAAGTGCACCACGAGGCAGTAACCGTGCCTGGGCTAGCGTCCCTCCTGGTGCTTCCTCTCTCTCTCCTGCCGGGTCTAGATGAATAAACGACCTAGGGTGGGTTGCTACCTAGGTCTCGTCTCCTCGGTCTCCGATGAAAGAGTACCCTTGTGGCCTCTTGGCCGGGTCGGACGCAAGTGACTTTTCGCTGCCATCTTGATCTCTTGACCTCTTTGGTTGTCCAATCCTCTTTGGCTCATATATGATTACTTTTCTTGTTTTGACGTTATTAAAATAAAATATTTGTATTTAATTATTGATATTATTTTTATTATAAATATTAATGGTAGATACAACGCAACGAATAGTGTTTAAACATTCATGAATCGTGTTCCACCGTTCATTTATGCCCACTAACTTTGAGTTTTTATCAAAAACGCCATCAAAAATCAACACATCAAAATATCACAACAATATATTGATAATATAAAAAACCATGACCCGGTATTGGGGCTTTTAAGACATTAAGTGAGATTAAATAAAATTTAATGTGCACTAAGTGACTAAAGAGCATACAATACTTCTGAAATTGATGTTAAAGTATCAAGAACTTTGGAAATTCAAATTTATTTTTCTTATTTTTATGCTTAAGGTAGTTAATTCAGAATTTTTTTTTTCTTAACTTATTTATTTTTAAGAAATATCTAATGATTATTTGTTGTCACTGATTAAAAATAATTATTATATCATATTAGGTACAGATCTGATTAAAAAATAACAACAGTACACGAACATTATCCATATAACCAGCTAAAAGTAAAAGAATGATCTATTCCTTGACATATTAATCTTTTCATATTTGCCTAATTTATCAGATATGATGAGATACTCATGTTTTGCGTAAAATTGAATAAAAAGTCAGTTTATAGACATAATTAGCAAATGTAGTAAATTTATTCAAGAAGAAAATGTATGTAAGAAGTTGAGTACCTCTAGACATTTAATGGATAACTCAAAAGCAGGAAGTCTTTATTAAGAGCCTTACAAACTGGAACAACATGATTGTATCAAAATAAAATAAATATACTTGTTTAAATTTCTAAAATACTCTAATATAAATAAAACATCAAATATGAATATTTGAATGAACATAATCAAAGTATGTTAAATTTTGTTTGTGCCTGATGTTACATCATATTTTTTCATAAGAAATTTTTGTTTGATAAAAACAACATCATGCGGCATCAGTTTCAATAACAATCACTTTTTGGTCAGTGATATGTAAAATATTTTAAATTGTTAATATATGTATTTAGTAATTTTTTTTTTTTAAATTACGGAGAAAATAAACTTGTTAAGTAATTCCGAGTATAATCCTTAAGATCATTAGTACTAAAGAGGATATTATTCTCTGGCTGGGCCTATTAAGACATCTGCCCTCTCTTCACCACTTCTTTGTCGGCGATCCTTCCTTTCAACGGCCGAGCAAATTGTTTTGTGGTAATGTCTCTACTCTAGTCTACGTGGTTCGTCTGACTAGTTGCTCGCGTAAATAAATTTACATTTAGTAAAGTGTACAGTCATTTTATATGATTATTTATATATGTATATGAGAATTTTTTTTTTGGCTTTTTAGAAAGGCAACTCATGTTGGTTGGTGCTCTGAGAGTTACTTATATGAAAAATGGCTTTTAAAGGATATCTATTTGATGTAATGATAATGATTATGAACATTTATAAAACGAAATGATTATGGTGGAAGATATGAAATTTAAAACGATATATGTAAAGATAGAGAGAATGAGAGAGAGAAAGAGAGAGAGAAGCACACATAGCGGGCGACAGCAGTGTACGAACGGTAACGGTAACGGAATACAGTGGATCTCTGACTCGAAGGTTTTCTATAGGCGTGATAGCTTGGATGCAGATAAGGCCCTTTATAATAAACATTAAAACCTTTTTTTCTTCTCAACATTGTCATTTTTATTTTCTTTATTTTTTCCCTTCCGTTACAGGTTTTTTTTTCGAGACTTTATCAAAAGAAAGATGTCTCTGAAGTAATATAACAATAAGAACGATAATAACAAACCAGGGAATAATTTCAAACACTACATACAAACCTCAAAACCATTCCACATAACAACGGCAGGTAAAAAGTCTTTTCCCCCCGCACCTGCCGGGATGTTATTTGAATCTATTTATTGAACTGTGTGCTACAGCTGTAGTATTTGGCTCCGAAACGGAAAATCACAAACATTATTTTGCCAGGTAAACATTTTTTAATTGAAATGAGATTCTCACAATTCTCAAACAATTATTCTATTTGTCGAGCCAATGACAAACAAACACACCTGTCGTTGTTGAGTGAGTTTCGAACTCTTTGGATTAAATTTTATTTATTACAAGTATATAATAAAAAGTGTATTTTTTAAATTAAATTAATAAAAAATACACTATATGACCATATATATTTCCGTAAGGTTATAAGTTCGTCTCACAATCCTCTATAAGCTTTAGAACAATTAAATTGGTAATTCAAAACTTGCACTTAATGATAACTAACAAAAAACTATTTTTATATTACTAAGCACACGATCAGACTGTTTGGTGTTCGTGTGAATTAAATACTCGCTGTTTAGTTCTTGACTCGTAAGTCTTGTATGAAGTTTCCAAGTCAGCTATCATTAAATTACCAGAAGTGCGAACCTCTACTTCTCTCTCCATCTTGGGGTAATCATTTAATTTCTATTAAAGTCATCCATCTCTTTAGATAAAACACCATTTTAAGAATATGAGGGAACCGCCATTGGTAGAATCATTTTTCTTAAAGGGAATAAAAACTCTTTTGAACATTTTATAGAAACAGAACTGGGAATAGTGCGGCAAACCTAGACAAAGCTACGAGTGAGAATGGTAGTAAAACCCTACGCAAACTCGGTCAGAGTGAATTAATTAATTTAGAAATTAAATATTTTAATTTTTGTCGAAGGTTTTGAGTTATTGTTGAAATCCTAAAGAAGCATGAGAGCTTGGCTGAATGTTGGATAGTTCGTGCATAATTTTTGGAAGTGACACCGAGACTTATGTTGGATTTCTTGCAAAATACCTTACTTATTGCTTTAGTCTAAATTGGAGACCTACCCCCCCCCACTTTATCTTTTTTTAGGATTGTTTTAATTGGAGTATCCAGCTTACCATACATACACATGTTTTCACAGTCCCGATTTAGGTAGACAAAATCTTTACGATCGTGACCTGCAATTAAGCCCTATACTATGTACAGGGTCTTTTTCACACTCAATCTAATAAAAACATTAAGATATAAAATAATATACCTCAAATAATATTCAGATTACAGTAGGATCAATCGGTCTGCAAAAAGTATTTTTCGTTGTTGCAATAAAGTTGTTTTCACTTAATTTACAAAGCAATTTACCAAGCATGGAATTCTTTTTCTCACCCGTCAACACTGTTATAAGGAGAGTAATTAACATGAAATAGATTGGAAACTCAAATTAAAGACTGTTGTCAATAATTTATTAATTATAGGTATCAGAATATAAAAAAGCATTTTCAACATTAAAGATCAAAACGATTTATCGGTAATGATTTCACTCAGTAACAAAATAAAAAGACATAATTGAATTAATGTTAGCCTACTTAGGGCTTTGCACATTAATGCAAAGAAAATGATTACAGTGAAAAAATTATAACACAAAATCTATCCAGAAAAAGTCATTGACAAGATGACAAAATGTATGTGGAACGAAAATATAGAGAATTCACAGAATATGAATCAGAGAGTGAACTATCGTAACTTTCATCTAAAGTTAATTCACGTAATTTTCCTTCTGGAAGGCTGCATTGCAGTATGTTGAGCCCTTTGGGGTCCAATACGCGTTTGTTGCGATTATTTTCTGTTCTTAAATTAGCGATAACTGGATCAGAAGAAATTAGAAATATTATAAGTAGATCTCTATTTGTGTGTTATCGGGCAGTTTGTCGAGTGCTATGTTCACGATATCTGATATCTGCGTAAATCTTTATTCCAAGATCTTGGGCTTCTTCGGTTTATTGGTCTATCGGCACTAAATGAGATTTTATAATCGCTGTACCATCCATCAAATATTGTGCACTGCATAGGGTACCACTAGTAGAGATTAACATACAAGCTTTTAGTATTTGTTGTGTGTGCTTCGAATGCTGAAACGTTAATCCTTACAGTGAATATTCTGATAAGGTTTCATCAACCCAAGTTATTTTGATGGATTTTTAAAGAATCTCCAAGCCGTATTTCCGTTATTACTTGTGCCTGATCTAGGTTTTGGGTTGTTTACGTTAAGGTCGTGTTCAATTTTTTTTTTTTTTTTTTGATTTCCGACTTCCGTAAAGCCATTTGCGATTTTTCATTTTCATCCCTTACTTGTCATTTCTTTTCATTCAAGGCAAATCTGTATGCTATGCGTAACAGGCACTCAGATGTATGGATCCAAGCATTGTAACGTAGTCAATCCAAACTGTTTGGGCAACACTGTTTTCTATTTGCAGGAGTTCATTCATTAGCTTTGCTACTATCCCACATATGTAACATCTTTGACTAGACCAAGTGTCATTCAATGAGTTACTAATCTTTCCATTTGCCTTAGTTAAAACTTAACTCATGAGCAACACTGATTTCTCCTCCATTACACAATGTAACATCGCAGCCTGATTTGATTAGTGAAGTTGGTTTTCTTTGTGTTCACTTAACTCTGAAGTACCCCCCCCCCTGCACCAAACACAACCGACGTGCAGTGAGGTCTAAAAGTGGTTGAAGTGACAATTTCTCTCGTGTCTCGGTAGCCAGAACACGATCGTCGCTCACCCCTGATCGAGGTGACGTAGCTTTACGGTGCCTTGCAGCCTAGGGGGGGACACCTTAGCTGCATAAGTCAACTGTGCACAGCTCCAAGTAGCCAGCCAGTGTTCCACCTTCCTCTTCTTCCATATATCACTCAATGATTCAAAAAAACATTTCAGGACACTCCTCAAGGTTACAGGTCTCTTCAGGGGATTGTACTTAATAAAAAATAGTAAAGGAAAAATCTTCTTTATCTAACCAGAAAAAAGACGTTATACAAAAAATATTTTTTCCTGGGATTTCCTCCCCAATTTTGACAGTAAATCTAATGACAGTGTCTTTCAACTGGCTAACGGCGTGTTCAGTGGTGTCATTTGTATGCATTTTTTTTTACAAATTTCAAAAGAGATTCATGTTTGTCGGTTTTTAGACACATATCAACAAAATCCTACCGTCATATCTTAACGTTTTTTTTCTGCAAAGAAAAAATAAAAACCACCTAAACGCAAAAACTGTCTTCAATGACATGGAATCGTATGTCATCAGATACAAAAATAAACAAAATAATCTTGACTGCTTTTGGACTAGTCAACAAGTTTGTTTTGAAAAATTGTGTTGGTGAAAAATACACTTAACTGGGGTTAATATAAAACATTCATTATGCAATTAATTTGGAACCCATGGTTTCACGAGAATGACAGTGTTTTTTTTGTGTGTTTTTCATAGCCCCTTTAATTTTTAGATAATTCTATGCAATTATAGATCCTTAGGCGAATCTATTTACAAATTATTTTTGTATTTCCTATAGCGTCGCTACATTATTATACAGGTTTTGTTATTTCATAAAAATTACATAATGGAATAAAAACAAGCATAATGATACACATTATACGAGACTGGACTGAACTGACTAATAAAGGTGATAGGGCTCACCTTTTTAATCATACTTAAAACTAATTTACATACTAATTCTTAACCTAATTTTTCCCCAACAGCCTGTTCCCATCGATGCGGGAGGGGTTGTGGGGTCATAGTGTTAAACACTGGGTTGGTTAGGTGCTGTAACGAGTCAAAAAATGTTATGTGTCTCCGGCGAATGAATTCCCCCACCAACGGCACACCATGCAACGGGTGCAGGTCAGCGTTCTTTACCCTCTCGAGAGAGGTATTTTTGCATGATCCCATTCTGGAAATGTTGGAGACATTTGGCTGTATCGTCAGTCAAGTGGGCAAATAGCGGGGCACCGTACAGCAGAGCTGGCCGGAGGAACAATACCTGTAGAAATGACATCCATAATAAACACAAGATGTTGACAATCACACATAAAGACATAGAATGATAATACTTTAGTCAAAATGAGGGTGGAGTTGGCAGGATTCATAGAACTATTTAAATCAACAACGCTCTTGGCTTATTGAAGGTTTTGACCGGAATGCATTAGTCTTTTCGAAGTACGCAACTAATTTTATTTTGATACAAGTATAGTCCATCTTAATGCGGATTTCACCCACTGCGAGAGCGGACAACTTTCTAAGCACATTTGATGGTGCCGAATGTATGATAGTAGTCTTTTGTTTTATTTTCTCAGATTAGTTAGCTCATACTTGATCAGAAGCCTGTGTGATCTTGCTCTTTGATAGACAAATCTGAGCAATATTCGTACTTTTTTGCTTAAACCGTTATTTTCATTTTCTAGTGAATTTATGACAAAGTAACCTGCATTGTACAAGTACGATTAATATTATTTACAGTGTAAATTTCATATCGTATCTTTCTTCATTAATAAGGATTATACTTACGAGACCATTTGTAAAAATCAGTCACCCTTAGTAGGAAGGGGATGGACGAAATGACAACCCTTGTCTTCGATCTTTTTTTAAAAGATCCTTTAGAGCGTTTATCAAGTCTCTCTTAGAAGTGTGTCAACGAAAATAAAATATTGAAGAGGCCAGGCTTAAGGGGGTAAGGGTATTAGAATATTTAATCAGGTATAAGTGGAGCCAGGATGTTGCTTGGCTTCATCTTGATTAATTACAGACTTCCTTCGGAAGGCCGGGAAATAAAGTTCTCCTTTGTCAAAACAGAGGGTAATTTGGAGGAGTGGGACCGATCTTGCTGGAAGATTATAGCCGTAAAATATCATCAGAACCAGCGAATGCGATGTTTGCTAGTAATTATTCAACAAATTAGAAAATAATTGAAAGGGTCTACACTCCAGAGATTCCATGACATATCAGGGGAGGCTTATGCAAATAGGACACTCTGGAATGGCCTACCCGGGAAAAATCTTTGAATTGCAAGATGAACTTCTCTCGCCATCTAGGGGCAATCTATAAGCTCAATTATGGTCGTTCATCCTCCTGATCAAATTCCACCTTAAGAACTACAGGTGATCACCATTGGTAGTTATTACTCTTAAAGGGAATGAAAAATATTTATAGAAACAGACCTTGAAATAGGTTTTGCTAAATAAGTCTATGTGTGAACGATACGCAGGCTCCGTATGAGGTAAGTCAAAACGACGGTTAATCACCTAATAGTTTTGAATTCTGTGTCCAGTTTACAATTTTATTGTACATGAAGTATGGCAGTCAATATAATATTTAATGAAATGACAATTAATTTCAATGTAAGTGTTATTATTAATCATCCGCCATCATGTAGATCTTCAATTCAAAATTGTACACATATAGGTCAACAAGATACTTACTCTTTAAAAATTTGAAAACTTTCAAAATTTGACGAGTTTTTCGACGATCTTTTGTAATTATTAAGCCCTAAATTCCAAACAAATAAAACCAATTTTTAATTATTATGTGCATTTAAATGATTATTTAGACCCTACTCATCAAGTAGTAATTGCTTAGCCATATCCGATAACTTAGTTACATCAAATCGCTATAAACATAAGCGTGATAAATTACTGAAGTTACCCATTCCGTATTATAAATGTATTATAATAAAGTAATTAACTTTATTAGGTTTTCAATTATATTTTGATGGATGATAATCACTGCTTGAACCCCCACGTAATATTTAATTATCTCTGGTTTCAACAAACTCCCGGATTTCCCCCAAAAAATTTTACTTGGCCCCTTTTATTATAAAAGTCTAGTTATGGAAAATATTCAGTTTCTTGAAATGTTAGTTTAGAAAACGAAAATAATGGATCATTATATAAGGGCTTAACTAATAGTTCGATTAAATATTTTTCAATTGTAATCAAATTTATTTTTTTAATACTCATGTATAGATGTGTAGTAAGTATAGGTAAGTTTTCACTGGAACTGCCCGCAGTCAGCGGTTGTGACGTTATCTATTTGGCCTCTCACTGCCCAACTGCCAGCAGTCACTGCCTACTCGTGGTAATGAAACGATCTAGATTTTCAGATTACATCAAACACTTTTAAAAGATGTAAAATCTAACGTTTTCCCAGATCCCGTAACACGTTGTTCCTTTCTTCAACTCACATTACATAAATGACAATCATGTGTGCAAAATCTAGTAAATAAATAGTATCAAGAAAAAAACATCTTGTGAAACCATAAAAATAATAAAACGAAGGCCCAAATGTTAGAAGACTTCAAATTATATTTCTCCACGCTCAAATTTAAAAGAGGTTTTTTGTTTACCAAATTAAATAGATCCCCGCCCTAACTCCTGCCAGTCTATACTCGGCATCAAGTCTAGAGTGTGATGGAATAAAACGATCCTGTAGTTGTAACGGTATATTCCCCGAAGCAGCTCAAGGCGATTCTTCGCCGGTGTCAGGGAAACCGAGCACCAGGGGGCGACGGGGTGCAAACGGTATTGCTGAAACAGCTGCCGAGGAGAGGGATTGCCCAACTCGTTAACCTGTACAATTCATGTGTCAGGTTGCGATACTTCCCGGCAGCGTGGAAACAAGCTATCTTGTTCCCGCTGCGCAAGCCCACAAAGAGAGGCGACCGCCTGGTACCTGGGTAGCCCACTATCGCCCGATCAGTCTTCTCCCTCACATGGGGAAGATTCTCGAAAAGACAATACTGAACTACCTTAAGGGGTTCTGTTCGGAACATGCTATCATTCCGTACGAGCAGACAGGTTTCCAGGCTCATCTGAGTACAGAACATCCACTTGTGAAGGTACAGACGGAAGCCACCCTCGGTATCAACAAGAATACAGCAACTGCTATGATCTCGTTGGACTGCACGCAGGCTTTCGACTCAGTGTCCCACGGGATGCTGTGCCGATAGCTTTGTGACTGGGAATGCCCAGAGCAGCTATATACCATGTTGGTTTCGTTCTTGAAGAACAGATCGGTGAGGGTACGGGTGGGTGATTGCCTCTCTAACCCATTCCCTCTGACTTGTGGAGTTCCTCAAGGTGCGGTTCTGTCTCCGGTTCTTTTCAGTATGTACACATCTGAAATTGTTGGGACAAACTATCAGAAAGCTACTGTAATCGCTTTCGCCGACGACATTGCGGTTTACAGCAGCAGCATGAGTGCACAAAGAGCTTTTACACACGCCGAGTCAGTTCGTAACGTTATCAGTGACAGACTGGGCATGTTAAACATCAGCGTAAACGCCGGGAAGACCGACTGCGTAATCTTCTCCCTCCAAAAGGGGAAAAAATCCTTGCCAAAATCGTATAGCGTGGGAGGGCAAGAGAGCTCACCAGCTTTCTCAATGCACTATTTGGGTATAAAAATGGATAGGCATCTCCATTTCTCTACTCATTTTAGTAATAAAATAGAAAAAGTACGACAAAGGTCTTACCGGCTATCGCACTTGCTAACTTCACCTAACCTGTCGCATCGTCTCAAATTGATGATATATAAATGTGTCCTCCGGCCAGCTCTGCTGTACGGTGCCCCGCTATTTACCCACTTGACTGACAATACAGCCAAATGTCTCCAACACTTCCAGAATGGGATCATGCGAAAAGTGGTCCGACATACCTCTTTCGAAAGGTTGAAGAACGCTGACCTGCACCCGTTGCTTGGTGTGCCGTCGGTGGGCGAGTTCATCCACCGGAGACACATTAAGTTTTTTGACTCGTTGCAGCACCTGACAAACCCATGTTCAACACTATGACCCCACCACCCCTCCCACATCGATGGCAACAGACTGTCGGGGAAAAATTAGGATAAGAATTAGTATGTAAGTTAGTTTTAAGGTTGATCAAAAAGGTGGGCCCCATCACCTTTATTAGTGAGTTTAGTCTAGTCACGTATAATGTACATCATTATGCTTGTTTATTTGATTATATAATTTCTATAAAATAACACCCTCTCTTCCGAGACATGAAACCACCACCACTACTGGCACGATGGCAACTCACAAGATCGAGTAAAGCAGACCAAATGGTTGACATCACGGTGCTTGGCCCACCAACAACAAGCCTCTAAGGGGCACCCTCACTGATATCAGACTAACTACGACTGCACTACATGCCTAGAGAAGACTCTAGGCCCAGCCACCAGTGGACTCTCACCACTGTACCGTAACAATCAACCTCCACCGAGGATTCCCACACTCCTTACTCCTCTCACACCACCTTCAAGCTGGTCCTCCTAGTACAAGGATCCGATCACCCTAAATATTTTATATTTATCCCTCATCCGAAAATTCTAACAAGAGAGCTTAGAAAAAAAAAAATGAATAAAAAAAAATAAAATAACAACGTAGATTCACCTGAGGATCTATTATTAAAAAACTAATAAAAAAAGCGGTATATCATTAAAAATAAATTACGCTAATTAAAAAAAAAAAGGTGGTGTACCCAACATATCACAGATATAAATAGTTTAGAATTCAAGTTTTTTTTTACTAAAGGCATTATCTGTTTAACACGAGTAAAGGCTTTGATCTGAGCCGACTAGCCAAGCGATATAAAATGGCATTGTTATTGGTTAAAGGAATACTTCCGCTCAATTTACCTCGAACTTATAGGAGCTTTACAGGTAATACGGCTTTGCCAACTCAACCAAACAAACATGATCTGCCTGAGGTCTAAATTATTTATATAATTTATAATCTATTTTGTATTGGAAACACTTGTTAGTTAGCCAAATTTATAATGGATCCTCAAAAATAGTAACTCGAATACAGAGCAGGAGCAAGGGTGTCTCTGTAATAAATAAGCCATTTCCTGGACATTTAAACTATGTCTGTTGAATTTATCAGAAATATATTAAGTTAAGTGTTTAAAATTGACTTAATTTCCAAAAAAATAAACTGATATACTATATTTCATTATCCAGTATAATTTTGGTATGTATTTTTTTCTCCTTGGGACGATTTTGAGGTACGCATTATGTAGCGTTTAAGAAATATGTATATTGTTGTTGATTTGTTCAAAATGGAATAAAAAGCAAGTGGTTATGGCCTTATCACCAGACATTAGAAACTTGATCGTATCTTGTTTTTAAAAAGTTATAAAATTTAAATAGAACCCTTGTTTGATTCTTGGATTGATTAAAACGACCAAAAACTTGCGCAGTAAAATAGGAGGACTTTGAACTATCTTCCCAGCAGTAGCTCTCTCGTGCATGAAGACCTTTGATAAGGTCTTCAGCTTTTACTTCATGAAACTTCCAAAATTAGTGAAACCGTTAGCAATTAAAGTGGGATTCAAAATCACATAAATAAATGAATATATATTGTTAAGCAAAATTCTATATACTCGTACTAATAATTCACACAATTATCAGTAATAAATAATTGTAACGATATATTTCCATTTATAAATAAGAAATAACATCCCAACTCAACGATTATAGTTGGAACACGGTGAGTAGAGGTCGTTGCTTTAGCCCGTATGATTTCACTATTACCCTCTCATAAAACATCTGACTGAGTACGGAGTGTACAGGGCGCATGTTTTCGGATCAGACAGTGTATAAGCGAGAAATATAGAGAACTACTATCTTCCACCCAACATTAGGAATCCGATTTAATTGCCTAGGTCTATAGTACTTGTAATTGGATATTAACTAAGCTAAAATATAAGACTCATACTGATTTTTCCAGTCAGAATGTTTGGCAAATAATGTTAAAAGGTGTATTGTTATTTAAATAAAAACTGTCAAGTACTTTAACTAATAGATGTAAAAGAAACAATAGAAACAATTGAAGAATAGCTCATATTTTCAGAGAGAAACCAACATTTTTATTTCTTACTATTATTTTCCGCGACCTTTCAACGATCCTCCGAGCATCAGGAAACAGTTGTAGACAGAAGAGTGGCTCAAGTCAAGTGCCCCTGATAAAATATTTATCGAGCCATTTCCATGCACTTCTCTAAGCCTCTGTACCGCCCCTCTCTCATACATTATTAAATTACTCTTTGCTTTATTTATTTTCAGAACCCGGTCGCAACAGCCTTTGAAATATTCTGGATGATATTCGAGCCGATACTGTTCGGACTCACCGGGACGCAGATCAAGATATCCGAGATGGACCCGACCATCACAGGCATCGGAGTCGCCGTCTTGGCAGCAGCCGTGATTGTGAGTAGAACGCCGCGTGATTTTCATCATTTTCATTAGTTAACATATAATTAACTAGTCATTAATAACTACGCACTGTACTAGTTAACCCAAGGATCAGTAGCCGTTATAAACAAAAATAATTTTACCAATTATAATTCTTTTACAACAATTACGAATTTAATAGGATTTCCTATATAAAAAAACGAAACAGAAGACTTGTAAAATAAAGATACAATGCAAAAAATTCTCACGTGACTTTATGCGTGAGTTTTCTAAAAACTTATTAAATTATTGTCATAAAACTACTTGATATTGTCGATATTCGTTTTATCGCTTTATTTTGATTGTTAGACCATATTGGTCACTCAAAATAACCTATTCAACCAATATAAAAAGGGTTTTAGATTCGTGACATTGATTTTTAGCTCCCAATAATTTATTTTTATTTTATTTTGTGTTGCTTTCTTAACTGCATACGTAAAGATGGAATATCCCAGAACTTAAAAAAAAAAAAGTCTCTAAACCGTGACTTAAAAGTCGGACAGAAGTGCTTTGATTTAGTTGATCTAATTTTGAATTGTTTAATCGTTCTTTACTGTCCATTAATATTAGTATTTCTTAATTAACATAGATTCTACATACTCGAGGCGTTCTTAGATAATCCTTTAAAATTGCAGTTCAAAAAAAATTTTTTTTTTTGCGGCACAATGATGGAACAACAAAACATACTGAGCAGAAAAGACATATATGTAGACAGAGGAAACACCATGCTCCCGCATTGGTTTAAATGTAGAGCCTCGCCCTTCAGCTGTGCATTTAAAAGTTTAAGCTGCAAACCAACATTTTCTTTATGTTTTCTAAGAAAAAAAAAATACCTAAAATATCTTTACGGTTAACCAAAAAACCTAATAAAAGCAGTCCGAACAAGCTTCATTGCCTCTTAAAACTTTTTTTTAATATATTCTAAACATTGGGAAAGTAGAGAACTTTTTACCTTAAATAGCTCCAAAGTTGAGAGTTCTTCGAATCAATAGGAACAGAGTTAACTTTTTTTTGTTAGAACTTATTTCTGCTTTATTATTTCCTCTTATTGTTTAAGAAATATAATTTATTATTATATTATTTTTTATGCCGTGTATGGTTATTTATTTTTCGTTTTTAGAGAACTGTTTCAACCTATTAATTTAGTCTAGTATCATTGGGGTCTTTGTGAACTCCATGCATGTTATCATTTTTACCTCAGTTGTTTTCTTATTTATTCATACGTTTAATTATTTTGTTTATTCCTTCGACTCGCTTTCAGTGGTTAATATGCAATGCATAAAGGCTAAGTAAGAAAACAATAAACTATACTAAGCACCAGTTGCTATTGTATATTATTTAGTTCCTTACAGATTCTAAATATTCTAAATCCAATATTTCAAAATAAAACAAAATTATTTAGAGATTGAGGTTTCTATGTAATGCCAATCTAGTTTTTCATGTCAAACTGACATAGGCTTGCCCCAAAATGACATGATAGAATTTCCGTATGGTCTGTCAGTGTATTCATATTGTTTCCATAAAAAGCATGTAATAAAACCGTCGTATTTAAGCAATATTTAGGTGTGAAATGTTACATACATGAACTTAATCAGGCTGAGATTATAAAACTTGAATCTAAATGCACCTATGTGTATTGTTGTAACAGAAACACAATCGATTTCTTGTAAATAGTAAATTATAAAAATTTTAGTAGTTGATTCGATGCCTTGATGACCCTCATAATTTTATTTTTTTCCCTTAGCTCTCTAATTATAAGATTAAGGATGAGGAAAAAATATAGGAATATTTGGGTTGAGCGGATCCTACCAGGAGCACCTGCTTAATAAAATAAAAAAATATGAGTCCTTTATACTTGTTAATATTTTCATTGTTAGTTGAAAAATGATAATAAAACCCAACTGAGTTTTAAAGAATCGATTTAAACAAAATAGTAGCATTTATTCTACTTTAATAAAATGTGCGTAAACGAAACTATTGTTACTGCAGCAAGGCTGGAGTTGATAGGTTGGCCATCGAGGTTTCGGGTGTGATATCAGCACTAGCCAGTAATCAGTCAGTGACGCTTACATTATTCAGCAGTTATTAACTATGTGCACAAACAGGCCCATACTTGCTCAGCTCACCGACTACTAACAAAGAGCATGCAGGTGGCTGGATAATTCATGCCTCCTGCATTATGTACTTTATTTTAGGTGAAAGCTATGAAAACAACACAATTCATAATTCCTAAATAATTGGACAAGTACTACATCGCGTCGTAATATTACAGGCAGTGCTAACCTCGCATGCGAAGTTCCTTTGTTCAGGAACGCAGTCAGTTGGATTCTTAAGCAAGAGAGCAGTATTGCTATTCGTATTTTGTATTCTTATTTATTTATTACATTTTAAGGAACAGGCAAACACGTGATTTTTAATTCTTACTGTTAGTCCTCTGACGTATAACATAGTTTTTCATGCCCACAATAGTTTTCAAAATTCTGATCGTAGACTCTAGTATTAAAAAACAAAAAAATAGCACTACCGTATACAACTTTCAGTTTTCTTCAAAAATAAACAAGTATTTATTGCGCAAAAATTGGGTTACTTTCGCTTAATGTAGGAACATCAGCCTTTTTCAAAATTAAATATTGATAAAATTAATAAATTAGAAAAGGTTTTATGCTATTTAGTATTTTTACATGCATGATCCCAAAAAAATTATAGTATGAAGTAGATGACTTGATAACACTGCGCGGGAGTCCAGCCTGTGTCTGTTCAGTTTTAGATTTATTCGTCAACTGTATAATAATTTTTTTTGAGCTAATTGGACTCGTTCGTTGTAGCCCATCTTTACAAATAACTTCGTGACTCTAAAAATTAAAAACTACTACATTTAATTACGTATGGCTCATTCGATTGTCTTGTTTTTTTTTGGTATTTTATGGTCCATTTAGACTTCCTGCAGCGTTTAAATGCCTAAATTATTTGTGGCGTTTTCGTATTGTCACACCATTAATTGACCCCTCTTTCCGAAATGTAAGTCTATTGGTACTATAGGAATATACAGTGATTTGGACTATTGCCCGAAACAATAAACTGACACATTAAAACGAAAACAAACCACAAAGAAACCTTAAAAAACACAACCAACATGTATTTGCAGAACCGGACATACACAACTGTTGTGCGGTTACTGTATACAAACAGCGCCCTTCAAATTGGATGTCAGCCTAAGCTATTAAAACTTGAACAATCCATTGTATGGCAATGAGGTTGGCGTTCTTATTGCACAATAAAAGACTAAGACTTCTTCTAAAGGAGACGTTTAGGTTCTGTAGTTTGGCTACAAACAGAAAGTTTTTGAAATTTCAAAAACCACAAGGCTAGAGTAAAGAGAAAAGTAAATAAATTTGGTCCCTAAGAGTGCTACAAACCGCACAAAATAAAATACTATTCACTAGGACGTGTAACAAGATGTTCAAACAAGTTCTTTAGGATTGTTCTAGAAAGCCTAATTACAGCATGGTAATAAAAATAAAACACATAACAAAGGTTGAAAAACTATTCCATAGACTTGAATACAATGAATAGTTACAGATTATAAAATTAAGACAAAGAAAATCTTTTCAATAAGACACTATTTTATGACTACACTACCCAAAAATGAACATCAAAATATTTCATTTTTTTTTTTATTATTGATTAAACTTATCATTAGTATGATAATCATTGGTTACTTGATCTTCTTCATTGTATTATCCCCTATAATTTTTATCTGCAAAGTTATTTTCTTTGTTTTGAGATGTGTATTATAAATGCATATGTCTCGCATTTATATGTAAATGTATGTATCATAAAACTTTTTACGTTACTGTCCTCAAGTCTAAATTGACATGAGTTATATTCTCACTCGAAGTTGCTTCACGGGCATAAATCCTAAGAATTTTAGTTAGAAAATAGTATAGTAGGTAATTTGCTTTTTTGCCCAAAATTAGAACTAATAAACATTCGGGATATTGTATGCCTGACGAAGATTTCAAATTTGGAAATTAGCAAAAGCATCCTTCCCGCCTGATTTTTGAAACAAATACAGAACATACACAGGCAATTTTTTTTTAAGTTTAAAACAGCCCTGAATAGTCCACCTAATGTGATGCTAATAATACTTCAATAATCTCGAAAGAATATATATTTAACACTCTAAGTATTGAGAGTAGATTGGGTGACCCGTGATTTGTGAGGATATAAACGACGAGACGACACTAAAAGGAAAGCTAAAACACACATCCGATAAGAGCAAAGCCAGAGCACAAATCAAACTGCGGTATCAATATTTGGGCAGCTCGAGTCTGAATATAGACTGTTTAGCCAGACCTCGGTTTACTTTCCGGCTGTTGTAATGATCCACCATGAAGTGGGGCATACAGAAGCCACAGGCTGTGAAGTATTATTGTCTCCTAAGTAGTTGTACATTCTATGCCACGTTATCTCACAATTAATTGTTTACCAAAAATAGTATATATGCGGTACGTTACGAACTAACAATAAACTTATAATATTTTTTTAAATAGATGATTAAAGACAATAATTTTTTTTTCTCCTGTTAACAAAGTAAGCTTTAATTTAGCCTCGAATGATACCAACTGTTCACTCCTCTTATTTTTTTTTTTTTAATTAGTACATGTGGTTTCGACAGCCCACGTCTGTTAATCCTCAGAATATAAACAAACAACAGTCACAATTTTTAAAAATATCTAAACATTAATTTATAAATAAAAAGTAATTAAAATTTATTTGTAGAGAATATACGCAAAAATTATATACACTAATGTCATGAAAAATCAAGCGACACTCAGCGCCAAACCACGCAACACAACAACCTGAGAACTGGACAAAATGCATACAGTTTAAATGGGGGCAAATCGCTCATGCTAACATAGTTAATAACAGTTTAAATATTAATATTTTTATTTCTCTAGTCCAGACCCTAAGTATACTTTAAATTTAGAACCACTAATTGCAGATTAAAAAAAATAATCTGTAAATAGAAAATAATTTTCGAGTCCTTTCGAAATCTGATTAAAACATTATTAAAGTAAATAATTTTTGTAAATAGGTAAAGTGCAGCTATAGAAACCATTTACAAATAAACATCAGTTCTGTCCTCCTTATTTTAGGACGAATGGTGAAGTGAATGGTATCTACCTTTGAACCTGTGGTTTAGAAATCAGCGAACTGTAGTTACTGCTTAATAGTGACAGTGTTCTGGTACAATTTACCAAGACTTTTGTCTCATGTGAATAACAACTGGTACCAAATTATATATAATCAGCTTTATTATGATAAAATTACAATCTGCCTTATTGGGCAACAAGTAATTCTGATAAATGTTTTCATTCATAGATATTTCCAATTTTCATTCACTCCCTCATTCATACAATATTTACAAACATCCCAGAGACCTCCCGAATCCACCTGGTTGTCACCTCCTTCACATGCGAAAGAGAAGGCGGAGTCTTGGGAAATCCCCCACGCTCCTCCGTCAGCCGCGTCACCGGATACGAACCAGCAGAGGCTGACAAAGAGCGCGAGAGCCACATAACTCAGGACATGTTTGGAGAAACTGGCCACTGCCAGGAATCCCACTGTTACGCATTTATAGCAGGTCACGAGGCCACTTCCGTTTGTCTCTGAGGAGGATTATAGGGATGAGTGGAGGGTGTTTGGATAGGTTACTATGGAGTTTCATGAACTTGAAAGGGATGAGTTTTAGATTGTAAGGTATATGAAGATCGTTATGAAGGGTTTTGTTTCTGAAGTAATAAGGCGATTTGGTACCAAATTATGTTTATTTTAATACTAATAGTTTTTTTTTCTTTAGCCTAAAATGTTTATTTAATGCGTACTTTACCTTTTGGGAGATCATCTCGCTTCATTAAATTAAACAGACCCTTTTTTTGCTTCCACAGTTAAGTTTGTTATTAGTCCATAAAAAAGTTAGTATAAGCTCTAGGCTAAGTATCGCTTGACATTTAAAAACATTTTAATAATATTAAGGTTGCTTATCTACTCTATTTATTATAGGTCAGCGCTGCGAGGTTTTCCTGAATATTATTATAATACTTTTTTTGTTAGGAAAACAACAGTGAAAAACTTCACTGAGAATATATCGAACCCAAAAGGTAATGAAGTCCTTCTTTTGTGAATTTTTTTTTCAAATGCATGCTTCAGGCCTTCTAAGTGTACTTACTACTACTTGGAGTCAAAGGAGTGAGAAAAAAGAAGTGTGGTCTTCTACTTACCCCCAAGTTTTTTTTTCGGTTTAATTAATTCCACTGGTACGTCATTGAATCCAAATACGTCATTGAATGGCTTGATAATAATAGTAAATACAATAGAGGGCTTAGTATACCTCATTCGTTCAATATGAACTTTTGCATTAGTATCAATTTTTCAATGATCCTATAATGAATGTTATCGACCCTTCTGATAATATGGTAGTGCTACATATAAATTATCTCATTGATGATTTGATTTATATCCTCTGCTTCCCCTTTGACAATATACAGGTGTAATCACGAAGCAGTAAATGTTTTCAAAAAAAAATTAAAAAAGAAAGAAGATGAAATTCGATTGGGATCATAAATCATAAACTATTCTAGAATCATAATAAAATAAAGAACTAATCTGAAATCATATACTATACCTAATTCCTCTGTTGTATTTACTATCATTATCAAGCCATTCAATGACTTATTTGAATTCAATTACGTACCAGTGCAATTAATTATACTGGAAAAAAAAACTTGGGGCCAAGTAGAAGACCACACTTCTTTTTTCTTACTCCTTTGACTCCAAGTAGTTGTAATTAAACTTAGACAGCCTGAAGTATCCATTTGAAAAATCAAGTACCTTACACAAAAGAAGGACTTCATTACCGTTTGGGTTTAATGTATTCTCAGTGAAGTGTCTCACTGTTGTTTTCCTAACAAAAAAGTTTATAAGACATTAAGTACTGTGCATTTGATTACTTATGTGAAAAGGTAGAGGAATTCCATCCGGCAACATTGTTTTCACATTATTTAGTCCACTGTAGCTAATAATAGCACAGTAGTTAATAATAAATTTCTTATAAATTAGTGATTGAAAGAGAGATTTCAAGAGCTAAGGGCAAATAATAAATTTTGCTTTAAACTCGCTTTAACTTTAAGTAACGCGGTACTCTAAAGAACGTTACCAGTAGCATTAGTGCTGTTAACGTTTAGTATCATTTCTAATGCAGCAAGGAAATTGAAACTTTAACTAGTTGTACTTATTACAGTTAAGAATAATATTCACCATCGTTGTGGCGTTTGGGGCTTCGTTGAACGTCAAGGAGAAAATATTCTGTGGCCTTTCATTGATGGCCAAAGCATCTGTTCAGGTAAGCTATTAACTTTATTAATAAAAGGAAATGAGTAACCAATGTTTATAATTGCAGCTAACTAATAAATTAATTAAATATTGATCCAACTTTGATGCTATACAAATATAGGATATAATAGTAAACTAATTTTTATATTTAAATTAAATAATAAATACATAAAATTATCTTCTCGTTATATATGAATAGCCAAATTATTAATTAATTAATGACTACAGTTTATTGAACTGAGCACACCTAATAGTCTATTTCGGCGTATTACCTTAACTTAGTAAAACTAGGTTTATTTAAATGAGAAGGTTTTATTGTAGTGTTATATTTTTATTGTGTGCTATTATGTACAATTATTAATAAATAACGGTCAAAGAAAAAATTGCTGGCAAGATCTAGACTATCTTGCCCCCTAGGGGGGGGGGGGCTATATCTAGTCCCAACGCTTGATATGTACTATTAATCAAGGCGTAAATATATTTACTTTAATACATTATTCTATGCGATAGGAAAACATTTCACTATGATTCATTGAAGTTCCTTTATTTATGACATATGTATGAGCGAACCATCCATGCGAACTACTGTAGCTGATTATATAAGTCCTGGATAAACTGAGTATGCAAATAAGTTGTGAACAAGATTTTAATGACAGTTTTATCTTATATTTGCAATC
This sequence comes from Acanthosoma haemorrhoidale, assembly GCA_930367205.1. Classification (NCBI taxonomy): domain Eukaryota; kingdom Metazoa; phylum Arthropoda; class Insecta; order Hemiptera; family Acanthosomatidae; genus Acanthosoma; species Acanthosoma haemorrhoidale. The sequence continues at coordinate 27,163,227 of OV884012.1, forward strand.
ATAGTTAAAATTAAACGAAAATTACCCCACTAAAAGGATAGATAAATAACTTTTTTAACATTAATTAACTGAGCACTTAATAATTATTGATGAGTTTGACAGTAGTTTCTAAGTCGTTGGGTCATCAAATGATACCTCCATGTATAATTTCATGTCTTAAGGTTTAACTAGGAAAATGGTTTCTGGTTTTGAATAAACTGACAAAGCATTAAGAAAAAAGTTTTATTTGCTAAGATTAGCCAACTACTCACTCATCTTGGGTAGAAAGTTAAAATACTTATACACATAAGCGATAATTACGATTTTGACGAATATTGGGATTACAGGCGGCGTTGGGCCCTGTAGCCCTGGACATCGTCCGAAGCACTGACGACGCGCAAGATGTAAAGTACGCGACTACCCTGGCCCTCATCTGCGTCATGTCGATCCTGATGACGGCTCCTGTTGGTGCTGTCGTCATCACCATCAGCGGCACCAAGCTCCTGACCAAGACGACGGTGCCAGTGGTACCTGACGGCTGGAGGCGCAGTGCAAGGCCGTCACTGAGGGACATCACCATCTTCGACGAACAGGAGGAACATAAGGACGACGAATCCGTCTTCACTCACCGACCTTCTATCATCATCAACGAACAGCCCAGAAGTCCTTGAGTTGGCCGTCGAGCTATGAAATACGGTAAGGATTAAGATAATTTGAACAAACAAACAGAAAGGAATATTTAAATAAGATTTTTTTACCCTTTGAAGTAATTGTTGGTAACATTTTCCCATTACTTTTTTTCTTTTCAAATAATTATTTTATAATTAAAAATTAGATTTCTATTCTTCGTTTCATTATTATTTTGTCCAATATTTTTATAGAAAGCACAAATAAGTTTTTTTTCCAACGACCGTGTATTACTTGTAAATTAATATTGAAATTATCGGTGTCAAAATGTTTTGCACATAATCTGAAATATATATTATTATATATATATATGTGATTTGTTCAGAAATTGTGTTAACCGCCAGTCTGTAAATGAATGTTTAATAGTTAGTGGTGTAATAGTACTTGTGTTTGTCCTTGTTTTGTAAGGCTGTGCCATATAAATAAGTTATTCTCAAATGGCCAGGTCCATAGCTCTGCTCATTAATTAATTTTAGAGTGATTTTACAAGTTGACCCTCAATATGCATACAGTGCCTGACGACCACATACAATATCCTCATATGCAATATCGTTTACCTTCTCCATATACCACTCCATATAGGTAAGTACCTTTTCCATTACCACCCCTCCCGACGTGCATTACCTGAAACTCAGTTATGCTTAATATTACTGCGTGTGGAAAAGTGCGTCTGTGAGCCGAAATAAACCCAGCAACCGAGTGCATCCTGCGTGTACGACAGGAAAGATATGATATCAACATTTAATTAGGTTTTAAATAAACCTAATTTTCGTTTATTTTTTAAAAAGCTCTTGAAAAAAACATTAGTACTTTTTAAAACCTAAATTATACCATCATTTTTAATCTAACAAAAAGTTCTGTTGGTTAATACGTGCTTCAATAAATCTGTTATGATTTTGGTTATAGTTAATTTTTAGTTGACTACGTCTTCGTATATTCAATCTTCCTTAAGGATATAGCTTAGATCCTTAGGGGTGATTCTAGGTGTGGAGGAGCGGTTCTAAACCTCGCCGTTCTCCTCATCTCCGGTTTGCTGCTTCCTCCTCCTGACTCAATTCTATTCTGGTATATTACGTATTTGCACATGGGCCTGCCACTCACACCTGGCAACCACCTGGCATAAGGTTGAAGAAAAACCTTACTGTAACCTTTCCGTGTAGATCGTTGCATGTGTTTGTGAATTATAATTAATAATTAATTGCAGGATATTTCAATGTGTAATAAGTACTAAACACTGCTCTTGCCAAATTAGTGAATAGTATTTTAGAAAGCTACCGGTCCTATAACTTTCAAACTATTGAGTAGAATTTGAGATTAGATAAATTACAGCACAGGCTTTGGTGGTGTTTTTTTTTTAAATTAAAAAATGCTCTCTACCCTTTCGACTCATACCGAATTGACCCGAGTGAACTGAGCTTATAATCCGACACAAACATATCTTTAATAAGCCAGTAAGCCGCATAAACGTGAAACAATGAAAAAGGATTCAGTAAAATGAAAAAGTTATCAGTGTCAAGGGAAGATAAGGGAGTGGAAATATTAGAAGCATCAACTCTTAGCCTCTTCTATAATCGCCCTTACCGTCGGGACTACTTAACCTTTTTATTATCTTCCATTTCTCATAGTATTTTTTAATGTTGCTAATCCGCTTTCCTTTTTAAATTAAAAAAATAATATCTTGGTTCATAATTATTCTTTTTTATATCCCGCCATCCAGTCCAGTGTTTTAAAGGGAAATATTAAATAGGCTGGGATTCAAAACGCAGGTGCTAATAGGAAAAAGTAATTAACAACCATCAGCCGGCTTTAAAATTTTAACTGCACAATAAAATTACATTCTAAAAATGTTTACAATTACTTACTATTACCAAACGTATAGTTTATAGAGTTCCTTTCGTTTATTTAAAATCTAAATATTAGAATATTAGAAAATCTAAATATTAGAAGGATTTAGAGTACCTGAATATCTAATTTGTATTTTTATCTATACACCACTGATGTCCCCTCCACCACCAATACCTTCTTGGCAACATTTGCAGATGACATTGCAGTCCTGTCAACCCATCCAGACCCTGATATAGCATCCCAAAACCTTCAAAAACACCTTGACGAGATCGAGTATTAGTGCAACCAATGGCGAATCAAAGTCAATGAAGGAAAATGTTCCCACATAACCTTCACCCTCTGTGCCGCAAGTCCAGTCCGCTAGTTTTTTTAAATTCGATTCCTCTCCCTGTGTCTGAAACATTGAGGTATTTAGGCTTCCATCTTGACAAAAGACTGACATGGAACCCACACACGAGGCTAAAAAGACAAGAACAAAACAGACGTTTTGGACAACTGTACAGACTACTTCGAAGGACATCCCTCAATAGAAAATAAACTATTTATTTACAAAGTTATACTTAAGCCAATCTGGATTTATGAAATAGAGCTATGGGGGACAGCAAAAAAGTCGAACCTCAAGCGCATCCAATCCTTTCAATCAAAAATCCTGAGAACAATAGTAAATGCCCCTTATTACGTCAGCAACAAAACCCTTCACAATGATCTGAATATACCCTATATTCTTGAACTCATCCCTTCCAAGTTCATAAAATTCCATAGTAACCTATCCAACAACCCTAATTCCCTAGCACAGTTATTGCACTGCACCACTCATCCCTATAAACCTCCTCGGAGATTAAAACGACAGTGGCCTCGTAATCTGCTATAATTAAGTGTTAGTGGGAGTCCTGGCAATGGCCAGTTTCTCTAATCATGTCCTGAGCGTCTGTGGCTCTTGCGCTCTTTGTCAGCCTCCACTGGCTCTTGTCCAGTGACGCAGCTGACGTAGGAGCGTAGGGGCTTCCCAGGACTCCGCTTCTTCCTTTGTACGCGAGGGTGGTGACAACCATGTGGACTTGGGGGGCCTCTGGGCTGTTAGTAATCAACAACTGCGCTGAAACGTAACAAAGGAAGCGCGATAAAGTAGTGAACCTTTGTAACTCCTAAAGATAACCTTTAGTTATTTTTTTAAGGGCATGTCAAACACAAGCGTCATGTACATATATACGAACAAAATATCTCATGAGTATGAGTTGAATGCTAGTTTATGTCAGAAAACGTAAACGAGCACGACAGCAACGACCATAAATAATGAGAAAAATAGCTTTAATGAGCTCTGATTAAATGCTTCAATTTTCGGAGTTAGCAAGGGCTTAAAAAAGAAAATAGGAGATGACACTTAATTGCAACTCCTCCAAACTCTCTGGAAATCCGTCTGCAAGGCCAACATGGTGGGTTTCATTAACCATTAAGTAGCCACGAGTCAGTCTGTTACGGGGCAATCGTTAGACCAGCCAACACAACTCCCTGTCTTCTGTTGGATCTTGGGTGTATCCCTAGATTCAATCCCGGTTTTAATATCTTTTAGCTTATTATTGGTAATCAAGCACCACTCGTGATTATATTCTTAATGGCCGTAAAAAAAATATATTGAGTTTGATATCATTTAAATTCAAATCCCTTGGCGAACACTGACTTTGCTTGTTTTATTCTTTTAGTTTACGAAAATTAGCTGGTGTTATTAACTCGATGATCCCTGATAAATAAAATTCGAATTTTAGTTGAGTGAAATTAAAAACTGACCCTTCACTAAGTGAATAAAAACACAAATATTTCACCAAATGTTCGTACCATCTGGTTGTCGTTTCAAAAGCCGGTTATCTGAAGGAAAATGGAGTGAAGTGGGACAGAATTTATATGGGGGGGTAAAAAAGTTACTGACTCCCTGGAGGGTTCACGGGACCGCGCTTCGCCTCCTCCATTAAAATTTCTACCCTTCACATAAAAAAAAAAAAAAGAAAAAGAAACCGGAAGCACCAAAAATAGTAAATGACGATAATAGCAGCTACTGCTTTTGAAATGAAAATTTTAATAATATATAAACAAAGTGACAGTCAGTGCTCAGATACTAAACTCAAGTTGATTCATTAATAAGTAGGGCTGGTCCAGTGAGAGGATCGAGCAGACGTGTAAGTTAAAGTTTTTGATGGACCAAAACGGTTCTGGTTCTATCATCGCCAAGATAACTAGATTTGAATATTTTATATCAGCCTCGCTGTATCCCATTTCCCACTCTTCATATTAAAAATACTCCCTCTACAGATATTCCGATATATTAATTTATATAACTCTAATGTAGGCCTTACTTAGCACATGCCTTGTGGTATACTGGTTTTGGAATCAAATGATTCGGTGATATCTACTGTTGTAGCTTGGTAAATATCCAGGAGGCATCTGAGAGAATCAGAATATCTAATAGATTCAATCTAAAATTTACTCTTCTAGGCGAAATAGCATTGTACGCTGTAGATGGTGTCTTTATCTTTGCCTTGCGTATTTTATGCAAGGAAAGTCATATTTCCAATAGTTTTATGTATTATGCATTGTGAGTTTGTTTTGTGTGTTCACCCCTCTCCTAGGTGAGATAATCAACTCGTTCGACGAGCCCAGTATCACTTATAATAATATATATCTGTAAAAGTATAATACTTTTATGGGGAGATTAATTATTAAGAGGAAACCCGTCGTAAAACACCGCGCATGGTCAGACGGTGATTATCGATGTTACCGGATATAACTAACCAAAGAAATAACTGAAGATGACAACGTAGATAGTGTCAGAAATGTAGTTCAATTAAAATATTTTGGGGAGAATTTTTCTAAACAGCACTAAATCGCCTATATAACATAGCAAGCCCATAAAAAATGACAACCACGTTGAACAGTAAGCGTTGAATAAAAATATTTGTAGGCTGCTCTAAAATATTATTCACAAGCTATAAAAATTACTTTCCAATCAGCATCAATTTGTTGTGTTTTAAAGCACAAACTGTTTTGTTTTACTTATATCCGTTCACAGCTACTAAACGATTGGCTGAGTACTTCACTATCTTGTACAGGTAAGTTGACTTATAATGTGATGCAAGTGAATCAACTAAGCGAAACCGTTGTGTCTCTACTGTCACTGGGTAACTGGATACCCACATGGTCAAGGCTGTCCATGTCATTTACTAGCACCGTGAGGCAATTCCCCCCCCCCCCAATAATTGTGACGGGTACCAAACAATTTGTGTATGTAAGTTAAAGCTATTTATAAAACACGAGAGACTATATAGACAATTAAATATCCGTAAAACAACCGTGCACAGAAAATTGCTCGTAATAGTATAAACTTCTATATTTATTAATTTCACAAACAAAATTTTAAAATAACTCATTTGTAAACTATACTTTTCGTTCTCTCCTCTTAATTGCATGATGATGCTGTCAAGCTAATATCATACGAAATTTCAGCACTCTAGACCTTGTTATCCTGAAAAAATACTGATAAATAGGTTTAGCCTTTTAGGAGTTAAATTTTTCAAAAATTTTCTGTTCGCAATTCTGCCGAAGAAGCACCATAAACAATGGCAGCACCCTAGGTCTTATTTCGGTTGAAATACAGTCGGTGAGTAATATATTATTAAAGTTCTGTTACTTTAAATATATTTTATTTGCTATTTATTATTAGGTTCTATCAACAAAAATAATTCTGGCAAAAAGATGAATTTAATTTTACAAACATAAAAAATAAACTTATATTAATTTTATAATTACTTGTCTATTAATTTGATTCTTTTTCTTCTTCAATGGTCTTCTTTTTACATATATCAGGCTGATTCCAAACTAGAGTGAATATAATGCTTTGTATGTTTTCTCAGAACCACAACAACAACTCATTATAACTGCTAAAACTAGAGAATAATTTTATGTGATAATCTATCATCACAACAACCAGTATACTCTGTGTGTTTTTTAACAACTATATTATTATCACTGGCTAAAAACTAGAGAGTAATACTGTGTGTTTTTCTTTCATCACAACTACCAGTAGACTGTCTTTTGTTTTTTCTTCCCACTCTCAATTGTTTGTTTGCCTTCTTGATTCAAAGTTGGATTAAATATTTATATACACACTCCAATATCTAATATCACTACAATATATTTGGATTTTATTATATAGACAGGTAGATAATATTAAACTTGTTTGATATCTATCAAATTGGCTAGAATAATTTTACAAACCCACCCCATTGGCCGTAGAATCACGAGCTGTCAAAAGAAACAGCATGCGAAATTACAACGCTCTATACTTCGATATAACTAATAAAAGAATTCAGGCCTTAGACCAATTTTAGATTTCTTAGGGGTAGATTTATTTTTTTTATCCCATTTACGGTATTAAAAGGATTGTTATTCAAAATTTCAAAGCCTCGTTACTCTCAAAATAAGCTGATAAATGGCTGGTTTAAGCCAATTTAAGCCTGCTAGGTGTCTTTTTTTATTAATCTTACTTGATGCATCAAAAATATTAGAATGACCACCTTGCAAAGCTCTTACGCTGAAGCTCTTAATACCCTGAAAATAAACTTATGAATTGGTTTGAGTGAGTTAGGAGTCAAACTTTTTCAATAATTATTCCGAGTGCACCTCCACATTACTAGAAAAATGTCTTGTTTTCTGTTGTTATACAATAATGAGTCGGTACGTATTGTATATACCTAGTACATATATGTGTAGTGTATAAGTATATATTATGTATTGAGATATTTGTAAGACGGAAGAGTTAGACTGTAGCAGGAGAGAGGAAGTGGATCGGAGATTTGTAGCTGGAGGAGGTAGGGAAAAACTAGAGAGGTCACCTGATGGCTGATTTAGGACCTGGCCCTTCGCCAGCTCGCTCTATTACCCCCTGCTACAGCCCCCGGCTAAATGATTCCAGTCTCTTGCTCCTTCCAGCATCGGGTATCTAGAGTCTCCTGTCTATGCGCTCATGCTGAAACTTTAACGTGCTAACGTGTCTATTGAATAGTGGCCACACCACATCTCACATTGAGTTCAAGCATTTTGTTATTATTATATAAAACCCCTTTATTACTTATTTTTTACAATATGTGAACAAAATTCAGTGATCAAATAATTACAATTTTCTCCTCTTACTGCATACGCAGATGCATTCAAAGGAGGGTAGAATTACAATATTAATACTCTATATAAGTTAAAAAGTCAATAACAAAATACAGGACTTGAGCTATCCTTGTCCAAACCCGGCCAAATTTTTTCATATCGAATATACCTTCGATAAAAAGAGAAGAATTTTTGAGAAAACATACCTCTCTTGCGATGTTTTGGAGAACACGTCAAACGAAATAATGCCCCATGTATTTTATGTAGTTCGTTTGTTTTCTTTTTTAATTGTATCTAGCCCGTTAGACTTTTATAATAAAAACTTCTAATTCATTCCCTTTTTGGAATGTTTCATTTAAATTATTCCACCACTGAACAATAAGAATTTTTCAACAAATGCTTATACACAAGTTCGGTACTATACAAAAAAGTTTGGTTTCTTGGCTGAAAAATCTTTCGATATGATAGCCACTCGTTTGAGTCACCTATTACTTTTTACTCTCTACTATTTGGAACAGAAGTTTTGATTGGAATGTACTTAAGGGTGATATATGAGGTAAACTTCCTTTGCAGATTTTGAAAAAATAAGTTTTAAATACGTTTTTATCTAGTAGTTATATTCGTTTATCTCTTGTACTGTAGGTATTACAAAAATTATTATCGAGGTTTAGAGGCTAATAATTCAATTTTTTTTTACAATAGCTTCCTAGCCAAAAAATACTTAACCCTCCCCCCTCCTGATATTTAAACCCCTCCAATGGCAGAGGCAATGCGTTGTCTTTCGGTATGTGTTCATAAAAGATGAAAATATTATCTTTATTGTATTAATTTATTTATTAAATTGCAGTATATTAAGTTACACGATGTTAGAGTCATACTAGAATGTATCCTTGCATCTGTTAGTACATTAAATTGCTAAAAGTAATTAAAATCGGCTGCTTCTCGTCCACGGAATAAACCTATAAAATTCTAAAGATACTTAATACTTTATTCTATCTCTATCGCTAACTAGCGAAGCTGCAGATTTAAGAGGCTGTTAATATTTAGAAACTACTAAACCAGCCGGGAGGAACAGGGCGGACCCCTCCCAACAGAATGCGCTGCGCTCTTTAAACAGGTACAGATAGTTACAGTGGCATTGTAAGATAGTTACGGTTTAGAACTTTTTTTGGTTGTTGATGCGTTTTTTTATGTTGTTCCTTCTACCCCTAAATATTTTATAGTGTCACCTGATATCTCATAACCTATCAGATGTATGTCTATTAAATGTTTCCCTTACCGGGAGTCATTTGAATAGAAAAACACAAATGCTTTTTTATCGAAGAAAATGCTCCACTAATTCTAGTACTATGAAGGTTTGTAAGTCCTATAACCACGAGAAAAATATATCAACTCAGTTTACAATCCTAGTTTTAGGTGTCTACCAGCAAATTTTCTGAATATAAAAAACAATAAGTTGCAAACCTGACTAGTTTCGTATAGACGAAAAAATTGTTGCTTCAAAAAAAAATACATCAACAGTAATCTTTTGCAGATAAAAAACGCATGAAACAATTAAATTTACTAACATACAAAACAATCGCATACAAAATACTTAAAAAAAAATAATATGATTGTCAACAATCCGAAGTATAAAACGACATATTTGTGAATGATATTGTTTATTAATTTATATTCATTCATTTGTAAATGTTATTGTTTTTTTATTAAGTGTTACTTTCGAATATATATATTTTTTTTCTTAGCTCTCAAATTTTTAAGATTATGGATAAGGGAAAAATAAACTTTCGAATATTTTTTCTTTCTTTCATAGCCCCTTTAAATTTACAGATAACTATACATAATTATAGATCCTCAGGTGAATCTATTTACAAATTATTTTGTATTTCCTGTACTTTTCATAGTATTTTCATTTAATTTTACAGAAAGAATGCCTATTAGTTATACGACAATGAATGACTAGAATTTAAAGATATCATTCAGAAGTGTGTCGTTATATTCTTTTGATCGTTATTTTTTTCAGAAACTGTATGAATATTATTATCCAGGTGTCACTTTTCAAGTTTTGCTATTAAGAATATTATACTATCGATTGTTTGTTATTAATGAAGTAAAGGTACAACATTCTTTTTTTTAATAATAATGCCTTTCTATGGATCTTTGATTCTTCTTAACTCCGGTTTTCTTTTGTATTAGTTTTTTATCTCAACTTCACTCGCCCTTTTTTTTTTTTTTACAGTTTGATCCTGTGAACTTTTCCGCAGATCCCTCGCAAACCAACTTTTAATTTATGTAATAACTACACCAAGTCTCGGTATCTCAATTTACACAGGCCAGAACTTACTGAAAACTTTCTTTAAAACTCATGAATTAAAAAATCACTTCTCGTAAATTAGCTCATTCATTATGTCTGTGGGCACTCGATTTCCCATCGACTTTAATCAAAGGCTGATCGTCACGTTGACCGCCTGAAATGAGCAAACAACTCGCTTCACTTGTACAACTTGTACACTTGTACAACTTGTACACTTGTACAACTTGTACACTTGTACACCTCAAGTATAAATTAAATTTCAAATTAAATCCTGTATCGGACATTTCTAATGAGCATTCCAACTTGAATAGCGTCCATCAACGAATACCTGGTTGGTATCATTCGATTATTCACGGATGTTACTCACGCATCCCTAGTCAGGATGTTGATTTCGTAGTTTTTGGTCGGAACGTTTGTTTATGTGGAACATTCAGTTATATTATCATTTGTAGTATTCGTAACTAACCGTTGGTTAGTTTGTTTGGTAGGAAAACATGTTATTCTACTAGTGGAAGTTGTGATCCTGCCTGCTGTATATTCGCCTGTTTTCCTGTGGACTTACCTACTGTTAATTATGGGTTATGCGGTTCTGTTCCTCAATCACTCCCTCATTTTCGGAAATTTCGAAGAATATTACTTACAAACAACTTCTTACCCATGAGGTTTTAGTTCCGATATTGAAATTTAAAACTGTACTATGGTAACCATTTTTTTTTTTTTTTATGTTCTTTATTTGTAGAGTTATGATTTTATCATCCAGTATTAATAATTGTTATTTATGATTCTATTCATACCTTATTCACAATTTCACTCACTCAATATGAAAAGTTCAAACTCACCAATATTCAAACAATACATACATACAAAAACTCCTCAGGAGCCCTTATGCCCCTGAGGATTCATAATCACATCACTCTACCACGAATGCCAGAAAGAGGACATGAACAGGGATTTTTTTCTCCTCAATCCCTGTGAGTCAATATTTTTTAAAAATTAATTATTTAAATTTATTACAATTTTTGCATGATGCTTTCTCCTTGTACTGCATAGCATGCATTTTAAGGAGTGCATGTCTTAAAACTAACATTATGGTTAAGAAGTTAAACACTGCAAAGGACTTTCGGGTTATGAGTAGGGATGGATAGCAAACAGTGTTAGTACCATAAAATAGCTTGCGAGGCCAAAGCTGCTTTAGGGAACGAGGAGATCGTATTGGCGAATGTTGCATCACAATGATTTGGATGTGTATTTAAGTATTCATGGAATTCGTTAAACCTTGAGGTTATAAGATCAAGTGCTGTAGTTACATTGAGATCATTGTGTAGGGGTGAGAGACGGAAAAGCAAGCGTTGGCTATTGTTCTGAGGTATAGGAATGTTTGAAATGGTTTTATATTACAAGGTTTGACCACACACTTCTAGTCCGTGTGTCCAAATCAATTTGAATAACTGTTTGTATATGTGCAGTGAGATTTTTCAAAACGTCTTGTAGGGAGGCTCCAGATATCTTCAGATATCCAGATATACCCAGATATACCCAGATAAAAGCCTATCTTTCATAATAACACAAAAAGTGTTTGGTGTGGAAACGGTATCGAATTGAAGAATACTGCTGGACAAGATCTTCGCGGAATGGTCACTTATAAACAGATGAGATATTTAGTGGAATGATTTCAAGAAAATAAGAATTTTAAACCACAAATAAAAGTCCTTACTATAGCTACAATAGCTACAACACTATTCAGAAGTTAGTTCTTGCATCATCAATAGCTACAACACTATTCAGAAGTTAGTTCTTGCATCATCAATAGCTACAACACTATTCAGAAGTTAGTTCTTGCATCATCAATAGCTACAACACTATTCAGAAGTTAGTGCTTGCGTCATCAATAGCTACAACACTATTCAGAAGTTAGTTCTTGCGTCATCAATAGCTACAACACTATTCAGAAGTTAGTTCTTGCATCATCAATAGCTACAACACTATTCAGAAGTTAGTTCTTGCATCATCAATAGCTACAACACTATTCAGAAGTTAGCTCTTGCATCATCACAATTAATTATTTACATTACTTTTACGACATGTTTTTATTAGTAGATTAGAAAAAATAATTCTGAGTGATTTATCAAGATCTATTGTTTCAGATATGCCAGCGTTTTGAGGAACTTCAAACCATCAGTCCAGCCAAAAACAAAATACCATATTGTATTTATCTCATTGTCTGAATAGTTGAATTGAGATTATTAATTTTTTTTGCATTACATTTAAATTGCACAAATGTATTTAAAGTGTACATACAACATATTTATAGAGTATTTTTGAAATTTGTTTAAGAAAATCAACATTTAACATGAAATATCACCATAATAATATTTTTAAAAACATCATGTATTTCATGTTATAAAAAAGATAAATGATATAACTTAATCCATTAGGCTGTAATAATATAAGATGAAACTATTAGGAAGTCTACTTTTTTTTAATATATTGAAAATCAAGTACAAATTTAGACTTAAATGATGACAAAACAGATACAGTAAGGATATATATATATTACAAAATGCATTTTTGTCAATGCATGAAAAAATCACAAAAGATTAAATAAGTTCATTACTGTAGTAGCCTTATTTTAAAATTTTTAGTTTTTAGAAATTAAATACTAATCGCATTTTTTTTTTAAACAGTACCATTAAGTTCTTATTTCTTATAATTATTTAATTTAAGATTTTCTAAAAGTGCTCGCTCTTGGTCTGGCACCTTTCCATTGTTTCCCCTTTTCAACAATTTATTATCTTATATCGTGTAATTATTACTTACCGTTAAAACATATAAACAAATCATAAAGCTTATCTGACTATACCAATGAAGTATCGATGACTGTATTACGTACTCTTCCCGTCCAATGACTAGCGATTATGACGTTACCATGGCAACTGAGCCCTTATGTACTTTCGGAAACCATGCGTGGCGGAAACTATTGAAGAAATTACTTTCTTCTCATGTCCTCCTATTACTTAACAGCCCATATCGTGTTATAAACCTAAATTCAGATATTAATTACTCCTTCCCCTATTTCTTTATAGAACATTTTATTTTTAGCCATCTGACAGAATGTTTTTACAGGACTCTTATCAGGAACATTGCGAAAACCATTGCAGAATTTATTTAAATTTTTAAAAGAATAATGATTAAATATTTAGTTCCAATTAAACCGCATAATTAAACTCTAAATTCCAATGCGTTATAGCTCACTGTTTTTCTCCATCATTCTCCAACATTTTCTCCATCCTAGAGCACCCTAGGTTATATTATGCAATGAAGTTTTGATTATCATTTCCTGGTCTTAAAATAACATTCGGAACGGGACCATTATTTTACAAATTTAGTTAACATTAATTATGAGGTCTAACCAACGTATGGAACGTTAACGAAATTATTTCATCAGTTCGACTGTTCATAACACCAAAAATCTTCCAAAAGTCCTCAAAAATCTACTGTTTGTGATTGTCAACTTGTTTAGATATTTACACAATACTGAGTTACCTGTTATTCGTACTCTTAGTTTTCTTTTAATTTGTTATTTTTAGAAGAATAGTTTAACATCTAATTGCTAATATTTATTTTTTATTTATGCATAAAGAGATTTATATTTAGGTAGTTATTAAATGTCATACTAACCAAAAATGGAACAGAAGTATTTTTACATCAACCTAATGTGATATGCTGTTGAATGTAAAAGGTGATGGAAGTAGATTGTAAATATGTATTATTGATAAATTGTAAATAGATTCATAAATAGTTGTTGTAATATGCCATTTTCATTCATTATATTGTGTATTTTTTTTTTTTTTTTTTTTTTCCCGGTCCGAATCCTTTTCTTAAATAATAAAATATACACTTAGCATCGATAAATTGACTGAATCCGAGGCACAATATGAAGAGATTAGTGATGCTACTGTAGTAGGTAGATGGCGCTGAGGTATGGTTGTATGGTATATGGTATATGGTTGTATGGTTTGGTCGACATTAGATCTCTAATAATAGACCTTTGAGTATAAACAACGCATATGTCTGTCGCATAAGATTGAATGTTAAACAAATTTTTTCAGAAAGTAATTTATACAAAGAATTGTGAACGGTAACCGAGGACTAAACGAAGACACTAGATATAAATTGAAACTTCACCTAAGTCCTAAACAGACGCGTACCGGCCAAAAGTTGCTTACAAATTTTAAAATTTGGCTGAACTGAACAAGCCTTCGAGTAGAAACATACAGGTCAGGCCATGAAATAATTCCACAGTTCAAGTCTACTGTACTAAGGAAACAAACACCACCCCCCAAAAAAATTCTATTAATGTAATAATGTTGAATTCAAAGATGTAATAATTTACGATTTTCCCTTTTTTAATTTGTAATTTAATCTAAATCGTTTATATTTTCCTTTGGTTTCTCTTTTTATGCATCTTATTAAATTTTTTTTCTTATTCCTCTACTACGATAAAACTCTCAGAATCGTATAATTATTTCTGAAGATAATGCCAAGGCAGAAGATGCCACACCCTCTAAAAAACACAAACATCTTATGAAAATTAACTTTTAAAAACTTTCCTGCCTGAGGCAATGTACTTAGTAACCGAAGCTCGTCCCTAAATCGAGTATATTATGGATTTTTCACTAAGTAATGGATAGCTTATCCAAGGTGCCGGGTCTCTCTGCATTATACTTTATGTGGAAAAACATGTTTCTTCTTATTACTAATATTATCCAGAATGCTAATTATCTGAAGTTATCAGGAAATTTATGTAAATATAATTACTCTTAACTATATTTCAATCACACATCACATTATTACATATTATTTTTCAAAAGAAAATAAAGGAAAGGAATTACATTTAATAGTAAATTCAATAATTTATTACATGATTTTTTTACAACAAATCTACAAAAAAATATAATAACTCACGTTGGTGGGGAAAAAAGTAGTAAAAATCATTTTTATGTCTTGAATCCAAAAAGCATGTATATATATACGCGTTTAAATTACATTTATTTTTGAAGCAGGAACTTTATTTTTTTTTTTATTAATTTTACATCGTACATTAGAGGCTTATGATAATTTATCTTGACGAAACATACATTTATTACATGAATATTGTGAATTACATGTGAAAACGTATTATTTACAAATTAAATCAAAAAGTGTGTGCTGATGAAAGAAAGATGTTAGGTTTTCTTATATGCATCGGGTTCTCTTCTTTGAGAAGTTTAAATGGTGGAAGTAAGAATCTGTTTACTTCTTAGTCAAGAACGAGGTTTGAGGACGCATCTGTTATATGCATAAATGGTATACCGAAACATCATCCGTTCATAAATATGATGTCAATGTAACGTCTTTCTTTCACCAAACATCCCCGAAGTCTCAATAAATAATCTAATATCTAAATTTATGGCTGAGGGCGAACTCATAATCTCAAAACATGAGACAATTGAGTACAAATTACGAATGAAAACGGTACATCATTCACTATTCACGTGGTTCATATCTGGCAATCGTATATGGAAATTCAACTGAGATAAACGAGTAATAAAAGCTAATAAATCTACTAAATGACGCCCTCTAAATCGCGTAAATGGTACGCTACAACATGAGCCAAAAACAAGCACAATAATCCCTCATATTACTGCGTTAGTTGTTGACACTGACAGGCCTGATGATGATCCTTCGATGCCCCGAGGTTATATTTAGGTCACAGCTGGTATGCTGTGTCATTCTGACGTGCTACCAATCAAACATCTACCATTCACGGGAAAGAATGGAACCTACGCTTTTCCCATCAGCTCTCTTTATACAAACCTGGGCCCTTATTAAATAGTGATTATTTTATTTTTGTCGTTTTAGGGCCGATTGTATTCTGCTACTAAAATTTTTATTTTAAACAATAATAATTTTGACGACTAAAAAGAACAATTTTTTGTGTCTCAAACGTTTTTGCAAGTGAATAATTTTTTTTTTTAAATATGAACTAAAACTGGAGTTTAAATCCTAATTATATTTAGCTTTGAGAATTTCTTTATTAATAGCTCAACAGACAAAATGTCTCGAAATTGAAGTGCCATGTTGTGGTACAATGGTACTGTTTGTTAGCTTGTCTAAGACTACGTTTGCTCAATTGCAATTGGTTGCAGTAAAAAAAAAGGTCATGTACAGACTAAATTAGATAACAGAAAAAAAAAATCAAATGTTATGAAATAACTAATTGTATCATGTGTAATGAGCACTTTTTAAGAGCTGTTATCGGATTTTTTAACAGCCTCTTAATCCTTCTTTATTTGCGCTTAGTCGTGAAGATTTCAGAAATAAATTCATTAATCCTAATCAGCTTTATGATCATAGAGTCATTATAGCTATTTATATAAATATATTATCTCACGAAAAATTAAATGAATTTTTAAAATTAATTTTTTTACGAAATAAGAAAACATTTTTTTTTTACTTATATTCTATATTACAAATTTATGAACGACTCACAATGACTATATACGTGCGCGAAGCGATGCATAGGAATGTGTATAGAAGCACAACTGTGAATAAATACAAGCTCATTATGACAAGGATGAACAAGGACACACATAGGATGCTGGTGTGGCGGAATGTAAGAGCACTGCTGCTCTGGACACTATCGAACGCCGACTCCGATGTCGGGGCTGGCACTGCCGGCCCTTAAGTTGCACACAGTTACGGAGATCACTGCACTCTCTGGTCACACCAGCAGTCTGTTGGAGGAGTGGTTCCTCAGGTAGGGGTTCTTGGTCATCGGCAGGGGTGACAGCCTCGTCTCGGAAGCGGACTTCTTCAGCTGGTTGGTGGAGAAGTTGCTGACTGTGCAGAGAGTGGACACGGAGGGCCTCCTGGTGGCCTGTTTGCTGCAGCAGCCGTGGAGACGTCGCTTGATGTTGTTGATGACCCTGCTCTTGAGGACGAAGATGGTGAAGATGAGGAGGCCCTGGCAAGCGTTGGCCATATCTGACAGGTACCACACTTCCGGGGGCTCGCTCACGAACGCTGACAGGAACTCCAGCCCCCAGCTGATGCCCATCACAATGAACAGCTTACAGTTCATTATGAACCTGCAACAATAAATAGTGGTTATCCAACGCAAATGTATGATCGTAACTCTTCATACTGTCTTTCAATCTTAAATTATTTATTTTAAGTACTGGCATTTGTATGTATTTGCAACATAATTTATAGAAACACTCACAAAATTTCAAAAACTAACAACGAATTCTTGGTTTAAATAACACCCAATGTCAGGTTCTCTTTATAAGTTATTGTAAAGAACGGTTTTTCTGTAACACCTGATGATAACAAATATATAATATTGTTGAATAGTAGCGAACAATGGGTGTTATTAAAACCAAAATTATAACACCTCTGCCAATCTAACGCCTAAAATATGAAAACCGTTTTAGCCTTCCAAGCAGGTGGGTTTGGGGTGCCGCTTGTCCGGTTACATGGGGTCTTGTTATCCTGCGTTCACCAGCAAAAATAGTATTTTTTAATCTATTATTTAATAATCGCCACTTTATGTTCACGCTGGAGTTGATGTACTAATATTTCAAATTAAGTATATCAACTCAACAGTTATCCGCCCTTTATAAATTAAAATCTTATTCATAAATTTTATTATTAATAAATACGTAGCGTAACACCTGGTGATGAGTTAAAGCCGACCGAAGGTTGTACCGTGGTAAGTGGCACTGAGGTGCTAGTGTGCTAATGTCACCACATGGTGTTTCACTTAAATCCCGTCTCCAATGTATCCCATTTTTTTCAAGTAGCTGCTCATTTATCACGAGGCTAAGTTAAACCCGACTAGACCATTGCCCAAATAAAAATATAAGTAGTCATATTAACCAGTACGGGCGCATTCAAGAAAGAAATAGTTGTAATTCTCATAACTAAATCTATTTACTTCATCTTCTCTGCTCAGCTGAGTTGCCATGGATTCTCAGCTATTGGGCCGGTTCACACAAATGGAGGTTAGCGATTGCCTTCGTTACAGTACATGACTCTAAGGGTCCAGTTTTGGGTCAGAACATTCGTCTCAAGCTCACCACGTGTACTAATGGAGTCGAAGAGCGGTCAGAAAATTTGTCTTTCTATCAAGTAGCGAACGTTTCAACATTTTTACGTGGTATAAGACGAGATGGCTGGAATTGCAGAAGGGATTATTGAGTTCTCACTTTTTCTACTTCAAACTGACTTTTTGAAAGTCATAAAGAGGATTAATAATGTAAAGCGGGGAAGTTAGGCTAAATCTCAAACGGAGCAGAGGAATTTCATCAAAATGTAATGAACACATAACTCAAACAATAATAATTTTATTTCATTGTTCAAAATGAAAATGTATTCATAAAGTTCTATCTAGGAAATGAAAGTTGCTTCTTTGAAATAAATTTTCGGCAAACAATATTAGTTTAATTTATATTACAATAATTATTATAACAACTTTATAATGATAAAATTACAATCTGCCTGATTGGGGTTTAAGTAATTGTGCTATATGATCTCGTTCTTACCGATTTACAATTTTCATTCACTCGCTCATTCATACTATATATACAAACAGCCCAGAGGCCACAGGGTTGTCACTTCCCTCACGTGCGAAGGAGGAAGCGGAGTCTTGGGAAGTGTCCCACGCTCCTCCGTCAGCCGCGTCACCGGATACGAGCCAGCGGAGGCCTGACCAAAAGCGCCAGAGCCACAAACGCTCAGGACATGATTAGAGAAACTGGCCATTGCCAGGACTCCCACTAGCACTTATTTATAGCAGGTCACGAGGCCACTGCCGTTTTAGTCCCCGAGGAGGATTATAGGGATGAGTGGCGCAGTGCAATGACTGTGCTAGGGGATTAGGGTGTTTGGAGAGGCTACTATTTAATTTCATAAACTTGGAAGGGATGAGTTAAAGAATGTAAGGTATATTGAGATCATTATGAAGGGTTTTGTTGCTGACGTAATAGGGGGCATTTACTATTATTCTCAGGACTTTTGATTGAAAGGATATTACAATCAAGATATTTTTTTTTGTCATTTTGACTTAGGATAATGAGCGTGAACATTTTTCTTTACAATAGGACATTTCTGTGAAATGAAATGTAAAAAATAGTTATTCAGGGATATGCCAACCTCATGTCATACTCTAAAATTATGGTCAAACTCCAAAATTTATGATTATTCTAGACTTTAAGCCATACAGTTTTGTAGCAACTACCATTTCTAACATAATAATGTTAGTTTATTTGAAAAAAAAAAAACAAAGAAAAATTAAATCTGATTATAATTAATTTCGTTAACGATATGCAGAAATGCATGGTATTACTAAGCTAGAAAAATATACTATTAATATTCCCGATATTTTTAATCTCAAAAATAATATCTCTCGAAATTTCTATAATATTATTATTATAATTCAGAGAACTGAATAAATATTTACTTCCTCTCCATGGATCGTAGTTCTTAAAATAATTCAAATATTTCATGTGTCCGACTTTGACCATAGATCCATAGTTCATTGAACTGATTCATTGTATAATACATTCCTTTAGCGGTTCACTTCAAACATAATATCAGTAATAATTTTCTATCCTCCTATTTGATCCTTTATAGCGAACTTAAATTTCAGACCGTTCATATTTCAAGAACGATAGACAAAGTGGTAATTGAGTGAACTTCAATTAGCACTAGTTGAGAAACATATGTTTTATCTCTTATAAGCTTAATGATAGACTAGAAGTTTGTTATAGCTAAAACCACTTCCTACGTTTAGAAAATACCGCACATACCGCGAAGGACCGAATTTAAAACTCCAGAAGAAGAGAAAGATTGGACATATCAGAAACAATTTATAAACAAGTAATGCTTAATTACTGACATTTCTTACCGACATATTTTGTCTCTGCATCATAATGAGTTGTGACAGCATGATTTTAATGAAAGTTGAATATGTCTTATTTTAACCGATTAGTTGGTTATGAATCTAAATACTTAACACATAACAGTTGTCATGTATCGTAAATATTGTTAAAAGGATCATTACTCGATGCCTTCACGAAGAAAACGAATTCGGTTTTACAGACCAAAAATGTTTTTTACAGGGTTGACTACGATGACTACTGATACGAGCCAGTGGAGGCTGATGAAAAGCCAAATACGCTCAGGACATGATTGGGGAAACTGGTAATTCCCAGGACACTCACTGTCATGGATTTACAGCAGGTCACGAGGGCAGTGCCGTTTGTCTCCGAGGAGGATTATATGAGTGGTGCAGTGCAATGACTGGGCTACGGGATTAGGCTGGTTGGATAGGTTACTATGGAGTTTCATGAACTTGGAAGGGATGAGTTCATGTGTAGGGTATATTAAGATCATTATGAAGGGTTTTGTTGCTGACGTAATAAGGGGCATTTACTATTGTTCTCAGGACTTTTGATTGAAAGGATTGGATACGCTTGATGTTCGACTTTTTTGCTGTCCCCATAGCTCTATTCCGTATCTCCAGATAGGCTTAAGTATAACGTTGTAAATTAGTAATTTGTTTTCTATTGGGAGATGAGGTGTCCTTTGAAGTAGTCTGTACAGCTGCACAAAATGTCTAACTTTGTTTTATTCAGAAATCCATACCATCACGTCATATGATTATATGGTTATATTCATTACGAGGTTTGATAATATGTGTGGGTTTTGTTAATCAGATTAAATAAATGCGATAGCTGATCCATTAAATGTTGCTAAAGCTGATGTATACTACAGATCTCGTGATTAAAAGGTTTTAGACAGGAGTTTTCGCACAATTTAATAATACTAAGAAAGCCTCTTCACCCACAGTCCTGATCAGCCCTGCACAGATTTAATTTCGAAAAATGGGTTTGGCCCCGTTCCCTTTGATACAGGGCATTTCATTATGCCTGCTCTTCTTTGGAAGCTCTTAATATGATTAAATCCGGTAGCTAACCCTTTCTGCAATACCGATGTTCTCCAACGAGACTGTTGTCACAGCATTTATTCGGTTGTAAACAACATAATATAGCAAGTAATTTGAAGATTAAGACGATTTTAATGATTGTAAGATATTTATGTATTCTATTTGATAGATAAACAACTTTATTATGATAAAATTACAATCTGCTTTGTTAGGCAATAAGTAGTTGAGATAAATGTTCTCGTTCATACCATATTTACAATTCGTCATTCACTCGATCACTCATACAATATTTACAAACAGCCCAAAAGCCTCCCAAATCAACATGGCTGCCACCCCCCTCGCATGTGAAAGAGGAAGCGGAGTCTTGGGAAGTCCCCTACGCTCCTCCGTCAGCCACGTCACCGGAGGCTGACGAAGAGCGCGAGAGCCGCATACAATCAGGACATGATTGGAGAAACTGGCCATTGCCAGGACTCCCACAGTCACGCATTTATAGCAGGTCATGATGCCACTGCCGTTTCAGTGTCCGAGGAGGATTATAGGGATAAGTGGAGCAGTGCAATGACTGTGCTACTGGATGAGGGTGGTTGGATAGGTTACTATGGAATTTCATGAACTTGGAAGTGATGAGTTCAAGAATGTAGGGTATATTAAGATCTTTATGAAGGGTTTTGTTGCTGACGTAATTAGGGACATTTATTATTGTTCTCAAGACTTTCGATTGAAAGGATTGTATACGCTTGATGTTCGAGTTTTTTTGCTGCCCCCTATAGCTCTATTCCGTATGTCCAAATTGGCTTAGGTATAACTTTGCAGTTATTATTAGTAAGTTATTTTATATTGAAAGATGGGATGTCCTGTACAGTTGTCCAGAGCGGTTGTTTAGTTCTTGTCTTTTTAGCCTCGTATGTGGGTTCCAGGTCAGTCTTTTATCGAGATGGAAGCCTAAGTACCGAACTGTTTCAGATACAGGGAGAGGAATGGTATTAAAATAAACTATTGGGCAAGACATGCGACGGAAGGTGAAGGTAATGTGGGAGCATTTTGCTTCATTAACTTTGATCCGCCATTGGTTGCACCAATACTCGATCTCATCAAGGTGTTTTGAAGGTTATGGGATTCTATATCCGGGTCTGAGTGGGATAACAAGAAAGCAGTGTCATCTGCAAATGTTTATGTATTCTAAGAGAGGTAATTTCAGTTTTTCGGAGAAAATCAATGAGCCCTCAAAAGCTTTCCCTAATATAACCTATAATATATAATAATAATAACCTACCTATTATTTATTCCGGTATACAAAATATTAAAACACCCTTGATAAAGGTTAAAGAAAGTTTCAGATATTTTCAAACGCCAATCTTATGACATCTTTACAGTTTTAGGTTCTTTCATCTACCATGAGAGATCTGAGATGAGAACTACGGCCAACATGAAAATGCAACGAACAAAGAAAATGCCTCAAACATTTCAAATCCACAGCCAACAATAATACACCAAAAAAACATACAACTGCGATGTATACTTATGAGAGTACAAGTAGTGCAGGGTTAAGTTGTGGCTTCAAATATTTGTGAAAATTGTTATAGTTACAGTTTTAATGACCTTTTATATTTCAAGAAATACTGATCGTAAAGTCGAAATCGTTAATTGCACACCCTACACACTACAATATGAAAGGAAAATAATTATTGTTTAATTAACAATTAATTATTGATGATCCTACATCACTTTTCAGAGGATGTTATTATTTTTTACTTTATTCGGGGTGTCAATTCAAACTCTTTGGAAATTTACTCGCTTCAAAGGCAAACACTGGCCAAACAGAAAAAAATACGAACACTATTTTATTGATAATTTTTGTTTATAAGCCATATCCCGGGAAACTTGTCACGTTAATAATTAACCCACTTGCATAAAAGTATCACATTTTTGGTATCTCCCAGTCACTGTCAGATTGTTACCCTCAACGAGGGTACCAAAATTTTAAATTAAGGTTCCATTCAAATATGAAGGTTCCAGTGTTAGTATTTAACTAAACAATTGTTTAGTTTGAAAATGAAATTTATCTAATTATAGATCATGTTTGATGGGGCTATATAACAAATGTTGTCCAATTTTATCGTGTCTATTCGTCATCCATTTTTTGTCTCAATGCCAGGAAAGCTAATAAAGTAATCATAATAAAATAGCTAAGGGCCATTCATTAAGGGTGATAAAACAAACTGTGTGAAGGAGCACCTTCACTGTAACCCCACGAACAATCTTACTACCACTAGCGCCAACTACCTCCATGTATAGTTAATTAAGTTACTAAATATTTATATGCATCTAAGTAGTACAAACAAGTAAGCTATAACATTGCAAAACTATTCATGTCGGTGATTTTTGTACGTTGTATATATTTGTAATTACATACTTAAGAGGTATGCTTCAAACTTGGTCAGCTCTCGCAAACATTGGCTGCATGGCATATTTCGAACCAAATCATCAATAAAATATAATATTGTGGGAAAAAAATAATAAAACAGTACAGGACATCCCGAGGGTAAGGCCAATTATCTTCAAATTACGGACACAAGCCTGAGTCACTACGAGAACAAAGGCCACCACATACTGGGCGGTCATTGGGTACAATAAAACCTCACATGATTGGGTCTAACGAGCCACCACTGACTATAAGTAGGGTTTTTGCCTGTAAATCATTCTCAAGACGACTCTCTGACAAGTGACTTGCGGCTGCACTAATGTCTCAAAACTTGGTCTTCTTATTTATGAAAACCTCGGGACCTCTCTTCCTAGCCTCGCTATGTTTTAGTCCAGCCTTGTCAGACCCCACACTATCCTACTGGGATTCTCTACCTTCGTCTCGCTGAAACTATCAGCTCCTTGGGAGAGACCTCTCCCTCACGTACAACGGTTGTCGTGGCCATACAAATTTACCTAGTAGTGCCTCCCACGGCAATCTAGTCTGCCTCTCTCCAGTTCACACTCGCCTTTGGGATCCGGACGGTTTTCGCCTATCCTCAGATATCGAGTGTGAATTCGTGGTCATTCCAAAACCACACAAATTACCTACACTACCTACCCTATACCTCTTCTCCTGAACATAGTGCATTGTCGGGGCACATACCTATCAAATATGGAGTCAGATAGTAAGATCCGTCATGAAACAATCGTCTAGGTCATAGCCTAATCAACCCTCACTTCGTCACCAGGGCTAGGGTAACTAGGCACCCCCCTCGTGACGACCCGACAGTGAGAATTTTCATTTAGATTACAGTTGAGTCTTTGCCCAGATTATCAATCAACTATTCAAAAGCGTTTAACTTTTTAAGAAAACCCTTAATGACAATTAACTAAAGTATTAAATAAAGCTACCATCATTGGTTAAACCCTGCCTAAACCTGTGAATAAATTAACTATTCACGGAGAATATTCGGGTGCATAAGCACTAAGTAGCTCAGATCAGATGTCGGGAACAGAATTGACTGATAGCTCATGAATTATTGGAGCTTGCCCTCCCTCCATGTATCAAGCTACACGGCTGACTGACTATATCTTAGCGTTTAGCTTAACTGAACAGTACTGCAGATATTTGATATTGGCAATCAGGGCATGTAATGTATTATTCATCAATATTCAACTTACAAGCTGTATTATTAACCGTGATAAAGTACAAAAACTAATATAAATAATTAGTGTTTTTTCCGTCTTATATTTGGGGGTTCCTTTTTTTTCGAAACCGGAAACTCTTATGTCACACCCGTATGTTTGGAATTGATGAGTCCCCTGATCAAGAAGGCAAGATTTTACAATAAGATCCCAGAAAGATAGGAAACAATAATAACACTATAAGTCACCATTTAATGTATGATTTAGTATTTAATGATTTTTTTTTTTAGTTGAATTTAGTTGTTTGCAATTAGTATTAAAAACATTTTTTTTCTCTATTATGAGAAGAGAGAAAAGAGTAGACACGGAATAACAAAAGGTAGTCTGCGGTTTGTTTTTGTTTTTTTCAAACTTTATAAGTTTAATTAATATAGAAGGCCAAAAAAAGATATTTGGCAAGTAAATTTTATTAGATGAAGCAGAAATCTTTAAAAAAATGAGGAAATTTATGACAAATAACGAATATTCGATTAATCATTATTAAATCATTTTTAATAGGAAAATAAATATTTCTCTATGATGTTACTTTTATTCAGGTACCTCAACTATCTGATGTGTACAGTATTTAAATCAATTTTAATCAATTTCCTTTCAAGCATATTACTCCAGAACACGTTGTATAATAAAAAAATGTCTGCATGTAAGCTTTTGGCTCATAGAAATAATTTTTATTAGGAAAAAAAAAATTATTAAATGTACTCATACAAAAAAGAAGAAGCAAGACTTGGCTTTGACGATCTCACCGAAGCCTTTGGTCGAGTGGTAAACCTGGTAAAGAGAATATTAGCTATGTGCCTTAGGTGCTGTGTGTTTTTATAACAAACGTTTATTAACGTGGAAGCCACATCACCAGTGCCATTGAAAACTGAAAACCTGAGTGTCGGGTCGTCACGAGTGGGGTGCCTAGTTACCCTAGCCCTGGTGACGAAGTGAGGGTTGCTTGAGTTTATAACCTGGACAATCGTTTCATGCCAGAAATTAATAAATTATTGACACTTAAACTTTAAACTAACTTAAACATGGGACCTAATTATATACTCAAGGGTGTCAATGGGGCTTCTGATAATAATACAAATCATGACCTCATGGTATAGAAACTTTACTCCTCCCCTACTCCTCTCTAATTCTATTTATTGTCATATTTGCCTCGAATCTGATCTAAAACATCTTAGTTCAACATAAAATGGCAAGGTTACTGTCGGGTCGTCACGAGGGGAGTGCCTAGTTACTCTAGCCCTGGTGACGAAGTGAGGGTTGATTAAGTTTATGACCTGGAAAATCGTTTTATGACGGTCTTACTATCTGACTCCATTTGTTGATAGGTATGTGCCCCGACATGTTCAGGAGAGGTATAGGGTAGGTAGTGTAGGTAGTATGTGTGGTCTTGGAATGACAACGAATTCAAACTCGGTATCTGAGGATCCCAAAGGCGAGTGTGAACCGGAGAGAGACAGACTGAATCGCCGTGGGAAATACTGCTTGGTAAGTTTGGAGGGCCACGACAACCGTTGTCAACTAGGGAAAGGTCTCTCCCAAGGAGGTGCTAGATTTAGCGAGACGAAGGCAGAGATTCCCACTAGGAAGGTGTGGGGTCTGGCAACGCCGGACTAAAACGTAGCGAGGCGAAGAGAGAAAGAGAGAAAGAGCGATTTTTCATAAAGAAGCACCAGGTTTCAGAGTTTCAAGCAGAGCAACCACGAGCCAGTTTAGTTGTCAGGAGGATGATAATCAGGCCCAAAACCTCCGGCCTTAAATACCCAGCTGGCTTCGGCAGTAGCCAATAAGGACTGCTTTTGTAGTTTGTGGTTTCCTTTGTTCTCTGACAAAGAGACGTGAGCCGGGAAGGGCGGCTTGGGTCTAGTACCTACCCTGGCAGCTGGTGACCCAGCTCACATAACTAATTGGCCCTATCAGCATGTTTTATTGTTTACCATATTTACAATGATTTATATTTTTGTAATGTTATTTACATTTGTTTACAATATATATACAATAGAGTATAGGGTGATTTATCTTATGTAGTTAGCGGTCGCTACACTGAGTTAAAGACTTTTAGGCATTTATACAATCATTAAAGAAATTTGGTAGAGTTAAAATTTAATGAATCGCAGTACCACTGCAATAATATGAAGGCACGTGCATATTAATACAGGTTTAACTCTTTCTTCAGGACTTGTTACCACAAACTTTTAAGTTAACTATCATCAGTGTAGTGTAATAACTAGGTTGCCCGATTTACAAGCAGCATAAAAACCATAAGTTATAGCAAGTATTTCTTGCATTGTGAAAAAAAAAACCCGGGAAATATGGCCAATATTTTAAATATAAAAACATTCTTGGTCCTAATATCATCAGTAACTCATTCAGATCGCCGTCTCACCTGGAATTTCCACATAAATTGTAAACCAAACCAGGTCCAATGTTGTACTGCCTAATAAACCGAAAGCAAAATATGATTTAGAAAGTCTGGGGTACGCAACTAAAAGGAAAATATTATAAGCCTTCCAAAATAAAGATCTTTATTCAGAAACAGACACACAGCCATCAATTCAATGTGGTTAATAAGTATTCCCCACAGTGATTCACAAATAGAATCGATCGAAGATGTCACCAAGAAAAAATATTTTAGCTTGATAAACGTACTCTCAATACTGATCCCTCAAGCGTCATATTCCAATTCTTCTAACCTTTTCTGTTTTTCAGTTTAGTTGAGTCACGGAGATTTGGCGTCACCAGCGCAGTTGCAGCTTGAAGCACGCGAGGGCAACGTTACTAGTTCTAGCTTCTGAGCAGTTCGTAAAGTGGATTGAAAACAAACAAAAATGAGTTTATATGGTGACACTTGAGTTTATATATTGGTGAGTTTGAAGGCAAGTTGATAATACACTTGAACTGACTCGATCTCTCCTTATTTCTAGTAAATATTTTTCCTTATTACTGTAAAGTTAAAACAAGCATGTAACGAGCAGCTTACCCCGTACCTTACATCGAAAGGCATTACCTCGACATTGTGCTAAGTTAGTTAGAGAATGGCCATGTTAGCAGTGGTTGCGGTAATGCAATGGAGAGATATTACAACAGTTTGGCGATAGTTCTGACACGAAATTAATCAATAGCAAAGGGAGGACCTGTTAGCTGAAACTTCATCATTAAACTTTTACGATAACGTTCATGGCTCCCAGAGTCAAAGTCATATTCGTAACAGTTTTTTTTCATCGTAAAAAAACAAAACAGGAAATATAGTAAATATTTTTCCGAAAAAAAGTAAACATATTCGGGAAATATGTTCTTAATAGTTTGCGGAGTTTTGACTATGAAAACAAGCCTAAGGCAAACCTCACATTATTGTTGTTTTGTTTTTTTATTGTTAAATACTATCAGGACTCTGGAGCATTTCGGAATCTTATCTGCGAGAGTTGGCGGACAAAAAATACAATCGACAGGCATTTATTCTAGTCAAATAATGGAAGATCAGATACTGCCAGGTCCGGCGCAGAAGTCAGAGGACGAGGAAGGCAACTAACGCAGTCATAACCAGCCAGTAATGGAGGACTAATTGTTGTCTATGAGGTTGAATAAAGTTTTAAAGCCATTCGGGTACATATATTTGAAAAAATTGTGATCTTTATTGACAATACATTTGGTTACAGACTGATTATTTCACTTGCCTTGAAAGAGAGCACATTTAGGTTTATTTGAATAAATTTGAAAACAGTACTAAAGCGTCGACAGGCATTGAATACAAACCGTTTTCCGGATGAACTATAAATCAAGTAATTTTAAATGTCAGCCGAACCGCTGGTCTCAGTTGATAAAAGAACTTTCCTCCCGGAATAATTTAATGTAATAAATTTCTAACTGAATGAATTATTATGCCAAGTTATCTGCTAAAACTTTTTTGTTTCATCGCCAAGATTTATAACTAATGTAATGAAGTATGCACCAAGTTCATGGCTAGTTTCAAGAAGGTTTTCACAGTCAATATCTTTCAAATCCATGAACCCACACACTATTAATCAATATTTTACAGTTGTGTTTAATTATTTTAAGTTTTTTAAATTTCTAAAAACCATTATAAATTCATACTGTAAAATTGCAATAGCTCAGCAATTGTGTTGGAAATACTAACGCAAAACAAAGTATTTATACTTTTCTTTAAAATGATTAGTTAAATATAATAAATAGTGACACAGCTTGAACTCTAGATCAGAAAATCACGATTACCTCTCAGAAGCTCTTCCTTTAAAATTATAATAAAAGACACAGGCTAGGACAGCTGGGAAATAAACATAATCAAGCGATTATAGTTTGATCACTCACGAGCTCTGAGCTGTATTGTTCTGTATTCTTTTTATGTCATTTTTTTATTTACAAAAGTGTAACCTTATCTATTTCATTAACTATTTTACTGTTAACATAAAGTGAAATTTTTATCTTCAGCTACCCGCTATAAAAACCAGTTCTGGAAAATATGTTTTGAGAGCTTGAAAGCCATTCAAAGAGAATAGATAGTGGCTAGTTTTTTGGCATGTACAGTCAAGTGGTAATCCCAACCGTTATCAGTTGATCCCGGGTTTGAATACTGTCTATGTCACTATTTTCTCTTAAACCAAAAGTTATTAATATTTATATTCTTCTTCGGTGGATTTCTTAGTATATTTCTATATTGCGTTGTTTTTTTCATTCCTTTTTCAATGGAATTTAGCAAATCTTTAGTAATCCGTCATGAAATACTTCGGGGTTGCAGTCAAAATCAATGAACTCCGATTTAAATCTTTTTACGTGTCATACGCGAACGATATGTAAACATATTTAAAACTCGGGTAGAGTTGTAAACGACATAGGTGAACTAGTATTAAAGGATATCCGGTAATGCGGGATTTTTATTAAAAGAGAAATAAAAAATGTCCTCTATGATGGTTACGCGAACTAAATGTACTAAATGTATATTGGGCAATAAGTAATTGTGATAAATGTTTTCATTCATACCATATTTACAATTTTCATTCACTCGCTCATTCATACAGTATTTACAAACAGCCCAGAGACCTCCCAAATCCACATTGTTGTCACCTCCCTTGCATGCGAAAGAGGAAGCGGAGTCTTGGGGAGTCCTCTACGCACCTCTGTCAGCCGCGTCACGGGATATGAGCCAGTGGAGGCTGATGAAGAGGGCGAGAGCCACATACAGGACATGATTGGAGAAACTTGTAATTACCAGGACTCCCACTGTTACGCATTTATAGCAGGTCATGAGAGAATTAACATATATATATATAATAAATTGACAATGAATATGTTAACTAAAAACATACCACAAATTATATACATGGGAAATACTTACTGAGCTAAATTAGACTGTAATAAAACAAAACGTCTGTTACCTTAGTAACTTCAAACGACAAATCCTTATATTGAAAGCAGCCAATCTCTTTGTTATACAATGAGTTTTCCTAACCAAGAACTACAGCAAGCTCCAGAATGCAGGGAGTCGCCAAAGGCAATTCGCTCGTGGTGTCAATGTGACCAACTTGGCGGTCCCAACACGAAGCGGTGTGAGGGCACTTCTTTAGCCAGTTAGCGAAAGGGCCTCAGAAGAACACGGAAAAGTGAGTGGGAGTAACCACCATTCAGGCGACCTCTATCGGAAGTAGAATGTTCTAGTCGATCCCTTATGAACTACAAAACATCTTAGTGTACTGGCGCAAATTTATAAAATCATGTTTTAATCATTTTATGCTCTTGAAAATGTCAATCATAGCCCACAACTATATATTTTAAAGCTTCCACTAAAAAAAAAAGTTTCTTGAAGGTTCATAATAATTGATAATGTGTAAATTATTTGGCAATCATATACCAGAAAAAGATAATCAGCCAAAATAATTTTGAAATAATATTGTCATCATTTAAGTTTGATTAGAGATATATTGTTAATAGAATATAAAATTGATGGGTGGATTGTATCTGAAAAACTGCGAAGTATACAGTCCTCGTTATCTGGTTCACTAATGGGCTATTTATCAAGGCGGGATTAGGGTGGGGTTTAACAAGGATCTCTCCTCAGGAATAACCCCCTCACCCTCCAACAATCTGTTAGCTATTCCCGTCTATGTTTTCTTTTATTTTTCTACACGGAATGTTTCCTTAGCGGTTTTGTGAAAGTATTTATTTTTCTAGAGACACTCCATTCAATTTTTAGTGTAATTCTTTTTTTTTTTTTTTTACTTAGCTCTCGACTGGAATATAGGATGTAGGAAAAATAAAGGAAATTATTTGGGATGATCGGTGCCTTTTACTAAGTGTAATATCTTAGCAACGTATTAAATTCTTTCTTAGTATGTTCCTTACGCAACTGCGACTTAGACCGTTGTTCCAGTTACACAACCTACAAAAGAACATTTTTTTTTTGGTGCCTAGGGTGGTTGGGTAGAACTGATTTTGGCTATATTTGGGGCGCTGAATATAAATATTCTATATCTGCTCTACTTATGGATCACAGTATTTTTAACATGTAGTTCTAGCTCCATTTTGTCCCGTTCTAAAACACATATACTATGAGAGAAGGTTATGATCGTGATTATGTGGGAATATCATTCAATTCTTTAATGTTTCAACCAGGATGGGTTAAATGACCTCACCAGAAATCTCAACCTGTCAAAAGAAGCTTCTGAATTACTAGCTTTTTAAGTTTGCTGAAAAAATGGACCAAAATTACCTTTTACCGTACAACAGAGAAGAGTAAGCTCCAACCCTCCTTCTCTCAAAAATACAATCTTCTATTTGAATCTTGTAATCGGAATAAATGGACTCCTGGAAAAAATGGGTCTTCCAGACTATTTTCTAGATGATTGGCGCCTATTTATTGACAGCTCAAAGAGAAGTTTGCAATGAGTTCTTCTACACAGTGGGAATAAATATAGTTTAATACCAATTGCTTGCTCAATGAAAATGAAAGAAGAATTAACACCATACCTTTGTTCTTGGACATGACATCAATAAGTATCATGTGGATGATTTGTGTGGACTTTCTCTTTGGACGGAAAATTGGCAAATACCATTCTTGTGCCTCTAAGATCGAAACACACCACTAGGTAGAAAAGAGTGGCCTATGATATTACATGGACGATGGGAAAAAGTATGATATTAACGACCCCTCTGTAAAATTAAAGAAAATCATCTTTCTCCACTGCATATAAAGATGGGCCTTATGAAGCAGATTGTAATGGCTCTGCATAAGAATGGATCATGCTTTGCATGTATAGAGGGAATGCCTCAGTTGAGTACGGAAAAAATTAAAGCAGGCATATTTGACGGTCCTCAAATAAAACAACTCAAATAAAGAAAGGATTCTGCCTTCGTAAATTCAATGAATAAGGCTAAGCGAAAATCCTGGACTTCATTTGTTGCAGTTGTCGGAAATTTTCTTGGCAAACGCAAAGCTGAAAGCTATGTTGAACTGGTAAACAGTTTCAAATCCCTTGGGGGTAGCATGAGTAATAAGGTGCACTATTTACACAGCCACTTAGTCCATTTTCCTGAAAATTTAGGTGACACCAGTGAGGAACAAGGTGAAAGATTTCCCCAGGATATTAAAACTACGGAGGCACGCTGCCAAGGAAGATGTGATACACACATGATGGCGAATTACTGCTCGAGTTTAAAAAGGGACTGTTCCAAAATGCATCCGAGAATATCACGAAAAAGAAGCGTCCGAAGTGTTCAGTGACTAATTGGTTTCATCGACTTTTTCCTGCATCTTTGTATAAAATAATATTTGTACATTATAATAATGAAAATTCCGTGACAAGTTTTTTGTATTAGTATTTGACCCATGAATTTCAATCAAAATAGTGTAACCTATATTTCAATAAAATTTTAGATTTTAGAAATTTGAGCTCCTAGCCAAAAGCAAAAACGATTGCCGTATTTGAATCAGTACAGTATCAATTTCTTATGAAATCAGCTCCAATTAATCTGACACCAAAACATCTGTTGGGCTTTGTAATAGAACTCACCATCAACAGTGTAAAGTGGCATACCAACAAAATCTGTTGATTGTATAGAAAATGTATTACCCTTAACTTAAAACATAAAATGTAACATAGTTTTTTGGCCGATCCCTTTAGTTACTTGTTCTGTTCGATATTTTTGTTGAAGAGCTGGGCTAGGTTAGCAATACCCTTTTATGTTTCTCACTATGTTCAGTTTGTTACCCCTTGAGGTCGGAATGAGTGGATCTTTTGATGACGTTTCAAAGGCATTATAACCAAAGGGTTGATAGAGACAGGCTTCATGCGCTCTTGTGAACCGATCCTTTTCTCATTAGGATTATGAATTTTATACCGACCGTGGTCGGAGGTATTTATAATTGACAAAGTTTTGCTTTGTCTGCGTTTGTGGTACATATAAAGAATTCTTCGGTAAGAAGTTGCCATGACGAAACGTCGAGTAACGAGTCCTTTCCTCCAATTACCGTATTCCAAATTAACCTCATTTCATTTAATGTTACAATAAGTATCATGTGGATGATTTGTGTGGACTTAAAAACTTTCTCTTTGGACAGCAAATTGGCCACACCAAATACCATTGCATCACTTCCGTATGCAGGTTGCAGTTTTAAAAGATATAACCTTTTTCCCCTTTTGAATATGTTCAGTCCATCTAGCTCCACATATGCTAACCAGATCTTACATTTAAATGTAATTTCAAGTTTCGTGAATTTTTACTTAAGATTTACGTTTGGATGCCAAATTTCAAACGCAAGAAAACTACTAAAGGTAAACAATTTTCGTTGAATAATATATGGCTTCTGCTGCACAGTTTCAACTATCCAAAAATTTACATTCTAGTAATCTGTGAGAAACATTTTTTTTAAATAAAGCCTGACGAGAACTCTGGTCCATTGGGTAATAATTAAAGTGTAAATGGTTCGTCTAATGGAGGCTCAATGAATAATTGAACCATGTGGTTGGAAAGCTAAAAGCGCAAAGTGCCCGTTGCAAACAGAACAAAAAAGTGAATTTTTGATTAGACTTTATGTAGACATTTGTAGTATTTACGTTTTGGGTAGTTGACATTAATTATTTAGAATAGGCTATTCTGTGTTAACTCCTATTTAATCTAACGCCCTGAAAAATAGGTTAGCGGAATGATTTTAACCATTTTTAATTTACCTTGTTACAGTATATTTTCGTGGCGCGAGAAAAAAAACACACAATACGAGGAGGACACCTTGCGTTTCCTAGATAATGTTGAATTTTATGAAAAAATCAAACAATGTATTCCGAAATAATTTGTTTCTGTGTTGACATCTCAGGGACAGATAAGCATATAATTGTATAGTTACGTAAAACAATCTTAAGCAAAATTAACAGTGCTACTCAAACAAATGCGGAGGAGAGGGATAGTACAACTAGCAAACTTATACAACTCTTGTATAAGATTGCGACACATGCAAACAAGCCATCTTGTTCCTATTACTAAAGCCAGCCAAGAGTGGAGATCACCCAGCCCACTACCGCCCGATCAGTCTGCTACCACAGATGGGGAAAATTTTTGAGAAAATTCTTTTGAATTATCTCAAAGATTACTGCTCGGAAAATGACATCATTCCACCAGAGCAGACTGGATTCCAATCCAGTATGAGCGCAGAGCACCCCCTTCTGAAGGTGCAGTCAGAAGTTAGCCGTAATATGAATAGAAACATAGCCACGGCTATGAATTCCATTGAATGCACTCAAGCATTCAACTCGGTATCTCACGGGACACTGTGTCAAATGCTCTGCGACCGAGAATGCCCGGAACAACTCTATTCAATTCTGGCTAGCTTCCTGAAAAACAGATCGTTGCGGGTGCGGGTGGGTGATAGCTTGTCCGAAGCTGTGCCACTGACCTGTGGAGTACCCAAGGCGCCGTCTTATCCCCTGTACTATTCAACGTATACACGTCTGAGATTGTCGGAGCCCGGTACAAAAATACCACAGTTACTGCTTTCGCGGATGACATACCGGTGTACAGTAGCAGCATGAGTGCCAAGGTAGCTCTTAGACAGGCTGAAGCAGCCTGTAACCAGATCAGAGAGAGATTGGGGAGACTCAATATCTCTGTAAACGCGGGTAAGACTGACTGTTTAATTTTCTCTTTTCAAAAGGGAAAAAGCCCGCTCCCTACTAGTTACATAGTAGGAACGGAGGAAAACTCACCAGCCAACGACCTAGTATATCTGGGAATAAAAATGGACAGACACCTCCATTTTAGTAACCATTTTGCGAAGAAGTTGAAGCATACACGCATGAAGTCTTACCGGCTTATGCACTTATTGACTTCCCCCAATCTATCACTGCGTCTCAAGCTACTGATTTACAAGAGCATACTCAGGCCTACTCTGCTGTATGGTGCACCGCTATTTCATTATCTGACATATACAACAGCTAAGAAACTCCAACAACAAAAACGGTATACTGATGAAAGTGGTCAAAAATACTTCATTTGAGCAGCGGAGCAACAGTGAGCTTCACGAGATCTTTGAGCTGCCTACGTTGGATGAATTCATCCAGCGTAGACATATCAAATTTTTCGACTCATTACAATATTTAACAAACCCGGTGTTTGACACTATAACCCCCGCTCCGTTCCCCCATCGATGGACGCTGTCGTGGCTGGAGCGCTTTAGTCTTAGGTTCTAGGTATAGTTTTTTTAGTCTGTACGTTTTTTCTCCCATTTTTAAACTGAAGGTTAGCCCCATCACCTAGATTTGTTTTCACGTTATTGTATTTTAACCACAACCTGTATTGTTGAGTAACCCGAACTCCTTCAAATGCATCTGCGCATAGAAGAATGAGGAGAAATTTGCAAAGTATCTTATTAATATTTTTCATTGTATAAATTCAAGGGGTTTAGGGGAAAAAAAAAATGTCTTGCTTGCTCACTTCTTTTTTTCCGATTCGAACTTCTTGTCGCCGATGGCTGTGTGGCCAACTTTGTCCAGTTCGCTCTTCACTTTAGAGCAGTGCCGAGCTGTGAGGGTGAACAGCACAACGTTGCATGCAACGATCACTGCTTCTGGCCCAAGGAAGAAAAGCAGGATACCGTAAGTTTGTTCTGAAACAAACAAACAATTTTTTGGTTATACACTAATGCTCAACAATTATACCTAATTATATTTTGTAATTGTACTGGCTAAAATATCATAGTAAACTCATTACTGTAAAAAAAAAAATCAATGGAGAAAGTATCTGTAGCGACCGCTAACTACATAAGATAAATAACCCTATACTCTATTGTATATATATTGTAAATTAATTTAAACAAATATAAATAACATAAATAAGTCATTGTAAATGTTGTAAACAATAAAGAAGTCGCAGCTGCAAGTCGATTAAGTTAAGAGCTGAACCCGCTACCCCACCTCAGGTAGTAAAACGAACCTGCCGGGCCATGCCTACAGCTGCCTACACAAAGCCCTACCACATACTGGGGTCTCATAGGATACAAAACCGAGGCAGATGATTGGGCCTAACCAGCCACCACTAACTATAAATAGGAGCAGATCTCGGGCTGTAATTCACTCTCCCCCTGACGAAGCTACAGCTGCCTACACAAAGCCCTACCACATACTGGGGTCTCATAGGATACAATAACGAGGCAGATGATTGGGCCTAACAAGCCACCACTAACTATAAATAGGGGCAGATCTCGGGCTGTAATTCACTCTCCCCCTGACGAAGCTACAGCTGCCTAGCACAAAGCCCTACCGCATACTGGGGCCTCATTGGATACAATAACGAGGCGGATGATTGGGCCTAACAAGCCACCACTAACTATAAATAGGAGCAGATCTCGGGCTGTAATTCACTCTCCCCCTGACGGAGCTACAGCTGCC
Organism: Acanthosoma haemorrhoidale; assembly: GCA_930367205.1. Lineage (NCBI taxonomy): Eukaryota > Metazoa > Arthropoda > Insecta > Hemiptera > Acanthosomatidae > Acanthosoma > Acanthosoma haemorrhoidale. The sequence goes on from OV884012.1 coordinate 27,199,744, forward strand.
TACACAAAGCCCTACCACATACTGGGGTCTCATAGGATACAATAACGAGGCAGATGATTGGGCCTAACAAGCCACCACTAACTATAAATAGGAACAGATCTCGGGCTGTAATTCACTCTCCCCCAACGAAGCTACAGCTGCCTAGCACAAAGCCCTACCTCATACTGGGGCCCCATTGGATACAATAACGAGGCAGATGATTGGGCCTAACAAGCCGCCACTAACTATAAATAGGAACAGATCTCGGGCTGTAATTCACTCTCCCCCAACGAAGCTACAGCTGCCTAGCACAAAGCCCTACCTCATACTGGGGCCTCATTGGATACAATAACGAGGCAGATGATTGGGCCTAACAAGCCACCACTAACTATAAATAGGAACAGATCTCGGGCTGTAATTCACTCTCCCCCTGACGAAGCTACAGCTGCATAGCACAAAGCCCTACCTCATACTGGGGCCTCATTGGATACAATAACGAGGCAGATGATTGGGCCTAACAAGCCACCACTAACTATAAATAGGAACAGATCTCGGGCTGTAATTCACTCTCCCCCAACGAAGCTACAGCTGCCTAGCACAAAGCCCTACCACATACTGGGGCCTCATTGGATACAATAACGAGGCAGATGATTGGGCCTAACAAGCCGCCACTAACTATAAATAGGGGCAGATCTCGGGCTGTAATTCACTCTCCCCCAACGAAGCTACAGCTGCCTAGCACAAAGCCCTACCTCATACTGGGGCCTCATTGGATACAATAACGAGGCAGATGATTGGGCCTAACAAGCCGCCACTAACTATAAATAGGGGCAGATCTCGGGCTGTAATTCACTCTCCTCCTGACGGAGCTACAGCTGCATAGCACAAAGCCCTACCACATACTGGGGCCTCATTGGATACAATAACGAGGCAGATGATTGGGCCTAACAAGCCGCCACTAACTATAAATAGGGGCAGATCTCGGGCTGTAATTCACTCTCCCCCAACGAAGCTACAGCTGCCTAGCACAAAGCCCTACCTCATACTGGGGCCTCATTGGATACAATAACGAGGCAGATGATTGGGCCTAACAAGCCGCCACTAACTATAAATAGGGGCAGATCTCGGGCTGTAATTCACTCTCCCCCAACGAAGCTACAGCTGCCTAGCACAAAGCCCTACCTCATACTGGGGCCTCATTGGATACAATAACGAGGCAGATGATTGGGCCTAACAAGCCGCCACTAACTATAAATAGGGGCAGATCTCGGGCTGTAATTCACTCTCCCCCTGACGGAGCTACAGCTGCCTAGCACAAAGCCCTACCACATACTGGGGCCTCATTGGATACAATAACGAGGCAGATGATTGGGCCTAACAAGCCACCACTAACTATAAATAGGAGCAGATCTTGGGCTGTAATTCATTCTCCCCCTGACGAAGCTACAGCTGCCTAGCACAAAGCCCTACCGCATACTGGGGCCTCATTGGATACAATAACGAGGCAGATGATTGGGCCTAACAAGCCGCCACTAACTATAAATAGGGGCAGATCTCGGGCTGTAATTCACTCTCCCCCAACGAAGCTACAGCTGCCTAGCATAAAGCCCTACCTCATACTGGGGCCTCATTGGATACAATAACGAGGCAGATGATTGGGCCTAACAAGCCGCCACTAACTATAAATAGGGGCAGATCTCGGGCTGTAATTCACTCTCCCCCAACGAAGCTACAGCTGCCTAGCATAAAGCCCTACCTCATACTGGGGCCTCATTGGATACAATAACGAGGCAGATGATTGGGCCTAACAAGCCGCCACTAACTATAAATAGGAACAGATCTTGGGCTGTAATTCACTCTCCCCCAACGAAGCTACAGCTGCCTAGCATAAAGCCCTACCTCATACTGGGGCCTCATTGGATACAATAACGAGGCAGATGATTGGGCCTAACAAGCCGCCACTAACTATAAATAGGGGCAGATCTCGGGCTGTAATTCACTCTCCCCCAACGAAGCTACAGCTGCCTAGCATAAAGCCCTACCTCATACTGGGGCCTCATTGGATACAATAACGAGGCAGATGATTGGGCCTAACAAGCCGCCACTAACTATAAATAGGAACAGATCTTGGGCTGTAATTCATTCTCCCCCTGACGAAGCTACAGCTGCCTAGCACAAAGCCCTACCGCATACTGGGGCCTCATTGGATACAATAACGAGGCAGATGATTGGGCCTAACAAGCCGCCACTAACTATAAATAGGGGCAGATCTCGGGCTGTAATTCACTCTCCCCCAACGAAGCTACAGCTGCCTAGCATAAAGCCCTACCTCATACTGGGGCCTCATTGGATACAATAACGAGGCAGATGATTGGGCCTAACAAGCCGCCACTAACTATAAATAGGGGCAGATCTCGGGCTGTAATTCACTCTCCCCCAACGAAGCTACAGCTGCCTAGCACAAAGCCCTACCGCATACTGGGGCCTCATTGGATACAATAACGAGGCAGATGATTGGGCCTAACAAGCCGCCACTAACTATAAATAGGGGCAGATCTCGGGCTGTAATTCACTCTCCCCCAACGAAGCTACAGCTGCCTAGCATAAAGCCCTACCGCATACTGGGGCCTCATTGGATACAATAACGAGGCAGATGATTGGGCCTAACAAGCCGCCACTAACTATAAATAGGGGCAGATCTCGGGCTGTAATTCACTCTCCCCCAACGAAGCTACAGCTGCCTAGCATAAAGCCCTACCTCATACTGGGGCCTCATTGGATACAATAACGAGGCAGATGATTGGGCCTAACAAGCCGCCACTAACTATAAATAGGGGCAGATCTCGGGCTGTAATTCACTCTCCCCCAACGAAGCTACAGCTGCCTAGCATAAAGCCCTACCTCATACTGGGGCCTCATTGGATACAATAACGAGGCAGATGATTGGGCCTAACAAGCCGCCACTAACTATAAATAGGAACAGATCTTGGGCTGTAATTCACTCTCCCCCAACGAAGCTACAGCTGCCTAGCATAAAGCCCTACCTCATACTGGGGCCTCATTGGATACAATAACGAGGCAGATGATTGGGCCTAACAAGCCGCCACTAACTATAAATAGGGGCAGATCTCGGGCTGTAATTCACTCTCCCCCAACGAAGCTACAGCTGCCTAGCACAAAGCCCTACCGCATACTGGGGCCTCATTGGATACAATAACGAGGCAGATGATTGGGCCTAACAAGCCGCCACTAACTATAAATAGGGGCAGATCTCGGGCTGTAATTCACTCTCCCCCAACGAAGCTACAGCTGCCTAGCACAAAGCCCTACCGCATACTGGGGCCTCATTGGATACAATAACGAGGCAGATGATTGGGCCTAACAAGCCACCACTAACTATAAATAGGAGCAGATCTTGGGCTGTAATTCATTCTCCCCCTGACGAAGCTACAGCTGCCTAGCACAAAGCCCTACCGCATACTGGGGCCTCATTGGATACAATAACGAGGCAGATGATTGGGCCTAACAAGCCACCACTAACTATAAATAGGAACAGATCTCGGGCTGTAATTCACTCTCCCCCAACGAAGCTACAGCTGCCTAGCACAAAGCCCTACCGCATACTGGGGCCTCATTGGATACAATAACGAGGCAGATGATTGGGCCTAACAAGCCACCACTAACTATAAATAGGAGCAGATCTTGGGCTGTAATTCATTCTCCCCCTGACGAAGCTACAGCTGCCTAGCACAAAGCCCTACCGCATACTGGGGACTTATTGGATACAATAACGGGGCAGATGATTGGGCCTAACGAGCCACCACTAACTATAAATAGGAGCAGATCTCGGGCTGTAATTCATTCTCCCGACGAAGCTACTGATGACTTGCAGCTGAGGCGATGTTCAAGAATTTGACCTTCTCATTATGAAACCTCTGCATCTCTATCTCCTCACCTCGCTACGTTTTAGCCCGGCGTTGTCAGACCCCACACCTTCCTAATGGGAATCTCTGCCTTCTCGCTAAATCTAGCACCTCCTTGGGAGAGACCTCTCCCTAGTGGACAGCGGTTGTCGCGGCCCTGAACACTTTACCTAGTAGTCTCCCTCGCCAATCCAATCTGCCTCTTTCCGATTCACACTCACCTTTGGGACCCGGACGGTTTTCGCCAACCCTCAGATACCGAGTGTGAATTCGTGGTCATTCCAAGACCACACATACTACCTACGCTACCTACCATATACCTCTTCTCCTGAACATAGTGCATTGTCGGGGCACATACCTATCAAAAAATGGAGTCAGATAGTAAGACCGTCATGAAACGATTGTCCAGGTCATAAACTTAATCAACCCTCACTTCGTCACAAGGGCTAGGGTAACTAGGCACCCCCCCCCTCGTGACGACCGACAGTAACCTTGCCATTTTATGTTGAACTAAGATGTTTTAGATCAGATTCGAGGCCAATATGACAATAAATAGAATTAGAGAGGAGTAGGGGAAGAGTAAAGTTTCTATACCATGGGGTCATGATTCGTATTATTATCAGAAGCCCCATTGACACCCTTGAGTCCTTAATTAGGTCCCATGTTTAAGTTAGTTTAAAGTTTAAGTGTCAATTTTTTATTAATTTCTTGGTAATTTTTATTTTTTGTACATTTTTGAATGAGTATCAATATTAGCAAACACACCTGTGTTTTTGTGAGACATGATGTTTTGCTTCGTACGCCTATTACGTATACCCCAGAGATGAGATAAATAAAATAAATCCGATGAAGAGACATAACCAAATACATGATATTTATTTTCCATCAAACTGAGTTGAATTCCTCAACGATCTCAACGTCCTGGTTAATAATATATAATATGGAATTGGCTGATGGAATTCACAGATCCAGAATAAAATAACAGAGAGCAACACAACTAAAACAGTCTGAACAGAATTCTGAATTTGTTTTTTCCTTTTTGTTTGTTTGAAATTATTTTAGTCTGTCTCTATTCTATATATTTTATCTACACAGGTGGTCTGAAAAGCTTCCAACCTCAACATGAAGATGATAATAAAATAAATAAAAGCTAGTGAAATAAAAGCTAAAATAAAGCTTTGTTAGGTCGAAAACTTTTCAGACCACCCTCGTATTATCTATATATTTATTATATATCTATTATACGAAAGTGCTGGGTAATTTGTGATTTTGAGGAAGTTAGTTTAGATATATATTTTAGTTTAGATAAGTTATCGTCTCCCAGCTGTAGACGATCGAGAAAAAGGAATGAAGAAAGGAGGTAGATGATATAATAAGAAGGTTTGTTTTATAACTGGCTTTATTTTCCTCCTGATCCTCTATACACACGTTACGGGTTTGTTTACCCTAGGCTACAAGGTATTAGGCTTAACATTGCCGTACCGCTAGACGTAACTCCCCCCTACCAGTTTACGGACATTCCCCGTAAACTCCTAACATGTGACATCAGCTATGTATCTATAGCAACACAAAACAAAAAGTATACTCTGTTAATAAAAAAATTTGAAAAGAAAAATGTCTTCCAGGTCCATCTAAAATCACAGCACAGACCCATATAACACAAAAAAAACATAATAAACCAACAAAAAATATATATATATAGGCCTCTCGGGACTGGTCACCTGTGACACACACCGGAGTTATGTTTCGACGACGGGGCTCCCAGGCTCCACCGCGGGAAACTTGAGCTGTTCCACATGTACCGTCCGCCGTTTGATCGGGGGTGTAATGCTTTCGACCGTGACCACGTTGTGTTCGCGGAGAGCGATCACTCGGAAAGGACCCTCGTACCGCACTAGTTCCTTACCCCTGTTCGACCCTTTTCTCCGGTACACGAGCGCGCCGAGTTTAAGATTGCCCAGAATATCGCGGACTTTGAGGTTGTCGCGCGCCACCCGTCGCCGTTTCTTATCCTGGAGCCTTCCCCGAACGGCCACCCACTGTTTCTTTAGCGCTATCTGATTACTTACTACCCGTGCGGCCAGTTCTTCATCGATCGCCGTACTCCTGCTATCGCGCCGGCATCTTCGAAGTCCAAACAGCGTCTCGACCGGAGAAAAACCGGTGGCAGAATGGATTGAGTGGTTATACGCGATGACTGCCTTTTCCATCGCCACGTTTGGTTCTAAGCCCTTCTCTCCATGGTAAATTCGTAGGTGGTCGCTAAGCGTGCTGTGCAGCCGCTCTACGTCTCCTCGACTCTTCGGGTGTCCTGGGGTGTTGAGATGCCAACGGATCTCTAAGGCCGCCGCCTCAGCCCTTATTTCGGCGTTATCAAACTCCCTACCAGCGTCGGAAGCTATCGTGTCTGGTACGCCATAAAATTGGCACCATGTGCGTAGTGCCCTTAGGACTGCTTCCGCTGATCGTTCTGCTATCAGATGGGCCATCGCTGTTTTGCTGAACCTATCGACAATGGTGACCCATTTGTATCCCCTCCATGTGAACGTGTCCACCTGCAAATCCTCCAACGGTTGGTCTGCCGTTGGCGTCTCCTCCTGTATTGCTCTGGGGGGGTGGCGATCATATTTCGTGGTGAGGCATGTGTCGCAGGTACCAATAACTCTCGCAATCGTGTCTTTCATACCCAACCAGAAATATCTCCTCTTCAATGCTTGCAGGGTAGCGTCGATTCCCCGGTGGTTTGTCTTCCCTTGGTGGAATGCAAGGGTCACTTCTCTCTGCCGCGTTTCTTCTTTTACTGTCTCCACCTTCAGGGTACATCGGACGAACGTACGATCGACTCCGATCCTCTCCGTCCTCCATAGGCGTTTGATGCGTCCCCAGATGGTCGCATTTCCCACGTACATGTGGTGCGTTTTCCCTGGAGTAGATGCGTCCTTCAGAGCGCGGCAAATCGTATCGTCGTTTATCCCCGGTGTCGACCAGATTTTGACGATGTTGCAGTGGCCGTACTTCTCAGATTCCATCTTGAAGAGCCCAGAAGTTTTGGTGAGCCAAATGATCTGGCGCCTCTTGTCATTTATTATGGCGTCGAGGTCCTCAATGTCCGAGGGTCTATCCCCCACTGAACTCCCGTCACTCGGAACATCATTGGCTGGAGCCCCCTCCCGCTCCCCTTCCTCGCCGGGTGACCATTCCTGGACGAATTGGTGGGTGTCACGTGATGGTCCCGGAATCTCCTCTTCGATTGCATTCACGACCAACGCGCGGGATAACCAATCGGCCACGACGTTCTCCTTCCCCGGTTTGTAAATAATGTCGATGTTGTATTGACTGAGGAACTCCTTCCATCTGGTAATCCGCGCTGATGACTCTTTCATTTTTCCCACCCATTGGAGGGGTCGATGATCTGTTTTAACCCGAAACTTCCTCCCGAATACGTAGGGCCGGAAGTGTTCTATCGCCCATACGATACCCAGTAATTCGCGTTCTAGCGCGCTATATCTACTCTCGGATTCAGTAAGGCGTCTGCTAGCGTATGCTATTGGTCGCTCCCCCCCGTCGCGATCCTGCGAGAGTACCGCCCCCAACGCGTATTCACTCGCATCTGTGGTAATCATGAAGGGGAGTGCAAAATCTGGAAACGCTAGTATAGGCTCTTCCTGTAGCCGCTCCATGCAACGTCTTATATTGTTCTCCATTACCGGGGTAATGACGACTTTTTGTCCTTTTTTAAGGAGATTGTTAATAGGGACCAGGTACTCCGCCATTTCTGGAACGAATCTGCGGTAGTAGTTCAGGGATCCGAGTAAGCGCCGGATTCCTTTTACGTCTTTCGGGATAGTCATCCGCTGGATGGCCTCCACCTTCCCACGATCGGGTTGCACTCCCTCTCTGGAAATTATGTGGCCTAAAAATTTCACCTGCTCTTGTCCCAAAAGCGACTTCTCCGCAGACAATTTCAGCCCGAATTGCTTAATTCTGTCAAAAACCTGTCGCAGATGGTCCTGGTGTTCTACCTCATCTCGACTGAAAACCAGGAGGTCGTCCATATATATCTGGCAAAACGACTCCCCAATCCCTCTTAAAAATTCGTCCATCAGCCTCTGGAACGTTATTGGCGCGTTTTTCAGCCCAAACGGCATTCTGGTGAATTCGTAATGTCCCCGCTCGAACGTGAATGCCGTTTTGTGTTGGTCTCCACGACGCATCCGAATTTGATGGTAACCCGCCTTCAGGTCCAGTGTACTGAATACCTTTGCTCCACTTAGGCGGTCCAGGATGTCTTCAAAGCGAGGTATGGGGTATTTTTCGTCTATAGTATTGTCGTTTAATTGCCTGTAGTCTATTACTACGCGATATTTTTCGTCACTGGACGACCCTTTCTTTTTCACTGCCCACAGGGGACTGTTGTATGGAGACGTACTATCTACTATGATGCCCTGTCGTTTCAATTCCTCGATTTCGTCCCTTATATGCTGTCGCAGCGCCTGCGGGTATCGTCTCTCTTTGATATATATCACTCTCTCCTGCTTCAGTGGGATCTCATGGAACGTTTCCCCCGTCACTCCCAGTTTGTCCCCTTCGTTGAAAAATATATCGGCATACTCTCGCCGAATAGCGCGTTCCCAGTTGTCCTCCCGATCGATCGCTCCGATTCGCTCCTTCCCGTCCCCCACGGTTCCTGTACACCGGCATAACATTCTTCCCAGTCTAATATCCCATATTCCGTTACGGCACTTCACTCTTGCTCCTACCCTTCCCAAGAGATCGCACCCTATGATACCATCGTACTCGCGCGGCATCTTCCTAACCACGTGTATTTTCAAATATTCCCCATTTTTCGCCCACCTATCCAATCCCATCGTCAATTCGCCTTCGATTTTACACGGCCCTCCCAGGGTGATAAGCTTGCACTCGCATGCCTGAATCCGCGACGACCCCTCGCCCACACACAATCTGTCCGCCGCTTTCCTGCTGAGAATAGTACAGGAGCTCCCCGTGTCTATCAAGCATCTCACTCCTCTCGCCACTCCAATAATGGGTATACCGCCGTTATTCCCTCTGACGCTATAGTTTATTAACGTGCGGCCACCCCTCTGCCAGCCCGCTCCTCAGGCCACCGCTTGCCGTTTCCTTCCTCCTTCCGTGCCATATCGTCTGCTTCTTACGTAGTCCCTGTCGTCCTCTGCAGTCTCTCCTCTTCTGCTCCTGGGTTCATCTTCTTCTTCTTCTGTCTCCGACGCTCCCGTAGTTTTTGACGATTCGGAGGGGGTTCTGGTTCTTCTCCATACCCTCTGTGCGTTTACCTCCATCGGTTCCGGCCTATACCTCTCTGTTCGCTGGAAAATGTATGGACACTGCCTCGCGATGTGTCCCTCAATTCCGCATTCAAAACATTTTGTTCGCGGGCACTGCGCCACTAAATGTCCAATTCTTCCACATCCGTGACATTTTCTGTCCTCCTTCCTCCCGCTGGGTCTCGGTCTCCTTTGGCTAAGTCTCCTTCCTTCAACCGCCGCCCCTTTTTTCTCCGCATACCGTTGATCTTTCCTCTTCCATGCCTGTTGCGGCATTCTCGGCCTCCTGTACATCACTTTGGACCACCCTACCTCGTCTGCCTCTAATTTTTCTTCTTCCTCACGGGCACTAGTGTCCATTAAATCTTGGGCGCACTCAATGAACGATCGGTCTCCCGGTAGACTATCTTTCTTGCCGGTATCCCTGGCCAACTGTACCTTCAGAATGGTCGATAGGAATGCCATCCGGCCTTCCACTTCCGCTAGGTTCACCGTTTCTCTCATTTTTTCCGTTATTTTGTTAAATTTTGCCAAGAGTTCTCCGGCGTACTGCCCTTTCGTTTGATTGGGCCGTCTGGTCTCCCTGAACATCTGGAAGATGTCCTCTTCTGGTGTCCATCTGCCTCCCCCGTATGCCTTCTTTAGTCGTTCTTTTACCACGGTCCATGGGGTGTCTTCGTCGGCCTGTATTAGGTTTAGTACGCTCCGTTTTATTCTACACACTAGGCCCGCTTTGATTGATTTTACGTCACCAGGGTCGAGTAAACCCTCACTTGCCTTCGCCTCTACTCTTTCCATAATCCTATCCCCACCTTTGATGAAATGGTTCAATTCGCCTAACTCTCCTGAGAATTTCTCTAGGTCCGATATTGTTCTCTTCAGGTCCTGTGACGTCGCCGCTCGCACCTTCATCCAAGCCAGGGAGTTTGCATGAGCTTCGGCCATCGTTTCCCTAGGTAATTCGGGCACTTCGAAAGCCGCAGGCCGTAATTCTACCATGTAACTAGGTCACTTTTTCCCAATAAAACAACTGGAAAAAAAAAATTAAAATTTTACTCACAGTTGTTTACCAGAATACACGTAGTTCCCGGGTTTCGGCACCAGTTATCGTCTCCCAGCTGTAGACGATCGAGAAAAAGGAATGAAGAAAGGAGGTAGATGATATAATAAGAAGGTTTGTTTTATAACTGGCTTTATTTTCCTCCTGATCCTCTATACACACGTTACGGGTTTGTTTACCCTAGGCTACAAGGTATTAGGCTTAACATTGCCGTACCGCTAGACGTAACTGATATAAGGTTCCACATTAACAAACAGTTATGTAAGTTTATGAATAAACCAATAATTAAATTTAACATTGGGTATAAGGTGTAAAATTGTTTCGATTAATCTATTGAACATAAATAAAATAGACTTTATTTCATCTAGTTTTTAAAATAAGTGTTTTTTTATTTATCTTAGAATTTATTTCGCAAAATAATTGGCACCTTAACTGAAATTAATATAATGAATTCGACACAATACGAGTTTTTTTATCAGCAAGAAATAGAAAATATTACTATTCCGCTAGAGTTCAGTCATAGATCAAGAGTTTTCCTTGCTTCAAATGCAATGCATTAATCAACTTTTAAACACTTATTTAGATATAAAGACTATTGATTAATGAGTGACTCGGTCGAGTAGATATTCAATAATAATATTTAAGGATAGTGTTGAGTATTGCAATTCATAATGAACTGCACTTGTTTGCAAACAAACGGCCAAACTGGGCCTTTAATGGGTCGGAGATTGAATAAAGGAAATTGTCACCAAGCTAACATCTCCATCAAAAGCACTTAATTCTAATTTGCTTTCAACATTGTTAGGGACGTTGGTCAGGAGCTATGCAAAAGACACAAAGGGCCTTTTCAATGTGGCTCGTCCGGCGGGGAGAGCTACAGCGGAATTGCTTTCACGACTTAAAAAGAAATATCACGTATAGTTAATGTTGGCGCTCAAGAACCAAAAACGAATAATAATAATAGGCCATACTTCCTATAGAAGTTTAAAGATATCGGAAAATCTCTTTTCAAATAAAATGTTAAAATTGTGAATAAACAGTTCCATTCCCAGATCTCAACTGCCCGTGCTCCCTAAGCGAATATTTAATAACTGTTAGAATCCATCAAAGGTCTTTTGAAGCTAGAAAGTTCTAGGAAATATTCTGCTACGTATCCAAGATAAAAGCTTTGAAAAAAAAAAATCACAGTTTGCAGTGTTTTCAGAGAACTAACGAGACCCCCTAAAGGAATGGATGTTTAAACTCGTTATTGCCTAGTTCCAAAGGCGTCTAAACGAAAATCAGAAGGCCCTAGGATCAAATCTTGCCTTTTTTTTTTTAGCATGATGAAGCCTAAACCATTTCTCTGTGTAGTGTTAGCACATAAATTCTAAAAATTGTGTAGATTGCCTATATGAATAACCATTTAAGTGCAAGTTGAAAACTTCACAACCATATATATACATAACTGTGAGTATGTACGCAATCCTTGAACACATCTTGATGACAAATCCTTGAATGTTATTCTTATTTATATTTTATTATATATATATAATTAGCTTATTCAATCTCAATTATCTGTTCTCACCGATTAAAAGTCTCACTAATCCTTAAATATTAGCATATACTATTATCCCCCTGACGAATACTACGGCCCAGTAGCCCCCCCTCCGTATACTATATCTAAAATAGAAATAATTTATATTATCCCTCGACAACCAAACATTTTTAAATAAAAGATTTTTCACAGAATGAATCTACATGAAATGATTTTTTTAAATCATAAAATTAAAAACTGTTTGTATGGCTCAAGTTTATATTCACCTATTACATGATTAATGACCTAATAAAACATTCAATTTGATTAATTAAATATAGGGGCGAATATAAGAGTGCCCCCCGAACTATAATTTTACATTTTAAAATACTTGAAGGAACTAAATATTAAATTTACAATATTCTCGATAAATTGAAGGCAGGTTTTTACACTATGTTAGCCCCCCTCCCTCCTCAGCGACCCAATTTTTTTCAGAGCTGTCCCGACCATCATCAAAGCAACATGTACTCTCAGCGCAAGTTAAATTATTATTAGGTTAGGATGTGGTTTTCAGATATCATGCATTTCTAGCCCTCCTTCAATACTCGCCTTCTTGCTTCCTAAAACATCCTTCCTAGCCAGCAAATTATTTTTCTATCAGAAAACAAAATTTTCCTTTCCCTTGTGTCTATGGTCGTCCTTGTGTCCGAACAATACAAATATAAATATATATATATATATATTCATGAGTACTTACGCATTATGGATGAAAACAAAGTGTTGTAATGGACAATTCTTAAGTAAAAGTGATTTCTTTCAGCATTGGAACGGGTTGGCCCATTTTTTGGCGAAAGTGGACGAAGAAAGATGAACGCCACCCGATCTCCCTGGATGAGTCCATTGTCCATGGCCACATTATTTAGTAAAATATTCATTACGATCCTAATTATCCAAATGTGCAATAGACGTACACTTATGTGTTACTTAACTTTGTTCAACAATCTCATGTCTATGGAAATATTTTATTAATTATAGCCTTTTAATTGGTTACGTTCTCGTTACAGCCTTTATCTATTATCATACAAATATATTTGCCTTGTTTTGTTTATTATTTTTAGTAAAAGGCGAAAGATTTATTCGCTTTGAAGGGAGACCAGAGTTAATAATAATGTTTATTATTTATATTTTAGTCAGTGGCGCTTTGTTCCCTTGAAGACAGGTGAGTGCTTTTAATTATTACAAGTGAGGCTCTCCCCCTTAACTGGGACGTGCGTCGCACGGACCTTTGTAGGGTATGGCACGCCGTAGGGACCCCAAAGGTGATGACTTTCATCATCCAAAGAGAGTATGCCGAAAGCGTACTCTACCACAAGCCCCCGGAGTAAGTACCTCCAATTCCTTCACCCCCCTAAACTCGAAAGCTCAGTCCGAGGCCAGCACATCCGCCGCCCCTGTTGCCCCCAAATCACCACCCCCCTAATATTAGGGCGGATTAACAGCTACGACCTCACGAGGTTACTAGCTGATAATAACGTTAAGAACTTTAAAATAGTACAGACACAACAGAACACAAAGGTGCTCTGCCAAAGCTTGCATGACCAACAGCAAACAATTGCTGCAATAGGGGAATCAAAAATCCCCTTTCATACGTTCGCCCCCCGTGGTACTAAGCCCAACAAGAAGTACTTGCTACACGGTTTCGATCTCTCTCACCCGATTGAGGAGATAAAAGCCCACATTAATAGCGTGGGTAGCAATATAATCGATGTATATCGATTGAGGCGCTCTGACCAAAATGGCGGGAAGACGGAGATCGAGCCGATTCTCGTAATCGGCGACCATACTCTCAAGGCGGAGAACTTAAAGCAACTCCGTCATATAAATAATGTGCTCTTTAGAGTGAGCACCTTTCATGACAAAAGAGGCATTCCGATGTGCCTTAACTGTCTGGAATACGGCCATACAAGACGGTACTGCTTCAAGCAGGCCAAGTGCGTGAGGTGCAGCCAACCTCACGACATAAAAGACTGCCCCAGGGACGCTTCAATTCCCCTCAAATGCGCCAAATGCGGGGGAAATCATGTCGCGTCGTACCGACAGTGCCCGTACAGGATTAAACTCCTAGAGACTGCAGAAATCAAGAAACAGGCACAGAATTTCACAGCCGGGCTGAGAAAAGCCACATTTATGCCTGCCCCCCCCCCACCACCACGACAGGCTGCCTCCTATGCGCAGATGGCGTCAGGTAACACCAGGGTTCCGAAAGCAGCACTCCCAGCACCTCTACCTCAGCCCGCTAACAACAATGATGCTATGATGAGTATGATGAGCGCTATGCTCACTACCATGAACAATCTCGCCGCACTGGTAGAGCGGCTATTAACACAGTCTGACCGGGTATCCAAATGATGGGTCATAGTATATTAAATTACAACGTTTGCGGCCTTCGGCCCAAACAAGCTGACGTAGAGACACTTCTACGGTGCCATTCACCAGACGTCGCTGTCCTAACAGACACCCGACTGAAGAATATTCATTTCTGCCGATTCGCGGGATATATCGCCTACCGCCACGACACTGAGACCATCTCTGGAGGAGTAGCAGTGTTAGTGAGGAACGGAGTGCCCTGTAGAAGACTACCCCCACCTGTGACCCTAGGCCCCTCCCACTACATCGTAACGCTCCAGTTACGGCTCACAAAAAACATGATAGTGTCAGGAGTCTACAGAAGACCGAGAGCCAATTGCGACTCGGACAAGCTCCTGCTCACTACAATAGCTCAGGACCGAAGACACGCCATCGTGGGTGACCTAAATGCGAACCACAGTTGGTGGAGCAGTACGAGGCCTAACGCCCTCGGCCGTTACATCACAAAGACACCATTTACGGTCATCCACCCAGGATTGCCAACCTTCCGTCACTTCGTGAACCCCAACAGGACCTCCACGCCCGATCTACTCCTGACTCAACAGCCACACCAAGTCACTGGGTGCTCCGCCTTTACCACTTTACCACCTCCGACCATCGGCCTGTGCTCTACGAACTAGAAGGCGACATGCCAGAGCCGCCTGCTTCTAGATACAGGTACGATGAGGCAAAGTGGGACCTCTACAAGCATCTCATCAATACCGAATTGCCCACAATTGCGCCCCTGAGACACACTTGGGACATAGATTACGCTATCTATCAGCTACAGGACGTCATCGATCGAGCTGCCGATGCATCGATCCCGACATTTTCTCCGAAGCCCCCTTCTCTGAGAAAACCTCCGGATCACATCCTACAACTGATTAGACAGTGTAATAACATCAAGAACAGGTGGTTTAGGACCAAAAACAGGGACTTAAAACCGGTTTTAAATGCTCTCACAAACCAAGTTAAGTCCCTGATGGCCCAGTGGAAAAATTCGATTTGGGAAGATCGCCTCACCAGTCTCCACGGTGACCACAAGCAATTGTGGAAGCTTGTGAAGACCTGCAGGTCCAAAAAGAACGGTGTAAGGCTGGCCGTGAACGGGCAGTTCATTCCCACCACCGAGCGAGCGGACATCTTGGCGGCGCTGCATTCATTCGAAGAACGACCGGCAAGAAGGCCCCAGGTCAGGATTCCATCCAGAACATCCTACTCAAGCAGCTGCCAAGGAAAGGAATCTCATTTATAACGAACGTGTTGAACTCCTGCTTCAGGCTGCACTATTTCCCCCAGAACTGGAAGCACGCTGTAGTGGTCCCCCTTCTGAAACCAGCGAAAAGCGGTTATGAGCCATCTCATTACCGCCCCATCAGTCTGCTGACTCAACTCTCGAAGCTGTTCGAGAGAATCATCCACGTACATCACTCAGGGCACTGCGAGTCACAAGAAGTCATCCCACCAGAGCAGACTGGTTTCAGCACAGGCTTAAGTGCGAACAACAACCTGTTGAGATTGCAACACCACGTCGCATCGAACGTCCGGAGCAACAGAGCTACCGCTATGATTTCACTGGACTGTTCGAAAGCTTTCGACTCTGTCGACCACTACATCCTACTCCTACGTCTGAGGGAATATGAATTCTCGGATCAGCTACAGAACCTGATGAGATCCTATCTTACAGGCAGAACTTTTTCGGTTCGTATAGGCACTACGTCTATGACCCGAAGAAATTACACTGCCGGTGTCCCCCAAGGATCGGTGCTAGGCCCCCTGCTGTTCAACATTTACACCGCCCACATCGTAGGAGCCTCGTACCCCAACTGCGAGGTATCGGCGTATGCAGACGACATTGGTGTTTACAGCACTAGCATCAATCCCACCAGAGCCCTGAAATTCACTGAGAGCGCCAGTCAACAGATCGCCAAGAAACTCGATGCCGTCCACATTAAAGTCAACCCGGCCAAGACACAAGGAATTATATTCAGCTATAAATCCGGAAGAAAGAAGCTCCCGAAATCCTTCGTCTTAGACGGCAAAGAGTGCCATGTAAGCAACAAGCTATGCTATCTTGGGATTACCCTCGGTAGACACTTGTCGTTCACAACACATCTTGGCAAGAAGTTAAAGAGTGTCCTAAGACCTGCTTTGATGTACGGGACCCCTCTCTTCAAGTATCTGACTCCTAACACTCTCAAAACGCTCCAGCAATTTCAGAACAGAGTTCTCCGCACCCCCCTCAAACATACCCCGTTCGACCGAATAAAGGCAGACGAGATGCATAAAAAATTTGAAGTGCTCACCATTCAAGATTTCATCAAGAGAAGACACATCAAATTTTTCGCCTCACTCCGACACAGCCACAACCCACTATTCTCCGACCTTTAACCACTACCAATGCCCGTCAGATGGAAGCACTGCTGGACCGCCGAAGCCTGGAGACAGATGGACGTGATCGAACCCTAGCCCCCTGACGGAGACTGAAGATCTACACCCAGCCGAGAGATCGAGGCCGATCTCCGAAGCTACAAGACCCCATCTACCTGTTTAAGCAGGGTCGACCTTCCGGCCGAGAGGCCGACTTATTTCAGGCCCCTGCCGGGGCTGGCCAGGCTTGACCTGGCCGACTACAAACCCTTGCCTAGGTACCGCTAGGCTCCACCCTCGGTAGACTCTCACTACCTTCCTGATTCCACCCGCCTCCTTTAGGCATACCCCACCCTATATCCTTCTCATACATCCTTCAAATGGGGGACTCATAACCCAAAATAATTTTCCCACATCCTATTTTATAAGTTTGAGAGCTAAGAAAAAAAAAAAAAAAGTTTATTATTTTTAGCTGAAATCATTACTTATCATCTTTATTAGTCAGTTCAGTCCAGTGACATATGTGTATCATTATGCTTGTTTATTCCATTATATAATTTTAAGCGACGCCACAGAAAATACAAAAATAATTTGTAAATATATTCGCCTGAGGGTCTATAATTGTATATAATTATCAGTAAATTTAAAGAGGCTATGAAGGAAAAAAAAAATGTTTTATATTTTATCAAATACATCAATTATTTAACACTCATAATTGTGTATTATTTGTAACAAATAATTACTTATTAAAAATGAAATAAAAGGAGATTTGGGTCATGACGGGACTCATTGGCGGAAAAACTTCATTATACTGTTAAATATATGGTATGAATGAGAGCGTTTATCGCAATTACTGATTGCCTTATAAAAGGCAGATTGTAATTATAGCCCAATAAAGAGTATAAATCAAATACTGTTATAAATGAAATTAATTATTATGTAAAAAATTAATTATTTATTTAAAAGTAAATTAACACTCACATGGAACCTCTAATAAAAAAAAGTCACATTCTTTTAGAAAACTTCTATGTTCCATTATTCATTAGAAAACCCAATATTCTTTTGCCATTTTTAAAAGTATCAGTAACGGTATTACGCTACTTGATAAAAAAATGAAAGGTTAATTAATTTTCGACTCCTATTCAATAAGGAGATTTGGGAAGAGGGATTGGATCGGTATCAGTGAGAGAGTGGAGAAAGATGGTCACTTTGATCTGACAATGGAATTTAATTAAAGTTTACCAGTCTATCCCAAAATTAATCAGTCTCAATCAAAGGGCACTCGGATTTCAGACGGCAGTTCTCTCAGTGGATCTATTACTCTCCAGATATTTCTAATGTATTCATGAATTCTTCTTGACCCAACGCCCAAGTAGAGGCTATATCGCCGTCTTTTAGTGGGAGTAAATTCCGTCTATAAAAATCAAACTACCAAGAAACAATCCAGATAATTTTTAGGAAACCTACAGAAAAGAAAGTTCAAGAGCATCAGGAGTCTTCGATAGTTGATACTGCTCTATTATCTGTGAAGGACAGAGCACAGATTTGTGTCAAAAACTGCAAAACATGTCTTATAATATTCATTAAAAACTCCACATTAAGGAGCAACAATTCTTTAAACACATCATAAAACAGCTAAAATCTTCAAATATACTGATCTGAAGTAAAAAAAACTCGTTCTGGACTGACGACCTTAAATACCTTAGAGAAGGAAATTAAAAAAATTAACCAAAATTATTTCAGATTGTTTTGTATTGTTTCAAAACTAAAACATGAAAATAGTACAAACTTACAAAACTTTAGTTAGAAAGTGTGACGTGTCAGCCAGCATGTTCAGCATTAAAATTGATCATACAAATTTGTTTCTATGGAACCTAATCCTTTAAAATC
The DNA here is from genome assembly GCA_930367205.1 of Acanthosoma haemorrhoidale. NCBI lineage: Eukaryota > Metazoa > Arthropoda > Insecta > Hemiptera > Acanthosomatidae > Acanthosoma > Acanthosoma haemorrhoidale. The sequence continues at coordinate 27,218,191 of OV884012.1, forward strand.
CTTATAAAGCATTTTTATAACTTGAAAATCATTATCTTATGAAGTTATTAGATCAAATTTATACGCACCAAAAAACCGGATTGTACTCTGTCTCTCAGAGAAAGATCACTATTTGAAATTTCAGGATAGTGACGTATTATTCTTAAAACGTATTCAATTTTTCTCTTTCAAAGGGTCTTTTACATTGACTGGGACGCAAATCATACTGTACTTTATAACTTGGCAAAAAACATGGTTGAGTATTAATAAAAGTCAGATGACTGTTCAATGAAGTATAACTCACTATTTCGTTTTATTTTTTTACGCTCTGGACTTAGGCTACATTATTTCAAATATTTCACGGACGTTTTAAACGTACCCAAATTTTCCAAAACGAAATGACAATAAATCATATTAAAAGAAGTCAATTACTCAAAATCAGCCACCAGTGGACTCTCACCACTGTACCGCAACAATCAACCTCTACCGAGGCTTCCCACACTCCTTAATTCCCTCACACCACCTTCAAGCAGGTGCTCCTGGTACAAGGATCCGCTCAACCCAAATATTCCTTTATTGTTCCCTTAATCTATAATTAGAGAGCTAAGGAAAAATAAATTACTCAAAATATCTATGAACTTTGCTTAACTCAATGACTCCGACACTCTTCCCGCATCGATGGCAACAGACTGTCGGGGAAAATTAGGTTAAGATTTAGTTTAGGTTTTTATTTTGAGATGTAAGTTAGTTTTAACTTTATAATAAATAAGGTGAGTCCCATCACTTTTAAATTAATAATCAGTCCATTAACGTATAATGTACATCATTATAGTTTTTTGCAATGCAGATCATTATTTTGTATACTAGAATTTGTATAAATGTACTTAAGCCAACTACAGAAAATACAATTAAGAAATCGTAAATAGATTTGTTTGCAGAATCTATATTGTGTACATATATAAATTTGTATTGATATGGGGGAAAAACAATAACTACGCAAGTGTGATTAAATAGGATAAAATAAGTGAAATCACAGGAGCATGTGATTTTTGCCTAATAGTTCAAGAATAAATTTTATAATCGGCTTATAGTATGTTTCCCAATACTTAAATTAATTAGCGAATACCCCTTAGAAACATAAAATTGAAATGAAAATAATAGAGAAAATTAGAGCTCTTAATAGCTGCAGAAAACAATTTTTAGCTGCACTGGAAAGGATTAAGCCAGTTTTTTTACGTGAAAAGAAATTTAAAATTTAATTTTTATAAGTTTTTCAGTGATAAATCCATTCAAAAGTTCTTAGATGTACTGTCTCAACGTGCTGGAAATATTAATGTTTTAAGTCAACACTGCATTTTCTAGTTTTATCTATGAAATAGTGGGAAGAGAGAAGTATCAATGAAAGCCTAATGTTAGCCAAAAGAAGTTTTACATTTAATTCAGTAGGAAATAGGAAGTAGGGTTGTTTACCCTTATCCTTTATGAGCTTAAACGCTTTCGTAATCAAAGCTTAAAATATCATTATATATATATTTATCTGTACTATGACAAGCCGTAAATTTAATATCTGACCGCAATCATTTAGTACTCAACCAAAATTCATGTCGATGTTATTTTAATCAAAATTTTATGTTGAATGATTGTCATATAGGTGGGATTTGTGTAATATATTTATGCAGCTTTTATCTGTCAGTTAGGAAGTATTAATTTACAGCCTCTAAATCCTAAAAAATCTCTACTGTGTTACAGTATTTCCATTGGTTAGTTAGCTTCTCCTTGGGAAAGAGGTGTGTATGCGTCATGTATGTCATATATTATAATATATAATATAACCTGCCTGATGAGTACAATTTCTTCAAGTCTTATTGACGTATGTTCAGTAACAGTCACTTCACCAGTTCACTGATGTTTTCTTATGAATTATTCTATCAACGTCATGTCATTACAGGAGACTGTGTAGTCCCTGATCATTGTAACTGTTAAAAGACATGATCGTTAATAATAATATATAGCAGTCCATAGTCACTAGTGATTATTGTACCAACTGCTTTACCACGATTAAATATAAACTCCCCTCTTCTTGGAACATAAAACACCCACCTACGTTTCCATATTTTAATAATAAAAACCTTAGGCCTCAGTTAGAGAGGAGGGACTGGTTCACGACACAGCTGAAGACAACTAGAGGGAAATCTGTAGCACGGCGTCTGACCTGCCTATATAAGGGCGAAATTTGCAGCTTTTTCCAGGCACCTGACGCGAACTCTGCTATCTCTCTCTCTCTGCACTGGCGCTTGCTGCTCTACTTGAACCATGGCTTTCTTATTCAACTACCTCTGCACCTCTCTTTCATAACCTCGCTATGTTTTGTCAGAGCCTACTTATTTCCAGTGGGACCCTCTGCCTTCGTCTCGCTAAGACTAACACATCCTTAGAAAGTATCTCTTCCATGCGGACGACGGTCACTAGGCCTCCCCCAGCGATCCAGTCTGCCTCTCTCCGGTTCACACTCGCCTTTGGGATCTGGACGGTTTTCACTTAGACACTTAGATACCAAGTGTGAATTCGTGGTGATTCCAAGACCACTTAAACTACCTACAATGCCTACTCTATACCTCTTCTCCTGAACATAGTGCACTGTCGGGGCACATCTTCTAAGATCTTAGGGTGTCCCCCTTTCACCCGACAGTGATCTTATTTACTTATGATATTTGAATCTTAATACAATTGTTTGGATTCCCCCCTGCAGGTTGGAGAAAATCCCCCCCCCCCCCGATATATACATAAATATGAGAAAAGGTCCCGGTTCCGTTATTTTGAAAAAAAAGTACAAGAAACCATAAATTTAGTCTCCTTCCGTTTAACGTTTTTCAATTCTACTAAAGACTAGATTCAAATTGATCAGTTCATTCCTAGAAACCACCAATCTATTAGGTTTAGTCCGCATAGAAAATTTCATCCAAAAAAATTAATTTTTATATCTCTCTCAAAATTTATCTATTTCCGTTTCTTAAAAAGCATTAAAAAATTTCATATGAAAACTTTTATTTATTATTTATATATGACAAACTGAAAATTGACATAATATGTTACAATGATCAATAAAATCAATCCTAAATAGTCAATATATTCAATTATCCCTTCAATTTTCATTCAAGATCTAGCCACCCAAGTTACCAGAACTTCCATTCCCACCTCCTTGGCCATCCAAATCTATCCCCAGGGTGGTCAAAACAACTGACAGTTAGTTTATAAGTGAGCTTTATGGTGACTATTCAAGTGACAAGTAAAGTGGTTTTGGCTACTGAGCTTTTTCCCCCAGAAGAAACAAGACCGTACAAACTGAAGTTTAAAGCACAGCTTAACATGATCGCATGTAAACATTTTTCGCTCAAAAAAACATACTAAATTACTTTAGTAATTGTTTTGTGGTAACTTTCAAATGATCAATGACAAGTGATAATGTCAAATGATCGATGAATCACTCTAGCAGTAATTACTATTTTGTACCACCACTAAAGCATCGTCAAAGCATCTTAATATTATCTTTGATATATAAAATTGCCGAGACTTCGGATCAGGAAAAGCCTCAAGCAAAGTGCTAACCGAGTTAGGTAAAAAGGTTTAGCACCCCCTACAGCCAATGGGGTGGAACCTCCTCTAATGCACCCTGGCCCACCCCAATTTCACAGGGCGAAGCCTACCAATCCAGTGCTTCCCCCTTACTTTTTCCTTAGCAATTTCCTGTGTTTATGTGTTTGTGTATACATGTCGAAAAACGATCGATTCCTGTCTTGAACAGGACGGCGCAATAGCCACTAGAAGACTAGAACATAACAATAATGGTTATTCATTTCTAAAAGCATCACCAATCTCTATAAAACAAATAGATGAACTAGAAGTAGGTACACCTGCAAATATTTATCCAGATAAAGATCTGAATATTGATGACCGATATAAAATGTTATTTAAATAAATATAATGTTTTTTTTCACTGTATTCGATTACATATAGAAAAAAATTGCCATTTATTTTGATAGATTAAACGTATCATTTCAAATATAAGTGGCTTAACCAGTCTTTAGAAAGAAAAAATATGAAGCATAATATTTTTAGGTACCTTTATGAAATTTTATTGTTTCTCAGTTACTATTTTATTGTATTTATTGCGCATATATTGGTTAATTATTTTTGTTATTAGAAAATATATTTTTTACCTTCTCCAAGACTTGTGATTAGCTCGCCAGATTACATGCTGTTCGATTTCCGGTCTGTCTTTTTTTTATGAGTGAAAATAAATTAAATAAAAAATTAATAAAATTTGACCACCTACCGACTACGGCAGCAACATTACTTCCCTTTATAATGTGTTTGACATAAGTTTTTTTCGTTTTGAGTGCAGTTCAAAAAATGACGAAAGACTTGGAGGAAAGTTTTTTGGGCGAAGGCGTTCCAAAGTTATTTAAAGCAATCGCTGGGGTACCCGTATATATCAGGCATAAGTTTAATAAAAAATAGCTCAAAAAAATGAGGACTTGAAAATATACCTGCATACTTTTCAGTGAGTTTCGCGGTATCTGTTAGGAGCAATTCAAACTAAAGGCAGATAAGTTCGCCATTCTGTTAATAGATTGCAGCTCGTGTAACGATTTCGAACCGAAACGCCCCCATATAAGTTTGCATTGGAAAGAGCTCATATTTCATTAAGTATTTCCTAATTGCAACGATGCTGTTTCCCAACGTTGCCATTTTAACGTTTGAACGACTAAACATAGTTCTGGTAAGTAGTACTAAACATTTAAATTGTAAGAAAAATAATTAAAAAAAAAAAAAGCTCGCAATAAAAGCTAACTCGAGCCGTTTCGGCAAAGCGAAGTGTAATAACCCTCTAACGCCAGGCTACACGAGACCCTTTAGTTCATTAGCACTGCAGGCTAGTCATCAAGTGTCAATAGTAATTACAACGGAAGGCATACATGGGCTAAAAACGTCAACAACAAACGGAAACTGAACATGTTTTGAAACTCTGTTTATGAGTTGTCAGCTAAATCTATTTAGGGAAGGCCAAGTCGGTTAGAGTATAGGGTGCACTGTTTGAAAGGATTTATTTACAGTTAAATAATGTCCATCCAATGTGCCAATCTTGATTTAAGTTTATACGTCATTTTACTTTGACGACAATTCAAGACGAGCGTGAAATTTCCAAGCTGGCATTTAAATTGTTTATATGTCGTTCTATAGGTCGAACAAACCATGTTAAATAACACGAACGATCGAAGTCTATAGGACGAGTAGAAATTCAAGTCTTGACTGGAGGACGTGAGAGAACTGGTGTTTACGGAAGCTCAGACAACATAAGACATGAATTATAATTAAAAATAACTAATGGTATACAACTAAAAAAATAAATTGAAGCATGTCAAAAACTATTAAGGGAAAAAATGGGGCGTCAACAAAACAACTTCCGAGAACCTATTTCAATGAACTGAAATGTTGAACTAATTTGTAACCTATAAATTTTCTAACATTGTATTGTTTCAGCCCATATATTCTATAGAATATGGTAGGTGACAATGTGAATCCAATATATCAATAGCACATTTCTCTCTGTAACTTCTATGCTTTTATTAATGGGAAAATCGATATCAATCATTTGCTTTTTTCGGGATATTCCCAAGAATCAGCATCTACTCGTAGCGTTAAAATCTGACTAAGTGAATCTTTTTTTACCAACAGATTTCCCAAAGAAATTTTAAACAGTTCATTCCATGAAACAAACTTATAAATTGTTCCGTGATTGAAACTATTGTTAAAAAAGTTGCTATCCACAGTATCTTCTGAAATCACAATTCATTGGTATGCATGATTCATTTATAATTATTTAATTGTCTTAAATGTTTTATTATATTGTGCCATCGTGGTGTAAATTGAAAATATTTTTGAGCATTAAGTATATGATGATATCTCATTATTTTAAATATAATTTCTATGCTATGACCTTACTTGGTTTCAAGCTGAATCAGCCGTGGCTTAATAGGACCAATAGTAAATTCACAAATCAGTTTTTAAATTAAAAGAATTAAGAAAAATAAATTTTTGAGGGCGACACTGTTTGCGAACACAATTTAAACACAAAACATTATGACAATGTCATAAGTGAAGTTGAACGTTACAACTATAATACCGAACATAATATTGAACAGACAGTAAACATGAATAAACATATTATAGAGACTTAAGACGGATATTAAATTAATAAATGGCAATTTTAATAAGGGTAGAGGCAATATTGCAGTCATTGGAAAATAAGTAGCTTTTCATGATATTTATATTACTTTTACACACTTATATAACAAACTAAATGACTCAACGTTATGACATACGCAAAAATGTAACATTAGCTCCAAGAAAAGCCAAATACATTGTATTACATATGAGGAAATACTCCATGTATTTGTAGACCTACCAATGTTCCAGCAGAACCTGTGCAAAAGCAGAACCAAATTTAAGAACCTCTTTGCTCATACCAATTCTTGTAAATAAAACTAATCTTTATTATTCTATTGATATACAAAAAACACTAGTCCTAAGAAGAAAAAAATTATAATCTTTATAACATTAATTTAACTATCTTATGAATAACTATTAGTCTACTAACCCTACTTTACTACTTAATGAATGTAAAAAAAAACAAAAAAAAAATTACTTAAACATTGTGGTTTGGGCCATAGGTTCGAATCTACGCTAAATATATAATCAAATATGAAATTTTGTGAATCTTCTTCCATCTGCCTGCTTTTATACATGAATGCAATATAGTAACGCCCACAAAAATTATCCTTTTATACTTTTATGTATTATACTTATCCAAAGTTTCCAATCGCAACCCAAGTACAAGAAAACAAATATCAACTAGGATTTGTAACTACATTAGACTGCACAGGTTGTTGTCCAGGACGTCTTCTGTTTTTTGAAAAAATAAAAAAAAAAAATTTTATATCAAGCTCCTTAATATCATTCGCGTCCAAACGATGCAATACAAAATTCTTCGCAATATCGCCATTGCTCCCTTCTATATCATGAACCATACTCTCCACTCTGATCTCAATATCCCATTCATTCAAAACCTAGCCACTTCTCGCTACTAGAACTTTTATTCCAAACACCTAAAGAGCAGGTGGCCACGCGACCTTGTCAAAGGCAACTACTATTTTGTTCATTGTGATCTTTATGAAGTGGTTATTACTAAAGTGACATGTTTAGTATGTTTGGATAGATTTTCCCCCCTCAAAAATAAAGCCAACATTAAAAAAATTATGTTCTGAGCACTGATTAAAATACTATATATTGATTGCATGTAAACATTTTATATATCTCTGGTTATAATGGTATTGATAAATCATCAGATACTGAAAGGTTTCAGTAAGAGAAAGTAGTGACAAAATATATCAAACCGCCGTTAAATGAGAACACTTTTGCACTCGGGCAGCCTTAGCGACAAATAGGCCGCCTTAATAGAAGCTTCTGTTAATTTTCCGGAGGGGGCTCATGGAAAAGATTAAAAAGGCCAAGCAGAAGAAGGGAGGGGCTCACTGCCTCCCCGATAAAAGCCACTGCAATCTGCCCTCAACGAGCAAATATTTAATGAAAACTTCCTGCCGTTAACATCCTGCATCATAATAATTTAAACATAGCTATAGAAATTATTCACATTTTATTTTCATTTAGACCCCTTCTTCCATTTCTTATCTAACTTTTATTTTAATAGCGGCTCATAAAACGCAAGTTGCCCCTTCAACAGGCCTGTATAAACATTTCCACCGGGACATTATGGCATGATTACAGTCTGAGTGGACCCGCCCACAAAGAAGTTTTATTACTTTTTTTTTTTCTTACGTTTTACCTCCGCCGCACTTTCTTTTAAGGGAAAGATTTATTCTTGGGACATAATCTCGTTTCCTTAATTGTACTAATACCTCTTTCCGGTGCATCTTAAGGAGGTAGAGGCAACCATATAAATCCTTAACAAAGATCGATCGCTGTTCATTTATCTTCACTTTTCAAGGCTCACATTAAATCACAGGCCGAACTGATAAACGTATCTATCCGCAGCAATCGTTAAATTTGACTTCAACAACCCGTGGTGAATTATTCCTTGACAATCCCACCATACACCCAATAAAATCTGTTTGCCATGGAGGTTTGCTTTCGGATCTGGTAGGGGTGGTTGATCCTTATCAAGCCACTGTCTTTTGCGGACTATATTGTCATAGGTAACCCAATTTACATCGCCTGATACAATCCTGTTCAAAAAAGGCTCAATTTTTACCCTTGAGAGCAGACTTGTGGCGATTGACATGCGATCTTCTTTATTCCGTTCACTGAGATTGTGAGGTACCCACACTCCTAGCTTGCTGACTTTCCCTAATTTCTCCACGTGGTAGTTAACAGTTGATTGTGATGTATTCAACTTTTCTGCTATACCTCTTGTTGATTGACGTGGATTTTGTTCCAATATTGTCTTTAAAAGGTTGTCGTCGAAGTCGGAAGGACGTCCCGCCCTCGGTTCGTTTTTAAGGTCGTATCTCCAGAACGGAATTTTATAAACCGATTTCTAACTGCCCGATCAGTTATTAATCCTTTACCATATACACTGCATATTTTTTTCGGCTGTTGCCCTAGCACTATTGCCTTGTTTAAATTCCCAAAGCATTACATGAAGAATATGTACTTTTTGGCTCTCCATTTTAGATGTTAAAACAAACAGTTTAACCTAACGTGTATCGCACAAAACAGTTGACAAAAGACTAACTGAAGCCTCGTCTATATAGTGAAAACAAAAACTTGTCATGGTAACTCATAGTGGGTAGATACAAACAATAGATTCTACTTAGCTGCATCGGAAGTTATGACTCGACCTGATAGTATTAAAGCTGAAGTTTTTTATTCCATTATTTCCAGACATATATGAATCACAGATACCACAATAGTTTGTCATTTAGGTAAATTTTTAGGGAATACTTTTGTATCTCTGTGTCTAAGCGATAAGCGTTCGTTATTTAAAGGCTTAGAAGGCTTTTTATCAACATAAAGATTCAATCGTTCATGATTCACTTGCAGCTGAGAATTTATAATTTGGAAAGTTATGTAAAGAAGATTCAATTTCTATTACCCTCTTCTTATTTTAATGTAAAACTGAAGCAATGAAAAATCAGCTGTAAAAAATGTGAATACATGTACCTTAATTATGTCTGTAAGATAAAGAAATATACAAATTATTATTATTATCTAGTTCAGACGAATCCTCGGTAAATATTTCAACCACTTCTTTCCCTTGGCAGTCGATATTTAGCAATTATTCTGATTCTTGAACACAATCGGAGAATTTATATTTTCTAATCTCAGTTTCTGGGTATGAAGTAAAAAGTTTATTCAAATGTAATTTAACATATGCTGAGGAAAACCATGGTTTTTTGCTATCTCCTAATAAAGCTAGCGATCAGCTTTTATAAACCATTAAATTCATCGTATCCCCAAAACATCCCCAGAAATTAAAAAATGAGACAGCATAAACTAAATAGATTCATTCGTCTCAATTGAAAGAATTTAAAATAAAAACATAAAGACTGTCTAAACCATATTTGTATCCAAAACGTTATTAATAATCCGAGGCAGCTTAAGATGTCCTACAAATCCCACCTCCTACCCCCTGTTTAGTTGTGAAAGCCGTATCGGAATAACAATTCGTTCTAATTATGCCGGGAGTCAGTAAGGGATAAATCACAGTTAGCCATTGTATCTGTGAAATGGTCTTTGTTCACGACCAGCAGTCATTTAAGATAGCCGCTTATCATCCAGCGGAGCTTATACATAGATAATCTCTGCAAATTTATATGTTATTCATCTTCATCAAATAATTAATATTAGTCATTTAATAACTACCGGGAAAAACTAACCCTATTTTATAGTTGTTGCTGCTATCGTTTGTATGCCAGAATATAAAAACCATTGAATTTGATTGTTAGTAATGGCGATAAGCCTAAATATTGTATTTTAATTTACCCGTATAAAAAACAAACTACAAATCCATCCTTTCTTCCACTCCCAATTAGAAACAAGTATTGAAACTTCATGTAATATTTTACTTTGTTTATTTGCTGTGCTGGTAGTTTTATTGTTTATAATACACGAGCATTTTCAATAGTTTAAACTTTCAAAAATATATCAATAAGCTTGAAAATGTTCGCACTGAATCGGAATAAAATTAAACCAATATTTATAAATGACACTTCAATACCTATAATAAACCGGTATACAATATACCTTGGAGTGACGCTATATCAACTTCTAACCTTCCCTAAACACGTTAAAACACGTACATTATTGACACGATTCACAGTTTACCTACTCTTCTACAAAATACTGACATATAAAACTATATTACGACCTAAACTACTTTACATGTGATCACTATTTCTGTAATACCTAAACTGCTCAGTTACCATGAACTTGAACAAATTCAAAAACCGATGCCTAATCAATGTCAAACATTTCTTCACCTTAAAAGGATCAAAAATAAAAAACCAGCCCGTTTTACTGCCTGACAATAAATACTACCTTATAACTCACCTGTCTACCATTGTTTCTACTCATTCCCTTCATTAGAACTCCTATATTTCAAGCTAAGAATTCTTTTCACATCCTCTTAGTCTACCTCTGGGTAGTCTGTCTTAGTGTAATTGATCTCCATGCCCCAATGACCCCAATGTGCCATCCCTCAGTTTCTGCATTGTTTACTCAGGATCTTGAGAGATTTCTACCTGAGATCGAATTACAAGGCCGGGCATTTATTGCACACATATTGGCTATGGAATTGAGCATTTTAGTTCCAAGGAACGAACTATTAACTAAGTTTCCTTGCAGCACTTTGACTGTTAAATTATTCATCAATGATCTAAATCCAACACTTGTCAATTTAACTTAACCACAAATTTAATAATTATCTTTACATTAATTCTTGTAATTACATAGAAACAAGAAAGAAGTTAATTTCTCCCACGGGATTACTTTGAATACGTATAATTACACTGAATACGTAATGTAATTGTACACACTAGTTAAGTAAGATTATATGAACAAATATGAAAATATGGCCCACATTTCACGCAGTGATGTATGTGCACGATGTAAGTGAATGAAGCTAGAAATATAGGAGTTCTAATGAAGGGAATGAGTAGAAACAATGGTAGACAGGTGGGTTACAAGGTAGTATTTATTGTCAGGAAGTATAATGGGCCGTATTTTTATTTTTGATCCTTTTAAGGTGAAGAAATGTTTGACATTGATTAGGCATCGGTTTTTGGATTTGTTCAAGTTCATGGTAACTGGGCAGTCTAGGTATTATAGAAATAGTGATCACATATAAAGAAGTTAAGGTCGTAATATAGTTTTATATGTCAGTATTTTGTAGAAGAGTAGGTAAACTGTGAATCGTGTCAATAATATACCGGGTTTTAGGGAAGGTTAGAAGTTGATATAGCGTCACTCCAAGATATATTGTATAACGGTTTATTATCGGTATTGAAGTGTCATTTATAAATATTGGTTAAAATTTCCTCCGTTTCAGTGCGAGCTTTCACCTAAGAGAGGCTTATCTTGAAAATCTTACAGCTTATTGATGTTGTTTGACATTTTTGAAAGTTACAATTGAGATCGCTAGTGTATTATAAATATTAAAACTACCAGCACAACAAATAAACAAAGGAAAACGTTACAAGAAGTTTTAATACTTGTTCTTTCATTTTTGTACAGTTAATATTGCAGATATTATATATATTGATATTGACATATTGATATTTACACAGATGAGTCAATAATAAAGAAATTAGAAATTCCTTTGTCTTGACTCCCCTTTGTCTGAAATTTTCCTCATTCGGGGCCGTATTGGAAACCTATTTATTTTGTTTCTTTGTGTATTAATATATTAAATCGTCCGTTCGAATTGACATCTATAAATTAAACTTATTCCCTAAATTAATTTCTGTTCTGTAGACTAAAATGCACTATTCTAATAGCTGATAAAAACTTGCATCTACTGACTAGTAAACCAGCATGATTCTGTGCCGATGTTTGGCCTAAGTATCTTCGGCAATAGGTCTGTGTTGTCGGCCACCACCGAGCCAGCGGTGAAGAGACAAGGCACTGACCAGGCGTAGACGCTGTACAGGGCGAACCTCTTCATGTCGCGGCTCTTTCTGTCCAGCACCGGCCGCATAGATCTGCAACATTAGAATTACACAAATCAATTTTAAAATAAACACAGACTACATTTTATCATAACCCAACCAACTCGTGCTTATTTTTAAGTAGAAATTAGACATGTTTGGAAATAATATAATAATTTGCATTTGGCCAGTAATTAATGTACTCTATGCCATTTCCAATAGTTATCTTAGAGAATGTATTACGCTCCAACAACCAGATTTTCCCTGGCCAGAAATAGAGCTGGGGCAGAGTCGATGCCCCCATTTGGTTGATTCGCCTTCTGAAATTTCAATTAAAAATTTCCTTCACAATGAAGCAATATCATTTATTTCATTATTTATACACAGTCATCTAAGGCCTCTATAAATACTTAAAACACTCGTTCTAAATCTAGCTGTAGATAAATATCCTTAAATCCCTTGCATGCTGTTAGTAATCCTGACCTGGATAATTAATTAATTAATAATTAATTAACTTTTATTCAAAGAAGTTTCCTGATGTTAGTTAATTTCACCGCCCTTCTACAACCAAAATATGTTTTACCTTATTCGTGGTATAATTAAATCCACAGCACTGATTCGTAATTTGATAAAAGTACTAATAATTGAAGCATTAATTACTTCACTTACTTATTTATTATTAATTCTTGTACTTTAATTGAGACCAGAATCATTATAGCCATTACTTCAATGTTATTTATTTATACAGATTTTTAACCATTCTGACTTGAGTCATGGCATTTTAAAATAGAATGTAATATGTATGAATTTTTATGTAAAGGTTTCATTTCATTGATCTTGTCTTGTTATGTTTTATTTTTACTAGCATTTAAATTTTTAATTCTATTTATTCTGGTAATTTAATTGAAACCAGGTGTATGCTTGGAGCAATTTACTAAATATGTTAATGCTTTGTTTTACTCTAGAACGGTTTTAAATGGTTTTAGCTATTCTGATTTTAGTCATGACATTTAACGTAGAAATGTTCCGTGGTTATGTGTTACAGTATATTTTATTGTTTCTATAATTTATATTGTATGTGACTGGTCAGTTAATTCTACCTATATACTAAATGTTAGTTTATTGCTGTCACGTCGCACTCTTTATTTCGGCTGTCTAGACCGGGTTTGCTGCAGCTTTATTTCCTATTTAAGTACTCATTTTCCCTCACGAGGCTGAGTGAAAATAGTTAGTTAGTAGTCCGGGATGATAACTGACTCATTGGTAAGTCACATTATAAATTCAAAAACAGCACGATGGCTATCTTGTTATGTAATATAAAATATGATATTGGTCAATATAAACAATTTACAAATTCGACAAAAATAATAACAACTTATTTTAATGTTTATTTCACAGAAATCCAGAAAAGATATGTCAACGTACCTGAATCGAAGATAAATTGTGCGCAAACTTTTTCTACTTAGATTTTTAATGATTTTCAAATTGTTGGTAGTAATATATTAGCTCTTTATGTTTCATTCAGACTACGTGTTAAAATTATACGTCGTAAGTATAACAGATTGCTTATGAACAAGTAGGCTCTGGAGCTGTGGTTTTATCAATGGAGATTTATCTAACTGGCTTAAGCGTTCTGCTCGTTATTCAAATTCGCTGGTCCAACATAAATTCTAATCCTTCCTCTTCTATTATACGTCATAGACCACTGTGTGCTTGAAAATTATTGTGCATAAAAAAAAATTAAAAATGAAGATTTATCACTTCGTTAAATTTGTAGGATATATTTAGTTATACTTTATGCATGTGTATGCTTTTTTCCGCGCATTAAGAATGTTAGAAATATAATTTATTTTGCAAACAATAGCATGAAACTCGACCAGGTCTGACCTGGCAACAAACCAATGCCTAGTACCCCTAGGCTCCACCATAGGTAGACTCTCACTACCTTTTAGGCAGCCCACACCCCATATCCTTCTCATACTTCCTTCAAATGGGACTCCCCTTAGTGAAAGGCACCCATCAATCCAAAATAATTTTCCTTTTATTTTTCCCACATCCCATTTTTATAAGTATGAGAGCTATGACAATCAAAAAATAATAAACTGAGGGTTATTTCGAGGGGTCCAGACTCTATTTGAGGTTAGCCTAACGTAATATCGGTTGCACTCCCATTTGACTAGAAAAGGGTGGCACCCTTTAGTTGACCCATTCTTTTTGCCCTAAGGTGGGGTACACAAAGGTGTTAATCCTAAATTATGACTATTATTAAACATTAAGCTTTTAAAAATATAAAAAACGGGTCTCTGCACGACGAAGACGCTAAAAGACTAGGCTAACAAACATCCTTAATGTGCCTCAAACGTGCTCTCGTGTAGCCCAATCCCAACAAATACACGCACAAATGACTCAAGTGTGCACAATAGTTAGGAGGGGAAGACATACTTATAAACTATTTCATGGACATAATACAGGAATAAAAATTTCTCAATTTAAAACGTAACAAAAATATATTTCTAATATTTTTATATATTGGGGACTTTGGCTCTCGGAAAACTAACTTAGGGGTCACACTTTGGGCCCCCTGTCTCTCTTTTTGCCCATCGGGTGGTACAAAACTAACTGTTATACTTAACTTTTTTAATGTATTTGTATTTATCTATTTAGGTATAGCTTCCACTCTAATGAGGGCTATTAGCTTACAAAACTACAATACCACAAAATTACAGTCACTGCAGTTTGCTCTGTTATCGAACTATCTTTCGTACAGAATAGCATACCGTTGGCATCATCCTCATTATTTATAAAACATAGGACAATATACCTTTTCAATTTTAAATATGTCTTCGAACTTGGTTTACCCCGAGAACACGAGGTCTAGGGTCGTTTGTTCCATGTAAGTACGTGTAGTACACATGCCCAATCCAGAATCAGCATAGAAAAACCTATTATTTTCCATTTTTGCTTTCCTTATTTCGTCTGCAGCTCTTCTCAATATAACGGTTTCATTTTATTTGAAAAAATGATTATTATCACTACCATAATATTTTTATAGAGTTTACAGAGGAATATAAAATGTTTTCATTCAATCCGAAAAAAAAACAATTTTCATATTTATTCCATTTTTCACGTTTATCACAATAGTTTTTTTGTTAGTTATGTGGATTTGGGAGGTCTCTGGGCTGTCTGTAAATATTGCGTGAATGAGCGAGTGAATGATGAACTGTAAATATGGTATGAATGAGAGCATTTATCTTATTACTTATTGCCTTATAAAAGGCAGATTGTAATTATAGCACAATAAAGGAGTATATCAATCAATCAGTTTATTTTAGAGTGTCAACCACAAGGCTCCATGACGCTAGACACAATTGTTTAATTTATTGTTAGAGGTTATTTTAAAAGTATGACATTTTTCTTTTAAAGGATCTGTAAATGTTTTTAAAATTTGGTTAAAAATATCCAACATTTATCTATCATGCTGTATGTTGTACCTACAAGTTTTAGGTGTACTTTTTAATATGTTATTTTTTTTTTTCAGTTGCAAACTTAGAAGAATTGTAATATGTACTTAATGTATCCAGTGTTTTTATATTCCGATTTAAAATCGGGACAGAAGTCCTCATGGTGTGGACAGCGAACACAACATGATTTAA
This sequence comes from Acanthosoma haemorrhoidale, assembly GCA_930367205.1. Classification (NCBI taxonomy): domain Eukaryota; kingdom Metazoa; phylum Arthropoda; class Insecta; order Hemiptera; family Acanthosomatidae; genus Acanthosoma; species Acanthosoma haemorrhoidale. The sequence continues at coordinate 27,234,047 of OV884012.1, forward strand.
TCGCAAGTAATCTCTAGGGTGCAGTTCGCATGTCACCAACAGACTTTCTTCTATTGACTTAAAGCGATGTCCCAACGAATTCATCATATCGTGTATTACATTGTTTTATGATATAGAGCTCGGATAATCCTGTGTTCAATAACAATCCATGTCATTATCCGATTCAGTAAAACGTCAGTATATTTTTGTTCCTGTCATTCTTAATCGGTTTCTTATCCTTTTCCTTGTGTCTGTGAGCGAGGTTTTTGATAGAATGTAGCCAATTCAATCCTTGTCTTGTGCCATTGTTTTTTGTGTTGAATTTTTATGTTTGCATAAATGACAAAACACGAGTTTATTTAAAACAATGTCTTCTGTTATTTGACAGCTACTTTTTTGTTCGTTACTTCATCGCAATTTACTTCATTACTCCCTCTCTTCGACGAAAATGATATCTGCTATTGGAAAAAAAATCTTCTCTATGTAGTTTCCTTTTTCTTGTGCAGTCGTAAAATGCTGAAATTAGCCGCAGAAACCGTAATCTGCTATTAAATTAATTTATCTATTTTTTGGCACGATTTGCATATGTGATATATTATGATGTTTTCCAAACCATTTTATTCAAGAATATTTTAATTTTCATGTCTGCTAATGATAGTCGTATTAATGGTCAATGGCGTGCACATATAGCGAAAGTGTTATGGTAACATGCGAACTGCATTCTAGAGATAATTTTCAATTAACTTACTTTAATTTAAACTATTGCGTAGGCTCTCTAATTAAACTGGAGTTCTGTCATGCTTTTTAGTCATAATTGAAAAAAAAAGTACATTATACAGTCTTGGTTTATAACACAAAAAAAAAGATGACAAAGCAAACAGTACGCCTACAAATAATATCATGCAAGACAATATTCACAACTAAGTTTTAATTAAATTTACAGAAACAGGAAACTGCGAAAAAACACGCTGCTGAAATTGTTTGTAACAGAGAAGAGATGATGGGAGCGGGAGGGTTGCTAAAGGCGAGGGGTAGATTTGAAGTGGAAAAAGGTTTGTGTCGGTACATAAAAGTAAATAAAACAGTATCCAGAACTCTATTGTGCACATACAAGGAAACAAAATAACTGAGTAGAGGTTAAGGTCCAATGGCTTCGATATGTAGAGATCAAACTGGTAGGAAGTAGTTCGAAATAGCACCATATTTTATTCGAAACGCAGAGGGTTTTCCTAGGACGGACATATGGAAGTTTGATATATTGAATTTTGAATATGTATCGCGCCGAATCTAACTTTTTCTTTCTTGAATTTGAGGTATAATGAGACTTGGCAATAATATTAATAAGAAAATTATTAATGTTATATAAGTAAATGCATAATTATGAATTATGCAATAATAACGGTGTTTTCTTAATGCGTTGTTTCTTCGGTTCCACGTGGGTTCATTGGTGGCGGCTTTGCGTGACGTTTTGAATATTATTTCTTCGACCTATGCTGCTAATTAACTTCCAATTAACAACAGACTGCTTATATAACTAACACCGAACAGAGAATGTTCCAAACATCAAAAGACACAGACTCTCATGTTCATAAAACGACTGATACTTAAACCAACTCGAGCATTTACGCATGATTTTTGTAGGCTATAGCCAAAATAATCTAGGCCTAAAAGCATTCTCTCTTGCCATGGTCTTATATTTCTAATATTATATTAAATATTGTGTATTTAATTACTTCAAATTAAGAAATATTATCACTACAGTATACACATATAGATATAGCGTATATACTAAAGAAGAAGAGCTATTTAAATCGGTCATATATTTTTTATTTAGATGTTACTTCCTGATGAATTATTGTTCTATCTTATATTTACGGACATATGAAATTCACTGCCATTCCAGTGATTAAACCCAGTAATATCTATGAAATCACTTTTTCATTAGGTTCATAAGGTTTTTTTGGTTTTTTTTTAGCCTATATAGACTAAACAAAACATTTTTATCATAATTGTTGACAGAGTAATGAAACTAACGTGTTTTTTTCATAAATAATAAATTCCATTAACCTCTTAGCCCTAATCTAATCCACCTGTCGGCTCGACAATAAGATTAGATGGATATCTAAACATAGATTCCAGCTCGGTCTAATGAAAGATTTAATCAAACCAAGCGTTATCAGCGGGCCTAATGTGTAAATGACAGGGTACCGAGGTGCCGGTTACCGAGAATTCATCGAGGACGGGTCCAGATAAAAGAATAATTAGGGCTCACTTAAGAAAATTATCCATCGACCTAGAGCAAGTAGGTCACATAGTCACACACCGCTGCTCTGTGCGGCAGTCACAGGAAGGGCAGGGCAGGTCCAGGTCATTGTTTACCTTTGACTTCCAGCTCCCATTCACTTAATAGACCACATTTACATAATTCGTATCTTCAATACCTTGTGTTCTAGTCCCATCGTCTGTCCCTCTCCATAGCAGACAGTCGTTTTTTCCGGAAAAAAATCACAAATCGGCTATCAAAGCTGTCGGTTTGCACAGTCTTTTGTGGTTTTTTAAATCAAACTTAAGGCGTTTAAAAACTTTTAATGTCTTCGAAGAAAAATTCATATTTTCATTTATTTTTTTCGTTATGTTGCTTGTGTAGCGACCGCTAACTACATAAGATAAATCACCCTATACTCTATTGTATATATATTGTCTAATGGTTATAATATGTTCTAAATTAATTTAAACAAATGTAAATATCATTTCCAAACTATAAGTCATAATACCAGTGTAAATATTGTAAACAATAAAAGACGCAGCTTTCAAACATCTAGTCAGAGGCCCTTGCAGGAAGTCAGGTAGCGGCTAGGAGGCTGGGTGGATCCCGGTCTAGAACAGGCAAGCGTCACCGCAACCCTGCGGTGTAGTTGGTCAGAATAAAACCCCAGATCATTGGTTACTGGGGGCTATATATACCCCCTAGTTTTAGCCGATAAATCATTCTTACTACGGCTCTATGACTTGTAATTGCCGATGTACTGATGTTTCAAAATTTCACCTTCTCATTTATGAAAACCTCTGCATCTCTCTTCCTAACCTCGCTTTGTTTTAGTCCGGCCTTGTCAGACCCCACACTCTCCTAGTGGGATTCTCTGCCTTTGTCTCGCTAAAACTAACACCACCTTGGGAGAGACCTCTCCCGCGGACGACGGTTGCCGTGGCCCTACAAACTTTACCTAGTAGTGTCTCCCACGGCAATTCAGTCTGCCTTTCTCCGGTTCACACTCGCCTTTTGGATCCGGACGGTTTTCTCCTACCCTCAGATAACGATTGTGAATTCTTGGTCATTCCAAGACCACTTAAACTACCTACAATGCCTACTCTATACCTCTTCTCCTGAACATAGTGCACTGTCGGGGCACATACCCATCAAATATGGAGTCAGATAGTAAGACCCGTCATGAAGCAATTGTCTACGCTCACTTCGTCCCTAGGGCTAGGGTAAGTAGGCACACCCTCGTGATGACCCGACAGCATGTTTCCTACCTCACAGTTGGAAAGTTAGAAGTTGGAATACTTATAAATAAAAACCTTTAAGGATCTGGCAAGTAGACTGTACACTTTAGATGAAGACAGAATGTTGGGTTATAAATTGTAAGTTGTCTAATATTTCAATAAGTGAAATGAAAGTCACGGGCTTGACTGTATTTACTAGAATATAATTACAAAGAATGGAAAGACCTTAAAAAACTAAAATTACGGGGAAACACAAGATGTTAAATTGAATCCTTTAATCTGAAGTCGCTTGTTGGTGAGGTTTCTGCTGTTGGATACTGGCCAGCCTTTTTCTATTAAAAATTTTCGCCTTCGTCCTGCAATTTCTCTTGGTTCCAGGCTTCTCATATTTGTTCTATTTTCCAATTATGGGGGAAAATAAAAACGTGGTTGTTTCTAATGGGAGATGTAGGCCTAACCATCTTAAAAATATTGTTTTTTAGTTGGTTTGTGTTTGTTTCACTTTGATTTTTTGTAATCACTGTTGCCGCATTGTTTACTGTGGTCAATATAGACACTTTTCTAGACAACATGGCGGTGGCCTCGGTAGTCTATACGGGTAGTTGCATATGATCCCCCCCCCGCATATTTTGGTTCTATTACGACTGTAAGCGGCAACACTCGCCGCTACTTATATATTCAGGCCCCTCCCTGTCCTAGCGGAGTGGTGTTTATCGCAAAGAATTTTTCTTCTCTCAAGAGACACAAGGAGTAACGTAAAACTAAATATAAAATCAAATATCACGAAGTAAATTTGTACATTAATATTCGTCACGGCTGAGATAGTCAATTTTGTTAGGGTGGAAATTGGATTTCACTGTTTATATTAAAGGTGGTAGACGAATCTAGAGATTTTTAGGAACAAAATGCGTTTTTTGTTGTTAATAGTTTACATAATTAACTTTTTTCAATTAATTTCGTGAAAGAGTCACCTAAGTGCCAAAGAAACCACATGCATTCTTTCAATGTACAATTTCAAGAAAAATGCAATTAAATTAATTTTAATGTAAGTTTATAATCGTGTTGAATATACATACTACATACTAGAGGGAGAATCATCTAATCCCCACGCAGAGATGGAACCGTTCACCCCTGACAGAGCGGTGTTCGTGGAACATCTCAACCAGATGATGGATAAGGTAATTAATGAGGGTGTGCTTCAACCCTTACACTCAATGGATTAATTATAAAAAGTGAACCTAAATCATATTACATGGCTAAGAGAAGTTGTAATTTGTCTTGTCTTCTTAATGGTAATTCTGTAGCTTCGCTTAATACGTTCACGCGCGCATAATGCCGCTTTTAAGAGAAATCATTTTATTTTCCACATTTGAAAAAAAGGACTAAGTGGGAAATAATACTTATTTTAACTCACTGGTGTGGCCCACCTGAGAATAGATTAATTTTGCTCCTGTTAGTTTGTAACTAATTTAAAACAAAATATCGATCCACATTCGTTTAGAATTTTCCGTGATCAGTGTCGAACAAAACCATAATAATTTTTTTTGAATCTGTGTATAAATGTCTGGGTTGCTATTAATTATTGGCCTATTACAAGAGGACCAGATATTTATGTTCAGGCTTTTTTGAAAAATAAGTTCGTTGCTTAACGGATTCTGATGGATTGAGATGAGCCTATAATGAGGCGTTTGGTTTGAGCCAAGAGAGAAAAGTGTGCACCCGTCAGTTCTGTTGGTGAAGAATCATTCATTATTTGAAGGGTAATGAGAGCCATGGAGAAAATCTTAGATATGTGGTTTAATGAATCAGTGAGGAAATTGAGTTGGTTGAAAGATCAGGGTGTTCTAAAAACTGGATTACAATTCGTTCTATTATTTTGGAATATATTTGTAATTTGTATATTTTAAATTTTTATGGAAAAATTAACCATCTTTAAAGCCATATAGGTTTATTAAATACAGGGTCATGGGTAGTCCTCTTGCAGAGCCCATTGTGACCTCTTCATACTTTTCATCCAGGATTCCTTCGGCGACTCTTTTCCTTCTCTATTCACAATTCATCATATGTTTTGGAAACCTTAGTTATGACAGGGGCATGAACATGTACTGTTTTTCTGCCACCATGGCATTTTCTGCCGCAAGTCCTGGCCACTAGTTTTTTTTTAAAAATCCATCCCTCATCCTGTATCCAAGACAGTACGGTATTTAGGCTTCCATATCGACAGAAGGCTGACATTGACCCAACACATAGCCTCGTGACAAGACTAAAGCAGACGTTTTGGACCACTGTACAGGTTACTTCGAAGTACACCCCATCTCTCAATAGAAAATAGATTACTAATCTACAAAGTTATACTTAAGCCACTCTGGGCAAACAGAATAGAGCTATGGGTGACAGCAAACATCAAGCGTATTCATCCTTTTAATCAAACGTCCTGAGAACAATAGTTAATGCCCCTTATCACGTCAATGCTCCTTAACTCTTCATAACTGTCTTAATATGCCCTATATACTTAAACGCATCGCTGTTCATGAAATTTCATCGAAACTTATCCAACCACCCTACTCCCTTAGCACAGTCATTACACGGCAACACTCATCCCTATAATCCTCCTCGGAGACTAAAGCGGCAATGGCCTCATTGTCTGCTATAAATACGTGACAGTGTGATTCCTGGCACTGGCTAGATTCTTCAATCATGTCCTGAGCATCTGTGGCTCTCGTTCGCATGCGAGAGAGGTGACAACGATATGGATTCGGGAGGCCTCTGGAATGTTTGTAAATACTGTATGAATGAAGAACTGCAAATATTGTATGAATAAGAACATTGATCACAGTTTCTTATTGACGAGCATGAAGGGTCCTGTAGCACCAGTCGAGATGGAGACTCCAAAGCCACAGCGGGAGAGATTTTGGAGCGCCAAAGGTCCGAGGAGTGTGTGACCGCAGGGGGATTGGGCTGCGGTAGTAGCTAGCCCTGTGGCCGGCCCATCGTACAAGGATATCGCCTCTGCCCCTGAAGAATCTATGGCCTCGGTGACCACTGAGGACGAGGAGGGGTTTAAAGTCGTTGACAAAAGGAAGAAGAAGGCTAAAGCGCAGGTGCCACAGAAGCCTAGTGTCAGATATATGGTTACTAGACTCCCGCTGACACGTAGGGACCCAAGTGTTGGAAGCAAAACCTATATTACCATCGAAGGTGACCCCGATAATGGGTAAGCTCCCAGAGAAGGACCCTAACAGTTCCTCCAGGATTGTTAGGGGTAAGAAGGCTAGAGGTCTCCTTATAGAGACCCCTAGCATGGAGGAAGCAACGAGCCTGCTCCAATCTAGTAAATTGCCAGGTTTCAATGCCAGGTTGGCCATGAAGAGAGGACCTAGGGTGGTGTTTCGTGGAGTCCCTAAGTCTTGGACGGATGAACAATTCAATGGTGAGGTTTGGAGTGACCTATCTCGGGTGGACCCATCCTTGGCGGGCCTGCCTCAGGATCAGAGGCCGAGCTCGCTAAGGCTGATTTTCAAGATGGAGGGAGGTAGGGACCCGGTTTTTATCAGCTGGGTGGTGAAGGTTACACCAGCCGTTAGATATGCCCTGTTAGGGGCTGTTGACTTACGGGTGGGGGAGGTGGCATAGGCTGGTCGTAAAAGACTTTCTCGATGCGCCCCGTTGCCTGAAGTGTCAGGGATACGGACATTCTAAGGCCACCTGTCCCAAGTATCAGGAGTATTGCAGGTGGTGTGCCTACGAAGGTCACATAGCTAACAATTGCGCGCACAAGGATGAAAGCCCACGCTGTGTGAACTGCATCCGGGGTGGGATACCAGAGGAGGATGCAAGGCACCAGGCAGGGGCTGTTGATTGCCTTCAGTTAATTAAGGAAGTGGAATTATTGATCCGCAGAACGAGGTATGAGTAAGACTTCGGTTTGTAGGAGAGAGATGCTCAGTTGTAAAATGTACTTAGGTTAGGCCGAATATACTTGTTAGATATAATAGAGAGTATAAGTTTCCTTTTGTACTTAGGTTAATTAGATGTAGGAATATGCAAATAGGATACGGCACTCAAATTATTATGTATTGTTAATAAACAATAGTTAATAGGTTTGTAAACGGTAGATAGTAATAATTAGGATGTAAAAACTTTCAACGTAGAAATTAAGAAATATTGTTAATAAATAACATAGATAGTTGAAAGTTGAAAGAAACAAGAATTGTTAGTTAGTAGATAGGAAATATTATTGTTATAATTTATAGTATAATATAGTTAGATATAAGTAATGTATAATACAGATAAACGAATAAAGACGGTTTCATAGTATTACCAAGGTGCGCTGACTGGTGCAAAAACCCCAATTGCACTGGAATACACGCACCATAGACATCGATAAAAGCCCCTGGAGTCTGCCTCACAGACTAGCAGGGAGACCCCGAGTTACGAGGGTTTGAGAACCGATCCCCGAGCCTGCATCACGGGCTCGAAGGGAAACCCCGTATGAGGCTCACGCCTTAGGTAGGGGCAAATTTGAAACTTTTTTTTTTATTTTCCGTGAATCCGACATATAAGTGTGTGTGTTTAAAATGTTTAGGTTTATTTTACCTCGTTCATTCACAGAAAATAAATCGGTTAACTCAACTAATTCGTTGCTCAAAGGGATAATACTTTGTTGAGTGACTTATAGCAATCTCGGCATTGATCTCGACTTACAGAGACTGTTCGACAAGAAAATGAAGAGAAGCAGAACGGGATAGGTTGAGGGATTGGACTTACTTAACGAGATGGCAGATCAAAGCTGCCTACCTGATAAAGGGATTAATTAAAGATGTTTGATTAAACAGTCTCCGATTAGGATTAGGAATCGAGTGAGCTTCATGCACAGGCACTTCCTTTTCATCACTGTAAATTACATCCGATGCTTACCAATTATAACTTACTTAATTAGTGTTGTCATCATAGTGTAGTCATGGGACTTCGTCGGATGAGAACCAGCAGGCGTGTAGCGTTTTGATTACTTCGATTAATCATGGGCGGTTTACCTTTTGAGCCCCATTACTAGAATTACCCTGATAACTTACAATGAAATAACCTATACATTAATTATTACATCGGAAGTACATTCGCTAATTTTTTTATTGGTAGGTCGGTGATAAAACAGCTCCCGCCGTAAAACACTTGTAAAATTATAAAAAGTTAAGTCTGATCACACATTTAATGGTTTTTATTTGGCTGTGGAATGAATCCAATGAATATTTTTGATTATATTATAATTTATGAGTTGATGAATCACAAGAGTTTTTAATTTATTTAACCGGATTTCAGGTGATGTTGAAACAGTCAGCGGTCAATACAAACCTTCAGATTCAACTCATAAGTACAGACATTCAGGAAAATTAGCGAAAGGGATTAAGACGAGAAAGCTACTTCATATAAGAAACAAAAGGAATATTTCTTCTGACAGTATGATACATAACAATTCTATAATGATTTATTTATACAAAAACAAATCATGAAATCAAGTAGTAACTACTATTGGCAACCGTGATGATGACTCTACCAGGCGTGGTGCATCTAACAAGGCAGCCAGGTCTCTCAGTGGGTGAGTGGTTAGTTTTATAATGCTTGCTTTATATATAATATTTATAATCTTGCTAATAACAAGTAGAAGAACTGTATATCTGCCTCGTGACTTCATGGAAGTCACTGATGGTTCCCTGTTATTTTTAAGTAAGCAACCGCTTCCCTCCAAGACCTCCCTACTTTCCTAGGATCTTATCCTTCTCTTATACATATATGTCTCAGCTTCAGCCCCGACCCGACTTGTGCCTTGACATTTCACCCAGTATGTTCTAACTGATCTCTTAATATTTGTATATACTCGTGGTTTGATTGTACTCCATAATTAAGCTTTTCTTTATTTTCTTTTAAAAGACTCTCCTCTACAAAGATTATTTAACTGTTGACGAGGGAAAGGTATGAGGGCAGACAAGAGTGTCTGTAAGAGGTGTTTGGGATATCCCCCCAAGATGTACTGTGTAAGTAATTTCTAGTTTTGGTAGATACATTCATACTTCATCAATAATGTGGTGAAATATTTCAATAGAGCAGTCTGTAAACATTAATACTTGTTTTGGAAGCAGGACCCCAAATGTCGGCGGCGTATGTCCATTTGGTCCCACTATTATTTATAATTATATATGCTATACGGCGATAAAAATTTTCCATACATCGTAAATCGCTTCTTTCCTATTTCACATTTCAATTTAACTGTGGCAAAGTAGCTCTTGGATGGAAATAAATTTATGGATACTAAATATATTGTGACCCCGCTGTCTGCCGAAGGTGGCCATTGGGTACATTCTGTAAAGTCTTGGCAAGATTGCATATTGGGAAGGTCATCACAAAGAAGGAGAGTAACTCAGTTGGTAGAGTACTCAACTAGAGATTGGGAAGGTCGTCACAAAGAAGAAGAGTAACTCAGTTGGTAGAGTACTCAACTAGAGATTAAGAAGGTCGTCACAAAGAAGGAGAATAGCTCAGTTGGTAGAGTACTCAACTAGAGATTGGGAAGGTCGTCACAAAGAAGGTGAGTAACTCAGTTAGTAGAGTACGCAACTAGAGATTGGGAAGGTCGTCACAAAGAAGAAGAGTAACTCAGTTGGTAGAGTACTCAACTAGAGATTGGGAAGGTCGTCACAAAGAAGAAGAGTAACTCAGTTGGTAGAGTACTCAACTAGAGATTGGGAAGGTCGTCACAAAGAAGGAGAGTAACTCAGTTGGTAGAGTACTCAACTAGAGATTGGGAAAGTAGTCGAGCCCCAATCCTCACAGTCCTTTATTCATTCGCTCCTTAGTATTAATATTTTTATGATGTCCATATAAGATATAGAGAGTGATAATCCAATGAGGGTTTGAGAATTCCAAAGCGTCTTTTTGGTTCTATTTTTTAAGTTCTCATGTGTGTTTGCCAGGTAGCGAATTTACAAGATTTGACCGTGTTTAGAATATGTTATGCGTATTTCAAGGGACTCAGATGGTTGCATGGGGATAATTTGTGAATTGGTTATTGCCGCATCGTCCGAAAATATGGCGAGTAATGTGTTATGATGTGCTATGTCGTGTGTGTCATGCGATTGCAATACTGAACTACCATGTGACTCTCCTGCTCTGATTAGCGAAGCATTAGATAGGATGCAATCAATAGCTCTCTGGTAAAGCCTGGTAAGTTTGAATCTTCATTGTAAACGGCGTTGAACGTGCAGTGGTAGTGGTATCTTCCAAAACTCGATACTATTCACAACATGGTGATGTCGGTGGATGTTGGAGTGATGTTGCCAGAAGCCATATCAGTGGTTAGGGATAAAACCATTTTTAGTATTGTGGGTGGTTAGTTCTCTGATTTGTAATCTTTCAAACGATTCTGTGTTCTGTAACGAGTCTATACGAGGTAGAGTCATGTTTTGGTTTACTTATTTTCGGAGTCACTAATATAATTTATATTTCTAAAGCATAGAGAAGTTTGTCGATGTATATTTGATATTGTATGATAAATTTGTCAAATATGATAGTTATTTGCTAGATGTCTGTCTGAAAATTACAAATATAATATTAATAATATGTTGGTGCATGAATCATTTTTCATTCTATTTAAGCATATACAACGAAAGGGATGTTTGCTCAAACTAATACAATCTGCTTGGGAGTTAAATTGCCTCATGAGACAAATAATCTGTCAGTTTTTTTGGTTAGTTGGCCAGCTTTTTATATTTTTTATGGATGAGGTGTAGAATCACGCCATTAAACGATACTCTCACATTAGGTTAGATGTCTCAACTATTCAGCATACATAAAAATTGCATTCTTTGCTAACTACAGTGACGACTAGCTTCAGCATAATATTTTTCTTTTTATGTAGATCTTCAGCAAAGGTTCTAACAAATATACAGTAGACAGAATATATCTTTTCAAGAAGATTTCAATTCAATATGGTACTTAAATAACTTTTAAAATTGATCTATGTATGGGAATCGGCATTCCTCCCCTTTTATGGCATCAATACACAATCATTGGAATCACAGGAAAAGTGAACTCCCCCCCCCACAAAACAAAAATAATTGTATTTATGTCGATCCCTTCTACTTTTTTTAGTTATGGTTCAAACAACGAAATTAGAAAGCAGACTGCAGACCCAAGATACGCGATATATACAAGGAGTAGTTGATAAAACTATGCACAGTATACTTAAAAGGGAGCTGATCAGAATCAGGTTGGGCAGTATAATTTTTTCTGATTAAGAAAGATTGTACAGTAGAAAAAAATCAAAACTTTCTCATCTGAGCAATTTCGGCCACAACCAATGAATATTACAAGAATGACACCTAAGGCAAGAACTTAAGCGTGGAGTGAGGGGTGACAACCTAGAATGTTGACAGTATAAAAATGGTCCGTCATCAACGAGGGAGGACAACCTTCTATCAATCAACTCATCGGTGGAGGAACAGAAAGGTAATAGTGTGTACATACGCACTTTGAACATAATTACTGCTAATTAGAGAGACAGGAATCCCATTTCCAAGGAATTTGCTAAATGAGAATGTACTACCCGGGATTCATTCAGTCCTATCAGGTCAAAAGAGTACTTGAATAAAGAAATGGTAATTCCGATCTAGAATGCTTTTCTTACCTCATCTATCGTTTAATATTCTGACTGTAGTCATGATTATTTCTAGAATGATCAAACAGGAAATAAATACATTTTCACGAGTGATAAATAAATGAATGGACAAAATCTACTCCTCGGAGATGTAGATAAATATTGAATAAAACATCCCCTCCCGAAACAGGACAAATGCAAATTTATTCAGCTCCTTTCATGGGTCCTTTGAAAGCCATCAATATTCGTCCTTACTAAAGCACCACTAGGAAAGAGAGGGCCCATCTTACTATTCCAAGGAAAAGACGGCTTGTTACAGAACAATCTAGATCGAGCCAAGTGTCGCATTTACATGTTTCTTGAGACAATACATTCTGCACGGTTACTCCTCGAATGAACTGATTTAAAAAAAAGTTCATTTACAGTACAAACATTCCTTAATGCTAAAACGGCATTTCTAGATCAAATGATAATCAACACTACTCCTGCCCCCCCCCTAAAAAGTAACGTGCAAACATATTAGAAAAGAGCAGAAAGTAATTGGATCTAATAATCTAATGATAAGAAGATTATAGCAAACAAGCTACCTACATGCACAACTGTCACGCAAAAGAACATAAGTTCATTGTCAAGCGAACAACTGAATAAAATAATTTTGATGAACAATCTCCTTCATCGCCGATAAATAATGTGAAAAGTACGACAAATTGTCTGATACTTACTAAGATCAAACGTCTAAACGAATGTTACCTGAATGAAATTTAATTCTGCGATTAAAGTTCCATAAAACCGTCAGCCGTTCGTCGAATACCGAAAAATTTACTCGATAAAATATAATCAATATATGTGTACTTCTGGATGAACAATTGAATTGTTGGATGATATATATATATATATATATATAAGTTAATTGTCGGAAGTTAAGCTGTAAGAAATAATAGGAAAGAGGGAAACGATCTACACTCTCGAACTTCTGTAAAGAGACTACTTTATTGTCTTTAGCAATCCGACCTACATAGGATCATGGGTTGTTTACCTCCCATGATCGTATTAGTTTACAACATAAACTTGCCTCTGGCTTTAACTCCCCCCTGCCAGTTCCTGACCATCCGTCGGGAACTGAAACTTAACACTTATGCTAATTATATACAGTTCTGGCATAATAATTTCCTGCTCACCTAGAGCAGCACAACACTGTCTTATAATCATAAAAACAGAACATAACTTTATCCAATGTGGTACAAGGTTAAAACAGTAAAATAAAAAATCATGTATCTGGCAAATGCCACCAAAAACCAAAAGAGATGTGTGCAGGAGTGAGAAAATTAGAGTAAATTTCCTATTTGGATGGCTTCCCCACTGGAAGCTTTAACTGCTCGAGATGGACAGTTCTCCTCTTCGCGGGTTCATGAACACTCTGGATGGTCACCAAATTGTGTTCACGAATCGTGATCACCCGGAAGGGACCCTCATAACGGGACACCTCCTTACTCGTATTGGAACCGATCTTACGATATACCGTAGTGCCTATCGCAACGCACCCTTCTAGTGGTTTGACGCCCGCGTTCTCCCTCAACACCCTCCTGGATTTTCCCCCGGTAATTCTCGCGTACACGTTCCCCCATACTTTCCCCAGTTCCACGCGGTTGGTGGTGAGTTGTGCGGACGTCTCGTCTCCCACCACCGTTCTACTCGTGTCTCGGCGACGCCCACGAAGTCCGAAAAGGATTTCAAAGGGTGAAAACCCAGTTGCAGTGTGAACGGAATGGTTATACGCAATGACCGCCCTAGGCATTGCCTCTGCCGGCTCCAACCCTTTGTCGGCATTGTAGACGCGGAGATGATTGCCCAAGGTACTGTGGAGACGCTCAATTCCTCCTCGGCTCTTTGGATGCCCTGGGTTATTGACGTTCCACATCACGTCCAGAGCCTTCATCTCTTTCCGCACGTCGGCGTTATCGAACTCCTTTCCACCGTCCGACGCTATCCGATCTGGGACGCCGTAAAATTGGAACCAACGCCTCAGCGCGCCTAGTACTGCTTCCGATGACTTTTCCCGAATAGGGTATGCCATAGCTATTTTACTAAAAAGGTCAACCATGGTGACCCACTTGTGTCCCCGCCAAGTGAAGGTATCAACTTGAAGGTCAGTGAGCGGTGTTTGCGCCGTGGGAGTCTCGACTTGTTGCCCGGTCGGTGGGTGCCTGTCATATTTGGTACGGTGACAAACTTCGCACGCAGCTAGTGTTTCCTGGATTGTCTTTCGCATCCCCCACCAGAAATACTTCCGCCTCAACGCCTGAGCCGTCTCTTGTTCTCCCCGGTGGTTTGTTTTGCCCTGATGGTAGGCTAGCGTGATCTCCTTCTGCGTTGGCTCATCCGGGATGGTCTCTACCATCATGGTACACCGTACAAATGTTCGGTCAACCCCAATCTGCTCCGCCCTCCAAAGTCGCTTAATTTTCTCCCATATGGTTGCGTTCCCGACGTAAAGAAAATGAGTCTTCCCAGGTGTGGAAGCATCATTAAGGGTACGACTAATTTGGTCATTGTTCACCCCTGGAGCGGACCATATGGTCGTGGTGGTCGATCGTGGAGAACTATCATGTGCTATTTTCATGGGGCCGAAGGTCTTCGTCTTCCAGACTATCTGGTGGCGCTTATCATTGATGATTTCTTCCCGCTCTTCCATGTCCGCAGGCCTGTCGTCCGTTGAGCTCTCTCCTCCTGCCGACGGTACCAAATCCGTAGACCCTGGTTCCTGTTGGTCTTCTTCTCTCTCCGGCGTCCATTCTCGCAAGAACTGCTTTCCGTCCCGGTAGGATTCCCCCTGATCTTGGTCAAGTGCGTTGACCACCATCGCCCGGGACAGCCAGTCCGCCACGACGTTTTCCTTACCGGGCTTATATATAACCTCCAAGTTGTATTGGCTGAGGAACTCCTTCCAACGCATGACCCTCGCCGACGACTCTTTTAATTTACCGACCCACTGTAACGGTTTGTGGTCAGTGTGCACCCGGAACCTTCTCCCGAACACGTAGGGCCGAAAATTGTCTATCGCCCAGACTATCCCTAATAATTCCTGCTCTAGCGCGCTATACCTACTTTCCGCCTCGGTGAGACGCCTACTGGCGTACGCTACGGGACGGTCCCCTGTGCCCCCCGCCTGTGACAGAACCGCTCCCAAGGCGTATTCACTGGCATCCGTCGTGATTGTGAACTGCTTCGTGAAGTCGGGAAATGCCAGAACCGGGTGTTCCTGGAGACGATCCATGCACTTCCGAAAATTCGCCTCGATATCTGGGGTGATGACCACCTTCTGACCTTTCTTCAGGAGATTGTTTAGGGGTACCAAACAAGCCGCCATTTCGGGGACAAATCTCCTGTAATAGTTAAGCGTGCCCAGCAGGCGCCGGATCCCTTTAACGTCCGACGGAACCACCATCTTCTGAATCGCTGCCACCTTCCCGGCATCGGGTCTCACTCCCTCCTTAGAGATCGTATGCCCCAAAAAATTGATAACCTCTTGGCCTAGACGGGACTTTTCGTCTGACAATTTCAAGCCAAATTGCCTCACGCGATCGAATACCATCCGCAGGTGATCCGCATGTAGTGCCTCGGTCGCACTGAATATCAAGAGGTCATCCATATATATTTGGCATACGGACTCGTCTATCCCTCGTAGAAACTCATCCATGAGCCGCTGGAACGTAATGGGTGCATTCTTCAGGCCAAATGGCATCCTCGTAAACTCATAGTGGCCTCTCTCAAACGTGAATGCCGTCTTGTTTCGGTCTCTAGGGTGCATTTGAATTTGGTGATACCCCGCTTTAAGATCCAGAGTGCTAAATATCTTCGCCCCGCTCAGCCTGTCCAAAATGTCGTCGAACCTGGGGATTGGATATTTTTCATCCACCGTATTTTCATTAAGTTTTCTGTAGTCCACTACGACTCTATATTTGTCTGAACTCCCACCTTCCTCATTCTTTTTCTTGACGGCCCACAGGGGGCTGTTATATGGCGATGTACTGTCCACTATAATCCTGTGCTTCTTCAGGTTGTCTAGCTCCTCACGAATGTGGTGCCTCAGAGCCTGCGGATACCTGCACTCCTTCACATAGCACACCCTGTCTTGCTTGAGCGGAATCTCGTGTACAGTTCTACCTGTGAGCCCCAATCGCTCGCCTTCCTTGAAGAAAATATCTATGTATTTTCTCTTAAGCTCCCCTTTCCAATCTTCTGCTTGCTTTAGCGCTCCTACTCGCGCCCCCCCCCCCCCCCCATCTCGCCCTACTTCTCTCCCTAGTCCCAGGCACCTATACCTTACCTTACTTATTCGAATGTCCCATCGCCCCTTTTCGTTCCTAACCTTTGCTCCTACTTTACCTAGCAAATCGCACCCTATTTTCCCTCCATATTCCCGGGGCATCTTTTCTACCACGTGAACTGTTAAACTCTCCTTATCGCGTTCCCATCTATTTAGCCCTATTACTGCCTCCCCTTCAACCTTACAGGGGCCCCCCAGGGTGATCAAGTTACAAGAGCATACCTGTATTTGGGGCATCCTCTCTCCTTCACACATCCTCTCTAGTGTCTCCCGACACATTATAGTGTTGGTACTCCCAGTATCCACTGGACACTTCACTCCCCTCACGACTCTGATTATAGGCAGACCGCTATCCCCGACTTTCACACTATTGTTTACTATCGTGCGGTCGCCTCTCCGCCACCACTCTGCTCAGATATCACGTTCTCCCCTCTCCTCTGATGTTTGTCGTCGAGTGGTCCTCCGAGCACTGCCGCTTCTCCAGCCCATTCGTTTTCCTGGTTCTTCCTTCTCTTTTTCTGTCTCGGAAGTTTCCGAGGTCTCTGACGCTTCTGGCTGCGGCCTCTCTTTCCTCCGCATCTTCTGAGCGTTTATCTTCATCGGTTCAGGTCTGTTCCCGTCTCTGCGTCGGCTCATATACGGGCACTGCCTGGCTACATGCCCTTCCGTACCACATTCAAAGCACCTAGTGTGTGGGCACTGTGCTACCGAATGTCCTGCTTTCCTACATTCATAGCACTTCCTGTCGTCTCGCCTTCTGGAGCGCCCCACATTTCCACGGCTCCTTTCCCCCACCATTAATCTTCCTCTTCCACTGTACTCCGCCTCCTTCTTATTCCATGCTATGGGCGTGGTTTTGGGCCTTCTATATGGCACTCTTCTCCAGCCCGTTTCTTCCTCGCCAACTGTGGTGTCTTCCTCTCTGGCACTGGTGTCCACCATTTCTTGGGCACAATCCAGAAATGTGCGTTCTCTCGGTAACCCCTCCTTTCTTCCAGTTTCATTCGCTAGCTGTACTTTCAGGATAGTTGATAAAAACGCCATCTTGGCTTCTACTTCCGCAGCGCTTACTGTCTCCCGCATCTTCTCCGTGATATTGTTGTATCTTGCCAGCATCGTTCCGGCGTACTGCCCGTTCGTCTGCTGGTGTCTCTTCGTTTCCCTGAAGAGTTTAAAAATGTCCTCTTCCGGGGTCCATCTTCCCCCACCGAACGCCTTCTTCAGCCGCTCCTTCACTACGTTCCACGAGGTCTCCTCGTCGGCCTGGATCATGTTCAGGACACTCCGCTTCACTCTGCACACCAGAGCTGCCCTCAGCGATTCGGCGTCCCCTTCCGTTATCAGGTCCTCCGACCGTTTCCCCTCTATCCGCGTAATCAGCCGGTCACCCCCTTTAAGGAAATGATTTAGTTCCCCGGTCTCGCCTGTGAATCTTTCCAGACCCGAAATCGACTTCCTCATGTCCTGAGCCGTAATCGCCTAGATCTTCATCCACGCCAATGTATTCGCGTGAGCCGCTGCCATGGTCGTTTGAGGTAACTGCGGTATATTTGTTGCCGCACTAAGCACTGGGGGGTCGTAACACTCCCTCTGGCATTTTATTGAGAGAGAAAAAAAACGTGAAGCGAAAGAACGAGAAAAAAAAATAAAGAAAAGAAAATTATTACTTTTCGCTTCGCCGTACTAGGTTCCCGGGTTTCGGCACCAGTTAATTGTCGGAGGTTAAGCTGTAAGAAATAATAGGAAAGAGGGAAACGATCTACACTCTCGAACTTATGTAAAGAGACTACTTTATTGTCTTTAGCAATCCGACCTACATAGGATCATGGGTTGTTTACCTCCCATGATCGTATTAGTTTACAACATAAACTTGCCTCTGGCTTTTATGCTATATATATATATATAGGAAAAAATAACTGAACAGACCCAGGACTAACTCGTAATTCTTTCAATAAATTCAATAATACCTTTAGGAAAAAGATCAACTAATCAAAAAATCATTTAAGTGTAAAATCCCTAAACACTACACCCATTAACCACTGAGCTCCACACACCATCCTTGATTCAAACAGCATTGACAGTTAAATAATCTTTGTAGAGGAGAGTATTTTAAAAGGAAAAAAAGAAAAGCTTTATTATGAAGTACAAGCAAAACACTGGTATATACAAATATTATGAGTTATGTTACTAGATATTGGGTGGATGTCTAGGGACGAGTGTGGTCTGGGGCTAAAGCTGAGACATATATGTATAAGAAAAGGATAAGATTCTGGGAACCAGGGAATTCTTGGAAGGATGCGGTTGTTTACTTAAAAAGAATAGGGAACCATCAGTGACTTCCATGAAGCCCTTTCTACTTGTTCTTAGCATTGTAAAACTGTAGATAAAAACATAAATGATGTGGTTTTGATACATGTACGACTTTTGGTACAAGTGCTGATAACCAACAGACAGATATATCAAGTATTGGCTTAAATCACAAGTATGTTTATGGCACAGGAAAGTGATGACTGACGATACCGACCCTATGAATCAACTCTAAGAATCTATTGAAATGGATGACTTTAAACTTATAATAAATAGACCAAGGTACACATTTCTTTAGCTTTGTCAGATAAATAAAAGACAGAACTTCAAACGTCCTTATGGACAGTTAAATAATCTTTGTAGAGGAGAAAAGCTTTATTATGAAGTACAAGCAAAACATTGGTATATACAAATATTAAGAGTTACGCTACTACATACTGGGTGGAATGTGTACAAGTGGGGTCTGGGGCCAAAGCTGAGACACATATGTATAAGAAAAAGGGTAAGATTCTGGGAAGCAGGGAGGGACTTCCATGAAGTCACAAGGCAGGTATGCAGTTCCGCTCAAGATATAATAAATATTATATATAAAGCAATGATTATAAAACTAATGTATCATCAAAATATTCATCACGTCAAGTACGAAGTACGTATTATCCCCATTACTACAAGCACTCACTATCTGTAGTCGTAATTTATCATTTTATAAATAAATAAAAATAAAAGCGGTTTTATTATAGACCACAAATAAAATCATATTTATCAATTCCAAGCATGTTTCTTTTAAGAGACTTCTTCTGTATTTAAGACGACTTTGATGACTGGAAAATTCTTCTACAATTTTATAATTCCTCTTATGTTTCGATTCGAGCACAATTGGTCGTGATAATTAACGATACTTCAGTCTCAGTGTAAACAGAATGATAAATGATGTATTACCCGTGTCTAATTTCCTGTAGAAAAAAAAACAAAACTATTGACTAGCCAGCTAGGAACGTACTTTTCCCAGCTTAAAAATAGACCAGCACTATATATAGAATCAAACAGTTTATAGGAAAGTGTTCTTGTGGTAAATCAGTTCTAACTAGATGCTACATCTAGAATTTGCTCACAATCAAGTAATCCTCGTTTTTCTTTTTTAATATTCGACACATGATTTTCAGTTAAAAAAATAAAACAACTCCAAATAACATATAACCAAGTTCAAAATTATGTAATTATTCCAAAAAAAAAATTTATTTGAAATATATACCTGTACTGTAATAATTCCTATTAGACAGAAAATTATTTTTATGTTATTTAGTTAGAGCTTACATCAAAGTCATATTGATGCGAATGCAGTACAAATCAAATTCATTGACAGGTAGTATTCTGACTACCGTTAATTGTGAGTGTTTTTAGATATGATCACGGGTCTAGAACATTTGCCGGGTCTTGAATTTAGTATCTTATAAAGTAGTAATAAGTCGAAACAAAATAATTAATGAAATTCCTTGGTAAGATTTAATTAACAAATTAAAATAGCTAAGAAACAAAAACCAGACTAAGATTTCTATTAAATATTACCTAAGATAGTAATAAAAGGGAAATTTATGAAAATGAAAAACAAAATGTCTACCAAGTAGCTTTTAATATGTAAAAAGGCATTTCATGATTTAAAAGTCTTATTTTTAACACTTTTTATATAGATTGGAGACCATTTCATTGTTTTTCAATCCCTCTAGCAAACCATAAATATAGGGAAAGTAGTACAGGGATTTCATTCAGGTCCGATTATTAAACATTCGGTTAAAAGTTCTAGAATGAGTTGTTAGGGTCACAAGCCATGACGGCGTGACCTGCTCTAGATGAAATACTTACTGGGCATGTATTTGATCCTAAGAGTTTCTGCTGAGTTTGAAGGGTCTAATAAGTATCAATACTTGTTTTAGTTTGACCAACCAACCTTTTAAATTATGAACCTCTCGATTTAAGTGCACACATTTATATTTTCCTTTAGCTTCAGCTTGAGGCAAACAAAGGCCAATTAACCTTTTTCTCCCATGAAAAAGTAAACACACACATTTCAATCTAGCTTTTACCTGCGCCTGTACGAAAGGACAATAGTGTAATAACCATTGTAGTGCCAAACCATTTAATTCTGTACAATATACAAGAAACCTTTGCTGTAACATGTAACTATATAAAATCCAACTCATTCTGTATTAACATTAAGAATATTAGCAGTGATTGCATACCTAACGCATTGCATAAAAACTTAGATGAATGCATTACCACAACTATTGTAACTCCTACTCCTTTCATTCAGTATTACAATTTTATTGATGTATATTTAACTTTTAATTTATCATATGTATTCATTGTAAGCAAGAGTACCTTACCTATACACTTTCCCTTCTCCTCTATTATTAAGTTAGATACTAAGGAAATTATTTATAACCATACTGAGAAGAATGTATTTAGAAACTAATGTATTGTCTCTAAAACATGTTATTTCTTAATATCACCATCCTGCCTAGGAGTTCCAGAATTAAAAACGGGGGAAGTTTTATAATACTAAGAACAAGTAGAAGGGTCTTGAGCAGAACTGTATACCTGCCTCGTGACTTCATGGAAGTCACTGATGGTTCCTGTTATTTTTAAGTAAGCAACCCTCCTTACTTCCCTTACTCCCTATTCCCAGAATCTTACCCTTTTCTTATACATATATGTCTCAGCTTTAGCCCCAGCCCACACTCATCCCTTGACATTCCACCCAGTATGTAGTAACGTAACTCTTAATATTTGTACATACCAGTGTTTTTGTACTTCATAATAAAGCTTTTCTTTCTTTTCTTTTAAAAAACTCTCCTCTACAAAGATTGTTTAACTTATCATACCTTTTTTAGGAATTGCCACAGCCGTAAAGATTTCGGAGATGGCTTAGTTTTGCCATTGAAATTGGGAAAATGTATTTAGCCTTCATCAATTGAATAATTTTTCAATAGCTAAACCAACATTCCGCGAAATCGAAATAATTGAGAATATTGCTCTAAAAATCTCATTCTCTCCCAAAGAATGATGCAAAAAAAATATTCTTTTTTAAAAGTTCATTAAAATGATGTTTCCAGGCATCCGGTACGCAAATTTGCCAGTATATTATGAATCGGCAACTATTTTTGGACCGACCGGGCTGGTAAAGAAAATGTTACGCTAACACGTGGAGGCCACGTGTGGCGTGTGTCTCTCATTGAGTGAGAGGTAGGTCAAGTCAACTGACACACGCAGTTATCAATCTAACGATTTTTCAGTCACAGCCAGAAAAAAAAGAAAATCTTTACTTTGAAAGAGGTAAGGGGGAAACCCTCTTTTATTTTTGTATGTTTTCCGATATTTCTTTTGAGGTAATGTTTAACTGCTCATCTGAAAAAGTGATTCTTAGTTACCTAGATAATAAAACAAACAAAACTTGTAGGAAATTAGAAAAATACATTATGTTCAGTGAGATCATTGAGTCAATCTTTGGGTACTTTTTGGTTTTCTGCCCTTTACTCCTACTGCCCAAACTGCTACAAATACTGCCAACAAACAACATATTACTGTAACGATAACCACTTACATTCAATTGGTAGGCCCAGACATCTTCAGGAAGTAGTCATTACCAAAGGTAAATGAAGCGATTCTAACTACATAAGTTAAATCACCCTATACTATATTACATACATATTGTAAGCAAAGTAAAATAACATGAACTAAATATATTATAGACAAAGGCAAATAACATGAACAAAAATAAATTATTATAAATGTATTAACAATAAAAAAGGCAGAAGCAAAGTAACACTAGACGGGTCTACATCTGTCAGTCATAAATCTAAGAGACCCTTACAGCCTCCAGGCTGGTTATTCAGGACCTGCGGGATACCCCTTAACACATTGCACAGAAACCGCAGGTACTGAGCAACCCTTTTAGCCTACCGGCTGATTACTTAACACATGCAGGGACGCAGGCACTAAGCAACCTTTTTCAGCCTCTTCTAGACCAGGCTGGTTAGATACTTAACGGGGGCGCCGAGCCCCTAAAAACCAGTTTCCCGCGACCGTTACTCAGTGATACTTTGCTTCTGTTCGAACTCTGAAAATTTGACTTATTCTTTATGAAACCTCTGTACCTCTTCTCTTGAACATAGTGCATTGTCGGGGTGCACACCTATCAGAAATGGAGTCAGATATTAACGCCGACATGGAACATAGTCCATGTTATAAACTACAACAATCCGCACTTGTGACCAGGGCTAGGGTGATTAGGCACTCCCCTAGTGGCAGCCCGACAGTAAACAACAAACTTGACAGAAGGTTAACGATCAAGTATCGTACATTACTGAGCCCTCGGACTGACAAGTAAGAGTTTTAAAGCCTCGTACCTTAATATGCCCCACAATTCCTTCATAGACTGCAGTAATTCTAATGACTTGAGGGTGTTTCAAGAAGAGAATAATTGTTTTTATAATAATTTTATTTTTATTATATCTATTCAAAACAAACACTATCATAATGATCTAAAACTATTGTTAGATTTTTATTTCACTCTAGTGTAATCTTTGATGAAAAAAAAAAATTGTTTTGATCATTCTCAAAATCAATTTGAAAAACATAAAAGTCATATTTTCAGTTGTCTTTAAATCGGCCAAACCTTCACTAAAATATTAGAATATATTTTCAATGAAATATATTTTTTTAGTCCCCTTGACTGCTTGTCTCATCTCAAATAACTTTTAAAATAATAAATATACCTCCTTCCTAGAGATCAAAGTAAAATAATTACATTTTCAGCATTATTCCATGCTTGTATTTGAAGCAGAGAGGAAATACACCGATATAATAAGTAAACGACAATTCAATGTAGTAAAACGTAACAATTTAAACATGTAACTATTATAAAAAACTGGGCTACTAGACAAATATTACATTATCCCTAATTCTGGGATCTCCCTGTAAAACTCAAAACACCATAGATCGATCCTTTTAAACCATAAAATTAATTCACTTGTATTTAGTACGTGTAGTGTATTGTTAAATATACAAGGCGAATTTGTACATGCTGTCGGACTTCATTGGTCACCTAATAAAATTATTGCTAAGCTCTCCGAAAACCAAAGTATTGAGCTCCGACAAAAGATGTCGCATATTTAATTCGTTCCAAGCCGATATGAATAATTTTTTTTTTCTTTTAAATGATTTAGCTATTTTTCTAATTTAGTTTACCTATATAAAAATAAATTAGGTCTTTTGAGAGAAAGGTATGGACCAGTTTTGGCGCTTTTACTTTTTTTCATGTCAGTGAATGAACTCTCAAAGCCGAACTCTGCCCTTTCATGATGTTCACTCACTTTCGATGCCTACTTATTTAGTTTATATATATGTGTGCCAGTCGTGAAAACCAGAAAAGTAGAGTTATATAAAACTTTCACGACTGTCACAGATATATTTCCAGAAGTACAATTTAGTTTACAACTGATGCGAACAAACTTAGGTCACTACAAAAAAATAAATGATTGATCTAATGGATAAAAAACTAAATTATATATATATATATAATATCATATATATATATCCGTATCAATTTCGAATAACCAAATAAGCCAAGTTAAATATAAATTGGGTTACCTTTTAAACGGGTTACGAAAAAACATTGACATTCTCACCAAAAAAAAAAAGAAGTTTAAGAATTAGATCCCGGATTTACGCCAATGGATTAAACATTAAAATACTTTCTTGCCTAATTGAAATATTGCAGTTTCTTTGTTATTCATAATGGTTACTCATTCAATCTTAAATAATTATATAGTAATAAATAATTACTCATAATAATTCAATATTAAATTATGATTGATTAGTGGCAATGCTAATCATAACTAATAATATCAAACAATCCCGTTTGAATGAAAATTAGGTATTCAATTTGGAGGTTTCTATCAGTCAAATAATTATTATTATGAGAAGTTAAATTTTTCGTGATAAACAATACTAAAACAATGGCATAAAATTCTGGAGAGTAACAATCCAATAAGAAAATCTTTAATAATTTTATGAAATGAAGAAAAATAAATTTCTAATAATAAACAGTCCATTAGGTTTTTATATTTTTTAATTTTAACATATTTATATGTTATTTATAACTGTAATTGTGAAATTTTAGTACGGCAGATGCCTGAATGTGTGAAACGTTAACATGAATGCCGTTTCATTAAAAAATAAAGAAAAACGGTTTTCTTTATTAGAAATATACTTTTCTACGTTTTATAAAAACAATGGTGTCGGGTCGTCACGAGGGGGGTGCTTGGTTACCCTAGCCCTGCTGACTAAGTGAGGGTTGCTTGAGTTTATAACCTGGACAATCATTTCATCTGGCTTTACTATCTGACTCCATTTTTTGATAGGTATGTGCCCCGACAATGCACTATGTTCAGGAGAAGAGGTATAGGGTAGGTAGGTAGGTAGTTTCTGTGGTCTTGGAATGACCACGAATTCACACTCGGTATCTGAGGGTAGGCGAAAACCGTCCAGATCCTAAAGGTGAGTGTGAACCGGAGAGAGGCAGACTTGATTACTTCAGGAGGGCTGCTCGGAAAATTTGCAGGGCTTCGGCAACCGTTGTCCGCGAGGGAGAGGTCTCTCCCAAGGAGGTGCTAGTTTTAGCGAGACGAAGGCAGGGATTCCCGCTAGGAAGGTGCGGGGTCTGACTTCACGGGACTAACACATAGCGAGGTTAGGAGAGAAGAGATGCAGAGGTTTTTCATAAGGAAGAAGACCAAATTCTTGAATACTGTCGCAGCTGCAAGTCGGGTAGCTTCGCTAGGAGGAGAGTGAATTACAGCTTTTTCCTTTTTTTTTTTTGTATAGCTCTCAAACTTATAAAAAATAGAATGTGGGAAAAATAAAAGGAAAATTATTTTGGATTGATGGGTGCCTTTCACTAAGGGGAGTCCCATTTGAAGGATGTATGAGAAGGATATAGGGTGGGGTATGCCTAAAGGAGGTAGGTGGATTCAGGAAGGTAGGTAGTGAGAGTCTACCGATGGTGGAGCCTAGGAGTACTAGGCAACTACCAGTGTAGTCGGCCAGGTCGGACCAGGTGAATTACAGCCCGAGATCTACTCCTATTTATAGTTAGTGGTGGCTCGTTAGGCCCAATCATTTCCCTCGTTGTTGTAACCAATAAGATCTTAAGTATGCGGGAGGGCTTTGTGTAGGCAGTCGAAGGCTTTGGGTTAGCGGTTAACACTTGGCTTGCAGCTGTGACATCTTTATTCTTTACACATTTACAATGACTTATTTATGTTATATACATTTGTTTAAAGTAATTGACAATATATATACAATAGAGTATAGGGTGATTTATCTTATGTAGTAAGCGGGCGCTACAAACGGTAAATCAAAACTTTAGATAATAAATTATAGCATGGCGATAGGTTTTAAAATGGAATTCTCATTAATCATGAGATGAAATAAAAAAATTGATCCTCGTTAAATTTTCTTATTAGATTGTTTCTTTGACATTTGTTTTTAATAGCAATTACAGAGCTTCTGTTAATAGCTCTCTATTGTTAAAGTATCCCACAAGATCTATCGGATCGAGGAAGCTGGGGTGTGAGAGAGCATATGTTTTATTTCAATGATTGATTTAGCTCCTGGTTACTGCGTATATTTCAAACATCGGCTTGCGATGGATCCTCGGCGTAGTCGGGCATTCCTTCCGAAGGTGTCGGTACGCTTTAAGGCTTACATGGAACACATGGAGTGTGCCAGATCTAAGAGGTGTATACACGTGGGGCGGAATGAAGGCAACGGCCCAAAATACTGTTCTAAAGGCAAAGCGGGTTAGTATGTATTCAGCCTTCTGTCCGCTATAATAGAATTCCAGGGTAAATATTTCTCTTCATCAGCTCCTTCTTAGGAGCGAGGACATGAGTCTGAGACACCGGCCATATGTTTTAGTCAGCACTCTATCCATGGTAAGAATAATCGTGATAACACTGGTAATTTGTAAGCAACGAGTTATACGTATCTACCCAATAGAAATATTGGTGTTCTTTTAAATTAATGTGATCAAAGTTGTGATCCTTCTTAATTAATTCCCTCACACCACCTTCAAGCAGGTGCTCCTGGTACAGGGATCCGCTCAACCCAAATATTCCTTTATTTTTCCCTCATCCTTAATCTTATAATTAGAGAGCTAAGAAAAAAAGAAAAAAAAATCCTTCTTAATTAATTGTGGTGTGAAACAAAGCGATAGCATAGTCGGAAGGAAGGGTAAGAAGCCACCGATTAAGAATAGACGTTTACATCCAGGTCAGTAAAGGCGTGACTCCCAGCTTGTCAAACACAACAGTTAGGTCTCTTGGGACCTAAGAAACAACCTTGCCTCCATTGCAGCTAATGGAGAAGTTCTGGAAAGAATCAACTCATTCAACGATAAGGGGAGTTAGAATTGTGGGAAATAAAAGAAACGAACAGAATACATAAGACTCGTCTGATGTATTGTCAATTGCGAAATACAATAATTGCGAAAAGTGGGTTGAAACAAAGACAAAAAAGCCATCTATCAACCAATTGGTTTTAACCTCAACCTGCAATATAAAAGGAATTCAGGAACAGCCGAGATGGAGTTTCTCCAAAGAGTAATCGGGAGAACAAGGTTTGACAGGATAAGGAGCATTGTAGTGCGGGCGCAGGTATATCAGGAACCCTTACAGGACCTAATAAATATCAGAGCACTCTAATAGTTCTTTCACGTCCGCCTGTGAACAGGCTCATGAGGTATGTAACGGAGGGCAGCCAAGAAAACAATCGCTCATGTAGAAGATTATGTAGAGCAAAGGGAATACAGCATCTCAGGGAGACACGTACAGGAAGATTGCCTTGAAGCCTGCAAGTCCTTTAATGACCAATAGATTCCTTGTTCTTGAAGTGTTTTGGCGATTACTGAACATTTTATCGTGTTATATTTTTCTATCTTGTTGTCTTGTTTAGTTTAATGAAACTTTTCTAAAGAATCTGGTAATGAACAATGTCACTTACTTCTCTGAAATGTTCGTACGTTTTGTATTTGATCTAACCCGAAGAAAGAGAAATACAGACAGGGGCGTACAAATAATCATTGGATTACTTTGATGATTTTCTGATGGCAAACAAACCTCTAAAAATTAATACCGACAGTCATGCCGTAATGAAAAAAAAAATGAAAACAAAATAATCAAGAGCATTTGACTGACGGATCGTTTTAAACTTCCAAGAGAGTTTTCGCAAAACTATAAATAAAATAATTCACTAATAATGTGCCAAAATTTCGCACAAATA
Organism: Acanthosoma haemorrhoidale; assembly: GCA_930367205.1. Taxonomy (NCBI): domain Eukaryota; kingdom Metazoa; phylum Arthropoda; class Insecta; order Hemiptera; family Acanthosomatidae; genus Acanthosoma; species Acanthosoma haemorrhoidale. Next base: position 27,262,150 of record OV884012.1, read on the forward strand.
TTTAAAATAGCAGCTAAACGAGACATGCAAAAAATCGGCTGCCTCGCTAAACAAACATACCATCTAAAAGGATTAGATTTCAAACACTTTGTAACATACATTATGAAGTATATTACAAACATATTCTACCCAGCACAGGCTCTAATAGCATACGGCTTTAAATGCTACCAGTGCGATTCGAACTGGCAAACTCACCAACAGGCCCTTGTGACGGTCAACCCGAACAAAGATACGCACAATATTAATTAGTAGAGAAAGCCTGAAATAAGTAAATGATACAATTCAAAATAGAGAAAAGTGACCGGAAAGTGGAAGAGAACCTTGTATATAAATATTTCAACAGTTTTAAGGTTGATCAAAAAGGTGAGCCCCATCACCTTTATTAGTCAGTTTAGTCCAGTCACGTATAATGTATATTATTATACTTGTTTATTCATTATATAATTTCTATAAAATAACAAAGCCTGTATATAATGTAGTGATGCTACAGGAAATACAAAAATGATTTGTAAATAGATTCGCCTGAGGATCTATAATTATATATAATTATCTGTACATTTAAAGGGGCTATAAAAGAAAAAAAAAAAAGAAAAAAAAAAGGAATCTTTCTTGAAAAAATTTATGATGGTGAGTTTTATACCTGAAAGAGATTAACCTTTCTTTGGTAAATATTATTCCGTTCCTACTCATTTTCAGTTGTTTAATTTAACTTTTATGTATATATATTCTTATTCTTTATGTTTAAAAATCATTTGTTTTTAATAGCGGAAGTAAAACTCTTCATTATATTTATGTCGTAAACTTACTCATTTAATGGTATTGGGTAAAGAAAAATGCAAAACTTTTCTTTGATTCATTCATTTCATTGCGATTAATCCTGAAAGAGCTTTTAACCCTTTTTCGCGGTTTTCGACAGTCCTGACTGTAACCTGGGACCGAACGCCATCGCCTAACAATATGCTGGCAGATGTCCTCCCATTCTCCAGCCAGGTCTTCGTCTGCGGGTGCAGGTCTTGTAGCATTCTTCTGAATATACGATTTGGAGAAACTTTGAGCCAACCTCACCAATCTTAGAGAAAGGCTAGTCATCTAGTTGCATCAATTATTTATTTCCTGTGATTCACCAATGGGCCTCTTCACTTTGCTGAGCAATTTATTTTGCCAAGAAATTTGCTTTCCCAGACAATAAACAGCCATCGGTCTTACTAATGTTCTTTAGACGATTTCGTAAGATCTTGACCGTCTGAAGGCATGATCCAGTTTTTTAAATATTTCTTTATTACCGGGTCGGTGTGACCCGGATAAATGGATAAAATAGTATTGAATAAAATTAACAACAGAGGAACAGAGTGCCGAATGGTCTCATTGTAATGTAACCCTAGCTAGTGACCAATGACATCATTTTGAACATTAGAAATATAGTCAAATAAAGTATGCCTGTTTGGATACTTGAAAAAATAATAAAATCATGGAATAAAAAATAGTTAAATAATGGCGGTGATTCAGTGAATTAACTATTAAATACCAATGGACAATGGATCCAATAATGTTTTGCTGTTTGTAACAAAATGTGGTAAAGTCAGATTCATCTTGAATATAAATACCATTGCAAACCACAATTGCAAATACAATTAATCAATTTCTTCTCGAATTCACTCATTGTCACTATTTCTTGGTTTTAACGAGTGTTTAACGAGGAAGGGGGGGGGGGAGAATTTGAAGTTTTAAACTACAAGTAGAACCCCACCCAAAACTCACAACTGTAAATCAGCAAGTCTTATGATGGTTCAAAAGATTAAGATGGCTACGTCCGGTTTTAAATGTCATTTCCTATTTATGGTTGGGTATAGCATTCTTAGTCTCGAATATATTTAATATTGTAGTCTCATTAAGGTTATTTTTATGACTCTTCTATGACAAATGGCGATGTAGAGTCCACCCAATACCAATGTTATAACTGTTTCAGTTTTATCGATTCATTGTTCATGTTTATTCAAAGGTAAGGCCAAATTTTATGCGGACTAAAAATATTTTCCAATTGGAAAAGTAACCTTCCAGATCGTCCAGGTTCAGGCTAGAAGCTGCAATTCTTTGTAACCTTCAAGTCTCTAACCAGTTACTTTGTATAGCTTGTAGCTCATAAACTGTTACTTTTCAATAACTTAGTAGCTTAGTTAACTTAAGACCTAAACAGTTTGTTACTTTATATTACCTTGTAGTTCCCAACTGTTACTTTACACAATCATGTAGTTCCCAAGCTGTTCCACTGCACCGAAAAACGATTACTGATACAATTTGGCGGTCATTTTAGAACTTCAACTTATTTCTAGTCTTAGACGTGACCGAGCGTTTTTATTGCCCCGAATCGATGTAACTAATTCAAACCCCACATAAAACGAGTAGATAAAATTCGGTAAGGAGCAGGTCTGTATCGGCCCGCTCTAAACTGAAAGAAATGGAGCAGACATGGAAGAATGGATGGAGCGTGTCTAACTGGCCGCCACAAATATCATTCCACCAGTGGCTGATTAAGACGTGTGGCCACTGTTGTAAAAGCCTTTATTTATCTACCACGCGCTCTTTCACTCTTTACTCCCTTCCCCCAGCAAAGATGGACTATAATAAACATTTCTTGTTAAAAAAAAATTTCTAAACAACTAATTTTTTTAAAACTATGTGTGAGGTTTGCATCCAAATAAGAGTTTTATTAGCAATGTTAAATTTTCATTTATTCCATTTGTTCCTTGTTAACAAATGAACTATTATTTTAAATTGAAATCAGTCGCCAAAATGTAAATAGTAATTGAGACAATAATCATTTCGAAAAAAACATTAAAGATGTGAGACTACCCTTTAAAATTTCTTTGTGAATTTTATTCATTCTTAAGAATGCTAAGAATTTAATTGTGATTCGTAAAGTGGTACGATCAACCGAAAATTTTGAACTTCGGAATCACTTCAGATATCGACAATTAGCTCTGTGGAAAAAGCACATTTTTCATGTGCCAACAAAGATAAAAAGTTTCAATTTTTGTTAGAGCCTATGATTCAACAAGAAACACATCAAAATAACGTTTATTCAAAACCACTGGGCACTTTTTTCATATTTAAATGTTTTTTTTGTTTTTTTAATTTCAAGATAAAGAACTTGTGTGATTAGGAAAAATCATATGACAGACACGAAGGATTAGACAGTGTCTCATTCCCCAAATCGATCCTTACGAATTACTCATTTTTTAGTTCTCATGCTATTCCCAAGCTCCTAAACAATTATTTTTCATAAACTTAAAATTTCCTAAACAGTTACTTTACATAGTCTTGTAGCTCCGACACAGTTACTTTTCATAACCTTGAAATTCCTAAACAGTTACTTTAAATAATCTTGTGTCTTTAAACTGTTACTTTTCATAAAATGACAGTTGTTATACAGTTTGAGAAATTTTGATAGGTATGTATATAACTCATTTATAAAATATTTCAGATGGTAGAAATGATATGATTTAAACAACTGGATTTCAGTAATTAATTAATATAAATATATGTTTGATATAATATTTTCAAAAATGTCGAGGACAATCCTTAGATTAAGTATTTATCGGTTAAACAATTATTACAGCTTCAGACCAGTTCACGTGGCCTACTTTAATATTCTTCAATTGGTCCCTGAAAATGTCGCGTGTACCAGATTTTAACCATAGCATATGGCTGTAGAATCCTGTTTAAAAATGAATGGTTAACTCGGAAAAAAATACCCCGGTCCCCCAGGGACAACTTTATTCAACATTCCCCGGAGTGAGTGGTAGCAGATTATTTATTTATATGCGGTCTTAAAGCCAAAACCTGCCCCCCAGGTTTATATAGAGAAGCGATGACGTAAAACATTTTGTGTGAATAACTTGCAGTAACAGGCTGGTTAATGAGACACTCACGAATTTCAGAGATTCATGTGTTAAGTCTGCTGTTTTGTCAAATAATAATTATCTATAGTTTTGTAACAACAGAGTGAACTATTACTAGCTTAAAAATTTAAGAAATCTTACCCGAAGTTCCACCAAATATCGAAGCTTATAACATTTAGCCAGAAGAAAGCAGCAAGGAATGTAAACTGCACAAAGAAACCTGTAAAGAAAAAAGATGGTTAAAAATATGTTATGTTTTTTTTTTAATTGAAACCTGTGATAAAAATGTATTATATTTGTACAATACAATATTGATTTATGTTAAATATTGAATATTAGATACAAATAATGGCGCAAAGCAGGCATACTAACTTTCGGAAAAAATTAAATCAGTGAACAGAACGAGAATAGATACCATCATTAGCTTTCAAGTGCGTGAGCTGTTAAAAGCACTATTGCTTATGAATAAATATAATAATTTGTGAGGAGATATTGTAGTTGACGAGTATAACCTTAACTGGAAACCAGCGCACACATCTAAGAATAGATCAATAAATTCATTTGTAGCGACCGCTAACTACATAAGATAAATCACCCTACACTCTATTGTATATATATATATATATATTATAAATTGGTTATAATATGCAGTAAATTAATTTAAACAAATGTAAATAACATTACAAAACCATAAGTCATAGTAAATCTTGTAAACAATAAAAGACGCAGCTGCAAAAAACTAGTTAGAGGCTGGGAAGGATAGAGCAGGTAGCGGCCGAGAACAAAGCGCAACCCCAACTGCGATATCATTGACCACAATAACGCCTTACATCATTGGCTACTAACGAGGCACTGCCGAGTACAAATAGACCCGTGTTTTTGCCTGTAAATCATTCTAAAAACGGCTCTCTAACTGGCGGACCTGCAGCTGCACTGATGTTTCAAGACTTGGCCTTCTCATTTATGAAAACCTCTGGACCTCTCTTCCTAACCTCGCTATGTTTTAGTCCGGCCTTCTCACACCCCACACTCTCCTAGTGGCGTTCTCTACATTCGTCTCGCTAAAACTAGCAGCTCCTTAGGAGAGACCTCTCCCTCGCGGACAACGGTTGCCGTGGCCCTACAATCTTTACCAAGTATTATTCTCCCACGGCAATCCAGTCTGCCTCTCTCCGGTTCACACTCGCCTTTGGGATCCGGACGGTTTTCACCTACCCTCAGATACCGAGTGTGAATTCGTGGTCATTCCAAGACCACATAAACTACCTACACTACCTACCCTATACCTCTTCTCCTGAACATAGAGCATTGTCGGGGCACATACCTATCAAATATGGAGTCAGATAGCAAGACCCGTGAAGAAGCAATTGTCCAGGTCATAAACTTAATCAACCCTCACTTCGTCACCAGGGCTTGGGTAACTAGGCACCCCCTCGTGACGACCCGACATCATTATTTTTCATTTGATCAGTTTTATTTTTAGCATTAAATGAAACTATCATGGTCAAAAAAACAATGATTGAGTAAGCATTTCAAAAATGAACCAATGCCAATAACAATTTTTAATTTATATCTATAGTTTGATAGAATAGTCAAAATTACAAAGAAACATTTGTTTGGTTTTTAATACTGCGTAATAAAATACTAAGCCTCTATACCATACAAATAATGAGATATATTCATGTTTCATAGAGATAGTTGTATTTTTCATGTCTTGCCGATCTCATGCGTGTTGCAGGTCGGACACTCATCAAGACCAGGGCGGACAGGAAGACAACTGGATGAAAAGATAAAGGTTTCTGACTTGCAAAACTCCAAGGAAGCCATAAAAAAAATGATCCAATTTGGTAGGCAATAGTAAGTGGCTAATCTAGGTATTGTGCATATTTTTTCTATGAGAATGATCCTTACTGAATACCATGTGGACCTTAAATCGTGTACTTGTACAATATTACTGAAACGTTTATTTCATACTGCATTTAAAATAAAACGTATCTACTCTAGTAATTTACGATAATTTTGTTTAAAAAAACATCACAAAGTCCATTCATTCCGTCATCATTAGTATAAAAAAATTGATTGGTTCTTTTGGACCCTGCATTACGAAGAAATAACCTGGAAATAGGGTCGAACCAGTAATGTAAAATTATTATAATAGTGTAGTAAAACACAGTTGACTCTACCCACAGTGTATCTATAACCAGTTATGTTTGTTATACTATAAACTGTATGCGCCCACGTGTATATGTTATTATCTAAACGTGTAACCTCCGCCAAAGAATGGATACTTTGAAAACCTTAGAAATTCTGACTTTGAAACATCAAAAAATTTAACATTAGCTTAAATCTTAAATTAAAGGCTAATCTAATTGCTAACATAAGGCATCTAAATTAGATAATTTTGAAAAAAATCCCACAAAGTCTCTAGCAAATAGACTCATTCCGTAAGGACTTTTCTATAAGAAATGAATAGAAGATAATAGAATGAATGCTATATATTAATAAATCCCTAATGTATACACCAAAATACTAAACATTTCTGGAAATCAGCAAGAAAGTAGTCAGTTCTGTTCGGATATATATCAATTTCACCATGACGAAATTAATAAAATAAAAATTGTCCCCATAAACAAATTTAGCAAGTTCAGCTACCCTCTTCACGTGAATAAAATTAATTTATCACATCCATAAAATACGTTAGGGAGGATCGGGTGGTTTATGGACGGGGAAGCAGATGTAGCCAGCGCACAATGGATTCTTGTTTATCAAATATTCGATTTTTTTTTTGGTTTATCGCCGGATGTTTAGCAGCTGTCTGAGTACACTCCAGTGAACTGTTTGCTCTTTAAGATTTATCACAGGGTTCCTCTGACTGTTGCTCGGTAATATTCTCTGAAGAGTATAACCGAACATTTAGCTTAGATTGCCTCGATTGATTTCGTCCGATTCTAGTTTTATTCTCAAAATTTTCCCAAACGGGGGTCTTTCTTAATAAAAATTGTTAAAGTTGCACTAGGAAAAATTATAACAGGTTTTCTTTGGGTCTCTTCTCTCATGTTTTCATAAGATTTCCTCCATTGCAGGGGACTTCAGCTCCAGGGGCTTTCTCTCTCCGTTTCCTTGGAAGATAAAATATTAGGACAATATGGATAAGGAGTCAGAATAAACGTAACGAAAATGAAGAAGTTTGAAATCCTTATTACTAATGATACTACATGGCACAAAATGAACTTGAGGATTTGTTTTTCTCAGTCATTATGAATTTCGCAAAACATTGTATTATAAATTACCATACATAAATTTGTTCTGCAAGAATCCATGATTGTTATTTCTTTTGTATTTTGTTTGCATGAAAAATGGGGGTCAACCCAATCAATTTTTATAAGTTTAAAAATTAAGTTTATGGAATAATAATTAAAACACATAAACGAGCATTGATCAAATATAATAACTCGCATGAAGTGGTTAGCATAACTTATTCGTGTTATAAGGGTCCTGGGTTCAAACCCCTACATGTTAAGCGAATTAACCGACAGTGGAGTAGATTCCGATAGCGTTGCCCGTCTTTCAGCCCTGAATTGTAAAGAGCAATAATAAATAAATTGGGAAATTTATGGGATAACTATGACTATAGAAGAGTCATTAGTCATAGAAGAGAACTTATTAGTATATATTAAATTGAATGAGTTCTTACACCAGGATTATCCATTTCCCTAGTAGGGAATACTGTAATTTAATTCTTATGAAGATTTTTATATTGAAAAGAAAAAGTATAGATATATGACAAATTCATATCTATTAGTATCTATACTAAGTCCATTTTTAACTAACATGATGAATTTCAGTAATAGTCAACTCTATTGTCTATAAAACACAACCCCTGAGTCCATAAGATTATATCATTGAGAATTTCGTAAACATCTAGCTATCCAAATTTAATATAAACCTTGATGAATATACAAAAACAAGCAAAGACTGGATAAAAACCCCAATGGAAGTTTAAGAAAAATCGCTTGGACAAAAGTTATATTGTAAATTGAGGTAGTCCGGGCTTGAGCACAATACCACATCATTGTCGTCCGTGGCTCAAAGAAAGTTAAGCGCTTGATCTTCTTCCAATGTCCCAGAGTGGTTATATTCTGTTTCAGCGGAACAATAGTACAATAGCTGACCGTAAACTCCAAGATGTCACCATATCATCGTGTCTAACAATCAATTAACGCTGTGTATGTTCCAATAATCTGATTAATAGGAATTTCCTAGTCACTTTCTATTTCCGAGAAATTATTCTGTTTACATCTTGTACAGCTTATATAATCTCCATACACCTACGCAATTTCCTACCTTACAGTGAACTTATAAAGTATCTCACCCCAAGGTGTTATAGTTAAGCACTTAGTCACATGGAAAAAACTATGCAAATACTTTACCCCAACAGTGAAGGATATTAATTAGGAGCCTGAGAGAGTACAAGCAAGAGAGGCTCCTCGAAGCCGGCAAGGATCCATGAGGCACCCCAGCCCTACTTTTCAGGCGTATAAAAATGGTTTTATAGTAGGCAAAAGTCCAAATCCTCCCTATATACCTCGGAGCTGTGAGGCCAACGATGATGCCTCCATAGCTACAGGCCACAGGATGCCCAGGACGTCAACCATCCCAATGTTAATGATGTGTTTATTATTAAGTACATACGTCGCAGTAAAACTTATGTTTGATAATTTATCATACCTGAGTCTGGATCTACAGTTTCAGTCTCCTGTAAGTTAAGTAATTATACAGTATTGTGGTAGATTAGCTAAATAAAGGGGGGTCTTATATGGGTGTATTTGTCTAAATAGGCCTACAGGACAGTAGTAATATAGTAATAGTAGTAGTGATTACTGTAGCAACTGCTAACTACATAAGATAAATCACCCTATACTCTATTGTAAATTGGTTATAATATGTTGTAATTAATTTAAACAAATGTAAATAACATTACCAAACTATAAGTCATACCAGTGTAAATATTGTAAACAATAAAAGACGCAGCTGCAAAAAACTAGACAGCGGCCCTTGAAAGGGGAGTCAGGTAGCGGCTAGGAGGCTGGGTGGGTCCCGGTCTAGAACAAGCAAGCGTCACCGCAACCCTGCGGTGTAGTTGGTCAGAATAAAACCCCAGATCATTTGTTACTGGAGGCTAAATATACTCCCTAGTTTTAGCCAATAAATCATTCTAACAACGGTTCTCTGACTGGTGCCTGCAGCTGTACTGATGTTTCATGATTTGGTCTTCTCATTTATGAAAACCTCTACATCTCTCTTCCTAACCTCGCTATGTTTTAGTCCAGCCTCGTCAGACCCCACACTTTCCTAGTGGGATTCTCTACCTTCGTCTCGCTAAAACTAGCACTTCCTTGGGAGAAACCTCTCCCTCGCGGACAACGTTTGCCGTGGTAAGTTAGTGGTCGCTACAGTAATAACTACTGATATTACTATAATGATACTGTCAATGCTCTGTAGGCCTATTTAGACAAATACAACCATATGAGACCCCCCCTTTATTTAGCTAATCTATTATAATACTGTATAATTACTTAGCTTACAGGAGACTGAAACTGTAGATCCAGACTCAGGTATGATAAGCAAACAAACTTTACCTAGTAGTGTCTCCCACGGCAATCCAGTCTGCCTCTCTCTGGTTCACACTCGCCTTTGGGATCCGGACGGTTTTCGCAACAATACCTACCCTATACCTCTTCTGAACATACCTGCACTGTATGTGCATTGTCGGGGCAAATATGGAGACAGATAGTACGGTAGTAAGACCCGTCATGCAATTGTCCAGGTGATAACCAATCAACCCTCACTTCGTCACTAGGGCTAGGGTAACTAGGCACCCTCCTGTGACGACCCGACAATTACGATTTGAAGGTGCTGTAAATCATCTTGATTATTATGAGTATTATCAAAGTAGGTGCTGATTAAATACATCTTAAGTTATAAATTTTAACATCCACAACAAATCTATATTTAACCAGAGATAAAAACAGTATCAATAGTTTTATTAATGATAATAATGTATACTGATGGTTCTATTTATTAACATATTTCCAGCCCCCTATGGAATTCACAAGTTATTTATCATTTAATGCCCACCACAAGAACAATAATGAACGAATATTCAACTGTTAGAGTACAAATAGTAGCTACTGCCATCCAATAAACAAACCAACTAAAATAACTGACTATTTTGTTGCATGTGTGTTAAGAGGCCAGTTGTCACGGCAGCTTCTGGCACGTTGTAAACGAGGCTTTAGTGGGCCATAATTATAAAAGTCATTAAAGCCGTTTTCACAGCCGTAGCGAACCCTTAATTGTGTCACGGATTATTGGTTCATCATATGAAGTATTACAATTTTTTTTTAAATTAAATCTTCGATGAAATGAAAAAAAGTATGGATGGGCAACTGAGCCTTTGATCAACAAGTTAGCTTATTATCAAGACTTAGCTGCAACGAGTGAACTTACATCTAAGTGACTGGTCATTGAGGGATTAGATGCACACACGATACACTAACTATCCGTGTTAGATTGTTTACCTTTGGTATATGCATGAGATAGATGAATTGCTAATCGAAAGCGTACAGGATATCCGATTTGTCATGGCATGGCCATGATAGCTCTCTCGTTCATGTTACCGCTGTACGATCCGTCACACCATGATGATATTACATACTCAACTCAGTCGCAGCATGTCTTTTCAATGGCATGTGCTCTGACTAAGGTAATACATGCGGCCCATCAACGCAAAAAATGAGCCTGCCCAACTACAATATTTAACCTCTTAAATCTGGTCGCTTTTCATACTAATATTATTAAGAGATGAAGATTTAAGATTGATTTAAAAATTGCCCTAGACTGCCTGCATCTTCACAGATCTGTGTAAGATCATGTCATTGCTAAACCCCGCTTCCACCTAGATCCAAACAATTTTACACAGTACCCCTTGGATAGTGAGACAATAGCTATGTAACAGGTATATGTATTATTATGGTAATTATAATTACCAGGTAATGATCAAGGCTTCCTAATTGGGAATGTGCAGTTATCGTTTTGTCGTTTTAAACTAAGATTAACAAAAATTAATAAATAAACTAAAAAAGCCACCAGAACTATCTTTAGCATTGTGCTCGCAAATTGAACTCAACAAGATATTTTCCATGGTAAATAATAATATTAATAAAAGCATCCCTACGAAAAATAATGAATACATCATTTATTATTTATAAAATAAATAATTTGCAGTCATATAAGGAAGGCTATCAAATTAAATAAAACTGCAGTTTGATTAGTAATATGCAATTTGTGTTGGGACCGTAATTACAGATAGACATTAAAAGCTTGTTTGCCATGGGTTTGCGTGTCACCCTTAACTGTGTGATACATCACTCACAACTTGGATTTATTATTTTAGCACCATTTTGAAGGACCTAGTTTTCCATGGTTCTAGACTGGAACGTGAAGTTTCATCGTGAAAATAAAATCATGTTTCATGACGGGATTCAAAGCTACGCAGTTCAAGCGTGGGAGCTGTGGAACACGCTCTTTGATGTTAAATGACGATCCATGCGCAGTTCGTAAGGCTGTGAACAGTGCTCAGTTGTTGATACTTGATAACGTCCATACTCAGAGTTCGTCCTAGTTGCGGAATCACACAGCTCAAAAATATTCTTATAATTGCGATTATTTTCTTATGAAACCGATTAAACTGTCAGTGAAATGTCTTCCTGATGAACTCTTCAGCCTTATAAAGCGTCTAACATCTGTTCGTTCCCGAATCAAGGAGGATTACACTGTCTACATCCTTCAACTTCCAATAAATGATTAAGTGAGATGCTGTTATATTTTGTTTCTCAGATTTGGACCAATTTCGCTGTAGTTTTTTTTTTTTTTTAACGAAGGAGCTATTATTTAAAAGATGAATGAATTTCATGTTGTGAGCATACTCCAGTTATTAAAGGCGTTAATGAATAAAAGGATGATTATGTTTGTGTCTCGTTCAGGAATCAATCACAAGGATTTGTAGGAACACTACATTACCACCAATGTTCATTAAAATTATGGGCTGGTCAACTCACGTTTCTATAATAATAATATGGATTCACTGACTACCTATGGATTCGAACCCAGAATCTTCATATCATGGAGCTGTTACTCAAACCACTGACAACTGTTGTTGAAAATGACAGCCAAAGTTGCTTAAAGGCCTACGAAGTAAATAAATTCAGTGCATGATGGAATTTACTTATTGACTAATTTTACTAATGATCCAAGCCATGACCACCTACAGCTAGATATATAAAATATAGATTAGAGAAAGTTAAATAGCACATACTAAATAACAAACAAATTTTGATGTTGTTACTCAGTGGTTTTAAATTATTTTCAAGTCTGGCTAATAATGTAGTATCATTTACAAAATTGAAGAGTGTTGAGTCTGTTGTGAAAACAATATATTTGGACCAGTAGAGGGCATTCCTGAAGTGCTTTCATTTTTTATTCAATTTCAATAACTTGTGAAACATATTGCTGAGAAGAACAAAAGAAGATTGTCCAAGAATGACTTAATTTACAATTATAAAACGTATTTCAATTTTAGAAATACTTAAATATGCTTTTAAAGTAGATAATTAATAATAATATTTGAATTGATTTGTAGTCGGTGGCTCAGCTATTAACCATTGTGACAAAAAAAAACAAAAAACGACCTACGTAAACAATACTGGTTAAGTTCCCTTAACAAGAAGCAATTGGAAGCTATTGGGACGCGGCTGACTTCACGACAATTCTTACCTCAAGATGCTATTTGTGAGGCTGTCTGCCTACACTCGCTCACCGGCAAACGAAATCTTCTATTTATTTCACAGCCCACTACACAATCCCACCCCCTTCCTCCACACACGGGGCTATCCACAACCAGCTTAGTCCCAAGGATAACTGGTATTGTAAAGTACAACTGATGTACTGAGGTAAAGTACAACTGATATAATGTGTATCTTTGTACTTGTTTATTCCATTATATAATTTTTATAAAATAACAAAACCTGTATATAATGTAGCGACGCTACAGCTAATGCAAAAATAATTTGTAAATAGATTCGCCAGAGGATCTATAATTGTATAGAATTATCTGTAAATTTAAAGGGGCTATGAAAAAAAAAAACTGATATACTGAGGTAAAGTAAACTGGTATTGTCTCCAACGTAACAGACCGACTCCGAATGGGTATGAGAGGGTTGGGGTTTGGACAGCAGATTAGATGGCAAGATTTTTAAATACGGCGGTTATTAGTTTTCAAAGCTATATTTTTTCAAATACCTTCGTTTTTTTTTATTCATCAATATGATTTATAAGCAATATGTTGTTTAACAACATAAACAAAAACAATATGTTTTTTTAACCAATACTGAAAAAAGTCATTAAAACTGTTGTTAACAACTTTAAAACAAGCAAAGTTTTTTTATAGGTGTGCATACTCGTTCCGTTTGATTCCCCAATGATGATGAAAATCCTCATTGATTAACCAATTTCTTGGAATTACTCACTTAAGTAGAGGTTCAAATTTGAGATTTGAAATGTTACGGACTGATTAACAATACGCAATATGTATTGGGACGAACAAACGTAACAAAGCCATTCATTGCGAAACTCGTCTCCTTTGACTTCAATTTGTTCTTGCACTTCCCATTGTCCCAATCTTAACGAATAAAACATAATCTGCGATCTTTTGTAATTCGTCTTTAAAATTCTGTATGGCTCGGATCATTCTTAAGAGCACTTGCGAATTACAGACTTCATCAAACTCAAGGCCTTCATAGATAATGGAATTGAAGCGGTGCAAAGGATGAAATTCAGAGGTCTCTACCATTATGTTAATAATGTTCTTGCACTTAAATGTTACCTTGAAGTGAACCTGCATACTATTTTACAACAAGAATTTTCTGAAAATACAAGAGCTCTATCGACGTTTCGGACAACTATATAGTCTTTGTAGCGACCGCTAACTACATAACATAAATCACCCTATACTCTATTGCATATATATTGTAAATTAATTTTAACAAATGTAAATAACATTACCAAAATATAAATCATTGTAAATGTGGTAAACAATAAACATGCAGCTGCGAGCCAATTAATTATATGAGCTGAGGCACCCGCTACCCGTAGCGGGTACTAAAGAGAGCCAAACCAGGGCTGGAGACCATTTCCCTGACCAGGTAGCGGTGACATATCTCTCCTCTCCGGTTCACACTCACCTTTGGGATCCGGACGGTTTTCGCCTACCCTCAGATACCGAGTGTGAATTCGTGGTCATTCCAAGACCACACAAACTAACTACACCACCTACCCTATACCTCTTCTCCTGAACATAGTGCATTGTCGGGGCACATACCTATCAAAAATGGAGTCAGATAGTAAGACCGATATGAAACGATTGTCCAGGTTATAAACTTAGTCAACCCTCACTTCGTCACAAGGGCTAGGGTAACTAGGCACCCCCCTCGTGATGACCCGACAGTCTTATATAATATATAGTCTTAGAAAATCTTATCTTTCAATAGAAAACAAAATACTGATTTACACATCCAATACGGACATACAGACTTGAACTCTGGGGAGTGTAAAGCACTCAGGCATCAAGTGGGTATCCTACCAATCGAAAGTTCTAAGGACAAATAGTGAATGCACCATTTTACGTCACTGGCATAACGCTCCAAACTGACCATAATATACCCATTTTCATTGAGCACATTACCTCTAAATTTTCAAAAGTCCATACATTTACACATACAAATTGCACTATAAGATAAGATGGAGTCTATAAGACTTCTACACATCCCTACAGTCTCCTTGGAGATTGAAGCGACAATGTCTTGCACTGACCTCTTTCTCTTCCCGTCTACGGATCTTGCACAATGTGAACTACTTTCTACCAGTAATGTGGAGCGACATTGTCTTCCTAAGCAGGGGGGGGGCTGCTTTCTTCTCAGGTGATTTTGGGAGATTCTTGGGCTTTGTATATGCCTAGATTGTGTTTTTTTTTGTTTTTTTTAGAAAGCTTTTTTATTGAAATAAAATTACGACCTGCCCTATTTGGCCAATAAGTGATTGTAAACATTCATCCCATATTTACAATTAATAATTCACTGACTCTTTCGTGCTAAACACGGCCCAAAGGCAACCTAACCCGGCATGATTGTCGCCTCCCTCCTACGGGAAAGAGGAAGCGTAGGTTCTGGAGATAACCTACGCTCGCTCCTCTATCAGCAGGGTCACCAGATAGGGGCCAGAGGACACCAATTAAGAATGTGAGAGCCACAGACGCTCAGGACATTATTGGAGAAAACGACCATTGCCAGGGCTCGCACTGCCATGAATTAGTACCAATTCAGGAGGCCACTGCCCTTTTAATTTTGGATTGGAGGAATACGTGAGGCTATTTTATAATTAGGAAATTAGTATGATTGGATATAAAGGGTTTTGCTGCTGACGTAATAAGTGGCATTAACTATTGTTCTCAATACTTGTTATTGAACGGATTGGATGCGCTTGGTGTTCGGCCGTTTCATTGTGCTCCATAACTCTAATACGTATGTCCAGAGATGTGTGTATCTTTTGTAAATACGGTGTATGAATGGAATATTGTATGTATGGTATGAATGAGACCGTTTAATGCTATTATAACCATTTCCCTTTTAGTATAATTTGTATTTTTTTTTTAATAACATTTTTCAAAATTTATATATTATATATTTCAGCGGTTTTTGTTTCTCACGGCCATAATAATTTTTTTTTCTTATCGGCAAATCAGATGAAGGGAATGGCCGATAACCAGGGCGAGGGAAGATGATCAGTTTCAATAATGTCAATAGCCTTTATTGACCGATGCTTTAAGACTGGCAATCTGAAGGGATGGAGCGCAAACAGCGGAGAGTAAACACCGCAAGGATACAGCCCCTAATAGTCCAGCTAGCCAGCAACTTCCCCATCCAATGAGGTCGATATCGATAGGTGTGCTATGGTGGTAGTCAGTGTGTGCAAAGACCCAAATCTGCTGCTATTTGCCAACATTGCTGTTAGCGAGCCCGAGATATTGGTAGAGAGAGGTACCTATCTTCATTTTCACACGGCTTATTTGTGCAATGCTTTCGATGAATATTTCTTTCACTTTCTGATAGAAAATATAGAACGATATCAAAGTAAATTAATACGTGCAAGTGAAACCGATCACAGGAAGACATAATTGTCAGGACAGGAACTAGCGAACTTCCCTGTCAACCAATGATATATTCTATTTCCCGAACCTCCTTGAAACTAGTCAGATCGGAGTAGAAACAGATTTTCCTATCGTGCGAACCTTTTTCCGAAACTATTTGTCGTTCCCAATCTCACCCAATCTTTAAATCCAAATGTTACCATTCACTTTTCTCACTTCGATCTAACAATTCATACTTCATCGAAAACTTCTGAGTACGCAGGTACCAACAACACAGCTCCTGAAGGATACAAAATGACAGACATTACTTACAAACTAACATAAGCTAATAGACGCCTGTAACAACAGACAAACATTAATGAATGAAAAAAAACATCTTATTCTGGGCCATTGTCGCTTAAGAATAATAGGAGTGCCTAGGTGACAGACATAACATTACTCTGAAATGGTAGACTTATGAAGAAAAAAGGGCCTATGAATGATTAAAAAAAGGGGGAGTATGTTATGATTAAAATGAACCAACAGCTAAAGATTGAAACGGAAAACAACTCTACTCATTTAGAGTAGAAGTGAAAAAATAAAGAAAATTTAGGACTTACTTAGTACTACTAATTACTAATTACTTAGTACCAGGAATTACTGTGTACAAGAGAGGAAAAGGGCGTGAAAGGTTGCGGAGATGTACTAAAAGGAATGAATACAAATAATAATAATGACGAATTATGAATTGTTAGATTGGAGGGAGATAAAGAGCTGGTACGTCAAGATTGGTAGATTTCAAGATTGGGAGTTGATGAAAATCGCTAAAACACTCTTGTATGGCATTACTTTCGTAGTCCTGCGCTTTCAAGTCCATCAGGACAAGACTACGAACACTTCACAACAAAATACTCCGGCTAGCGGTGGGAGCACCCTGATTCGTCAGGAATCGCCAAATTCATTCCATTATCTCAACGTGTGAGAAGAGCTTACAAAGAGATAGAATGATCCGCTGTAATTGGCCAACCTATCCAGCAGAGGGAGACTCCAGCCACCAAATTGTATCATGACCATTAAACTTTTTTTTTCGTTTTTTTAAATTTTTGTATAATACTGACGCATTAGTACAAATAAATATAAGTATTTATTGATTAATAGTTCATAATTTTGTTATATCAGGTCGAGTCATAAGTAAGTTCCGATCCCGCTAAGTAAAGTAGAATCTATTGTTCGTATCTACCCGCTATGATTTACCATGACAACAAGTTTTTGTTTTCACTATATAGACGAGGCTTCAGTTAGTCTTTTCTCAACTGTTTTGGGTGATACACGTTACGTTAAACTGGTTTTTTTAACCTCTGAAATGGAGAGTCAAAAAGTACATATTCGTCATGTAAGAATTATGGGAGTTAGATTTATTTATTACAAGAATGCTTAAGTTTTTATTGTTAGATTTACGTCTATGATAAAAAAGTGATCCCCATCACTTTTAAAGATATTCAATAAATTAATGTATAATGTACATCATAGTACTTTTATACAAGCACAGAACGCAATGTAAAATTATTAAAAATTGTATAATATGTAGCCAAGCTACAGGAAATATAATGAATAAATTGTAAATAGAGTCATTGTAGAATCTATATTGAATTATGAAATGATTTTGTAACAAGGGGATAAAATTTTTTTTAAAAATTGCTGGAGAGTCACACGAGCTCAGTCGCGGAGATGCAGTCGGTAGTTGCCCTAATGGGAGGTGACGAGACGCTTTAGCGACTGGGTTGAAAAGATTTGCTTTTATCTTTGACCTCCTGGCTTTGAGGTTGTTTCTACATCAGATTGAAGACATCGTTGTAAACTAGTAAGATTTAAATTTTATTTAGAAACTAGTAGAATATATTTAATCTGTTCATCATTTTGAGTTAATAATAAAATCAGTCACTCCTCGACAAACCATTTTAACATTCTGTTGTTTTGGGTAAATAAAACATTTTGTCTAGTAAATTCTATTTGACCATTGAATTCCTTTCATTTTATCACCACGTTAATTTATTGAGGTAAATTTCTTTGGGTTTAAAATCAATTGGGGCCTACAGTACGTAAATTGAATATTTGAGTAAGGTATAATTTTTTACAACTTGACGCTAATTCAATACGCTCAAGATTTGAGGAATCAAATTTATCAATAGTTGAATAGCTAGATGACATCCCTAAAAAGTAAATATTCTAATTACTCAACTAGAACGTAACAGCGTGGTTTTCGTGGATAAGTCAGATCAATAGATAAGCGGGTACATGTATCCTTAGAAAAGATACATCCGTTAATTATTGCCTTAGAGTTTTATGTATCCGGATACAGTTGTGTATCGGATAGATAGAGTATCCCAAAATAAATAGATAAATAAAAGCCGTGGTAGGAAATAGCTCTATACAAAAAAAATCAGGAAGAAATTTCTGATATAATTAGACCTAATGAAACAATTGGTCAAATCATTACCAAAATGAGATGAATGTTTTTGTAATCAGCTTCCGAATTTATCTTAGGCAACCTTAAGGAGCTAAACTGACAAATCTGTTGTTGTAGACATTGAAAAAGTTTAAGATCCTTGGGTTGTAACCAAAAGTTAAAAGTTAATTTTCTTCTACCACGTCTAGTCAACTTTCCTGAAAATTTGGGCGCTGTCAGCAAGCAGTTAATTATTATATATTATAATTATTAATAGCAGGGTGAATTATTTCACTGAAACATAAAGGAAACGGAAAAGAGCTACCAATGAAGATGAAATGCTAACATGACAGCGTACTACTGCTGGATGTTGAAAAGGCAAGTATACAACGGAAAAAGCACCTTTGAGGGTAAGAGAAAACTTTAGCATTTGGGCTGAACAATTTAGTTATTAGTTATAGAAAATCGCTCACTTGGAAAAAAAAGTAACATAATTTTAAAAAAATCTTTTTTTTTCTAAGCTCTCTAGTTAGAATTTTAGGATGAGGGAGAAATATAAAATATTTAGGGTGATCGGATCCTTGTACTAGGAGGAAAAAAAATCTAATCTATCTAGCTTAAATGCACCTAACTGCGGATGTGTCAAAGTGTAAGTATTACACTGTTAACTTGCCGCCACAGAAAATACGAAGTGGTGTAACAAGAACCACAATGTTCTTTTGCCTCAATTTCAAATTTAGAATTTTTTAGTTGTGTCGCTTTTCTTCCAAGTGGGCTAAATGTTTACTTAACTTACGTTCCTATTGCTTTCAATGATTATCTGACACGTGATATACGATAATACAGATAATCAATGACGTGTGATTTCAACTTATGAATTTGTTAAATTAAAACGAAAATTTGTTGTAAGTAAGTGTTTTTTCTAAGCAAGCCCTCTATTATAAGATGCCATCTTAAAATTCTAAAATATTTTAAACTATTCTATCGCTGAAAATCAAAACATAAATAGAATAGAAATTTAAAAGAAGATAAAATTCATTATTTTATCCGAGCCCGAAGGGAGAGGCTCTACATTCAAATAGGTACTGATAAAGCGTCGCTTTAAACATGTATTCCACGACAGCTCATATGCCGAGTACTTGTTGAATTTCAAAGATCTCACAGAAATAAAGTTCTGATAGTTAAGAAATCGCATATTATGTCTATGGGCCGATTTTAATGTTTTTTTTTCATGTCTACATTTATTTACATTATTTTAGTGCATGCAATTTTCAGAGGCCAAGATAACTTAATCAATAGCGTGAAGTATTTTGGATTAGATTCAATCAAGTTTAATTTACATTCTTCATTTATTTTATATTTTTTTCTAGCAATATATTTTAAGATTTATCTTATTAGCAATTGAAATTTCGGACTTTAATCAAGTAACTATCCATGTTCAAACGAAAAATATAATTTAATGTGCTGGAATGAAAGTAAATCCTAGACTAATAATTATGGAATAATAAGAATAATCAAACTAGTAAAATTTAATTAGCATAGTAACTTGTTAATTTCCTCCTCCTTATTGCCATAAAACTGAATTACAGAACAAGAAACCGGGAGGCAGAGAAATAATCTCTATTTTATGTCTTTAAAAACAGATTATCTGCTTCATTAAGAAATAAACAGAGATAATGAGCATTACACAAATCATAAACCTTTAGTTAAATCACCTCAAAAAATGTCATTTAGTAAACAGCTGAAAAACATAATTAAAATTTAAAGATTCATTCAAAGATAATTAATTAATTACCCAAGATGACGCAAACTTGTTGCAGCAAGTGATCCGTTACCAGTTGAATGGTAACCAATCCAGAGTAAGCGGCCAAAAGACAAGATACGTGGCACATTAAAGTCTTACCGTGCAGATTCCGTAGGTTTGGTAGACACATGTACACTAACAAAGTCAAAAAGAGAAAAAAACACGAACCCATCATCCCCAGGGTGGTCCATACGTGGACCGAAGGAGGGGAAACTATCTCTTCGTCAAAACAGAGGAATACGAAGTCCCCATCTTTGTAGCTGGTCTTGTTTTCATTGTAGACGTGCTCTAAACAAAATAGTCCTATTTCCGTTTTAGTTTTGTCAAAATAGTAGACAGATCCGGTGAGGTCTAAAAAATAATTTTCAGTTCCGTCTTCTAGGTACTTCTCACATTTCATCCCGTACCAATAAGCCAAGCTCTTAGAAACGACAGGATCGAATTTATCACCTGAATTGCTGAATACTTTCATGGGACGAATCGACCTGGTCGATGGAAGGCAAGAAGTTGAAATTTCTTCGTAATAACTTTCACCCTCCGGGCAACACTTCCGAATGCAAGTGTGCTTGTTGCAAGCGGTTTCGTAGGCTTCACAAGACCTCACCACTAGTACATCGCGCCTCTCTGTTCTGTCCAAACACACTTCGTCAGGATTCATGATGTAATTCTCTCCGGCAGATTTGAAGGTTATGGAGTCAGTCTGGTCGCGGTAGACATCGCCAGCGATGACTAGATGGTCGACGACAACCTGGTTCCACGGGCAGCTGGGTACGCCTATGCCAAGGTCTACGACTCCGTCTGCATTGTACATCAAGACGTTGAGGAAGGAAGTGGGCCAAGAGGGCTCCTGTTCGCCCCAACAGGTCTGCAGGTGCGAATCGTAGACCCTGTCCAACGGGCAGCACTTCCTCAGGTAGTTGACATTGGGTACTGTGAATTCGTCCTCCTCTGCCTCGCAGTTCATGGCGACTACGTGTTCGGTGTCGCCGCGGTTGTCGATACAGGAGGCTTTGGTACCTTTGGAGGCGAGGCCGACGGTGTAGTTGCAGTCGGGTATGCCGAAGGTGAAGTTCATGTACTGCCAGACGTGGGTGGAGTTGAGGCACTCTACCTCTTGGTGCTGGTCGCCGATGGAGAGCGAAGAGCCCTGAGGACAGCATTTCCTGACAGCGGTGACCGGAGCCGCGGTGGCCAGCAACAAGCACACACCTAGCAGCATGACCGCCCGCCTCAGACTGACGCTGCTCCTCTAATAATAGACCTCCTTCCTCCCTTCCCGCCTGCTTTTATATCTTTAGGGGATGACAAACCAACCCCTACACACCTACATACTGTTAATTAATTAATTAAAGCTACAATTAACGCGTAAATCTATTTTTATTTTAGTGTAATTAAGAGGTACAGGTATAAATGTTTGTTTATCTATGTTAATATTTTTAGTATAACTATTATTTTTTTGCATAAATTTCTTCTTCTTTATTAAATATATAAACTATACTCTATTAATAATGTAGAAAACAATAAAAATACAGATAGTTATTTTCAAAACTTGTGCGTACCAAATGCCTAATATATAATTACAACTATGGATCGCCATAACAGCTAATTATAAAATCAATAGGGTTTTATAAGTATCTAGTAAACTATTGCAATTAAAATAAGGACATATAAATTTTATTTTAGGCATTTTTTTTTTTTATCCAATATCAACCCTTATTCTTTTGTCCTTTGTCATATACAAGGGATGGTAGGGATGGTCCAAATAGTCAAACCACATTATGCGGAGGATGACTAACCTAAGTTGCTGGACTTTTCGAACACTCAATGGCACAGGGAAGTAATTCTATCATGAAAATAAAATAGGACTGGCTTTAGAGTGAACAAATTTAACTTCATACCATTCTGGTTTTATTGAAATAGTTAAAAGACAATGTCGACCTGCATTTATCCCATTTTTAATATTGCAATTGGAAATTACCCATGTTCGTAGGCTTGGCATTTGAACCCAATTTCTTAATAGCGTGAATGATAACTACATTCTAAGATCCTTATCATAAGTCTTAGCCCCTACAAAATTTAAAATATTTTTTACTTATTAATTGAGCCGTTTTCATTTTTTAATTATGATTTTAAAACTTTACAAAGTTAATTACAATATGTCACTGAATCATTAAAGCATTTGTCACTTACCCTGTTTCACGTGTAACCCCCTACGCTGTAATAGTGTTCAACAAAAGCACATCTGTCAGATTAACGGAGTATTTTGTCCTAAAAATAAAATAAAACAAAGCTGATTCTTCTCTCTATCCTTTCTCTGGTGAATCCTGGCTATGTAACAATACTTGTGGCTGTCTTAAATGTATGTTGCAAACCAATATTTAGCTATTATTTATTTAATTACTTCTTTCGTTATTTATTTTAATTCATTCTTTAACTGCATCAAAGGCTTTATTTTCTTGCTTATATTTATTACCCTTTACCACTATTTATTTATCAATGAGGTCGACAGGACAAACCAATGATGCATAGAAACAAACTTGTTATTTTTATCTTTACACCGCAACAGTATTTGAGCGATGCTAATATATTGTTTCATCATGTTCCACGATGATTAAACCATGTAAACTGCATAACATCGGAATCAAAAATACCTTAATTAAGTTTTAAATGTTTATGTATAATTTTTTTTTTAAAAGGTCAAGGTTATAAATAAACAAAAAAGACGCATTCGGACAAACTAATACTTATTATTCATCAACAACAATCAGATAACAATAATAAAATATAACAAGTATGCAATAATAACATTTTAAAATAAAATTAAAAAAAGGAAAAAACAAAATAGAAATTATAACAAATCAGATGAAACAACACTAAATTGTACTTCATTTGGAGGAACATCTTTAAAAATTAAAATGGTACACATATTGAAATTTAAAACTTTAGCTTTATCTTGATTTTTCCATTTCATACTCATTGGCTACTTTTTTCTGCACTTGTTCTTCATTTATTTCCACCTAGAATCAGCAATGAAATTATTTTGGATAGTGTTGAAGTCTCCACAAATATGTTATGCATTTGATTACTTACAAAAAATATAATAAGGAATGTACTTTTAATACAGAAATGAATAGATAACAATTAATCTCCCCAAATAAATATTAAAACATGTATGGCTAGCAAGAGAACCCAGGAACGCATGTTGTATACTTGTACAGTGGTTGGACAAGAATGATGTATTGTAGTGCATAATATTTATCCCATCTTGTGAAGAACATAAGGGCAGGAGCAGCTGGACCGGAGCAGTTGGAGCCAGGAAAAACCTACGCCCACAAAGACTTTTGAAGTCTTCACTAGAAAGAAGTTTTACTGGGCGAGTGGGTAGCATAATGGGATGTTGGAAGTTGCATAAGGAAAGTACAGCAGCGATATAGAACCCTACAAAGATCTGAAAATGTATATAGCAGAAAATATTTATGATCAAATATGTTACAGTTTAGCCCTGTGTAATGAAGAGCAACCGAAATGCAATGAAGAGGCTTCAAACCTTCATCGAGCACTGCCTTCTCAACATCCTTTCCTTCTTGATACTATATAATATGATAAACATTACAAAATTAATTATTTTACAAATAAATATATTCAATAGCAATGACTTATTATTCGATATCCAGTTATCCCCTCTAGGCTTGGTAGTGTTAAATATGAATAGACATTCGTTTAACTCACATTATTTGTTTGTTTACAGTCTGGTATAATCTATTAATACATAATTGCTTTCTTCATTTTCTTTTTAAGGTTTTATTTATTTTTCAAACCCATATTGAGTAAGATATCATAGGAAAAAAACTCCCTCGGGCTCATAATAATTAATTATATTGTATGGATGTAACTTCTTCTTTTTAGTAATTAGTAAGTAATTAAAAATATATAAAGTGAAATAATTACATGAGCACGAAGTTCCTTAAATTTTTCATTTGTTTCAGGTTTTTCTAATCTTTCCATAAACTTTTCCCTGTAATATAAAACTGTATCTATATGTGTTTTATGCCTCACGGCTATCTCCAGTGCACTGAAAAAATATATATAACCTAATTTTAATATTTTAAAAGCATACTTTCTATCAATAGCTAATTATAAAATAAATTTTCTATGGAAAATAAGATAAAATAAAGAGACTTAAATTATCTGTGGAGTGCATTAATCCTTCCCTACCAGGTGGGGTCATCGGCCCGCACCCCATTCCTTGTTTTTTTAATGTAATGCTCTTAAAATTAGAAATATATTTATGAAATTACATTTCTCCTTTCACTATCTGTGATGAATTTGAGTTGTTGGTATGAGAAAATTTGCATCACAAAAGTAATAGGTATTTTACATTTGTTAAATGTTATGCATGCTTTTTTATTTATGTTAAAAGAAAAAAAAATTGTTTACAGCAATTAGCCAAAGTAACATATTACAAAAAAATTACGTTGCATAAAATTGTTCAAACCATTTTATCATGGTTTATTGTGTTAAATGGCCTAATTCAACAAATTAGCCGTATCCAATGTGTAAACAGTCCTTTGTCTAATTTATAGAAAAAGTCTATTTCTGTACTCATTAATATTGCATAAATTATATTAATTTATGAATGAGTTTTGATCAATTGAATCAATGCAAATAATAACAATCTCAAAAAATTGTGTGGGATCCGAAAGTACCCCACTTGGTATTTAGTGTGATTTTTTTCACCTGGGGTTGGGAGGGTTAATTAAATATATTTTTCAACCACCTTAAATTAAAAAAATTAAAGAGGCATTAGGGTGATGCCAAGTAGACACAAGTGCTCCCCATTTTAAACATGCAATATTTGCCACTTTCCTTTATTTCCTATGTTTTAACACATAGTAAAATCATTTTGAGATGCCAAGTAAATGTATAATCCTCTGGAAATGAACAAATAAGTTTTATAAAAATCGTCAAATACAATAGATGGAATTACTATGTCGGAAAAAAATATGGTCTTGATGGGAAGGCAGTCTTAAATAAGATCACACAGCTTTGCAGACAAACATCTAGTGTTTAATTTGGAAGTGGAGGAAGAGAAAAGGAGAAAAGAAACAAAACTAGCAGGTGAAACTGAGGAAAACTTTTAAACATTTTAATTATAGCAGTCCTAAGCATTTTTCAGTGACCTGCCCTTTTACATAGTTAATTGAATAATAGCTTAAATAGGAACCACATGTTGACACTTCTGATTCAATTGATAACCGTAGCAATCCCTGTGCCTGAAGCATAGAATGATACCCACGGTTGTGCCTTAAAAAATTTGGTTTTAAGAATCGTATGAACAAGTTGAGCTTGTGCATTTTGCATTTTGATGCAAAAGATTTTGTACACAACACGCATGATGGCATGAACATCTAAACGACTCTTAAGAGTGTTATTATACATTAAATACAATCCCAATCACACAATGTATACAGTTCACATTCATAAAAGAAGCTCATACACATTTATTTCACAAGGTGATTGCAGCAGTAGGTGAAAAGAATCGGAACAGTGAAGTGCTTACTCATGCCACCCTAAATTCTGTTACTGCTAACAATATTTACATTAAATATGCATCAATCCAATGAGTGCTTACTAAACATTATTTGTAGAGGCCACACTTTCCTCTAAAAGTTAAAATTACAATTATTTAATAAAGATAATTATTACCGATCCCAATTATGAGTATTGACATTACAAATAATGGCTCTGAAAATAAGTCCGTTTTGAAGCAAAACCATCTCAGCTTCCTGTACGTTGCCTCCAAGGAGTGACATTTCAGCCATTTGTACTGCTTTAATTGGATTTTGCTAAAACAATTATATTATTACAAGTTGTATTTTCTTCTATATTATCATTTTCATGATAGGTATACAAAGTGGCCCAACCTTAATATTTTGTATGTACAATACTTTGTCATAAAAATTTATAGCAGCATATGCTGTTTCAGCAGTATCAATTTCTTTAGCTTGAGTAGCCATTATCGCAAGGCAAGACCATAATGCTTCATCCTGAAATAATTGGAACATTTAAATGCGTATCGTCATGATTTGATTTTCCATCAATAGATAATATAAAAGAATTGTTTTTCATAATTTATTCTATTTGTATCTATACCAACAACGAACAGCTGCAAAGTTTCAATTTATGGCTATTACCTGGATCATTCTGCAGAGACGAAGTGCCTCCTTCCAATTGTTTGTATTGGCATATCCATGGAGGAGACCAACATGAGGGGATATTCCACTGCTGATTATGGCTCCGTCAGATCTCTGAATTCCAACATAGTTATTTACAAAACTAATCAAACGTGGCCGATGTCCGAACTCACTATGAAAATTTAAAATAAATATCAGATTAAAAAATGTATTAAATATTAATAAAAAAACAGAAACTGTAATTTCTATGAGGCTTATATACAATAGTAATATTGAAAAGCTCTCAAGAAAAAGTACATAAGTCTAAAAATTCATGTTTTAAAGATACATTGATTTGCTATCATCTTGAATTTAGTTGAGAAGTTTTGAAGTCATTGCTAATAGCAATAACATTAAAAAAAAAACATATTACACCCAGCACATAATGAGCACCACTTTTTCCAAACATGCATGCTTTAACATTTCATTTCTTTCTTTTTTTTTTCATTAGGAAGGGCATTAAAAATATATGTATCCTTCCATGGAATTTTAAAATGTTTATTATGAATATATGCATTGTCAAAACCAACATACAAAATGTTTAAAAGCTAGTAATTTCTTAATATAATTACAGAGAGGTGATCCTAACTAATTGTTCGTTCAAACTTCACTAAATTAAAAATCTGTAAATTAGTTGTTTACCAAGCTCTATACTCAATACACAACCAAAACCTTTTAGTTTAGTTTTGTAACTCCCATCAGTATCATATTTAACAAATGATAGACAGACATAAACACATTGACATTTGAAAAAAGACATATAATAAAAAAGCAAATATTCATATATTTCCAATTTGCAACGCGAGTTATTTTTGAACTTTTTTTTTAAACTATCTCAAAGCCATCACTTATCATGAAAAACTATTTTACATTTCCTAATAGGTCATCACAAATTAATTTGTAGTTGATGCGATATAAAACATAATAGTCAATTCCTTGCTAATGCAATGACTAAATGGAAAGTACATTCATTATCAAATAAAATTATAATTATCGTACCTAGCATATTTAGTTACAGCTGTTTTCTTTGTCATTCTTTTATCTACAAACAGTATATATGGATAATACCAGAGAATAAGAGAAGAGTCTTGCACTGCCGCAATTATATTCAAGGTAGAGTTCCATTTAAATGACTGCACAATATTGCCTAAAAGAATTTAAAAATTTTATTTGCGTCACTTCCCTGTAGGAAGGGGTGTGGCATGACATTTTAAGAACATTATGACATGAGAGATGCAATAATTAAATAAATACCTAGCTTCTCTATTTTCCTTGGTGCATTAGGTCTCGTATACACTGTCGATATGTACAGATCCCTGGTTTTATCGACAAAGGCAAGAAGAATATCTAATGTTGTCTTGCTGCTTTGACTTATTCCAACCTCCATAACACCAGAAGTATGTTGAATCGGACCTCCAATTTCTTTGCCATTGATGTCAAATACCTGAATCACTGTTCAAAACCAATAAAAAACAAAGATATTGATTAAATAATAAATCTTCTGTTTCTCCACAATATAGTATTTATACACCAATGAGGCTTTTGTCAGCTTTAAGCTTTTACCTTCAGCTGCCAATTGATGACGTAAAAAACCTATTACATTAG
The DNA here is from genome assembly GCA_930367205.1 of Acanthosoma haemorrhoidale. Classification (NCBI taxonomy): domain Eukaryota; kingdom Metazoa; phylum Arthropoda; class Insecta; order Hemiptera; family Acanthosomatidae; genus Acanthosoma; species Acanthosoma haemorrhoidale. Next base: position 27,290,378 of record OV884012.1, read on the forward strand.
AAATAATTTACATTAATATAATGTTGTGATATTTTAATGTTATGATTTTTGATAGTGTTTTTAGTATAAACTCAAAATTAGCAGTCAAAAACGAACGGTGGATCACGATTCATGAATGTTTAAACACTATTCGTTGCATTGTCTCTACCATTAATATGTATAATATAAATAATATCAATAATTTAATATAAATATTTTATTTTATAAACTTCAAAACAAGCAAAGTATAAATATCCTAAACAAGTGGCATTGCACAACCGGTTAAAATATCAATAAGGCAGCTGAAAGGTATAAATATTGGGATCGCCACGGACTCGCTCTCATTCATCCCCGACCCAGCCATGAGGTCACTCTTTCATCGAAGACCGAGGAGACAAGACCTAGTTAGCAACCCACGCTAGGTCACTCACTCATCTAGGCCCGGCAGGAGAGAGAGGAAGGACCAGGACGCTAGCCCAGGTATGTGTACGGCCTCGAGGAACAAAGAAGCCCGTACATTTGCATCCGACCTGGCACAGAGACGCAACGAGGCACTCTTTCACTGACAACCCGACTCAAGACGCTAATCCAAACCACGCAATAGAAGACGATCATCGAAGAATATCAACAAAGAAACACTGGCCAGTATATAATTACGTAATAAGTAAGGTAATTTTAAATTTAGTTTTAACAGTGCTGTTTTATATACGTACGTAATTATTTGTATATCAATTTTTAAATCAATGTGTGTAAATAAACAATTATTCCTATTGCCAGAAGTTTCCTATATTTTTATTAACAGAACCTTAAGATAACGTAAAAGTTAAATATAAAGTTATAAATTATATAAAAAATATATAATTTAAATATATGAATAATAAATATCGTAATATTAGACTTTAAAACAGGTTTGCTACTTCTTCTGACTTCACTCTACGACTCCACCGGTTCTTAAAACTTTATTTTTTGGAATATCTTTAAAATTCTGTTTGCCTTACTGTCTTTAGCATGTTGAGAAGTTTTTGGTCTCTTGACCATTTAGAAAGTTTAGAATTTAGGGTAAAAACAAATAAGGTTTATGGCTAATTTCTTTTCTATGCGTCTTGTTTTTTTAACCAAATCTGATCATATTTTTGATATTTTGAAGTGCTGAGGAGGATACTTTCAATACCCCATATTAATAGAATAATTGTTTTCACCGAGCGCTATCATCGAACTTACATACTCCAACGAGACATGAAAATACATACTGAATAGAAATAGAGCCTCTCTGACAGGGACTGGCAGAAATATTCATTTCTTTTTGAACTAGATAAAATAATTAATAAAAATCCTTCCGTTTAATATCGATTATATTTTTATAAAGGATAGAAAAACTCACTAATATAATTGAGGCAAGTATTTAATATAAACTCAGGTGCTATGAAAAGCAAATATTAATTATAAAATCGGTATTCATCTTTAATAGATGATTTTTTTTTTTTTTTAATGTCCACCAAGCTATACACTTTCGTACCTTAGTTAAAATTTAATAAAAGGAAGTGGGAAGAAGAAAAATGTCAGGCATTTTTCAATAACTTTTAAGACTTCTTCATTGTTCCCCATTGTTAATAAAAAGCAGTTAAACAAAAGGAATTTCAAAAAATAAAGTTCTGAGAACCAAGAATGATTCAATCTCGCTGAAAATGAGTAAGAGAAATTTATGCGTTGTAAGGGATTTCAAGCTGAAAACATTCTGATCAGATAATAATAAAAGTTGTACAATTCATTTGACCATAAATGAAATACTTCTAGTGGGGATTTCAACTACATCGCTTGAAAGTTTTTAAACCACTATTTCATTAAAATTTCAGCAATTTTAAGCTCATGATGCAGACATAAATTGTTGGTTCTGTTAATATTTGATTATCATTGAGTGCATCCATGCTAGGAGCACTATTTCTTATTGATTACCATCATGACTTTTATTTTAATTATAATCTACTTGTACCCAAAAACATTATGCCATAAAATAATGGAATCCAATAAAAGCTGTTTGATCCAAGTTAATACGTGATCAAACGTAATAATTAAAATTTACTTACACCTCTCATCTGCTTGATCTCTTGCAGCAATGGTGTCAGGGCCAATTGTTATATGGGATGGATTTAGGCTTGCTGTGTTCAAGCTCCCCCATCGCGGTGATGATATCAATCTACCCTCAAAATTGTAAACACTTAAACTGGTTCGTTCTACTAGCACCAAATGCCTGATACAAAAATGTTAAAGTCATGAGAATAAAATCAAAAGAATGCTAAATGCAGAAACTACAATGAGAACCAAGAATAACCATTACACTTTTGTTTGTATTCATATTTAGATGTTTTATTTTATTATGTTTTATGGTATCACTATACAGAATATGAATTATTCTTGTGATTTTGAATTGACCATGAAAAAGTATAAATACAACAATTCAAAAAACATTTTTATTTTTTACTATAAGCCCTACTATTAATAGCATTATGAAGAAGAGAAATTCCCGCTTCAATCACTTTATAATTATTTATATACTACATTTATGCAGGTCATTCCCACAGCCTATCGGTTGGCAAAGTTGACTGCTACCTATGGATACAAAGGTTTGTTTTAATGGCCCTCAAAAGACTTTTCCTGATAAGGACAGGTTTGGACTGAATCCATTCAGTTTCGAGTAAGAAATTTTTTAACCATTTGAATAAAAAAATAAATAAATCTAGACTAGAAAACCAAAACTAAGTTTGTGAGGGTTTCTTTCTTTTAACAAATTTGAATTATTTACTTATACATTTTTCATAGCAAACACTGCAATTATCAAAATTAAACTAAATTACTTTTCTGACAGAAGAACATTAGAAACAGATCCTTCTCTCAAGTCGATAATGATAGGAGTATTAAAATTAGAAGTTGCATATATATAAGCCTGAGTTGTGGTGACAACGACAAGGTGTTTGTAGGCTAGAGCTAGATGAATCACCCTTTCCGAAAATTCAAGAGCATCACTTCCATCAGATAGAACATCGTGAACAACAACGGTTTTTCTTCCAGTAGTCAGACCCTCAAACTGTCCCCATTCGACTTGTCTACAAAATACACAAACAATTATGAGTACTAACTGCTATTAGTAAAAACTAGTGTTATTAGATAGGTATTCATACATCCTCACCGCCCAATGACATGAGCCAATAGCAGTTTACGGTTTGCACACCCAGCAGCCAACTGAGTTCCATCAGCTGACCAGGCAATACAATAAAGACTTCCAGTTGCAGGTTTTTCTAAGCAGTGTGACCACTAATACAAAAACATTATTTTGTTTTAAAATCAATCAAAGTAAAAAGTTGTGGAATTTTATATTTTTTCCTGTATGCAAGCAATTATACAGTACCCATACAAAAAAAAATCAAATAATTTTACAAGTTTAATACTTACACCAGATTTATCACATAAACGAATTGTGTTAAATGATCCAATCACAAACAAATCACCACTAGGAGACCAAGCTAGTGAGGTTATAGGATGTTCATGAAGTAAACTGGAAAATATCGGAGTCCCAAACATGTCCCAAACCTTTGTGAAAATTAAATATTTTCAATTTTTATGTAATAGTTACTTAATTCAATTACCATTAAATATTTTATATTTAACTTACTTTATACCGACAGTCTTCTCCTCCAGATACAATCCTGCCATTAACATGATCCCAAGCCACCTTTAGAATCAAACCATCATGAGCTTTCCACTAAGATCAAACAAAAAAATTAATAAATCTGAATATAAATAAAAATTGATAATACTTAGTAAAAAGAAGTAGATTTAATACCCGATTAGATTTAGAGTTTGGTGTCAAAGATTTAATGACTAGGTGCTTTCCTTGAGTATAAAGAACTTGGGTAGAATCAGAGCTCCAGAAAGCACTGTACACAGGGACACCTGTTCCTTGAACTGCCAGTGACCGTAGCATACCACTTCTGGACCAAATTTTCAAATTTCCATCTTCACCACCTTACATAAATATAATGTTATATATTACATTACAGAAGAAAATTCAATATCAACTATAAGTTCGCATGTAAACTAGGATTCATTTGTTCAATTGTTGACCCAAAGTATTTTACATTTATTGTAAACCATCCAGTAGATAGGAAACATACCAACAGTCATACTACGCAGCTCAATTGGAGACATGTAAGTCAAATTCCCACTTATTTTGTCAAATAGAATACTAACTTAAGAATACCATCAACTTTACTGAATTTACTTATAATTGATTTTATTATATTTTAGTTTTTATTACACAGGTTTTTCCAACATGCACTATATTAATAGTATACTAAATATAGTTTAGGCGTACAAAAATCAAAAAACCAACCATAAAATATTTTAAATTAAATTTTTGAACAAACACGTTCATCACAAATCTTTAAAAAAATCTCAGATAAAAAAAGTTTCATTTACCTGCACCCCAGAAAATAAAGAATGATTTATATGATACCTTAAACTCCATTTATTTTCTAGGGGCCATAAAGATGTTAAACCTCACATAAAAACAACAAATTATCTAGTGTTAATTGATGCTTGGAAAATAAGTAGGATAATAGACAAGAAGGAGGGTCCAACAGATAACAAAATTAAGCCAGTTGAGTTCAGCCAGTAATAAGATGGGAGACCACCCTCTTTGGGTTAGCTCCATCAACATCCCCCTGGGTCACCTGTCAGCCTATAGGAGGCAACCCACTAGGATTGCTTGACCTGCCCGTATAAAAAATGCCAAAAAATAGCAAAGAGATATCACGTGAAAACCTCAAAAAGTAGAATTGTGACAAATAACATGAATCGAAAAAAAATAATAATTGTGTAAAGCAAAAATACCAGTCAGTAGACTTGATCCATCAGGGCTCCATTGTCCAACTAAAACGGCTCCTTTATGGGCATCGACACTCTTTTCTATTCTTCCACTTTTTCCAATGAGATGAAATCTTCCTAAAAGAAAAAAAAAATTAGTAAATAAACATTAAAAGGTAGCCAAGGCCATTCATTGGTAAGATTTAATACCATCTGATGAAGTTATCAGTAGTTGTTCTTGGGTTTGCTTTCTACCTCCAATATTTCTGGAAAAAGAATGGAAATCCAGAGGAAACACTTCATTAGGAAGCTCACATACTTTCTGTGAATCTCCAGTAATAAGATTCCATTTCATTAGCAAATGATCGTCTCTACAAAATTCATGATGGGTAAGTAATTATTAAAAAGTACTTTAGAAGGATGTAGAGTCTAATGTAGTAAAAAATAATGGTCACCTTACCCACAGGAAAGAACTTCGTCGGTATTATTCCATGCAACACAGCTAACTATGTCAGAATGTTCAGCATCTCTAGGAAATTCTATTTTTAATCGCATGATACAAAAATGAAATAAAAAGTTTTGAAACCCATCAGTCTACAACTATTTTCGTTGCTTAGCAACCACACCACAAAACCAATAATGGAAGAATAGAAATTTTTAATGTTTAGCCCATCTAAAAAAAAAAATATGTTAAAGATATTTATTATACATTTAACGAAATAATTGCTTTGCAGTATTTAGCTTCCGTTAAATGAAAATTTTATGGCAGCTATTTTTGACAAGACGGCAACACTGTCAGATTCATAATGCTGGCAGGTTATGTTTGTATGAAGAAGGAGGTTATTACTGTCATACAACATAACGGCCAAGTGATTCGATATTATTCAATTTCTATACCTAATGCGACTGTCAGTCATGTTGCTAGACATAAATGACACTTATTTAGTTCGTGAAAATGTAAAACAAGGTTATGAAATAATAACACTAAATTCAAAGGATGTAGACTATTCTGAATTCTTTTACAACTACTTATTGGAGAACAAACCATGCCTTATTAAGAACGTCACAAGTGACTGGGAATGTCAGAAACTATGGGTTCTTAATGGCATTCCAAATCTAGACTATTTGGATAGTTTATATGGTTAGTTCAAATTAGTTTGGTGTACATAAAACAAAAGGTTTTACTATAAGCTTACTTATGAATTACAAATCACTTATGAAGAAAAACTTATGTTACTTTATTCAATATTTTGTAATTAATGGCTGTTATTCATCTCCTAACTGCTGAATACCTTTTTTCGCTCACTTACCTGTCTTTCAAAATACCCATGGAGGTTCATACTCTGAAGAAAACCCTTATATTTCTCAATGTTTCCTCTGTAGAGCCAAAGGATGTGTCAGGCGAACATTGCAGTTGGGGTCTGTCAAAACTTTTCTTTAATATTGATTGTCAAAGAGTTTTCTAGGCAATACGTCTGGGGTCATACTGGCAGTGTTGAGTACCCTCTTACATTCTGGGGTAATTTCAGCAGATCTGCCGCTGAATTCCATTAAAGATCATGAAGGCATTTCATAAGATCCTCTTCAGAATCACGACTCAAATCTTATACAGTTAATTCTTGTGCTTTCATCAAAGACCAACATATCCATTCATATTTTGGCATAATGACATGGTCATTTGGGATAAGAATTTTCTACATTCTCAATTTTGTCATTCAAGATAGTTGACTCTGATCCTCTCTATACAGCCACCATTGCTTGTTACTGTATTTTGACAGCCAAGTCAATCTCTGTTTTTTGATAAATGAATTTCCCAACACTTTTAAACATCAACCTTAACCTGCCGAATCTAGTCCAAAAATGCACCCCTTTTGGCATGGTAGCTGCAGCCACAATGTTCAGATTGTCAGCATAGCTCAAATACTGGCCATATCAATTAAATACTTTGACTCCAAAGTTTCTTATCGTAGACTCCAAAGCTATATCAAAAAGCAGGAAAGCTAATCAATCTCCTCGTTTATGTGCCTAAGCTTGCTTTAAAAAAATATTTAAATAGTAAGTATTCATGAAATACACATTCAAGTAAAAGCCTTAGGTTAGGTCTCTCCTGTAAATATTTATTAAGTTATGCCAAATTCAGCCATCAGGATTCCACACGCAACAAAAATTTAATAATAAATATTTCTTGTCACATAGTTTTAACTTTAAAAACATTAATCTGTCAATTGATTCGACTGTGATTGCTTATTTAAAAATTTGTGATATATTATGTATATCATATAATTGTGATAAAAAATTGTAATAAAATGAATAATAAAAAATTGGGCCCGAACTAGCAATTTCCATAACTGGCTCTCTGCTTTTGTTTTTTGCTACTGTCTTTTTATTTCTATGAGCATGAATTATGAACAATATTCTACTATGGGGTCTTACTTTGGTAGGAAATGAAAGGGTTCCGGTAGCCAACTGCAATGAAAAGTATTACAATTCTCAAACAAAAGTAACTATGGAATTTACAGACTTCATTAATTACTGGCGCGACTATTCGAAGAATCCTGATAATAAACAATGCTTATATCTCAAGGTGATAAAGAATGTCAATTGTGTTAACGATATAATGCATTCTTAAGTCTTATTTTAATTTTTTTTTGTTTCAGGATTGGCATTTTCAGAAATTATTTCCTGACCACAAGGTCTACCTTACGCCAAAAACGTTTGCATCTGACTGGCTCAATGAATATCTTCTAAGCAAGCCTGATTCTGATGATTACAGATTTGTTTACATGGGACCAAAAGGAAGTTGGTAATATATTATTTACGCCTATGGATATCAAAATTTATTTGCATGAACATAATAGGTGTAGCTAATCTTCCGATTTAGCTCTTTCTTTAATATTGGCCTAAGAACTCTTTTAACTGAGATCCTGAGGAAAATTCCATTCAAAATGTGTGTCAAAATTACCCTCAGTTTCAGTAGTTAGTATTTTCCTGAAATCATGTTTAAATTAGTCAGGAGTACAAAGTGTTTTTTTATTTCTTTTAGTCAACAAAAAATATACTAGATTTTTATTTTTGTAACATCACTTATTTAGGACATAGGGCATATTATCCATTATACTTGGGCTACTTGGGCAAGTTTGAATTTCAGCCAGATCAGGTTATGAGCGGACATTTTACTGTAGTTTCCTAGTTCCTTCATGAATTTGTTATTAAAAGAATCTGTTTTATTAAAAAAATATCTCAGTTTGAGTGTAGACCAATTGAGTTGTGCTGTGGAAAGTTGTAATTCTGGGAGTATTGTTAATATTTTGATGAAATGAGAATAGTCGTTAATGATTCTCTACATTTGTTTTGCACAGTTTATTGTATTATATTAAACTCCAAACATGTGAAGTTGGTTGAGCTAGGAGATGAATTTTTATTTTTTACTCAACTTGGATTTTTTTTTTTTATTGAAATAAGGGAAAATATTGTAACTAACCTTTTTTTGATTTATCTGGTGTGTTTCTGCAAATATAACCGAATGTTACAGATCTGCCAAGGGTTAATCTAAATATTGAACTGATTTTGAGCTATGAACCTACGGGAAAATGGTGACAGATGATTGTCGTTTGCTCTTTATGAAAATAGCTTCTGTCTTGTTTCAGTTGGATTTTTAATTTTCATCTTTGACAATACTTTTTTAATTACTTTATGAAACTATGCTGTAACTTGTTGGAGTCCTACCAATAAGAAATGTATAAAGTATATTTATATTGTGTCTTTTGAAAGTAATTTATGTGATCATGATCTTATTTAATGATTTTTTTTTTAGGACACCTCTCCATGCCGATGTCTTTTCATCATTTAGTTGGTCAGTCAACATTTGTGGCAAAAAGAAATGGGCTTTCTTTCCTCCTGGTGAAGAAATTAACTTAAAAGACAAATTTGGTAAATTGGTCTATTCAATAGAAAGTGAAGATTTGAAAGACACATCATTATACCCTAATCATGAAAAACTTCCCGAGCCTCACATATTAATTCAAGAAGTCGGAGACGCTGTATTTGTCCCTTCTGAGTGGCATCACCAAGTTTGGAATATAGTAGGTTTATTTGTTTAACTATTAATGTATCACAGGTTATTCAATATCTATATCAGTTTATTTTCATAGGAAGATACCATATCAATAAATCACAATTGGATAAATGCATGCAACATAGGAATAATGTGGAAGGATTTGCTCAATAATTTGAAACAAGTAATGAAAGAAGTAGCAGACTGCCAGGAGATGGAAAATTGGGATGACCAGTGCCAATTAATACTTAAAACAGTCTATGGAATGAATGTGACAGAGTTTTTAAATTTCATTTTCCATATTGCAGACACAAGATTAAATTGTTTAGAAAAAAATGAAACTTTAAAAACAAATAATTCAGATTATAATTTTGGTAAAAATCATATTTTGCATGATTTAACATCATTATTCAATGTTTTAAATACTATTAAGCAAAATAATTTACCTTGTATTATTAATCAGATGGAAAAAATTGTAAATTTGATACATAAAATAGAGACCTATAAGTGATTATGTAAAATCTTAAAAATAATTGTTAATAAGTTTATACATTTCTGTAATATCAACCTTGTTCCATCCAAAGAAAAAAATATGTTCCAGTATTGTGAGGTCATCATGAATACATTTATGTATTCATAGTTGCTTTTGAGTAAAGTAACAACTTAAATCCCTGTTTTTTATTTTATTGATAGCAAAAAGTTGATGTAGAACTAAAAGTTCTACTTGAATATAAGGTTAAAATATAACTGGTCCATTAAAATATTTAGTATCCCTGAGAAAAAAATATAACAAGAGGATGCCAGCGGGTTTTACCTAATAATAACTTTAGCGAAAGAGAACACAAAGTAGGTAAGTACCTCGACAGATGCCAAAAAAGTAGAGTAATGGCCTCAGTGGAAATACTAGAAGTGTTAAAATTGAATAACCTACATAGTGACCTCTTCATTAACTTAAAAATGAGTATCTAATTCCTATTCTAGAAGAAATGACAGATTTATAATCCTGAAAATATAAGAAAGGTAGCAGGTCTATCGATGACAGCAAAATACAAAGTAGTTGCAGATCAGAACTCACAAATAAAAATAACCTTGATGCCATTTCTGTTAAGTATTTGGTTATCGTATTTTCCACAACATTGCCTTAACATCAATTCACCCTATTTGAAACCAATATTCCACAGTAATATGATTATAAGTTTAAAAAATAACAATAAGTATAAAAATAAAACTATCTTTCTATTATAGCTTTTACTCCTACTCACTACCCCTGAAAGGCCACTCTACTTGACTAGATCTCCACGTTTTCGAATCCACTGCCAATAATTTCTCCTCCCCTTCTCAGCTGCCTGCTGTCTTCTCCATAAATTCCTCCTAAACCATAACCTTCCATAATATGGATGACCTTATCTCCAAAAACATTCTACTAGATCACGAAACCCAGGACCAGGATACTATTTACTCTATAGTGGACATCCTTTCTGGCAACCTCTTTATTGCCTCCCCTTAACACCTCTACCTTTCGGTGCTGCCCTAACTGGTCTCATCCCAAAGCTCCTATCTATTTCCTTGAAGAATAGAAACTTCTTGGTGGTTTCCAATCTGGTTTCTGTCCCAGCTACACCACACACAATCTGCACCAGAATAGGCCCTCTGGCATTTCTCCCATCCTTTTTAGTTTCCAAATCAATGATCTCCCTAAATTCATTCATCATTGTTCCCATCACCACAGCGACGACTTCCAAATCTATTAATCGTTCCCCCTCCGATTCGTTAGCCAAAATTCAGGGAGATCTTCAGTTCGATGCCTAGGTATCAGTAGCCTGAATAAACAAAGATTAAATGTGGCAAAAACTCGCAGTTGTTCTAGGCTTCGGTTTCCTCCTCAAATCTTTGCTGATTTTCCTGTTTTAACCCTTAATTAACTTCCTATCACATTCCAACATCAAAAACCTAGGGATAACCATTGACCAAACCCTCTCCTAGAACCAATTTATCTCCTAAATTTCCCATCAGTACCCTTAAACTATTCTATCGCTCTTCCCGTCTCCTCCCTCAGCCTAAACATCAACCCCATGTATCCTCCCTCACTTAGACTATGGATGTGTGGTGTAAGGGGATCTCTCGGTGGGACTCAGAGAAAAGTTGAAGCTCTCACTCCTAATTTCCGTCATGCATCATCCTTACGAACCTACTATCAACACCTCCTCACCATCCAGACAGGCCCTTGATAGTTTCGGAAAGATTTAATCACTATAATTTATTTTCATGCATTTATTCTAACTTCCTCATATTGTTTTTTTTTTTGTACTTCAATGAATTCATTTACCGAGAGTGGATAAACAACTTTTTACTGTTATAGAGGGTTAACACTTAAAATATAATTACACTTTAAATTTAATAGTCTTTTCATTTGCCAAAAATGAATTTGAAATCTGTTATTCACAAGGGTACTTGCTTAGAGTAAATTTTTTTTCTATCTATCAAAAAAAAAATTAAAGATGAAAAATTCTCTCAAGTGACAGATCAGAAACTGCTTAAGATTTAAAGTTCTGATTTTTCCCATGTAGTTATAGTTAAGGACAGAACAAAACAAGAAATTCATAGATATTCTATTAAATGATATTGAAGTGAGAGCCAAAAATATTAATTTTGTTTATTTATTGATTATGTTTGGAGACAGTTTTATTAGGTATTATTATGTCAATATTTCAGCCCTTGACAATTTTTTTTAAACAAATGAAATGTATATTTGCAAAATATTAAGAAAAGTTTTTTTTTATCATTTGAAGATTTTAAGAAACACATTGAAATCAAAAATTTTTCACTAAAATTCCTTCATTTTTTAACATGCAAATAAGTTCATTACACTTTTACACCATACATTCCAATGCTTACATATATTCCAAAAATGCAATTTAGTTTATTATAATTGATGTAAAAAATCTGATTTTCAAGTGAAATATTGTCGTACTAGTTGTTTGTCATTCAATGGAATTAAGTAATTTTATTTCAATATTTTCATGTGATTTTAGAGGTAGTGGCAATGCCAAAACATGCAGTGTAATAAGCAATCAAATATTTTAGCTAGTAGTCAACATTTATATATATATTATTATTTATCATCTTTTCATTGTTCAATTCAAAGTTCCTTTTACAGCAATTAAAATTGCTTTTATTTATGAAAATTTTTATAGTTTTGTTGTTTTCTGTAGAGAGCCGAAAAAATGCTAAGTTTAATGGTAAAACATGACATTTAACACCATCAGATGATGAGACCTGTTTCTTCCAGTACTCCTGAAGCTAAAAAACAGTCAAGGCATTGGAAAACAACTCAAAAATCAAAGCAATTCGCATTACATATGTCGATATCAATCGATTTTGGAAGAAAGGATTCCAGAGGGCACAACAGTCCAACATTATTATGCGAATGTTTTGACATCTCAAGAGACATAAGAAAAACCTGAGCAGCCAGAAATACCTCAACTGTAGAAACATGCTTTCATTCTCCACCAGGAAAATGTGCCTCCTCACACAGAGCTTTTCGTGGAGCAGTTTTTTACCGCGTCACATTAGTACAATTAAACACGTCATATTTGCCGATTTAACTCCAACTAGCCAAGTGGGGGGGGGGGGGGGAGTAGAAGTCGAGTCTAAGTGACCGGTGGAGAAACAGCTCCGACTGGAGCATTATAAAAGAAAAGGAACTTACTTTTCAGTTGTCAGTATAATAAACAAACACTATTCCACAGTGTATTCAATTTTGGAAAATTTTAATTTAGCTATTTCTTTGTAATTTATAGACAAAATTCCAAGCAATTGATGTATTGCTACACTATATGACACAATAAGGCACATAACTTGACATGAATAGTTGAATGATCAGAAATTTATAATAGGAAAAATAAATCATAACAGTTTAAATTCCTAGCTGTATTATTAAATAAAAAATTTACACTTTTTTAATGTCCCCTTAACACAACGGACACACAGTTAATCGTTGGTATACTTTATTATTTACATTAATAAATAACTATTTTTCAAAAACTAAATAATTTTCTCTCTATACAAGTATTAACAATATTGTACATACATTTACATATGCATCACTACTGCTTAACTTAATAAGGTACATAAATAAAATATTTTTATTCTTCTTATATACATTCATTCGTCCAAATATTAATATTAACATTAGATACATAATTTGATGGCACATAATTTTGCTTTAATTTTTATTATTATTGTTTCATGTTTTTAAAAAAAGTCTACAAGATTCAGATTAAATAAATAAAAAAAATGTCATGTTGCATAAACCTTATTTAAACTAATAGATTCTCTTACAAAATTACTTTAAGTATATTTTTCTAACAGATGATGTTAAATTGTTACAATGTTAATTACCTCCAATTGAAAAATGTTGGGCATGATTCATTTCACTATTGGTGCCTATTAGTAATCACAGGGTCTGATACATTCCCTTCTCATGGTTACAGCATTGAATTTGTTTTTGTACTATACCCTATCTCTTTTCTTATTTCCTCCTCTTTTAGATTGATTTTTGGTAATAATATCAGAAACATAGCTCTTATGGTCAAAGAATTTCATCAATTGGCATTTCGCGTCAAGCATTTGGTCTTTTGCTACTTTTGTCCTTTGAAAATTTGCCTGGAACAAGAAAATATATTATATTAACTTATGAGTTCAGCTCAACAAAACGTTTTTTTCTGTTTTGACTCAATGCTCTTATATACTACTGCCACAAAATACAACATGCCCTCCCCCAGGCGAGAATTAAACCCTCATTCTTCTGGTTGAAACACCCTACAAACAATGCTTCTGAATGAATACACAATATATCAATTCTGGGTATTTATTATGAAATTAGCAGATCAATCTTGTTTATTATTTGATCTTCTATAATTAGACAGAATATTGCAATACCCCTAAGAATAATGTATTATAATTAAAAGCAATAGAGCATATCAAAGATTATGAAAAATTGATTGCAGTATTAAAGAAGGTATGCCTTGAGTATTTTGGTAAGGGTAGAGATGTGGTAGGAACTTAAATTTTTATATTTGATACATTAATGATATTGTCACCAAGAATATGTAAGTTACAAGCCAAGATGAGGATATAGAATCAATTTATGAATCAGACTGAGCAAGTTTAATGTAACAAAAATTAAATTTGATAAAACATAGTCACCTAAAATACAAAATCCAATTGATTAGCCTACAAAAAAATCTATTTAAATATCTGACAGAAATAGGAAGAAACATTGAAACAAGACGATATAAGGAAACACTAGCCTAGCTGTTTTGTTTTTTCATTATTTAAATTTATTTCAGTTTTACATACCAATTACATACCAATACTAAATTGTATATTTTGAAATATATATAAACAACAAAAGAAAATTCAATTTCCAATTTAATGGACTTAAATGTTATTTTATATGCAATCACTATTGTTGGCTTCAAAACTTAATATTTTAGAACATTTTTTAATTTCTTTCTGCTTTACTATCTTGAATATGAGGCCACTGCCGTTTTAGTCTCCGAAGAGGATAATAGGGATGAGTGGCGCTGATGACTGAGCTACAGGATTAGGGTAGGTTACTATGGAATTTCATGAACTTGGAAGGGATGAGTTCAAGAATGTAAGGTATACTAAGATCGTTATGAAGGGTTTTGTTGTTGACCTAATAAGGTGAATTCCCCTTATTGTTCTCAGGACTTTTGATTGAAAGGATTCGATACGCTTGATGTTTAACTTTTTTCGACCCCCATAGCTCTATTCTAAATATGTATGTAAATTAAAACCAATATAGCTTATTCAACATTGTTGTTGAATATACCTTTTAAATTTAAGATCAATCGGATAGTTTTAATGCTATTATTTAAAACAGATAGGCAGATCTGTTAAAAAGTATAGCCTTCCTTTTTGGGGTTCGATAATAATATTTCAAGGCATCCTATTTGAAATGAAGTCATATAAACAGAAGTTAGCAAAGCATGTACTGAAGAGCACTGTATGTAGTAGACCAGGGGAGGCCAACCCGCGGCCCGCCTTGAACACTTTTCCGGCCCGCAAAATTCATCACGCTTTTACAAAATATATTTATTTTATAATGGCCAAAGTAGTGAAAACCAATGTATTAAAAAAATACATTATTTGTGCATCCATATATTCAAAAACTAACTGCCAAAATTATGAGAAAAAATTAGCTTTAATTTTAAAATAATATTCTTGCAAAATATATGACAGATATTCCCCCCTGTTTTATTTATGAGTTCGCAGAATAATTAAATTAAATTCTGTGAACTCATGATGCGTGCGCATCTTGGAATATCTAATATAACAGGTTCTTTGTTTTAATATGGGGGTACATAATTTTATATGTGGCCCGCGGAGTTATGATGCATTTCCAAAGTGGCCTGCGAGATCATTTGGGTTGGCCACCCCTGCAGTAGACTATAAATAATGCTGAGTGGGATAGAACTACTAGACAAATTTATCCTTGGTCCGACCAACTCCCCTAAGAATACAAAGCACAAATAAAAAAAATTCAAGATATAATATAAGTAAAATTAAGAAGATAAAAAATACATAATATTTTAAAAGGTTAATAAATAAATTCATAAATAGATCATTATAAAAATGAAAAAACAAAACAAGAAAAAGTCGGTAAATACAATATTAAATTAAAAGAAAATATTGAAATGAATTTATACAAGATAGATAAACATTGGTAAAAAATAAGGGAGGGCCAGCTAAACATTTTACAATATGTAAATCATACATGCATGTAATAGGTTGGCCAAAAAGTCCGTTCGGTTTTAAAAGCAAAATTAAGACACAACTTTTAAACACAAAGCGATTTATTTAATCAATGATATAATTGTCCTTTTGTTCCAGTATCTTCTGCCATCTCATGGGCAGATTCATAATTCCATGCTCAAAGAATTTCATGTCTTTACTGGCAAAAAAATTTTCCAAGTGGATTTTTACATCTTCTTCAGAGTTAAAGGTTTGTCCATTCAATGAATTTTGAAGAGACCGAAACCGAAAGGAACCAAGACCGAAAGGTGGAAATCTGAAGGTGCAAGGTCGGGCGAATATGGAGGGTGCGGCAAAACTTCCCAGCCAAGCTCCAGTAACTTCTGCCACGTCAGCAAACCCCTTACGGTTGGCTAGTTCTGGACGCTTCTGGTGGATTGCTGCATTTAATTTGTCCAGATGGTCACAGTACACATCCGAATTGATGGTCCTGTCGTGGGAAGAAGTTCGTAAAAGACAACACCCCTCCAATACCACCAAAGCGAGAGCATAACTTTCTTTGGGTGAAGTCCTGCTTTGGGGGTTGTTAGTGGTAATTCGCTGTGCTTCCCCCATGAGCGTTTGCGCTCCACATTGTTATAGACGATCCACTTTTTGTCCCCTGTCATCATTCTCTTCAAAAAAGGATAAAGTTTCCCCAACGAATCGCAGATGGAAATCCTTTGGGCTAGGTTAGCCTCACTAAGTTGATGGGGAACCCAAACATCGAGCCTGCTCACGTAGCCAAGTTGATGCAGATGGTTTCAACACTCGATTTGGATCTTTTGAGGATAACTGCGATCTCCCTAGTTGTATAACGGGGATTAGTGTCGACTAATTCCTTCACTTTGTCACTGTTAATCTCAGTTGGCCGGCCAGAGCGAGGTGCCTCTTGAACCAAAAAATTCCCGATCGAAATCTTAAAAACCACTTCTAGCACACACATTCTGTAACAGCATCCTCTCCGTATACAGCGCATATCTTCCTGCAAGTTTCCACTGCTTTCTTGCCTTTTTTTAAATGAAAAAGCATGAGGTGTCAATAATGTTCGTTTTGGTTTTCCATTTTGAGGATGATCCTAAACACACAAAATACAATCAGTCTCGTCAGAATTTTGCGTCAAACTACGTTGAAGTGTCAAGTATCTGACGAGAGCGCACTCACAAGGGACGGACTGAAGTTAGCTACATATTAGACTGCTTAAAGTTTTGTGATGACAAAAACCGGACGGACTTTTTGGCCAACCTGATATATTAAAAATGTATATAATAAAAATTGTGATGGGTCCATTGAATAGCAGCAATATTCCTAACCTGGATTGAAAAGGAAAAACTAACATTTTCTGCACTTTTTAAAAATAGAAAAAATGTGTTATGTTTAACTTCTATGTAAAACTAATATCACTTACCCTGACTCTTTCATTAATACGGCTATATTCCTTGTCTATATCTTTATTCTTGTTTTTCTTTTGATTAATTTCTAACACACACAGCAATTTATTGTAAAACTCGATAAATTCATCTTCTGAACTTACCTAAATAAGAAAAAAAAAAACATTAAATAATCTTATTTATTTATGCTAACTGGTGAAAATAATGAGTGAGATTTCGGAGTTCTTCCTGTCAAAAAAGATGGTATGATTCATTTTCAGTTCAAGCTTCGATTGATTTGATCATGGGTGAAATAGTTGTATTACATTTGCCCAGCATTTTGTAAGGCAGAAGGAATATGTTTCTCTGTACTACCAGTAGTAAATAAAACTATTTAAAAAATACTTACCACGTCTTCTATCTGAGATCCAAGGTGATATATTTTCCAGCCATTTATTTTTTGTAATGCAAGTTTCTGGTTTGCTAATTCGCTCAACGATGGAGCCTTTTCTTCTTTCGCCTTAACATCAGAATGTCTGAAAACATGTTCACTTCATAAATACTTCTATATAAATTTCAAATGGCCATTTGTATGGTTTTTACAAAAGCCAGTAGTATGGGGAGACTTTCCAAAAATAAAAGTCATTTCCTAAAGTAAGAGACTTGAATTTACAACACCAGCACGAGAGTATTTAACTTCCTTCCACATCAGGTTCAACCCCCTTAACTTAATAAATACAACTTGGCATTAATAACATAGGAAGCCGTTGAGTTTTTGTGATTATGAATAGTAAATACGAATAAAACCAAACAAAAATGAGAGTAGGAGCATTGATATGTGCCCAAGAATACATTTTGTCTTTGCATCAAACTGTCAGAAGTAATGCATTCCCTAAGAATTTTGTATATTGTTAGTAATTCCGCAACCACTGCTATTTTTTTTTCCATTCAACATTTATTTGCCAAAAATACAAATATAACAAAAAAATTTTTTTTAAAGCAACCTTCTAATCTTTTAATAATATATATATTAACTCCCCCCCCCCTTGCTCCTACAACAGCTTTTATTTTCCTTAGATATGGTCTCAAAGTGCGGCAAATTTGTTCCTAATAGAGGTGGTTAGATGAGGGACTGCATCCTCAAACTCTTCTTTCAAGGGTATGCTACAAGTTTTACAATGGAATTTAAAGCAGTATTACTTACAGGCCACATTAAACCGCATCACACAAATCTCTTCCACTTGTCGTAGAACAACTCAACAGATCAAAACGACATCAGTACCAGCCTCTCAAGAACATTAATGATAAAATGGGCACTAGCACTAGTAAGACGCCTTGTATTTCCCCTTTTCTACTACCTGAGTTGTAAGGTTGTAACAAGGTTGCCTCTTTTGTGGGCAAGACTCCCCCACAAAAGATGATCTGTTGTAAGGCTCAGTTCGGTTATATTGTTCTTTCTGGTGATAAGTGAACCAGACAAAGCTTGATCTTTAACCATTCTATCTTAATCTTCTGCAGAAAGTTAGCGATTAAATGTAAACGTTCTATACTTCAGCTATCAGATGAATGAAAGCTGTTTACTGTCTTCTTCAGGGTACTTTTGTCACTTGGACCCATCAGCCTGTGGATGGGCTTTTTAACTATCTCTCATCTCAATAGATTTACTTACTGTCAGAACAACATTCCTTCCAAGCCGTATGAGAAGAAATTTCCCTACTTTCAGAATCAGCAACCAAACAGATCTGCTTCTTCCTCCACGAGATTCATAATTTCAAACCAAAAATTTTGTTTACTCTCCCCTTTGTTAGTAAACACTTGCATAAAATAAACATCACAGATAAGGTTTCTAATGAAGAGTAAATATTTACAGAAATATCTAGCTGTAATGACACTTTTGACAAGGTGTGGCAACAGGTATTTTTCAAGAAATTAAAATAAGACAAATTGGCATATCATTGTGTTCCATAGCATGCACTATTATACCTTACAAAATAAGGAAAAACCAAAACGTTTAATTAAAATACCAATATGACAAGTTGTAAAAAAAAAATTTTTTGTGACCAAAAAAATCAATAAGAAAAATGTTATTATTGTGGAATACGTGTGTTTAAATTAAAAGGTTTTTAATTTTTATGACTACTAGTAGAGTTTTCAAAACAAAATCTCACCCTTAGAACTCGGTAAAAGTTAAATAACTTCTATCTTATTAATAAAACATTATTTTAACATACAGGCATTATTCAAAGTTAAATAAAAAATAAGATTTGGAATATTTTTTTAATTTTTTGGATATGACCCATTTTTAGAAAGGAAAATATTACTGAAAGGAGTTTTGTCTAGATTTTTTTTCTTGTTTGACTCATCATATTAGTGGGAAAAAAATGTTGCAGCAACCAAACCATTCATAACACAAACTTTTAGAAAATCAGATAGAATAAATTAATGAAAATAATACCTTAACTGGAAAGTTAGATGATAAGTTCAATAGTACAATTAGCTAATGAACAACAAAAAAAAATTTGAAATAAAATAACTTCATTAACCAAATAAATAACTTATAAAACCAAAGGTGACCACTATCATCAGAAGTCAGAACATGGAAAGATAGATAAGGAGGTTTACACATTATTTTTTAGTTATGGACTCAAGTACCTCTTTAAATTTTATAATCTTCATAGATAATTTAGGCGTGAAGACTGTATCAGTAAGCCCTTTGCAATGTCTTTTCAAACTCCTTTGAACCGTTGTTCGAAATCAGGCTTCCTTCTTCTTGCCCTTTTTCTATTGAATAAAACAAAAATTGATGGTATTATTAGGACACAGATACCTTAATGAATTCAATGATGCCCTTAATTATTCTGACTTCTGAAAGCTCAACTTAGCCATCTATTGACAAATCACTAAAATGAATCATCTTCTTTAGTGTAAAGTTACTTAACTACAAACACAACCTGGCGATAATTCTATCCTATTAAATACTCTTGGTGTCACAATTGAGCTAGGCTTTCATTAAAATGATAGTCTCAATACCCAATCAATCAAAATAATGGAGGATTTTGATACTATCGTATAAAATAAAAATGTGTCAACTTAAAATTAAACAAATCGAATCAGTATATGATACAGTCCATGTTCCTAAGTCCTTAGGGAGAGGCTTTTCTAACAAGTGGTACTGCGAATCGGCTTTTGTTTGTAGGTACGGTACATATACCTGAATTACTAAAATAGTAGTCATGTTAGGTCAATTAAAATTTACAGTGGGTTGAAAATTATATTAACACCTTTCATTTATAAGTTGTTTAAGATACGATTCAATGACATCGAGTATGACAAAATAAATTAAAGTTTGAGATATATTTACAAACTCTCACAATTCTTAGCACAGTAGGTGCCCACCCATATGATATTATAAAATTCTACTTTTTTCTCTCGCGCTATTTAGAACAGATTTCATGTGACATACATCACAATTCATTTGAATTTTTTTGATGTGATTTTTGTAACAAAGGAACACTCAGGAATCAAAAATGTAGAGTGAGGAATATTGAAAAAATGATGAAGCCTGCCTACCCAGGAAATTCGAAAATTTGCCTCTTAGCTGGAAAAGTTCTCGTTTTTTTTCTCAGCTAATGACAAGTTTTACTCATTGATTTTCTTCACAATTACTACTGCCAGTTGTTTGAATCAACAGAATCCACCTATCACAACAAAAGACGAGGAAGAAGAACACTAAGAGTTAATAGAACTTATCATCTTTCCAGTTCATTAAAGCTAATCATTTATTTTAAAACTTAAATAATACTTTCTTAATTATATTTCTTTTAAAATCAGAAACTATAAAATAAATTTGTAACTTGACTTGGCTTAAGCACTACTAATGGAGTCATTAGTAGGCAAAAAACTTACTAACTATAACTTACAAATAGCCATTGTGGAATTTTAAGTGAGGTCAATTAAAAGTTCAGTCAATCCGATTTCAATTAAATACCAATTGATCATTGATAGAACTATGAAATGTACACTAAGCTTAACACAATACTTCTATATAAAATTAAGTAATTTAATAAAAATCACTTATTCTGAAAAATAAAAATTTGTCATACCTCACAAAATGGTTATTTCTTGCTTTCCAGAGATTTTTGTAGGAGTTCAATAGTGACATATGTTTTTTTTTAGGGATAACTTTAATTTCAATTTCTTCTGAAAAACAAGTTACATCAAATAAATTATACATTCATTGTGGCCATATTTTGGAGAGTAATTATAAGTACAGTAAATTTTATTTTAATTTGAGTATGGGTGCGAAACCATTTTTATGTTGTTTTTAATTTACACAGAAATGGTACATAAGCTTTAGAGTAAACTCGTGCCACACAGGGTAAAGCCCAGTTCATGTAACAGAGACAAAGCTTGATAAGAAGTTTAGTAGAGAGGAAAGCTCTCTCACTTTCCTATTCAACATTCAGACCCCCAAAAGGAGGAAAGAACTTGTTTAGTTGGAGATAACTTAGGAAATGCTAAAGAATCATATATTGCAAGCATTCAATGTATGACCAGTCTAGAGTGCAAGAACTAGAAACAACTAGATATTTGTCAATTATAGAAGTTAAACTATTAATGGATTATATTTAATGATTGCAAAAAATAGTAAATCAGGTAAGTTTTAAATGAAGTAAATCCAATTAGTTTAAAATTCAAGACATTTACCAAGCACATAAATTATGCATAAAAGCCTTTAACAATAAATAATGTCACTAATTAAAATAAGACATCAAGAACTTTTGGTGGTTAATATTCAATGAAAATATCCTTTTATTATTTAAATTTATAATAATTAAATGTTATTTCCCCCCCTCCAAAAGGAACATGTATTAATATGTCAAGAAAACAGAATTATATTTCATAACTATTAGCCAAAGAAAAGGGATATTGACAGGGCCAGAGCTAAAACCCAGGACTTACTGATCCCAGATCAAGTGCTCTTCCATTTGAGGATTCTCTATGGAACAGCTGAGCTGTGCCAAGGCTCATCTAATCTCTTTGTTAAATTCGAGTCCTGGGGCTGACGCTAAATTTTTTAATTTCACTGACAGTTATTACAACAGTGGGACTATATTGTAATGAGATCAAGGGCCATAAATAGCAATTATTAATCGGAGAATTTTTTTAACAACTTACCTTCTTTAGCTTCTTTTTTTATTCTTTCTTCTGAAATAAATTCCATTTCGTCTTCACTAAAAGCAGGTTCTGTCATCTGATTACCAGACCTTAAAAGAAACAAACAGAAGCAGAGAATTGACATACTCTGAGGTACAACTAACAATGGTTACAATGTTTTCATAAATCATACTCACAGTTGTTGTTTCCTAGGTTTTTTTCTTGGGCTAACTTCTGGAGGAAGAGTACGGAGCTGTAAAGGCTCTTCTTCTTCTTTTGGAGGTGGCAATGGAGCTGGGGGACTTTCACCAGGCGAACTATTGGCAGAGACAGTTGTAGACCCTCCTGACGAAGAATCAGGCCTCTTCGGAGGAGGAGACGGAGGCAGTACAGTAGGTGGACTGCTGCTCATACTGGCTAGTAGGGGTGTTAAGTTCTTTTGACCTTTCATCGGTGACCTACAAACCACACTGTATCAAGACATAAAAAATGATTGCAAATTTGGTAAGAAGGTAGGTACGGTTAGATGAATAATTGTTCGAATAATTAAATTGATGGCTTCTGATATTTTATTAAATTACCGAGCCCAAAGGGAAATCTCTCCATTTCATTCAAGAGGGTTGCCCATCTAATATCTGCCTGTCCTTTCTTTATCACGTCACAAAAACGAATAAACTAATCAAAAATTATATAAGGTACATTCTATAACACCTTTAAATATGGTAGTTACTTTTAGTTTTAAAAAATACAATAATGAGAAGTATCAAAAAAAAATTATATGCCAATTTATGATTCAATGTTATGATTTTTTCCACATGGTTAAATACACATTGGCGGCCACATTCCAAAAAATTAAATTTTCAGAGACAACAATAGTTGCATTAAGAATTTTCTAGCTGGTTTAATTGGTCGTGTCAATATTTTAACTATTTACATTTTTTATTTGTTGATAAGGTAATTTTCAGTAACTTAACACAGTAAGATGGCTTAAAAAATCAAATGAAGTGCTTTTTTTCCATAAGTTTATAAGAAACCGACATTAAATTTATTAATATCTTTTTAAATTACTCCTTATTTTGTTTTCATACACATATTATTTATTATTGTGAGAGAAATACTTTAGCGTGATGCTATTTAACTATGTTACATTGCTATAACACAGAGTACTAATCAAAACAATGTTTGACCTTTTTTTCTTTTCTTTTTTCCTCCTTCTTTTATTTTTATGAAGGTAATGGATGTTAGTTTCATTGGCCGTATGAATTATTATTAATAATGCCTACCTAGTGAGCTAATTATTAAAGACTCAGCCACCCTGATTAAAAGAGATTTAATTAAAAATTAATCAGCATATTTTGAGGTAATGTGGAATATAAGTCAAATTTAAGATCAATTGAATCAATTTTCATTTCTACATGTTTGAAAACAGAGCCTCTCTCTTTGAGCTGAGCAATTAAAAATTATGTGTCAAACAATAAAATCATGTTATATATTCATAAATAGCACATGAGTAAAATTTGACGGTATGAAATTTTTTTTTAATTGAGATAGATTATAAAAATAAAATTGGCTTCTAACAGGTATATTCATGTCTACCAATCAAAAAAAAAAAAATAATGAAACAATTTTCAAAACTAAAATTTAAAGCTTTCTATCATACCGTGATTTTTTGGGTAAACTGATCGAAGAAGTGACTAACCCATCTGGATCCCTCTTCCGAAGAATACTTGGCCTCGGTGAAGTTACCTGTTTTGGTAGAAGTACAGGTATGCCCGTGCTAGAGATCGAAGCACAAATATTTTCAGAAATAGCCAAAGTTCCTTAAAAAATAAAAATAAAATAAATTTCATATTCACAGAAGCATGCTTTATTTCTAAGATCATTATTTTATAAATTACAGTTTGCTAGTACAGCATTCTTAATTGGGATGTAAAAATTCATTTATACTTATGTACACTACAGTAAAATGCTAGAATTAAATGTTAACGGAAAAGTGAAAATACACCTATCACAAAGGGTATTTAAAATATTTTAGCGATAATATGCAGGTCCACATACATGTATTAGTACAGTAGTAGTAAATAAGTAGTTTTTTCACAATCATTTAATAAGTATTAGGAAACTCACACAGGGTTCCAAAGATTTCCCACTATATTTATATCATATTTTTCAAAACATAC
Organism: Acanthosoma haemorrhoidale; assembly: GCA_930367205.1. Lineage (NCBI taxonomy): Eukaryota > Metazoa > Arthropoda > Insecta > Hemiptera > Acanthosomatidae > Acanthosoma > Acanthosoma haemorrhoidale. The sequence continues at coordinate 27,314,800 of OV884012.1, forward strand.
AATTTAATCCATAAATGATGTGAAAACATTTTGGCGAGGTTAATGGTCAACCAGTATTTAATTCTTTAAACTGATTTCTAATTGAATTGTTAAACCTTTTAAAACTTAATTAATTATTCTTAAAAGGTTTACCTTGGGTACCGTCTGATGAGGTTGAAGGCACAAGGGTATGAATTCTGGGTTGTTCAACTACCATAACTGAGTTCAACATCATTTGTGGTGCAGTAGTGGGGGCTCCTGCATAAAAAATTTAGTTAAATTAGATTTACTTTACTGTTAACTGTTATCATTCAACTTATTCCACCATTACTTGTACAGGATTCTTCCATTCATTAATTTTTTTTTATAGAAGTTAACAAATATGTGCTTCAACTCCTTGACATACAATGATATCCGAAGAAGTTATGAGTTTCGTGTTTAAGATATTGATACCTACAAGATAATCTTCAGGATAATTCTGGCAATTATAATGTTCAAGATCTCCCTCTTTTTCACCTCCACTCTAGTGGAAACAAAATTCTTTGAGCAAACCAATACAATCGAATACGCTTTTCTTTTTTTTGTATGTCAAGGGCTCAGGCATATGTTTATCAAGCCATTCAAGGGTATGATTTCATCATATAAAAACAAATATCAAATTTCAGACAAACCTTGATTTGTCCTAGCTGGCGCTAAAGTAACCAGTGGCCTTGGAGCTCCCCCGTCAAAATAAGCAGCATTGGGTAGAGTGTAAATAGTATTAACACCTGTTGCAGTTGTTGGTGTATTCCCAGAGCATACACCTAAAAATAATTGCAAACATTTTTATTTTCCCAATATCCTGCTTAATGTTCTAATTATATAGAATAGAATAGAAAAGAAATTATTCCAGGACAAAGTCCCCTAAGAATAACAATGACATACTCATTTCTTGGAAACAAATCCAACTGTTACAAATTACTGCTCTTTATGCTATGCTATAGTGCTAATTTAGACAACTGATATATCTTCTAGTAAATATATGAATACATCAAAAGGATATCTATAAATTGTAACAGGTAGGGATTGAAAAATATAAGAGAATGAAATTACTTAAGCTGGGTGGCTCAGACTCTTTAGACCTTGAAGGCTCCCTGACAAGGATAGTACTTCGACCACCTTGAATATAAAGTTGTTGGTTTGTATCTGTAGGTGTTGTCGCTGCAGGTTTTGCGGCAGGTCTCACAGGAGCACCACTTGTACCACTTCCAATTACAACTGCAACAACGTCAACTGATTCAAACGAAAACAAAGCTATAAAATAATAAGAGGACATCAGTTTTAAAACCAGCAGTCTCCACTTTTCCTAATGCTACTGCCGTGAAAGGTTGAAAACCTCGCATGCTCTAAACCTAAATTTTAACATTGCTTTTAAGCTGAAAATGGGGGTTATCCCCATTTCGTAACCAAACACTGTAGACATATCATAAATATCATTGCCGAACCTTAACGGAGAGTAGTCTTAACTTTTAAACAGGGGCAATCATATTTCATCTGTCTGTATGTTCTATGATAACAGACTTAATAATGATCTAATGTTTCTAAAATTTTACTACTATACAAAACAAATTTTCATGCTACACTGTAAATTTTTATCTTAACGATATTATAGCCAGGAATTATACAGGACTAATATGAAAAAAAGCAGCCTTGTATCTGACTATTATACACAAGCTATTTAAGATTTACTGTTCTCATTTTTCCCCATTGTTGAGGACACATTAAAGATGGAAATGAAAACAAATTTAAGATATTACAAAAAAAAAAATAGTTTTGGGAGCCAACAATAGAAATTGGGTATTACATATCGTTTAACCCTATTTCATTAAGTAATTTTTGGGCAAAAATTTATGTAATCATAATATAAAGAAAAATTCTGGAAACAATTACTTATTTTCAATTTAACAGTCTTTTTGTTGAAAAATCCTCCTTTACTTTTAATTACGTCCTTGAAAACTCTAGGCATCCTTTCAATGAGTTTTTTTTGTAATTTTTCGAAACCCATTCTGTCCCAACAACTTAGTAGAATCTCCATAAGATGTTTTGGAGAAGTTGGAGCATGTTCTAACACTCCAGCTGCAAAATCGCAGCTGCTTGATGTCCCATCCTTTGGGTAACAAAATTGATAATAAAATTCTTATTGTTGGAAGTTGAGCAACTGATAGATATATGTTAGAAGTAACTTATTCTTGAAACCCCTTTGCAAATAGACAAGCCTTTTTAGTACCATCCGACTAAACTTTAAATATCCAACGTGTGTTGATTGGTTTGTTACCTTTGGGTAAGTTTGCTGGCTCCCAAGTTTTATTATGCTTTCCCAGTGTATTCATTTCTTTTTCTATGGCTTTCTCCTAACCACCATTTGAATTTATTTCCTCTTCACAGGAAGTCTGTACCTCTGCGCACAAACTGAAATTTTATTATCTTTGTATATCACATAGTCACTCTTGAGTTTTTAGGAACATTTCTTGTTCTTTCACTTTGACGAACTGGTTCTTTAGTCGTTTAATCAGGATTTGTTACATTTCCAGGCTCTGGCTCTATGTTATAATTTTCAATTAGATTTTTATTTAGAGTTTTTTCAACTTTATGGCTTTCAGTTTATAGACATGTCTGTGTTTCCTCACTTAAAAATTCATCAGAGTTATTTTTACAATTATTTTTATCGAAGGTGCCATATCTTGAGATAATTATTTGCTTACTTTTTGGAATCTATAGTCTACATCCATCCATTGCTTGCATATCCTATCATGACGCATTCAATTGCTCTGGTATCCAGTTTATTCGCTGGAACTGGTAGCTTATATACCCAAGCTTTCGATCCAAAAACTTCAAGTTTTTCATAATTGACCTTTTCAAGATAAATCACCGGTACTTCACCTTTTAAAGCATTTGTTGGAGATCGGTTCAGCTGGTTCTTCAGTCGTTTAGCCAGGATTTGTTACATTTCTAGGCTCCGTGTTATCATTCTCAATTAGATTTTGAGTTTATTCAGCTTTTTGGCTTTCAGTTTCTATAGACATGCCTAAGCAAGTGCAAGTTATTTCCTCGCTCCATAGATGCTATAGTAAATTTGTCTCTGCTAACAAAGTTCTGAATTTACTCATAGTAAGAATAATTATCACACTTACACCATTTTGCTGTGGTTTTTATGGAAGACTGTATTCTATGTTTATTCCCTTTTGCTTGCAGAAATTTTGAAATGCATGTGACGAGTATTCTCTTCTACAGTCTGACCTGATTGTTGCACGATAATGACCTCTGGCTTTTAATCGTCGATTATATTCAGTTCTGCTTAATTTTTGGTTTTGAGTAAATACACCTGAACAAAATGTTTATTGTTTGATAATACTTCTCACCTTTAATGGTAGAATTCTTTAAGGTGCCAACAAGATCGCTATGCATTATTTTTCTAATGTACTTTGATCTGGACATAGTGACGTCCTCGAAAGGTTTCAGTTTATTAACTTGATTCCATAGACTTCAAACTCCATAGTTGTACAGAAAATAACAGGACTTTACTTTAAGTTTGCGAGTTTAAGTGACCCAACCTAGATTGACTATTGCATCACATCACATCACATCTATGGCATTGTAAATGGTCACTGATTATCTACCTCTGTGGAATTTGACATCACAGCCTTTTGCACTCATTCTTTCATTCAACAGAAAGTATGTTATATGAAATTCCTAGTACAATAATAGCAGTCTGCCATGGTAATCGTGACATAGATATTATCCCTTATATTTGTTATTTTTAAACAACATAGTACAAGTACACCTCTTTTGGTATCTTTTATAATTTTATCATTTATAATAAGCTCGGCATCCAGCTACATAGCTTTAACGTTGTATTTATGAAATGTGCTATCTTTGTATATTACAGTTTCAATGGATGTTATTACATTTTTTAATCTTTCTGGCATTGTTAAAAACAAATAACAGGTGCTTAATAGGGTCGTTCATAGCTCCTACATAGGTACATGAGGAAATATTTAAAGCTTCTAATCTTGATGAGCGTTTCAATTTTTTTTAAATTATCTTACAATTCTTTGATGAAATTTTTGTTTTAAAATTTTCTTCATAACCTATATTTTCCTTAACACACTTTAGTGTTGATAAACTTCTGATAATTTTTAGATCGTTTCTCTTGCTTTTTGCGCTTGTTCCACATATTCAATGTACTTGTCTGACACAGATTGTATGATTGCAGATTGTGCTTTGCATCTTTCGCCAGAAAAGACTGTAAATCGGCACTTATTAAAGCAATAAATTCTTCATCGGTTGTTTTCAAAATGTCGCCACATTTTTCTTTTTTCAAAACTACACCTATATTAAATTTCCAATGGGTGAAATCATCGGCTGTGAGCATACAAAATGGTATTGAAGACACCAAAATACTCAGGTTACTTAGGATTTTAAATAAAATAACAACGAACATGTACATTATTAAGACAAGATGATTTAATGAACAACTACAGATAAAGTAGATAAGAAGTAAGATGTTTCTAAGCGCGCGCAGGCATAATGGGCATGACAAAGTGTCGCACTTATTTAAATTGTATAAAACAATATTTGACACCTTCCCCTTGTACAATTACAATGCTCACTGTAGGGTCAAGTCACAACATTGCATACTCTTGAGAAAAGTTTTCATTTTTGCATCAGTTAGACAAATAACTATTACTTTATAGACTATTATTGATGAATGTGATAACAACATTGTTATGATTTTTGGCTCATTTTACAGATTCCTTTCTTTTCTCTAGAAGCATTACGGTAATTTTATCGCTATCTAGCATTGGGCGAATGTACCTATACTTGTACACATGATGTTAAGGTTAATAAATATTCCAAGCCTATTTATAGTAATGAATTTATCAACTGTAACCAGACATTCTCTCAGCAGGCTACTAAAATTTGTAAAAACTCTTCTCACATCCTAGTATGTGTTAATTTGTTTTTTATCATTTATAGGGCTAAATGAATATTATGCTCTCGACAATTAATATTTAGTTACTTCAAATAGTTAGTTACTTTCTTAATCTTTTTATAAAAAACATGAATACTTTCTTTTTTAGGGAAGTATTAAAAAACCTTAAGATACCTGGTCTATTGACAGCACCAATAGCGATTGTTTGCGGAACTGAACTGGTAGCAACTGATGGTAATTGTACTCCAACAGACCCATGGCTTTGCTGAGTTATAACCTGCAATCAAAAAAGGAAAATAAATAATAAAGGTTATGCAACCATAAACAAAGCTAAATGGTATTACGGATGTGATTTTTCATTCAATTGTCCATATGGTTATGGGCAATATATAACAAGAAGATAACTTAAGAAGTAATTTTATCAAATATTTCAAAATTAAATAGTAATGAGGACCAACCACTTATTTTTTTTTAATACAATATTGGTAATTGTGAGCAGTATATGGTATGACTCAAGTGCATGTCTTCGACACAGTATTTGTGGTTCTATGTCTCACTCTCACCATTATAATTACCACCAGGCTTATTTTATTTGGCAATAGATTTATCTATTAGTTATGACCTGTTAAATAAAAATGAGTAAGTTAGATAAACAGAAAAGTGTGATGGTCTCGTTTGAATCACGGCTAAAAGTGCTAAAAAGAATAGACAGCAGGGAATTGGTAAAAAAACCTCTGTAACAAATTAAACATTGGAAAAAGTCCCATCGACCATTGACAACAAAATAGATGATCAATTGAAGAAATATGTTCAAAAATCAGACCAAAGAAAATTCTTGCAGTTCTGTGCACTAATAAAAAAAGCAGTTGGTGACATCATCGACGAAGCTCTTTAGATGTGGTTTGTTCAAGAATGACGGAGAGGAGCCCCCATCAGAGAATCAATTTCGATTGAAAAAGCATTGGTAATTCATGATAGAATCGAGAATGCACCAGCATTTTCTGCTAGTCAGGGATGGCTTGACCACCGGAAAAAGTGTCAAGGGATTGGTTTAGCTCACATAAGAGGTGAAAAAATGTAAGCAAATAAACCTGGTGAATTTCAGACATTTATGGAAGTGATCGACGATGATGACCTAGTCCCTGAGTAAGTGTAGAACATGGACGATAATATTCAGATAAAATTTTAGTATCAAGCCACAAAACATCATCTGCGCCAGTTTAAAAAAAAAAATGAAGAACGAATCACAGGAACTTATAAAATCTCTCTTATTGTGATAGGGAAGTTGGCTAAACCATGAGGGTCCAAGAACTTGAATAGTATAGAATTTTCCAGTGTACTACAGGTCACATCAGCTAAAATGTACAACAGGTAAAATCAGCATGGATGAAATCCAATTGGTTTGAAGAATGGTTAACTTAGATTTGTCCCAAAAGTGAAGGCACACTTGAAAAGTAAAGATTTACCAATGAAAGCAGTCCTTTTTGTTGTCAACGCTCACCCCCACTTGAGTAACGTGGATAGCATAAAAATAATGTTTCCCCTCCAAATTTCACCAGCTTGGTACAGCCTATGGACCAAGGAGTGATAGAGAGTTTGAAAATGCAGTACCAACATAAGTTTTTTTATGAAACTTTACTTAGTTGTGAGGACAAAAACTTGCCTCTCCTGAAAAAAACACCAAGGATGTAATTGTTATGTTGGCCGGAGGAAACTCTTCTACCTTTGTGAAATCGTGGAAAAAAGTTTGGCCAAATATAGAATATCTGGTCGAGAGTAGCAACGATTCAGAGAACAAAAAAACAAGCCATTTTACATGATCTGCAGTTGTTAACAGGTGGGAACCAAATGTAGTTTGTGGAGGTGGAAGAATAGATGACAAAAAAAAATCAAAAACAATTTTTTTACAGATGAGGAAATAATCGGTATCGCCAGGAAAGATGACAGCGAATGCGAAGATGATGGCCAAAAAGCAGATGTGGAGGACTCACGAGAAAAAGGTCACAACGAAGCAAAGCTGAAGGAATTTGATTGCAATATGTTAAGCAGTAACAATATTCAACAGCATGAACATACAAAAATGGAGAGAATTGGCTTTTATAAAATATTTGAAAGGTAAAAAACAGAAAAAAAATAACTTATTTTTTCAAACAATGATATGTAGATTAATTTTTAAAAAGTTTATTTAAGTTCGTAATGTTTAATTTGTTTGTGTTCCTTTAAAGTATATAAGTACAAATGTACAATAAAATGAATAACAATAACATCTTAATTGCTTGTTTATTCATGACACCTGATGAAATATGTTGGTTCTTTTCGTATGAAAATTGATATCCCGGGAACCTCAGGTCAACCGGCCAGGGTCTCAGTTCTGACCAGACCTGTTAAAAGGGGTTCTACTGGATATAGTTAAAACTTACCTTATGTTGCGGTGGTTTGATTGATTGAGAAGGCAGTAGCACAGCAGTAGGTAGTGATACCATGTTTGGGGCACGAGTTGTTGTGATCCGCGACAAAGAAGGGGCATTTGGATGTCTCGCCGCATTTGAATAACTTTTTACTGTGCCACCCATCTGAAAACAGAAGACTTTTTTATAGCTATGAAAAAAAGATAAATTTTTAGTATTACAAAGCACTCTTCAACACAGCTTAAGTCATGTTGTGAAGAGCCAGCAATGTAATAAGATCACATTGACTTATAATTCTTTTACAGAACTCTAAATTCATGTAACATGGTACAAAAAGTACAGATGTAAAAGAATGATTTCATAATAAATAAAATTATGGGTCACATTGTGTCTTCCACTGTCTGCCTTCATGCCCACCGGTTGGGTAAACTGCTTACAGTCACTGGAAGACCCTAGGCAAGGAAGATTTATAATGGGGAGATCGTCAACATGTGCAGTCTAGCTTAGTGGGTAGAGATTCAGACCAGATATTGAGGAGGTCCCGGGTACAATTGACAAGCATGTCAGTATATTTTAAACTAAAGTGGGATTTATACCAAACCACAAAGCGAAATTGTTTTATCTGGCCTTTCAATCGGCAGCATAAAACAGAAAGTTAATAATAATATAACATAAATAAAAGATTTAAAATTTTGAATTGATATTATCATTATTTTTTGCAACATATAAGTTTAAGTACAAACATTTATACTAACAAAATAAAACTTATATGAATAAAGAGTACTTTCACCATCATAATATGATTTAATACAAGTAACAAATGATTCCATGAAATTTATTTCACCCTTCGATTCAGTTGAACTGTACATTATTTTTAGAAAAGTTTTTCTGCATAATAGTAACATTACAGCTTGTACAGATCATATTTTTTACAAATGACAGGGAAACAAACCTGAACTTGTGCTTGCTGCGTAAGTGTGACCTGCTTATGTGTCGTAGCTGCCGCGTGTACAAGAACTGGGCGAGGCTGCACTTCACCCATTGGCCTCATTTGGTGACTACTTACTAATCGAGCTCCTACTGTGAAACAAATAAAACTTAATAAATAAAGATCTATTAAAAAATACACGATACAAATTCTATTAATTAATAAGTCAAGCCTGAAGGGAGAGGCTCTACTTTCATACAGGATGAGTTTCTTTCCTCAGTCTATAAGTATTGTTCCACAATGGTGTTCCAAAAAATGATTCAAATTTTTTCAGAAATGTTTAAAAAAGGTAAAGAAAATTTTAAAGGTAAATGTTCCTTACCTACCGATACGGTGAGTATTTAAATAAATGTGGTTAAAATAAAATAATAGGAAATATGGATACAAATAAAATTAAATATGAAAAAGATCCAGAACGGAATCCATTTAAATTTAGGAGACTATGTTCTCATTTTTTCCCCTCATGGCTAAGGACACATTAAAGATAGTAACACAAGAAGAATTATAAAGATTTTCCAAAAACATAGTCCTTGAGTCATAGTATACAATGCATAGAGATGTTTAATTTCCATCAACACTCAATTTTATAGGACTTTTTATATCTAGTAATTAATTAAAGACCAATTCATAGAGTTGACAGTATGATGACCCCATGAAGAATGGCGAATCATTTATAAATTTTTTGGTGTTTGAAGAATAAATGAAAGCAATGACATACCTGGTATTTGAGGGGGCCTTTGTTGCCCTGATAAACAAGTAACACCAACCACCGGTCGTCCCACATTGGTAGCTGATCTGTGAAATTAATTAAGCATTTTAAAATATGCAGCTTGAGGCAATTAATTACAGCAGAAGAAACTTAAGACTTACGATGTCAAAGAATGTTGCTGAGATACACCGATTGCCTGCAAAGCAGTTGGTCCTCGAACAATTGGAGTAGCAACAGATGATCTTGGAACAGAAATATTAGCAACAGCAGCTGCCCCTAAATAATCACTTAGTCATAAAACAGCTTACTATAATTAACAACTACTCAACTTAACTATATGTAGATATATAAATTTCAGAAAAATATCATTTCAATATATATATATGTATACAATATATTGTAATGATTGCTATTCTTAGTCAATTTGACTCATCAGAAAAACTCCTTCTTTGGAGTGGGAGCGGCTGACAACTTATGGCTGGTGAAGCCCTCGTGCATTCTCTTTCAACTTTTGGGAATGATTCATGTTAGAGTAAGCCAGCAGCTATAAGGTCAGGTACTGCCACGCAGGAAAGATCACAAAAATGAGATCCCGGTAGGCAACACAAAGTAACAACATACACCAACTAACAAAGAACAATATTCAATGTTCTTAATAGCTATTTAATATTATTACTATATTCAACTATAATTGTGAAACAGTTAATGAGTAACTTCATATATGCACTTATATGAACTTATATATAACTTCATATGAAGTATATATATAACTAATATATGAAGTATATATATAACTAATATATGAATATAACTTCATATAATAATCATTAGGAACCCTGAATTTAAATTAATATAAAATTTTTGTTATGAATAATGCTCTGATTTGTATGCAAATGTATATTCTTTTTGCATTATTTTTTAAGTAACATGAGTATATATCTTCACGAACCAACTAGTTCTAAATATTTTAGAATCTACTAAATCTACGATTTAGATGCTAAAGGCTTATTTTTCTCTACACATGAAGTACTATGTGGAAAATTCCCGATGGGGGGGGGGGGTGTCGCAGAGTCATTTTTCAGTTAAGAACCATAGCAAAATACCAAGTCTTCTTTTTGTTCAAAATTGAACAATAGGGTAGCATCGTTACACACAGGAATAAAATGATTTTTTCAACGGACAGGAATTTTTTTTAGTGTTGTACATGCAACAAAAGGATCCCCTGTGAAAGAAAATTCCAGGCGGACCAACATATCAAAACAAATCTGACCAACGATTCAGCCACAAAAGTAAATTTTGAAATGCATATTGTTGTCAAATCACAATACCTGTTTTAAAAATGATCAAAGTAATGGTAGTGATGATTGAGGAAATCATTCATAATTTGAATAATATACATTTTATAATTAAATCATTATCAGTTTAAACAATGTAATCATGGTAATTAAATCATTCATGATTTAAATAATATAAGTATTTTAATTATTTTATAACTTAGGTGGAAATGGGAAATAGGGTATAAAGAAGCTATGAAATATATATTCGGCCTATTCTATAAGCGTGGCAGAAGAGGAAGGAGACCCAGATGCTATGAGAGGAAGTATACCGCCAGACATGGCTAAGAATTGGAAGCATTAAGGGGCAAGATCCCTTGATATTCCATTCTTGAAGTGTAGTTGGGCAGGTGTAAAAAGAGATAGTGAAGAACACCAATGACGCGGATGAAAGGCCTCCCTTTACACGAGTCCACTAGACAAGTGTCCGTACTGAAGATGCATCTGTATGTATCCGAATTCATTCAACAATTCTCTGTGGTTCGAGACAATTTTTAATTGTGCATAATTAGTGTTACAGATAATTATTAATTTTAAGGATAGATAAGGTTATTTTAGATTGAAAGTACGAATGTTAAGTTTGTCTGAACCTAACCTGAGTTATATAATTATTAAAATAGTAAAATCATAAATAAATCAATGATTAAGTAATCGTATATTATTAAATATTAAAACCTGATATTCTTATCTATTTGTGACAAAAATGTTATTTAGTGTTCCCACCTGGTCATATATTGACTTATAACCCTAAGAGGTTAAAGTACGAATTTAGTTTCATAATCATTCATTCACAATCATTCAGTGGGGATTTCATAATTAGGTTAAATATTAATAATATCCCAATAAGTAAATTTGTTACAATATATAAATTTCTAACAAAATGCTACCCTTTTTCTTACATATAGAATTAAACAGGTACAAAATAGCAGAGTTGGACTAAAATTATATTAAACTAAACTGGGTTACTAAATTTTACTGCCAAAATAAATCATGAAAGATTTTACTATACTGAACATTTTCCGGCTATTTTGTTAAAAAATTACATATGGGCCGAATCGTTGAACACATTGAAGATAAGTCACTTACTACAAATGAACTAAGTGTTCATTTGATCAAGGATACAATGCACAAAGTACCTTTTACTACAAAATATTTGTTTGCTCATTTTGCTCCAAATCAGTCTAGAGATAAAATAAAAAAAATGTGCAGTTCCTAAATTTGTATGACCTCTGAAAAGTTTAAAATATATCCATAATATTCAAAATTAATCTTGCTTCATGTAAAGCAATAAAATGTAAAAACTAGTAGCCTAGTCTACCTCTTGGGACATGATAGCCAGTAGTCGTTGTTGCTTGAATGGGGACCGTGTTGATCCTACTGACTCCAGTTCCCCCAACTTGTCCAGTTACTGAAAAAATAAATTACCTCGTTATAAATTGTATACTCTATCAATTTATATTATTTCATTAATATATGTAATGAGATTCAAGTTAACCATTTCCTGAGCAACAGTGCTGGGATGGCTCAATAAGAGCCGCAATAGGAGCTTAGTACAGTTAAAGGGTTAATGAATGAGGAAATTAAGCCAATGTTTTCAAATTAACACAAATAACATGAAAGATTTTTTCAAAGAAATGTGTTTGTTTTATTTATAGATAAAACAAAAGGCCTTTTCTATCAAATTGTATAGCGTAGAACTTATATTAAAACACCGTTAATTTTTGTTGAAAAAACCTTCTACCAGTTACTAAAGTAATAAAGTAAGCTAATAAAGTAACAGGTACTAAAATTCCCTTATGAAACATCAACCGTCCTTATGAAATCAGAAGAAAAAGAATTTGAGGATACTATATCATCTGAAATGAATTGAGAACAAGACTATAATTATAGTTCTTGTCTTAGTTGGTGTAGCACTGCTACATACTTGATTAAACAAACTTATTTTATTTTGGTTTATATGAGTTTAAACCTACTAAGTATCAAACATGGAACACGAAAGGCGTATAAGTTATCAGCAGGTAGGTAGTTGGTCAATGTGATAATGCCAAGTTGATTTTGTTGTTCAGTAACAAATCTAAAATGTGATAAATGAACTGATACTATTCAATTTGTTGCAGATCTGAAACCAAAAGTATAGAACTTGTAATTAACAAGAATGAATAGAGCTTTCATAAGTCACAACGGTTAGCCTAACTGCTTCATGATATGAAGCTTCTGGGTTGAAATCCCTAGATGGAAAGTGATTTTATTTCATATCTATAAATAGAAGTAGAGGACTCTTCATAGAAGATACCCACCCCACTAAGAAAAAGCTGATACACACAAGCACCTAATAGTTGAGGGAAAAACAAATATGAATATAGTTTCATAGCTAGTTAAGAATTCACCATTTGTACATAATAATTATGTTTAAAATAAACAATGCTAATGTGTCAGTCATGTAAAGAGTAAAGGAGAGTCAACAAAGCAGATCTATAGTTTTAACAGTCTTTAATTATAATAATAATTATATAATTCAATAAACGGTTTTACAGTCTCTTACAGCAAGTAAAAATTGATTGTAACTACCTCAACTCCATTTAATATTGTATTTTTAAAGAAGTATAGGTGTTCCTTTAGATAATATATATTACACAAATAATTGTGTACAAATAATATGAATAATGAAGAATGAACTTTTTACATAATTTCATAATTGCTTACATTAATATTGCTACAATGTGTCATATAATGAGTAAAAAGTCTTCAAATTTGTTGTATTGTTTTAATTATGTTTCAGTATTTACAATTGTCCATTAATTCAATATTTGGATTTGCTAAATGAAATCCTAAAAAAGTACACCTACACATATGATAATAAATGTATCAACACAAACAGAAAACAGTTATATATTATTAACCGATTCTATATACATTTAGATTTAATAGCTGTTATCGGTCTAAGTTTGCTAATACGTGTACAGTGTTAGAAAAAAAAATCTGAATTGTGATACTTAGTAATGACTAATCCAGTAATTATGGAACCACTTAGATAGCAGTTGATATTTTAAAACAGCACAGCTTTCATCTGTCTACAAATATTTATTTTTCAAACAGCCAGATATTTCTCTTGGGTGACAGATGCTGTCACCCACAGCTAATCATTTTAGAAAACTGAAGATGAAAGCTTTGAGCTGTCAAAAGCGCTATTTCAAAAATAAATATAATTTGTGGCAAGACAAAAGCTGTGCTGTTATATTATACTGTTCCACAACTGCCCTAAATGATTTAAGCTAATATTTTGTATTTAAAAAAATATTTTGCAGTAGCCTATGCACACACATAAAAGTTAAAGCGAATTAACTTAATAGATGTAACAGTATAAAGGCTTAGCCAAGAAATGACTTCAAATTTTCAATACCAACTTTTTTTTTAATAAAAGATAAAAAAAACTGAGAAACTTGGTAAGAACAGAAATCACATTTTATAATGAAATATATTTTGTTTGTCCGGCTTCCTGAACTAAAACATAATTAATTAAAAAACACAGTTAATGCAAAATGTTAATCTTCTGAGAAACATAAAATTATAGCAGCTACTAAGATACTGCAACTATCAGTAAACAAGGAGCATTAATTAATATGTTATTTTGGAATATTTATACTGGTTTGGTATATTTGTTAATTAAGGCATATATAGAATTTAATGGCAAGCCTTAACAAATGCCTCTAAATGGATGCAGGCACAAAATAAGTAAACATATACAATTAAATCAATTTATAATTTTTTTTTGGATTGAAGGTTATACTTTAAACATTTCCTACTGTTCCACGCATATTGTTTACATTAGTAAACAGCAAATTTAATCACAAGCTTTGAACACATACAGACTATAGTTTACATGTATAAATCTCTTAAATTTGCATGCACTATTCATCTAGTTAATTAATAATTCAGTAAATAGAATAATTAAAGACCTGTATACAAATATAATTTGGTAATAAACATTAATTTACAGCGAAACAATAAAGCATTTAGTGAACTTAAAAATCATTACTTGTTCATATCAATAAGTTATTATTTAACACTAGCTAAGAATCCAAATCTTTTTTATCATTAATTGACAGTTAAATCAACAATGTTCGTTGAATAGCTTTGAACAGATAACTTCACTAAAGACTTTATTTTAAAAAAAGACAAACTTAGCAGTTAGTAATTTTTTAATATTAAACTTACCTTTGGGCAACACTTGAGTTTGAATAGTAGTTGTTGTACTAATCAAAGCTGTTGACTGGCCAGGCGTAGCCATCATAAATCTAGCTTGTCCAGGAATAGTCCTCAGTAAAGCCCCCTAATGAAATACCACATTAAATTCCTGATTTGACAAGAAGAAACAGTCACATAAGAACGCATACATGAAAGTAGGTGAGATAAGCCTGGGTCATAATTTTATCCTTTAATATATTTTTGAATAATATTTTGAAATAGTTATACCAACCCCTTGAATATTGCGAACTTGGTCAGACTTCAATGGGTTACTTGAAATGTCAGAAGGCTCACTGACTCTGTTATCACCCATTTTATCAACTAAATCCTGAATTGCGACGAAAGAAAAAATATACCTTTCCTAAATAAACAAGTTCTATAGCTGTCTTTATTTTTTAAACAGCAATAAAACTGTCTAATCAACCAACTTATCAGGGGAGGTTTTAAGAAAGTAACGGATTTCAGGTTAGAATTAACAGCAGAAGCGACTACAAACGTTAAAATCACATACAAGCACGAAAAACGACCTAAACTTGGAAAGATATGGAAATTTAAATCAGTCTATATTCAAAATTATTACTGACGCCAATTCAAAGCTTACAGGAGGTGACCAGATGCTCCTTAACCGAAAGGTGAAAGCATATTTGAAAATGGTGGATGAACGACATAGCCATTTCTGATAAGCATTTTAGCAATAACAACTTTGAATAACCGAAAAGAAACTAATGCCAAAATTGAAATGTTAAAACCTGTAACATAAGTCGCCACTGTTGGCCGCGGAACCAAACATATGTTCAGTGCTTTCTTGAGCGTTATCACAAGCTTTCACTCTCAACGCCAAACCGTAATTTCTAAACTTTTGCTATATATTAACAAAATAAAATATTTTATAAATAGCCAATGATTTAAATAAATTCGATTGAGCTCGTGGTTAAAATATATTTATGATTGAGTATACTCTTTCCTTTTTTTTTAAGATAGGAAGGTCATCTGGTGAATAGAAAATGGAGGGAATTTCAAAATTTAATTATCAGGATCATTTTAACATAAAACTTTTTTCTATTCGAAATTACTTTGTGTAGTACTGGAAGGTACTTCAAAATATTGAAACTCTTTTTATTGGTACTTGGTGTGGTGGAAAGCTAAAGTGCTCAACTCTTACAAATGTTTTACGGGCTTAAGTCCCCTCTCTGGGAAGCAAGTTTATAAATAATTGCCTCCCAGTGTAAGTGGGTGATTTTAGAATTTTTTTTTTTTTTTTCTAAGCCCCTTGAATTTAATACAATAAGTGAAAAATTAACAAAATAAATGGACAATTTTTTTTTTCTTTCAAAACCTTTTTATTGATAATATATATACAATGACAAAAATAAATAAATAAATTTGGAATTACACCTGTCTCCTCGTGCTGCATTCGCAGATGCATATTAAGGAGTGCATAAAATATAATACTTTCAGATTGTTGTTAATACGTCCAATACACATACACTCACTAGGTGATGAGGCTCACCTTCAGCTTAAATGAACAAGAATTGACAGATCTTTCTTCATTCTGCTATGCGCAGATGCATTTGAAGGAGGCTGGGTTACATAAATTAGATTTGAGATTAAAAGTTAAAAACATGTATACAATTCTAGGTGATGGGGCTCACCCTCAGTTTGACAATGTGGGAGAAAAACTTACAAACTGAAACCTAAACCTAGAACCTAAGGCTAAAGCGTTCCAGCCGTGACAGCGTCCTGCCATCGTTGGGGGAACGGAGCGGGGGCTATAGTGTTAAACGCCGGGTTCGTCAGGTATTGAAGGGAGTCGAAAAATTTGATATGTTTACGTTGGATGAATTCATCCACCGTAGGCAGCTCAAAGATCTCGTGAAGCTCACTGTTGCTCCGCTGCTCGAATGAAGTACCTCTGACCACATGATTTTAGAAAAGAGCGGGAAAAGTTTAGATAGACACCCGTGGTAATGTAGTTGTCCTATATGGTGCTTGAAAACGGACCACCATTGCGGGGTATAGTGAAGCCGAGAGAAATAGAAAAGCCCGAGTGAATTTGTCACAATCATTTAATAAGTATGCAAGAAACTTGCGCCGAGTCCTGTAAGTATATCTTGATACTGCTTCTACATTCTTTATTTCGTTTAAGTATATATATATGTATATGCATGTGATATTTATATATTTAAAATAATTTTGATCGTCATTGAAATAAATAAAAACACATTTGAGTCTGTAAAAATAAAATTATCCAAATAAAGAAATAAAAAGGCCTAGACTATTGAATCTTAAATGGACTAGTTAACCAATTTCCCCGGCCCCAGCGATGCCCATATCTATAATCTGTTCTTATATCGACTAAACATATATCGATTAAACAAAGTAGGGTGGAAATATCATTCACTGATGATTTCTTTCATTCGATATGTTATATTGCACACTATCCAGTTATCATGGATCAATCCTGGACGATTCCATCAAGATGTTCATCCATTTTTTATTTGTTTAGGTTATTTATTTAAATAAAAATTTAAAAGAGCATTAAATTTATGAGCATTTCCTGTAAGTTTTATAGATAACGTGTTGGAAAATTCGGAGCAGCTACTGAAATACCGTACAAATTTGCAAACATGTCAAAAAAAAACATAATAATAACCAATCTTATATATGATTAAACTTCGTACAAGATTCATACAAAATATTTGTAATTCCTCCCACCAGACACCTCGAAATATTGAAATAACAATTTTAGAGAAGGTGGTCTGCAAACAGAAAATATCACCCTCTGTTCAAATTAGTATTCCTGAATGTAATATCATCTTTAATCCATTATTTATGTAATACATACGTGTAAATGAGATTCATGTAAATTCTGGGGGAATAAGATTTTTTCGAAAAAGAAAAACACAAATTGTTCAACAAATTTACAAAAATCTATATTTCAACAAAATATAATTTGAAAATAGATCTTAAATTTTATTTTAATGATATCTACAAAATTTTAAATAAAAAATTCCTCAGTTTTTGTTGTTTTGACCCAGATGCGTGATATATAATTCATCACTTCGACCAATAGGCTATCGTCTAACTCGTCTTCTTCCGTGTTGAATTCAAGGTCAGGCGCATTACCGCTGGATTCGAATCAACAATGAAGACGAACGGTGGCTGTATTTGTTGCCAATTATTGCAAGTTCAGTGGTTTTGGTTCTTTATTCATTGACATTGGAGTTAGGCCACCAATAATATCCTTCTTCCAGAAACAGATGAGGGAGTCTTTTTCATAAACCATCCATGTATGAACATGCAGTTCTATATGCATGATATTTAACTACATCCCTAGTTGGAAATAGGCGTACCAAATCGAATTTGGCGTTTTTAGCAGCTTTAGCAAAGCTGAAGATACCGTAACTCATCTATCTATAGAGGTGTTCAAGTCACCTTGTATCATCAAGTCACCATCCAAGGGCCGCAAGGAAAGTTCCAGTGGCTTCCGTGATCTCTATTATTCTGCAGCTGGAGCTTTGAAAAAGGTAACAATTTTATTGTGGGAAGCATCACTCTCAACTGTGGTACAAAACGTAATATTCACCTGCCCAAACAAAGCGGAGATGTTACCACTAATCACATGGAGAAATAGAATGTTTTCCACAATATCTTTATAATTCGAAGATGTCCTCCCATGTTATTCCTTACAGATTAGCAATAGAACACATTGTCTGGTGCTAAAGCCGTCACCAAAACTAAAAGATAAATGTCTTCTCCAATAACAACAACAGAATCGTGTTCAGAAGACAACGAAATGGCAGTTTTGACAATTAACACATCTCCATCTTTTGTTGCCCACTTGGTGACCATTTGAGCTTGCTGAACTTCCTTCTGAACCAATGAGATGAATCGTGATTTGTTTTTTAATTTGATAACAATTTATCCTTTGGTATCTGCGGAAACCATCAAAGAGAACGTCTGCACAAGATCGTAGACTGGAACGACGAGCTATTTCAGTGCTTCTTTTATTTTCTTCGGTGAGGTAACCATCGAAGACTACAACACCATTTTGACCATGATGTCACTATACGCAGGTAACATATTTCTTAAAAATAACAGAAAAATATCTTCCCCAATTCCAGTGGACTCTGTATAGGAGGTAGCCTCCATCTATTACATCAATTTTGCTCTTTCTCATTTCAGTGTCACTTGACATGGGCATGAAAGCAGACTAAATTGTGGACTTGTCAACAGTAGGCCAACATTGTGGCTCTCCAGGTAGGGGGAAGACTTCTTGAAGCACCCCCATTTATTTATTTTCAACTGACACAAACACATTATATTGCTCACAGCTATTCGCCTGCAATTAATAGCTACTAAAAACCTCAAACAACCAACTTAATAAGCTTAAATAAAAGTTTTATGAAATGAAGTGGAATTTTAAATAACATTATTATAAAATGTATTAATGTTATTGGAAATTTAGTAACAAACGGAACACATTATTTAGATATAATATACCTAAATGATATAATTCGTTTTATAACTTAATTCAGACTAATAGTTCTGTGATTAGTAGACTTCACGTAAAAAAAAAAAATTATCAAAAAATAAAAATATCAACACATACGTCATTATTCCTGACTTCAAGGAACATTCCTGCCAAATTTGAAAAAAGTTTAATAACGTGTATGGTCGTGATCATATCTGTCGGGTGGGCGTCACTAGGGGAGTGCCTGATCACTCTAGCCCTGGTGTCAAGTGCGGATTGTTGTAGTTTATAACATGGACCATGTTCCATGTAGGCGTTAATATCTGACTCCATTTATTGATAGGGATGTGTCCCGACAATACACTGTGTTCAGGATGAGGTTCAGAGGTTCATAAAGAATAAGACCAGTTTTCAGAGTTCGGGCGGGAGATCGGCAGCGTAATAGTTACAAGTCGTCAGAGGGTCTGCTAGAGGCTGTGAGACAGGGACGGTGCAGAGGTGTGGCAGAGAGAGAGTAGACTAGTAGAAGACTCCAGGGCCCCGGGGCTCTGGAGTATCGCGACTGTCTAGATGCAGAGACTGGAGAAGAGTATAGTGAGCCTACCAGGGCCAAGCGGCCCTGGCGTAAAGCGACCAAGTAGTGCGGCTGAGGAGACAAGGAAAAAGACTGTCTTTACAGGGCGAAATTCATTGACTTAAATACTATCTCCCCTTCCCTCCCGGAAGGCGGAGTGGGCTGCAGGGGTATGTTTTATGATGCCCAGGTGGCTAATCCCCCTTAAGTTTATGACTGTTGGCCTAAAAGGGTGTGTTTTATGATGTCACACCTACCGAGATACGTGATCGCTCGTCCCCTAAGGACTGTTTATTGGCATGGCTTTTAGATTTTATGACCCCGGAAAGTGACTGAAGGTCTGCACGGGGTCTATTTATGGCAGTCAGGTGGCTTATCCTCTCAGGTTTATTGCTGTACCTTCGACCCTCTGTTACTTGTTTACATCTGCCGATCCCTCTATGATTTATTACTAGAAAAGGCTTTTACCGTATTTTACATCTAATTACAATACATTAGATGCACCAGAGTATAGGGTAATTTACATATATAGTTGGCGCTTCGCTACAATATCAGAAAAGCATTTATTTACTAAAGATTTTGACTGGGGATGATATTTGTAGTTGACAGCCCACTTCCACTAAAACTGTTAATGAAACGTTTCTCTTTTGGGTAATGTCGGGTCGTCACTAGGGGGGTGCCTGACCACCCTGGTGACAAGTGAGGATTGTTCGAGTTTATAACCTTGACAATCGTTTCATGACAGCGTTACTATCTGACTCCATTTTTGATAGGTATGTGCCCCGACAATGCACTATGTTCAAGAGAAGAGGTACAGAGGTTTTTCATAAAGAATTAGTCAAGTTTTCAGAGTTCGAGCGGAAACCAAGCGTCAACGAGTAAAGGTCGCGAGAGACTAATTAACAGGGCCAGGAGCCCGCCTTAAGTATCCTCTCCCCTTGCCTACTGGGAGGGCTGCAAGGGTTGCCTAGGCCGGCGGTTGGTTCCCACGCACGCATGTGCTGAGCAACCGCGACCGACGCCTAATTACCCGGCCAGCCCTGTCCCCTGGAGATAGAGAGGCCCCAAAGGGTTGTTATGTTCATGCCCTGCGGTACCCTCACTCATATGGTTAGGTACCTGTCACTGACAGCTGTTGACCCTTCTCGTGTGACTTAGTTGGCTTCCGCCTTTTATTGCTTCACATTTACAATGATTTATATTTGTTCATAATACATTTAGTTCATGTTATTTACGTTTGCTTACAATATATATGCAATAGAGTATAGGGTGATTTATGTTATGTAGTTAGCGGTTGCTACAGGTAATTACAAATATTTTGCGCGAATCTTGTAGGAAATTTAATTACACACAAGATTGGTTATTATACACTTTGCACTAAACTGCACTAAAAAGCAGTTATTAAGGGTAAAAAACTGATAAAACTAACTGTTTGCGTTTTTTTGACATGTTTGCAGATTTTTAAGGCCCTGTATCTCAGTTTTCCAACATGTTACACATAAAACTTGCTGGAAATTCAACCCTTTTTAAAATTAGTAATGTCAACTTTTTGCCTAAAATGCTCTCGAAGTGAGAGGAAAAACTGAAAGAAGTGATTTTTCTTAGCGGTTTTTTCAAGATGGTAGAAAACTCCCATGGAGGGGGAGATAGAAAACTTGTATTTTTCACGAGAGAGGCAATGCATACAACATACCTGAAAATCAAAATTACTCCACCTTGTGCAACCCTAACCCTTCTTTTGAGGCATCTCTACTGGATTAAGGTCTTGGATGAATGGGATGTTGAGATCAGCTTAAAGGGTAAGATTGTAGACGTAGAAGGGAGCATTGTCTATCATGCGGATCATCAAGGACTACAATTTTGAAACAAGATATGTATATTTAAATTACATTAAAGAGTTTATTTTGTATTATATTTTGCAAACACAGAAAATTAGTATACAGATTGCTCAAGACATTAGTGTTATTATATATATCCTGTTTTCAATATTGTAGTCTTTGATGATACAAAAACAGGAGAAACGTTGACGGTTTTATGTTATTGTGTCAATAAAAGTATTATGAGCTTAATTGATCAAGCAATAATATCTTAGTTTAATTATTTCAACGGGATCCACCCTTTTCTAGTTTTAAAATTTATTAGCCATATAGGGATCAAATCCTTCTTATTATAGCCCCAGAACCTTCATGTCATGAAAAAGTTACACTAACAGTCTTGAAAAGTTCAACAAAAACTAGTGGTTATGATGGAGCTCGTTTCTTGTAAGCTTATTATTTGATATTGATCCGGTATTGTACGTTAGTTAGAATGACTAAATCTCTACTAGTGTGTGTTCGTATCATTTTATAATCGCCATTGTATCTTATTTCAGGCTATCATAGAACTTACTTACAGGCTGGCAGACGAAAGAATTATCCCTCCTTCCTAAATTAAAGTTGGACCTCCATCTTCGGAATTGACGGGCACCGACAAGTAACGATAAAAAATCGCCGAAAATCCCTTCTGCACACAGTATTCCTTAACGTCAAGCACCTTTAAAGGCGTACATTTGCGGTAGATTGGAAATGATAAGACGGGGGAAATTCCTCTGAACCGAATATGAGCACTAGCCAGTTATCTGCATTTGGATTCTTCTGCGCTGATACAAGTCAGTACCCAATTTAACGGGGTGTAGATGCCAATTAACCATATTTAAACGGTGGTAACTACTTCCACATTGATCTTAGAACATTAACAGCCTAATCCGGTTATATTTTACCTCAAAGTGTATTGCATCTTTCCTATATTTCTAAACTTAGTTTTTCAAACTCACACTCAAACTTGGATACATTATCAGAATAATAGTCAACAGAATCTCTCCTTTGGAATCAAACCTCAGAAGAGTAAATAAGGGCTTTCTGTATCAGCTAGTGGGGCTCGCCTTGGGATCCGGTCGTGGAATGGAGAATGCTGAAATCAGGTCGTGAAGATCCATTCTACAAAGAACGGAATACTGGGTGAAGAAAGCAAATGTGAATCTAGCAGAGAATACTTAAAACGGGTACCGGCTGCTAACGAATGGAGGCGAATTTGCTCACGGCAAAGGATCACGAACCCTGTACAGGTGAAATATCTCCTACGAGCAGATCCGATACACCCGAGGTGGGAATATTTGCCCGTCATACTGATAGTATAATAAAAAATAGTTATCGAACGATAACGAAATGAACGAATGGAAGTATTTGGTTTTATATATCTGGCAGTGACATCTAGTACTGCAAGAGTTAACGCTGGATTGGAGTTGAAGAAATAGGAAGGTTTTTGGTCGAAATAGTGTCAGAAATGAACAGAAAAGGAAACAAGGCATTTCAGAAGTCGCATAAATCACAATTTATAGAGCGTCCAACACACACAAAACGTGTAATACACTAAAAATGCATAATGTGTAGCAATTTGATCTGGGCAGTACAATACCACCTCTCAATAGATTATTTTTATTTTGCGAAGATTGAAAGGAGGTTAATTTTGAACGATTTTGGTGGAAAAGCGCTTCAGGAATAAAACGTTTTTGTATAATTTTGTCTAGTTATAATTATTTATTTTATTTATTTTCAGGCGGTGCTGTCAGTAATAGTAAAAGAGAAAGAGCCAGGATTGGTGGTTGGATTCTATCATAGAATCAAGAAGGCATTTCTTGACATCTGTCGTATCTAGAAGAAATGGAGTATGTAAATCTAATTTGCATAAGCCATTTTTGGTTTATTATGTAGTTTATGTAAGTTGTTTTAAATGTAAATTCAGTATTAAATATGAACATAATTGTCCATAATAGAATATTTCATTTTGAGTAATTTATTCCCTGTGCCCGATCTAGACTGATGGAATATCCCAGTGATTTTGATGACAGTGCTTGATGGTAGGAATTCGCCGAGGAAGGCACATGGAAGCATGAAGCTAAGTCGAGATTGCCCCTAATGAGGTAACTAAGTTGCTGGTCCAGGCGCATCCTCCAGTGTGCCAGTGGGCCGGCAGCGAAAGTACATCCCCTCCACGGCCGCTACGTCACCGCCTGTCGTCCAATCACCTTCTCCTTCCTCTCCTCTTCTTTTCTCTTTCTGTTAAGCCCCTTCCAGACCCACAGTGAAATCTGTAGTCGAAGGGTGCCTGTCATCGGTTCTTCTGTCCGATAGCTCTTATCACGTGTGCGCGGTCTCTGTGCTGGACATGGTAGTGACATCGACCATTTTCTCTGGAATTTCTCTTTAAGGTAGTATATCTTACATAATCATATCTTTTTTTTATTACTACAATAAGCTGTGAGTTCATAGCTAGGCGTAAATTTTGATTTGTTTTTGTATTTGTTATATGGAAATCTACTTAGTTTGAGTAAAAGAAAGACGTTCTTCATCAAATTTATTTATGGACGACATTACGACATACTATACATGACAGCAATGCCAGCTATAACAGTACACCAATATGTGTTAAAACGTTTACATTTCACTTCCATCTTCGTATCATGTCGTCCACAAATAAATTTTATGAATCCGGCCCAAGCTGATCCCCCAAATACATCATCACCATAAATACTTTTTCAGAGCATCTTGTCTTCTTATAACGAACATCTTACAATTCCAAAATCTTACAGAAGGCATAAAAAATGAAAAAAAAACAAAAAAAAACTGCCTATTAAATTTATTTTAGGTATGTTGGCTCGTTAAGAAATTATGGATAGTGGATAGAAGGTAACCTACTGGATTAGAACTTGTCAACATAACAAGACGCTTTATATATAAATATTTACAGTAACTTAACTAAATATAATTTACAGCATGGATTTTTTCCGGGGTATAAATAAGTTTTATTTCATGGGTGGAGGATTGTAAATAATAACTAAACTTGAGTGTGTTTTTTAAGGAATATTTGTATATGTGCTATTTCAAGTAGGTCTAAAAACCTACGTAATATTTTTTTAATTGATTCGTAGGAGGAATTAGCACCCCCCCCCCCTTTGCTAAAGATATAAGCACGACTGATTAAAGCTTTTCACAAATTACAAAATTAGGACCGTTTCCCATTAAGTGTAATGATTTGTGGATATAATTTCTTTTGAATATTTGAATAAAACAAGTACCTTATAATTTCGTGGCGCAGAACTAATTGTAACAATGAGGTATGAAGTTATTTACGAGCGGTTTCCACAATGAACATACTTTACTCCTAACGGTCAGTTGATCCAGTTTTTTAACCTTCTCAAAATTCAGGTAAATTCAATGTGTTTCTGCTGGCTAGGTACAAACTGACAAAGTTTAGAGAATCTAATATACCACCTATCTGACAAATAATGAATGTATGTATACGTATTGTAATTAACTAGATGTTGAAAAGCCTCTTCGTCTGAAATGTCAATTTAACATTAAAACATGTTATTAATTGACTATAACATTTTATGAAAAATTCATTAACTATTTGTTCCATTTGATGTCTATTTTGAATATTATAAATAAATTTGTCCTCATAATTTGAATTTATAACGTATGAAAATATTTGTAAGCAAAACAAAAAATTAATAGTAAGATTTTTTGGTTTTCAAACACATTGATGATATAATATAATAAACTAAAATAAAAAAAATAAAATAAATAAAATAATAAATAAATAAAATAAATAAATAAAATAAAATAATAAACAAAGAAAAATGACAGTTTAATAATGTTGATATTCAACACGCAATAATAATTTCTCACGAAATTAACTTTTAATCTATGGATAGATCGATATTATATTATATAGATGTGTGCTCAGCAATAAATACTAAGACTTTCCGTCTATAAAAAACATAAATTTTATATTCGGATTCACATTTGAGGGAAAGAACAGGCAAAATGATCGCCCTCTTACTTTTTCATAAATAATGGTTTCAGGGAAATCAATTTTCACTTAGAAATAAACGTATCTAATCAGATTATCCATCATACAAAAATCCTGAAACTCCCACAAATATTTAACATATCTTTTTGATATACACTGGTGGTCTGAAAAGTTTCCGACCTCAACATGAAGATGATAATAAAATAAATAAAAGCTAGTGAAATAAAAGCTAAAATAAAAGCTTTGTTAGGTCGGAAGCTTTTCAGGCCACCCTCGTAAGGTGAAAAATTACTTAATTGAATACGATAATGTTTTTTTATCACACTTAACACACCCTCCCCCCAACGACGCTTAAGCTAAGCGTGTTTCCTATAGGCTCTCCCCTATACCTTTGATACTGGAAAAAGTTCATTGTCTCCAGCAATATTTCAATGGCTCAAGTTCCATCTCAAATGACTGTGGAGTGAGTCAAAATATAACAGCCTACGGAATAAACGAAGTGTTTTCATATTTTTTTTAATCAATGATTTGTCAATTAAGAGACTAACCTCGAGCTGAAATATAGATCTCTAGGTACGCCTAAAGGTTTGAACCCGGAACTTTCACAACATGAAACGTTTATCCACACTATATGAGAGCTCCTAGTTAATTTAGTTCTGATTGAAGTAAACAAATTTTTAAAAAATCGTGTAAATTACAAAAATGAAAAGGTCAGTATACCAATCCGTGCATCAAGTTGCATTTTTAATGTCATCATTATGATAATATTAATTTAGATGTTTTATCTTCACGATCGGCTAAACGAGCAAATTTACAAATACAAAAGAAAATAGATAAGGAGATGAAGCTGTATATACAATCTGTGCTTAAGTTCATAAACTAAAAAATCCATAAATTACTAATTATGTTCAATGTTGGTCCGGATATAGAAAAGTGACATTTTTTGTATTAAAATCTTTTTTATTGACTGATCTTAGTCTTTCAAGCAATATGCCATTGTCGTCTACTTATGAGTACCCAAGCATAACCTTACATTCATTTCCGACTTCACAATCCATAGATTGTATAATAGCAATAACGCTCAAGGCTGAATTGATTGAAATCACAATGAAATTTTGTGATTGAGCACTGGTCCAAAATAACAACAAGGTGCTAAATATACAATACGATTTATTATTTTAATGGCCAATCGCACTTCAAACCTCATTTTTGAAACGTTCATATAGTCTTTGACGCTCTGCCACTATCCGGGCATTAAAGTCTAATGCAGTGACTTCATATTTATATTTTCAACGACTGTATTAAATCTTAGTTATAGAATCAAGGTAGCCCTGAAAGACAACACAGAAAAAAATGTGTGTTTTTTTTTTTACTCTCCTTCCTTTCACTTTCAAGCAGTTCTACGGCTTCTTCTCAGTTGCTCGCTACTTAGGACCTTTATACCTTCGCGATCCAGAAAGATAATTCATTTGAACAAATATTCACATTTCAGAACAATTATTGAAGAGGATTGATCATTTACTAAGAGGCCATTATTTAAGAGCTGAAATTATTGAGAAAAAAAGTTTTGGCTAATAATAATTTGTTTTATATGTTGAAAAGGTGATTTTTAGTGACAAAGATGTTTAAAAAATAAAACGAAGCCTTTTAGCTCACAAATACAGAGTGTATTTTTCACAATCAATTAATAAGTATTTAAGAAAGAATCAGGATGTTTTTTTCTTAATTTTTTACGTCATTATATTGTTTATGTATCATAAAGAAAAAAAACAATTCAGGTCATAGGTAGTTCAAAAAATTATAGTCTATACAATTAAAAATCTTTTAAACAATGAAAAAACAAAATGGCAGGATGATCCAAGGATCAGCTAGTTGTACTAATTACCCCATTCTTTGTTTAACCAATTGTATTTGTTTTCTAAAAGATATTCTTAAAACGTTATGAGCTACAGCATGCCATGAGTCGACTTTCTATGAGGTCTAGCGGCCAGGTTTAGGTGGTGATGCAAGCAGAAGTGGCCAGTTCCAAGCCCACATAGGTGTGGGTCCATTTGATTTCCATCCTACGGTATAAGTGAGCAGCGGTGTCTCTGCCTACGCGCAAGTCTTACCATTGCCAGGGACCAGCGAGATTTGCCAATCATTATCAACTTATAGTACACATAAATTAATTAGTAATGCATACAATTAATTCCGACTACAGATGGAAAAGGGTGGTTAAACCGTTTTAACTAAAAAATGACATTTAAACAAAAAAAAATATTATACCGCTAAAATAAGGACAAAAACAAAACCATATTAGAATCGGCCCTGTATTATAACCTATCGTCCCAGAGCATGCTTAATTCGGGCTGAAGTTTATTACGCCTCTAACATTTTAACATCGACAGCACCATTTATATGGCCGTTATTATAGGCAGACGAAGTCATTCTTAGTAGTTATGGTTAATAAAAGGTCTTAGAATGCAGAACCCTCGACCATTTCACGAAGTAGAGTCATAGAAGATGCAACAAAAATATCCTTTGTAAGTGGGAGCATGCGTGACTTAGGCTCCCATTAGTTCGCGGCGACTTAAATATGTCTTTATTGGTAATTTTATGACGGAAATTAAATTAGGCGGAACATTCTACAATTTATATTCTGACCGTATTTTTTTTTAAAGACTGTTAATGTTGAAGCACTACAAATTCCAATGCTATGGCGTAAACGGATACTTGGAGTATTTATGGATGTTATAAATCAGTACAGTGTATTGAAGGTATTGTTATAGGACCGAAAGATATATTCTCCTACGACGAATTATATACTATATTGGAAATTTGATTTAGTTTTGATTTGTTATGTATATGGACATTTGTTCGTAAAATAAACCAGAAAATCCCGGTACCCCTCTGTCGCGACAGCCATCGTAAAAGTGCTAAAATTTAAAATATACTGTGTCAATTTTTAAAATAACAATTAAAACGTTTACAGTTTAAAAACCAGCTCTACTCAATTTATGGCAGGTTTAAACACTTGGCTAACCCCACAGTCAGGGTAGTAAAGTCAGATTCAATACTAGTCGATTTGATTTTATATTCGATCAAATAAAGTTTAAAAAGTGTGTTGTACAACAAACAGAGTAATTTTTTAATTTATTTATAGGATAAATCAAAACTTTTCAGGGGCAAAGGAGATAAATGTGAAATCTCCTGGGAAATGTTATTTTTCCCTTGTTCACTTCAGTTATAATACAAGCCCTATTTGAGTCAAAATTAAAATCAGTTAAAGAAGCCCACATTTACTTAAGATACTCACAATTCGTGGGAATTCGTAGAGCGATTGGAACCTACAACTGCTCACTATGGATTAGATATGTGATCAATTACTCAGTGCAGAATATTCTTCATAATCCACAACTATTCATTAAAGCCTATACTTTATTATTATTTTCTTTATTTTGTATGAACTTTCTTCAGATTTCGTAGAGGCTCATGTATTTTACATTATCATGTAAATGTAGAACGGCTATTATCTTCCATCTGATGAAAATATTTCCTCAACCATATCCACCAAAATAGCTTCATACATATACAATCTCTTGAAAATTTAAATCCCCAACTCGCTCTCCGAACCCAAGACCACTCTTATCACCCCACGCTCACAAGTCCGCTTCCTTCGTGCAGCGAATCTTTGAGACTTTAAGTCCCCCTTATTCACCGATATCCTTTCATTCTGATACTGATTATCTTGAATTCTGTCTCACAATTGCAATGTGCATTCTTTTAACAAGTTATCCTGTACAACAAGCATTTAATGCTTGAGTTTTTAATTACATTAATTCCTAATTTACTCATTTTGTTATGCATTCTGATGTTTTATATTATCAAATCCTTTGGATAGACTGCTGTTCTACTTTAGCCAACAGTTTTATTATTCTTGGAAGTCTCACTTGTTGAGACTTTGTTGAAGTCTCACTTATTATTCTTGAAGTTTATTTTGTTTACTTCTTCGCTATTATTATAGCTTTTTTTATTTGAGCCAGGGTTCTTTATACCTAGAAGCTCTTACTTTAACTTCTAAAACCACATTTTAAAAATGAGTACATGCCTTTGTAGGGAGATCGGGTTAGGTTGATGAAATAGAGTTGTAACGGCTTTGTCAAATTTATTGAGGGACAACATTTTGATATAGTACGCATGTACCATGCCGACATACAAAGTGCATTGAAATGTTAATCATTGATAAATTTAAATAAAACCTAACAACTTCTACTTCATCAAACTAATCCGATCTCCTAACCAACTCTTCTACTCTTTTATATATTTTATATACAGCTTATTAGAGACATATGTGGGACCATCTTACCCTGGGGAACACCCGAACAGCCTAGAGACCAGTACACGGAGGCTCATCACCTCATTTGACACTAACTATCTGTAGAATATTTTGTTGTTGCTCCCTCAGATACCAAGTTGATTTTTACAACTACACTACTCCAAGGAATAACCATTCGGTTGTTAAACATATTTTAATCAGTGGAATGAAAGTTAAAACCACGAAACGACGAGTAGCATGAAAAGCGTAGCAATGCTGAGTAGAGAACGGGGTAGGTTTGTGCTGCAGTCTCGAGGCCAAATTGGAGGAACGTGACGAGTGGTGTTTCGTAAAGGGTGAAAGTACATCGGACCTACAGTGTTCGCGGTACCTTGTGGTTTCTCAAAGTAACTCCAGCTACAGAGAAAACGTATACTGTTCAAAATTTGGCTTGACTGTTTGTTTACTTCGGTTCAACGCCTTTATGCGCTCCCAACTCGGAATTATTCAGACAAAGAGCGTGTTTTAAACCGGGTCAGCCAGATGCGGATCTGAGCCAGATTTGATTTCATAATAATAAGACAGCCAAGCAGTTTCGTAACTTTTTGGGTTGGTCACGAGCGGAGTGGTAGAACCCCCTACCTCATGAACCTTCACGAAGATTACCTTTCGGAAGACGTACAAGATTCTACATTCATCCAGTATGGCAGTACCGGGGTAGTCTCTTTCTCTTCTCATCTGAGCTTACACCCTTAGGAATTCAATACCTCCACTCAGTTCCCAGTCTTCAAATTCCGTCATCATCGATTTCTTCTTTCCTCTCAATCACAGTTTGTGTGCTATCCCACACAGAATTGTTTTTGTATGTTCATTTTACTGCTTATTAACATGTGCTGTTAATTAACCAGATTATCATCATTATTTTAATTTTTTGTATCCATACAGCATAAAATTATCCATAATAAGGGTTTTTCTAAATGAGACCGTGTCTGTCACCATGTCACTGACTATAATGATTGACTATTCAATGTTATTGTCCTCATGCGGCTATAAGAAATATATAAGAAAACAAAATTATTGTTGGAATACTTTCGTATTTGAATAGTGGTAATCAGAAAAAAAAAAGTTATATTGTACTTTTGGAATAGTTGCTCCCTGAGAATATACCTGGGGTATGTTAAAAGTATATTTATAATCATTTACATATTACTTAGCTATTTCGAAAACATAAATTACGTAAGTAATCCGGCACCCCAGGGCCCTGTTAGCTACAAATGAATGCAGACGAAGCTGTGCCCCTGTAAGACCTACAGAACCCTCGAAGTTTGCATAACCAACTCTTCAAATGGCTCCTACCTTTCACATAACTGGCCTGTTTCTGCTCTCTTGTCTCCTGGCACCTCTAATCCAATTTCACCTCCTTAGAGAGCTTGGATTAATCACATTCAGTGACAGGCTTAAGGACTTTTTTACTCTGAGTCGTGCGTTAGTAACGAATCATAAATTACAACTAGTATTACGCAACATATCCAAGGATCAATGCCCACACGTTTTTAAATTATCAAGAATTTTACGTTTTGAAATTTTCAAGATGAAAACTATTTATTTGTATAGAACGGTATAAATCAGTTTTGCTATTACAGAAGATGAGAGATGGTCCTGGTGTGGTTCAGGGACTTAACGAGTTTCTTAAATATTTATTAAATAATTGAAAAAAATACTCTATATTTACTGACTAATTTTAATTCTCATTCAACGCTGGTCAGAATATTAAATTTTGAAGTAAAAAATGAATAATTTCTACTTTAAGTTAAAATTGAAATCTAAAGAAGAAAAAAAATGTACTTCACCATAACTGAAACTGATTCAAAAATAATTGGCGATTTTCAGTGACCGAAATAGTATTTCAAAAATGACTTATTTTTTTTACAAAAAATGCTGATTAGTTTATTCACAATTATTTTACAAGTAGTTCACACCTCTCGGGAGTTCCTTTCAATAGCGTTCTTTCAATGTTTTAATTCGTCTATATATGTTTGGTGAATAAAATTTAATTGATGATAACAAATCTTGGTATGTAAAAAGATATTAATCTTTTAAATAATGTAAAATTTTGAGGCCACGATCGAGTAGTAAAAAAAAGAAGTCATTGGTACATAAGTCAGCGTTTAAATTTCTGTACTGTTCAAATATGGAATAAAAAATAATTTACGATAAAAATTGGTGAAGGAGCAAAGTTATTTGTGAAAGTGGGCATTTCTTTTCTCAAGTTTCTTATAAATATGTTTTGACTATGCAGTACTACTTCGATTATCCGGGTTTTTTTTTTTATGAATCAGGGTGTTTTTAAAGATTGATTTTATAACAAATTTGTTCCATATGTTCGCGAATATCACTTAGAAAACGGACTTACTAGTAAGGCTGTTCTTTTACAAGGCGATGTGCCATTTCATCCATCTTAAAAACAGATGCCAAATTTTCGTTTACTTCGTCAATTCAGCCCATGGATCGAGGTGTGATAGCCAGTTTAAAAATAAGACACATAATTACTTTTCTTCGTTTTATCCTTGAAGAAAACACCGTGTTAACCGTGAAAAATGCCTTGAAACGTGTACGGTAAAAGATGCGATTTTCACTTTTTGTGATGCATGGGTGAGATTGCCTTTAAAAGCACTGGAACTTTCATGGAGAAAAAGTTTAAAATTCGATGAGGAAAAAGAGTTAGTAAAATCCACAACATGATTATGAAGAAACCGACATGTCTTGAGATAGTAGAAACAATTTCTAATTTCAATAAAGTAGACAGAGACGATATGGTTCAGTGGATGGAAAGTGACAAGAATGATGCAGAGTGCAAACAGCTCACTGATAACGAAATAGCTGACAT
This sequence comes from Acanthosoma haemorrhoidale, assembly GCA_930367205.1. NCBI lineage: Eukaryota > Metazoa > Arthropoda > Insecta > Hemiptera > Acanthosomatidae > Acanthosoma > Acanthosoma haemorrhoidale. The sequence continues at coordinate 27,347,517 of OV884012.1, forward strand.
TCATTCGCGAAGCGCATTCATTTAATTTGACCACAGAAAAAGTTGCCACAGATCAAGCACTAGATGCAGCTGACCAGCATATCGCCTATTTTGAAGGTAGAAATCACGAAAATAGAAAAATTAGACCTTAAAAAATATAAAAAAGAGATTAGAAAATTCCAATCTGAGAGTAAAAATCTAAAACTGATAACAGACTACAATATATTTTAATTAAGTAGCATATGTATTTATTATTTTCTACATGTACATATATACTTTTTGAAAAAAAATATATATTTGTGAGTTTAAAATTGGTGTTTTATGTTTATTTTCACTTTTTTTTTTTTCATATCCCCTTGTTTTCTCTTTATTGTCTTATTTATGGGCTCACCTTATTTATCATAGACTTAAAACTAACTTACTTCTAACAATAAAAACTTAAACTAAATCTTAACCTAATTTTCCCCGACGGACTGTTGCCATCGATGTGGGAAGGGTGGTGGGGTCATAGTGTTAAACACTAGGTTTGTGAGGTGCGTTTATTTACTTTGTTTTTTGTTCATAGCCCCTTTAAATTTACAGATAATTATATACAATTATAAATCCTCAAGCGAATCTATTTTACTAATATCAAACTTAAAACATGTTTTCTATTATCTGTGTTTTTTTATTAGCCGGGCATACCCTCCCCGTCGTTACCCTGGCTAATTCAGGTTGTACAGTATTCAACCTATGCCACAGAAAAAAAATCTAGTTTTTAATTTCTTTCATGTCGAAAAAATAAAATCGGAAAGATGTTTTATTCATCCCTGTGGCTTGTTTAAAACTACTATCAGTTCTTCTGATGTCGCCATCTGTTAATGAATCGAGAAAAAAAAATCTAAAATCTCAATAGTAGGACTGATGGCTTCCAATACAATCATTGTATGCAAAGGGTTGGTGATTCAATAGACACAAGGATTGCTCAATCTCCAGTCCTAAGCATATACATGAAATGGCGCTGGAGAAAGGAAGGTTAGTAAGTAGCATGATTGCAACCGTGACCTGTGCCTTCAAAGTCCAATGCATTTCTCAAAAGGAAAATGTCACCAAGCGAAATTCTTCTCAAGGTTTGTGTTACATCCAGTCTTAATTTAATTCATTATGATATTTCGATTGAGGCAGTTGGAAGACATTCTGGCCTGAAATAAATACTGTAAATAATATAGATTTTTGAAATAATAAATTTTCAATGCATCGTACATAATGAAAACTACTATTAGTAAGTTCTTCGGGAAAAGAATGAATGAGAGAATTAATATGTGGAAATAGAGTCAAGGAGAAGAGAGTAGACAATCTCATCAAGATATGAGTTGAATCCTTGAAGAATCTTAGCATATTTTTACCTATTCTTTCATTTGGATGCAATTTAACATAAATCCATTGTATTACATAGTTTTATAACTTTTTTGTACTGCTTACTAAAGTAATCGGCATTTCATTCCACTATCGGAAACTATTTAATCTTGAAGTTGCAAAAAACAATCGATCTTCTGTAATAATAGAAACAGCCAAATCATTTAAATAAGCTTGGGTACAACGAAGAAATTCAATTAACTTAATTAAGCTGATGCCTTATATTTTAAATTGAATTTAAATACAATATTTACCGTATTACCACTAAATTAACTACTACTATTAAATTGCTTAGACGGCATGACTCAACCCGCAATAATTGTCATTAAAAAATAATAGTGAGGAAACATAAATAAAAAAATAGGATAAGTCCAAACCGATTTCTTAAACAAAGCAATGAAAAAGACAAATATAAAACTGGTTTCGATATTCATCTTTTTTTGCTTGTTCTCAAGTACGCACCTTCAAATGTCACTGATATTTTCTTAGCTGCTCATCAACTTTGTAATATTTATTTTAAAACTTATTATTCTTCCATTGTTATTTATTTACTTTTTCCGGACTCGAAAAATAATTACTGTTTAAACATATTCATTACCAGATATTGATAAATCTAATAGCAATAATGGTTCTGCATAATTAGTCATTTATTGCCTTTGTAAACTATTCTAAAGGACTCGAAACTTAATAATTATCAATTTTTAAAAACACGTGAAACAGTGAAATGTACATTAATTAATTATGACCCATTGTAATTTACTCCGGGGCTTGTTTTATTTTTATCGCCAAACGAATACTTGATGGTTTTATCAAGGACGAGCCAGTAACTAAAAGAATCCAACAACGGAAAGGTGTTCTGTGTCCTGAATTCTCTAGAAAGTGACGAAAGTGGTGAAATGGAATACCGAAGAATTGAACCGTGACAGCTGAGTTACAGCATAGAGATCCTACAGACAGGCGAAATTCCTCTAGTCGAATAATGCACTGTGCATTAGCATTAGCATTAGCATTAATATTAGTAATACTCTAACGAATTAACACTCTAATAAAGACAATTGTATTCTGGAATAACAACTACAAGAAAAAAAACCTTTCCGCGGGAAGGCTTTACAGTCTCTTCAAACTTTCTATTCTTTATTTTACTATTTGCTCGCGTTTAGCCAACTCAGGACTGTGCATGAATGATATAAAAGTTTTAACTTCCCATCTTTCGCAGTAATATTCTATATTTTCCCCTCATCCTGAATTTCTAACTAGAGAGCTAGAGAGAGAAAAAAAAAACTTTCGCAGTATTCTAACGCCTAATACCGAATTAACACTTTCCTGCAATCGTTCACTTTGGAATATTTAATAAATAATGGGTACTCAAATTATGAAAATTTGTTTAAATGTAAAAAGTTTTTATAATACAAAATTAAATTAAAAAATATGTAATATTAGTGGTCACTACTTAACGAGGTTGCAGCTAAGGAATTATCAAAAGTGAAGTTAAATGATAAATAATGAGAAGAATAAAAAATAGCTTGAAACAAAAAAAAAAATCTATAGAAAGTTTATAGCAAGCGGTGTTGGAATAGGAGGGCTCTAAAAGTACGTAAGGATGAAGCATGATGGATGTTAAGAGGGAGAGAATCACAGAGTGCAAGCTAGGAAGAAGAGATCTGTGAGAGAGGGTGTAAGGTCAGAATGACTTAATATTTAACTTGTACGATACTGTAAATATAAGGGAGGTTTTGATATTGAATATTTTGGAAAATGTATGAACCAAGGAACAGTTCATGGAGTTCGCAGAAGTTCAAGCTGAGGTCCGTAATTAGACAAATATAGCCAGAGAATAGTTGACTTCCATGGTTTTGATGGTTTAATCAATGGCAGATGAAATGTTTTTCATCATTTTGAATAGAGACAATGATGATTCAAAATGATCATGACAATGATGTCTCCGATCCTGATCTCTAAACATATGTGCCCATATTCCTCAGCATTGTGGTCCCTTCTCTGTCCTTCTAAGATCCTACATTGTTGCCCAAGCCATCATATCCTTAGGTTAGAAAGGAATCAAACACTCGTCTCAGAAGCTAGTAGTCGTTTAATAGGCTTAAAAGGCATCGTCTATTAAACGATGACTGAATTTTTACGCCAAGGACCTTGGAGCCTTAACTATATCCCTCCCTTCCACCTCACAACCCTAAGGATGCTGAATCCGGGGGAACTTTCTACAGTTCAAAGTGAACGATTTCAGGAAAGTGTGTAAAAAGTAAAAGAATACATTTTTTTTACGGACACTGCCATTATATAGATTTGTTACTCAAAAGCATTTTTCAAAAGCATCAGTCTTATTTCATCGTTAGTGCTCAATGATAATGAGATCTTCTGTGAGATGAATGAATTTGGTCATTCACAAAACCAGGACAGAGACCACGTCCATTCTCCGGTACTCGATGATCATGTAGATTATGTGGGGTTTTTTTTGTAAGAAAGGGTGTGAAGTCCTCAGCCATGACCCACCACCTTTCCCGCATCGATTGTAACATAATATCGGGGAAAATAAGGTTAAGATTTTGCTGTTAGATGCTTCATGTCTATGATTCGTAAAGTGAGCCCCATTACTTTTAAACATGTTTAGACGATTTAGACTAGCAACAATCACAAATCGCAAAGTAGAATTATCAAAAATTGTATAGAATTTAGCCAAGCTACAGGACATATAATAGATAATATAATAGGTAAATAGATTTATTTATATAGTCTATACTGTTTTCCATAATTTAATATAACAAGGGGATATTAAGGGGAAAAAAAGGCCTCAGCCATTAATATTCTATCTATATTTCACGATCAAATTTAATTTATTTATACGAATTACAATTATTTTAAGGGAGTAAGTTTTCGGTTGAAATCATTTGTATGAAGTGCTTAGGACCTGATCCGGTGCTAAAGGTACCTCCTTAGATATTTAGGAAAATAGTGTCAATTTGGTAAACGTCGTTAGGATACTGTGAATGATGAGTGATGACAATTTTCACACCATACAGTCACAGTCCTGAGGATGCGTGAATAGGCTAAAAGTAAACAAATCGTCAAATAAAGAATACAAAATTGAAGAGACTGTAAACCATTCCTGGGGGAAAATTCGGGGTTTTTTTCACAGAGTTGATATTAGTTTTTGATAGGACGATTTCACTGGAACCTGGCACAATCAGAGCATCCATATGGTATGCTATTGTATGATATTATATTATGCTATTATATCGTATGATATTGTAAGTAAATTAATGAATAAACTTATATCGAACTTACACAATTAAATAGATAGATGCCTATTTATTCCTCTTCAAGATTATCACTGGTTCCTCACTGTGTGCGCCAAGACGTTGGCGTAGGCAACAAAGTACAGGTAAAATGAAGGTGTTTTATCAGCGATCCGTTTTCGGTAAGCTAACCATTGCCAAATAAAGCCTTCTTTACATGCAGTACCGTTAAACCACTGGAAAAATTTTACTTTCTTGTAATTGTTATTAACCAAACCATAGCTATTGGCATCGGTATTTCTTTTAGTAGAGAACTGTAGATACGATTAAAATCAATCTAACCATTGGAAGCGTAACGATTTAAATAAATTTCTTTTAAACTAAAAAAAACAGCACTTTTATCGGTGCCTTTAATGAATGAAATCTATTCCTTTTTGGTGCATACGCTTTCGTGAATATCTTCAAATAGGAGAAAACAATAAAAAAAATCTATGTCAATAATCAAAATCAAGAAAAATAACAATACAATAAAATAAAGCAACTAATAGTCCAATAAAAATAAACTAGTAGTTTCCATTTACATAATTGCATGATTATGCAATAATGATGATTATATTGTTATGTTCCATAGTATAATAAGTTAACGGATATTTGAAAGATTGAAAATCTGTTGAGTTAGTTGATAAATCTACTTTTCTAGGGTATGGTTACGGTTGGGATGTTAGCTTATGATTCTAAGGCATTTGTTTTGTTTCTAAAAATTTTAATTTATTTTCAAATTGGTTTTAAAATGAGAAAGTATTTACTCTAGGAGAGGTCATTTACGTTATGAGCAACAAATGGAAAATTAGGAATTGGAAATGAACAAAACCAATAGACATTTAGAAACCCACTTTTGTATATTTTTATGGATTATCACTGTGCTTACATTTTGACCGTCTCAAATTCAAATTGGTTTTTTTTATTATTACCATACAGTATTTTCAGCAACGTAAATCTTTGAACAATTATTAGTAAATTAATTATAGCAATTGAGGTTTGGGGGAAGTCAAGGCTCTAAGACACTTCCTTGACCAACCAGTTAATGATTTCTTAATGCTGGGGCCTACGTACACCTTGAGAAGTATGGCCGAGTTCGGTCAGATCACCTTCGACCCACTACTCTTCCTTATTCCCTCATATAGCCAAGTATTACTAAAGACAGCATAGCCCGATGAAGCAAAGCCCGAAGAAAGGGCTAGGCTAAGAACCAGTTCAAAAGTGAGTAACCAGCACAACAGGAGTTGCGTGAGAGGATATTTCGACATACATCTAAAATCCTTTAGCTAGGGGGAGCTTTACAGGCGAGCTTCTGGCGGAACGACCCCTTCTACACACACTCAGACCCCGTGTAAAAGAACGAAACCAGGCCTTGAACTTTGTCATGTCTACTCCCGAGGTTGGCAATTGCAATATGCAGTGACTGGGCTGAATAGCAACCCAACTTTATCAGTGAAAATATTGAATGGCGTCAGATGACTTGCCCATCCAATAAACATAACTTGTCATAAATGGTAAAGCATCTCATAAGCAGACATAGCAATGTCACTCAATGTGCGAAACTGCGCAATTCCAAGTTCAGGTACGAGACAATCGTCGTTGAATGTTCTATAATCAACGATCTAACAACACTCAAGGCTTTAAAACACTTTATTAATAAAACAACACACATAAATGGCAGTGGCGATGGTAACGGGTTGAGACGGATATGGATTGTAGGTGTCAAGTATAAGAATGAGTTCAAGATCGATGTTACTTGTTTTGTTCCAAACTGCGATCCCCTTGACACAGGTCTCTCAGGTAAAAATACCTGAGAAAATGCTCCAGGCATTACCACTCACGGTTAACTCAAGGTGCAAACAACGCCACAGCACATGGCAATCGGCCAAGCCGACCGTTGTTGGGGTAAATCCACGACAGCGTTCGTAAAAGTGATTCAATCCATTTGAAATCTTACAGGTATATTGCAATACACCTTGAATTATACTTATTAGTTTTTGCTTAACGTGCACTGTACAGTTACCACAGACGATAAAAGAAGGATTGAACACGGCACTTTAAAAAAGAAAAAAGGAAAATAAAAAGCCGACTGTTCATTTTCTGAAAAACTTCATAAACCGATGAGAACTTGTAATGTAAATTGCTTCAGTCTTTGAAATGAACTTGTATGCTACAGTGATACTCCTTGACGTTCAAGAATCATATGACAGATTTTGGGGTACAGGGCTTCACCACAAATTTGCAACTACACACTTTTTTCTATCATCTAAGACGCCTGTTATTACTATAAATGTATGAGTATGACCAATTGTCTCCAACAATTTGCTACAAGGTGAAGAGATCCTTTGTTCGAGAGCGCAAACTCCGCTGACCTAGGCTGGCCGAGTTTCGCAAGGTGCGCCCTTTCTCTGGATCAGCTGCAACACAGTCTGCGGCCTACGCAATAGCGTTGTCCCCTTCCAACCAGCTGTTCCCAGCCTACACGCCTTTTTATTCTAATATCAATAGTTGAATAATATTGTGACCTAAGTCAAGCTAACATATCATCAAATACGACCCTTGGTAGATCATGATATCTTCAAATAACAATAAAATGGGAACCTGCAGTTAAGGGTTAATCTATATTTACTTTAAAGCAAAAATGAATTTTGTTACTTACAATTAAATAACAGACATTATAGTATAACAAAATTTAATTAATTTGCCGAATATTGCGAAAACTAGTGGAAGATTAAATGATATATTGCTTGGAAGATAGTAAATCCAATAATTTCATAATTTTTTTTTCCAATCCCCTTAAAAAAAGAAAAAACTTTTATTTACTATACGTCCTTAGGCGAATCTATTTACATACTACATTTTATATGTCCTGTACCATCGGTACACTCTATACAAGGTCTGAATCGGCATAGAAGTTATGTAATCAATACAAGTACAATGATACACAATGTACTGGCTTCATTGACAAGACTCTACAAGGTGACGGGGCTCACCTTTTTGATCACAACAAAAGAAAACTTAAAAACTAACTTACATACTAATTCTTAACCTAAATTTTCCCCAACAGTCTGTTGCTATCGATTCGGGAGGGGTGGTGGGGTCATAGTGTTAAACACTGGATTTGTGAGGTGCTGCAACGCGTCGAAAAACTTGATGTGTTTCCGATAAACTCATCCACCGTCGGCACATCAAGCAACGGGTGCAGGTCGGCGTTCTTTAACCTCTCAAGAGAGGTATGTCGGACCACTTTTCGCATGATCCCATTCTGGAAACGTTGGAGACTTGTGGCTGTAGCGTCAGTCAAGTGGGTAATTAATTTCATAACCTTGGAGTTTTTCTTAATATACTTAGGTCATAACAACAAGTTGACCTGAAGATTAGACATCATTTATCACAATCGGGCAGTTTTTTTTTTTTATCCGTAGTTAATTAAATTGTATTATTTTTTTTAATTAAACGTATGGAAGTGAATAAGTCAAATTCCAACAGTCTCCTCGTTGGATTTTCCAAAACTAATTCATTAAGTGTGAAAAAAAGTTGTGTTTCATTTGTCAAGTCATCTTCAGTGAATGAAAACGTCTTTTCAATAAATAAAAATATATTGTAAATAGCTAAAATATCGTCGTAATAAAAATCGATTAAACCTGTTAAGAAGCGATTTATGTTATAGACTTTTGAAAAGTAATTTAACGTTAGAGCAAAGAAAAAATATTCTGGTAGGAACCCAGGACCTTCTTAACAGTTAGTTGGGTGCTCTAGCAACTGCTAGTCATCCACGAGTGAAATCCTTCTCGATATGAATTCTCTTTCGCCAAACTCATGAAATGCCCAAATTTGTGAATTTCATTAATTTTTTAACGCTTTAAACAGGATTGCGCGTCATTTGTGACGTCCTGGGGAAGCCTGAATTAGGCGAAACTTGCCCAATTGTGTGAATAGGTTTGACTCAGAGAGGCAAGGCTTTTAATTGAAATTCTAACAAAACACCCTTCTATAAATTTGAATTTTTTTTAATATAAAGAATATATTGAACCAATCATATTAACAATCTTATTCTGTATACGATAGTTACTTTATTACAGTTTAATATTAATAACTAAATTTTTGCTAGCAGTTTTAATAAGGTTTGTGTATGAAGGTGAAAATGAAAGTTAGAAACAAAAAACTAACTCATAATCTTGGACTTGTGTACAATTGTACAACAGAGAGAAAGCTGATAACCACTTGTTTTTTTTGCAGTAGCTTTTACCCATGAAGATTTTCTAATGCTAGAATTTATAAAAAAAACTTAAACCTTTTCTCAAAAAAAACACGCCTACATGAATTGTTAACCAGTTAAAGCAGATATGTGTAACGATACAATTCAATTACTCGCTATCATGCTTATTAATGTAATTCAAGTGCTCCGAAAAATTATTGAATGAATGCTGAACTGTAAATATGGGTTGAATGAAATCAATGATCACAAGTACTTATTATTTTATTTTAATAAATGATTTCCTACTAATAATAAAAAGAAAGAATTGCTATTAGTACACTAATAAATTAGGCAATACATTTTTTTTTATTACCAACAACTTTATTATGATAAAATTACAATCTCCCTCATTGGGCAATAAGTAATTCTAAAAAATTTACAATTTTCATTCACTCGTTCATTCATACAGTATTTACTAACAGCCCAGAGGCCTCTCAAGTCCACATGGTTGTCACCTCCCTCGCATACGAAAGAGGAAGTGGCAATATATATATTTTTTTTTTTAAATGTATTTATCTATACCTCTCTTAGTTAATGTGTCAAATATATCCTCCAGATATGGGTATGTATCCTCAAGAACGAGATGTATTAAAACCTCGAGGAACTTATAATGACCATTTATGCTCATGAGGAGAAAGACAAAAAATAGATCTATAAATCTATCTTTCAATTTAATGTCATAACGATGACACACAATTTTTAGAGATTATTTCCAAAGAGTTATTAGCCAAGGACTACTTGATCGGCGGCAGCGCTCACTTCCTCATCCCTAATTAGCCAAGAACTAGACCGGAAACAGCTTTTACTTTTCTAAGGCACCGTAACGGGAGGCATTGTGTCGCGGAAACCTGTCCTTCCCTTCCTCATATACCGACAATGGCCGCTTTCCGAGCCTCCAAGGGAAAATAAATTCATACAACACGAGAAAAAGGTCCCATCACGTACTTTTCAACGACACGGGTCACGCAAGATGTAACCGAGCTCATTCTGATCCAGTCCAGAGAATCGCGGAATCTAGATAAGAAGAAAGTTTTACCTTGCAAGATACTTACAAACATGGTCATATTTATGGGGGAGAACAAGTCAGGAATGCAAGTGTTTCGAATTCATCTTTGCTAGAGAAGTATTATTTGGTTTATCATTTTTGTTTGCGTTAGCATCCTCAAGTTCAGGGCTAATCATGACATTAAATCTTAAAAAGCATCTGAGTTGTTCTTTGAGGAATCTTATTATTAACGGCCTAACTGTATTTTTTTTACTCCCATACTTCTCGAAAATGTATTCTGTCCAAAAATTAATCAGCACATATCATTTTTAAAACTTCTGCTTTAGACAATACATACAGAAAGACAAAAGACGATCTCACTATGTCTGAATGAAATAAGAGTGATTCCCAATAGAAAAGACATCATTTTTTTGGGGCATCTTTGGTTGTCTTTTAAGGGTCCCAGGAGAGCAACAAGAAGTTCTAATAAACTGTAATTAACTTAGTCATACCCCAGAATTCTTTATAGTGATATTATTTCACTAAAAACCTGTTTTTTTTTCTCATCACAATTCTGTTTTAAAGTTAAAAAGGAATTTGAAGATAAAATGGAAATGCTGCCTAAACAACTCCTCCTCCCTTCAGACAGCCCAAAAATAAAATAAGTCAACCTAATCTAGAACTGAATGAAACCCTTTGACCTCCTTCCTGAAGTTCCTTACTTGACGAACCCTATAGCATCATAACTCCATAATGATAAAACTCACAATCGCTGATTAAAAACTATATTCTGACAGTCAAGATTGACCAATAGAAAGGCAAGATTTATTCCATGTTGTTTAAATCGAAAGTACAGGAAGCAAGTACATAGAATTCTACGTAAGGAAAGGGCTACGAGGAGTCGTAAACAAATATCCCGAGAAATCATTTAATAACTATTTCATAAACGAACTTGAAATTCTGGAAATACTTTTCGATACTGTTTAGTTTTACTTTCTGAATCTTTTATTTCGCTTATAAATATTTAAAAAAACCTATTCACTCAAGGGTTTAATAGCTTCCTCTTCCTGATAATCAACAGTCATGGTTAAATCTCTTCATTAAAGAGCAATTAATATATATGATCCCTGTGAAGTGGAGGAAACTAAAGATGTTTCGATAATGGGATGTTTCATCCGGTTTAACGGATGTTTATTTATTTGAACCAATCCAGCTAGGCTATAACCTACTGTACAAGTACTAATAATTAAATACTCCAATGGTTACACCCGTTGAACCATTTATTTAGTACAAGCACTAAATACCGTGGTCAACCACCGACAGTGAGTAAATAAGCCGCAAGGTATCCCCAATACAACAGCGCTGCAAATTGCTATAGCAAGTGGGTAGGCAGCAAAGCCGGAGCAGGTGCTTCGGATCACCGACCTCCTCTCGACTGGCAGGGAAATCTAAAAGAAAGTGGACCACTGCCGTTGGGAACTGTGTGGTCCCTTCACTTGCGGAGATGAGTCCACCGTGCCTCACATCTGGAACAGTGAAACCCAAACCAACACCCAGCTTGCTCGTCTTGGATAAACCTTTTGTATCGGCCACGGAGCTATCATCAACTCACTGGCACTCTCCCTAAATTGTCCGTGTTTTGTATAAATGGTATAAAGTATGAATGAATGAAGGTTAAGTATAAAGTGGAGGATGCAGTAATCTTTCTAAAGCACTTGGGTGCTCTTATAATTTTTTATAGAATTTTGCGGACATGTGATCTTTTATATTTCAAGGTATCATAGAGCATTCTATTTCTGACATAATACGGTGCTTATGTTCTTTGAACTTCGGATTGGAAGCATTGAATGCACTATCCCCCAAAGTCTGAATCCGCAAGTAACAATTTGGATTTAGTATAACTTCGCATATAAGAATTTAATTTTTTAATGTGTGTTCTCTGAACCGTCTGTTGAGTTCTTGAGTCTTCAGTGCGTTCCAAGTTAGTCTTTTGACGTGGTAGAAGGTTTCGTACTGTGTCTGATACGAGAAGAGAAAAAATGTTGAAGAGGAATGCAGGACAAGATCTGTGTCTTAGTGTGATATTAAATTTACTTTCAACAACAATTTTTTAAATCGTCTGCAGGTAGGCTATTATGACAACTGTTTATGGGCGCTTAGTCTAATTATATACTAATCAAATCTTTATTATGATAAAAATATAATCCCCCTTTTATTGGACAATAAGTAACTGATAAATGTTCTCATTCATACCATATTTACAATTTCCATTCACTCGCTCATTCATACAGCATTTACAAACAGCCTAGAGGCCATCCAAATCCGCATGGTTGTCATCTACCTCGCATGCGAAAGAGGAAGCGGAGTCGTGAGAAGTCCCCCTCGCTCTTCCATCAGCCGCGTCACAGGGTACGAGCCAGCGGAGGCTCTGAACAAGAGCACGAGAGCCTCTGACAAAATTATATAACATTTTTCAGTGTTTCAATGATTTTCAAAACCAGAAACCATTCGTCATTCCTCGCGTCTCTCCTATAGCTGTTGGTCAAGAAACACTAAGTCTAAGGAGATATATAATAGTATTTCTTATGATAAATTAAATGAATCAATTTAAATGAAATTAAAAATAATACAACTGAAACGTGTTCTAATGTGATTCTATTTTGGAATTACAAAAATAGGCTAGGAAGAAAACCGAGAATGTGGAGGAACACGTGAGAAAAATACTATTTGAATAATACTCTTGAAATATCTACTTCAGCAAAGCAAACTAAATTATAAAAAACTATTTAGCGTTTTTAATTAGATAGAATTGTATAGGAAAACAAAACTATAACCAATAATAAGCCACCTATAATTACAAAGAGGGCACAACCATCCCTGATCTTATAAAAAAATAGAACTTCAGTTCATTTTACAGTTTTCATCGATCGTATATAAGTTGGGAGTATATAACATATAACCTGGAAGGGCATTACAAACAATTTAATTTTTAAACGTAAAAGGAATTTGTAGTATTTCTGATGTAATTAGTTTTTTTTTTAAGATACAGCATGTGTTTTATCCGACTCAAAACCTATTTTCTGGTGCTTTGTAACACGCAGCAATAAACAATATTGAGTAAAATATTAACAAATTAATACATTACCCTAAAATGAAAACCCCCTATAAATAAATAACTTTTATGCAACTCCATATGTCATAATTTGTAAATACAGACATTTTAAGGAAAACGTCTGAAGTTATTATTTTAGCTTCGTGTAAAATTGTGTGTTAGAAGGTTCTTATGTTGAAAAAAAAAAATGTTTCTTCCATTTATAAACAAGGTTAATATTGTCTCTAAGTTATCCCTAATAAACATTCATGACTGTCTCTAGATACCACGTTTTTTCCGACTCTCTCTTCTAATGTCTCAGATATTCTCGAAAGCCTTGTTTCGAAAGAAGTGTTTTAGCCGAATAATGAGTAATTTTTACTGAACTATTAAATAAGTACTTAAGTAATTTCCTAAATTGCTCATTCACGTTCTACGTCTTTATGTTTATTTAAAAACGTACTACTTTGTTCATAAATTTATGTAAGTATGTTTCAATATTTCTAATATGCACCATCGAGCAAATATGACACGTTGGTTAAAATTAATAATCTATGTCTGAATGTTGTATTTCAGAGATATACCTATATATATGTAATACCATCCAAAGAAAGGGTACCATAGTAAATTTAAATTTAATAATAATAGCGCAGCTAGAATAAAAATAATTGTAAGCTAATACATTATGCATACAATTTTTTTTTTAATAATATGTATCAGTACTTCACTAATTACTAATTATTGAATTCACCTTGCGAATATTCATCATGTCCGTTTTAATAAGTTATCAGTAGCCTTCAACAAAAATTATAAAGATCGGCAAGGTAAAAGCATTTCAGGCAACACGAAATAAGGCTTGCTCTCGAAAGCAGCTGTTATCAAGGATACCTGTCCGCTTCAGACGACCTGAGATAAAGGTTCAATTGAGTTCTTATCAAGATCACGTTGCTCAACCAAAGCTAATGAACTTTGTTCGCGAACTCATCTGTCTACGAGAAGTTATACGTATTGGCTTACAGCTTTGTTCGCGTACTCATCTGTCTACGAGAAGTTCTACGTATTGGCTTACAGCTTTGTTCGCGTACTCATCTGTCTACGAGAAGTTCTACGTATTGGCTTACAGCTTTGTTCGCGTACTCATCTGTCTACGAGAAGTTATACGTATTGGCTTACAGCTTTGTTCGCGTACTCATCTGTCTACGAGAAGTTCTACGTATTGGCTTACAGCTTTGTTCGCGTACTCATCTGTCTACGAGAAGTTCTACGTATTGGCTTACAGCTTTGTTCGCGTACTCATCTGTCTACGAGAAGTTATACGTATTGGCTTACAGCTTTGTTCGCGTACTCATCTGTCTACGAGAAGTTCTACGTATTGGCTTACAGCTTTGTTCGCGTACTCATCTGTCTACGAGAAGTTATACGTATTGGCTTACAGCTTTGCTGAACAAATTTACTCAACTTCTAACTTTATTTCTGCCAATAAAACTTATTTCCTGCGTTTTTATTCAATCCAGGCTAATCGATTTAAAAAAATATATATTCTCAGATAATACCTTACTGTAAAACTTGAACAAATCAATAGTAATGAAATTTCAAATTACTTAGAATCAAAAGGTATTAAGTAAATTAATACGCGAGGGAGGTGACAACCCTGTGGACTTGGGGGCTGTTTGTATATATAGTATGAATGAGCGCGTGAATGAAAATTGTAAATTGGTATGAATGAGATCATTTATCACAATTAGTTATAGCCCAATCAGGCAGATTGTAATTTTATCTTAATAAATTAAAAAAAAATTAAATTAATATATATTTTTTTACAATCTATTGTCATAAATATGTTCAGAAAATTGTGATGCAAATAACTCTTTCATAAATGATTGAGAATAAAGCTTGGGGTTTTGAGAATGAGGGGGATCAAGCCGACGAAGCTTAACTTAACACCAAAGGTCTCAAACCTAGCTGAAACGTCAGCTGCAGAGGCTGATGAATACTAAATATTAATAAAGTGGCGAATTGACTTGTATTCATCATGTGACAAATAACTCCGAAAAATCATATGCACTAATAGATACATGCGCCATATTTTTAGGATTAAAAATGAAATAAAAATTATAGATATATGCGATTTCAAATCCACAACTGACGCATACATCAAGAACCAATAAAATGGAAATAATGTAGCACACCACTAAATGTTAATCATTAAAATCTCTCAAGCTCAGTTTTTAGTAGTATGACAGAATTACGCGCTGACATAAGCCCCCACATTGTACAAATATTTTTAAAAAACTGTTCATGACAAACCACGGCCGAAAACAAATTTTAAAATCGATATACGATAAACTGAAGGGTCACATTTGTTGTAATCAATGACATGTAAAAAACTTTGGTTTGTTGTAGCTGCTATAACTATTAAAATAAGATCAGTTCAAATACCACCTTTTACTTCAAATCCCTTCTCTGAAGTTCCAAAAGGTTATTTTTCTCGATTAGTTATAAATCATCTTATGTATTAATAACTAACCTTTCAAAGTGGCCTTGCTCAAAGTTCAGAATTTCGTGCACGAATGCTTATTTCTAGACCATTGATACATTGGATTGATTTTATAAATAAGGGTATTCACTTACACAGTTTACATTTTTAACGCATACATTTAGTAAGTAATTTACAGTAATGTTTGCATTTTCTGAAGAAGAATTTCCATTATATGTAAATAAAATTCCCTAATATTATCGCTTAATATCACAATACCCTCACATGTTACCGTACATAGGCTGTATAAACTTTCCTGTAGCCTTCTAATCACCCATAATTAATTCAAAATAACATTCCTCTCTGAAATAAAGGCAAATCATTAAATATTAGGCCAACCAAGATAAGAATTTTCCCAAGCGAAGCAGAAACCTCTAAAGGCATGTCCGGCCAATGTTGCGGCACACACCGGAAGCTGCGATGGTGGAATTTTTTTTTTTCAGATATAATTGATCTGGCTCCATATAATGAATTAATTGGGGTATGTCAAATTAGGGGAAAGTATAGTATCGCAGTTGCGATATGGGAAAACAGTCAGTAGATTTCTAACTTTCATAATCCTCAGGCGTATGGTTAACGTTTTGCGGTATGGAGATTTGTCTAGTCAGATTATTTTTTCTAGCGCAATAGAGTAACCCGAATTATAATGGGGCGTCATGAATTCATCCAGTCATCAACAGATGAAGATAACATAACAGCAATCACAGATAACCATTACAGTGACATCATTCACAACTATATTCTTATTGACAATTATGATTTTCTGTTTGAAATTCCCATTTTCGTTGGATATAAATGATTACTTTTGCTACTCGTACACTATTAGGCTGGCACAGACAGAAAGCTCTACTGAGAGTCATGAAGTCTTTCAGGGGGCCCTCTCATTTTCCAAAAAGAGGGATAGGTAGTGGACCTTAAGCCAAGGCTAAAAGTAATCAAACAATCGATTATTATCAGTTAAACGATTTTTCTCGCTCTTAATTATACACATCCAAGTAATTTATTTTCATAATGAGCTGCAAGGGTCTGTTTAATTGCTTATTTCTTTCCAATTAAACGTTTCTTTTAACCGAACTAAATATCTTTTCAGTCAAATTGCATTGGTTTCAACCAAATCAAACTTTTTTTTTCCAATTACATTAAACTCTTTTCATCTTCGTAAAATAGATACAGTACGTACTCAATTTATATTATTAGATACATATAATGCTGTGAAGCAGGCAGAATAAGTTTCAGTATATTTAAAGCAACGAACTAGGAAGCTTCTCTGGCAAACTCCAGCCAACATTCGTGAGAGGATGAATTTGCAGAAAAGAAGTTATAAAGTATTTAATCAGAACATAACTTCACGTTTTCGCTATTAAGAAAGTCGTTATTATCTCACTCGAACGAAGACTGCTCATTTTAAGGATAAAGAACTGCATGCAGCCTTCGACCGAGCAGCCATCGTGGTTTCCAAAGTCTGCAATTGCTGCAGGGACGTTTAACCTTTCCGAAAGTGAAAGGGAAACGGTTATATTACAGCTTGTCCTATCAGCGAGACTAAAATGGATCCTTCGTCCTTTATGTCGTGACCCGATTATTCAAAAAAAAAAAAAAAAAAAGTCATACAAACTGACCGATCGTGGGCAATTTTTCATTTTACAGTTTTCTTGTTTACATGATAAGTTTTGGAAAGAAAAGAATACTTTTAATTAATATTAAATCGCCTTGAGAAAGGAATAATACTTTTGGTAGAAAAATAAGCTCTATTGACAGTAGTAACGAACGGATGTCTACAGGCGGAGAATGCCAGAATATTCGACTGAATAAAAAACATCTCCGTATCTTTTAAAAACCGGCTGACATTTAGGCCCGATGATGTCATCGAAACCAAAACCTAACCAAGGCTGTCTGCAGAGTATTTCACATCTTGTGACATTTTGTGACCATTCTACCAATAATAATGCGAGAATGAAAACCAAACAAACAAAAAATCTTATAAATAGTGAACGGAAAAACTGATTTTTCATTACTTCTGATTTTAACGTTTTTTCTGTCAAATATATGGTTTTGAATCTAATGATAAACGGTTGGGATAGGCAGGACAATTAAATACATACATTTTCTCTGGTCAATTCTGTATCACAAATAATTGACGCAGATTATAATAATTATAAAATTCTATACATTATAAAATTTCTCCAGTCAACCCTGTGTCAATCCTGTGTAATATCATTATCAAAAACAAATCTGTGGAAAAAAATGAATACTATATAAATAGGTTAATTCGCACAATTTTTTTTGTAATTATTTTAGTGTTACCGTATCGTAATCTTTAGTTCATACATTGCTTCTAAGCTGCGACTTTAGAAATCTTATGAGAGGTTCCTCTATTACTGTATTATCGCCACCACTTAAGCAGGATATTGAGAGATGTTGCATTATTTAAAATTCAGACTTATTTTATCATTTTTACGATACGTGCCGTAGAAAGGTCAACGAACTTCAAATTGATAGGGAACATTAACTTAAATATCGTAAATACAATTATTCTACGTAACTGACTCGGAACTAAATACTTTAACTAGATAGGATCGGGCCACCGTAACACCGGCATGAAACAAAAACTGTGCCATTTGATGTATATGGACGACAGTCCGTTACGACAGCGCACGCGCACAGGGACCTAGACGGTGTAGGCGGACTTATTCTAGGCACGAACTTGCTGGGGCCAACGACCCCCGGGTCCCCCCTGACCCCTGCAACATCCATGTAACTTCATATGTAGTCTGTCAGTGGGCAAGACGATCATTAAGTAGTCAATTATTGAGATAATTATCTCTTGATAATCAACTCAATATTTTAATTAATTTTCATAAGGCTTTTGATTTTAATTATAAATAACTGAAGAACAAATATTTATTTACTACATTATATGTATATAATGTATATTATATTATAAGCAAATATATTTATTATCAAAAGATTTTTTTTTTTAATTTTTATCTTTTTTGAACCAAATCTTTTTTAAATCTTTGAACTAAAATTTTTTTTAAATATACTTGAATGAAATAAAATAAGTAGAATATAAAACGACTATGTAAATCAACTGGAATTTACGATTGCTATTTTTGGTTCACAAAACTAATTTTAGAGAATATGTTTGAAATTATTTTTTCCTTTAAATCTCGATAGCTTCATTGCATACAGACAGACAGAGAAACGTCGATTGCATAATACTTATAGAAGACAAATATGAACGATTGACGAGGCTGCATTTATTTATTGAAATCATCAAATAGATGCTGCTACCTCCTCATACCACCGTTAAAGTCACTAAGTAACAGATGCATTAAAGTCACTTATTACGAATTGAAACTGAAAATGAACTTCTTCCGATAACAATAAAACACAATATCAAGAGAAAAAAAATATGTAGGTTATTCGAAATATAATACTTTTTTTTGTTATGTAGAAACTGTAAGTTAATTTCTATAAACATGCTGGATAGTTATTAAATTTTAATTATACCCATTGCATATAAAGTGAACTAAACTTTTATATTTATGTTTCAGGTAAGGACGTTCAGCAACGTAAATCTTTCTAAGGTAATATGTAGGTATATATTTGATATTGTCAATGTTCCAACTGGCATTACTAGTGTTCAGAATTAACTGTAAAAGCTTCACGGGTGTCAAGTGGTCTTTTTCTGTTGGTGTGTGTGTGTGTGTGTTAATATCTTATAATGTTTGACAATAACGTGATAGTCATTCGGTAGGATATTTGGCTGGTTGTTACTTCAAAGGATAATCATTTTTAGATGTCTTACAACATGATCGCAAAAAAAACTGGCATTACTAAGTGTTCAGAAATAACAATTGTAACGGCAAATATTCGTTAAAACAGTAGGTTTTTTTTGTCTAGAATCAAATTATTATTAGCTCCGAATAAAAAAATAGCTAAAAACTTGTAAGATGTTTCTTAATATTTGTTAACATTTCGGTAAACACATTTTTTTTAGCGAACATTAGTTAGGTTTTGTATAAAACTAAACATAAAAAGCACCTCGCTAGTTGATGCCACATTATATTTATATCCATCACAGAGATCAATACTGCACCCATAGCGGTGTAAATTAATCAAATATTTTTTTGTAGGATTTATCCAAAAATCAAGGTTGTATATTATGTTACGAGACTCTTATTTTATGTAACTGCTTAATGATTATTTACCAGACAGTGAAAAATACAAAATTTCCAAAACAACACTATCATGCAAAACAAACCTTCAAGGCCGAGGCGAACTTTTACTTTCAAGTTGTAATTAAAGCTTGCCAGTAACTGCCATTTTTCATTCATGATATCCATATTTCTATTTCATTGCCATTTTTATTTTTATTTCTTCTTATTAAAAAAATAGTTAAAAAAAATGAAAATTATATTAATGACCGCTACTTCTTAAATGAAAAAAAGCACTGGGATAAGTGTCACAGAAAACGTTACATGCAATATTACGTTTTTAGTGGAGGTGAAAGTAAGATTTGTAAAAGCTTCACGGGTCTCAAGTGGTCTTTTCTGTCGGTATGTGTGTGTTAATATCTCATAATGTTTGGCAATAACGTGATAGTCATTCGGTAGGATATCTGGTTGTTACTTCAAAGGATAATCATTTTTAGATGTCTTACAACACGATCGCAAAAAAACTTTTCATTCCAATATTGAAAGAGTAAAAAATAGAAATAAAAAAAAGGCTACACTAATCAGTCAATTTGAGCATTATTTCTTTTGAGAGCAATAACTGCATACCTTAAAAAAAATAAGAAGAAAATATCTGTGGATAAAACAATTCAACTCTATTTTCTTCACTCTTCCAGTTCCAAGGGGACCTCAAGGCTGAATTCCAAATGGTTGTTATTTCCCGTTGCATATGGCAAGGCCGATGTTTTCTGTACCACAGAGGTAAAAGGCCAAGTTTCACTTTTTTAAAACTTTTCAGGGAGGCAAACCGCAACAATTTGTTTATTTTGCAGCGTTGCTCATTGTTCAAACAGTATAATGGGGCCTAACAAGATGGGGAAAAAAACGCAATATATTAACTGGCCATTAAATAATTATATTTCACGAGATTCTTTCTAAACTTCTGATATAACCAAATTAACTCCATCTCTATACTATAAGAGTAATATCTTTTTATTCTAATGACTATAATTTGTCTCGCAATGATAAAATCCTATAATATCATGAAATAATCTCTATAACCCCTACACTAAGTGACATAATTTCAAATTTTTAATGTAATTGTTTATGCTGGAATCAGGTCGTACTCCCGTTGTATTGTGAGCGCGAGTCCGTATGTTATAACGTTTTTATATCCTAACATAATATTATACATTATACTGGAATGGAAACCTCCAAGAAAGAAAGCTTTCTCCCCTTTAAACGAGTGTAAATAAAACACGAGGAAACAAAATTACCAGTTAATTTACACTAGAAACGCTTTTTATGTTTTAGATGCAATAATCCGTGTTGTTAAGTTGTATTGGTTTACTGATACTAGATAAAGAATCTGAATTAGGATACCGAGGTACGTGGTAGATTTATTTCAAACGATCGCAGTATGAATTCGATGGTATAGCCATTAAACCATACCTTTCAATGAAAATGACCTTTTATATGAGCCTTGTAGGGAGAGGTTGTAATTTTAAACAGTTATTGAGGTATCTGCTTCCTTTCGACTTTCGGTCTCCGGTAAACACTCCAGCTTAAGCTATATGGTTAATATATAACAACGGTATGCGAAAACAAATCAATGTGAAAAGTAGTGGATACCACAGTGGTAATGGAAAGTGGCCCCGTGTCTATTGCCCGCTTCTCTCAAGTCAAAGCTATTAAGTTAAATTATATTTAATGTCATGGTCGAAGAGACAGGTATTTCATAAACACAGGTTAGCTGAAAATTTTAGCAGGGACCAATGTTAAAAATAGATAGATGTATTTGTCTAAAAATTAGATGAGGCCACTGATCCTTGAATAAACTACCATTAATCATGCAGTCACTTAGCATTTCTGAATTCCCTTACATCAAATCATCGCTGGGTGGTTAGGCTTTCAGGTAATTGAGGATGTAATAACGGATACAGCGATGAAGTGTAAGCTATGACAGGGCGCAAGGGCATCAGGCGGACTATCTGCAAGACAATGGTGAGATAGGCAGACAGGCGAGCGAGCAGAACAAACTTGACCTCTATAGTCAGCCGAACACATCGGAGGACCGTCCTCAGCAGCGACACCTCAAGAGTGCCTCCAGGACCTGGAACACGAGCCTCGGCTCCAGGCGTCAGTGCCGGACATTCTACAGTCAAGGCTGGCTGACCCCTCGTTGCGCTGGTTTGATCCGATATGGCATCCATCATTATTTACATCTGTTATGTTGCTAAGAAATAGTCCCTGTGACCTCGTTAGATAAATTTTAGTAATACTCTTGCATAGTTTGCTCATTTAAAATAGCCCACTTCTCCGCTTATGAAATACCAACATAAACGTAAGGGATATTCGAACCAGCATTCAAAAATTAAGTGTGACAATGGATTAGATATATAGTGCATGACGGTTAATTACATCCCAGTAGAGGTTTCGATATTGCTTTGGTATTTGTATGTTATGCCACCAACAGGGTATACTGGCAGAGTTTCTAATAGCCATAATACGTCCATGATTTAAGATAATGAGTGATTAAAACCTAAGATGATAATTAAAATGCTAGTTGGCCCAAACGATTACTGAATAAAGTTTGTTTAGCTCAATTAATGAATTGTACTTTTTGAAATATACATAATCCAAAAACGAACTTAGAAAGTCAAGAAACAAGATTTCGCTAACGTGGACAGATGCCAGATAGAGCGAGAGACCAACAAACACGAAGGCAGCAGACCAGTTCGAAAACAGCAACTCTCCCTAACAGATCCTACAGATTTACCTAAACTTGTACTCCTCTTGCTTATTTGAGATATGATATTTGTTTAGGAATAGTTAATACGAGGAAAAGTTTGCGGTTTTATATTGCTATTTTCAATCCGACATATATAAATCAGTAAAAAGCTTAAATATGGAATACTGGTAAGCATGTTCTGGGAGCTTATAGTTAGCAGTGAATTTATAACATGGCTGGATGAATTGAAAACATTGATAAATTTGAATGAAAAAAAATATCTTTTCTCTTTCATCAACCTAAGGCCGATATCCCAACAAATTCGCCTACCGTTTATGACTAAATAGTAGGCCATCCTACCTGGATTGGGGTGACTGATACAATTCATAATGGACTAATACCGTTTATAGTGGATATGAAACGTATTCATTTTCCATCTAGTGATTTGAACTCAGAACCGTCACATCATCACGCTAACCACTATACCATATGAGTGCCCTAGGATGCTTTAATTATGACATTTTGCAATAACTTAGTAGGTCATAGCCTTAATAGCCGTTAGAAATATAAGACGTATAACTTGATCACTTG
Organism: Acanthosoma haemorrhoidale; assembly: GCA_930367205.1. Lineage (NCBI taxonomy): Eukaryota > Metazoa > Arthropoda > Insecta > Hemiptera > Acanthosomatidae > Acanthosoma > Acanthosoma haemorrhoidale. Next base: position 27,370,551 of record OV884012.1, read on the forward strand.
AGGAAGCATCAAATTCTAGTAAAAAAAGATTTTCTTCTATAATGATTAGCTGTTATGGCTGACCCTCGTCTCTCTATGCTGCTGCGAATATAACTGATGGCTTAAGGTATCATTTCCGTGGTTATGAAAAGAAATATTTTTTGTATCCCAAAAATACAGTTTGAAAGCTTGAGTTAGGTGCATACTACTATATACCTGTTTATAAAAACCTTCATCATTTGTATAAGGCAAAGTAGTATCCGTCCAAAAATAAATAAATATTATTTTAACACTTAATTGTTCCTCGTAATCTTAATGCACATTACTGTTAACGATCTCCACTCACTATCAAGACCATTCTCTTAACTTAGATACTCCTATAAGGATGCAGGTATAAATATTTCGCAGAGGAGTGATGTCGGAGACACCGACTTAGTAAATGAAATGTCCTGTTGGTGAATAGACAAAGCCGTGACTACTTTCATCATTAAGGCTTCATTAGCCTCAATGGTCCATTCAAGTATGATGATGACCTTTTATGTGTTAGGGTTCAATGCCTTCTTTCTTTTTGTCATCAGAGAGCGCGGATTTTTTTTTTGCATATGTGTTTTACTTATGTACTCCAACTCGGGCAGGAAGGGAAGTCTATCGTAGCGGTGGACGCACACTTCTAATTTTTTATGCTTCTCTTGAACAGATTTGACCCAGAACCATCGTTTTATTCCAAAATCCATTTCCTTTAATTAGTATATTCGGCTGTTTATAGCCAGTCAAGGGAAACAATTAATCAAACAAAGAACATTCATTGAATCATTGAAGTATCTTTAATCATGGAAAATAATCAAACTTAATCTGGGCTCTTGACTTAAAAAACATTTTTTAGGTATGTGACAGAGAAACTAGTATGTTTTAAAGTAAATCATTCATCAAACATTTGGCGTTAAAGCACAGAAGAAAATTAATTGAGAAGAAAATACATAATTAACACTTTATTTGATCGTCAAGAAAAGGAATGCCAAAAGTAGCCTACATCGATTATAAAAATAGCGATAAATCGATAGCGTTTTATCGATCGTTTTTAAATGGTAGATTGTGCATTTTATTACAAATGCAAATTATATGCTTTAAGTTCTTAGAATCTCAGAATTTCGGTACTCCTTCTCTCTAGACTTGAAATTTTCATGTCCAAGAGAAGGCCATTTTTCTTTGAAAGTAAGAGTATATAACTGCTGTTATCAATAACATACGCACATGTATTGTTTGCTGAGATAAAACGGGTCATTTGTTAAGGTTTATTTTGACTGCTTGAGTTGTTAATATCCTTGGTCACGTAAAGTTTGATAAAAATTATAACAGTGTGATATTTCCTGGTCCTTTTATCAAATTTTTCCTGAGTCACCTTTTTGAATATGGTCCCCATTTTGCGTCAGCAACTTCCCACTTTGGAACATACCGCGAAAGCAAGACTCGTCCATTTGTGTATCCTTTAAAACACTGTTACCAGGAGGAAATCAATTCCGGCTATATCCCCGACTCCGTAATATTAAGGAAGTTAATGAATAAATGATTGGTTGATTATAAAGAACCGTGGCAAGCGGTCGGGTAGGATAGGGAATGTGAAGGTCTCTCTGTCGAGGGTGTGGTTGAGATCACGGGGTTGAGCATTCCCCGATCATGTATATTATATTATAACTGAATTAAAACTGTATCATTTATTAATAAAATCCTTTGTTATCATTTCTTAGACGAATGAAATTGAATTTCCTTATGTTGAGGGTTATCATAAAATTGGGATTGGTTATGCTGATATCCAATCTTATTGGATAGACTACATGTTAACCGTATCCGCTTTTTTCATAAATATATGCGTTTAGACTGAAACGGATTAAAGTAAAAAGGCAAATAGAATAATGACCAAAACTCTCTCCCTTGACTTCAGTTATTGGATCGATGATGTCTATGTGATAATGACACAAAAATATTCGGGACGTGTCCACGCAGTACTATGATCCTAGTAAGGAGTGTTAAAAGTTATTCAATTTATTCGAAATGATTCCTATTAACAATTTCAAGAAAAAAATTTATCTGGGACTTCGTGTAGTGATTATCGTAAACTACTTCATGCTGCGAACTGATTCTGTGTAAAATCCTTAGACAGAATGAATTTTTTTGACACTTATCCAAGAGTCCGAAAATAGAATTAGTTATCGTCCAATAGGATAACCAGATTTTTCTGCTTTAAATGGCAGTACAGAAAGGCGTAATAACCCACTTCAAAAAAATTGACTATAAAAGTTTATTCAAAACCTTTACATAACAGTTTTAGTTTTAGTTAACTTTTTGGGATGTTAAAGTACAATGCGAAGGGTATGGCTCATGCCTTTGGAATTAAATTTGAAAATGCGTGTTTTACTTTTGTATTTTTACATCAGTATTTATATTATAATTTCTTCATGGTCAAGTGATTTATTGTATGCACTCTTCTGATTTTTCGAAATTCGTTTAACCTACTTTTTCTTCTAGGTATCTCTCTCTCCTAATTAGTTTCGCGTCAGCGTTCTTCTAAACTCCCTTTTGAAACAACGGACTTCAATACCATTGATTAACTATAATAAACCATAGACAACAAACAAATTTTATTGACAATTTAAAATTATAAATAAGTATTAAATTAACTAAGCATAATATTTCCCTGTGCTAACTTGAGCCGTGCATACCCCTTAAATGCCAACCTTTATATAACCCACACAAGCTAAGGTGATGGCTATCGCAGCTGGGAGAAAACTCTTCCATCCATCTAACCCGTGGTTACATGGCTTTTTTCACTTTTCTTGCATAAATAATTACGCAAGCGGTCTTCCAGTTCGCTTCATTTCAATTAAATTTTATCGTTCAGATCGTTTCTACGACATACGGAACCACACGGCTTTCATACTTCGTGGAGCATATTCAATTATTAGCTGTAGTAGATCTAGAGATTGCTTCAGATCGAGTATTTTATTGTTTCATTACATCAACGTTTATTTATTACAATTGTTTGATTAATTAATAAAGTTACATAGATAGGAAATATGAGTAGAATGTTCAACGGTACATTTGTAAACATAGTTACGAGAAAAATATAAAGAATTAAAAAAAATAAAGGACGTAGAAGATAATTTGGTTGGGCACAGTCTTCATTTCGATTGTGAAGACAACTATTCACTGTCTTAGACAAAAAAAAAAAATCATATATCGGGAACTGTATTTTCATGAAAAAACTTGTTAAAAATTAAAATGAAATGAAAATTAAACTACAGTACTAACTTTGACCCTCAAACCTATTTTTAGAACATTTTTAAATAAACTTTGCGTTGTTTTAAATTGGTTCTTAACCATTATATCCCATGTTAACAGGTAGTATTAACTAAGCTAATATTTGGTTAGACTTTTTTTTTAAGTTTATTTATATCCCCTTGTTATTATTTCCTAAATAAATTGTTGGGGAGATAAGTCAACAACAAAATAAATTACACAACCTCTTTTATATATGTATATAATGTCATCATGTGTAAGGATATAAGCATGTGTCAGTGAGATGTTTTCCTAAGATATACACGCACATTTACTATCCAGTAATCTGTTCGAACACTTTTCGAAAGCCTTTGTGAGCTAAGATGCTGAATAAGTAGATGATAATGTAAACATACGAATAAATTATTTTTTATTAAATTGTGTAAACTGAGAAAAATGCAGCGGGAAAGATTTCCTACCATATTTTATGTACAGTTTTTACCGGTTGAGAACTTAATGAGTGAATGATGATGAAGAATGAGGATTTCATGACAAAACTTTTAAGAAGATAGATGAATCCAGATTAATTCAACTTCATGCGTTAACTATCATATTATCATCCCTTTCTGGTATATGTATATGATTCTGACAACACTGAGTTTAAGGAGGAAGGTTCGAGTTCTTATGGCTTCGTCAAGTCACGGTGTGTGAGTGCTATCCTTTGTTTATCATGCATGTGGTCATTGTGCAATAAAAAAGGTTGTGTGTAACTATACAGTGTTTTAATTAACTATACTTCCAATATCAACTACCCCTAACAACCTGTTAAGAAAACTAGTACAAATAACAGTCATTCAAGACCCACACCTGTTGATAACGACACGATGAGTCGGCCGAAGCAGTTATTGGATTGTAAGAAAGGATCAACCGTGATATCATCAGCTGAGCTAATCGTTCTTGAGTGCCATTTCCACACTCGACAGTAACGTTCTCCCTTCTAAGGACGAATGCCACTGAATCACCACAGTCTTGAGGAACTTGCCGTGGCCTCAAAACCAGGCATCTCTTGTAACGTCATCGGCTTCAATGGGACTTCCATTATCGCTATCTAACTTTGACTTCTTTTACTTGTTAACTGCCTACGATACCTACAATGTATGTAGAGTCTTCTATCAAATAATAAAATAAAGGCGCAGTATCAATATCACACAACACCATTCATGGTTACTAGGAAGAACTTTTGACCTTTTGAATGGTTCTGAATCAACACACTTGCGTCACTTTTACGGAGTTCAGCTTCTTTTCTTTGTGCTTACTTTTTACGGATATCGGGTTCGTTACACCGTTCAAGAGCGATTTCGCGATCGAGTGATGAGTGTGGATTTCAAAAATATTCCGTTGCGGCACCTAGGCGTAAGATCCAGCTAATACGGTGAATTATGGCCGCTGGATTACATAATGCCTTGGCTCGATAACCTACCACTCTATGTTGGGTATCTTTCAACATATCCTCAACCGAAAAAAATCTGTTTAACGGTTACATACGTAAATTGTTACATATTTGTTTAAAACAGAATGAATCTAAGGTTGGATTATCTACAAAATACCAAACGTTTTTAGCCAGAATCAACAAATTCAAACAAAAAAAACCTTATATTGATACAGAAATTAGAAAAGAGTGGTTTCCCTGTTTGGTGCCAAACTTGTAAATGGGCCACACTACTGACCCTTGTATAGCCTAAATACAAAACCGTGGCTACGGTGGGAAAAATGGTTCTACGTTTGCATTCTAAAGATCGTTTTTTTTTCAATATATATTTATTACTAAATTGAATGTTTTTTAATGTAATCTAGTCACTGAGTTCAACTTTTTCAGGATTTGAACTGATACATTGAATTACCATTATCTCTTAATAAGTTTATGGGAAATGCTTAGGTTTTTTGTTGATGCTAATACTTGTGATCCCTAGTGGTGTGCTGAAGGTTGATCTCAGGGGTGTCAATTATAAGTAAATAATTTATTTTGATTTATTTTTTTAGTGTGTATTCATGATTATTTTTAAAAGACGAAATAAAGGACAATATTCGTTAAAGATTTTAACACAATTATAATATAAACTGATTTTCTTCACAATTGTATATTGCTTGACATACTGATAAAGTCGATGCTACTACAACTAAGTACTTGGCCAGCGAATAGATTTTTCCTGAGGGCATATCTTTTGCTGAGCTGCAGCAAAGGGAGAAGGAAATGGTGGTTTGACACTTCTTGAGCTCGTGCTAATGATATAGGAACATCGTCGTTAATACGAATTCTGTACTATTTATTCGTTTTTTATTTTCTTATATATATATGAGATTTGGTTTTATTTCATTTACCTGTAGAAACTGAGCCTAACCGATTTTTTATGTAGTTTTCATTTGATGATAAAAGCATCACCATTCTGCGATTCGCTTCGGGTGTAAACCGTTATGGCTTTCTGAAGACTTGAGAAGTTTCTTTACAAATGTGGTCGGAGCATTTCTCAGGCTTAACACTAAGCTGCTGGCTATCCATCTCATAAGCACAGATCATCTCAGCTGGAATTCTCAGCGGGCAGGAATCTACAGGTTTCACAATCCATGGGTTCTCTCAGCGTTAATGCAAAGGTTAACTGAAGTTGTGGCTCTTTTGCTTTTTTCTAGGTTAAGTTACATTATTTATAGTTTTACGAGTTAGTATTTGATATTATTGGGCTAGAGAAGAGAACATTGTCAGCAGGGTGCCACCCAGGTCTGTAAGTATGTTGAGAGGATTGGACTAAGTATATCGAGAGTGAGTTGATACAGGGCGGGTGCAATGACAGACTGTAACGGCCCGAGCAAGGACGACTGCCCTCCGGCCTTCGGTCGAGTCTTTGTGCCGCTAGTCCGGTCTGTCTACCTTTGTTACTTAAAGTGGTCTCTCTCTCAGGCTTTAATATATTTTCATTGGCATTTTAGATTTGACTCGAAATCAAAAATCTTTAAAGAGGAACCACTCCCATACAATTTATATAAACTCGTACGTTCAGCGGAAATTCATCTGTTCAAATTACGAGCGAGAAGAGCTGACTCAAAGGGGTGATAATTAGGGTAAAATCGCATTGAAAAAATTATCAGGATTCGCCCCTTGGGCCCAGACATCATCAGACCATTTGTGTTTACATGTGATGATTAGTCGTAGAATAAAACTCTATGGAAAACTCTTAAAATCTTCAACAAATATTGTCCTTTATTTAGTCTTTTAAAAATAATCATGAATACACGCTAAAAAAAAAATGAAAATAAATTATTTACTTACAGCTGATAATGTTATTTTCTCTCGACACCCCTGAGACTAGGAAGCTTCAGTACATCACTAGGGATCACAAGTATTAGCATCAACAAAAAAGCACTTCCCATAAACCTATTAAGAAATAATGGTAATTCAATGTATGCGTTCATATCCTGAAAAAGTGCTTGAACTCAGTGACTAGATTACATTAAAAAACATTCAATTTAGTAATAAATATATATTGAAAATAAAACGATCTTTAGAATGCAAACAGAAGTATATTTTCAATAACAAATATATATATAATAAATAGCCTATGAAAAAATAGTTGTTAGATATTCCATTGGGAACAATTCCTTGAACTGCTTCAGATACCACTTTAGATTTTTTTTTTTTTTTTCTAAACCCCTATTTATATATTTTTCGAAATCAAAAAGGATAAATTGTAATCAATTTAATAGCTGTGGATTTCTCCTTCTACTGCATAATTTATGCATTTTAAGGAGTGCATAACTTAAAAACTAACATTATTTGTTATATAATTGCAAAAAGACAAGGTAATGGGGCTCACCTTCGGGTTACACCGAGATATATCTGAACTCTCCATGATTCTTTTAATTAGTTCCCTTCTTGAAATTTTATTTCTTATCGGGAATATGCGACCACTAACTACATAAGATAAATCACCCTCTACTCTGTTGTATATACTGTAAATTAGTTATCATATGTTCTCAATAAATAACAAGAACGAAGAGCTTTCCCTACTTAAAAAAATGTAAATCGTTTATTCGGATAGGTTTTCAAGCAGAAGAGATCGCAGATCTACAACGGTTGGTTTTTTTTTTAAATAAAAAGGAGCCTGGAATAATCCGATTTTATTTTGATTATTGCTCCTCTCTAGTCATGAATAGACAATTTTCAAATTAACACAAACAAAAATGGCTGCCAGTGAACTCGCCTACAATTACGTCATTCACTGTTTACAATATTTACACTGATATAACTTTGTCGTTTGGTAATATTATTTACATTTCTTTAATTTAATTTACAACTTATGATAAATAATTTACATTATATACAATAGAGTAGAGGGTTATTTATCTTATGTAGTTAGCGGTCGCATATTCCCGATAAGAAATAAAAGTTCAAGAAGGGAACTAATTAAAAGAATCATGGAGAGTTCAGACTTATCTCGGTGCAACCCGATGGTGAGCCCCATCACCTTGTCTTTTTGCAATTATATAAATTTTTTACCTTAAACAAATAATGTTAGTTTTTAAATTATGCGCTCCTTAAAATGCATAAATTATGCAGTAGAAGGAGAACCCCACAGCTATTAAATTGATTACAATTTATTCTTATTGATTTCAAAAAATATATAAATAGGGGTTTAAAAAAAAAAAAAAAAATCTAAAGTGGTATCTGAAGCAGTTCAAGGGTTGTTCCGTCTGGAATATCTAACAACTATTTTTTCATAGGCTATTTTTTAAAACAATGGCACGACACAGAACTCGACAAGGCCTGACAATAATAAAAAATTAAAATAAATAAAACTAGAACTTGTTCCTGCACAGAACCATAGGTCATAGTGAAAGTGAGAGCAGGCGGCCTTCAATGCTCTGGAGTCAGTCACGTGCTTGCGTAACAATAGCACTAAACAACCTTAGCGGAAATATAATACTGCTTATTTTCTGCTCCTAATGACGCTTTCCTAACTTAATAAACAGCAATGAAGTAATGTTAATATCTCCTCAGGGGGAGTTTTGAGCAAAGACGGACAGATGGGTACTCCATGCAGGATGCAGAGGCTATTTGATACGCTGCTACACTGAAATGAATGGAAATAAACATACAGGTTCTGTTTATATCTATGCAATGCCCACACCTTAAAATTGAGAGGCTTCCAAGTCGTTTCTACCAAAAATAAATTCGTCTGCCATACAATCTCATAACTATTTATAGACAAAAAAAATATTGGCATAAAAAGCGTATTACGAGTCATGTAGAGAATGAACCCACGGAATATGAATATATTTCTCAAACGAATATTTTCAGAATAATCGAGTGTAATGAAATATTTGATAAATACGACTTAAGCTCTTAATGTTTTGGGCTAATAAAGTAAGTACATATTTTTTTTTTTTGGTCTGTGATTTATTAACCATACACAGAAAATGAATGATTCAATGAGATGGTGAGTGAATAAAGGTAACAAATAGGCATGAATGACGCGTGGAAAAGAACTTCCGGTGGATGCCTCCTGTTATGTTGGATTATGTTGGCAGTTTATCTAAATAGATAAATCTCTACTCCAGATCCTCCAGAATCGTCGTGGCGTGTCAGGTAAGTATTGTGTTGCTAGATTAAGTATATGTTGTCCCTTTTGTATTGACAGAATTGTCTGTACAGAACCTTGATGTACGTATGTCTGCGAGAAGTGTCGTATTTCTGACATAGAGAGGGGATATAAGTGATAACTTTCGATTGCAATAAAGACAATTAAAAGCTATGTCTCCAAAGATGTTCTAGGGTTTACTATAAAGCAGCTAACTTTTGAAAACTTGACATATTGGCAGGAACTTGTTGTACTTTGTAGGTTGATTGGAGGATATAAGATTATTTTATATTAATTAACCAGTTGTTTAGTTCCATCCTACAATACTTCACACAGAGAATATGTATTATGTACGTGCACAGTATCAGAATGGCCTCAAATATTTCTCAAGTGAGAATAAGCTCCAAAACCACTTGTGGCCTCGAAAACGTTTCCTTAAAAATGGTACCGAAGAAATAAACTGGTTTTCATCAATAATTCAACAGCACCCCATCAGATGGAATTTGGGAGAATTAGATTTTTAAAATTAGCTATGGTACATTCGCCAATTAATATGTTTCCATTTCGGTATTGAATAGTCAAATTACCTTTTCTCAGAAAAACGTTATTGTGACTATAATAACATCACTTCCCTTATGGTGGATGTAAAAGCTTTTATAGCTCAAGTTTTTTAAAATGTTTATATGCAGTAATTTTGAAAATCGTTTATTCAAATATTGTATTGTTATAATTTTTAATGTAGTATTAATCTATTTTAATTATATTTATTAATTTTGGCAGAAATATTGCCAATTCGTATATAGCAGATTAATCATGTAATTTTTTTTTGTAGCTTACTGCCAATGTTTACTTTAAAACGTTTTTCTGGCAATCTTTTAATATAAATGTTAGTCCAGAAAATATCTAAGATGGCGAAATGTCGATATTTATGTGATGTCATTAATAAAGAATGAATAGAAGAAATTTTAAAATTCATTTTCCTTAATTTAATTATAACATATAGATGTCTCTTTTTGGAGTTTTACTCTTAAGAATATCTTTTCTGCAGCAACTTAAAATTAATAATTAGCTTATTGAGTGCCCCGCTAAATGTGGTGATATCACAGGACAATTTCAGAAAGGATTGTTATTGCGCTGCATGTTCATGAAAAACGGTAGAAGGATAGGTTTTTTAGTTGGAGTACGTCCTAATAATAACCGATAAATAATATTGCTTTGTCTTGTTTCTATCCGACGCAATCTAGTGTGGTTAATCTTAAAGTGCATTTTGTTGATCGATCTGAAGTCAAACTTATTCTCATTTTCCTTTTCAGTCCTTGTTATTTTTTTAAGGCACACATAGGTTTAGCTGCATACCTTTGAAGGGAATGATTTCCGGGCATTAGTGAGTGGACTTTTATCTTTTATTTTCTCGATTGGAATCTATCCATTGAGCATGTGGTACTATATTTATAATTACAACAACGCGTGTGGGTGAGACAGGCGTTGCACCCAGGAATTATTGGCGTTAACTTATTGTCTTAACTGGAACGGTGTCACCACAGAACTCCAACCAGTTCTGCTTCAGATGAAGTTATATAACCAGCCAATCCAGTTACCTTACATAATAAAACCGATGGTAGAAAGAGTATTTTAGGTGAATATTTGCAGATATTTCCAATTTTTGAAGTGGACGTACAAACAAGGCGAGGTAGATCGCTGTCCAAGTAAACAAATACAAATATTATCTAAACATTTGAAGCTATTTGAAGCGTGTGTTCACAATACAGACCTAAATTAGCTTCAGCTGTTTAATGGAAGGCAAATTAATATGATTGTTGATACGCATCTCTAGGTACATTCTTTTTCCAGAAGTATCGAAGTACGAAAAATCCATGTACTCAAATCTGTCTCAATTTACTTTTTTGAAAGTTTTCACACTTATCTAACTTGATGAAGCCTGCTTAATTTATTTATTAGGGCTAAGTGGCCTTACTTTTATTCTCTATATTTTATCACACAAGACATTTATTTTACTAATTAACTGACTTCCTCTTTTATCTTACTTAGACCATCACGCTTCCTATACATCTACTTCTTGGCCTCCCTTCCACATTTCCTATTCCTTGGAACCAAGCTTTCTTTTAGCAGCCTTCCAGGCAATTCTTTACTCAAGAGCATTCCATGCCTCTATATTCCAAGTCTCTTGATTGTATACTTTAATGAGGCGGCATAGCGTACCAAATAATGTCCTATAATCTAAGAGATTGTTTCATAATGCATTCATTAATTATCAATAAAATTTCGCCTGAAATTTATTTTTATGAATACTTGTGCTCTCTCACTATAGACATAGTGACAGAGATGCGACTTCTCTTGTCTCTACGAACTTACATTTACTACAAAAACCATGATATAATCAAATGATATTGATTTAAACCATTAAAAATTATACTATGAATGAAAATGTCAGCGCAACTAAAGAAACTGTGAGAATGGCACTAGGAGAAACTAGAACAAAATGCATAGAGTAAGTGTGAATGCTGGACGTGCTAGAGTATGAATGGCAGAAATGGCTAACCAGACGATTCAGCAGCTGTATATCAATCGACCATCTTTTTATCGTTTTGAATTGTGGCGCTCTGACAATGGGGGATTCCGCCATTGTGGAAGGACCGCTAGCTCTTTCACTCCGAGTCAAAGAGATGTCTTCCTATGACAACTAACTTCTGTACAATACAGATCAGCGCATGCAAGCATATCTATTACAATGCTACAGTCGTGTAATATCAGCTTAATACAACAGCAGTTTACGAACCACATTAATCTCCCAATGAAAGCTGAATATTATTAATAAAACAATGTTCTGAAGAGTAAATATACATTTTTGATAGTGATGAGATAATTTGGATTGTTCAATAAATATTAATGGAATATTTTTTTATTTTTCATTTTTCATTTGAACCGTAGATTTCTTTTAAAGGAATTATACCGCCTCTTATTGCTTATTGCACTATACAGATAACAACCGCAGAATTTTGTTTATAAAGATAAATGAGTTTGTGTCATCTGTAAATGGTCATGATCTAACAGAATAATGACAGCCTTTATGTTAAACATGTGTGCTTTGGTCTCAGTCCCTTCGGGTGTGAAGTCAAACATGTTCTGCATAGCTTTACAGTGAACTTTTGAGACCTTGATTGACCGAAGTCTGTAAGCCTAAGGCCAAGGATATGATATTTCTGACAAGGACTCTCACGATTCTTCCAGAAATTTAAGCCACACATTATAGTAGTCTTTCTAGCACGGAGTTGTGGTTTACGGTGAGGAAATGACAGGAAATTGCTTATGCCTCTTAAATTTTATTATAATTTTCAAAACATTGTTTGTATGTACACGACACGTTGAATACCACATATTGTGCTTATGTTACTCGTCCCACTAGAGTATCCATACTCTTCACAGCGCAACGTTTTTAAAAAATATTCACAAATGTAGAAGAACTCCAATAAATTTTCATCCGAACAAAATCTCACCCAAATAAGAGTTTTATATTTCTTTAATTATCACGCCCTTCTTTACTCCAATTGAAAGCTGGATTTTTTTTTTTTAAGAAAACACTTTCCTTCAGGGGGTATAAAAGCATAACTTTCATATTATAGAGTTATGTTAACCACTACACCATTAAAGCTCCCCCAAATAATGAGTATATTTTTACCAATACTCTCTGAAAACGTCCCAATTAGTCATCATCTGAAAGACGTGGGGTAGAACAGTGAGACAACGGTGAAGCACTACACTGCATCTGAGAGCAATAATAGTTTTTATAAATATATTATTAATATTTTTGTCTTATTATTTGTGGTTTTAAGTATATTAGGTCTACTTCGAGATCTCCTACTGGTAACCCGTCACCGGCTAGTGTTTTATCCTCATGTTCGGGGCGTCTGCGGCTCTCTTTCTGTCACCACTATTAATATCTACTAGTGATGTAGAAGCTGGAGTAGCGTGGGGGATATCCCTGTTACCTGCTTTCTTTTCGTCAGCTGGGGATATGGTAATCCTTGAATTTTTGTAAATAGGTATTTCGTAAATATGTATATACGATTGAGAGAGCGAATGAAATATTGTAAATTTGGAACGAACCAGATCCCATTATTATTGATAATTATCAGGCAATGAAAAAAATACCGTCACAATCGAGGCTCAATTTTTTTTATTTTTTTCAAAACCCTTTTATTTTTCAACAGTATTTACAAATAGATGAACAAAATTCAATCTACACGATTTACAAATTTCTCCGCTTGCTACATACGCAGATGTATTCGAAGGAGGGTATAATTACAATAACAATATTTTTGCAGTTAAAAGATCAAATACAAATATACAGGACTAGGTGTTGGGGCTCACCTTCGGTTTACCGGGACTCAAACCCGGGGCCTCCCTATTATCCAGTGAGCTCCACCAGATAAGTGCATGGGTGAGTAAAAACAATGCATTAAAAAATCTGTAACATAAGCAAACTAAATTTGGGGTTATATTGTGTCCCTGCGCTCAATCTTCGTGCCCACTGTGGTACATTGCGAGAGTTTGGCCAAAGAGTAATTGGAAGGTCCTGAACTCGTGGACGCTAGTTGGTAAAGTCCAGGCTGGGTATTCGGATGGTCCCTGGTTGGAGTACACTCCTAATAATTAGCAATAAATAATATTATTTTGTTTTCTTTTTATCCGACGCTAGCTAGTGTGATTAATCTTAGAGTGCATATTGTTGATCGATCTAAAGTCAAACATATTCTCATTTTCGTTTTTATTCCTAGTTATTTATTTAATGCACACATATGCCTGTGAACTGAAGTGTTCCTGGTATGCTAACTGTACTGGAAGGAAGTGACAAGGAAAGGTGAAGGCCTGGGTGGGGGACAGCTGCCTTGTCCTTGCTTCCAGACAACGCGTACCCCTACGCCCAACGCAACCAGTCCGCCTCCGTTCACCGCCATCGATTTTTATAAATTATATCTCTTTAAATAAATATTTAGGTCCGGAAGTACTCCAGTTTAGATCCGGAATGGCGCAGTAACCTAGAGGATGGTTTCCGTTTCGAATATATCATCTCTGACTTTAGATCTGACCTAAGCCAAAGCTCATTATTAATCTTTATAATTGAATGAAAGTTGAATAACAAAAATTAATAAATGCCCTTTAAACCCGAAAATTGATCCACGTAGGTACCGGGTCTGCCCACAGCATAGTGCTTACGTGTGCTTACTTTTGAAGCCAGTTCCTTGTTTCTGGAAGCAGGAACCAATAAGGATATTGTAGCGATCGCTGGCAAGTTGCCGGGGTGGCAAGGTTGTTCAACCTGCGTCGCTTTATCCGCCCGCGGACTCTCCGGTCCCCACCCACTCGTCCTTGGTTCATCGGCTCCGTCAGTGTTTCCTCCAAGAGGTAGCCGCTATGTTTACTGCAATTAGTCATCGCCGACTCATCACCTCCAAGTCAGAAACGAAGGTATAAGTTTAGACCAACAGAACAACTTGGGATTCCTTGGAATGTGTTACAACTAGAATTAGTAGTTGTGATATTTAACACACCAACCTCAAATGCCATCAACCGACACCGGAACTGCAAAAAATGCTAATACACAGTTGACGAATTGACATAATTAGCACGGCATATTATAAATTACGATCTCAAGAGCTTTAATGAAACAAATTGTTAAAATGATTGAAAATTATCCATTTTTATTACTAATTAATTGATTAGTGGAGCCTAGTTATTTTTCAAGGGGATAGTTTTATTTTGACATCATCTGAAAATCAAATAGAATAAGCCATACGTTTAGTAGGAGTAAATTGCAAACAGTTCTTGTATATTCTTAAAAACAAAAGTAATAAAAAATTTCTCTCGTCAGTCTAGTCCTAATTCCAAGCCACCTTAAAAGCCCTAACCATAACTTCGTTACTTTTTTGTATAGTGAAAAAGTATCACCTCACTCAGTGCAGGGAACTGGCTCTATGAAAACCAATTATTAATAATTACTAGTGAAACATGAATTATTATTATAGAAACAAACGACATCGAATAGACTGTCAAGTACAATGTTAGGAAATCACATATTTTATTATAGGTGAGATTTTTGAATAATATTATTTAGTAAGACACCTCGGAACTGGGTGATTCTATGGCCAAATATAGACGTCAGTCAGCATATTTGTTCAGTTCAGCATATTATTGTTAAGACTTCCAATTTTTACCCTATGCAAAAAAAAAAAAAAGTGCGAAAATGTAGAGTAAGACATATAAGAGAGTAGACATATATGTATACAAATAAACTATTCAGATTTTGAACTTGAATGGAGTAACCCTTCGTCCTTTAAGTTCTTTCTTTTTGTTTCTGACCCATAGCTGGTTAAGATTTATCCATGGCATATTAATAACTGATTAGCTACTGCGTTCTACTAGCTATGGTTTGACCTAATCGTTCCGGAGTGGGCTGTGCAGATGAACCAGTAGGTCAAACCAGCTCCAAGCCCTCCCCCCCCCCCCCCCGAGAAAGTGGGTTGTTCATACTTCAAGCCAATCGTCGGCTAGCGGGTTCCGTTTGGCTTCTACTACTGAAAGTAGTAATTCTTCAATTTTCTCTTCTTAATTGTATCCGTCTTCGCGTAACGCCTTGCACGCTTGGATGCAATAGAATAAAACTGACTAATGACGAAGGCCTCCGGGTTGGGTCTCCCTTGATGGAACTACGTTTGAAAAACACCTCACTTCGTTCTTCTCCAAGATGGGAGTCATTAGCCAGGAGGACATGATAGACGAACCTTGCGTTGAGTCAGTTACAACAACAAAGCTACTGGGTACTCGCTTAAAAGCGCCTGTTACTGTGAACAGTTAGTCTTGCGGGTAGCGGAGAAAGTGACGTGACTTACATAGGGATTAGGCTCCCATTGACACGGCCCCAGTTCGAGGGAGAGCTTTCCCAAACTGCAAAGGAACCCAGATTCTCAGAGAATAGAGCTCAAGGCCTTTAGGATGTCTTTCGTTACATTTCGTTCTGACTAACGCCGTTTCACCCTCACCAGTGACTAAGCGTTGTTTCAGACCTCGACATTTTGCTTTATCCCCGTAAACGTGATAAGTGACATTTAATGGCATCGTTGACTGTGCGTCATGTACAGGGACATTTACTTGATTAAAGAATATTCTGGTGTAATCAACACGAATAAAGAAAGCATTTTTGACAATTCTTTTCATACTAAGGCTCTTAAATACGCTAAATACCAAACTCCGTATTGGATCTAATGCTCTTAATACGGCGTGAAAAACGACTTTTGCAGAAAGACGATTATCCTTACATGTTCCAATGTAACGGTATAGGAAATTATTAGTAACCAGGAGCATTTTCTAGACCCCGGCAGCGAGCCAGCAAAGCTGATGCAATTTGTCCAATATTGAGAAAAAAATCTTGACTGTCTCTTGAGAAAGGTTCCCATTTCAACAGCGAACAACATGCGGTGAGAACGCTCCTCGTGCATTCATCTATGTCATGTGGGAAACGTAACTATTATTAGTTGGCGAGAAATGAATGGGCTTTCGACCAGTCATGCGCCTGCTCGTTAGGTCCCTACCCATAGTTGACAAATACGGGAGTAAATAAAAAGAGAAGATATGGTTGAAAAGGACACTTGGCTACAGTACCAAATTATACCTTTTTAAAGGGACTGTTTAATATTTCAATGAAAAACGATTTATTTAAATCTTTTACCGTCGTGACCTGCTATAAATGCGTGCCATTGGGAGTCCTGGCAATGGCCAGTTTCTCCAATCATGTCCTGAGCGTATGTGGCTATCGCGCTCTTCGTCAGCCTCCACTGGTATCCGGTGACGAATAGCGTGGGGGACATCCCAAGACTCCGTTTCCTCTTTCGCATGCGAGAGATGTGTCTTAACCACGTGGATTTGGGAAGCCTCTGGGCTGTTTGTAAATATTGTATGAATGAGCGAGTGAATGATGAATTGTAAATATGGTATGAATGAGAATATTTATCTCAATTAATTATTCCCTAATAAGGCAGATTGTGATTTTAGCACAATAAAAAAGTTATTTTTATCATTTAAAAAAATCGTTTACCAATAAACTAGTTATAATTATAGATATAATTATATCAATTAAAAAACTACAAACCACGCATGCCTATAAAAACGGTATAGATGCGGTGGTTTAATTATATACATACATTCAGTGAGATCAGGTGAACGCTTTTAGAGAAGTCAGTCAGTAGGTCATAATTCCTAGCTTTCTAACCCACAATGATATGCTTTGAATGGGCCTTAATGGAATAAATTGGTAGGTACAGTTCGTGGTGCCTAAGTGTGATCTGTAGGTAGAGGCGTTTTTTCCACCACTAGTTACCTCTCAAAGGATGCAAATAAACTGGCTGAAATGAGGACCTTTTTGCTGGCTAAAAAAAAAATTATTGAGTTTCTTAGCCTGTTATCAACACGGCCGACTCTTCAAACACAATATAACACGAACAATTTGTTTACAGGTCGACCATTAAGAGTCTTAAATTAAATAAGAGGACAAATGAATCCATTAATCGCTATGTGATAATTTCATTATTATTCCAGAATACTATTTATTATAGTAAAATATACAAATTTAGACATAAGCAGCCCAAATTTCAGGATGCGCTAAGCAGACTAACTTCAAAACTCAGATTATTCAATCCAAAGTTTCTAAGAATTATCACATGCGCACCGTTGTAGGTGCGAAATCAAATTGTTGACGACTGCAATAGAACCTTATACAAAAACTTCCACGACAAACTGCAGACACCCAAATCCATTGATACGAGGAATGTCTCCACCACACTTCGTAACATTCAACGTTGAAAAGTTCTTCTAGATTAATAAAAATAAAGCACCTTCAAACTTAGTTTCAGCAATGTAGGAGAGGTATGTAGGAAGTCCTCTGTGCCTTCATGACAGACATGCCAGTTTTCATATTTACAGCTCATTCGCTGGTTGTGCTACAGTCACAGTTGTGAATTGATAATTTTTTTTTTATTATATAACAACTTTATTATGATAAAACTACAATCTGCCTGATTGGGCTATAAGTAATTGTGCTATATGATCTCGTTCATAGCAATTTACCATTTTCATTCACTCGCTCATTCATACAGTATTTACAAACAGACCAGAGGCCCCCCAATTCCACATGGTTGTCACCTCCCTCGCGTGCGAAGGAGGAAGCGGAGTCTTGGGAAGTCCCCCACGCGCCTACGTCAGCCGCGTCACTGGATAAGAGCCAACGG
This sequence comes from Acanthosoma haemorrhoidale, assembly GCA_930367205.1. NCBI lineage: Eukaryota > Metazoa > Arthropoda > Insecta > Hemiptera > Acanthosomatidae > Acanthosoma > Acanthosoma haemorrhoidale. The sequence goes on from OV884012.1 coordinate 27,388,732, forward strand.
GGCTGACCAAGATCGCGATAGCCACAGACGCTCAGGATTGATTAGAGAAACTGGCCATTGCCAGGACTCCCACTGTCACTTATTTATAGCAGGTCACGAGGCCACTGCCATTTTAGTCTCCGAGGAGGATTATAAGGATGAGTGGTGCAGTGAAATGACAGTGATAGGGAATTAGGGTGGTTGGATAGGTTACTATGGAATTTTATGAACTTGTTGAAGGGATGAGTCCAAGAATGTAGGGTATACTCAGATCATTATGAAGGGTTTTGTTGCTGACGTAATAAGGGGCATTTACTATTGTTCTCAGGACTTTCGATTGAAAGGATTGGATGCGCTTGATGTTTGACTTTTTTGCTGTCCCCCATAGCTCTAGTCCGTATGTCCAGATTGGCTTAAGTATAACTTTGTAAATAAGTAGTTTATTTTCTATTGAGAGATGGGATGTCCTTCGAAGTAGTCTGTACACTTGTCCAAAGCGTCTGTTTAGTTCTTGTCTTTTTAGCCTCGTGTGTGGGTTCCATGTCAGTCTTTTGTCGAGATGGAAGCCTAAATACCGTACTGTCTCAGACACAGGGAGAGGAATTGAATTTAAAAAGACTGACGGACAGGACTTGCGGCAGAGGGTAAAGGTTATGTGGGAACTCTGGTCTCCTTACAAAGCGAATAAACCTTTCGCCTTTTACTAAGGATTTCCATGGAATTGATAAATAAATTATAAATTAATAAATAAACACTAATTTCTAACACTTTACGTTTTCAGAGTGAGGTTGGTGGAAGATGACCACGCTACGGGCGCACTTCATGGGACAAAATGGACCGGATTTGTCAGACGACGTGTCTGACGATGAAGGAACCCCCCTTACTCACGACATATATGGCGGAAGGTACAGTACACTTCATATCATGAATAATTATTATGCGTCCCTGAAATATATTTATTAATGTGAACTGCATAATGTAAGGTATATTTATATATAAATCGCTATAGCATTTCACATCTTTTATATTTTTCTTTTACGTTCTTAATATTATTTAATAAAAGTTTTATATACATTTTGTTAAGAACTTCTTTTTCACTCTTCAATAATATTAGTAAGTCCTCAAGACCTGTATCATCACCTGTATCCAAAACATCGAATATGAATATTGAAATAGAAAACCAAGTTATTTTGACTTTTCGCAAGAATTTTAGTTAAGTATGTAAATAAATATGTAATTAGATTTTTAAACTGTTCTCTTAGGTTCATAGACAATATTTCTGTTAGTACAAACATGGAGGGAAAAATATTCTGTTGGCAGGAAGGGGTAAAATTAACTGAAGAGTTTTAATTAAAAAAACTTACCAAGCTTATCATTGTCCAAATAAGTGAAGGTTTATGTGAGGAGATATGTCTTCAAAGAAGGGCTCAATAATAATTAATTGTTAATTGTTGATACGATATTGTAGAATAAAATTTGTAAAAGAAAAGCCAGTAGAAAATATAATCACCTTTTTGTTTCTAGGAGGTGTTGTTTTCATTGTATAGTTTATAAGTCATGGGAAGAGTATATATAACACAAATGAATATTCTTTTTAAATGAACTACCGGTTTCGAGTCCAGATCCTGCTACTGATTTTTTTCTTCGGGTGTCAATTAGTAATAAATGCATATTAGTTTGTAGCAAATATTTTTCTATCTCGAGTTCAGCGTCCTCGTGTAGCCGATTTATGTTTCTTCCAGTAAGAATCACTCACAATAAATGAATTAAAAATTCACTGTTTTTACCAGTTACTGTGGATTTGAACCTAGACTATTCATATCATAAAGAAAACCATTCCGTTCTGGCGAGAGCGCCTCCTCTGGCTTATTTTTGAATAAATAAGAAGAAATGAAAGTTTCGGTGTTCGGTCGAATGGCAACACAATAACCATCGAAGATGTTGTCGGGGAAAGTAACTTATTTCGGTAACTTACTTCGGGTATGCCACAAGTGCTTTTTGCATTTCAGTTGTGACAGGACGGTTGTTCAATCGTGTCATTTTCAACAAGTGTAAATAAAGGGCTAACGGACAAAAAAAATTAGATAACGTCTCATTACAAATTAGAAACACCTTTACCGCTTTCTCTCTAGTCTACTTACCCTCTTCCAGATTAAGAAGACTAGCTGGGGAGGGTTCAGAGGGTGCACTAAATTCACCGGGCATTTAATATAACTGACTAAACAAATCAGTAGTTATTAAGAGGAAAAAATTGTACCTGTAATTGTATCAGGTAAAACAAACTTTGAAATCTTCAATAAACACAAACCTAAACTCCAGCTATGAAGCAGTCATCATAAATCCAAAAAAAATGGAAGATACAGGGTATCCCAGAATTAACGCAAGATTTGAATTTGCCGCTATTTGTGCAGTAGAGTGCTGGCAACCCTACAAAAAAATGATTTGACAGCTGACAGTTCAGGGTTGGTAAAAATGGATCGTTAGACGATAGAACAACGTGTCTTTATTGTTGAAAATTATCTCAAAAATAATGAAAGTTTGGCGGCCGCAGTTCGAAAATTTCATACAAAATATGGCCGGAATACTGTTTTGACTTCATCAACTGTGAAGAGATTAATTGAAAAATTTAGGGAGACTGGATCAGTTGGAGACACTAAACACACTTGCAGTCCAAAAACAAGCCGTTCAAATGTCAATATCGAAGCGGTGCGTGAGAGTGTTGTTGAAAATCCAGGAACATCAATTCGGCGTCGTAAACACAGTTCTTTGTGCCGAAATTGGATGATATTGATGTGGCCAATATGTGGTTTCAACAAGATGGTGCCACATGCCATACAGCCCATGAAACAATTCAAATACTGCATGAGACATTTCCAGGTCGTGTACTCTCTCGTTTCGGTGATCAGGATTGGCCCCCTAGATCGTGTGATTTAACATCTTTAGATTTCTTTTTATGGGGTTATTTGAAGTCAAAATTGTATGTCAACAAGCCCATATCCACCCGTGCATTAAAAGAGGAAATTCACCGCTGCATCAATGAAATTCAACCACATTTATGCCAAATGGTCATGGAAAATTTCGACAAAAGAGTGCGTATGTACCAGCAAAGTCGTGAAGGCCATTTTCCCGATGTGTTATTCTATAAATAACCCTATCCTATTTACTTTATAATTCAATAAAAAAATAACAAAAAAAATACTAAAAAGTGTGTTTTCTATTTAAATAAAATCTTGCGTTAATTCTGATTTATTCTGAGTTTAGCTTGAAAAAACAATTTTTTTTTTCTTTAGGCAGTTCTAAGCAATAGCATTATTTTTTTTTTCAAAAAATTTATCAAACAGCAGGACATTGTTTTATTTTGATGGGTGATTCAGCTCGAGCTATGTAGTATAGGCGATAGTACCTTGCTCCATGTTAGTATTATTGTTTTGGAAGGGATGAAATGTCACATTTATTTATTTTGATGAAATCATTAAAGTAAGAATCTATATCTTATTTACAAACAATAACACAATAGCTATTAAATTAATCTGTAGACATTTATTTTTCATTTTCATGTTATATCTTACAGTTTATTGTGAACTGTTTAAGTTTACTCACTCGCCAATTTGTTTTACTATCAATGGAATCTGAGCAACAACAGTTGTATTCTTGTATGAGTTTAAGCTTGGGCAAAATGCTTTTGGACCTCGATATGGCTTTCGGTGATGGTACTGTGAATGAAAGAACTATATATCGGTGGTTCTCTTGGTTTCAATCCGGCATTACAAGTCTCGAGAATGGATCTCAAGGAAGCCACAAGTAGAGAACTTTCAAAACACTTCAACGTCAACCATACTTTTGTTACACGACACCGTCATGCTATTGGGAAAACAAAGAAAATTGGACGAATGAGTGCCTTATGATCTGACTCATCGCCAGAAACTTTGTTGAAATGTTTGATAACATTTAACTCGATTGACACAATTATTTGTCTATCTGTAGTTATATTTCCGTCTTTCATAATATGATTTTAAAATTAAGTTGATAAATATTATGTAAACTTAAAGATATAAATTACTTTAAGTATACCTACTGTTCTGCATTATGCAGAAAGTGGCCATCAAAGGGAAAATATAACTCTGGGCAGGCAAAATAATTTTTACTCGATAGTATACATCTTAGACTGTCATTTGGAATTAGTATTTTGGCACCAATGGAATCTATTTTGATGAGACTAAAACAGTAATCGTGTAACGAAGGAGTCATCCTAAGGCAATCTCTTTTTCTATTGTGTTCTTAGAAATCTTACAGATTCAGGTTCAGTGGACATGCTTGAGAATTCATTATATGTCAACTTTTGTATCAATTAATACGCATCTTTATATCCATAATTGCATCACTTTTCCATTTGCCTCCACACCGCAGATGTAGACAGACATACCAGTTATGTCAAAACGCGTCCTACATTAAACGTTGAGAATATAATCTTAGTCTCATTTCAGATCGGACCACAGGATTACCCTCCGTATTGGTATTGACGTGTCCGTCTCTTGACGAAGGAAACGAATCTCCCTTCACAAGTCACAATTGAGGTCCCTCTTGATTGGATCAGAAACATGGACAGCAAGACAGATAAAGATAAAAAAAACTGGTGAGCACGAAGGCCTATAGGAGGAGAATCTGAGAGATGTCCCAAAACTTGGTCACCAGGAGTCTTCTCTGGCACCAGCATGAAAGGTCATTATGATGCCTTCAGTAGAGGGCTAAATGAAGAAGGATGGAAACATCAGTAAAAGGGATTAGGGAGGAAGTATTTTAGTGGAGTGAGAAGGATGCTGTAGGGAAGCCAACCGATTCTAATTTACGGAGATAAAGTAAATGCAGAAAGAAAGAAATTCAGTTTGAGTATTTTTTGAACTTTTATATTGTGAGGTGATGTTATTCTTTAATAGCAGAAGTGATGCAGTGACATTTTACGATAAATGGATCTGATCTATAATAAGATACTCCTCGATAATTCGCCTGGTACAGAGCGTGCTTGAGGCTGAAAAGGTTTGCCTGGATCAGCGATAAAGGTTAAAGTGTTCCAAGCCGTGCAATTACAAAGGGGCGGTCGGTGAGCCGGCCAGTTATGTAGGCCGTTTGCCTAACAGGAGGGGTTGCGCAAGGCCCACTGCTCAGTACCTTTGTCTGCCCTCTATACGCCCGTGGTATCTACCCTACACCGTGACAAGACCAGGCCAATAACCAATATCAAAGGCCCATTTTCATCTCTTGGGTACCTCCTGGTCTTTGCACAACCACTGTCTCCTTCCTTAGGTATAGAGTTCGATCCGAAGTGGCCTTTCTAATGCTTCTGAAAAGGAATTAAGTGTGCAGTTTGCATAACTAAAAGGCTTTGAATGTGTTTTAAAGATTCAACAGCATTCCATTATTTTCTTTAAATTTACTTTACTTTATATGCTTTAGATTATATATGCCCGCAAAACTCTATTCAAAGCAGCCCACATAGGGATTTGAATTTGCTATCATAACTTCCACAATGTAGTCTAGAAAGCAACCCATATTTTTATTAATAGCTGCCCTTTAAAAGAAACGTTCATGCGTTGTACACGTTCAGTGAACACAGCGTGCCACGTATATCATCCATCATAAATAATATATTATATGTATATAATGATTTAATCAAATTATTTAATAATTTAGTCAATTATTGACTAAAACAAACCGATCTAGGCATTAGCGCTAGTTTGTTCTTGATAATAGTATTTTGAAATTTATTGAAAAAGTTAGTATTAAGTGCTCAAGTGATGAAAGATTAAATCCAAAGTGCATTTCTTATGCCCCCATACTTAAGTCCATTTTAAAAACTATAAATTAAAATAAAAGCTAAAAAGAGCAGATAATATATTTATAATTTTTCTAGTAAAAAGTAACTGTGAAAAAGTGGAATTCTAACTAGGGTCGAGTTTCTTGATTGAACATCAAAAAACAAGAAAGAGTGAAAAAATAAAAGTTGCAATCATAACAGAAGAATTCCTCTTTTTTTAAGCAAATACTGTTGGGTACACTTTAATTTTTGATTTATTCCATAACATTCCTGCCGTTATTAGTTTCAATTAGTCAACTTTTCAGATATTTGAAATTTCTTTCAATCGTTGAAATGGTAATTTTCAATAAGCTCGTAAAAGTATTTTCGGTCAACTATACAGTATACTTTTTCAGAACTATTTAATAGGTTTTATCAAAATCTGACGAGAAGACTCAACCCAAACTCTCTTTATATCGTTCTTCCACTTTCTACGTCCTTATATTCCATTAAAGTAAACAAATTTTGGCCATTATAAGAGGAATAATAGATCTGCTGGGGGGGAAATAGCAAAGAACTTGACCCATGGATCAATTTTCTTTTTTTTGTTTAAATACAGACAATATTTTCACGAATCATTTTTATTTTGCTTTATGTGTTGTTTTCATCGATTCCTACTTCTGAGTTACTATAGGAGAAAACAACAATTTCCCTCTTGGTCTCTTTTATTAGTTATAGTTAGTTGGGTTCTATTATATTTCTTTTAATTATACTTCTTAAAAACCTTTTTTTATTGGAAAAAAATAAATAATAGGTGTTTAATAATAAAACAAAGAACAATTTCAACAACATGGTCAGTTTGCAGGAAGGCACTTGGCTAATCCGGAATAGAAAACATGACCGCGGCGCAATGGTCACTGGGTTCCACTCTTCGGTGAGTTTGTGGTTTTCTTGCAACCTTGTTTCTTTCGAGGTCCAACAGTTTAATAAAGAATAAAGGATATCCCAGCTACTATCCCATAAAAGCAGGAGTTCCACAGGGCCGTCCCATGGTTCGCATCCAATCAATATAACCTGTACAGCGCTGATGTCCCGTCTACTCCCGATACCTTTCTGGCAACATTTGCAGATGACACTGCAGTCCTGCCATCCAACCCATACCATACAGCATCCCATACCCTTCAAATATACTTGATGAGATAGAGTATTGATGCAACTAATGGTGGATCAAAGTTAATGAAGCAAAATGTGCCCACATTACCTTTACCAGCAATGGCCTCGAGGCCTGCTATAAATAAATGACATTGGGAGTCCTGGCAATAGACAGTATCACCCAATCATGGACTGAGCGTCTATGGCTCTCGCGCTATTGGTCAACCTCCACTGTGTCGTATCCAATGACAGGGCTGATGGAAGAGTGGGGGGACTTCCCAAAACTCCGTTTCTATTTCGCATGCGAGGGAAGTGACAACCATGTGGATTTGGGAGGCATCTGGGCTGTTTGTATGAAGAACTGTAAAAATTGTATGAATAAGATCACTGATCAAATTATTATTATAACTACTTATTTTCCAACAAGGTAGGATGTAATTTTATCGATATAAAGGTAATTAAATTGATTGATATGATTATTATTATCTGTAGGTAACATTAAATTGACAATATCAACGGTATGGCTCAATTGGAAGGGCGTCCCCATGTATATCATGTCCCCACCTTTTTCCTTTGGCTAATAAATTTTGATTTATAGTTATTTATATAATAGATGGCTGTAAATGAAAAATGTGCATTTTTCACTGTTGTTTATTTCAAAGCTAATTATATTCTGAAAAAAAAAAATATGTTTTTCATTGTCAAATGACATAGTTCTGTTCCTTATCACTAATACATTCTAACGGTAATTATCATTTTCTCAGAATCAAGACCTGCCATCTCCGTATATTACTTTTTTGTTTTTTTCGAATCACTCTCCTAACCTTACCGAATATGTTTATAAATAACTACTAGCATTAGATTTTAGCATAAGAGTAGATTTTATTAAAATTCTATCTAGAATTGTAAGACCGTTCAGCCGAATTCCATACAGTATTTTCGAATAAAAACAAAATCGTTATAAATTAGTCTAGAAAGAACTAAAAGCAACTATGCGTTGAGTGAAAGTAGACCAGCTTCAAGGCTGAGAATGTCAAGACTAGGTCTCGCCTAAGCACTAGCTCATAATTAATAACAATAAATATATTCGTAAACATCGCTTATTAATTTATAAAAAGTATTTATCGTCTATGACATACTTATGGCTTGCATGTTCAAGTTTAATCCACCATAAGTATCAAGATCATTCTACAAAAATAGTTGCCTGAAGTAATATTCAACCTGATGGGGTAACATTAACACACTAGCTTACAACACTGGAATGTGGGGAAGGAAATTATAACCTAATGAAAAAATAAAGCGAACCATGCAAGAGGATGAATGAAAAGATTAAATGAATGATCAAGAACATAGACTTGGTGCTTAACCGAATGGTCGAAGGAAGAGTTCTGGTTGGACCACCCAGGCTTCACGATTGTCATTCGATTACCAATATACGAGTTCTTTGATGAACAATAGGTCCATTTTAACGTGAGTTACTCTTGAGTTCGGCTCCCCGAAGACCACACAAATGCAAGGAGGAATGGATTGGTCATTCAGTGTTGCCTGATAGACTTTATTATACCGCACGACAAAGGAGGGTCAACGTCCCGATTTAATTAAGAGCTCTGGAAGATAGAATGACCGAGGTCTTTGTTGGAGCTTCTGGGAGCCGGTGACAAGTGAAGCATATGTATTGAATGGCGGGAGGCCTTCTGACATTCATGGCTGCAATTGAGTAGTTTTCGGTGGGGGGGGGGGGGGGGGGAGGTATTCGTCTTTATGCTTCATAGTTCCTTTCCAATAAAGCCTATCGCAAAACGATTTTTTTTTTTTATCATTGCTTAGCCACCTTTTTGGCAGGGCTAGGATATATATTTAGTATGCAAGGCAGTCGCAGGGCATGTCCATCGCCACTCTAGGCCCAATAGAAAGCCAGTATTTCCTGTTCTTGACGTAAGGTCAACAAAACATTACAAAGTAACATTACACTAGTAGTGTAATAATCAAGGATTATAAAAATGTTGCTTCGTCCAAAATTAAAAAAAAAAAATGTAGAAACTGTGTAAATTTGCTCCTGTATTGCAATTGCAGGACTTGTCTTTTTTCTTTTTTTTTTAATGTCAGTATCTGAGGAGGTCTTACAACCAAAACCAGCAATCTCAAATTTTCCAAACGAGATAAAATAATATTGATTAAAATTGTTAGTATTGCAGGGGCAAAACTCGGTCATGCCTCTTCTGTTTTTTTATTCAGAGCGAAGGCTTTCAACAGCTTATGTCATCAACAAATTCTGAAAAGTACTAGACCAACCTAGCACAGGGTGGTTTGTATGAAATCACCTAAAGATGGCAGACAGGTTTTTGAAAGTGACCACTCTGGACAAAAAACATTTTCTTGTTTTGAAAACGATCACAAAGCCATTCCATAAAGCTCAGTTATTTGAAGCAATTAAAAATAACATCCACACCAATGGGTAATTTACCAAAAAAATAAAACATTTAAAATCAATTTTTTATTTTCATTATAGAATTTAATACGAATTTGTATTTTCTTATTTTTGATTTAAAAAAATGTGCATCCCAACGAACAACCATCTGAAATTTATAGACAATAATCCCAAATATTTCCTGATAATTCCAAATAATCCCAATATCCAAATACGCTTCTTAATGTTCTGATTGAATATAAGAGGGTATTAATAAATTTTACTGAGCCATTAATAGGACAATAATAAAGCACATAATTGCACAAAAGCTAAATAAAACTTATTTAAAATATCTCTTATCAGTCAATCAGATGTTATTATTTTTTTTGTTGTCTCTATCCTTACTTACATAGATATGACAGCAGTTAACGTTATTGGCTATAATTTCGTCACAAAAGCGCCAACTCATTTATATAATAAAGTGAGCTAATTCACACAGTCTGAAGGGAAGAAATACATAAACAAAAAAAAAAGTGATTTCTAACTGATTCATTAAACTATATTTAGGTTATTTTATTGTAGAATCATTTTTATTCTTATTCAGCGAAGATTAATGTCTTACAATAAATAATTCTATAATTTTCCTCTTTTGAAAAAATAAAATAAAAAAGATTAATTGCTCTTCAACAGGAATATATTTTGCTCGTATTAAAACCTAATGAAAACTTTTTTTCAAGTTTGTGCCTCAGTTAAGGCCCTACTATGGATTGTAATAAAATCCCTTGAATAAACAAAACCAAATAAAAGACACACTACTCCTACATAAATTCAAAAGTGTTAATAGACAACAATTTACTAACTCAAACTAAAACACAAATTAAACAATTAAAAACAAGAATAATTAAGTTATATACTGATAATTTTAGTATTGGTAACTTTCATTATTGGAGAGTCTTAGGTATGAATTCAGCAGCATCCGGATTCAACGTGCTCATTCCCAAGATGCCTGCGTTATTGTCCGTATCCATACCGTACAAACCTTCCAGGTTTGAAGCAGCGTTAAGATCCATCATCATCATCTCCTCTTCAAGCATCGCTTCCATGCATTCGTCCATCAGCGCCTCTTCTTCCAGTTGCTTCATCACTTCTTCGTCAAACTGCTGCTCATTTTCCATCCATAGGTATTCCGTAAAATCCGCATTGATTGAGGCCTCTTTTTCATCCATTAGCGAAGAAAACGTGATCTCCAATATCACTGGAGGTATCGCCATTGTCAAAACCTGAAAACAAACATGCATAGTTTAAATGTTAGCATTGAAATAAGAGAGTTAAGAAAATAAATCAGTTACTAACCAGCAGCTCGCCTGCCATGAATCTTTTGACGAACGAAATATCTAAGGCTTATTATGAGAGACCGCAAACAACCAACAATGTTGGTGGGAACTTTTAGAATTTAAGTTTGATAAGAGCATTAATGCATTTCACGTTCGTCACAATTCCAGTTACCAAACCCCTAATCCCAACTCAAAAAGTGTTACGATGAATTTCAAATTAAGTCAGAGACGCCATTTTGAATTGAAATAAAAGAAAACAACTGTTCACTTGTTATAATTTTATACAATGCCAACACTATTCATTAAATACAAACAATTAACCTAAGCATTAGAAATGGTTTTAATCGAATGTGGAATATCTCGATCAAAGTTTAGTTTTTACGACTTCTGAGAGCAAGAAATCGATCAAATACAATAAAACAATATTATCGGTTTGGTTTCCAGCCGTAAAGTTAGTTTTTGACACACAGACAGAAATTTCAGTTAGCACTGTTGATGAGGGAACACATTACATACCGTATGTATTCTACATCAAAACAGAGAGGGTTGGCCCCCAAAATTTTGAAAATAAATTAAAAAATACGAAAATAAATACCAAATTCAAATATAGTTAGTCTAAAATATCTTCCATTATAAATATTAATGATTAAAGTACGGGTGTATATGTATATGGTTTTCTTTTATTTATTCCTACTTATTTTACAATCCCTTCCAGAAAAAGAAACATTATTGCCCCCCCACAAAAAAATCTCATTACTTATTAATTAAAAAAAGTAATTACTTAAGCCCATAATGAATTACACGCATGTATATATCCACCAATTATGTGTAACCAGTTATAAAATTTGTTTTAACATCCATTTATCTATGAACTAGGCACAACTGTTAGAATCATTTCCACCGTATGTAGGAGGTTTTCGTGTACTTTAGCTTGCTAATAGATTTGAAATAGAGAGCCTTACTTCATTATAAAAGGCCTGGGTTCAATTCCCGATAAGTCTAATGTAAAACAGCTTTGATAATCAGAAATTCACAGCTCCTTATAACCCTTAAAGCCCGCAATAATTTCTCACATAATGGCAACTACTGGTTTTCATTTAAACACTTCCTTCAAAAGCATAGGCGTCCTCGATGACTACATCGGACCTATACAGATCCGAGACCTGTTTTCCTCAAACCATCTTCTGTTTTTAATCCACTGGAGGTCTCACTAAAAATATTATTATTAGATTATAATTAGCAAACAGTCATTAAATCTGTTAATTAAGCTGTTAATGTTTTTGTAAAGCTTCAGTTTGATTTGAAAAGATATGAAGTCTTCCTTGGAAGCTCCAGTCGATGTTTCAACGATGCTACAAAGCAACGATTCCCTAAAAATTATTAATGGCCATTTAATCTAATTAATTGAAATGTCAAAAATTTTAAATAGTCAGCATTACCAATCAAACCTTGAGGGTTTAGATATATGATTATTTGTAAGACAGTTAAAAACTAACAATTAAAAAAAGAAAAGACTTTTCTGCAGTTCTAATTGACTCTAATTATATCCTTAGTTTCCGGTGAAACATATCAAAAATTTCATATTTCTTCTGGGTAGATAGTCTACGCAATATTATTGAACAATTTAAATTTATAATGAAAATGTTTTTTTGCAGCACACGAACTGTCCAGGAGACGAAAGGATGGGATGTCTTCAGAGTTCTTCCCCCGAAGTCAGACTCGGGATCGATGGAAAACCAAGCATGTCTAGACTTTACAGTGAAAATTTTGAAAATAATTGCCTACCTAGTCACATTTGTCATAGTCCTCACTTGTGGGGTATTGGCAAAAGGAGCCATCCTATTCATAACGTCTCAACTGAGACCTGATAGAGTGGTCACTTTTTGTAATAAAGATTTAGGTATGTTTTCCTTTTTATTCACATAGTATTGTAATAATGTCTGTTTTTTGTTTTTTTGGTCAATAATGGTCGATGATATTGTTTTTGTTTTTTTATGCCCTCAGGAAGAGATAAGCAATTTGTTGTCAATTTACCGGCCGAAGAAAGAGTAGCCTGGTCTTGGTGTTTATTATTTGCTTTTGCTGTACCCGAAGTTGGAACATTTATCAGATCTCTCAGGATATGTGTCTTTAAATCTTGGAAGCGACCACCATTTAACGATTTCCTATGGATCCTTGTTATGGAGACTCTTCATGTAGCTGGTCTTGCTTCGTTGTTCCTTATTATTCTACCAGAGCTGGATGTAGTAAAAGGAGCTATGCTTAACAACTGTGTCTGCTTTGTTCCTGCATTACTTAGTAAGTCCATTTTTTTTAAGTTTATTAGAAATCATAATTTTTTGATAACGTAAAAGTAAAATAATTTTGTGAATTTTGAATAACTTCATTATTTAAAAATGTGATAAGAAAATAGAAAAATTTATTAATATCTTGTCGAATTGCACAGGTCTGTTGTCACGAAACACTAAGGGTTGTACATCAGGCTCAGAAAAGACTGAAGTATTTATGAAAGCAATTGTTGATGCTGTTGCATTAACAGCTCAAGCAACAGGATTTGTTGTATGGCCTATTCTTGATGGCAGAGAACGCCCCAATCTTTGGTTAATACCCGCAACACTTTTCTGTGTATCCTGTGGTTGGTGGGAAAACTATGTTTCTAAACATTCCGTTCTAAGTAAGCTTTTTTTTAAATTCCTTAAAGAATAAATTTTATATTTAAAATTATTCTTGATCTAGAATATACAATTAACAATATATCCTTTATAGGTTTTATGAGGCCTCTATGGAAAATTAAAGAAAGATTGAAGAGGACTCGTTATTTTACTTATATTTTCATGTCAGCTTGGAAAGTTTTTTGTTTTGTGATTTTTACTCTCCTTGCAAGATTTTACAGAGGAGAAAATATAAATCATTTTTTCACTCTTTTTTATAGAGGTTTTTCGGCTCACAAAATCAGAATTACAGAGGTAAAAGAAACAATTCGGGCCATTTATTAATAATTAATAATTACTGTTAATCTTTTCTTTTTTTCTGACAAGAGCTGAATGTTTTATGTTAATTGAAATTGTTTGTACTAATTGTAGATAAGGCCTACATTTGGTGGCACGAGTCTTCCAGATTTAGCAAATGTAACACCAACTGGTGAAATAGTTGACATTGAAGCAGAATATAATACAGCCATATACATACTTCTTATACAAATAATTGCAGCTTATCTCTGCTATATATTTGGTAAATTATTTCAATTTGATGATAAGCAAAACGTTTGAGATTGACTCCATCCATATGTATAAGTTTAATGCAATTATTGTACTTTATCTTATTTTGACAGGTAAATTCGCTTGCAAAATCGTCATTCAGGGATTCAGCTATGCTTTTCCAGTAAACTTAACAATACCAGTGACAATTTCATTGTTGATTGCTCTTTGTGGTCTAAGACACAACGATCCTTGTTTTTTCCACGGCATGGTACCTGATTACCTGTTTTTTGAATCACCACCTGCAGACTTCTTTAGTGATTTCATTTCAAAACAGGTTTGTTAAATTATCAGTTTGGTTAATAAATAACTGGCACCTAACATTCATTAAGTCCCAACATGTAAAATTATTTGTGTTTTTCTGCATTGTTGTTGTTTTTTCTAGCATGCTTGGATTTGGTTACTTTGGCTACTTTCACAAACATGGATAACACTTCACATATGGACGCCAAAATGTGAAAGGCTAGCCACCACTGAAAAACTATTTGTCATGCCTATGTATGACTCACTTCTGATTGATCAATCACTTGGATTGAATAGAAGAAGGGAGGAAGAAAAAGATGTGAAAACAGAGGTAGATCTTTTTAAATTAATTTCTATGGTATTCTATTTTGTTATTATGATCAACTTCATAGACTAGCCATAGAGACCAAGTTCCATTCCTGGATCCCTAAAGGAATTTTTTCTGGGAGGATCTGGAGTTCGCTCAGCCTCAAGGAGAAAAATTGAGTATCTAATTGAATGAAGACATGGTGAATTGATTGAAATAATGTAAATTATATTTTTCAGGAATTGGCTGAGAGAGAGAAAGATCCAGATGAATATTATGAAACTATTTCTGTTCATACTGACGCTTCCTCAACAACACCAAGAACTGTCAAAAAGTCTGACAGTATTACTAGAATATATGCTTGTGCTACAATGTGGCATGAAACACTAGATGAGATGATGGAAATGTTAAAATCTATAATAAGAATGGATGAAGATCAATGTGCGCGAAGAGTAGCCCAAAAATACTTAAGGGTTGTTGATCCCGATTATTATGAATTTGAAAGTAACAATTTTGTATATTGTATATTTTGAGTGTTCATTTTTAAAATAATTTAATAATGATAATATTTGTTTATCAATAGCACACATATTCTTTGATGACGCTTTTGAAATAAGTGACATAAATGATGACTGGTCACAAGTAAATCGTTTCGTAAAGCTTCTTATTTCCACACTTGATGAAGCGGCATCACATGTCCATGAAACACACATAAGAGTAAGACCACCAGTAAAATATCCAACCCCTTACGGCGGGAGACTAGTTTGGACATTACCTGGTAAAACAAAAATGATTGCGCACCTTAAAGACAAAGCAAAAATCAGACACAGAAAACGATGGAGCCAGGTTAAGATAATGGTTATTGCCTAGATTTAAAAAAGTTATAATCCAGTTTCTACAAATATTTTTTCAACAGGTTATGTACATGTACTATTTACTTGGACACAGGCTTATGGAACTTCCAATATCCGTAGAAAGAAAGGAAGTAATGGCTGAAAATACTTATTTATTAACTATTGATGGAGACATTGACTTTCAACCACATGCTGTAAGACTTTTGGTCGATCTCATGAAAAAGAATCGTAATTTAGGAGCCGCCTGTGGTCGTATTCATCCAATCGGTTCTGGTAATTTTTTTTATTGCTTACTGCATGGTTCATTTTGGTTGATTTTCATTTTTTAATAATAATAATTATATACTTTAGGGCCAATGGTGTGGTATCAAATGTTTGAATATGCCATTGGTCATTGGCTACAAAAGGCAACTGAACACATGATAGGATGTGTACTCTGTAGTCCAGGATGTTTCTCTTTATTTAGAGGAAAGGCTCTTATGGACGATAACGTAATGCGAAAATACACACAGAAATCAGGAGAAGCACGTCACTACGTACAGTATGATCAAGGTAAATCTAACTAGTTAGTTCATTTTTATTTAAATACCCATTCGATATTGACAAATAGCCATTAGCGTACAAGGAATAAGATGTACTGATCTAGGCAACTGCTATAATTTTTTTGTTCTTTGCTTTGATTAAGTTGACAACATTAATTAATTTTGGAATTGTTGATAAGTGGCTAACCACTGATAGCTCACTCTTTCTGCTTTAAGAAATATTACATAATATGCTGGAATAAAATGCTTGACTAATAGTTCTAGGGTTAGTAACTGCACCATTTTATTTTTTCATTGTCAGATCTGATGTAAAAAGTTCTTAAGTCCAGATAATCTGATTTAATGTTTTGCTCAACGTTCATAAATAATAAGTATCTTGGAGTCAGTTTATAACACTTAAGCCAATTCCCATTTCGGTTAATTTTACATAGTGTGATTCAAAAGATTTAAGTTGAAACTTGGATTCAGTGGTGATAGATATATTTAGATAAAAATAAATATTGTTTTTTTCCAATAACATTTAATGTCCTACTCAACAACTAAGGAATGAATAAATTATGTACAGTTTAACTATATTTCATTTCAATGTTTAAATAATGATACTTTTTTGCAGGGGAAGATCGTTGGCTTTGTACACTGCTCCTTCAGAGAGGCTACAGAGTAGAATATTCAGCTGCATCAGACGCTTACACTCACTGCCCTGAAGGTTTCAATGAATTCTACAATCAAAGAAGAAGATGGGTACCTTCCACCATGGCAAACATTATGGATCTTTTGATGGACTATAAAGCAACAATTCGTATAAATGACAATATTTCATTGCCCTATATTTGGTATCAAGTAAATATGACAAGAATAATTTTTTTCTCATTAGTGATTCACTTGTATATTTAGAAAAAATATCTAATTTCATTTAAATATTATTTTTCTTTTTTTTTCAGTTTATGTTAATGGGTGGTACAATCCTGGGCCCAGGAACCATATTTCTTATGTTGGTTGGTGCTTTTGTAGCTGCTTTTAAAATTGATAACTGGACAAGCTTCTACTATAATATTATTCCTATCATGTTTTTCATGTTAGTATGTTTCACATGTAAAGCTAATATACAGGTAACAAAAAAATTAATTTTTATTTATTTCTGCCTAAAGAAATCCATTTATACACAGACATATATATATTGTTTTCCCATTCACAGTTACTTTTGGCCCAAATGTTATCCACTGCATATGCTATGATTATGATGGCTGTAATAGTAGGTACTGCATTACAATTAGGAGAGGATGGTGCAGGTTCGCCATCAGCAATATTTCTTATGTCGACGGTAAGTTCCATGTTTATAGCAGCTTGTCTTCATCCGCAAGAGTTTTGGTGCATTGTGCCTGGAGCGATTTACCTTCTGTCCATACCTTGTATGTACTTGCTTCTGATTTTATACTCAATAATCAACCTGAACGTAGTCTCATGGGGAACACGAGAAGTTCAAACAAAGAAAACCAAGAAGGTAGGCTATGTAGTAGAGAGAACTTATTTATTTTTTTTATTCAAACTGACTTTATGCTAACCATAACAATATTTTGTAGGAACTTGAGGAGGAAAGAAAAGAAGCAGAAGAAGCCAAACGGAAAGTTCGCCAAAATACGTTGCTTGGTTTCCTTCAGAATGTGCCCATGCCTGGTGATAATGAGGAAGGTTCAATAGAATTTTCTCTAGCTGGACTTTTCCGTTGCATGTTCTGTACTCACCCTAAGCCAATCGATGAAAAGCAACAACTTGTCAGGATAGCAGAAACACTTGAAGCATTAGAAAAACGATTGGATGGCATTGAAAAGTAATGAATTTTTTATCTAGTTCTTCCCTACTCGGGAACTACTTCCAATCACTGCTTAAGAAATACTTCTAGTACATATCAATAGCCTACTTCTAAAACCTTGTATGTCCAATTCAATCCCTCCATAAAATTTTTTAAGTACATAATGCTCACTCATTTACTCAAAAACTCCATGTGGAGTTATTTTTCCTACATATGTCTAGGATATTTCAAAATACAACAGGAAAAAAATAATCACAATTTTTATTTATCTTCTATAGAAATAAAGTTTTTGTATCCTGTGTAAAACAAAATTTATGGGCTTAAAAGGTTTTAGAGGTAAGCCATCAATATATTAGTATTTTTCAATTAAAAAAGTATATTAATCAAAATAACTATTATTCTAAAAATAATTAGATATGATAAATATAATAAAACTTTTAAAATATATCTAGCTATTGCAAATATGGTATTGAAATCAAAATTCTTTTGAAAATACCAGTTTTAACTTACTTTCCTATTCTTATTGACAAGAATCAAATCAATGATTTATGACAGGTGTGGGTAACTTTTTTAAGGATAGAACCTCATGGACTTATCTAAAGTCTCTGAAGGGCCACTACGTTGATGTACGGAAGCACTGCAAACATATAGACATTTTTTTTAGTTTGTTATAGATGAACCACTCATGGCAGAGTAAAGTGAAAAACAATACTTGAAAGCAACTTTTGATTTTTAACCCATTTTAAAGAATAAAGTTTTTAGAATGTGTTTATCCTCGCTTCTTAGCTGTAGAATACTATTAACAATTTTAATTTCCAGAGTGGTAGATCCACATTCCCAAGGCATCAGTAGGAAGAGAACAGCATCAGCAAGTTCTAAAGACCATAATTTGGTCGCTCTGACAGAAGAGCAAATGGAAGAAGACAAAGATTCAGAGGATAGCGATACTGCATCAACTGGTATACAAAGACTTTTAGTAATATACATCCATTATTAATGAAAAATCATTAAATTGTAATACTTATATAGGAGAGCCTAAGATGGTCCGTAATGATGACATAAATCCATATTGGATTGAAGACAAAGAGTTAAAGAAAGGACCAGTAGCTTTTCTTTCAGCCAACGAAGTTTCGTTTTGGAAAGATCTATTGGACAAATATTTATATCCTATAGATGATGACAAAGTTGAAAGGGTAAAATTAAATATATATTCTATGTTCTTGTTAAAGGAAAAATATAAATACTAATTCATTACATAGATACCAATAATGCCATTGATTTTCTCTTATCTTTCTTTTAACCATTATTGAAACTAATTTCATTTTAAATATTATTTTAAATCCATATAAAAAGTTTCTATTACGAAAGCTTATAAATTATCCTCCCTCACCTTCTGATAATATAAACAATGTAAACTGTACAGAGGCTTAAAATGATTAGCTTATTGACTACATCAAAGTAAAATTTTCAATATTAATTTTGTTTGGAAATTATGTTAATCATTGAAAAATGTGAGCCAATTAATAATATTTTCTTGTTGGAAGCTGAAGCCTGCTGGATTTAGTTAGAGAAATTTTCAATTTATAATTCTCTATTATTATTCTAAGAATTAACTCTAGTATTGTGGATATTTTTTGATTCAATATTAGATCATAAATAACATTAAAATATTTTTTTTAAAGCCAATTTGTATAATCTCATCAATTTTCTTTACTTTGACAACTTAGCGACTCCTATAATGAAATAGAAGAAGAATATATAAAAATGCAGTTCAAGACAACTGTTTCAATAGTCTAATTAACTGTAAGTTATGTTTTAAGATTTCCCATCTTGACTCATTCATCATATTTTATCGCACTTAATACAATTCTAGATTTATATCTTTGGACAGTTCAGAGATAAGCATTGATAAAATATGAAACTATCTGCCTCAAAGTATCTACTTAACTCAAAAATATTTCAGAACTCATAGAAAGAAACTTTTTTTTATAGAAATTGAATTAAATGTTTGCAACATAAATTATAACTTTTTGTTTTAGGAATATATATATTTTAATACATTAAAATGGTAAAGCATATTAACTGAGAAATTTCACAGTTGCAGATTATTTGTCATCAGTCATTGTTTAAACGATAAACCTTGACCATTAATAAAAAAAACCATTTGTCCATAAAAATTTTGCTGAGTATAAAGAAATATACTTTATATTTCTAAGAGTATCTAAATTTTAACATTGACAATTGCTGAAACAAATAAGCAATGTTAATTTATATCAATATTGCTTATTTGGCAGCAATTAGTATTGTCGAAGTGCTAACCGGGTAAACGGTGCGTCTGTTTGCGCCGCGTATCTTTGTTCTAGGCCAGGATAGCCAAGGATCTCATCGAACTCAGGAACTCTTCTGTATTTGCATTCTTTATGATAAATGCCCTATTTGTCCTAATTGTTTTCCTCCTCCAATTGAACAAGGAACTTCTCCATGTGAAATGGCCATTTGGCGTGAGAACAAACATCACATACAACGAAGTGACGCAAGAGGTGAGGGCCACAACGTGCGGAGAGAGTGGGACAGTCTAATCTCGGTTCCCATCGGTCCCAAATTGCAGCAACATTCTCATTGTAGGATTAATTATATGTATAAAATTACTTTTAAGACCGACTTACCAGGATGCCACTTGCTCTCACTCTCATCCCACAAAAAGTTATATTATTTGTTTTGTTGAAATTTTTTTTCAGGCAAGAGTTGCAGCTGATCTGGTAGAATTGAGAAACAAATCTGTGTTTGCATTTTTCATGATGAATGCATTGTTTGTGCTCATTGTGTTCCTTCTGCAATTGAACAAGGACAACATACATGTAGAATGGCCGTTTGGAGTGAAGACAAACATCACTTATGTAGAGGAGACATCGGAGGTATTCCCCCCTGTGTCAAAAGCATGGGGCCTCCAGATTAACATGCTCGGGGTGGTTGTTACTTCCTCTTCTACTTCTTCTTTTCTTCTTCTCTTCTTTTTCTTATTTCCCTCTCCTCTTTCTAGTGAATTTTCCACACTTAGCAGAGATATATATTTCATTCTAAAAACTAATAATATAATATATAATTGAAAAAAATAAGTATAAACTCAATCAAGTTTAATCTGAATTAATAATAATTATCAGCACAATAAAAATTGCATAAAAAAAATACCAAAAATTATTAAAATTTGATCTCATTCTTACCAACAATTACAACATATTTTCAACATTATAAAGACAAAAAAAATCTTGAGGAAATACATAGAGCCTTGTTTTGAAAGAGAAAAGCATTTTATTTTACAAATATATATCTGACCAATAAAACATATAAATTAACAATAAAATGAAATATTATCAGTAGGCTTCGTTATTAAGAGCCCACAGAACAAAGGGGAAGTTAGGAATCAAAACCATATCTGTAGTCAGTAGTTAAGTGTGCTCACCACACTGACTGGAGGGACGGACTGCCCTTTACTAAACAAATATTCAGTAAATAAACGGAATCATGATTTATTCATCGAACACACATCCAACCAGGTTCAAAAATTGGCCCATGTTTCAAATTGTCATTTACTGCTAAATCTGTAAATAAAATACATTTAATTTTTTTAAATACAACCTTTCCCAAAATTTAATGAAACCGCTAATAAATTGTTTAATGTTTATAAGACCTACCACAGAATGTTTAAATTTCAGTAAACATTCATTGTTTCATGGTGATGTGCAGTAAACATCAAGAAATTCTTAGTTCTTCAGTAATTAAATAATGCTCCTTATTATTATCCTTGAATTATTATCTCTGCTAAATACATATAAATATATATTTACAAGAGTATTAGTCATTCACCCTTCTATAGCTTGCTTCCTGAGTTATTACTCCAGTCATTATCATTAGAACACCCACAATACAAAAACGAATAGAACTATAGTGTTATTTATATTCGATCTGTTCACTAACAGTATTTCCACTCACACAGTCTTTGAGGATGTACACAAATAATGTGATTGCCCACCTAAATGCACAACATGAATGTTGCATGAAAGTACTTTAACACATTGTTGCCATGACTAAATTCCAAAGCTGTGGCAGTTTTATCAGAAAATAAAACCATCATACATGTCTTTTCTAAACGCAGAAACTCAAATCATCTGTAAATTTGTGTTACTGTAATCAGTAAAATTTAAGGCTTCTATAAAAAGAGTCAATGATTCTGTTAAATTATTTGTGTGCCTGTCCCTTTTCAGCTTTGAGAAATGCGAAACCACAAAAAGATCAGAATTAGATATTTTTGTTAAAATATTTAAAAAAAAAATTAAATTATGCCCTGCAAAACTATTACTTACTAAACCCTGATCCATATTTCATAATGGCAGCAATAAACACATGTTTTTTTTTCAAAATTCATGTTGTTGCATTACTTTATGGCGTAGTGGTTACAGAAGTTGCCACTTCATGAGTCGAAGGAGCAGTTTTCAAAACCCAAAATAAGGCAGTGAATATATTTTAAAGTGAACATATTTTCACTTTTAATTTCATCTGTCATAAGTGGTAGTCAGAGAGGTGA
The DNA here is from genome assembly GCA_930367205.1 of Acanthosoma haemorrhoidale. Lineage (NCBI taxonomy): Eukaryota > Metazoa > Arthropoda > Insecta > Hemiptera > Acanthosomatidae > Acanthosoma > Acanthosoma haemorrhoidale. The sequence goes on from OV884012.1 coordinate 27,410,990, forward strand.
CTCCATTGACAGGATAGAACACCTGTCCTCTCCACTTTTGGAGTACTTAAACATTAAGACCTACTCCCACTTTGATAGCATATTGAAAAAAATGAGATTGTGGATATTCTTTTAAATAAAAATATTTTGTATGATCTATTCAAATAAAGACTGAATTGGCGACTTTAGGTTACTCTTTCATATACACACTTCTCTTGATTTGAGTTTCACATTGAATTCATTCTTTAGGTTTCTATATTAATGACTCACTAAATTATCTCACACTCCTTTCAAATTTTCTTCTATGTTCTTCTTTATAACATGTTTGATTTGTTACATCTCACTGTTTCATTCATCATCATTAACTGTTCATGTCATATTTTTTTTCATTATCAATCATTCCCCGTACCACTCGAGCCATGCAGGTCGAAGAAAATCTGCCACATCTCCAGAATTGGAATGATAACTCGATAACATTGTTGTATCATCAGTGACTTTAGTAACATGGTGCTTGGTGTATGTGTTGATTTGTAAATGTGATTAACTCATTGTAAATACAACTACATATGTATAAATATATTTTTTCAGACAGCAGATTATAGATGAAAAATCTTCTTCAAACTATTTTCTGGTGCTAATTTGAATAGTTTTGTTGTAATGTATTATTATGGTATTACTGATCCAATTGTAAATTTATAAATAATGTATATTTGGTATGTAGACGCCATTAATGTTAAATCTGCATGTAAATACAGATCTTTCTATATATTGGTTGCACTTTTAACTACATATAAATAGTTATGAATGTATATAGCTCAAAATTATTTATGTCCAATGATTATTATTAGCATAGATTATAAATATTTCTTAGTTAAATATAAAATTATACTATATGACAAAAATCTAATCTTAGTGTAGTGGGAATAAGTAATCTAAATGCCAAAAAAAATTATATTTCTTAAAATTTCGTCAGTTAATGTTAAAACATACACAAATAAGTCTTTCTATTATTTATTTTTTTTTTTTTGAAAGACCATTTTTGTATTTTCACATAAATAAGAAAAAAACATTTTTAGCTCATATTTAGACCACTTAAGCCCATGACTCTACAATTAGTCCAGAAGTGCTCATAAAATTTTTAATAGACTTTGTAGGTTATATCAGCAGTTTTTCATTAAAAATTAATTTTAAGTTAGGTAATTCTTATTTTTAAACTCAGTTTGATTCAAGCAAGCTTTATTCTCAACTATATTATACTTTTATGTAGTAAAAATGATATTATTACTATAGCCATGAAAAAATATCTTTAATGAGATTAATTTTATCACATGGTTAAATTTAAAACAACACTGCTAACTGTTACTGGGATTTTCCTTTTCAAAACTGAACAATTAATACCATACAGCACACTTGCGAGAAAAACATTTACAACTCAATGCATTTAAAATTTCTTATTATAAATGGTCCTCAATAAAATTTTAAATGAAGTAAACCAAAACCTCATATTGCCAGCATAATGACTTCTTATGTTACTTGGGTCAAAGGCTGGAGGAGGGGTAAAAAGTGGCATAGGGCATATCATTCAAATAAAAAATAAACCAAAAAATTTCAATCATGAAAATGATTTAATATGTCATAATTACAGTTATTTTCACAACTAAGGAAGTTACTCTTTCTGGTTTCACTTTAAGCTACTCACTGTTAAACTAATTTTCATCTATCAAATAGAACCTCTTAATATTCGTTATTATGATAGTTCGTAATCATTACTGTCATATTTATTTTTATGATTAAAAATTCTAAATAAATAAAAGGTTTGGCACAAAATGTATAAAACAATTCATACTGAATAAATAATGCTTGCCTCTCATCCTGAAGATATTACAAATATTGCATGTATTCATCATTTAAACAATCGTATATGGAAGCAAAAATTACCAATTTTCAACTATTTTAGTTATTTAAGACTACTTTTTTATTCAGGATAGAAACATGTTTTCAAAAAAATTAATAGGCCCAATAAAAACATTGCATTTCAAGATACAATGTTTTTTAACATTTATTTAAACAAATTAACTCTTCAAACTCATGGCCATTCTAAAACTCACTTTCTACATGTTTTCCATTTTAAATCACAAAAATATAAAGGTTGATTTGTTTGGGTTGTGGTATTTTTCTGTGGGTATGTGACTTGCAAGAACACAATGCAATATTCAATTAGATCATTTTTTGAGAGAATAGAAAAATGCCTTTCTATATATATATATATATATATATATATATTTTTTTTTTTTTTTCATAGCATAACATAAAAAAATAGTAAGAACGATATTATTCTGGTGTAACCTACAAAGTCTTAATAAGGTCAACTTTTTTTCTTTGTTTCTCTCCTACTGAGATTGTTTACCCAAATGGGGTATTGATACTGTATTAAAAATGAAGTATTAATAGCCAACTAAAATCATTCGCATATTTAAATTTTTCAACTTAAAACTATATTTATCAATATATAAACATGCACAAAAATGTATGTTGTCTATAAAGTGAGTCTAAAAAGTATTCAAATGCCAGGGATTTTTAAAATAATATCCCTAAAATTCAAAATCCTGCGTTTATAATATACTTGAAATTTTAAGTTTAATTATTATCAGAAGAATTCAATAGAAAATAAATCTTGTTCCAATATAATTCCAAAGATTCTGAAATATCCTAAGTATTTCTATTTGTTAAAGATTCAATAACATTGTCAAATACACTTTATAAAGTTTTTTAAGCTCAGACAAACACATTTTTCAAAATAGTAGTTAGTAATTTTCCCAATTGAAAGGATGAAATGTATGTTATTCCTATTCTTTAGAAAAAAGTTAATATGTGATTTCAAACAGCAGGGTAGTCAGCCATGGGGGGATTCGGAATAGATCTTACCCCGGAATTAAAAATAAAAAATGGCAAAAAAAATACATTGCATAATAAGTCTAGCCCTAATTGGTGTAAAATTTCTATATTAAATTTTATAATACAATAACTATAGATGTTTAATTCTTTCTTTTTTTATAATATATCTCTCTTAAAAAAAAAATTTATGTTCCCAAATAAATTCCTGGCTAAGCATCTGATTTTAAAAATGCTAACTTTTGTTTGTCACCTCAATAACGGACTAAAACAAACTAGACAGAAACTTTATATTTTTAGTATTTCTCAGCATTTTTCTGGTATATAGCACATAGATTTTTGTGCATGTAACTAAGTACAATTTTATGTAAAATAATTTTAGATCAAAAGTTTTAAACTTTTTTTTTGTTATGGACATAGTGTATTTTTCAATGTCAACGTTTTTATGTAAAAATCTTATAATTAATTGATTTTTGTTTTTTCCCAAAATCAGGTATTAATTTCAAAGGAATATCTACAACTGGAACCGATCGGTCTTGTCTTCGTATTTTTCTTCGCTCTCATCATAGGTATCCAGTTCATTGCTATGATGTTTCATCGTTTTGGTACAATATCACATATCCTTGCTTCTACAGAACTTAACCTGTGTTGTAACAAGAAGGTACATAAATATTATAGAAAGTATATTTTATATATTTTTAAAAATAACTTATTTAAAATGGAAATTATTTATCCACGTTTTGAAATATGAAGGTTTCCTCTCTTTAAAGTTTAACGGCAAAAGTTTAATGCCTTATGTTTATCAATAATGGATTAAATTTTAACCAGAAAATACTCTGAGGGTTAAAATGTATAAACCCCATATAAGTGAGTTGTTATTATTTTTTATTTTATTTCAAAACCAGAAACCTTCGCTGTTTTCATCCATCTGGCCCAATTTTAAGTGCCCTATTTATCTTAGAGAAGTGATAACTTGCACCGAGATTCCACTTATGACCCAACAACATGAAATAATAATATCAACCACATAAAGATAATAATTGATTATTAGAAAATTTTAGCACCACAAAATATGTAAATTGTAAAAAAACCTTTAATTTTTGCTCTCGATTGAATGTACATAATATGAAAATTCTTTATTAGTTAATGCTAATGATTCTTTATTTAGAGATTCAAAAATATTTCATTTAATTCCATTAATATTACTCTTATTATAATTTAGGTTGAGGAAATGTCACAAGACACATTACTAGATAAACAAGCGGTGGATATTGTCAGACACCTACAGCGTTTGAAAGGAATCAACGGGGATTATGACAATGATTCAGGTTCGTCTGGTGACAGGGTTGGGCGAAGAAGAACTATTTACAATCTTGAAAAACAAAAACAGAAAACAAGGACAATAGGAACATTAGATGTGGCATTCAGAAAGCGATTCCTCCAAATGAAAATGGAGGATGGGGAAGGACAAGATGCAGGTATATAAAAATAGTAATATTTTTAATCAAAACAATTATACGATTAATACCTTTACTAGGATTCCTATTTCTTTATTTATAAGGAATAAAAAAAACATTCATAATAAATTCATACAGAATAATCGTTTATTTGATAAAGTTTCATTTAATCTGATGTCACTGCTCTATATGGTTCTAGTTCATAATTTTGTCTATTTCAAATGTTTCATATAAACATTATTGGCTAAAGGAATGGTATAACTAAAATAACAGTTACCTAATAAAAACAATAATAACATGGTACATTCTACAAATACTTGAGACCACTAAATAAAATATTCAAGTAAATCTCTAATAAACAATAGAATTTGAGGTTTGACTCATAAACTATAGTTTATTTCATCAATCAAAGCATCTGAGCTGTTCAAGTATATATTTCTCTTTGTTTTTAGGTACACCAGTTCTTGGTCGTAAATTAACCATGCGTCGAGAGGTGCGTGAGGCACTTGAAGTGAGAAGGAGATCTCTTCAAGCTGAAAGGAGAAAATCTCAAATGCAAACACTTGGAGCAGCCAATAATGTTATTCCCAGATCGCAAAGAATATCAAATGCAGGTGCTATGAGTGTTAAAGACCTTTTTGGGAATGGAACACTAAATGGCCTCAATGGCGCCGCAAACCCTGCTTATGAACCCAGCGGTGACGATGACGCAGATTCTTTACGATTACATAATGTAGCTAGAAACTGGGCTGAATTAGAACGGAATGGTAATGCTCGCCTTTAATGGCAATCTTCCTATAATGGATCTCTTTGAGAATCATGCTGTAAGTCATAGTGAAAGAGTTTCCTTTCAAAATGTGTCTTCCAAGACCCCCTCAACATGTTTGTAAAATCTATTATTTAAAATTTTTGGTATTCTACCATAAAATATGAGAGGGGGAGAAAGACTTAATGGTCAAATATTGATTGACATTTTAATGTGTTTTCCTGTTTTGTTACTTTGTAAGTGTGAGACTATTATTTGTCTATTATGTACACTGCCATAGGACTGATATATTGATATTAACCTCCCTAAATAGCTGCTTTCTAATCAAAGTACGTAAAAATAAAATTAATTATTATCTTCAAACCTATTCACTTAGTGAATTTGTTGGATGTGAAATAGATTACAAAACTTACATGTAGCATTTCTATTTTTAAGCATACAACAATTACAAATAGTATAAATTGTACCCTTATTTTATTGGTAAAAACTTAATATTTTTACTTAATTATATCTCAATTATTTGTAAATATTTACAGGCATGTTATTTGATAATTTCCTGTGTCGTCGATTCTTTTTATCTATTTGCTCAATTTGATTAGAAATACAATTTATGACAGTTTATACTACCAATAACATTGTTTAAACACTAAATTATATTTTTTATTGAACAATATCGAATAAGAAAAAATAAATTTGTGATATTTATACTTGTAAATAATTTTCACCTAGCAATCCCAATCATTATACTACTAGCAAGTGCATTATCACACTTATTATAACCCATTCATTTGTTAATTTAAGAATGGTAAATGAATTATGTAATGCCAATATCAAATAAAATATAGCTCTCATAAGTGAGATTATATTTATGCCATTCCAGCCTGTGAAAGCTACTGGGTAAATAATTGGTGTGCAGATTTCTAATTTAATTAAGAAACTAAAATAATGAAATTCTCTTCCATCTCAGTATGCTTAATAAATTGTTTGAAGATACTGTCAAGGGTTGAAAGGCATACCACCATGAAAAATAGTGAAATTTATTTAAAACGAATATCTTAGAAAATAAATACTTATACTTGATCGAGTACAAGCAGCCAGTTGCTTTGCAAACTCAAAGACAGCCTTATTTCCTTCTACTACCTCATCCTCCAACCACACTTTTCTGAGAGATACTTCAGAGTATCCTATACCTCTACTTCATCCTACTCATTCAACAGCTTGCGGACGTTCTCCAGAGTGGTGTCTTAATCACGACCTGTTACTTTTGTACTCTGCTGACATGCCTATTCATCCTTCAATCTAATTCTAAAAATTTGCTAATGCAGATTCAAAGTGAATGTTTAAAAATCCTCTCATGTTACCCTGACCCTCCTATGTTCTTCCTGTTCTAAAGGAACTATCAAAACAATTCATTCCTATTATACAAGTAATTCACATTACCTCAAAATTACCAGATGATACAAACTACTTCTTTGCGCCCTGAAAAAACGTTCTAAACAAACACTTCACCCAGCCTGTTCCTATGGGATAAAAGTTTGGAGGACTGCTAAGCCTCCTTGCTCCTGTTTTTGTCAACAACTGTACCATACACTTTAATCTCAGAATCCCATTCACCAATAACCAGGCATCACCCCTTACCAAAATTTCTATACCTGTATCCATGATTGCCTCCATCCTTATGTGAATGCTCTATTCTCCCATCTGATTTCAGGCAATCTTAAGCAACGTTCAAAGTGAAGGTGACCCTCTTACTTCATACAAAAGAACTAACATCTTGACTGGGATGATTAATTAGTTGGGATATTGTTTATAATTAAAAAATGGGTGTGCTAGATTTTCATCAAACTTATTAAGGGACAACAGTTTGACAGGCTATATATGTCTGCAGCAGGTCCTGACAAAAATAAAAGAAAGGTACATGTTTGTTACTGCTAAGATGTTCTTTCTTTTTACTGACATATGGCATATTACGTCATGTATGTATAAACCTCAAATGTGTAAGATCTTATTTTCATCAATTTAAGCCGATGTCCCAAAAAATTCAACTATAATCTCCCAGTTTAATTATCATTTGTTCTGTTTACAAGTGAGATCATAACAATACAAGTGAATTGGGTAATTTTTTTGGAATAAACTGCGTCATTTTGCCTTGTGTAAGGGGCAGTATCTTAAAAAATAGATACAGAAGACGTGCCAGCGCTTTCGGCAGGTGGAGAAGACGTTCCAGCGATTTTGGGATATTACAACGCTTTTGGGCCGTGCTACAATTTAACAATGATTTTTGAATCACAAAATTCTATATTCTTACAGTGGGTTGGTTGTGAGCCACAAGTTTTTGAGATTAGTAGTTGATGTTTTGTAACTCACCTAGTGTTTGCAAAAACTGCATCCACCTGTTCAAAATGATCCCATACAGGACAAAACAAAAATTATTCACACTTTCACAAAAACTTATAATTTCAATCAATTGTCAAACACTAATTGGACAAAAAGGACTGGAAGGAAAATATTCTGCATGCAAGAGAAAGCTATTCTACGAAAAATACTTTTTTCTAATTTTTAGTTGAAAATTACAAAACATAATCTTTTCAAAGAATCTCTGAACTCTTGTTCAGTTGTAACTAATGGCTTATAAATATTCCATTGATATTTTAGTGTGTAATTTTTCAAAGGATAAGAAAGCCTCCTTTAAATATATACATTTCCTAAGTTGCGTTTCTTATTCTTACAGTGATAAAACTTGCATTCAAACGTCCTTTATTGGATAATTAAATCTATTCATTAGAACACCATTTCGCTTTGAGAAGGTAAATTTGATAAGTATATGCCGTCCAAAATCCGTGTATCAATCGACAGTACGCTAAAAAAAAAACTAATTTATTTAAATCCCGATTAATACATTTTTTGGGATAGTTCATTACATTTTGTCAATCAGTAAGTAGTAATTGTGGTGGGCTGGTAGGGAAGCAGAAGCAGATGAAATTTATTCAGAAGAAATACGGCAAAGGCATGTTTCATTTTCATTTCCAGCCCTGAAAACCCAGATCAGGAGTTTAGTCGCCGTCACTGGAGTGGTAGCGGTAATTTCTAGCTGCTACAATGTGGTCGCTGTAGCAGCAGTAGTTGAAGCTGTGACAGATTTTTACTGGACCGTCACTTCTGGAACTCTTAATCTTGGCCAATATCCGTGTTCAATGACATTAAATGTCAATAAATTCTCGCTAATAATGACAACAGGCTATACGATTTTTCCGGCCATATATGCGTGATTATTAGTATTTCTCATGAAGCTAAAGACTCGTATGTCTAACTTTCAGCCTAAGACTAAACATCAGTGAACGATATCACTGTTTTAAAGGAAGACAAACTAGCATTTATATAAACTAGAATTGGTAAATAAATTGCATAGTTATACCTAAGGGAGTTCATAAGTTAAACCTGTCTTGTTACGAAAAAAGGATCTTGCAACTGAAGCAAGAAGTTATTTTCGAGAAGAAATGCAGGAGCAGACTACATTAGCGCACGGCTGAATGCGTTTCATAAGTGCTAAGTAGTCTGGGGTTCTGCCTTAAGACACCGGAATCTTTCCAGGAAAGTCAAAATTACCATATACAGAGTATTGTGATACACCCCGTTCTAACACCAAGACTGGTGAGCAGAAGCTGACCTGCTGGTAGATTTTTTTTTAAATACCATATTTCCCGATAAAATACCAGTAAGTATAGGATAAGAACGAACCGGATATTGTATATATACCTGTATGCCAATTGTCTGATTAGTGGCGCCATAAACCTTGATTCTGAGTTCCAAAATCTTTATCCATGGCTCTGGCATAGACTGCGCTGTTCTTGAGCTGGCGTGCTGTAGTTTAATCCCACTTCTGATCTGGGAGATGCGGGATCAGAATCAGGATCAGGATCCTTAATAGAAAACACCTTTTTTTAGATAACTAGGATAATTGTTTAGTAAATTTTACAACAGTAGAGTTCGTAAGGAAGGAAGAGGGCTCCCTCAACACTGGACCTGCAGTGTACCAATCACCACTGCAGACTGACCTGGATGAGTCCTTTCGTCAGACGTATTAGGGTTCTTCCGCTAAAGGACGCTTTTGGGCCGTATCCTTACGCATCCGTACTTGCTGGTTGGTCATTTCCCCCGTATATCTGGGAGATCCAGGATCAGAGATAGCCGGATCGGGATCCATAATAGAAACACAATGTTTTGGATAACAGAGATAACTGTTTAATGAATCATAAGCAGTAGAGTACGATAGCAAAAAGGTAGGCTTCCCTCACAGCACAGTCTCTACACTAACAGTGACCATAACTGAATCGAATGAATCGGCTGGTCCTACCGATAGACCGTCTAGTTTCAGGGTGCACCACCAGATGACGCATTGAAGGCATGTTTTTGCCACAACCATATGTGTATATATAGTATTGCTTGTGTACCGATCGCTAACTACATAAGATAAATCACCCTATACTCTATTGTATATATATTGTAAACTAGCTATAATATGTTGTTAATTAATTTAAACAAATGTAAATAACATTACCAAACCATAAGTCATACCAGTGTAAATATTGTAAATAATAAAAGACGCAGCTGCAAAAAACTAGTCAGAGGCCTTGTAGGAGGAGTCAGGTAGTGGCTAGGGGGATGGGTGGGTCCCGGTCTAGAACAGGCAAGCATCCCTGCGGTTTCTTTGGTCAGAATAAAACCCCAGATCATTGGTTACTGGGGGCTATATATACACCCTAGTTTTAGCCGATAAATCATTCTGGCTCTCGGGACTGGTACTTGCATTTGCACTGATGTTTCAAGAGTTGGCCGTATCCTTTATGAAAACCTCTGCATCTCTCTTCCTAACCTCGCTATGTTTCAGTCCGGCCTCTAGCACCTAGGGAGAGACCTCTCCCTCGCGGACGACGGCTACCGTGGCCCTACAAACTTTACCTAGTAGTGTCTCCCTCAGCAATCCAGTCTGCCTCTCTCCGGTTCACACTCGCCCTTGGGATCCGGACGGTTTAGGGTGTAAGATATGGTCGCCACTATTAAAAGGGATGCCTTATAGGGCACTGATTGGATTTAAGAAGAGGACCAAGGCTATCCTTGGAAGAAGACAACGATGAATAATTCACCTGATGTATCGACTTTGACAGGTTAGAAGCAAGCATATGTTGGCAGGAAGACTGGGAAGACTTGCCATCCTTGATGGTTTAGGCCAAGGCCGATAAAGCTAATATTTATATTTATATTTACACATACACGCGAACATACTTTCTTACATTTAAATAAGGGGAAAAGAAGCCAACAAATTCTGACCCAGAGTACCACAGGCAAAGCAGAGTCCAGCGAATCTGTAAGATGACACAAAATTGACAACCTGCCTTGCCTATGTAGCTAGGTACCTGACTATAACTGTTAACATAAATCTAAACCTGGGATTTTTTTAAGAGAGGAAAGGGAATCAGAGCATTTTCTCGTGGTAAACAACACATCTGTGTAGTTACTACATACTGATGGCTGAGAAAACATATATGTAACTGAGACCATGTGTGAAGATCATAGAACACTTTACCTTGAGCTTGAAAAATTTACTTCGAGGGATAGGGGTGGTTAAGAAGTGCATTATAATGGCCGCGATTTCGATTATAGGGTTTGAACTAATGGAAAACAGTTTTTACGAAGTCTATGTATATTCAACCTGTAGTATTTGCCGTGTTTAAAGAGTAAAAGGTCATGGTCACAACTTATGTTGAACAAGTACTCAGACGGGTAGTAGATCTAAATGTACACATTCAATTGTGATAGAGGAAAGTTAACTGTATACTTGATAATTGTGGATTGGACCGATAACTAAATTAGTTAAAGATATTTTTAATGAAATAAACTATAATATGTACTAGTAGGGTAAAGGCCGAAAAGGATATTGTATATCCTAATGATAATTATAATAAGGTTTTTGATTTTAGTCAATGAAATTAGTTAAGAAAAAAGGAATAATAATACGTATATAATGAAATTTAACTTTCTTAGACTGCAGCCAGTGGGCAAATGGTGTGATCTATTGTTACAACAATACATGATATTGCTTCAATGTTCCTTCAAGTACTTAGTTATTTGGTGGTCCATGGTATTAGGTGAATATATTAGATAAACTCACATATCAATTGTTCTTTGCTGGGCAGTCATCATCTTCTCTCGTCTTGCTCCTGCTTCGATGAAGCAGAGAACCTTTCTACTCAATCATCTTGGAAGTAATAAAATTAAAAATTAAATAAAGTGTGGAAGAATTCGCTCATGGAATAGTTATCTTGACGAAGAGCAAGCTTACACGTGGCAGTTCTCACCAGTGCTTTTGGAATCACAGAGGTGGTGTCACCGGCGTAGCTACAGCTTGAACTCAACTACTTTAGAAACTGTTTTTTAAACAACTTTGATACTATTTTTATTAGGTGATAAAGGTGAAATCTCGGTGGACCCATTATATTTGTTCAGGCTATCTAGCCATGATGGATTTATTATAAAATTTTCTCATTTCCACACATTATTTGATGAATAGGTTTTCATGTACGAAATCATGGAATTAATTCGGGTAGAGAATTTTGAAGTCAATTTACTTAAGTTTATGTCAACGTAGTAAGTAGTTAACAGAGAAAATTAGAAGAATTGTTTAATGAGAATATTCGAGCAATATTTTAAACAGTATGTTCAAAGAACTATAGGTACTAAATTAGCTCAAAGTGTTGACTGATGCTAGTCACATTTCGTTAGTTCTTGAATCACGCTCAGTACTATAATGAAATCAGCTTTCGGAAGTATTTTTACCAAACTTCCTTTTTAAAAAAATTCTTGATATTGCCAGACATTGTAAAATAATTGTTTTGCTTTCAAACGATGTTACGTTTGCAGTCCTCACCCAAGGCAATCCGGAGTTGCACTGGCTCAGAGCCCAGCGGGTACGGTAGAATCATGTTATATTGCGGACCCGTGCTCTCTGCAATCTAGGACTAAAGATTACTATTACACCTGCCTTTTGAAAGTCACTTTTAGTTTCTAAGTTACAAATAATTATACAATTTGAAAGACGTAATCACGTAAAAAAACAACTACATTTAATCCACACCAAAGAGCCAAACTCCGAGTAGTAATCTTACTCATTTCGAAACGTCATAAAGTAAACAGAAAGTGTATATGACGTCATATTTATGGCCGTGAAAAGTGCTAGTACAATAAACACTAAGATTATAATGGGATTGAAGTTCCCATACGAATTTCAGTTCGTATTTAGAATGTTATTTGATGATGTCAATGTTATGTGGATGTCAAAGTGAGTGGCGTAATGTCAAATTTGTTTGTTTAAGTAATGTGATATAAGATTTAACCTAAATTGTCTGATAAATGTTCTACAAGGTGTTTTATTTTTTCAGTAAATTAGTAATTAAATTCCCCACTGCACCCCTTTGCATGACTAGCTGCATTGTCATTTTATATGGCCCATTAAAAAAGTTATAGAGTGAATAAATATGCCAGTTCAAAGTGTTCTAGGCTTTTCTATTTACTCAAGGAAAGAACTTGCTTCATTTTAGTGAAAAATCACTGTCCTTTATGATTGCCTATCACAAAATTAATTAGGTTATTTTTAAACAGGAATATATACGGAAAATTGCTGAGAATTAAATTCCTAATCCCTGATGATTTGCATTACAACCTTGAGTGTTTTTATTCTTGTATGGATTGAAACTGCCTGTTAATTTAAATATAGACTAGTTTTTATTCCATTTTCAAGCTAATTTTGTGATTGTAACTTCGCATCTATATTGTGTGTTTTGAAGTGTTCATTATCTTACTAGTAGACACTAAAAATCTCCATTGCCTGATGTAATATTGTAAGTATTAATAACAGACCCATAACATTAATCTACTGACAACAACAGTTGACATCACTTGTTCTAAAATGTAAGTTTTGAATTATTTTGTTTCAGATTGAGATGGGAATGAGAGTTGCACCCATCCTCTTGTTGATATATATATTTGTTCCTTCGACATCTCCTATTTCTTGTAATAGAACTAGAAAGGTTTTAACCCAATCTTGGGGCATCATCTCCGATGGGCCTCCAAAAGCAAATTATACTGAAGATTCGCACTGCTTGTGGTTAATTAAAGGTATCAGTTAAACATCAATATAAATTCACCAATACATTGTGGTATATCAGAATTTTGAATTTATAATGTTACAATTTTATACTAATTTGTACCCTACTGGAAAGTTCTCAGTATCTTGTAGAATTTTAGTATTAAGGAGTGATTAATTGCCAGTTATAAAAAAAAAAGTGTTTTAGGCAACTGTTCTTTTTTTATTTTTCAGCAAATAGTTCAGAACAGTTTATTACACTTAAATTTCTTACCCTTGAGACTGAATGTTCTTATGATTATGTATTTGTATATGATGGATTTTCTTTCAATTCAAAAGTGCTGGGAAGTTTTAGTGGAAAGACACAACCACAGGAAGTGGTTGCAACTTCAGGTTTTGTATGTTTCCATTGCTCTATGACTGATATTAATGTTTTTATTTACAGCAATTGTAAACAATGTCAAATTTATCAATTCGATTCTATTTAGATGCTGATTTTGCTGTATTCAGACACTAATTATGCCCTGGATGGTTTTAAAGCAGAATACTCCATTACTGACTGTAAGTCAAATTGCAGTTCTAATGGAGTTTGTATGGCAGGAATATGTATCTGTGATATTGGTTGGAATGGTGAAGATTGCAGAAAACCGGACTGTTCAAAAAATAATTCTCTTCCTGAATGTATAGTAGCAACTACTCCTATTGGATCTAACAGGTTAAGCGATAAGATGTTATATTTCTTGTTAAAAGATATGTTGTAGTTTCTTCGGTTAACTTTACCCACTACTATTGGCAACTGCTTTAAAGTTGTTGATTTTATATCTTATAAATTCATTAACATTATCAATAACATCGTAATAAGTTCTTCCAGGGAGAGCATTCAACTTCTTCGGCTAGAAGTTTTTTTATTTTTTTCAGTTTAATCCTGGCCAATTTTCTTATCATCATCCAATGCCACTCCAGTCCAGTTATAAGGTCATGGCCTCATCCAGCAATAACCAACAGTTTTCTTAGTTAAGTGCTGTTATCTTTCAATTTTGTAATACCATGTGCTGTGATTTCAATGTTGGTTGGCGAGCGGTTGGGACGAATAAAGTTCCTGAGAGATGATGGATAATCTAATATGAAGAAATCTGATGGATCATCCAGTGCGATGATCCAGAGGGTACATATCTGAAAGGACTGAATAAGTGGAAGGCGAGTGTGCAGATAATTGGAATTGATGGAGTTAGGTAACATGTGAAGGATCATATTATAATGAAAGATGCCACGAAATACTGCTGGCAATAACAAGAATAAAGTCATTTCATATCAGTGTAGAATTAAGAAATGGCAGCATTGCTCAAGGAACTAATAACCAATTGTAATCGGTTATTGAAGTTTGCCATCGAGATCACAAGTGGGCTGTAATCAAAATAAGGGCAAAATAAAGAAGTAACTATGGGTCTGCGGGTAACAAACGAGAGAAGGTATCAAAGATTATTAAAGCGTTTTAGCGAGTAGAAGGTACCACAGGAAATTCAGTCTATATGGTCTTAACAAAATAAAGTTCAGTTCAAATAATTTCCAGGTTTGTTAGTTTAGAATATTGAAAATGATATTGTGAATAATAGATGGAGGGTAGTAGGTCATTAATGGCAAATAGTTGTTTGTATAAGTATGAACCTAGCGGAATACCATAGGAGAGGTATTTTTTCTTGATGGAGGGTTATTTCTTGTTAGAACAAACTTAGAGCAGTCCAGTCTCAAAAGAATGATTGAAAAATTCTTCTCAAAAAGTTAAGAATTCTCTTTTATTCTTGTTCATAAAATTCACTCAGCAGAAAAAAAGGTTGTGTGCTTAGAAGTGACAGGCCATTAAACTGTCAGAGCATAGAGATATTCTTACAAATTTGACTGATAGGATGTAATGCCTCAGCATTCTATAATCTGACAATAGCATTCAAGGTGATTGTTGGTTTACTATGATACTGAATACATTCAAAATTTTACATTCTATTTGATCATTTATCATCAGGATCATTATGGTACATGGAAAAAAGTTGAGTTATTTCAAAATAAACTTCTATTTTCCAGCTGGACAATAAAATTTCATTATGGGGTACAGTAGCTGAAAAGAACCAAATATATCTAATATTACTTAAATTCATTTATTTATATTAATCTATTTGAAATCATGTCTATTTTCATCATGTTAAGTTATTTTGTAATTTATGTGTGAAAATCATTACAGTTGGAGGAAGTTGAAGAGTGATGGCCTACCACCTCGTGCTGCCCATTCATCAGTTTATTTATCTGACACAGACTCCCTTTATGTATTTGGTGGATACAATCTTAATGATATCTTAGGAGATCTTTTGGTGTTCGATTTCCAATCTGGTCTGTGGCAAGATGATAAAGGAAATTTTGTTGGTAATGTTTTAAACTTTTGAGTAGAGTTAATAGTTCTATTAATTTGAAATAAAATCAAATGATGGTCTGAATAGATTTGTCTATTTAAATTCTCGTTGTTCAGTTTAATAGTCTAAAAAAAATATATTAATTTTGAATGCGTATTGATTTTAAAGTTGTAAGGTGCCAGTGAGTTCTATGGAGGCATGCACTCTTTAGCCAGATTACTGACAGCTCCCTGTTTATCAGTCTAGTCAGTCATTTTAGTGATATGTTTGTACATCGTTCAATAAACCAGTCATATAAATAAAAGTCTTTAACAATATATAAGGGGCTCTCATATGGTGTAGTGATAAGAGTAACTCCTTGATGTAGTGGGTAGCATGTATTGCCAAAAGCACTTGTTTATAAAAATATATATATATATATATATATATATATATTGAATAAACCAGTTACCTTTTGTGCCACAACCAGCAAAAATAGCCAATCCACTTCATTATTTAATATTATATATCATCACATCTAGTTTCCTGAAGTATTTACTGTCATGAATGGAACTACTACGTAAATGTAGTGTTCAGTTGTCATAGTCAAGGTGGTGAGCTGTGGATCATGGCGACATAGGCTTTGGGAAAATTCAACGTACAACAGCAGCAAAACTCAGACTAGCCCGATAGTATCACTGATTTTTGTCACGGCTTTCACTTCTGATGTTGATGCTCCCCAAAATGAAGACAACTCTCCATTAGCACCTGATCTGCAGCTTGACTGGTTCAGCTCTGCAGAAGAAGAGCCAAGTATATTTAATCGTAGGACCATATGTTCATAAATTTCTTTCAATACTATCTTAAGTTCAGTGTACATTTTTGTTTGAAGCAAGAACATATGTTTTTTAGAGGTATTCTCGGTAAAAAGTTAGGACTGTGATAAGCTTTTATATATTTGCAGTAACATGGTTCTGTTCATTATTGTAAGTTAAGTTATTTCTCTTATCTTTAATAAAAGTGTTATTGTCATGGTTCACTACCATTTGTATTAGTTATTTGTCAAGTAAGTATAAGTGTTCAAACTAGTAACCCTAAAAGGTAAGATGTAAGATTAGAGCTTTGACTCCTAATTGTGGACATTTAAGAAACACTTTTTTTATCTATCTGATATTTGGTGAACGAAGGTGGAATAAATTACCAACCCCATACATATTTCCTTTTGACTTAACTTCTAATCTATTACCAATTTTTATTAAGGGCTGAATGCATGATAATACTGGTGGCTAAGTACATGATGCCCTTGGGAGCATAGGCACCTTTACGACAGTAGAGCCTAAGCCCCGAATTTTCATATCGCATCACATTACAAAAGTGGCTTGGGAAAAGAAATACGACTTATACCAAAAGAAGAGTGAGAGGGCAATCCAAAATTTAACTGAATTGCCGATGTATATGGATCATTCAAATGGCCCAGGAGTGAGAAATTATAACTTTATATTATCGAGAATTCTTTCCCCTTCTCCTCATACCTTTTCCAAGATTGTTATTGCTCTTTTTGTGTCATACTCTTGGATTGTAGTATTTAGTTAGTTGGCATGCATAATATTATCTTTTACAAACTGAGTAGGAAGTAACTATTCTAAACCACCTGAACATCTGGAAGAAAAGGTACTGAAAGCCTTGTTGGATACATTTCGACAAGATCCAGATTTGTGTCTTAACTTATCACTGTATTATAACAAATAACTTGAAACATGTGACCATAAAACTCACTTGCACCCAATTGAATAAAACTACTGGTCACATCGCCCAGTTTTCTATTAAGTACTAATGTTTTTGATCGCTGTTAAGCTGTAACAAAATACTAATATGAACTGTTGATCTCAAACAAAAGATAAAACACTTGTTATAAAATTGCTGGCGACTTGTTGCCCAAGTCAGAACGATGACATAAATTTTATAACGAGTTTGTCAGAAGCTTTTATATTTTGTTTGTTATATTTAGTTCATATTAGTTCCTGAAAATGGCGGAGTGGTCTAAAACATTAGTAATAAATAAAAAACTGTTTAAAGAAAGTAAGCAGTTTTGTTCAATGTATTAATTTTGTTTATACAATTCAGATGTATTGTAAATAAAAGTTTTAAAAATTAGTGGATCCCACTAGGGTAATATGACTTCGATATAGACCTAAAATTAGCATAAATTAATACGATAAAGATAGTTAATAACTCACAAAAAGATAAGGGTGACCGAGTTTGCTGTTATTATACTTGTTAAGTTTATGTGAAGTATGAGCAAGACCAATGCTCGCCTGTTACCTCTCAGCTTTTGTTTAGATTGTCTAGACAGGTTATTAAATCAGGTAATAGATTACTTATTACAACAATTTCTTTCTTCTGTTTGGTAATAAACCAATTTTCTGAATTATTCACAGATAACTATTCTAAACCTTCTGAACATCTGGAAGAAAAAGTACTCAAAGCTGTGTTGGATACAGTTCGACAAGATCCAGATTTGGGTCTTAGGCCTAAAACGTTTTTACAGCACGTTCTTTCATTGAGTTTAACTGATAACAGAACACTAGTGATGAAACACAATGGGGTAAGTTTTAATATTAAACCATGATCTTTTTTCTTTTATAGGGACCCACAGTTATCTCTTGTAGTGTTGTAGAGATTTATTCCCTTTGATGCCGATTGTGTTAAAAACATATATGGTTAATAATGAGTGAGAGTAAAAATAATAAATCGACAGTCAACCTTCTTAACAGATTTGCTTACCACACTTTTGCTTGGGACCTATTGGAGAATGCTGAAATATATTGGCATTAAATGAGTTGCATTACTGATTCAACATACTTATACAAACTTTAAGTGCAGAACTTGCCAAAAGGAGTGAGGAAATATAACTATATTTTCGAGAACCCTTTCCCCTTCTCCGCACGCCCTCCCTTTTCCAGGATGTTAATGATCTTTTTGTTTCATACTCTTGGATTGTAGTATTTAGTTAGTTGGCATGCGTAATATTTTCTTTTACTAACTGAGTAGGAAGTAAACAGCTTCACTCATTTGAATGGACTAGTCATTATATTCTATTTTTTTTCACTTAAATTTGTGTCAGAAATTATGTGTATCCATTCCTCTTCCAAAAATATCTCGTAACAAGCATGTTGAAAGAAATTTGACCAATAGGACCATGGAAATTTGAATTTTGGCATAAATAAGCTAATCGTTTGGTTACCTCATTCTAAAAACTAGTTCTAAAGAAACATACTGATTCTCATTTTTAACAACCCAATGTTTGTTTATTACTCAAAACTTATTCACGCCATATGATTTCGTTAATATTTCATGGTTTCTTGTGAGGTTTTACTGGAAGGCAATTCCTAGAATGGTGACCTCTTACTTTATTAAACTTCTTAATGCCAAACAATTGTATGTTGTCTTCAGAAACACTTGCAAAAAGGGCTAACGACAAAATAGTGTTGCTCATATGATGGTACCTGGTTATCGACATTGGAAGAGATTCCAAAAGAATTGTAAATAAATCCATTATCATTGTAAATGATTGAATTTCTCTTCAGAAATGTCTCGCTAATTTTTTTATGATTTCAAAAATTGTTTATTAGTTTAACTATTCTACAATGATTGATATCAAAACTGTGAATATACTAGAGTGAAAAGATAGAAATTTGACTTGTAAGGTTTGCTTCCGAATGCATTTTTCGCTTAGGTACAATTTTTCTGTTCGCCAATAAAAGGATTAAGTTAAAATGATCCTCCTTTTTTGTTTTACCAACATTTGTGTATTTCTCATTTTTTTTCCTCTCACAGGATAGGAACCATCATAACAGGCAGTCAATCAGAATCAAAAGGAATGAAGACACTTCAGATGGAGAAGAATCGTGGGCTACACCATCTGCTCGCTATGCTCATGCGGCAACTGAGTAAGTACTATTTCTTTTCGATTTAAGTTATGCAGGTCTGATAGATTCCAGAATGGGTTATAATTCAAACTGAACATAGTTTAGACTTAAACTTTTCTTTTGGAGTCCTTTAAATTGAGTTAGTTAACATTCCCCACCCTTATTTTTTATCTGTACATTTAAATAGAGCTTTGATGGTCATATAACCTTTAATTTAACCACCCAGTGGGGTTGATCTGCCTATTTACACAATTTATCACTCAACTTCTGCAGATATTTACCACAGTCAAGAGGTTAAAAGATATTTCTAGAACAATGATCCCCAAAATTTTCAGGTATCCTTAGAGCAATAACTCTAAAAATAGCTTTAAAAAATGTGTTTACACTAATGCAGTAGTTAGTTTCTTAGCTGATTAAACTAGTACCTTTAATTTTGTTAGTTTAATTCTTGCTTGTGTAATTAAAGTTTGTTGCTATTATAGATACAAAGGTGGATTTATTATCTACGGTGGACAAACAGATAAAGGGCTGTCAGGAGAACTTTGGTACTATTCTTTGAAGAATAAGAGGTGGAGTTTGCGAGCTACTAAATCGCTTAAATCGCCACCTCCTCTCGCGAGGCATACATTGACTCTTGCACACAATGACTGGGTCTACTTATTTGGTGGTAGTACAGAAGAGGGCCTTTTTTCATCAACTTTATACCGTATTAAACTCAACATAGGTAAGTTTAGTTGAGTATTTCAGTTCATTAATTACACCACATACAGTTCATGTATTTGTTAACTCTATAAATGAAAAAGTCTTGAGGAAACAATATATTTAGCTTCTATAATATTTATCTGAATTGTTCATTCGGGGGAAATAAATGAATAAATGACAGTTTCGAAAACTAACAACTCTATCCAAGCAATTGCTATTGTTCTGATTTATCTAGGAGAAACCTATCAAAATCGATGTTTTTTTTTCTATTTTTAAAGAATAAACTTATTTTAAGACGACACTGAAATGAGTGCCTTGGGGGAGTAGGGCAATTACCCTCTTCCCTACCCTAACTAAAAAAGTTAAAGTAAAGGTGAATAATTCTTAGTGAAAGAAAAAAGAAAGTGACATGGCGGGGATTATACCCCAGGAACTCTTGATTCCAATCAAAGGAAAATACAATATGGTCTATTTAAATTTCGTGACCTGTTTTCCTTTTAAAGTCTTATATGCTTATTATATAATTTGTTTTAAGGCCTTATATGTATCAAATATTTAGTTATTTAACATATGCCGATTATTTATTAATAATTAGCTCTTGAGGACTGTAATTATTATAGTGTGCATGCACAAATGAGCTGTAGAATAATAAAACAATCTGATCTCTTACAAACGTATATATACCATCCCAACATTGCAGAGTCGACAAAAAAATAATAAATTTTGTTTCATGCGCATGTAATCTAGTTGAATAAATGATTGAAAAAAAAAGTAAGCTCTCAAAACCTATAAATTCATTGCTATGTCTTAAAAATGAGAAATGTTTATTAATCACTTAGACATTCAAAAGTGAAGTGAAAATTTTCCATCTTCATATGCCTGTTAAACTCATAATTAATATTCCTCCACATCTCAATTTTTCTCTGCAGCTATCTATCTATAAACTAGCTATCTATAATATTTTATCTCCAGCCCATCTGCATGTTAAGGCCTTTATCAATCATAATTTTAGGATCACTGGTTCTTACATTATAGCTTTTGCAGTAAATAAAGATTTTTGAATTTTAATATTTACAGATAAATTATGTAGATGTACAAAGTTTATTTTTAAATATGTCGGCATAGGTGATCACTGGTCAAGTGTTGATGCATATGCTATTTATATATGAGATTATGATAATTTATGAAATTGGTTTCATAATAGATGCATAAAACAATTAATTAATGCATATTTTAATTTGTAATTCATGTGTTTTTTGTTTATATTTTAGTAAATGGCACAGAAGAATGGGAAGTTGTTAAACCAAGAGGTGGAAAATCTCTTGATCTTCGACTGGTCGGTCATACAACTCTTTATGACCCAAACTCTGGTTCTTTGATTGTAACAGGTGGTCTTGCAGCCAGCGTTGCAAGATTTTCAAGGCTGTCTGATCGTATTTTCTCATTTCATATACCTTCTAAAACTTGGGCTTCCCTTGATTATCCGAGAGCTATTCAGCGTGACAATTATGTTCCTGCTGGAAGGGCTTTTCATACCGCTGTGAGAATTGGTATGTATCAAATAAATGTTTCTGATGTACAGTCATACTCCACTTAGTGTGAATGTGTTATTATAACGCAAAGTTTTCAGAATTATCAATTAAAAAAAATATCAAGCCAACTGTAATGTATTATTACGTTTTTTATCTTTTTATTTTGCTTACTTTTTTATACCTGAGGTTTTATAGAGGTTCTGTTAATATAAGAGAGAATTCTGGCAAAAGGAATATTCTTTATTAACAAGCTGATTCATGAGTTACACGTATGTTATAAATTTACAATATTAAAAAATAATATAAAGTTACAATGTACCTTGCTGTTATATTTACTGGCCAGTTTTATTAAGTTTCTACACCTGCGTGCCGAGCGTGGTCCTGGTGCTGGCCTCGTGCCTCCCACGACGGACAAAGCCCAACTCCTCTCGTCGGCGGGTCCTAATGAAAGAGAGCCAATGCTTGTTGTCTCATATATTATTAACTTTTCTTGTTTTAAAGTTAACAAATCCAATATTAAATTATTTATATTTAACCCTTGTTATTATTTATTTGATAACTATTAATATTGGACATAACGCAACGAATAGTGCTCAAACATTCATGAATCGTGATCCACGGGTCATATACTGTTCATTTATGCCCGCTAATTTTGAGTTTATATCAAAAGCAACATCAAAATATCACAACAGTATAACACAATTGAGGGATTTGTCATGGCTATAATTCAGTAGCAATTTTAATGACTTAGTAATTTCAGCTCACTGAATTCTCAATTTTATTACTTATTATAATTAAGACATCAAGATCTTTAATTTGACAGAAAACTCAAGAGGGGAGAACAGAGAGGAAAATATTTAATTTTTAATTACCAAATAATTCATGATAGGCTAGTTAATCTGGGACTCTGGTTGGAAGTAAGTGTTAGTAAGTGGAAAGCTGAAACAGTTTTGATCTGTACATTTGATGTCAAGTAATAGTATCCTATGTTTGCCCCATTCAAAGTGTTGAGCCAAGGCAGGGAGGGGGTGTTACCACCAATTTTTTGGACATTTTTCAGTTTTTGGCCTATAACTTTTAAATTGCGCACCCTAATGAATACTTTATTCTATTATAAATTAAAGAACATTCAATTCTGCATACAATGAGTAGCTTAAACATTGAATTTGGATTGGCAGAAGAGTCAAACTTGACAGTCAAAAAACGATTGATCTGCAAATTTTCTTTAAAAAATCCTATGGTCATTTTCAATCGATTTTGTCTTGAAAATGGCTATTCTAAATGAGTAAAAACATTGAATACAAGTTTTAGAGCATTGAATTATGCATTTATGTGAGCACTTATTTTTTTTAGTTCAATCGAGGTAAAGCATAGAAGTACTGAGTTTTCAAATCTCTGTTATTACTCACAAGAGGCCAAAAAGATACCTACGAGTTTGAACTCTACAACTGCACTACTTGACCTAGAAATTGGTTACTTACTTTAAAAATTCAACCTTAATGTTGTTTGTTATCAAATATGATGTCAATGAAGTCTAAAAATAGGAATGAATGAATTAATCCGAGTTTTATATAAAGGGTGTCCCAGAATTAATGTAAGATTTGAATGCCTTTGTGCACAGATTGCCGCCATTTGTGCAGTAAAGTGCTGGTGGCAACCCAAAAAAAAAAACAATTTGACAGCTGACAGTTTAGGGTTAGTAAAAATGGAGCGTTACACGATAGAACAATGTGTCTTTATTGTTGAACATTATCTCAAAAAAATGAAAGTTTGGCGGCCGCAGTTCGAAAATTTCATACGAAATATGGTCGGAATAGTGTTTAGAATTCATCAGCTGTGAAGAGATTAATTGAAAAATTTGCAAATTTCTATTCTTTACTTTGATCGAACTAAAAAAAAAAGGTGATCACTAAATGCAAAAATTAATGTTCTACAACTTATATTTAATGGTGTTTTCATTTAGAATAGCTGTTTTTAAGTTAAAATCGATTGAAAATCGAGGATTTTTTAAAGAAAATTTGCAGATCAATTGTTTTTAAACTGTCAAGTTTGACTCGTCTGTCAAACCAAATTCAACGTTTGAGGTACTCATTTTATGATAAATTTAATTTTCTTCAATTTATAATACAATAAAGTATCCATTAGGGTGCACCCTTTAATAATTATAGGCCAGAAAATGAAATAAGTAAAAAAAAATTAGTTGTTTTATTAAAATTTATTGAAATAGCTTCACCTAGAAGTCATGACTTATCTGGAATAATCAAAGCTAATAAAACACCAATTAATTTACGTTTGTAGGTAAGGAATATTTTATACCACGATTTTGGCATTACATAAATCACCAAACAATGCATTCCTTGCGCTAACTGGCATGTGACAAATCTCAAAACTTTTTTTTTATAAGGACTACTGGGAATGATAGTTTCTTTTCCTTCTCTTTTTTCAGGTAACTACATGGTCATCTTTGGTGGTTACACCCACAGACACAATAAAGAAGAAATTTGTTACGATAATCAGTTATATTTATATCATTTGGGGTGTCATACATGGGTCAGTCAGGAAATATTAGGCCCGAATAAAACAGGTAAGAGAGTATTTCTTAAAACAAATTTACTTAATTTGTATGTAAAGAAATTAAACAATCTCTTTTATTCGTTTAAAGGTTCAAGTTATCCAAAAAGACAAGGAATGTTTGCACATGCTGCAGCTTTAAGAAATGAGGATAATATGATATTAGTTGGTGGATATCATGGTAATGTAAATGCTGATCTTTTGGTGTATGCGTTTCCACATACTTTAGCTCTGAAACCAGGAGACCCGTATGAGCCAGAACAACTCTGTGCAAGGTAATATAATTGTATTTTAATAAACAGGTACTGTTTCTATGTTATCACAGTGTGTAGTACATATTTGTCATTTAAAAATTATAGAAAGAAAGAGTTAATTATGTTTTTACAAATTTTTAATTTTTCCTGTTTTTCCCTAGGTAATTATTCTTTGGTCATGTTATGTTAAATGAGACTAAAGAAAAATCCAAATTTGCTACAAATAAACAACCGTGTTAAAAAAAAAAAACTTACGTAGTCGGGTTGAGACATTTGCAGGGTGTAAATATTTGATAAATGTTCATCTTGGCCGTCTATCCAACGATTTGCATTCCTTCGAATCTATTATTTTACACGTATGGTGTTCGTTTTTACATTATTTTTAAAAGGATAAAATTTTGAGTATTTATGTAAGTTATAATTGTCGAGATATTTTAATATAAACAGTAACCACGATTATATAAACTTAAGCTGAAGAAATATCTAGGGTTCCTTTCCCTTAAAAACAGTGTGCAATTTTGAAATTATCTCCCAATTTTTTAGAGTAATTTTTATTTTATTGGTGTACTTCTCAGGCATAAGAACCTAGCTGAATGCACATCAGACCCCGAATGTGGATGGTGTACTGCTCCAGAGACTTGTTATGGGCGAACACTTGGAGTGAACTGCACAACTAATCTCCTTACAACTCGTTGCCCTGGAATCTGTCCAGCTTTAGATTCTTGCCAAGCTTGCCTCCTGCAAGGCTCAACTCAAGCTCCTACCGCTACGTCAGTTGCCCAGCGACTCTCTCTAGGGCAGTGTGTGTGGTGTGTTCACAATGCTAAGTGCCACCATGTGCATGGTTAGTATGCAAGATTTTATTTTTCTACTGGCTTATGTGACTTTTGGCACATAATGTGTTCCATAAATCCATAATGTCAATTTTTATTTTTTTTCTCATAGTAAATCTAATACTAAATGAAGTGTCTTGGGATCCAGTGTGGCTTTGTGTTCCAGAATGGATCAATTTTTGTCCGAGTGTACTTAAGAATAGTGGTCGTAAAAATGATCCAATCAGTTTAACATTTTATAGATATATTCAACTTTTTCAGTATTTTATTATACACACTAGCACTTGCTTTCAACAGCTCACACGCCCTTTGTCAAGTTCTAATGATGCTCTAATTTTATCTGCATGGCAGCATCATTAACCCTTGTACCCTTGAGCTCTGGACTGATTTATGAGCAAAAAGCTGAGTTTGTTGTTGAACGGTATGATTGATGAAACGGTTGGTTGATGAAAGGTATGCTTATTTAAATACCATTTTTATTTTTAGATACCTTTGGGGTGTGTGGAGTTTCAGAAGAAACACCTTCACAGGTTCCTGGCTGGTGGGGTGACAAAGGGATAGAAATAATAGATCCGAAGGAATGCAAATCGCTGGATAGACGGCCAGGATTAACATTTATCAAATATTTACACCCTGCAAATATGTCTCAACCTGACTACGTAAGATGTTGTTTTTTTTAACACGGTTGTTTATTTGTATCAAATTTGAATTTTTCTTTAGTCTCATTTAACATAACATGACCAAAGAATAATTTTAATTTTGTTTCAGGTTAACATAATAAACTCAACATCTATTGATTTCAATATTGGTCCAAGTGGTCGAATCGAGCAGAATTTAAGTACTAAAGGTTTCATTACAGCCAGGCTTCATGGTTTCTTAAGAATTCCCGATCATTGGATGCATAAAGAAGAAGATTTAATGATGTGTGTTTCATATTCTTCTGCCACTCTTATGCTTGGCTATGGCAATTCATCTGTAGTATGTTGTGATATTTTTTTTTTGTCCTTAAAGTCAATATTGTATTACCAATTATGGCTTTTGTTTTTCTGATAATTTTACTTACCAAGAACTAAAATTAGGGGCCACATTGTCTCCCGCAGTTAGCCCTCAGTGCTTACCGTATATACATAGCTTACAGTCTTAGTGAGAGTTTAGCCAAAGAGAATTCATATCGAGAAGGTGGTCCACTCATGCAAGCCAGCTCTGTTGGTAAGGCCTCCGACTCGATATTAGGGATGTCCCTGGTTCAATTCCCGACCTTGTCAGTATATTTTTTCTTTGGCTAATAATTATTAATAATAGTATGTTTCATACCACAGTGGAATTTGACTATATAAAGCCTCTCCATTTGGCAAAACACTTTAAAGCTTTTTGAAATATATATTTGCTTGAACTATAACAAAAATAATATGCATCTGATTCGAGTAGTCTGTGCTCTAATGAATTCTATCGAGAAAATTAACTTAAAACAAATATTTATAAATTAGTTTATTATAATATATATATTATTATAAAATATCAGATCAGGTTGGCCAAAATGTCCGTTCGGTTTTTTAAGCGAAAATAAGACACAACTTTTAAACACAAAGTGATTTATTCAATCAATGATATAATTGCTGTTTTGTTCCAGTATCTTCTGCCATCTCCTAGGCAGATTCATAATTCCATGCTCACAGAATTTCCTGTCTTAACCGGCAAAAAAATTTTCTAAGTGGATTTTTACATCTTCTTCAGAGTTGAAGGTCTGTCCATTCAATGAATTTTGAAGAGACCGAAACAGGAGGAAATCTGTAGGTGCAAGGTCGGGCGAATATGGAGGGTGCGGCAAAACTTCCCAGCCAAGCTCCAGTAACTTCTGCCGCATCTGCAAAAAAGTGTGCGGTCTGGCATTGTCGTGGTGGAAGACAATCCCCTTACGGTTGGCTAGTTCTGGACGCTTCCGGTGGATCGCTGCATGTAATTTGTCCAGCTGGTCACAGTACACATCCGAATTGATGGTCCTGTTCGTGGGAACAAGTTCGTAAAAGACAACACCCCTCCAATCCCACCAAATCAAGAGTATAACCTTCTTTGGGTGAAGTCCTGCTTTGGGGGTTGTTTGTGGTAATTCGCCGCGCCGCGCTTCCCCCATGAGCGTTTGCGCTCTACATTGTTATAGACAATACACTTTTCGTCCCCTGTCATCATTCTCTTCAAAAAAGGATCGTTTTCTTCACGTTTCCGCAACAAATCGCAGATGGAAATCCTTTGTGCGAGGTTAGCCTCACTAAGTTGATGGGGAACCCAAACATCGAGCCTGCTCATGTAGCCAAGTTGATGCAGATGGTTTTCAACACTCGATTTGGATATTTTGAGGATAACTTCGCTCTCCCTAGTTGTATAACAGGGATTGGTGTCGACTAATTCCTTCACTTTGTCGCTGTTAATCTCAGTTGGCCAGCCAGAGGAAGATGCGTCTTGAACAGAAAAATTTCCCAATCGAAATCTTGAAAACTACTTCTGGCACACACATTCTGTAACAGCATCCTCTCCGTATACAGCGCATATCTTCTGCAAGTTTCCACTGCTTTCTTGCCTTTTTTAAAATGAAAAAGCATGAGGTGTCAATAATGTTCGTTTTGGTTTTCCATTTTCAGGATGATCCTAAACACACAAAATACAATCAGTCTCGTCGGAATTTCGCGTCAAACTACGTTGAAGTGTCTAGTATCTGATGAGAGCGCACTCGCAAGGGACGGACTGGATTTAGTTACATATTAGACTGCTTGAAGTTTCGTGACGACAAAAACGGAACGGACTTTTTGGCTAACCCTTTAGTTGTGCCCATCTCTATAAGGGAAGCCACTCACTTCTATTTATGAAAATGTAATAAATTAATTTTCCATCTCGGGATTCTATCCAGAACTTTCAAATCATGAGCCAGTTGTTACCCTGATCATGGGACCATATGAGAGCCCCTGTGCCCATGTTTACCTAAATCTTTCTTATTACGTGAAGTAGAAACAAAACTTTTATTTAAATGTTTATTCCAAATTTAAAAAAAAAAAAATTGTAAGAAAAAAAATAAAAGTTTCTGTAAACCTGCCTAAACAAAAATGAAGTTATTAAATTTTTCCTGTTTTATTATGGCTACAATAAAATATATCAAATAACGTAATTTTTTAGTCTCATGTGCCACAAGGACCCCAATGCCTACTTTAGTAGGAAACCTGGATCTTGGGCCATTATAGTGATTAGCATGATAGCTTAAGCCGCCACTAATGTCAATATGGTTTCAGTGGAAACACTTTTACTATGCACATGTCATCTTATGTACCTATTCTAAGAAAACATCCCAGAAATAATTCAGTAATGTTCTAATGTATTGATGTTAACTAGGAATTAGTTGGAAACTTTAGCGCTGATAGTTCCGAGTGCAAAACAGCTGTTTGGCCAAGTGCTAAAGATAGTTCTACTCAGCCAAAACCAGTATCAGTATCATTAAAGCAGGGCTGTTATGAAATTGATTTTCAAGCAAAGAGATCTATCAAAAGTGATGAAATGTCCTCAAATTCCAGGATGGAACTTATTCACAGCAATAAAACAAATAACAAAACCAGTGAAATTTCAAAGGTAAAGTTCCAATAAGCCTATTGGTTTTGTCTATTAACTTAAGTTATTATAAGAAAATCATAACTGAACTTATTTGTTACGATCACTTCTTTATTTTTCTCTAGGTTTTCACATTTGAATATTTACAATCCTATGAAGGCAGTGAACCTTGTTCTGTATACACAAATTGCCTCGCTTGCCTTACAGACTCAAAATGTGGATGGTGTCCTCTCACAGCTTCCTGTCTTGATAGATCTGTTAATGAAACTGAAGTAAGGCTTTTTTTTTTTTTAACAGTAATTTTATTTATTTCAATGCTCTTTATTCTTAGATCTATCTGTTGCCTGCAGCTTCATTAGTGTTGATTTTGGGATTTGTTACATTTTTTATTACTTATATTTTTTCTTAACTTTTTATAAAAAATCAACTGTTTTTTAAATTGAAAAGACCAATTTTTAGTTCAGGAACATTTCAATTCATATTAAATCAATTATTAAATAATGATCAAATATTATTGAACGCATCATACCCTTTAAGTTAAGTATACAATTTTCGAAATATGACAATAATGCTGGAAAAAGAAACAGAAACACCCCTGTTATATTGTCATACAACTTTGATCCTTTTTTTTTTTTTTCTAGGACTAACTGTTATTCAAAATATTGATTATATCTCGAAAAAATGATCAGCCCTAGAAATTAATAAAGATAATCAATTTATTCAAAATTTACTCTACTAGAAATATCTGAAACATAGTAAAAAAATAGTTCTTGTAGCATTATAAAAGCATTGAACAGAATATGAGAATCAAAATTTGAAAACCTGAGACAAACGGCTGTATCAACAAAACTAAACAAATTTTGTCATATATGTTTTAAAAACACATATCGTTAAGGAGGTTCTACCGATTTAAAAAAAAAACCTTTTTCCACAAATTTTAACTGTGCTTATCTTTGATTATTCAGAAATAATAAGATTTATTTTTGGTTTACAGGTTTGTAGTTCAAATGGCGAATGGCATTATCTTACTCTCATGCCGCAAATGTGTAATAACTGCAGCAATTTTATCACTTGTGATTCATGCATTGATAGTGGACTGTGTGAGTGGTGGGCTGATGAAGCAAAATGCTCACGTATTGGAAGGTAATTGGTGATTTCAGAATATTTGTTTATGTTTTAAAGTTTTATAAGAATAGTTGATATTATAATAACTATTTGATTTAGGTTCTGACAGCTAATATTTCTTTAAAAGTAATTAAGATTTTTAAAGGTTTGGTGCCATTCAATTGGACTGATGCATAAACTTCTACCCCAAATTATTTATTATTTCAATATTTATTTTTAAGGACTCAAACTGGTATCAGAACTGTTGAAGAGTGCCCAGCTGCATGTCATCTTAGAAGTAATTGCTCTCGGTGTTTAGATGGAAATGGCCGATGTGTTTGGTGTGAGGCTACACAGGTTAGGCGTATTTTACATTCAATAGTTACATAAAGTATTAATTAATTCTCAATACCCCTGTTTAATTTTTAGTGCCACTATAAAATCATTATGGTTTGTAGAAATTAATACAGAACCTTTGAGAGTGCGGCTAAGCTCCAGTAACTTCTGCCGCGTCTGCAAAGAAGTGTGCGGTCTGGCATTGTCGTGATGGAAGACAATCCCACTCACGTTTTCAACACTCAATTTGGATATTTTGAGGATAACTGCCATCTCCCTAGTTGTATAACGCGGATTGGTGTTGACTAATTCCTTCACTTTGTCGTTGTTAATCTCAGTTGGCCGGCCAGAGCGAGGAGTGTCTTGAACCAAAAAATTTCCCGATCAAAATCTTGAAAAGCACTTCTGGCACACACGTTCTGTAACAGCATCCTCTCCGTATACAGTGCATATCTTCCGGCTAGTTTCTACTGCTTTCTTGACTTTTTAAAAATAAAAAACATGAGGTGTCGATAATGTTCGTTTTGGTTTTCCATTTTCAGGATGATCCTAAACACACAAAATACAATCAGTCTCGTCGGAATTTTGTGTCAAACTACGTTGAAGTGTCTAGTATCTGACGAGAGTGCACTCGCAAGGGACGGACTGAAGTTGGCTACATATTAGACAGCTTGAAGTTTCATGACGACAAAAACCGAACAGACATTTTGGCTAACCTGATAGATAACATCATGACAAGGCCGGGATTCAAACCTAGTATTGTCTGATTTCCTATTGATCCTTGCAGTCTTCCAGCTATGGCTCAGTATATTTTCTTAGCTGTTAGGTATGGCCGTCAGTAAACAAGGACTGCCTAGATGGTAAGCATGTCCGATGAACAGAAATCAATCAGAAAGTCACAGGTTTGAATCCTAATGGTTTTTTTTTTTTAAGCAATAATTATTAAACACAACAGTAGGATTATTCATATTGAAATTGTGCAGTACTCATATCAGGGTTAGTATGATTTTTCCATGGCATGAAGTTGCTGATACAACGATTCAAAATTACTGGAGTTAACAATATCTTTCCTCTTTATTAATTATGTGTGGAGACTTCCAGTGTATGATTGGGGATAATACCTTTCACTTAAACTGTTAACTGAAATTTCCCATGGCAAGAACATTATTAATCTTTTTTATACAAGATGTTTCTTAATGGTTCTTTGTAGCTCAATGAATTTAATATTTCTTTTTTGTAATACATGGTATCAAGCTTGCATTACATTTTTCATTTTAAATATGATGTTTTTGTAGGAATGCTTTTCGTTCTCTGTGTATACTTCACAATATCAGTTTGGCAAATGTCGTCAGTGGTTGGACTTGAGAGGAAGATCTCCTGAAGCGAGTGCTGCATGTCAACCTTGCTCTGCTCACTCTAATTGTTCATCTTGTTTGAAATCTCTTGGTTGTGGCTGGTGTTACGATTTGGATAATCCGATTGTTGGAGTTTGTGCACCAGGAGATTTCAGTGTTCCGGCAGTAGGTAAGAAAACATACATAAAGTTTGAGTTATTAACATAAGCTGTCACAAAATCCATCATTTGTTCCTAGTACTTGTATGTTATTTATTTTTAATTATATGTAGTAAGAATTAATGACCATGAAATTAAAGGAAATATGCCATTATTTTGGGGCTTTGTTACTGCATTATAATTAAAACTTAGTTATTAAATATCTTTGAATGAATAGCATTCTCTACCTAGAATACCAAATGAAATAGAAAAAAAATAAAAGTATATAAATAGTTTAATGATGGGGAATAATAAATGTAATAATTTTAAATAATAATTAATTATTATTTATAAATAAATAATTTTTTAGTATTTATATAAATGTTTATATATTTATATAAATATTAATTAATTTTAAGTAAAATGTAATAATTACAAGTAATGGATAAAATAAGATCCTATTATAGTCCTCATTGAAAGAGAAGGAAAATCTGGAAGAGTCTAGCTTTAAGTGATGTGCTTAAGAAATCTGCCTGATGTTAATCGGAATGGAGTTCATATATTTCTAGCATAGATTACTAGGAGTGAGGAGTCAAAAGCAGTTGTTTATGGAATATGGGAAGGGATCATTGTTGGATGGCAGGAATCTTATGCAATGAGATTTAGAGGAGGATTTGAATTTAAAAGGGTTATTAAAGTTTAAATGTTTTTTGGTGGAGATCATAGTTTATTGGTGTAACCATCCTAACTATGTAGTGATGTTACATGTCTCTAGGGTTTCTGACGACTATGTAGAGCTTAATGATTGCAAGCTGATCAAATGGATAGAAATTAAAAAAAAAAAAAAAAAAAAAATATGAAGCATTAAAGTAAAGCAGTGTCACTTGTACTTTTTCAGCTAGTTGCGCTGAAGAAGTGAACAGAAGACACAATAAAACCCTTTACCCAGAAGAAGCAGCTTGGTCCTACGCCCAGTGTCCTGACGTGGATGAGTGTGGGCTTGGGCTCCACGATTGCCATGAAAACGCCAAGTGTACCAATACTCATGGATCTTACAGTTGTCAATGCAAAAGAGGATTCATTGGTGATGGAAAGAAGAGCTGTGTCAAAACGTAATTATTTTTGTTTTTCAAACATTTTTTAAAGAGAATATTAGTTCCAAGAATTGAACCACCAGTGTTCTTTAATCTGAGTAATTTAGATGAAATAAATTATTGGAATGTTTATAAAACCAAAAGCTTAACTAAAAACCTCTTTAAAGATACTAATTTTAATTCATTATTATACAATTTTAATTTGTCATTATGCATTAAATTCCCAGTATTATTTTATTATAACAGCAAACATTTTATTTTTAATTACACTGATTTAGCTAAAAACATTAAATCTAAGTTTGAACTTCAAACTAATTTGGGTTACAAATAAACAATTACTGAAAGTTTTGTTATTGCATTATTTTTTTTTTTTAGATGTTACAACAAATGTGTGCATGGCTATTGTTTGGGAGCACCACAGTACACCTGTCATTGTGATCTTGGTTGGTACGGTATTGATTGCTCTATCAACTGCGGATGTAACAACCACTCAACATGTTCAAAAGGAGTTAACCAGTGTGATAGTTGCCAGAATTGGACGACCGGAGAATTCTGTCAGTTTTGCAAGTAAGGAAAATTTTAAATTGATAAATTTATTGCCAATCATGAACTTCTAATTCTGACCTGCAATCTTCAAAAATTATTTTAGGGCTGGTAGTTACGGTAATGCTACTTCTCCTGATGGTTGCAAAAGATGCAGTTGCAACGATCATGGGACAGAGGGGCTTAATATCTGCGATTCTGTTACTGGGGTCTGTTACTGTGAGGATAACACCATTGGAACTAACTGTGATAAGTGCAAAAAAGGT
Source organism: Acanthosoma haemorrhoidale (assembly GCA_930367205.1). Classification (NCBI taxonomy): domain Eukaryota; kingdom Metazoa; phylum Arthropoda; class Insecta; order Hemiptera; family Acanthosomatidae; genus Acanthosoma; species Acanthosoma haemorrhoidale. Next base: position 27,444,849 of record OV884012.1, read on the forward strand.
TACTATGGAGATCCAAGGTAGTCATTTAAATCAATTTCTATTACATTATTGTCTTGATTTTAATTTAAATGATAATACCATGAATTTAATGGTTAGGCGAGGCGGAACATGTTATTACCAGTGTATGTCTCGAGGAATGGTTTCTCCTTCTGAAGCTCGAGGACTGGGTAGCAAATTGGCAGAAATGAGTATTTGGGAGTCGAGACAAGGCCACCCACCTACCAGGGAGTGCTTATGGATACTAAAGGAAGAAAAACAATCCATGGAGTAAGTTTGTTGCCATTTTCAACTTATTTCTTGCTTATAATTTTTTTTCAATTTGTAATAATTTTCTTGCTTCCGCAGAAATAATGTAATAGAACTAACAATCGATGGTGATATACAAGTTCCTTGTACTGAAAACTCTGTATACGTTTATGATGGACTCCCTAAATTTGTTTCATCTTCTGGAAACCACCAAAGTCAAGTGTTAGGTGTTTTCTGCAGCCAAGATAACCAAAATCCTGTCACAGTTCAAGCAAAATCAGGTATTTCCAGTCTTAATTTTTTCATGTTTATAATAAAATATTAATGATTTTTTGTTAATGGTTTGCAATTTGTTCTATAGGAGTTATGACAGTCCATTTTAAAATGGAAGGTGAGTCCAAAGGAGGTTTCAATGCGACCATATCTGTCCTTACGTGCCCAGACAAATGTCCATTTGGCCATGTCTGCACGAAAGGACAGTGTGTATGCCCAGAAGGAGCAGCTGGACCTTTTTGCAATCTCATAGCATGTCCCAATAACTGCAGTGCTATTCTTAGGCATGGTCAATGTGATAAGGTAAATATTGATTAATTTATTTTAACTTTTTAAAATTTCATTTTTTTTTTCAATCTTGCACAGTTTCTATCCTAAAAAAATAACAGTAGATACTGTAAAGCAAACATGAACAAAATAATAACAAATGAACCAAAACAAATAGAACCTTCAAGTAGTAAAAATGTTCAATTGCGCGTAGTATTAAAATGACATAATCAGTCCCATCAACAAGCTTAAAGCAATTATCATACACAGATACTTTAAATTAAAATATAGGGTGTTTCAGAATTAACGCAAGATTTGAATTTGCCACCATCTGTGCTGTAAAGTGTTGGCAACCCTAAAAAACAACAATTTGACAGCTGATAGTTTAGGGTTAGTAAAAATGGAGCGTTACATGATAGTACAACGTGTCTTTATTGTTGAACATTATCTCAAAAAAATGAAAGTTTGGCTGCTGCAGTTCAAAAAATTTATACAAAATATGGTCGGAATAGAGTTTTGACTTCATCAACTGTGAAGAGATTAATTGAAAAATTTAAGGAGACTAGATCAGTTGGAGACACTAAACACACTGGTAGTCCAAAAACAAGCCGTTTAAATGTCAATACGGAAGCAGTGCGATCAGAATTGGCCCCCTAGATTGTGTGATTTAACACCTTTAGATTTATTTTTATTGGGTTATTTGAAGTCAAAGATTTATGTTAACAAGCCCACATCCACCCGTGCATTAAAAGAGGAAATTCAACCACATTTACACCAAATGGTCATGGAAAATTTTGACAAAAGAGTGCGTATGTGCCAGCAAAGTCCATAAATAACCATATCCTATTTACTTTATAATTCAATAAAAAAATACTAAAAACTGTGTTTTCTATTTAAATCAAATCTTGCGTTAATTCTGGGACGCCCTTTATATACCCAAACTAACATAAAATAACCATTTTTTTTTAATTTGACCATAACGTTATGAAGCCTTGCTGGCTGGACTCAACCCAACAAACATTTTTTTGGTATTTTACAAGGTTGTGAAAGGAAATCTAAAAAGATTTGATATTCTCTAGGCTAGTGATTGTGCATTTAGGTTATTAGCAAGTTGATAGCTCAGAGGAAGAGTACCTTACCAGAGATTGGGGAGGTTGGGGTTCCGAGCCCAAAACCTGTCAAAATATTTTTTCATTGACTAACAATTATGACCATAATATCATGACATGTAGATTATATCACAATAACAAAGTTAACTTCAAAGTAACCTATATGAAAGATAAAACAGATTAAATAGATAGAGTTTTCATAATTTAAGTAATAAGTTACTTGTATTGAGGCAAATTTTGCATAAGTGTGACCAACAAAAAATGATATATGATAAATATCTATTAGGAAGCCCAAAAAATAGAAATAAACTGCTTTAATCGTCCATTAATAAATGGGCAGACCTAAATTATGATAACCCCACAATTTTAAATAGCAATAATGATACAAAGATCAGAAAAATATTTAAATAAATTAATATAGAAAAAGTCAATTATAAATCAAAATAGAGTAAAGTAAGTATTTTTTTCTCCTAGTTTACAGTGATAAAATGGTATCACAAATTAACTAGAGGGGAGGGGGAGCATTGGGTGAACCTTGTATTAATAGTACAAATTACAAATTCTGTTCCCAAGTTAGTTTCATCATAGAATAGATTGGGGCCTCCATTGTTTTGAAAATATTTTAAAACTCAGGGGAATTATGCCTTAAAGATGTTTTTATGTTAAAAATAGTACACATTGTTAGTATAGATAAAGTAGGTAATAAAGACAATTGAAAATGGGAGATAATCCTGAAACATTGTCTAAAATAATTGTTTTATTAACTAGCAAACTAAAGAAAGACCATTGAAAATTATATCATGCATAATAATTTTATGATTTCAGGAATATGGAAGGTGTTTATGTGTAGATGGTTGGGGAGGCCGAGATTGTTCTGTCCCTTTATCAACAAATCAACTAATTTTCACTGAGCTTTTCAATTCAGTCCTTCTGTCCGACTCATTAGACCATTTGAGAAAAATGCTTCCTCGTTTCGGGCACTCGCTTCTTGCCGATAGAAGATCTTCACTGTGGATGTTCGGTGGTTATTCTCTCTCTCACGGGCCTCTTAATGACATCAGACTTTTTGATACCAAAAACAACACATGGATGCAGGTATTATCTGTTTTTATTATGCTTTTCTTAATTTGATGAATAATTGTGCTCATAAATTTTTTAACATTCCGGAAAGAATTTTCATTTAAACATTTTTTTTAGGTCACTATCGATTCAACCAATGATGCCCACATGCCTCAAGGAAGATATTTTCACGCAGCAGAAATTTCACTCTCAAGGAAGGAAATTTTCATTCACGGTGGATTGACTTCAGCTGAAGCTGAAGAAGGCACTACCCAAAACACTACCTTGTCTGATTTTTGGAAGTTCAGACTTAAGCCAAGACATTGGATAGAAATTGAGGTATGTAATATCATCAATATAAATGCAAACTGACTTTACAACTTTATTTTTTGAGAATTTTATTAAAAATCTAGGTATAAATTTTGAAAATATGTTAACAAGTGATAACATCACACCTAGAACAAAGAAAATCTACAAAAGGGGTGATTTGTAATCCAAAATGTAACTGTTTTTTGCCTCTCCTGAAAACCTGCACTTATGGTATTCGCAAGTTTGCATTTGTATTGACAAATATCATTTACATTGGTATATATAAGTTACAATGTAAGAATGGTGGAAACTTATTGCAATTGTCTAATCACATAAATTTGATTGAGTATAATAAATGCCTGATTGTATTCTATTATCAAGTTTAGTAGTTAGTAGTTAAGGCTTTCCTGGAATTATGTGGGGACAAAAATTCTTATTAATTTTAAAAACATTTGTAAAATCAAATCTTGTAAAAGAATATAAACGAGTGGATCCAAGCATTAATTGCCGCGCCTTTTTTTTTTTTCACTACAACAATTATGAAGAAAACTACATGAGTTTTTTTTATAAATCCCCGAAGAGAGAGCTCTTTATTGTTGGTCTGTAGGTCTGTTTGCTCTATTGTAACAGCTGTAAAAATGAATGCATTAATCTAAAATTTTAAAAGATGTTCAGCTACATCTTGGGTTACGTTATACATGTCAAAATCAGAGAGAAGAGATGAGATAACAGATATAGGACCAACCTTTTTAATGTTGAGTTTTCTTTTGTATAAATACCATTATTATTACATCTTAACCAAAACATATACTGTGTAATATGTGGTGTTGAATATACCTTTTAAATTTATGTTCAATTCGATCATTCTTATTCTTCTGATCAGTCTTGTTGAATATACAGACAGGTGAATGACGATTACCTCAAGTCTGTTAGAAAGTTAAGCTTCTTCTTTCAGAGCCAAAAATCTAAGTAAAAATATCAGCTTTTATCTCTAGCAAATGTCATGGAGAAAAACTGAATGTAAACTTTCAAATTATTAATTACCCAATTATATAGATACAAATTATTTGATAGTAGAAGAAATTCAACAATATACGAGGGTGGTCTGAAAATTTTCCGACCTAACAAAGATACAAGACGTTTTTTCAGAATTTTTTTTTTCATTTTTCAACATAGTCTCCCTGTAACTCTACACACTTCTCCCAGCGATGCTCCCATCTCTGTAACCCGTCCAAATAGTACTCGGCGTTTTTCAACTTATTTTCTCTGCAAAATAATAGTTCACAAAGGTGATTGCCTCTTCATTTGAGGAAAATCTCTGTCCTCCGAGCGCAATTTTCAGATGAGGGAACAAAAAGAAGTCGCTTGGGGCTAGATCTGGTGAGTAAGGCGGATGGTCAAGCAGTTCAAACCGTAATTCATGGATTTTCGCCATGGCAACCGCTGAGGTGTGAGATGCGTTATCTTGGTGAAATAGGATTTTCTTTTTCTGCAAAAGTGGCAGTTTTTCCGCAAGTTCTGCCTTCAGCTTGTCAAGTAATGATGCGTAGTATGCTCCTGTAGTGGTTTTTCCTTTTTAAAGATAATCGATTAACTCCATATAACTCCATGACTATCCCAAAAAACAGTCGCCATCACTTTCCCAGCCGAAAAAACAGTTGTTGCTTTTTTTGGAGCTGGTTCCCCCTTTGCAGTCCACTGTTTGGACTGTATTTTTGTTTCGGGCGTATAATGGTGTATCCAAGTTTCATCCACAATAATTAATCGGCGCCAAAACTCGGATTTATTGCGCCTAAACTGCACCAACAGAGCTTTGGAAATGTTCATTCAAACACGTTTTTGGTCACGCGGCACCCAACGCGCGGACAGCTTTCTCATCTGTAAATGTTGATTTAATATGTGACAAACACGTTCTTTTGACATGTTCATAACCTCTGCTATCTCTCTCACTTTAATTCGGCGGTCGTCTAGCACCATTTGGTGAACTTTGGCGATGTTTTCATCGGTAGTTGCAGTTTTTGGACGTCCCGAAGGTTCATCGTCTCCCAAGCTCTACGACCACGTTTAAATTCAGCTGCCCAAAATTTCACTGTGGTAAATGATGGTGCAGAGTCCCCATACACAGAATCTAACTCATCTTTGATTTGCGTAGGCGTATTGCCTTACAAAAACAAATATTTAATGACAGCTCGATACTCGATTTTGTCCATTTTCACAAAAACACTCCCATCGACTCACTCAAACGACTGTTACACAAGAACTGCGCGTCCAAAATGGCTGAAACTTTGGTGAGTAACTGTCAACAGATGAACAACGAAATTCACGAGCTTTTATTTACGACTGCTGCTATCTTCATGTTGAGATCGGAAACTTTTCAGACCACCCTCGTATACTAAATTATTATGTATTACTATTAAATTAACATTTCAGAGTGAGGAAGCACCTCCTGGTCTTGCTGGACATACTTTGACACTCAGACGAGAAGGAGAAATAGAAACACTTATATTGATCGGAGGCTTCTCCCCAGAACATGGTTTTCTTGATGCAGTGTGGGAGTTCAATTTGGAAACAGACAAGTGGTCGAAATTAAAAACTTCTGGAAGTGGTCCCATTGGTATGATATTTATTTTGTAATGACAACTGTTCAACTGTTATATGATTTGTTATAAATTTTGTGTGTATTATATTGTATTTATCGTAGGTGTGTATGGGCATAGTACAGTGTATCATGAACCAACCGACAGTTTTTATCTTTTTGGCGGTTATGTCTACGGGGTGAACAGGACACATATATCTGATAAACTGTATGTATTCCACTATCCAACCAAAATTTGGTCGCCGTTACCGACATTTTCACAGTACAATCCATCTAGGCTGAATACTGTAGGTTTCACTTGTTTTACATATTTCTATATTGTTCTAAAGCATTTTTGTATTTGGTTAATTATCACTTTCTAACCTTTATAGCCTAGGGGAAGATTCTTACATTCTGCTATAACTACTGATGACTTCATGGTAATATTCGGGGGAAGAACAGAGATGCCATCTATTCCTGAACCTCTTGTGGCATATTCCTATGCTTGTAATCATTGGATTAAATTATCCTCAAAAGGTATCGATGTTTTATTTTTATGCAAAATATTTTTACTTGTTCAACGAGAATATTTTTATAGAATTTTTATTAAAGACCTATCACTTTCTTTTTCCCTAGCTAATAATTATTTAAAGAACTATTCAAATAATTAATTTACAGAACACAACTAGTAATTATTAATATATAATCGGTATAAGGTAAATATTTGATACAATCAATGCTGTTAAAAGCAAACCAGCTGTCGGAATATTCAAGTAGACTACATTGCACTCTCCTTTGAAAAATATGTGGGGGATAATAGAGGACACATAAATTAACTGGGCTTTATATCATGAGTATTTTTTTATACTATTTTCAATGCTAACTTAAGATCTGAAACCCTCTTTTTTTCTCATATCCAGGTTTTTAATAAATCGCATTTTGCCATCAAGTGGTAATCTTTTTAAGTCGTTACATTTACTTAAGGAAATTGTGGAGAAATGCTTGAACCGATAAATTGAAAATAAGGTTTAGTAGCACTCTTTTACGTTCACAGAGCTTGATAGTTATGATGAACAAATGTTTAATATCGAGAGACTGCAGGATCCTTAAGAGAGAGCCAGAGGCAATCACAAACAGAAGTCTGCGTTCTCCACAGTAAAAGCTACATCTAATAATATTTAATAGTTGTACATCTTAAAATGTTTAAAAATAGCAATAACTTTGGAAAACAATGAAAAATCCCTGCACGATAGGGAAAAAAAAATGATTTTCAGAAATGAATTCAGTATGCAAAATTCTGTAAGATCCACCCATTGGAGTGTCTGTTGTAAAGAATTTTTCTAGTGTTGGATATTATAGTTATATTAAAAATATAATTAATTGAATCTTATGCAGATGTTGAAATGGTCGGTGAAATACCTCCTGAAACTTATTCACACGCCATGACTTTGGATTTGGAAGCGTCAACTGATAAACAAGTGGTGGCTTACGTCATGGGTGGCTTCACAGGCAGGCCTGAGTCTCACGTGACCAAGATAACTATCCCAGCGGATCTCTGCTATCTTTGGAGTGGGAAAGAAAGATGCAGGTAACAAAGAAATTTTCATTAACTTTATGTTGTTGCTAGTGTGATTCGTTATTTAATATATTATAATGCATAATTATCATAATAATATTTGATTTATAAAAATTTATTGATTTATACAATGATAAAAAATGTTTGTTATTTTTACAAGAAAGTTAAATTTACAAATTTTTAACCACAAATAATAAACAATAATTAATTATTTATGTACTTATTTATTATTCAGCTGTTTTCAACTTTTAAAATGTCTTAATAAAACTAATTAATTTAATAAGTTCAATAATAAAAATTTGAATCCATCAAGGGACGGTCTACTATTTTATTGTAAATGATCTATTTGGTCTAGCCGGGCCATACTTGGAATTTTGAAGGTGAGCCTTCTAACTGTCACGAGCGATCTCCTTTTCAACAAGTCGGTCTTCCTTTCGAAATCATGAATGAATAATACCTCCCCTTTTTCTTCCCACTATACAAGAAATCTCTTTGTCTGATTTTCCCAGGATGCTCAGAGTAGAATCTGATGGCATATGGGCTGTATTCTCTATACTTAAAAAACAGCACAAAAAAGCTTTCTACCCTGAATTTAAGCTAAAATAAAATTTAATATGTTTATAATTACATAAAAAATATTGTTACATTAAATTATTATTATTATTGGTTATAGATCTTTTGTGGGATGTTCTCATTGTGATGTGATATCTGGTGGGACTAACTCAAGTTATTGCTATTCCACTCATCGGGGACGGCAAAGTGATCCCTGTCAGAATTTAAATGGCACCTCAAAGACTTCAAACGGCGTCTTTTGCAATGCGACCTGGATTTTAGCAAGATCTTGTCAGCAGTTCGCAACATGCACTGACTGCCTTGCGAAATGGCCAAATGAAGAAGAACAGGTTACACAAAACTCAAATTACCTTAATTTATTAAATTGGTTTATTATTACTTTCATGCAAAATGTGGCTTGTAGTTAGTCTCTTAACTTTTGGTTGTTGTTTTTTAAATTAGGTTCAGCAATTTTTTATTTTTGTCTTTAAAGTAACTTACAATTAACCTCTTTTGCACCTATTTGCTTACATACTTTTTACAATGCCTATTAATTTAAATCATTAATCAAATATTTGTTTGATCATTGCTGCTTACATTTTAGAAAATAGATAAATGCTCTAATTTATTTTGTAATTCATATGCTAAAATTTAAATATAAGTCCAATTATGGCTTTTTAAATTTGTCAAGTAACCACTTCTTGTTAATTTTCTACAAGTTTAATAGAACCTTGATAAGTTGAAGCTGATATGAGAAATACAAATGCTTTGAGTAATTTTAATTTTGATTATAGATAAGTTAATTTCAAGTAATTGAGTAAAAAAAGTAAGACTCATGAGCATGTGAAGACAATTTAATAGATTGGTATTTTCATTTTACCAAGTTTAACTGAATTTCTATATTTAATAAAACCTAGCTTCTAGCCAATAAATTCATTGTGAAAGCTTAAAACCACTTGGATCATTGGGTTGTCATCAGTTTTGTTTTTAATTTTGATCAATAATTTATATTTCCTTAAGTTTTCTCACTAAGCCTTATAGGCAGTATTATCACTGTGGATGTACTAAATTAAATAATTGATTATTTTTAATTTTCACCTATGTGCAGAACAAACTGTTAATATATTAAATTTAATTCCCTAACAAAAATAGTACCTAAAATAATTTAGTATGTTTACACAAGTATATTATCATCAACTATGGTAATATAATATTTATTTGAACTGCATCATTTATAAAACCAAAATATATTATTTGTTTAAGCTTATATAATATTATAGTGTGTCAAAAGTCTGTGTGGTAAAAACAGTTTATTAAAATATAATTATCGAAATAAGACTAATACTATTGCCTAAATACTATTCGGTTATTCTTTGAAAAATCACTAACACAGACAAAATTTTCCGAGCAATTGTGCGTGAATTAGCTTCCATTAAAAGTTCCAGATCGTAGATAAGTATGATGCTGCAAGTAAGTTTCACTTTCTAGGCTTTTCAGTGTTTCATACCGTGTTTAGTCCCTCTGTTAACACTTCCTGCTTAGCAGTATTAGAAGTGTTATATTATTTTTTTTTTCAATAATGATCAAGTATTGTTATTATGATCAGCAACTTGCACTATTAAAGGTTTTCAGACATAAATTCTTTACTGTGAAAGATTATAATTAGGAGAAAATGTATTCCAGCCCAAGGTCCATGTAACCCTGTCAAAACATACTTTGCTTTCATCTCTTGTAATATTATTCGAAAGGTACTAAGCTGTATTTGTGTCAGATTTAAAAACAGTAGAAATGTACTCAAAGAGTACACTCAATTAATAAATAGAGAGACATCAATGATAAATCAAGGCTTGAAGTTTTGATAAGTAAAACATTTGTCTGTACTGTTCCATGCAGAATGCACCGCACCGACTTATTACTCACTCTAGTGTTATAAATGGAATTATTATTAAGTTGTTGACTAAAATGTGCCTATATGCAATAGCTTGAATGTGCTGTAGTCTGTGTTCTGAATATAAATGTTGTTGTTTGTCAGGTGTGTAAGTGGTGTGGTTCATGTGGTGGTGGAGGTAAGTGTATCTCTGTTAATGGTGAGTGTTCTAAAGAAGCCAAGTGTGGTCCTGGGGAGTTGAGTTCTTTCCAGTACTGCCAAGAGTTGTCCTGTCCTGCTTCAGACTGTGAAAAGTGTCAAGCTATGTCTAATTGTATTTGGACAAGGTAAAGATATCATTTTTTTTTTTTTTTTTAGTTGAATATTAAAATTTTACAGTTAAAAAATAGTCATATACTAGTTATAAGATAAATTTTACATTAATGAAAATGTTCCATTGCAACACTGCCTGATATGCATAGATAAAACATTGGTAAGTACTCTAAAATGTACTATATTCGAGGTTTAATCAAAAAGAGGAGAATTTTTGTTTATCTTAAAATTTGTTTATTTATTCATCAATAGCAATTTGGTTCCCTTCAAAGTAATTCCCCTCAAATATAATACACTCGTGCCAGTGCTTTTTCCAATCTTTGAAGCACTTTTCGATACAGCTCTTAGCTCCTTTAGCTATTCTTCTTTTATCTCATCAAATGGTGTCAAAACGTCGTCCTTTCAAGGTTTTTTTCAACTTCGGGAACCAAAAGAAGTCGCAGGGAGCCATGTTCGGCGAATACGGTTACACAACATAGTTGTTTTTTCCAAAAAAAATTACAAACAATCAGTGAGGTGTGAGTGGGAGTGTTATCATGATGCAATTTCCACAAATTGTATGTATAAAATTCCAGTTGTTTTCGTCGGATTGCTTTACGTAAACGGTGTATTACTTCCAAGTAATATACTTTATTGACCGTACGACCTTCTGGCAGGAACTCATGATGCACTATGACATTGAAATAAAAAAAAAAAAAGAAGCAGTGAGAAGAACCTTCACTTATAATCGAATTTGTTTCAGTCTTGGCTCTTCAGGCCGCTTCCATTGCGAATATTGCGCCTTGGTTTCCACGTCATACCCATGTATTCATGTTTTGTCACCTGTTATGATGCATTTAACCAACTCTGGATTGTTGGTTACTTCGTTCAGCAATTCTTTGAGGACGATATCCACGCTTTGTTTTTTTTTTGGTTGTACTACAACCATTGTTGTAATACAACAATTTTGGAACGAACTTTGCTGCCACACGTTTCATGCCCAAAACTTCGGAACAAATCACTTAGCATGATCCAAATGATATATTAACTTCATCATCAACCTCTGTAATAGTAATTCTGCGTCCAGAATCATTTTCTTAACTTCTTCGATGTTGTCGTCCTTTACTGAAGTGTTAGGGTGCCCAGCATGGTCATCGTATTCACGGCCCTCTTTGAAACGTCCATACCATTCATAAACTCTTGCTTTTCTCATAGTAGATTCACCAAAAGCCACTGTCAACATTTCAAAAACTTTGGTGCTCTGTATTTCATTTTTTTCACCAAATTTAATACAAATTCTTTGATCTATTTTTTTTTTTCAAAACTATAAAAGTAAACATTGAAAACAGCTGCAAATTCGAACGTATTTCAGAGGCATGTGTACCAACATGATAAAAAAAAAAGTTCACTATCTGATCCATAACACCCGCGAAATTATAAAATTCTAGTTATTTTTTTATCAAACCTCATATGTAGGGGCACTATGCTTCTAATTATTCAGGTGGGTCTAACTACTTGTATTTTTATGGTCTAAACTTGTGAATATTACAGACAAGCATTGTTACATTAAACCTTACAATCGGGAGTCTTTGTTTGCTCTGCTATGAAATTTTTAAAAATAATTTAATTGGTTTTGATAATAATATCCTCAAATGTATATTTGTCTTCATGGTTAGCAGTGTTTGTAAAAATACAACCCGACTAAGAATGTCAAACTATTTGCAATTAAAAAAAAAAAACATCGAACAACATTTTCAATGAATTATAAATGCTGTGTAAAGAGAAATAGTAAGCACTCAACTTAAATTTTAAAGTAATTGATTAAACAATGATGCTCAATATAAAATTTCATGTCTCTACTAATAATGAACAGTGAACTTACAGTAATATGAATAGATAGACAGAGTTGGAAGTTTTGAAATCCTTTAAAGTTAATTAATAAATAAGGCATATCATAAATGATTTAGTTCTTAAATTATTTATTTGAGGTTCATTATTGTTGATTTATTAATTAAAGATAAGGTTTTGCTGAGTGTATGGTCAAATATCAATCGATTTATAAATAGGACTACATTTTAAGTCGAATTATTCAGAAGCAATATTTTGTTTTCAAAATAGATTTTATTATTATGTTCACATTACAGGCAAGTTATGAAAACAGGGGACGAAGGTGGTGTGAAAATATCAGCTAACCCTGTTTATGACTGGAATTGTGTTGCAAGAGGTATATCTGATAGATCAAGTTTAAAACTCCGTGCAGAAGGAACTTGTCCAAAACGATGTTCTGAACTGATCGATTGTCATTCTTGTCTGCAATCTCAGGTAAAATTCTGCTGTTTTTGCTAACTTTTTATCCTAATTTGAATTTTCTATGACATCTTATATAACTATAACTATTTATATACTTTTTTATGTAACAGGGAGGAGAAGGAGACTGGCATGAATGTCGTTGGTCAACACGCCTTTCTGAATGTATCTCGCCGAGCTACCAAAACCTCGTCTGCGCAGGCAGTGTTTGTGGATTAGTGCTATCTCGTGGTGCGCTATGCCCTCAACCTTGCGCTGCATTTGATCGTTGCTCGAATTGTCTCAAACATGCCCATTGTGGCTGGTGCTCTCTTTCTAACCAACAAGGGGAGGTAATTATTTATTATGCTATTAATTATTTGAGAAATAAAATAATATAAATTTATTAGTTAAAGTAATGAATATTAATAGGAATTATACTTTACTTGAGCAGGAATAAAAGTTAAAATGCAAAATTAAAAACTGATTTTATAAATTATTATGGCCATTATATCAAAATAATGAAGAAGAAAAAAGTTAATTTTAGTTAACTGAATTACTAAATTTGTTTATATAAAATGTCTTACCCTATAAATAATTAAATGAAAATTAAATTGTCATTCCGATGAGTAAATTTTTCTTGAATGTTAAAAATTTTTTCTTCCGAAAACAATATTTTCTATGACGACCATCGGTGTAATTGCTTAGCAATGTGTTTGCTTTCTCTTATCTAATCTTTTTAAGTGAAGCCGTGAGCCTTTGTACTGTCATTCTCCGAGAGGCAGTCATTTCAAGCTCATTTTTGATGATTTGGGACATTGACCTTGACAAAGTACCCATCTCTCTTGACATTATTTTTTGTTCTTATTGTATATGGTCAACCTGACTGCGGGAGCTCGCCCTTTATAGATTTGGTTGCAATGAAGGAATTATTGTGTGCCACAGAGACATATGATTAATTCCTAATGGGTTAAGGGGTTGAAAAATGTCTGAATTAAACAACCTGCCCTACAAAAACCAATAATGGCATGTTGATTTTTTTTCAAGGCTTCTCTCTATCCTGTCCAAATAAAACTCAGAGACAAACTAAAAGAGATTACTAGTTTAATATTGAATATAAACAACAACTGAGACTACCTACTTGAGAATATAATTTTATCTTAGTCCAAAGCTCGTAACAGAACTTATGGTAAGGATGATAAGGACAAAAAATAATGAACTATTACTGAACAAATTAGAAATCACAAAAGTTTCTTTGTATATGAATCTAGTATATTTGTTTATATGATTAATAAAAATTATCAATCTTGGTTTTTAAAGCAAAAATATTATAGTAAATGATAAAAAATTATCTCACAATAAGCATTGCTGCTCATGCATCACATCTGGATGGCTTCCTGGTGGGGTCATAAGGATTTAAGTGGCATGATGATCTGTATTATATGATAAATTTTGAAGAGGAAGTGGGCTTTAGAGCAGCTTTTGATAAAGGCAGAGAAGTTATGGTCGATTGAATTGTTAAACATCGGTACCCTACACATTGGCTAAGGACAATCCATCATCCCTTGGCCAAGAGGATTTTCAACCCTCAAGAAATATAACATTAGTAGGCAGCCTAACTTTGGCAATACAGTTAAACTTTGTCTTATTAATTGAGCCAATATGGAACATTTTGTCCTGGTTATCTCTGGGAAGTCTTGGAGTATCACGAAACTAGTATCTAACTAGGAACTAGTAGAATTTTGATTCATGTGGACTTGAGTGGGATCTTGATCTTGAGTGGGATAGAATGATACCAATAAAGGCCTGTCAGATTTTTTTCTTAAAGAAAGGGAAAATACTTAATGATTCTCTGAAGAAACATCAACCTTAAGTATTTCTTATCAAAAATGCACTGCTTCATCACTTAAGTTATTAGCTAGGGAATGCCCCATCTCTTTAAACATTAATTTATCCCACCATTCAGAAATATCTAAATGAAATGTCACAAAAATTTGCATATTTTACAATGAATCAGAAGTGAAAATTGACAAAAATCATTAATTAAATTGAATGTTGTGGTAAAATGTATGTAATATTTACTTTAAAATAGTTTGTATCTTTTATTTTTCGTAATTGCTTATAGCATTGTTGACCAAATTAAGGTGTTACTTTGACATTATTTTCAGGGAGTCTGCTCTGAGGGTTCTCTCGATTCTCCGATAACTGGTCCTGAGACTGATACGTGTGAAGGATTGTACTCATTGAAAGCTGATAAGAGTAATGATACAACTGGTGGTTTTACTTGGCATTACGTCTCCTGCCCTCCTGAAGATGAGTGCTCAGCTAATAGGCATTCCTGCGACCCAGTTTCTGAAACATGTATCGATCAAGAAGATGGATATAAATGTATATGTGCTAAAGGTTAGTAGAGGAGGTTCTCTTCTTTGTATTTTTGTATTTTAAGTTATTGTGAATGATGTTTAATTTTACTCTCAAATTTATTTATGTGAATAAAACACTTTGCTATATATGTATAGAAACAATTTTTTTTTTAGTTGCCTTTAACTTAATAACTTTTTTATTTACCATCAAGTGGTTTCAACAACTTTAGGTTAACATCATAAGTCCAAGAAATTACCAAAATCATAATAAGTAAAATATTGCAAAAATTGTTTCTATAAATAGTTAAAATAGTTATAAATATAATAAAAACAATAAAATACACATAACTGGGGTGATTTATGCACATATTTTTACTATTTTAGCCAATAACATTTATATTTTTTATCATTAGGCCTGACTAATTATTGACTTTAATAAGCAATCAAAGTTTGTCTTGTAGTTTTTAGTAGTATTATAGGTGATAAAAATTGTACCACTTATTGAATACATTCTATACATTTTGTGGTACAATTTTTGTTATTGTTGAGAGGGTATGGTGGTTTTACAACTTGAGGAAGGCAATCTGAAGTTGTCAAAACATATTCTGTTAATTAGAAAACTAGTTGCCTAGCTGCTTAGAAAAAAAATATTTCTACACAGACCTAAAACTTGGTTTTTGAATCAGTACCAAATTACTTAAAAAGTATTGTGATTAAGCATCCTTTAAAACCAAAATAACACATTTGCCATAGAAGAAATCATTAATTACAAATAAATGTGGTTGATTAGTTTTGGACTGAACTTACTTAGGCTTGGTTTTGGGGGGGAAAAAACAACTGAACAACAAGCCACAGAGATATGATAATATTAATCATTGTCCATCTCTGTGGTTTAGTGTTGTTGTTTTTTCAATGCTTATGCTTTGCTTGGCTTTATTATGACTGTTGGCTTATCATTGTTTTTATTTGTATTACTTTTTTTTTCAGGATATAGTGACCAAGGAGGTGATTGCGTACCTGTTTGTAGTCAAGGTTGTGTTAGAGGCCGTTGCACTGCTCCCGACACCTGCAAATGTGACTTTGGCTACGTTGGATCTAACTGTTCTATACAATGCCTGTGTAATGGCCACTCCGACTGTCTGGGTCCCGATAAGTTGGATGAATGCCTCGACTGCAAAAACAACACTCAAGGTCTGCAGTGTTCTCGGTGCAAACCCCTGTTTGTTGGTGATCCCACTGATGGAGATTGTGTTCCTTGTTCCGATTACTGTAACGGACATACAGATATATGTGCCAATGATACAGTGACAGAAGAAGTGCTCAGGGATAAGACTACAAAGGAACTGGAGGAAATTTTAATGGAAGGACCCACCACCAAAGCTAGGTATATAATATATTTATAGAATCGCTCCAATTTCTCAGATTTAACCACACTCAATATTATCATCTATATGCTAGAAAATGTGTCATGGAAACCTTTTAGCTTTGCCTTTCTATTTTATTGGTCTGTGAAATAATTACTTAATACATTAACCCCTTTAACTGATAATGGGTCAGCTCACTTCAACTTAGATTTGCTACTGCCGAAGCTATAGTCTGCTGCAATCTAACAGAACTTTCTAGTCAACTAGAGAATCTGCCTGCATCTACAGTTGCCCTATGTTCTCTTCCTAGTTACTACTCATATATTACATAAGGTATAAAGGTTGCGTTACCAAGTTGATATGTTCCTTATAAAGCTATATTAATTTCTTAATTAAATAAAAATTATGCTCAAACAAGGAATATAAAAATATTATTATGAAAGAAGCAAAATTGTGGTAAATAAAGTTACATTTTAATACCCCTTATGCCTGTAGGTATTTGATGCGGACAGGTCAATTTTTATTTGTATTCATAATTAAAATTAATTCATTCAAGGAGAGAGGGATTCATCCATTTTTAGTTTGTGTGCACTACTCCTGTTATGCAATGGGATATCATGCTAATCCTGATAGGTCTCCGCTTACCTGAGGCCGTAAGCTGAGCGTAACAAAGGTGGGCGGTCACCCACCAAAGTACTGAGCAGGACTCAGTACTCTAGACCACATACCTGTCCCATGAAAAAAGAGATGATTTAATTCCCCAATTGTTAAAACTTTCATAGTTTATGTAACCTAAATGTGTTTTGTTTGTGTTTAGATGCTTTGGATGTGCTAACATGACTGCCGGAGATAAATGTGAAGAATGTATATCTGGTCACTTCAGAGGTGTTGAAGATCTTAGGGCCAATTGCAGACCTTGCCAATGTCACGGGCATGGAGATACTTGTGATCCAGTCACTGGGGAAAAGTAATTGAAATGATTAATTTAAAACTTCAACTATTTAATTTTATCATAAAAAGAAAAAAATACATGAATATGTATATCTATTTTCTTTAGGTGTAATTGTGGAAACAATACAGAAAGTGATTCCTCTTGTTCTGGCAAAGGAGAAACTCAATGTTGGGCTCTTCAGTGTTCGAAGTGCAGAGAGAGTTTTGTAGGAACTCCGACAGGAGGTCACCAGTGCTACCGAGGGATGAGTGTAGATTTGAAGTTCTGTTTGGATGCAAAGTTGATAGAGGAATGTAAACTGAAGCCAAAACCCCTCTCTCCAGGACAGACTGTAATTTCTTTATGCTAAATAGTTATTCAAAGCACTAATTATAATATTTATTAGACATCATTTCTTGACTAGAATATTGGCATAAAACAAATGTTACTATGAAATAGCCATAAATTACAAGTAAATCACTCCAATTTGCTTTACATAAACATACTCCCATTTTTCTTATAATGGGAGTAAAGACAATGTTGTTAAGTTGGTTGTTTTATAGTTTAAACTAATTTATAATATGTATTAAAAGCCTGTATTAAAATAATTGAAAGAGTGTCTTAAAAAAAATACTTTATAAAAATTACACGGAGAAATTTTAACGAAAGAATGAGCAACTTTAGCTTACTGATTTTCTTATCAACAAATATATCATGATTAATTTTTACTGTAATACATATTTTCTTTTATGATTATTTTAATTTCTGTTTTGTAGGTATTCTTTGTGGTTCAACCAAGGTTTATGAATGTTGACATAAGGATAACAATTGACATAACACAGGGTGCGCTGGACATGTTTATCAGCCCAAAAGATGATACATTTGTCATTGAAAGCAATAGTTCCACCGGTTTCCATCATATCAAATTGGACCCCAAGTAATTTTATTTTTATTTTACAATATTAAAATCATTTATGTTTAAATAATAAATTATTTTGGCTATTATGACCGAACGAAGGGCAAGTGCCAAACTTCTGGATAGTATAATTTTCACTTTCTTTTGATGATTTCTATTCATATTTACATTTTATATTGAATAATTTGTTTTCATTTCAGATACAAAAACAGTTCAGAATTTGCTGTAGACTTTGAAGCTGGTATGAATATCAGCTCTCCGTGGTCAGCACTGAGCCATACAAGAGTAGATTCTGTAATCGAGAGACACGCTAAAGGCTTGGCTTCCTACATCACTCTTGCAACCAGATCTTCAGTATTAATCGTCCGAAATCTTACGGACAGGCTTGTTATCACATTGCCTCAGGACCGTCATGACCTTGGCTCTACTAGGTTTTTCATAGCCTTGGTCGCTACTTCCCGTCCGGCCTATGGCACTATATTCTTTCGACAAGATCAACTCCATATTGATCTGTTTGTTTTCTTTTCTGTTTTCTTCTCATGCTTTTTCTTGTTCCTAGCTGTCTGTGTTGTCGCCTGGAAGGCGAAGCAGGCAGCTGACATGAGACGGGCCAGGAGAAGACACGTGGTGGAGATGCTGCACATGGCCAAAAGACCGTTCGCTAAGGTCACCCTCATGCTAACTGAGAGGGCCGGTACAGGCCTCCCTAGACCTATAGCTATGGAGCCTACGGATGACGGGTTGGCTGCTGTGGCAACTGTGCTCATCCACTTGCCCGGAGATAGGGCTGCCCCCGTCCAGCTAGCAATTGGCTCTTCATTGATCCTCCTTGCTAGAGTCTACCCTGTTAATAGTAGACCTTTTCTTAGAAGGAGAAGTGTTCATACGTAAAACATTATGTATTCAGTGTCTACAATTCACTTTTGGCAGGTTTTGAACACTTAAAAAAATTGAATTGCAGAGCAATTTATATTTTATATGATTGATTTTTTAATGGAATCTAATACTAAAATTCTGAGTTTTGTTATTATGCTTTGTTTTGATGAAAAACAATTTACTACTCCGTTCTTTGTACCAAAGTATTATTACTGATTGCAGTTTATACACATGTTGAAGATTTTATTTGGATATAAGTATGCAAAAACTTCACATAAATCTGAACCCTAATACATACAATCAAATAGCAATTTATATTGTTGGTTAATGAATTGTCTTCTAAAGGAAGGGTGTGGTTTAAGAAGTATTTAGTAATTTTAACTATTGATGCCAAATAATGGATTTTATTTTGCTTAATATTTTTTAACAATTTAACTTATACGAAATTTCCTAAAACATTTGATTTTGCAAATTAAAATATAACTTTTTTAGTGATAAAGATACCAGCAATATTTAAATAAATGAATTTCACTGCACAGGGCAACTTGGCCCATTCAGAACATACAGAAGTTGATAAGAAAATCCCTTGTTCAATTCATTAATCTTCAAAAAAAATAAATAAAAACGGCTTCAATCATTTATATAATTGGTCTTAACTTTAATGATTGTTAAATACAAATATCAGTGTTATGTGGTAAATAAGGACCATTCAATTGATGCCATTATTATATCAAAATAGTTAAAAAATAACTTTTTAGCTAGTCTTCCTTCTTCATTTTTAAGACGTGCATACCCACATACATTATGTATAGATAAATTGGTCTATGTTACCTCATTGAAAACTATCATGATATTCTCCAGTGCAATATATATTTAATAGATGATTTAGTTGATAATGTTTATTTGCAGGCATATGATTTTAAGAATTTTTATATAGTCACAAAAATTTATTTGTCAACTTGCCAAAGTCTTTCAAAAGAAAACTAAAGAAAAGAAAGAGACTAATTTGTCCGAGGTTGTATTATTTTTTTAATATTTATATTACATTTTTTAATGACAATTAAACTGAAAAAATTATCTTGTCCTTTTTGGGTGGGGTATGTATTTTAGAGAGTTCTAAAAGACTTATATATAACCTGCACTTATTAAAGTAATATATTTTATGTTTAATGAAGGTTTTTTCGTAACTGGCATCATTATTTTTATTTAAAGTAATAAAATTTTATTGTCTCTTGCGGTCTCTTAATGCAATAATTTTGTCGGTAACATTGCACAAAAAAAAAGTTTAATTGCAATGAACAAGCTGTCTAATGCATGAAATATTGTCGGTACCTTTAATCTTATATTCCTTCCTTTTTTTATTTTGATGTTTTAGAAGGATATGTTTATCTGCTTCTGCAGTGTCATAAGTAAAATACAATTCTTAATTTTGGAATTGTTATGTAAACACCACCTCTATTCTGCTGGCATCAAGTCGATACCTAAAATCTATAAAACATTAGTTTTTACATTCAATATAACAGTTATAAATTACTGCTATTAATATCTCTCTTACTTTAAATATTAACTTCTGCTTTGAAATAATGCTCCTGGTCATATTATGTTTTAATAGGCACAATTGGGTATGATAGTTGGTACTTAAATCATCCCTATCTTTTTTGTGTTTATAAGAAGTTATCATATTTGTGATTTCATTATTTTAAAAAGTTATCAGCTAATATAAAACAAGTGTGAGAAATTAGCTTTTTCGTCAAATTAAACAAAAATTTTAAATCCACTCTTAGCAGATCTGTTTCTCCCCCCATTCATTGTGATATTTGTGCTGTAGTTGCCAAATAAATAATTAGCCAAATGAATCTAAGTTCTGAAAATACCTTCATCATTATGTATGTCATGCATACATTGATTTATGTTTAGTCGTAAGTAAACAATGACATTCCATTTAAATACTCCCTGTATAAATATATTTCTAATTCCCTCAATGTGTTGTGTTATAGATTAATTATTTTTGTAATTTTTTATGTGTTTGTATTTAAAATGTTTATAATTGTTATTTTTTTTTAATTTCTTTGTTAATGAAATACTCTTAATCTTATTATTGTGTAATGGTTGTAAATTTCTTTCTATGGTTTCTGTAGATATATAATTTATTTTAATTAGTACTTAAAAATTTGGGTAAAAATGACAATAGGAAATATGTGCCAATTTCATTAGGGCTATTATTATCAGTATGAAAATAAAATTCTTTATGAATCGGGGATATTGTAAATATGTATTTTATACTGGAAAATGTATATTCCTCTATTAAAAATTGAAAAAAATAAATGTATTAATGGGCTAAGTAAACTTACAGACTGTGAGCTAACAGATCTGATAATATTATTTTTAAGTCAATTTTAAAAAAAACAGTTACTTCTATTAGACAAGTTGCTATACTTTTTAATAACCGGATATCCTTTTTTAAAAGTGGAACATCGTGGCACTATTATGGACATTAACATTTTCTGCAATTGTCTCCGAGTAACAAATCACCAATACATTTATTATTTATTGAAAATTTTGTTTTAAATAAATTAGTTTTTATTAATATACGCTCAACCACTACCATTGTGAGCTTCTAAAATACAATTAAACTGTAAATTATTTTCAACACTATGATGATACAAAGGAGGTGAGCTGAAGTGCTTGAAAGTATTATCTGTTTTCATCAATCATTTGTTTCATACTTTTATTAAAATAATTTTCTTTAATGGTTTTACAAAAATTAATATTCATCTGCAGTATTTCAATGTTAATTTTTATTCAATTGCCTAAATATTTCACAGATATCTAAGGGAATTTTCAATTCTATTTGTGGATTAAAAAATGTGAATTACTTAATGTTAAAAAATTGATTAATTATTCCTCCAATTATTATATTTGTAACATTGTTCCTGAATTCCCCTTACTTTTCTTACACACACATGTGTCATGCTTGTTCTACTGAAATTGTAATTACATCATTTGCCAGTTTACCCATCACAGGTTTGATGGTATTGTAACTTGTATGATTTTTGCAACTGTTTTTACTGCAAAAATTAAATAAATAAAAATCAAGCTTTCTTTTTTTAGTTAAGGTCACAAATTTTTAGTTTTCATTCATATTAGAAAATACATTTAAATAATCTGTATTAATATCAATTCAATCTCTTAGTATTTAACAACAATTCTGAAGTTTTTATATCTGTCAATATTTTAATTAAAACTTCATATTCTACTTTTTTTATGATTAGCAGGGGGGATACTTTTATATGTGTATTATGTTTATCATCATTTATTTTAATATATTAGTCACATAAACATAAACAGTTTTAGAATTTAAGTATTTGTTGAAAAAAAACCAACATTAGCCATTCCTTTATTCTTAACAGGAAGGTTAATAGTTCACTCTCTAACCTGTTTTTATATTTATTTCATTAAAAAAAAATTTTTTATCGTTCAGAGTTGATTTAGCTTTTATATAAATTAGTGGTTGGTACTTTTTTATTCATCCAGTGAAAAAACAAAACAAGGAAACATATATTTTGACCTTTAATTAAACCTGTCAAACAGACTTCTGGAACTTTTTTTTTTTTTTCAACAATCGTCATTTTTATTGATAAATAATGATCTCTTGATTTAAACCTCGAAATAATGACATACACCAACTCATTTCAGCACTTGGATAGAGACATATGTATTTCCTCACTCACTCATACTGTAATTCGAGCATACAGCAAAATAAAAAATGAGATCACTTCTTTCATTAATATTTTTAATTCTCTCCCTTGAAGTGTTCAGTCCTTAGTATGGATTTGTCATCAGTTTTATTTTATATTTTTATTTATTTGTTTTTGCAGTATCTTGTATTTGTATATAATTATACAGATATTTTTTATGTAAAGAATACATATTTATGTATCATGTCCATGTTAGTGTTGTACAAAGAATTGCCATGTATATTTTAAATGTAAACCATGATGGTAAACAGTATTATACCTATTTGTAATAAAGCTTAAAATCAATACATAATCGTTTCAAATTGACTTCCTTGCTGTTCATTGTTATAGTAAAAACCTATTATAAATACTGTTATGTTTTTTCAGGAAGTGAGTAATTACATCATTTATAAGATGCCCATTTTAAAAAATAATATTTACTATAATCAAGACTATGATAATTAGTATGTAAGATTTAATTTTGTAACAGTTAAAATTTGGCTGGTTGGAACTAAAACAACAGCAATGAAACCCTTATTTCTAGTGAGGTACAATGGCAGGGATAAGCGTTTTGAAAATGAGTATAATAATTAGAAGAAAAATAACAACCTGGCTTAATTATTTTATTTAAAAAAAAAATGCTGGGGAATATTACAATTTTCTCATTCAGTGTCTGCTATTATTTGAAAGTCTCTTTATAAATTAAATGAAACATGACCAGTAGCCATGCGCTGTGAAAGCATGTTTAGTGCTTAATATTAAAAGGACCCAATTATTTTTGGATAACTTCTATGACTAGTTTAATGATCTCATAAACTTGGCTGCAATATTGTCACCATGATAAAAAACATAGCAGGATTCTGTTTACATAAAACAGACATTACACAATCAGTGTTAATGTCATTATCTGTAACATCATTACCTTCATAGGTCTGTTATCATTACTTTACAACCTTACAGAACTATTTGGAATGACATTACTGTTCATCAGTAGGTCAAAGAGTAATATTGAAAGACTAATGAAGGTGATTACACATTGACTTGGATCGTGTAAGGTATGTTGAAATGTAACCATGATAACAAACATGGCATCAGTTAGGTTTAATTTACAGGATATAGAATCAATATACTTGTCTTATACTGATCAGTTTTAACAAGTAAGTGTTAGCTTTTAAGCTTGCTTTTCTTACTACTGTCAATTAAATTATGATTTATTTTTAACTTCATTATATACATTATTTCATATCACCAGAAGCACAGTCGATATAATTAAGTGCAATTCAAACCACAGTTTCTACATTTAGTATGACCAAAAGACCATTTGATTTATCTTATGAAGGGGGACATTCCATCACTCAAGAACATGGCTCTAATAGTACATAACTTCTATGCAATAGCCTAGATAATTTAAAGCCATGGTAATTTCTTGTATATATATTTGTAATGATATTTTGTGTATTACGTTTTAGTTAACAAATATTAATTTAAATTCAAGGTCAATATGAAGTTGTGTTGTTCTTTTAAAATAGAGAGAATATAACGTAAGCCAGCACCGTCTATTCAGAACCATCCGAAATCCTCAAAAGTCACCTATAATTCAGACCAAGAGAGCTGCTGACAGGAGGCATGAAGAATCACATGTGACCAGAATTTATGTATAACCAACCGATCAGCTTGTCAAAGTAGCTCTTTATAAGAACCAGGAACCTAATCTAGAATATTGTAAATTAAGTAAGTTACTTTTAATGGAGTAAAACTAGAAGTTACCAGATCAGTTTTAAATTTAACTAATGTACTCAACCTTATATTTTGTTTGTAATTCATGAATGAGTAAGTTATTTTAATACATTGATTTTTATGATGTTTAGAATCATGTGGATTTTATGAATGGATATGGCATTTTTTTTCCATGTTACAGGTCTGATTGTAAGCATGCACACACACACATATCCATGTAGAAATGTGGTTATTTGTCTGTAGTAAACCAATATTTAAATACACCACTCTTTCAAGTACAATGTTACTTCATAGAAAGTAGGGAACAAATATAAACGGTTGTCGTTTGCTGGTCACTTTTCCTGATCGTTGAGCCGCCTCCAGGAGAAAGGCCCCCCTATGTAGAAGGAAGAGGTGTGCTTGATGGGTGATGGTTGGATGGCCGCTGTGCCCTTCCTGTCATGCAGTAGGGCGGGTTCTTGCTCAGGGTGTAGCATCCTGTCCACTCGCTCAGCCTCCGCTAGCTCTATCTCCGGCATGGTCCTCGCTCGCTGTCCGTACACTGGCCAGTTCTTTGTAGGATCTTTTATACGGATCTCGACACTCCTGATACCGTTGCCTGTTTTCTCCTCCTCTTGCCTCTCCACTACTCTCTCAGGCTCTGGTTCTTTTGGAACAATTTCTATCTCCCGTTTTGGTGTAATTACAGGCTTTGGCTTTGGCTTCCTTCCAGCACATTTGGTTCCAGCATCTGCCAGAAACAAGACACAAGCAATGAATGCTAGCACTCCTAGGATTACAGCGTTGTCATATAGTCGGTCAGGTACATCATCTACAGAAAGAATGAGTATGCCTCCAACTCCTACCATCATTATAAAACCAATGACCATCATTAACCGCTCCTGCAAACAACAAAATTAAAATGTTTTCAGAGGATATTTAACTTATAATTAATCCTTGTTAATGCAATGAAGTTACAAATATTGAGAGTGATATGTGGTCCATTGTATATTTTTCTCAATAAATAATCTATATCACCTGAATTCAGAATGTAATTAACTATAAATTAAAGCAAAGATATAAAGCCAAGTACGCACCCGACTAAACATCTGTCTGACCCCCAGATCTCACACCTCCCACCTCTTTTTTTTGTATAGTAAGTCACCACATATGTACTGGGCTTAACCCACATTTAATCTCAAATACATACAAAAATATATTGATGGCATACTTTTAGGCAATTCTGTTATGTTATAGTTGCTCTGCTATAATTACTCTATTAATGTTTAGATGGATTAATGGTAAACAATGGTTTACTTCCACTGTCAAGGGTGAGAAATCGACACCTTTAAGAAATAAGAGAAAATCTAGTTTAATCCCAGGAGCAAGATATAAATCTTAGCCTGAAGCTATAAAAAGAAAGTTATATATGCCTAAAAATGAAAGAGTGGGGAATGAAAATGTTAAGTGAAAGCATGTGATTGACTAGGCTGGTTAAGCACAATAGGTGGATGCTCTGTCCGTGTGCTTACCCACCAACACCCATCAGACTATCAAGAGCCTATCCGTTAAAGATGCCTGTTCTATAAAAAGAAATTGCATTTTCTTAATGTATTTTTTAAAATTATATGCTAAGTTAGATATGCACACAATTAAACAAAAAATATTCAGAACTGGATAGTTCTCTCAGAATAACAAAAACTGTAAATAGTTAGAGTGGTTCAGTCATGGTAAAAGATAAAGTATAAAGGCAATCTTAAATATAGCAAACATATTAAAATTTCACATATTTGTTTGTAAATAAAGGAAAAATAGTACATGTCTTTTATTTGGTTGAAGTCAGAATGACGATACAAATACAATTAAGTTTTTGTGACATCAAAATGCCTCAGATTGAGTTGAGAGAACCAACTGGAAAATATGGGATTTGAATGTTAGGAAGGAAGAAGGGAAGTATTTCAAATGCTGGAAAGCCTATATGTCGGGAAGAGGATAGAGATCAAAAAGGGTGTTTTGTGTTGAGGGTCATTTTTGAAACGTATTATATTCACCACATTATTTACATAAATATTTTTTAAATTAAACCATACTTACTGCTGTCCCTCTTGGTGGATCACCTGCCAAATGTCCAACCAAAAGGCAACTGGTGATAATAAAAAATGACCCAAATGTTAGGTCTATGAAGAGTGAAGCAAAGGATAACGGATTCGTAAAGCCTGCCCACTTCCATTCTTTTGAAACTTTTTCGAGGGATCGAGTCACTCTCTGAGACTCCCAGCTTGTTAGCACCTTGTAGATGTAACCAGCCGCACAAACAGCCTGTACATAAATACATACATAATACAGTAAAATAAAGGCTTTAATCTTTAACTTAGGTCATTGTATCTGAAAACTGTTTTCAATGACTTTCATAAAGTGGAGTCAGTGTGCTGGCAGTCTTAATATACTAGATATGTAATTGTTTCTCAATATTTACATTTGGTTTTAGAAATGTTTATTTATAATGTAACTTGTCTCTGTTAACTAAAATATCAAATGTCCAGTGGCATTTTATAATAATTTTCTTTGTAGTGGTTGCCGATTGTGGTTTGAACTTTGGTAACAGAATGACTAGAAGTTTGTCTGTCCACAGTTTATTATTTTGGATACAAACGTTTTAGATAGTTTTAACCTTTTTTTTTTTTTTTTTGCAAAGATATATCTTGAAATTTTTACAATAGTTTCACTGGTTGTTAATTTAAACTTTTATAATAATTTATTTCTAAAACCATTATTTCTTTATGTCAAAAATCGTAAATGTATTGTTATGTATTGTAGGTATTGCTGATGCATTCAATAGACAAAAAAAATAACTGAAAATTTCAACTAATAAAAGGGAATATTATTCACACAACAACAAATGACAGGAAACTAATTTATACCCATCGAAGAGAGCGACGCATGGAGGGGGGGGGGATTTCCAAGTCAGAGAGGGTTTGGTGAGGCCCAATTTGTGTTCATTATTTTGTAGGCTCAACTAAAGTATCTTCACATGCAAATTTGGAAGGTGGATGTAAAAATGTGACAATGGCTCTACAGTCCATCGGAGGTCGGCTTGGCAGAGCTCATATAAAATAAGAAGTAAAAATTGGACAATTGGCGCCTTGAATTAATCGGTAGGTGACAGATCTTGAGTGTCCGAAGGAATGATAGACAGGACGATGCAAGTCAATACTTACTTAGGTATTAACCTAATCCACCCCGCGAAAGTATCTCACAGGAAAAGCCTCCTCTGCACATCTATCATGTAAGCTCCAGTCTGAGGTGACCTGTGCCTATGTAGCAGCCTCCAGCCAACCGAATTAAGGAACAAACAACCAACCATATTGAACCCTACCCTCTATGTGCAGGTACTACATTGATCTGGGGTTCCAGGCCATATTCTTCAACGTATTGCACTATGCAATAATTGGAACAACAACTGGTACCGAAAAAGGAATCGCCAATACATCCATCATCACAACGGCGACACCCTTCTTAAAGCGGAGCAACAGGAAAAAATCCTAACCGCAACCGCCTCCTCTGCTAGAAACAGAACAGAACTACATGTTTGTATCTCCAAAGCACCTCAAGGTGATTCTTCGATGGTGTCAGGGAAACCGATTACCTGGGCACGACGGGATATAACGGTTCTGCTGAAACAAATGCCGAGGAGAGGGATAGTATTAGTTAGTAGTATTAGGGATAGGGAAATTCAGTTGCATTATCTCAAAGACTACTATACGGAAAATGATATCATTCCACCAGAACAGACTGGATTTCAATCCAGTCCGAGCACAGAACATTCCCTTATGCAGCTACAGTCAGAAGCTAGCCAAAATTTAAACAGAAACATAGCCACGGCTATGATTTTGCTAAACTGCACGTAGGCTTTCGACTAAGTGTCCCACGGGACTCTGTGTCGAATGCTCTGTGACCGGGAACGCCCGGAGCAGCTCTATTAAATTCTGGCTAGCTTCCTGAAAAACAGATCGTTGCGGGTGCGGGTGGGTGATAGTTTCTCCGAAACTGTGCCACTGACCTGTGGAGTACCCCAAGGAGCCGTGTTATCCCCAGTACTTTTCAACGTGTACACGTCTGAAATTGTCGGAGCCCGGTACAAAAACAAAACAGTTGCCGCTTTTGCTGATGACATCGTGATGCACAGTAGCAGCATGAGCGCCAAGGTGGCTCTTAGACGGGCAGAAGCAGCCTGTAACCAGATCAGTGAGAGTTTGGAGAGACTCAATATCTCTATAAACGCGGGTAAGACTGACTGTGTAATTTTCTCTTTCCAAAACGGAAAAAGTCCGCTGCCTACTACATACACTGTAGGAACGCAGAAAAACTCTCCAGCAAACAGCCTTGTATATCCGGGCGTTAAAATGGACCACCACCTCCGTTTTAGTGTCCATTTTGCGAGGAAGTTGAAACAGACACGCACGAAGTTTTACCGGCTTACACATTTACTGACTTCCCCCAATCTATCACTGCGTCTCAAGCTCATGATCTATAAGAGTGTACTCAGGCCTGCTCTGCTTTACAGGGCACCACTTTTTGTCCACTTGACAGAAACAACTGCGAGGCGACTCCGATAATTTTAAAATGGCATACTTATGAAAGTGGTCAGACACTCTACATTCCAGCAGCGGAGGAACAGTGACCTTCAAGAGGTTTTTGAGCTGTCGACGGTGGATGAAATCATTCACCGTAGACATAACAAATTCTTCGACTCACTGCAACAAATAACAAACACTGTATCCGCTCCCCTGTCGATGGCAGAAGGCAGTCGAGGTAGGAACGCTGTCGTTTTTAAGTTAAGTATGTAAGTTTATTTTATTTAGTTTATTTTATTTTTATTTTATTCCCTGTTTTTAACCCGAAGATGAGCCCCATCACCTAGTCCCGTTTTCGTTTATATAATCTTAACCGTAATAACTTACAATGTATATGTTATACAGTAAAAGTTCATTTACCAGAGATAAATCATGTTTTTTTGACTCTTTGCAGCACCTCACAAACCCGGTGTTTAACACCATGACACCACCACCCTTCCCGCATCGATGGCGACAGGCTGTCTGGGAAACTTACGTTAAGTTGGTTTTATTTTGATTTTAACTTAGAATTAGTTACAATCATCCATTAAGTTAGCCCTATTACTTTCATATGTACGATAAAGCCTTGTATTATGTGCATTAGAACACCTCTCTTAATTAATTGTTAACGCCAAAACACCCAACACAAGTATTTAGAATGTACAAATGGACTGTATAATATAACGAATTTGCCACACCGGGGAGAAGAGAAATAAATTTTCACCCGAGTCTCAGCACCTCTGCCAACAATGTTCTCTCACTTCTCGTTGTTACAGCTAACACACCACCGCTAGACACCAGCTCCCAGTTCTACGATATCAAGGGAAAACAATGTCTCGGTTTAAGGCCCCGATATTTATCATAAATGAAACTTGTTACGCCGACAAGATGGTTAACATCACAGGTGATTCAGACCTGGACTCCTACTCATCCCCACCATTTGGGACGTAACCTTGTACCAAAATGATGTAGCGCTGGCATGAACAGTAGTCTTACTGTAAGCGATGCCATTATTGTGAGTAGCTTCTACAATATAAACAAATTGTTAATACCAGGATATCTTTCATGGTTCTTGTAGGACGTGTGAAGAACTAAGTACAGATGAATTTCTATGGTCATCCTTTGGCTTTACGCCTTCTAGCTCTCCGAGGGTGTAGCCTATATGTACTTTGGATGGGTGGGTTACGCTACCCTGATGGGTTCCCTTCCTAAATTGAGCTGACGGGCCCTATCTTACGCGGAAGAATGCCAAGCCCAAAACGTTCTGATCAAACCTCAAGCTCAATATTTACTTGTAGGCTCTCAAGCATATGCGGCATTGTGCTCACATCCACGAGGGAGTGAAGTGACATAAGCGGGAATAAATAATTAGGTTATTTTGTTCAATTATTGCACATCTCATGATGTCTTTACATCATGTATGAGTACACTACACCGATAAGGAACTTCATAAAGAGACGAGAGAAGCATAACAAACTATAACTTCTGGCAGTCGTTTCAATATGTCTGTATTAATTCCCTAAGTGGGACATGGGATGTGGATGAAGAATGAGGAGGAAGCAGTAAAAAGTTTCGTAACAACAGTGGCCGGTGCGCCAAGGCCGTGAGAAATGAAGTGCGATAGTCGCCACATCGCTAACTTGTGAACATGGGGCTCTTTAATTGGCTCAAGCCAACCTTGGCTGAATTCTCTTTTGAGCTTTTCAGATTTATTCCCGAGGACCCTATTGAGTATTATTAAATATTTTAAATGAAAATCGCCAAGAAGTATATGATGATCGTGCATTGATGGTGGTGAATTGAACACAAATTATTGTTTTTGCCATTTAAAATAGGACCAATGCTAATTAACTCCATATCTCAAACCCATCCCTCCTCAACTTTATTCTCTCAAGATTTAAAAAGTTCTATTCCCTCATCCGAATCCTCTATTCAACTCCTTACGCAGTATGTACCATTAAACCTCATGTCACTCATGTTATTCCGTTTTCTTGTTTGGAATAACTGATTTCCTGTTATGGTCAGAGTTATAGTTTCAGTAGAATAAATCTCCATGTACTTTCAAGGTACTTCCCCTCAGGGTTGGTTAGAGGGCGAGGAAGGGGGGGGGGGTACAACGGCCGAGGAAACAAATTTTGATTGTTGTATTTACTCACTCAAGTTTTGTCACGGTTCTTTAAATTCTTCAATAAATGGTAATTTCTTTAGTCGTTTTCATTTGGAATTATTGAAGATTATAATAATATTTTGAGTGAGTTGAGAAATTATCGTTTTTATTCCGACCCCTGATATATTTCTACTTCAAACGGTAATCGATATATTTTTATGTTTATCATAATCTATATTAACTATTTCGTATTTTTAAAACATTAAATAAAACAAAAGTTATTTATAAAAGGGGGCCCGAGATTGCTCAGCCCGTGGGCCCGCTTCCACTGGCTAGTTTTTGAGTCATTTCACAAGTTATGGTCGAAAGAAATCGGAAGAAAATAATCCTTTGTTATATTACCTTTAAAAAAATTCCAGTAGGATTTGGTTTTCCAAGAAGTTTCTCAGTGCCCCTTGTATGTCGTCTACTGACTTCCGTTCCGTTGATCCGCTCTTCACCATCCGTTCCAAGCGTGAACAGCATCTTTCAAACTGACACTTTTTGCACTTAATCAACTATTCACTTTTCACTGTCCTTACTCAGCGCACTTTTAACGTCTGAAAGATAGTCGGAGCAGAAAAAAACAGACCCATCTGGAGTTTATCTTAGGTCTAAAGATTTAAAAGTCTTAAGCTTTAAAGATAATACGGTCATTGATAGACTAGGAATTATTTGCTGCATTCTATCATTTCCACTAATTTGCCCTAAATGCAAACACATGCTTGACTAGGCAATCGGTGCTAGGTGGAAGAGACGCCTTGTACAAAATGCGAGGTTCCAGCCTCAACATTTTTTTTTTAAAGGATGGAAAAGATTATTTCACAACCGTTACAAAATTGTTAGTTAAATATCATACATTGACACCAGAAAACTACGGTGATCCGAAATCACAGCAAGGGAAATTTGGAAAAAAATGAAACTCAACTTTACTCTACATCCTCCAATAAATTTATTTGCACATCTAGTCGATTTTTGATGTTATTAATATTTATTAGTCACAGACTAGTTCAGTTTGACTTCGGAAGTCCCACTTGGGTTCATTAATAATAAGCATCTCAATTATCTACTCCAAGTAATTGTTTTAAATTTAGTAGTTTTCTTGACGTGCGATCAATTCGTAAACTAGTGGTTTTTTTGGTCGATCATTGTTGAGATAAGTTCCAGAACCGACAGATAGACAGACATGTTTTCAAAGTCAAAAACACTCTGTCTAACATAATAAGTATGTTATTTTCCAAAATATTGATGCTTAAAAAGAAAAATTTACATGTTTATATTTGGCCTATGGGTTGATATATATATATATATATATATCATTATATAGTATATAAAAATAAACAAGAAATATAAATATCTTGTTTAGAAATTTTGACTACAAAATTGATGCCTGGACAAGTGAAACAGTCAATTTTAAAAGATATGTTGTCAATAAAATAATATTTTGAAAATACTAAAGCTTTATGCGGAACCCAAAGTACAAATATATAATTTGTTAGTTTACCTATATCGTCTGTATATTATAAATTATTCGTAAACTATTAGTTTTTTGGTTGATTATTGGTGGGATAAGTTCCAGAAACCGACAGATAGACAGACTTGTTTTCAAAGTCAAAAACATTCTGTCTAACGTAATAAGTATGTTATTTATATGTTATTATCTCATATTAAATTGGTTTGGCAATGGAATGCAACTTCTATGGTTTTGTTTCTCTTTTGACCATCAAATTGGGTGATAAGCTACATAATTGCAGATAGTAAAGTTAATTTTAAAAGTCGCTTAAATAATATTGCAAGAAATAAAATATATTCTTTTTACGATAAATGTTTTGACAGCATCAGTGTAAATACCCCTCACTGCCAGTAATCTAATTTGATTGTACTGTTTTAACATATTATTCACTTGACTCATATACATTAATGTCACTTGATACATATTCATTCATTGTTGCACCTATTTGAATTTATAGAAAAAGTTAGCTTTTAAGTGCATCGTCAATAGATACGGCAAATAATTTATCAATAGAAACGTTCTGGCATATTTACATTTCAAATATGCAATTGAATGAAATCGTTTTATAATTGCTATTGTTATTAAAACATCAAGAGTTGCCAACTATAGTATTATATGTACTGTATTTTTTTTAAAAATATTTCTCAAAATAACTTTAAGTCATGTAAATATTAGCTAAAAATTGTATTAATTGTATATGATGGTACTTACTACTTCAAGCACCTTGAGTAATGCCTTATTATCACACGGCATGTCTTGTACTGACTGGCTATCTTCATGACCCACTTCACTCTCCCACCAGTTCCCCGTCTTCTCAGTCTATTGTTTTCCTACCTTTAGGGTGAATTGCCATTTAAATATTAAAACATAAGTATCAGTTTGTGTATAAATAAAACCATAAGAAAACAATTTAAACATCTTAATTCGCTAAGAAATTAACACTCCTACTACTGTACGTCGCAAAAGTTTATTGTTGCCAAGGACATTGCTGTTGATAGTTCCTAAGTATAGCTATAAAATATATCTTAGACAGCGATTTTTAGAAAAATAACAGCAATTGGAAAGACATTTGCTGCCTTTATGGTTTATTACAAAAAATCTACTTTTGCTTTTAAACCATTTTTGCCCAAAGTTGCGCTAACGCATCATTTAAACAATTATTTTTACAGTTTCTTTATTTTATCTTCATTTTCAAAATATTATTAAGAAAAAAATATTTTTTCAGCTAAGTAAAATGATTTTTTGGGTATTCTGACATTTTTGAAATGGCCATATCAGGGCATGGGGTACTTTATAATTTTTAATTTGAGATGGTGTAAACTCTTTTTAAATGTTCATAAATCAATATTAGAGTGCTATTTTCATATTTTCAAATGTTCCATTACAATACTGCAACAATTATGTAAAAGGTGTCCCAGAATTAACGCAAGATTTGAATTTGCCGCCATTTGTGCATTAAAGTGCTGGCAACCCTAAAAAAAACAATTTGACAGCTGACAGTTTAGGGATAGTAAAAATGGACTGTTACACGATAGAACAACGTGTCTTTATTGTTTAACATTATCTCAAAAATATTGAAAGTTTGGCGGTCGCAGTTCGAAAATTTCATACAAAATATGGTCGGAATAGTGACTTCATCGACTGTGAAGAGATTAATTGAAAAATTTAGGGAGACTGGATCAGTTGGAGACACTAAACACACTGGTCGTCCAAAAACAAGCCGTTCAAATGTCAATACAGAAGCAGTGCGTGAGAGTGTTGTTGAAAATCCACGAACCTCAATTCGGCGTCGTATACAAGAATCGCAAATTTAAGAAGCTCTCTACAGCGTTTACTCACTAAAGATCTGGGTCTCCATGCTTACGAAATTCAGTTAACACAACAATTGAAGCCTAATGACCATACAC
Source organism: Acanthosoma haemorrhoidale (assembly GCA_930367205.1). NCBI lineage: Eukaryota > Metazoa > Arthropoda > Insecta > Hemiptera > Acanthosomatidae > Acanthosoma > Acanthosoma haemorrhoidale. The sequence goes on from OV884012.1 coordinate 27,479,362, forward strand.
AGTGAAGAGAGTTCGTTGAATGGATTATTGGAACAATAATAACAATATATGGAATAGATTATACATCAACAAGTGGATGCTGATTTTTCGAGCAAAATTATCCTAAGCGATGAAGCACATTTTCATCTTGATGGCTTTGTTAATCGACAAAATTGTCGCATTTGGGGTTCGGAGAACTCACACATGATTGTCGAAAAACAAATGCATCCACAACGTGTCAATGTTTGGTGTGGGTTTTGGGTTGGAGGCCATACTTTTTTGAAAATGAGGCTGGTCAAGCAGTGACTGTTACTGGTGCTTGATATAGTGACATGATAACACAGTTCTGTGTGCCGAAATTGGATGATATTGATGTGGCCAATATGTGGTTTCGACAAGATGGTGCGTCCACATGCCATACAGCCCATGAAACAATTCAAATACTGCATGAGACATTTCCAGGTCGTGTACTCTCTCGTTTCGGTGATCAGAATTGGCCCCCTAGATCGTGTGATTTAACACCTTTAGATTTCTTTTTATGGGGTTATTTGAAGTGAAAGGTGTATGTCAACAAGCCCACATCCGCCCGTGCGTTAAAAGAGTAAATTCAACGCTGCATCAATGAAATGCAACCACAGTTATGACAAAAGAGTGCGTATGTGTCAGCAAAGTCGTGGAGGCCATTTGCCCGATGTGTTATTCCATAAATAACCCTATCCTATTCACTTTATAATTCAATAAAAAAAATACTAAAACTGTGTTTTCTATTTAAATCCAATCTTGCGTTAATTCTGGGGCACCCTTTATTTGATTTATAAATATGAACCAATAAAAATAATGTTACATTTTTGCATCGTTGGGCTGAAGAGGCTAGTATTAGTACCAGATGGTTCCCTACTTTGGAAGGCACTGTCTAAGATTTTCATCAAAGAGGAACCTAGGAACCTATTCGGGATGGAAATGTGATGCTTGGCTTCAGCTGAGGGGTATTTGTACCCGTTAAAACCTTATGCTTGAGCGGGACACAAATACAATGCACTCGAAAATGAATATGTTCCAAGTCTTGGTCTTGGAGAAAAAAATTGTTCTCGATCTACTGTCTGTTGTTGATTCACTTCAGCAACATAGATTATTTTTTGTCAACTTCTTTACAAGCCATAACATCTTATGTGTTTGGGTGAGAGAGGTTTGTCCGTGAAAGTGGGATTGCAAAATGTCCATAATCGAATTCAAAGCACTGTGTTGTTTTCATTTACTGTATTGATATGAACAATAAAATATTGGGTTGGCAAGGAAGCGATTCCGGTTTGCACCAGTAGATAGCTGTGTTTGTTTCGTTATTCTTTTGTCAATGTTAGAATTTTTTTCTTTTGAGATTTGGTAACCTTTAGGTTGCTATAGAAAGAAATTCCGTGTAATTTTGCTTACAGCTGTCAGTTTACGGTCAGTTTTAGCATGGAGTGCAAAAATAAGCATTTTCGACAAATTTTACTTTTTTATTTTAATAAAGACAAGAAAGCGCCAGAGGCTCACAAAGGGACATGTGAAGTTTACGCTGTTGATTGTTTATCAGAACGCACTTGTCAGAATTGGTTTACAAAATTTTGTTCTGGAGATTTTTCATTGAAAGATGACCGACATTCTGGTTGGCCTTTGGAAGTTGATGATGGCAAAACGAAAGCCATAATTGAATCGAATCGTCATATAACTATGCGAAACAGTTAAATGTATCACACGCAGCAATTGAAAATCATATAAGACGTCTTGGACTTGTTAAGAAGCCCGATATTTGGGTTCCACCATGACAATGCGAGGTCTTACACATCTTAAGCAACACGTACGAAACTATTGGAGCTTGGTGGGGAAGTGATGTCGCATCCCCCATACAGCCCCGACCTTGCACCGTCGCATTACCATTTATTTCGCCTCAAATGGCACTTGGTTGGGTTTTTTTCTGATAATGACCATAAGTTCTATGAGCGTGGGATCTTGAAGTTACCAGAAAAATGGCGAAATGTCGTCGAACAGAATGGAAGATATTTGACTGATCAAAGTTCATTTTTTGTACAGAAAAAATTAAGTTTTATTTCACACTAAAAAGTCGAAATTACTTTCTTGCCAACCTCAATATTTGTTGTACGTTGGCACAATACTGTGATTACTGCGGCTACAAATGTCGGCTTGCTGAAACTACTTTTACAATTAAAACGGTGAGATAGAACAGCAAAAAAGAAAATATCTCTATCCCAGCCTAAGATTGTCAACGATTATAACCATCGGATGGGAGTAGATCTCAAAGATAATGGTGGCGTTGTTTGTTTGCCAATGCACTGGATACCTTAATAGTAAACTCCTGGAAATTTTTTTTAGGTTGCAACCGATCAGAAGACCCCACAACTCGACTTCAAGAGTAGTGTTGTGCTTCAAGTCACTTCTTCAGGCTGAACAAGACAAAAATATTTAAAATATTTGGAAAGTGAAACCCAGGTTTAATTTAACCACCTACGAACTGGAAGTATTCCAAACAATGTAAGAAAAGGTGACTTTGGACATCTACTCGTAGTCACAACCACAGAGGAAAAGAAGCGCAATATTTGTAGATTTTATCAATCGCAAACAGTGTTTATGTGTGAAAGGTGTAAGGAACCTTTACACTCATCTTGTTTTAAATATCCCCACTTATAATTAATGAATGTTTTTGTATAATTTTTTTAATAAAGATATACCTTTAAGAGTATTTTTGTGTCTATGTAACCTCTCCCGCCAAATGATGCGAAACCTAGGTACCTGGAGCACTTGTAATGAAATAATAAATTATTATACATAATTTAGTGTGCCAGTAACTTGTTTTTGACAGAAATCAAAAATATTTAAAATGTTTCATTCATTGTGCAGAAATGGGTTAAATCCTCATAAATTTTATTGAAGATCTTGTATTGTATAAATTTTACTTTCCAACTGACTACATCACATAAAAAATACAATTGTTGAACATTTTAAAACCATCCACAGGGCAATTAGTCTCGAGACACTTAATCGAGGTTAATGGCACGCTGTAATATAATACATTTATTTTTATTTTTGTGTGTTTAGTTTACGAAATCCATACGTTAAGTTGTTCCTATATCACGTTATGAGATTGAGTTGGGGGCTTAGGGGGAAACAATTACATAAATATTTTTTCTGTCCGTTTAAATTTTCAATTTCTCTTATGAATCTTGATGAGATCGGGTATTGGTGCAACCGATGGCGGATCCAAGTTAATGAAGCAAAATGTTCCCACATTACCTTCACCCTCTGTTGCAAGTATTGTCCACTTGTTTATTTCAATTCCATTCCTCTCTCTTTATCCGAGACAGTACAGTACTTAACAAACGGTTGACCTGGTACCCACATACGAGGCTAAAAAGAAAAGAACTAAACAGACGCTTTGGATAACTGTACAGACTACTTCAAAGGACATCCCATCTCTCAATAGAAAATAAATTACTAATCTACAAAGTTATACTTAGACCAAGCTGGACATACGGAATAGAGCTATGGGGGACAGCAAAAAAGTCGAACATCAAGCGTATCCAATCTTTTCAATCAAACGTCCTGAGAACAAAACCCTTCATAACGATCTTAATATAGCTTACATTCTTGAACTCATCCCTTCCAAATTCATGAAATTCCATAGTAACCTATCCAACCAGCCTAATCCCGTAGCACATTCATTGCACTGCATCACTCATCCCTATAATCCTCCTCGGAGGCTAAAACGGCAGTGGCCTCGTGACCTGCTATAAATAAGTGACAGTGGGAGTCCTGGCAATGGCCAGTTTCTCCAGTCCTGAGCATATGCGGCTCTCGCGCTCTTGGTCAGCCTCCACTGGCTCGTATCCGCGGCTGACGGAGGAGCGTGGGGGACTTCCCAAGACTCCGCTTCTTCTTTCGCTTGCGAGGGAGGTGACAACCATGTGAATTTAGGAGGCCTCTGGGCTGTTTGTAAATACTGTATGAATGATGAATTGTAAAAATGGTATGAATGAGAACATTTATCACAATTACTTATTGCCTAATAAGGCAGATTGTAATTTTAGCACAATAAAGAAGTTTTCGTATGAATAGATTTACTCCCATGTTGGCTGGTTAAAGAAGCAGAAAGTCATCGTTGACTCACTTGACAGCCGCAAATTACTTCCTCAAATTAGTTTAATATCTGCAATTATAGTGAGTCATGCAATAAGAACTAGATTACTTGTTTTTATTTGTTTTACGAAATGTTCACGACTATTCTTCTAATTAAGAAAAGCTGTCCGTAGCTGCGATTTGACGGATAAAAATGGTCTAAGCTTGACTCTCGCTTGGATGAGTTAGACTTGACTTCGTGGATATGATAGATGTCATAAATATGTGTAAGTTTGATTTGTATAACAATATGTTAGAACGTATAAGGAAAATAATTTATAATATTGTATTATAAGGGGCTAATCAATGTGTAGACAGTATGTCACTATAAATGATAAATCCATTTCTTGCTTTAAGCGAAGTTACGACTAATTACACCGTAGTCGTAAATACTGAGACAAATCTGGGAAGTCTTCTTAGAAGATAAAGAAGAGAAAATATGTGGTTTCGATTCTGTAAATAAAATTGTGTGGAGCTTGTCTATTCCTTCGCTTAATGGTGTTATGTAAAGGTTCAATTAATAAAAAAAAAGAGTAGCTAAAAATTGCGTTCCCAGCTCTTGAACGTTAGGGGAAGATGTCGCAACTCTCCCAGGTTACAAACCATCATGAGAATTCCGAGCGACCCTCACTTCATATCGTAATTGATACGTCGACAAGCAAACCCACTTGGGAAGATGAATGCGTGTCAACAATTAAATTTGGTTTCCTGGTCCACAGTACTTGTTTTTGTCTTCAATTGCCTCAAAATTTGTTAGTATAATCCAGAATTTAATCTACTGACTATATTCAATCTAGTGTATAGAATTAGAATAAATAATACAAGTCTGAAAAATAAAAATTTAGAACATTTGCATGGAATTTTCCTATTAAAATTTAGGTTTTTCGGATTAGTTAATCCGAAAATTATCTGGGTTTTTTTTGTTGTTTTTTTTTTACATTCACGTACAGCATTTTTGTTAATGATGATTGAAAAAGTACTAGAGTAATGAAACAATCACTATTATAATAAGACACAAATGTATTTTTCTTCTAATTATTATATTTCTTCCTCGTTCCTATACCCTAGAAGTTATGGAATTTTGTGAGTGTTCCGAAAGGTTCTAAAACCGTCAAATCATGTTCTGTATTTTTTTTGGATACCTGTGTATTTAAGACAGCTAATAAAATTTCCAGTACTGTTCCAATCCAAATTTGGAAGCAGTCCTCTTGGAGCACTATTAATACATTTTATATATGTCCAGAAAACGTGGAAGGTGAGCCACGAAGGTGGAAATCCCATCTGGAAGGCTTCTTTGCTTAGCACACAAAAATAAACGGAGCTTCAGGATACCGACCGTTTCCTGATCTTGATCCTCAAATCACCATGGTAGGAGCTGTCTCGTGCAATCTTAGTGCCTGGCGCAGTTGGACTCCTAGCCGACCAAACTCCCTATTCCAATCTTTACACTTACTTAAATTCAATAAATTTGATTTAATTAGTCACTGTGGTGCTAATTGACCATGTGGCACAGAAAATAAAAAATACAACACTGATTCATGTTCAGTTCGGATCACTGAATTAGTTCTGTACTAAGTCACTCACGCTAGAGCAGTGTGAACGAACCGTTAGCAAATTATCTTACAGTGGACATCTGTCTTGCCACATTGGAAAACATAATGCAGAAAAAAATTCAGAGATATTCCGAAAGTAAAGTTTGGCGATCTCAAAATAAACCACCCTATTTAATGCCGTAATAGCAGATTTATCGTTTATCGTTCAATAGTTTAGCTTTTTGAAATTCGTTTAATAGATGAAATGAAATGGCAAACAGTTTTATTTTTCGCCATAATTTATTAACTGTTGAAGGTGTTGAGGTATCTGTCGATATTTTCTACTTCCTTAATTGGCTAGTCTTTCTTATTATGAAACGAAAATTGGCGAAAGTAATTAACCTTGGGCCGAAAATTAAAAAAAAAACTCTGGTCTTCAAAGGGGAGGGAAGGTGTTTTCTTTAAGAAGCGAGGGCTTGGCTCCTCACAACACTGACACAGCAAGGACTATTTGTTGTTATGCCCGTCATAAATTCGACGCTTACTCAAGCGGTCACATAACTGTCTTATTATTCTCTACTGCCAAGGTCGTGTGTAACCGTGGGAATCAAGGGTCCTGACTGCACACAGCTCTCATTGATCCTTAGTTTCTTTTGCATAGCCTCTAGAGGGAGGCTGTACTATCAAAAAAGTACGGGGCAATTTTCTTTCGTCTGTCGATCTGTAAGGATGCCTGTATGTTTGTTATACGCTGCTGGTAGGAAAAATGACCCAATATATTGGAAATTAACCTGTATATAGTTTGCTTTATTAATAATTAGTCAAAGAAAAAATACACTCAAGGGTTGAGACTATTGAGAACCTAAGACTTGAGCAGTGTATTTCGGTAGAGCCCCCGATTAAATATTAGGGAGGTATATAAATATCACGGACCCTGCCATTGTATATTTTCTTTGGCAAATAATTATTAATAAAGGGTGTCCCAGAATTAACGCCAGATTTGCCACCATTTGTGCATTAAAGTACTGGCAACACTAAAAAAAACAATTTGACAGTTGACAGTTTAGGGTTAGTAAAAATGGAGCGTTAGAACAACGTGTCTTTATTTTTGAACATTATCTCAAAAATAATGAAAGTTTGGCAGCCGCAGTTCGAAAATTTGCATACAAAATATGGTCGGAATAGTGTTTTGACTTCATCAACTGTGAAGAGATTAATTGAAAAATTTCAGTTCAAATGTCAATATAAAAGCAGTGCGTGAGAGTCTTGTTGAAAATCCAGGAACATCAATTCGGCGTCGTAGACAAGAATTTCAAATTTCAAGAAGCTCTCTACAGCGTATACTCACTGGAGATCTGGGTCTCCATGCTCACAAAATGCAGTTAACACAACAATTGAAGCCTAATGACCATACACAGCGAAGAGAGAGCAAAATTATCCTAAGCCATGACGCACATTTTCATCTTGATGGCTTTGTTAATCGATAAAATTGTCGCATTTGGGGTTCGGAGAACCCACATGTGATTGTCGAAAAACAAATGCATCCACAACGTGTCACTGTTTGGTGTGGATTTTGGGTTGGAGGCATCATTGTACTACATACTTTTTTGAAAATGAGGCTGGTGAAGCAGTGACTATTACTGGTGCTCGATATCGCGACATGATAACATAGTTCTTTGTTCCGAAATTGGATGATGTTGATGTGTCTGATATGTGGTTTCAACAAGATGGTGCCACATGACATACAGCCCATGAAACAATTCAAATACTGCATGAGACATTTCCAGGTCGTGTACTCTCTCGTTTCGGTGATCAGAATTGGCCCCCTAGATCGTGTGATTTAACACTTTTAGATTTCTTTTAATAGGATTATTTGAAGTCAAAGGTGTATGCCAACAAGCCCACATCCACCCGTGCATTAAAAGAGGAAATTCAACGCTGCATCAACGAAATTCAACCACATTTATGCCAAATGGCCATGGAAAATTTCAACAAAAGAGTGCGTATGTGCCAGAAAAGTCATGGAGGACATTTGCCCGATGTGTTAGTCCATAAATAACCCTATTCTATTTACTTTATAATTCAATAAAAAATACTAAAAACTGTGTTTTTTATTTAAATCAAATCTTGCGTTAATTATGGGACACCCTTTAATAGCAGGGTCAATACCACAACGAAATTCGACTAGGTTTTGCTATAGATCTAATAACGGGAAGTTATTAACTATCGCGTGTCTTTAACATTAACAATTTCTCAAGCCGTAGCTCATGTTTTATTTAAATTAAAAGTTCTGATTAAGTAACCACCTTGGCTCTGATTTTTAAGCAAAAGCCTGACTAAAGCTACATTAAAGACGATAAAATATTGATAAATTCAAAGATAAAAATGTTTCCAAAAAAATTAAGTTTTTATAGATCGCTCCGTTTGCGGTCAAATTAATAGTTTATTTTTTTTTTTGGTCATTTTTTTAGTTTCCCGCGTTTATTTATTTTAATTATTTATTCAGGACCAAGGTGATTAAAGAAAATTGTTTCAAGATATTTATTTGTTTATTTTGTAACCGTTACATAGCCCATTAATGGGCCGAAAATGGCTGGTTATCTATAGGTTGATACTTTTTTTTTAGCAATAGTGGGAAACCCGAAATAATATTGTTTATTTAATTTATATTTCAAAAACTGAGAACGCCGAGACTGGTCTATTAGTTAAGTAGGACTGTCTTGTATTAATTGTATACAAATCACGTTCTACATCATTTAATTGGCTTACATAAAGATAATAAAAATTGTTTATAAAATAAAAATGAAACTAAACCATGATATGTTGAGTAAAAACATGGCTTGGTCACTGGTCGTTAGATGAACTCAGTTAAACATATTTCAGTATAATACAATAACAAAATAAATTCACAATCTTCAAAATAGTATAGAAAAGAAAGTTCGATACTTCAACACTGAAGACTGCCATGGATTTATAAATAAAATATTATATAATAAATAGATAAAATCCCCTATAAACTAAAAAAAATCGTTTTACTGGGAGGATGGGACAGGTGAGAAATACTCAAAAGTTGGATTTTTAAGTATCAGTATTGAACTATGAATGTCATTGTTACCTCTTGTACACTCGATGACAGCTTTAGTATAATTAGCTTTAGTTTTAAAACGAGTTTTCAGCTGAAACTGCGAAACGAAAGTAAGTATACTTTATACGAATCGTCATTAGGTCATACGAATAATTCATCAAAAACCTATCAAAATCACAAACGTGTTAAATTAAGAAGATAAAATAAAATTAATTGAACACGAGACTTAAAGCTCATATATCAGTTTACAATCATCAACACTTAATTTTAAGCTTGGAAATAAACTATGGTTCATTTAATGCCTATAAATGTTTCATCCTCTTGGCTGCCCATTCTAATTTATTATTAAATAAACTAATCATGTGCGTAATCTTGGCAAGACTGCTTACTGCCATATTGCCTTATCATACTTTTAAAAGGCAAAACAAGTTTTAATTGTGGAGTCTTTTTTAGCTCATACTGATCAATTTTCGATAAAAGAAGTTTAATATATTTAGTTTATTTTTTGGTTGGCAGTTCTAACAAAATTCTATAATTATTCGATGTACATTTTCCGATTTTATCGATTTGAAATGGATTTCATTAATACGATTACAGAAATATTATCGACGAACTAGGTTGCTGACAGCTTTACAGAAACCTCGCTGAAAACGGCAATGGAGTTAGGAAGAGCAATTACTGATCATACTGTTGAGGAATAAGAAGAAGGATAAGAATTCCAACAAAGATTATTTTCTTCTACAATAGATGAGTTTCACACAAGCGTGAGAATTCTTAGACCTTGCCATATCGAACTGTAAATATTCATCGTTTTTTTTTTTTCTTTCAAAATTATTTTTTGATTGCGAAATTCTCATTGAGTGCCAGGCGAATTGCCAGTGAGCACCACGGGAAGTCGCATGGTTTGCAACCGTCCGAAGCGGGAGTCGCCAGTCGCTCACGTGCGTCCCCAGTTTATAGGGCCTTTGAACCCGGAAGGTTTTGTCTGTCGTCCAAGTATAAATATAAGATCGCTTGGAGTGCTAAATACATTCTCTGAGTTGGTCTCACTGCGAACAGTTCGTCTGGCTGCCCCTCAACAGAATACTTCTCTCCTACTTACAACTACTATCGGTGAGTAAAGTATAGATTGTTTGTTAAAGGGCACGAGGTATGATCAAAGGATATAGATAAAGAAATATGTGAACCTACGAATTCACATACATCAGTACAATCCACCAATGTTTGAATTTTCAAAAAACAGGGAAAATTACAAATCCTTCCAGTACTTTCGAGCTGACACGCTCTGTGAAACGATCTCCCTACAGCCCCAGGCAAAGGCCGATCATTCCCCCCCCCACAGATATGCATACCTTTAATACAGGAAAACAAAAGTCAGCTTAAACTTGACTGACGGACTCAAAGTTATTATAAGACTATTATTGATATCTCCGTCATTGGAAGATAAGTGTTTAACTTGGGTTATTAGCAGGCTTGTCCTCCGCTGAAGACGAATGCTCAGCTTCACAGAAACATCTGCAAGGAGGATGCGTCCGTCTTCCCTCATAAGGAAAAGCCACTCACCAGCTAAGGAGCAGCCACCTCATAAGAAGAGTAGGGTATCACAGAATAAGGTGTCTCATATGCTTCTTCTGAATATTCTGACGAGGGCATTGCAGATGGAGATGATATCCTCCAATATAATACAGACTTTACTAAAACATACAACGAAGACTATACTGCGCCTACCCCGCCCGTCCTTAGCCTCAGATCTGGGATCAGAACCTTAACTGTTCGGCTCTCTTTCCAAATCCCTGAAAAATTCTTTGGACTCACATAGCTACTCAAACATGGTGACTTTCGTTTTCAACGGTTTATTGAACGCATCCGTCTGGTTTCTGGTATCTAGAAAGTTGCTCAGTGATGCCCATAACGAATCTTCTAGGTTCGTCTAGGGCACCACATGTCGTGTACTATAAATCATTGGATACGAAAGTAGCCATGTTTGAGTACCTGTATGAGCCCAGTTCGCCCAAAGACTTTTTCAGGAATTTGGAAAGAGAGCCAAAGATGGTAAGGATTTGATCCCAGATCTGTGGCAAAGAGCGTGGTAGGCGTAGTAAAGTCTTCATTGTCTGTTTCCTGTCTCCTGTGGCTGCAGTCTGTGACATATTGGAGGATATCATCTCCATCTGCAATGCCCTCGTCAGAATATTCAGAAGAGGCATAAGATACATCTTATTCTGTGATACCCTAATCTTCTTATGAGGTGGCTGCTCCGGCTCAGGGAAGACGGACGTATCCTCCTTGCAGATGTTCCTGAGAAGCTGGGCATTCGACTTCTGTGGATGACATGTCTGTTAATAATAAATAGTCAAAGTTAAACACTTATCTTTCAATGATGATAATATCAATAACATGGGCTTTGAGTCCGTCAGTCAAGTTGAAGCTGACCAACTTTTGTGTTACCGTATATAAGGTATGCATATATCTCAAAATAAATATTATCGGCATTTGCCTGGGGATGTGGGGATATCGTCTCACAGGGTGTGTTAGCTCCAAAGTACTGGCATGATTTGTAATTTTCTCTGTTTCTTGAAAATGTAAACATTGGTGGATTGTACTGATGTATGTGAATTCGTTGGTTCACATATGTATATCCTTTGATCATACCTCGTGTCCATAACAAACTATCTATAACCACCGCCTGACTGTGGGACTTGGGTGCCATGTTCTACTCTCTCGGACTCGCATCGGTAGGCTCCCCAAATGATGGTATCCCCCAAAAATGACCTATTTCAAATTTAAAAGCATATTCCACAACATCTTTGATAATGTTCAATATCTAATAATGAGAAGGTTAAAGAAAAAAAATCGGCCCTGGTTCTTTACCTTACCATCTTTCTCAAGTATCAGCACAGAAAGCAGTTATGATTAAAAAATTTAATATTTTACAGTCAATCCTAGATAACTGGTACCTGCATAAGTGGAATAGCTCACTCTATATGTGGTACAAAACTTGTAGTTCCATCTGTTGTGCCAACTACTTTACCATGAGTAAATAGTTACCCTCTTCTCAGACCAGGAAACACCCGCCTAGCTTACCACATTTTATCAATAAATGTTCGGCGTCAGTATAGAGAGAGGGAAGTAGTTCACGATCACAACATGGCAAAAGCTCACTAGGTAGTAGCTCCTGGTTGGCCAAAATAAACAAATGAACTGCCTACATAAAGCTGAAATTCTGAGCTTTTTCAGACAGTTGGAATGAGACAGTTGAAGTGAACAATGTTCTCTCTCGCTCTGCACTGGCGCTTGTTGCTCCGCTCAAATCATGGCTTTCTTATTTAATTACCTCTACACCTCTCTTTCCTATCCTTGCTAGCTTCTTTTTAAAACTAGCACATCCTTGGAAGGAATCCCTTCCATGCAGACGACAATTTCCTCCTGCGGGTCCTCCTGACACCATCATTTTTGCCTCAAATAAACTCTTTATCTCGAATGTTTTCACCTCTATAAATAGTTATGTTTCTATAGTTACCTCTATAAGTGGAATACACATTGCTAAGAAAATTTGAAGGTGTAGATAGAGTTTGTTTTCTTTTGGCTAATCCTTAAAATGTAAACAATGAACTTATTGATACACTTTGTCTCCCTCCCTCTATCCTTTCCTCCTCTGCCCCTCTGTAAGTAGGGTCACTATGTTCTGACAGTTAAAATTTTCAATAAATTGTATAATAATAAATAAATAATAATTAATTGTATGAACGTAATGTTGAAACAAACGTAATGGATCGCCAAAGTGAAGTACAGAAAAAAATAAATTATTGCTTTAACTAATATAATCTGCATTGTTTGCACTGGTTGCAGCAGGGCATAAAGAAATAAAATATATGCAGTAAGACACCTATATAAATAATAAAACAAATGTTTTACACTATAAAGGTTATCCTTATTATTCAACAAAACTAAAATAAAAAATGAAGATCTTCATTAAATAAATATTTTTTTTATAAAAGCCATTGCGCATTATATCACTGGTGTTTGGTCAAAAGGGCTCCAGTCATCATTTTTACGGAACTAAGGGTTTTATGTCTTCTTGACCAAAAAATTCTGCTTTTTTCATTGGTACAAACGGCTTAAGTCTCAGATGAGACCATAGTCTATAGTCTAGTGATTCAGGAAGAAAGAAATACTTAAACAGGATTTATGATTATTTTTCAAAAATTTGGTAAAACGTCCTGTAAACTTCACATTTCATGACTTAAGCCCTTTAAACCAAGCACCAATGATATAAGATCTTTATTTGAAAAATTACGATTTGCTTGTAAAATATTATTAATCAAGATGTAAGAATTCATTTGCATTAGTATACAATGTCCATTCATACTGTTAATAAATAGAGATAATTCTTATGTAATTATGTAGTGGACAACACTGCTCCTTAACAAGGGAGGTTTTCAGAAGGCACTTGTGATTTGGCATTTATCCCGAGCCCTTTGAATCTGTTTTTATGTTTAGGGATGATTCAATACCACAAGGTATCGATACTTTTACATGATTGTGATATCGTTAAAAAGTATTGAAACACATATAAATTAGAGGATTTCTTCATATTAATCGTTTTAAACATTTTTATTATCGTAGGAATTAAACTTAATTTTTTTTTTTTAAGCTGAACAGAACAATTAGACTTTGAATAATAAATCTTCAACTTCCTTCCTCCTTACAAAAATATTATTTAGACAATTAATGCTAAAGTCTAATATGCAATACCTAAGCCTTAAATCTTATGTATATGGTAAATAATCATGGTAGGAATCAAGACAATATGCATGTAGCTCCTATTCCAAAAATTATGTCAGAAGCAAAGTTATTATTGTAAATTTTTATAAAAACATTTATCATATAATTTCATCATCATCGAGAGTGAAAGAAACTTTGTGACTGTTTAATCAAATGTTTATAATATGGTTATTTTATTATCACCTATCCTCTTATCAGTCAAAACAAATGACATACATAGATGAAGAGGAGTAATTAATTAATAATCACATCATCAATCAATTAATCGCAATAGGGGAGTTGTACATAAACATCCATGTAAAGAACATTGCTCCTAAACGTTCCTCATGACATTTACACTGTTAGGATTCATTTTTCTATGATAAATTGTCTATTAAAGATTTTTACATTAAAGTCATGTCATAAAAGATTATAATTAGTTAATTATGTCACTTTGTTTTTTATCATGGCCCTGCTTATTTTTGTATTATTATCGGTGCATACATTTGAACTACCGTGCCTGTGTAATTTAAATGCCTGTGTATGTTAAATCACAAGTTGAGTTAAAGTTGCAAACACATTTCAATGGCAATATATTCACTTTGTGTCATTATAGTTTATAAAACCACCAGTTACATATTGTTCATAAATACCTTGACAACTTTAATTTGGTGCCATTCTTAATATCATAGAAACTACTATAAGTGATCATCTGTACATTGGCTCACTTACCTTCTAGACAATCATCTTGTGCTGTTGGTAAAAACATAAAAATACATCAAGTGGTTAATGCCCGATTGTGGAAAGGTACAGTAAAATAATACATTTTCTTTTTTCCAACACTGTTAAAATAATAAAAACACTAGTGGAAAGACGAAAAAAATGTATCATTATAAAAGTACATATTTCAATTAGTACTACTTTATTCTACACATTAAAAACTTATTTAATAAGTCACAAATAATATAAAAACAAAATTAAACTAATAAATCAGTTATTAGCTGATTGAGTGAAACATTCACAGTTTCGCAGCCTTAAGGGATTAGATATTATTTAATATAATATTAATGATTAGAATGCAGTGTGATCTATCTCTTAAATTTAAAACTAGCTTAAAAAATATATTTTATTTTTCAAGTAGCATAGCAAGTTTTTATGTACAGGAATGGTTTTTACTTTGAATTCAGCTATCCCCCGATAGGCTGTATTTTACGTCTTCATCCATCCCATCATCTGAACTTCCACTTTCCTTTGTAATTGCTTGGAGATATATGTTGAGAAGGTGATCCACACATGTTCTTGATTGTCACGAGGTAGGACCAGAATAAGTGATGACTGCTTGACAGAATGAATCAGAAGAAATTGAAGATTCATATTCTTCTTCTATTTGTGATTTGAGTTATTCATGTTTTCTAAGAATAATTTTAAAAAATAAATTTTTTAAGTGGCCCTTAGCTTCCTCTTTTTCATTTGGCATAAATACTGCACTGGTCCTAGGGTCAAGAAACATCAAAGAAAGAACAGCTTTATTTTTTTTGCTAATGTGGGCTCCCATCTGCTAATAATTTTAATTTTCTTGGAAGAGTGCCATTCTTTTTTTAATAGCCATTTTCAAACTGAGAAAGTATTTATAGAATATTCCAATAAGCAGTCGACTGTCCTCCAGCTTTTATCTGATTTATTTTACTGGCTAAAATCCTGACTCACTCATTTCCAGTTGAGGATAAACTGTTTCATTACCGAAACAAACATCTTATATTTTATAATGGTTTCAAGCACACTTCGAGTTGAATTCTATCTCATAGAAACATCCAATACAGGGTTTTTTATATTTAAATTAGCAATGAACTGAGAAAATGTTGGAGTGCGGAATACTTCAGACATATTCCTTACTTTGGACACAACAGCTTAAACTAAATTGTCCTTTCGAAAGACATCATTTACTGCCAGCAAAAAGGTATGGGCAGCGCAATGTACATTTTCTGCAGGACTTGATTGAATATTAGTTAATCACACTGATATGAATACTAACCACTCATGGCTGTTTAATAGGAATAAATAAAGTTAAAGGCCAACAAAGCAGTATGATTAATCATTATATACAGTCAAATCTCTGTCTATCGAACTTCCATATATTGAACTTTTTTTAGGAATCTTGAATTTTTATATATAGTTTTTAATATCCTGTATATCGAAAAAAAAGTCGCATTTAAATAATGATAATAACTAAATAAGAAAAAAAAAAACATGTTTCACAAAACAATTTAAATTCGGGGAACACCTTTTTTAAAAAGAAGCAAATGGGAGCGCAATTTTAACAGAGTGAAATTTTCATTTTTAATTCAGTTTAACTTTGTCTTTTTTGTTGTGAACATGGTGCATTAACGAAAATCATCAAGTGTAAAAGAAAAGTTTGACTTAACAAATGACGTAAAAAGGGGGATAAAAACTAAAGATAGTCCAAAAAAAATAAAGTTATGATAAGTACGGTATCAACAATTTACCAAAACTGTGACTCGAAGAATATGCTAGTGTCAGGACCATTCATTAATAATAAAGTGACTGAATATGCTGCAACTTTGAGGATCTCTGACTTCCCAGCTTCCTCTGGGTGGCTCGATAAATTTAAAAAGCGACACAGCATCCAAGCAAAAATAATATTGGGTGAAAGTAGTAGTGTTTCGGAAGCGCAATCTTCTCAATGCAAAACTGATTTCTGAAACACTTTTAAAAGAATATGACCCCAGCAATGTGTTCAACATCGATGAGAATTTTGGAGGGAAAAATAGTAAGGAATGGAATCATAGTTGCCATTTGTGCGAACATGACAGGAGAAATTAAAGCTTCTTGTAATGGAAAAAAGTAAAAAGATGTATTCTTTCGAAGACCTGAAATCACTTGAAGTTGATTACGATTTTTCACGAAAAATTGTGTATGGCTGGAGCAATTTTTGATAAGTGGATAGCTAAAACAGATGGTCAAAAAAATAAATAAAAGTGCTTTTTTGTGGACAATTGCCCGGCTGATCCAAGTTTAGTTGAACAAAAATTGACTAATGTTAAGGATGTTTTTTCACCACAATAAAAAACTGTTTTACTAAAGCTGGTTTTGTAGAAGAACAAATAAAAATCAAAGAACAAGAACAAATAAAAATCGAAGAACAAGAACAAATAAAAATCGAAGAACAAATAAAAATCGAAGAACAAGAACAAACTAATGCTGACCAAAAATACAATAAAAACACAGAAACAACTCGAACCATTGTGACAAATATACAAGAGAATTGAATCTGAGCATTTTTTACACATCGACGAAACCTTAATTGTGGCTGATTAACCCACCTATCAGGCCATATTGGAGGACTTAATCAAGATGAACCCAAAATTAATGCTGGTGGCAAAAACCAAGATGAGTTAACTGAAAAACCATCTAAAATCAAGTAATGGAAGCATTTGAAACTGCTTCAGAGCTTGAGATTTATTCCTATCCTTCTTGAGGAAATTTTAACATATGTGAATTGAAGTGAACACTTCTTTAAAACGGGTTCAGTGAAGAATTATACCCAAAAATGCAAAGTAGTTTATATATCTACTTTTTTTCAAGGAACCTTCATGTTCGATATATAGAGTTTCGACTGTATATATCTATGTATCCTATGATTTAAAAATATTCTATTTGGACTGAAAATTGCTATAACATGACTCATGCATGTTCAAAAAGGCATGATTTATTCTCTGTTTAAAAAAAAATTGTAGATGAAAATTTTCAATGGTTACTAATCATATTTTTCAAAGAATAAAAAATGTGATCATTGAGAGTTTTATCATATACATATAGCAATAATTTTTGACAATTGAAATAAAATCTCCATTTAATATAGTTTATTTTTAGTATAACATGCATAAATATATATGTATTCACATATAACATATATTTTTATATATTAAATATTGGTCATTTTTTATAATAAATATAACATAGCATAAATAGTACATTTACAAACTTATAACTTATGATTGTGGACTTATAAAATTATTGGTCGTTTTTCATAACAAATATACATTTCAATCAATAAATTAAAACATAGCATATAATTTAAATTATTCTAATCTCATTACAAATGTATGAGTATAACTTATTGTCAACTTACTAACTAACATAAAAATAACTTAAATTATGTTGTTTGTTGGTGTTATCAGGTTACTAGGCAATAATATAAAAGCAGAATTATCTTTGCATATTTGATTGTTGATATAGAAAAGCAGTTTATTTTTCCAGAATTAATTGATGGAAACATTAAGCTAACTTTACTACACATTCTCAACTTTCTTAGTTGCCCAATAGATTATAAAATTTGCACATAATTAATTGTCATAAATTTAGCTTTACACAATATTTGTATTATAGTTTCATAATATAATTTTCTTATGTTGGTAAAATAAACAATAAGCTCAAATTCACTAACGGAATTAGGAACACAACAAATAAATAGATTTCGTTAAAACATTCAACATATTTCAAATTTTAGGTACACATAACTATAAATATATGCAGTATATCATAGGATATAGGTATATAAGCTTAAAACAAAAAAATTAAATCTATAAATAAAAAATAATTATCACTAGATAATATACTGCCATTTTATGTATCAAAAGGTAACTTAAAAATAGCAATGGTTTCTCTTAATTATACCAACCATTTTAATGATATTCCATTACTCATTATTTTTAAAATCTTACTATTAACACTAAGGAATTTCAGTGATAATTTTGATATTATACAATTAGATTTCATGATTATTTATCAAATTATGCTATAATGCCTAAACGAAATTGCACTTCTGACAGTCCGGGCCTCATTTAGTCAGGTTATTAGCCAAAGTCGATATCTCTTTCCACGATTCCCTAATGTCAGTTTCCTCAGTGTACCTGGAGCAAATTGCTAATCGCAGAAAGTAGCTGTCTTTGATCTTCGAAGGGACCAAATAGATTTTTCCATGCCCATTGATCATTTTCAGCAACTGCTCATTCAATTCATTTGTGCCCTATAAACAGAAATGTAATAATTAACATTAATTTTCAAATGCCAATTAAAACATTTTTTTATCAAACATCTCCTAAGTATCATGTACTAAGTACTAAATAATTGTCCAAAGATAATAACGACTTATTAGATCATAACTACAAACCTTGAGCCTGAAGCAAACTAATCCCATGATGACTTCAGAAAATATCTCAAAGCGACTGTCTTCCAGAACAAGGGATTCAAAAAGATGTGCGAGGCCAATTTGCTTCCTTATATGAGCTCTTAAATTTTCAGCGCCATAAAGCCGCAATACAAACCAAAGCTTCAGAGCTCTGAATCGACGACCCAGTGGGATTTGCCAGTGCTAAAAATCGTATGATCATATGTATAAATATGACTGTACCTTATGCTGTTATAAAATGTAACATATTACGTATCATTAGTACCCTGTAGTCTGGTGCAGATCCTTGCATATCATGTTTCAGATACAGTGGGTCTACATTAAAGGCATCTATCACATACGTTGGATCTTTAAGCCTAAAAAAAAAACATTTAATGAATAATTCAACACTAAATACCACTTTTTATAACTAAATTATTATAACAATTAAATATTATAAACACAAGAGTACATGTATCATATTTTAATAATAAATTCAAACACTATTTTAACAAGAGAATCGCATGACTAGGCAAGACTAATTCATAAGAGTAATCTTATGTGCAAGTGCTGGGCAAAAATACGATACTTAGTTGCTTACCACATTGCGGAACAGTCAAAAGTGACCAGCATCCATTTGTGAGGATTGAAATTGAAAGAGTCTGCTTTCTCAACTCCACGGTTGAGGTGCCTAAACTCGGGGCAGATGAAAGAAGAACCAGCATAGGCAGCGTCCACATGAAGCCAAACATCTTTAGCTTGACAGACATCTCCAATCTCGTCTAATGCATCAAAGGAGCAGCAGCTAGTTGTTCCAAGTGTAGCTACAACCTTGAGGAACAGATCAATAGTTTAATTAACTATTATTAATAGTGGAATGTAATCCCACAGGTGTATATTTTGCTAATTATTTGTGAAAGAGAAACAGTGACATGGCTGTGTTTTAAACTAGGGAACTACTTGTAAAAGAAATAATACATTTCAAAGACAAAATAAAGTGAATAAATCAATTTAAAAAAATCTAAAATTCCAGGAAATTAATACATTCATAAACCATTTTAAAAAAATGTAATGAATAAATGAAAAAGAACTAGTGGCTGTTCTTGATTACATTGGGAGTATAAAGATTTCAAGAGTGGACAGTGGATTTTCAACATATTATTTGATTGAGTGTAAGACTTAAGCATTTCAAGATTGAGAGAATTGGAGAGAGAAATAGATTGCGCAATATTGGATGATTGACACTGCAATATTGATACGTTGTGACAATATTTTTAATTAGTAAAAGAGAAAATTTTATTCTAATTTGAGTCCAGAGTTGAAAGCATTTTTGTTATGTTTTGAAAGCGAAGAGAGTATAACTCGTAAGCCACCAGGGACATTTAAAGTATCATACGACAAACCCAAACCCGGAAAAAAATCAGAGAAAGTCGCCTTTAAGAGTAGAATAGTTTCCTTCATTCATGACAGGAAGAATCACAGGTTGCATGAATTCCATAGCTAGATGGTTCATTAAGTACCTTAAAAGACTGTCAAGTTGAAATTCTTTTATTGGATTCAAATTAATTATTATCATTACTCATTTTAAACTTACATAAAATGGAATAAGACCAGCTTTAAGATCTTTTTCGATGGCAGCTTGAACAGTTTCACCCCTGAGACGGTATTTTTCGTCAGTATCCAAAAGCCTGAATTGGACGCCACCTAACAATCCTGCACGCTCAACTGAAGAATGAGCTTGTTCTGTAAATCATTAATTATTTCATTATTTTTATATGGCCAAATCATATGAAAAAATGAAAGATACTGCCATAATATGTTAAAATAATACATGAACACAATCATTGGCAATGAAAACAAAATAATTTCAATTATGATACATCATTCTATACATATTAGCTTAAACATGCCTCGAAGAGACGCATAATTAATACCAGTTTGGTTAGAAATAGTCAATAAATTGTATCCCTCACTAATCAAGTGAAGTGAATGAAATTGAATAGAAATATCTACCTTAATATTCAATAACTTTTGAGAGCTTGGTTTTACTTTGGTGAGTCATTCAAAATTACCCTCCAAGAGTTCTCGTATATATATTCAATTGTGTATCATAAGTATATGCAATTTACCTGAACTGGATTTTTTGGCTTATGTCATGTTTGATTTTGTGTTTAAATTAAACATTATTATAGTATGATTAATCTGAAACTTATGTATATTACAAGGTATGTACATGCTTATTACTTATGTATAACATAAGCATTAAATTGAGACAAGCATAATAGCATTGAAATTATTTTTATCAATAAAGCAATTTTATAAAATTAATTGCACTTCTAATAATTCATTACTACTTTAATTTCTATTAAAAAAATCTTACGTGATGCATATGCAACCAGCTTTGAAATAATGTCATAGTCAGACCATTCTGGATGTTCGGCTTTAGCTCTAATAATGGCTCGTGATTTGGCGCCTAGTAATGCAACAAGAGTCGCCTCACTGGCTGTACCCTAGAAAGAAAGAAAATGTGATTTTTATTTCTGTTTCTTTTGAATTTATAGAAAATTAGTCAGTGGAAAACATCAAATCACATACCTGAATGACACCACCGCCTTTTCCTCCTGAGCAGGCCAAAAATTCTTTAGGAAGATCAAGTAATTTGCCAAGCCAGTCAAGCATAAGAACCTCTAATTCTGTACAAGCCGGCGATGCGATCTGTTGATAAAAATACAATGGTTATTTAGGGACATTGTTTAAGTTTATGTCATCGATAGAGTAGCGCCGAAAAATTGAGATTGCCATTCATAAGGAGAAATGATATGATTTATGATTAGACAAAGAAAAAGTATAGTGATTCAGTGAGATTTGAAACCGGGACCTCGAAATCTCCAACCAGACACTTGAGCTATCCCACATACTGCCTGAAATGGATCCTGGATGTCAGGAAGACCTGGAATCATACCTTGCCCCTGTCACTATCTTTTTTTCTTTGGATAATAATCATAAAAACAGTGGGATTACAACATAATTAGTAATTATCATATATGTTATATACTTGAAAGAAATAATGCTGTAAAAATCAAACGAGCACTCAGAAAATTTTAAAAAGACTAAAATGTAGTCTTCTTTGAAAGAATGACACTATAGCAGTTTTCAATGGTTCCTCAATACCAACTAAAGAGATTATATATTGATGAGTTAAGGAGCTTCCCACTTTAATTTAAATAATTTTCTTTCTGATTGTGGTATGGTAAATTATAGATTGATATTATAAATACATTTTTTTTTAGCACTTCTAGATCTTATTAATACTAGTTGAATTGATGATAAGCTGCCTTGCCATTTTGTCCTATTAGGCTAAGAAAAAATGTTTTACACAATTATGAACTATTTGAAACATACATAAACTAATTTAAGAATGCTGAATGTAAAGGAAAGTTATCAAGAAATGCCCAAGTTCCGACAGAAATTTTCGTGTCAGTTTCTTTAAATCTTATTCCATGATTACTTTAGGTATTTAAGAAAAAAATTGACATTATTTAGTTGAATTATCTGGGCCATTGAAAAACACATTAAAAAAAAATCTAAATAAATCTGCCTAAATTATTGGCACTAAATAACTTATTGAAAGCTGCTTGGAGGATATAAAAATCGTGCTTTCTATTTTCAGCCCTAAAACTACTTTTTGAAATGTATATTTTATATTCTGTTTGCATTAAATAGTTTGACTTCACAAATAGCTTCTGAACGTTGTCTTGAGTTTAAAAGTTAGCTAAATGGGTTCAAAATTTTTACAATTAATTTTAATGTTTTCATACTTACCAGTGTAGAATTGTAATTATTACATAATCAGTATATATGGAGGTGTTCTTTAATGTAACAATCACTGCCATTCAACATAACTACTTAATTACACAGGTAAACAAGACAATGAAAAGACCACTGAGCTGTACATTTTTGAAAATAGAGCCTCAACCAGGTGTTTATGAGAAATATAAATATAATAAATAAATAAGTGACTATATTTAAATATTAGCGTAGGTGACAGGTAATCGTTTTAATAAATGTTTACTTTTGTAAAAGGCCTTTTGGGTAACCAGAATTACTGGACATATAATGTCACTGTTTTTAATTACTGAAATCAGCGTATTTTAAATGAATTCGACATCCGCAAATTATGATTGTCTTTGGGTTTTAGGGGTAGGCAATGGTTGTCGACTGCGCCAGTAAGTAAAATAACGAAATTATTATTAAAAATATACGTTTGGCGGGGTACAAAACTAATCTTAAAATCTATTTCATGGTTAATAACCCGAGATTCTAACAATCGTTTTAGTCTTGTGTATTAAAAGCGGGTCGCTGTAATCGGAACCATCCTTAATGATTGTCTTAATGAATAGATAGTGCATATTGAGAACAGGTGGTGAAACTGGCCAGGGTTGTCACCTCACTAGAAAAGATACGTTATAGCTAGCTATATTGCGGCGCTGCGTGTGTTTGTTGTTCACCCCCCGGGTTTCGTTAATAACCATCATAAATCATAAATAAATAATCTGGTTGAACTGTATTCGTTTGTACTTAATCATACTGCAAAAGTAATGAACAAGTATTATGTCGAAGCGGTCTCTAGCGATTGCTGTTTTATGTTATCGGCAATAAACCTCCGTATGTCTGAAAACCACTGTAGTTGCATTAAATTAGCAGAAATAAATCACAAAAATACAGAAGCCATCTCACCGAGGAACGGAACGTTATATTCTGTCGTGAATTCCACTTGCTCTTGACAAGGAATGTGGTTGGCATTCAAGCTTTGTTAAACCTGCCAAGTCACTATCAAGCTTATCCCTTGGTTGCAAAACACTGTATTCTCTTTACACAGTGTCTTTATATATACACGTTACTTATTATACGTTATATGAATAAAATAAAATTCTATAATAAACTTAGTATATATCAAAATAAAGTCAAAATTAGATAGGTTGGTACGCTAGTGAAGTAACACAAAGTATATATAGGCACAATAGGCAATAAATATAGAACAGAAATTATTTGAAAAAGCAAAACATTAAAATTAAACAAGGCCTGTGGAACTGTCTCACTTCAAACTGCCTTTTATTTCGTTTATATATGCATATACTTCAAAAAATACAAGTCAGAATAATAAGGATGTATAAAAAAAATATCATTCGAGTAATGAAAATAATGGCAGTAGCTTTGCCAATTTATTTGTATGTGTGGTTAGTATCGCGTTAAATGAATGAACATGCATGTTATGTATGTTAGGCTACAACTTCCTAGAGCTAGCTTACCCAAGTGAATCCGATGCAGGCGATAGCATCACTGAGCATATCCGCTACAATTGCAGGATAAGAATTTGCAGTGGGGAAGTAAGCGAAGAACCTGGGAGAGTGCCAGTGAGTAACCTGCGAATCAAACCATGTCATCAATTGTGAACTGTGAGTAGGTATACTAGTAAATTTAAGTAATCAAATGATATTAACATACTCCTGGCATGATAACTTTCTCGATATCCTTCATGATGTCCTGCCATTGTTCCGCGGATTCAGGTGCATCGGCGGGCATCAAAGGCCTCAAGTACCCCGGCTTGACGGTCGGCAGCACCGGCCTTAATAAATAAATTACATTTCAAATTAATACTATATATATATATATAAACTAACAATAATAATAATAATAATGATGATAAAAAATCGAACATTTAATCGGAGAAAGGAAAAGGTTATTATTTAATAATAATATTGCAACACTAAAAATTATATATTTCATATTATATTAATTACAAAGATTAAAATGAATGTCTATTTATAAAAACCGATTTCTATAATAATTTCTTAATTTAAATTTAAAAGTAGTACGAATGATAACTAACTAAAGGTTATACGGTTCTCGAAACAAAGAATAAATTTATCAATTATTATTATCAATATTTTTTATTTCTACGTATATTTATGGTGTAGCGAACTTCCCCCCCCCCATCCCTTTAAAAATGATTATTCATTATAGATTCTCACTCGAATCTATTTGCATTGCAGTTTTATATTTGCTGTAGAGTCGCTACATTACATACAAGGTCTGAATTCTGTATAAAACTACATAATTTAATACAAGTATATTGATACACATTATAGCTGACTTCTTTGATATGACTCTATAAGGTAATGGGGCTCACCTTTTTGATCAACGAGTCGGGTTCATACTTCGAACATGTGAGACGTACAAGTATGAAGCTGTGAAGGGCTGGACAACAGACCTCACACCCCACACGCCGCCGCGCACTCCGACTCAAACCTCCCCACACACTTTCATGCTTGTATGATCAAGCCAAGTCTACTGACCGGCGTTACGAGCCATATGAAGATGAATATGCCCCTTGAGGGTTCGCTCTTGCAATTTATTTTAGAATTATCTTAATTTTGAATGGTCTTAGGATTACTAAAGTGGTGCAAAAACGAGCTCACTGTACAATAAATGTTGCTCAGGCGGTCCATGGACATTACTACGCACACAGTTTAGCATCCGGTCCTCTGTATGAGAAGAGTAAACATATAATAGGTTTAAATAAAATAATATTATTTCTATATATGGTAGCGACCCGTATTCATCATATCATGAAGCAGTTGTAGCTAAGCAATAAACCATACGAGGGCCCAAATGTATACCACATCGACCCCTGAATTGTTCTTCTGAAGAATGCGTATTTTGTAAATTCCGATGGAAATTTCTCCCTACACATTACAAATTATTGACAATCTAAATTAAGTGTATCTTATATTAAACTCACCTTTCTCTTATATTTTCTAGGTAATTGGCAACGTATTCAGACATTGCCTGAGAGAACTGTAGGAAAGATTTGTGGTCCATGACAGTATCTAAAAAAAAAAAAATTAAATAAATAAAACGTAATTGAACAATGCAACCCTAAAATTTGAATAAATATTATTTACCAATTTTAGGCTAATGTTTATATGGGATCAGGATCTAAAAATACTACATTTAACAGATAGTTTAAACGAGTGACGTTTTAAATCTAAAACGTTACCTTAAAAGTTAATTACTTTAATTTAATGAACCTCTTCAAGGCATGGCGGTGTTGCGAAGACCAATTGGACTTAATTTTGATAAGACCTATTATCATAAGTTGTCAGGTAACTAAATAACGTTAAGTTGTGTTCATTTATTACGTATGTTGTGTGCGAAGAATGATATAAGGATTTAACTTGCACAAGGAAATCTCTATTTATCTGTGTGTAATTCACGTCCTTAGGATCGATAGGTACAAAATCAAAGAAGGGAAATGAAAATATCACAGAAATGTTCTTACTAACGAATTTTATTATCCATAAAAAAGAAAGAATATGTGGGATTGATTAGTCTCACGAAAAAATGTTATCATTGCCTTAGAGAACCTTCAAAGTTTACCTTTAAGCGCCCACATTTCTATTCGTTGCCTTTTGTTATCCCTTCATCCTAAATACCTATTGTAGCGACCGCTAACTACATAAGATAAATCACCCTATACTCTATTGTATATATATTGTAAACAAATGTAAATAACATTACCAAAATATAAATCATTGTAAATATGGTAAACAATAAAACATGCAGCTAGGAGCCAATTAGTTATATGAGCTGGGACACCAGCTGCCAGGGCAGGTAGTATACCCAACCGATGAGAGGCTTTCCCGGCTCACGTCTCTTTGTCAGAGAACAAAGGAAACCACATACTCAAAATTCATTGGGTACTATAAAAACGGTCCTTATTGGCTACCGACAAGGCCAGCTGGGTATTTAAGACCGGCGGTTTGGGGCCTGTATATCATTCTCCTGGGAACTAACTGGCTCGTGGCTGCTCTGCTTGAAACTCTGAAACTTGGCTGCTTCTTTATGAAAAACCTCTGCATCTCTCTCTCTCTCTCTCCTCACCTCGCTACGTTTCAGTACGGCGTTGTCAGACCCCACACCTTCCTAGTGGGAATATCTGCCTTCGTCTCGCTAAATCTAGCACCTCCTTGGGAGAGACCTCTCCCTAGTGGACAACGGTTGTCGTGGCCCTGCAAACTTACCAAGCACGGCGATTCAGTCTGCCTCTCACCTAACCCCTCAACCTGCCCAACGATAAATTGTTATATGGTTAGAAGTTCTGTATTGTGTGATGGTGTCTAAATTCGTTAGATGATGTGCTTTAACACAAAGTTCTGATCTTTGACAACACATTTTCCCTTCTCCTTCTTCCTCCCTTCAGGATAATAAACCTTTGACTACAATAAATCGCTTTTATTACCTTCTAGGATATTTAATGACACTTGATTTCATTGGCCATATATAAAAAGCCTAGTGCATCATTTACAATCATTTCATCATTTCAAAATATATTAAATTGACTGCAATTTTTTAGATCGATACCCGTTTTCGAAAAGAACGAGGTGATTTGATTTGGTATCGTGCATCTCGAATCGAAGAGCCATAACCCGGTAACATGTTAATGCTTCACGGCAGGAAATTAAAAATGCCAATGAATCAAATATAGAAATTTGATCGCCAGTGCGTGAATATTAAAAAAAAACTATTGAATGACAACTTTAGATAAAAGCTTTGTCTTATTAAAACACAAGTTTTACACAATGCAACAGGAAAGTGATAAACAAGTTTTCAACAGCTACAGGAACAACTTGGTATCTGATTTAAACGAGAAATGTTATTATTAAACTGATTTATGTTTTGATAAATTGAAGTTAATTTTCTTGATGCTATGTGGGAATTTGGTGATAGCCCTCAGCGACTCGATTTCGCATTGTAAATTGTGCAATTTTTCTTTTGTTATAATTTCTGTTTGTCATATCATTATTACTTGTAACTTATTATTGATGTATAATATATATTGAGATATCATTATTCCTTAGCAAATATTATTT
Organism: Acanthosoma haemorrhoidale; assembly: GCA_930367205.1. NCBI lineage: Eukaryota > Metazoa > Arthropoda > Insecta > Hemiptera > Acanthosomatidae > Acanthosoma > Acanthosoma haemorrhoidale. The sequence continues at coordinate 27,507,013 of OV884012.1, forward strand.
TTCCTACCGTTCAAGCAATTAAGTTTTCCAAAAATCTTTAGTATTTCATTTTTTATTATTACTTTTCCTACTCGGTTATGAATGACAATTTTTGTTTTTAACTCTAAATTATTAATAATGGTTATTTTTGTTTCATATTTTAAAATCAAAGGTTTTACTAGAAATGTGATTATAAAACAACTTTATTATGATAAAATAACAATCTGCCTCATTGGGCAAGTAATTGTGATAAATGATCTCATTCATACCATGTTTACAATTTTCATTCACTCGCTCATTCGTACAGTATTTACAAACAGCCCAGAGACCTCCCAAGTCCACATGGTTGTCACCTCCCTCGCGTGGGAAGAAGGAAGCGGAGTCTTGGGAGGTCCCCCACGCTCCTCCATCAGCCGCGTCACTGGACAAGAGCCAGCGGAGGCTGACCAAGAGCGCGAGAGCATTTACTAGAAATATTATTTTAATTTATCATAATGAAAGCTCATGAGAATTCTTTTCGTGATAAAAATTAACCATTACTCATCCCTGGATGTAAGAGCTGTATGCCACTCGCGAACAAGAGAGATTTAATCTGACAGGTCATTCGCAATAGATGTGCCTTCCCATCTCCCTATTCATCCAGTGTGACATGTGAATACGCACTTGATATTGTGGCTGAGCCTGAAGGGCGAGGCTGTACTTTCAGACAGGTACTGAGTGAAACACTTTTACCTGTCTGTCGGTATATCCTTCTACCTATTTGTTTGTGTACCTGAATTTAGAGAATATTTTTCATTAATACTTGAAAAACTTGCACTTGACAGCCATAGGCATATCTGGGTATTGTTTCTTCTCTTTCTACGTCTTTTGTTAACCTTATGTAAATATTTAAGAAAATACATTGTTCATAAATTAAATTTAATCGGCAAAATCTTACGGCAAGGCTACTGATACTACAACTTCAATGAAAACTCTTAATTTTTTGATATCTCACAAGTGAGTTCTTTGAGAGAGATCTAAAGTGGAACTAGCCATTACCAAGTTGGTGATTGATGTTTATTGCCATGATTAATGTCTAGAGTCACTGATGGAGGTAGATTTGTTCATTCATCTAACAAGCAGTATACTTCAGCAATAATATAGAAAAAAAAATAATAATTGAACCAAATCAGTAGTCCCGCCAATTATGTTTTTGTTTATTATCTGAAATAATTTTTGAACCTGGGATGTGGAGGAATTTTATCAAGAAATAGTCCAGTGGGAAAAGGGCTCAAATTTATTTCTAAACCGTTTATTAAACGCTGCTGAGAAAACCGTGGATGTTTTTTCGCACACAAATACTTCATTTTATGTCCCAAATGTCACTGAAAATAGCTTTCTCTGTATAAATTATTTGACTTAAATTTCGATCCCTACCCATGGCAATAGTAGTAATAAAATCATTAATTGTTAAATAAATAGTGTTAAAATAGTTAGAGGGTATATTAAATTTATTAAATATAAAAAAAGATAATCGGTTTCAGATGAGGTCCAACGTCTAATAGCATGTATCCTGCTTTTTATGCCCTGCACATGGCTGATATTTTTGAGAACCACAACTATAAATGTTCAATATTTATGACGGAATTAATCATAGTTTACTAAACTATATTTTCCTTTATTTATGGAGACTTTGGCGGTAAAACAATCATAAAACAATTAATTATTCATATTGGATTTTATTTACGTTAAGAATATACAGAAGGGAAAGCGAGTTACATAAAATTTTAACAAATTAGACAACTGATGTAACAATGTAACTCCGTAAGAATCATTAAATGAAGACAAATTGTAACAAGCTAATAAGAGGTGATAAAGGATGAATCAGCAAAATCAAAAATAAATATTTATTAAGCGACACTGAAAAGCGAAAAATTGAAAAACAAATCAAAAAAGAAAAAAAACACATTGAGTCAATAAACCATTCTGGATTTTAAATCAGACCAATTAAACGGCCTCCAAAGGGAGGTCAACACTTTCTCCTAACCTTCAAGAGGCAAACGTAACCAAATAAACCAAACAAATCTCTATTTACAGAAAGGTAATTAATTACTTTTTCAAAGGACAATCACTCAGTTCAAAAGGAGTCAAACGAAAAATTTAGCATTTAAACCGGTTTTTCATCAAATACGGTCTCCTTGACTTAGTGGTTTTAGAACTTGTGACTGTCAACTAACGAGACTCGGGTTCCCACAAGGATTTTTTTCTGCGCAGGATATGTCTAGACGGGTTCGCTCAACCTCGGAAGGATAAATAGGTGACTGGTTTGCAAATCCTAACCCCAAAACCCAAAAACTATCTAGCGTTGACCATAACAGACCCTTAGCACCATCAACCTAATCTTTTTTTTGAAATTCTCCACCATTTTATTTTTTGCTGAACCAGGGTATAAAGGCTTTACTTAATATAAAACAGATAAGCTGAAATATGTAATAATATATAATATACATTTATATAGTATCTCGAATTTTAAAGATACATACTAAAACTCGTTGGATTAGAAGAAAAAAATTGATCCCATCTCAACTCAGAACAGTTTAGGTACTGATTTTTTTTCATGCTAAAGAATATAGGAAACGCAAAAAAAATTTTCCAAAAAAACAAGTTTTTGGCCAGTTTTAATATTTTTTCTAGTCTGTATTCTAGCTTTTTAAAATAATTTTTAGTTGTTAAAATTGACATTTAACCTAATATGAAGTATTTTTGACAATTTTTTATTAAAATTCCAATTTTGATGTTTGATGTACCCTTTCGTGTCTTTAGGATGGATTTTTTTTTTAATAACTAAAAACTATAATACTAAATCTGAGGCTCCTAATATAATTTCATCTTTAGACTAGAAACGATCTTAATCGAAATGAGGTATTGATTTTAAGCAGCTTCATTAATTTGTTTGTTAAAAAAAAAAAAAAAAAAATGGCCAGAACACTTCGGACTTACTCTCATTTACGAACACAATGACGCTGACGGCGCTGCCATAGAGATCTAACACTAGTAGCACTTAACCACTAGCCACGATTGGTGGATTTCGAAATCGTAACACTTATCATCGTGGGCATTGCCCCCCCCCCCTGTTAGATAATCATCCTCTACTCAAAGAGAGACAGTGAAGTACTTTGGGCTGTCAGTCAATAAACAGCTGAGGTAGAACCCACTCAACAACACTTGATTAACAAAACGGCTATCTCTGACAGAGAAACATACTCGTACACTTAGCTACTAAGAACCAATAGGTCATTTAGAGCACAGATTTATAGGGTTGCAAATAAATCAAACCAAGCGACAGCTGAAATATTTCAATTAAAACTACTTCGACGGATCACTGGTTTAGCCTATAGTCGCCGCCAGGAAATTAGACACTTGGGATGAAAGGGCTACAATGTTCGGGATTGCCACACACGGGCAGATGGGGTACTAGTCAGTAATTTTCATATTGCTTAATGATTGTCATTATCGAAGTAAAGGGTAAGAAGTAGTGCACAGAGCAGCAACAGGGCTTGCCAAGTATTGCGGGTCTCAAGCTTCTTATTTCCTGACGGCAGCTGTAGTATGTTAGACGACCTTACGTACAGATTTACAGGTTCCACAAATAATTCCATCAAAAATTATTCGGACGAAATCTCATATACTTAAATAAATTAACGACGACTCCAGAGAAACTCGAGTAGGAATTTACTTATTTAAATTGACTGCCATCAATATATTCATATGGGTTGGAATTCTTTCCCACATGTCATTGATGCCTTTTTGTTATTGTATTATTTATTCCCTAATAAACCAATATGACTCAAAAGATCTTCCATAGACGAATCCATTATGCTTGGTGCAAGCTTTACTTAACAGGCCAATTTTCATATTAATCAAATTATGCAGTTGTTTCGAAATGTTATCGATTTAATTTCTGAATTGTTACTTAAATCACCAAAGAAGCAAGGGCATGACGATGAGTAGGTTTATAGGTATCATCTGATTTCTCCATGTTTTGATTTTTTTTTTTTTTCAAATTATCATTTGACGGTTGATTAACTATTGACGACGGTAAGAAAATGCCAAGCAGAGGTCACCTCTCACCAGATATAGCGGTCAAGGGCAGAGCAAGGCGAGTGACTTGTGGGAAGTGACCTTCATAGGGACACAGCTAACCCTCCACCTGATAGTAGCAACACAGCAGATATCTAATAATGAAACATTAGGTGTGGCTAGAAAGTCTGCACAGTCCTTGAATGCTGTCTAATCCCACTAACGGCAATATATTATACTCGTTTTCACATCTCACCCTTTACAATCGAGCAAAAACGAGACAAATTAAAGGAAATGAAAAAAATAGTACTCGTTTGACCAAAAGAATTTTATTTAATAATTTGAATCTCAGGTGGGTTCTTATTATCCAATTGAAAAATTGAATATGAAATGAATTGTTAACGTTATATAAATATATTAAAAACTATAAGTAACTACTGCGTTGTTTTCTTGCTTCAGTACCATGTTGATTAAATAATTCATTTGGCGTGTTTTGCTAGACTTCTTATATGAAATATTATCTCTCCTGCAACTACCATTGCTTTGCTCTATCAAACAACGATCTTTAGCTTTACTCAAAGGGCCCAGATCTACAAATTTTGGGCCCTCCTGCAAAGCTTCTCAAAAGGCCACTCGAGCTACCGTGGGTTCTTGCGGAATATCTTTTAGACTAAACGCTTAGAAATCAATTTTTACACTATTCTGACACGTTTAATCTAAAGGACTTCTTTATAAAACCATTTTTTTTTTTTAGTTTGTTCCATTTTGTCATATTTCACTTGAAGATTACCCAAGATCACTTTAACTTTGAGCTTTAGATGAAGACGATAAAACAAAGTATTGGTTGATAAAAACATATACAGATAATTATAGACATTCTTATCCGCTATTGTTCTAGCCTTGAATCAAAAAGGTGAAAAAAATTAAACATTTAATATGCATGTTTACGTTTTTATTGGACACAAGCACATAGCTTTAAACATATACATGGAACTGGTGTTGGAAAAATGGTGTTATTTACTACAAAATAATTAAACAAAACTTCTAATTAGTATATAGAATTGAGCTGATTACATAATATCAACATCAAAACAGCTTATCATTTGTCTTCTGACAAATTAATTCCTACATTTTTAGACACAGTAAATCTCCCTAAATATAGGAGTAAAAACAATATTTTAAGCAAATACAGAAAAAAAAGAAGTGACCGGAGCCGGTTTTGAGCTCAACGATGTGGATTCCCTTTTTTAATGCACCTCTATGAAGTCGGAAGCAGGTTTCGTTGAAACCTCCTAAGTTAGCAGGAGAAAAATATTTGATTGCACCGAAGAGAAGAACTCTATAAACTGGAAAATTACTTTTTAACACCATACTTAGTTGATGATACCATAAGTACATTTCAAATTGTATATTTATATTTTTGGAATAAATAAATCCAATGTCATTTCGATTAACGAGTAAACATTTTTTTGTTTCAATTGGCCCATAACGGAAAATTACCATTACCTGAGTCACACGGTATGTTTAGAATGTGTTTTGTTTTTTTCAATTTAGTACATATAATATCCTGGTCATTATTTTTTATTTCATTTGTTTGCAAGGCTCATGGTCATTTAATAGGAAAAGTAGTGGTCCTACTTTCATAGCCCTGATCTAAAAACAAATCAGTCCCCAAAAGTGAATGTGGAGCTACTCGGCTTAAATCCTTTTCGGAATAGCCTTCATATAGCTCTCAACTTTATCGAAAACCATAAAAAATCGAAATTTCAATTCATACATCAAAATATTCGTTGGGATATGGCGAATATATTAAAATATAACCTTTTCGGAATCAAACTTTGTACTTCTTCGTAGCGTTTTGTTTTATTTTTTTGTACTCGAGCAAGGGATGAGAAGACTATACTCACTTCCAAAAACTTCTCCAACATCACTTCAAATATATGATGACACATTGTATCACTGATATCAACAATTAATTATTGACAGAATTACATAAATATTACAAGAATTAAAACATTTTGCTAATCATTTAACTAATGAATAGACTCTTACATACTTAGTAAAACCCTAAACCCAAAATTTCGGTGATAATTCTGTGACCCCTATTTTGATCGAATGAAACCCCCTTATTCAATATATTTCTTTAAATTATAACTCATTTAATGAATCTAAATAAACTAAAAGCGTATTTTTATACATTCTATAGTTATACTACAGCTATGCTAAATTGTATATTATTATTGAAGTTATTATTATTATAGTTTTGAAGTTTATAAAGTATTAATTTTGTCACTAATCACAACTAAAACTAATGCATTTAACGAAAGCAATATTTTTTTTGGAATTGAAAGGTAGAGGGGCGCACCCTCTAGGATGCATTTAAGGAATAAGAGCTTTTTATAGATTCTACCTGTAGCAGACTCAGAGATAAATTGAGACCGGCTGGATACTTGACTGTCGGCGCAAGACAAGACTCTCGTACATTTCTGCCCCGATGCAAAGGAACAAAAATTATTTACAAATTAATTTATCAGCTTAGCATTCGTAAGGTGCAGCAATTGAAGGACAACTAGCCAAGCTTAGGTTGGCCTCAAGGATCGCCAATGTTTATTGGAAAGAATCATTTACTATCATCATTCTAGCTATAAGTAATAAAAGCAATTTAAATGTAGTATAGGTGTTGATATATTTAAGGAAAACAAGTCCAACGTCCAAATAAAAAAATATTTGGTACTCGAAGTATATTAATCAATTGTTTGAGAGTTAGCTAGATCAGCAGTTCAAATTTATATAATGATCAATCATCGATTGGCTTTGATTTAATACAGACGTCAAATAATTTATGATTAAAAATTTAAAAGGACTTTAGAATAATCTTACTAATTTAAATACCTCCAAACCCTAAGTAAACAAACCATTAGGAGTTTCTGTTCTTTTTACGAACGATGTTATCTTAAAAGCGAGTAACGATGGTTTAGAAGTCAATACAATGGAAACTAGACATAGAAGACTTTAGAATTAAAGATATAGATCTACAATATAATAAATGGATTATTTGTAGAAAGGGTAACAAGTCAAATCTGTCACTTCTGTTATTTAGGAATAACTTCACTTTTTTTTATTTTTAATTCAGGACTATTGTAGCATGAAAAAATATATCAAACTCAACTATTTCAAGCAATGGAAACATATGTTTAACGGCCACAATATTCAAATCAAATAAAGATGATGTAATCAAAATATGTTAAAACCTAATTGTATTGTCCTAAAACAACTCCAAAATAAAATGATTACATGACATGATACTAATACCATTAAACGAAAAATTGACAATTTTATTTGACGCATGAGTGTGCAGTGTGCATCAACTTAAACAGTTTAGGTATAAGTGTTCTACAGTAACCTTGTTTGAACCTTTTGTCTCTATGTAATTTCTCTTGGTGGGCTATGTAGATGGCGATAGATTTCTCCAGCTATCAAATGCTATTGGATAATTTTGAAAAAAAAATATAAAATTGATCATGTCTACGACTATAAGATAAGAAAGGCAAAGCATTTTATTCATTTGTCTTAACGTAAAAATACGCTTAGGTTACATAACTAGATGGAAAAATTTTTTTTTTTAGTTTCACTATCCTAGGTTTTGTTTTAATATTGTTTCAAAGGGAAGGATATCAATAGGTCGAGGATAATATTGTCTTGATGGTTTTCATTGCTCTCGATCTGATCACTGCCTTTAAGGAAGTTATAATTGAGTTGTTTATGTCTTCGACAAAGGAGTGGCACCCGAGAAGCTACAGCATGTATCGACGTATGTCACTTTAATGATCTACATCTTGATTAATTATGGTCTGATTATTATGTCCCGTCAACATTTAGGAAGAATGGTAGATTATTTGAGATGTTTTTACACATCCGAAGGATTCGGATTTAGGAGAAATTCCCTGTTACGGGATAGAAGTCAAGTGAATCATTAAATGAACGTAATTAAAATACTCTAAATTTGTAAAAGTTTTTTCCTCAATCACGCCTGGCCTCCTCGACAGCCTTCACCCAGTCTCGAAAGTCAATTCTTTGCCTAACGGAGATTCGTTCTTCCTGAGATCCACGGGGACAACTTCCTTTCATTTTCCAGTTAATCTTGCAGATTTCAAACCGTCCGGTCCAGTACAACTTTCTCTGAGTTCTTATTTAATTCATTCTGTTCGGTTTACCTTGACGACGCAGAACTCGGTAAAAGAACGAAACAGGAAGGCCTACAGACCTGTGCGTTTCTTCACAATTTGATACCCTCTTCGTTTCTTATTGAGGCCAGAATTACCTTTAAAATCACCCTCTCATATGTATTCATTGTGTCAGGTCTGTTGAAGGTCGATCCATGTATGCGTCATAACTCTTCGTAGTATTCGTGGTTTTTTAAATTGATGACTTTTTGGATCGTGTAAAACTTTGCTGCGTAGGTATTTCGTTTTCACTTCAGTTGTACCTCGAGGAAGAACCGACCCAGAAATTTTACAACAATCTTGACCGCAGATTGTTTGTTACCTCGGCGTCCGTCTCAGATCCGTCCGGCGTCCGTCAACGATTTTCCCTGATATTCGAATCTATTGTAAATTTCACTCATGAAACACATCATCGCCCAGTTCAGTTTTTCAGTTATGCCTTGTACACATCTAAATGGTAGTTAACCAACTAACTTAATTTTAGTTTACCAATAATACATTTACTAATATATACTAAAGGTTATTGTATTCCAACTGAAAGGAATAATCAATTTAAAGTTTAAATCATATTCATACAAAATCTCTTGAGATTTCAAGATGCTCTTGAAAATATGATAAAATTGTTGCCACGTTGATAAACGTTTGCAAGTGTTCTTTAATGCATATGCTATGATACTTTTTGTATTGAATGTGTAAAAGTCATAAAGTGTAATTTCAACGGGCCAAGACTTTTTGATTCCATATTGCTGAGTTCCAAAGTGTTAGTTTTAGCCAGTCACCTAAAGTAATACAGAAAAACAATGCTTAGTTTCTAATTGACGAGTTTGTCATTCACGTCAAGAAAATGACCTCAAGTATACAATTGTTCTTGCACCATTGAATACGTCCGGTTAATATTACTAAGCAGTTGGTGAGGGATTTTGTGTTTTGTCTAACATTTGAAAGTGAACCTAGATTTGTGTGAAGGCTGTAATCATATATTTTTTTAAATTACTATTATTTAGTGTAAATATTATATAATATAATAATTATATTATATTTGTGGTTATATTATATTATAGTCATATGAAATCAGCAACTTTCAGTCCATGAAAGGATGCCATGATTAAAAAGCATGTAGCCTAAATGTTTATTTATTAAATAACATTTTATACTTATAATTTGCAATAGCGTCATACACTTTGGCGCAAGTAAACAGGATTATTATAACAAGCATGTGCTTTGAGAAGAAAACATGTGACTTTAATCCGAATTAACACTCACGTTATAAACTGTGCATCTATCTTGGAGCATAAGTAAACTTTCCAAGGTCTGGGATTCACAGAGCCCTGGATATCGTTTCATAATTTAACTTAATGTTTTAAAAAAAGGAGTACAACTGTAGTAAAAATCGCGATAAATTTTACCATTGAAATAAACATTTTATGTTAACTTCAGCACTAGGACATCCTCCCCTTACTAACCGAAGAAGAACCAGGGACAAATTTAATAATAGTTCTGACACTGAGCAAAATGAAATTTATCGTACATTCAAGGCGAATTAGATTTAATTTTCATACTTCTTCACATCATTTTTTAATTAGACTGACAATTTTCAACAAAAATATAAATTTGTTGAGATATTTTTCTTTTGATTTACGAAAATTAGTACTTTAAAAGTTTATTTACTTCACTAATAGTAATTTTTCGATTTTCCATATTTTCTAAAGTTCAAGGAAGGAAAATTCCCATTTATATGTGAAAATATGAGCCGGTGTCATTACTTTATACTTTTAACTAATTTAGAATGGTGCCCCCCCCCCACCAAATTCGCTTGCATCTTAATAATAAAACATTGCTGGGTAGACACTCTGACGTATTAATTTATTCACTGCGGTAGACGTCACAAAACTTAACAGACAGAAGACTACTTCTAGCAGTATGAAAGTTGTACATGTACAGATAAGAGAAGTACTCACCAGTAGGTGTCAGGTCGGGCGGGAGGATGCTAACTGTGGGCTCTGACTGAGCTGCCCCACCACCTCAGCAGTTAGGCCAGAGGAGGAAACTGGTCGGTAGGGGAAAACCGGTGGAATTGAGCAATGCGCAAGCAGGTATCTTGTGCATCTTGTCTGTTGTTCAAGAGTAACTCCTATCTCTTGTCAAAGCCAGCGGAAAATGATCGTTATCGTCAATCGGGAACGCACGCTTAACGTACACCAACGTGTCCCCTTTGCGGGTACATTCACTCGTATCATTTAGGATGTATATCGTGGGGTCTAAGCGAGTAGATCCATGAATCAGGTAGTCTCGCCATTTTTGTGTTCAATTTGTACTTCAACATTGAACTTTTATAAATACACGAAAGTAAGTAATCATAAACGAAAGTAAGTAGCGACGCTCATGTAAAGAAACCATTAACTATAATGTGAGTAAAAGAGTTTGTTGGTCAATCGGCCTAGGTGTTGATAAGGAGACAGTTAGGATTTCATCAAACTTATTAATGAGCAACGTTTCGTGATGCATCCAATCATGATAATAAGAAATATACTAGGTGATAAATATGATTAGTAATAATTAGTAATAAAAGTTAAGTTGAAAAGAATAGAAACAAAAACAAGAATATGGGTACCTAATGAACTGATACTAATATCTAACAGTTGATAGGTTTGAACTACATATATATATTGTAACATTCATGATATTTGAGAATATCATGACCAGCAACCCTCCCATCTGGTCAGCATCTTCCCTTATGCTCTTAGGAGTGGGGATGAGATAAAGGGTCAGTCTTAGCACGACCGCCGAGACGAGCGGATTCTTAGCAAGCTCCCGAACTGGCGGTACCAACCAAGAGGAGAGACGTTGAGGAGAAGAACCAACAGCAGACAGTAACGTTGATTGGATAAAAGGAAGATCATCGATTGGGTGATATTAATATTGTTTTCATTATGGATCCATTAAAAGAAATTGAGCTCAAATTTCATGTTTTTTTTGTAATTAGTAGTAACTATCCTTGTTCAAAAGGAATGGAATATTTTTTTTATATAATTAATGTCAGCACTCTATATAATTATAATTATTTGTTATAACCATTTTATTTGAATATATTTCACAATTCCTAGTTTCTCAATTTATTAATAACTACAACATTAGCCTTGAGATCGGGAGATTCAATCGGGATAAATTCCTATGTCAACGACATAAAACAATTTGAATTAAAGATCTCATGACGGACCTGCCAAATTAGTTAAGTTAAATTGATCAAATAAAGTAAAAAGAGAAATAGTAAAAAATGAGGTAGGTTTCAATATATGTATAAATAATAGATAATGTATAAAAAATGGATACAACAAAATATAAAATACAATATAAAAAGAGTCAAAACACAAACCTTTTCCTGATAGACTTCCAGGAAGTTTTTCTAATAGCTTATGCTCCTACCTTTCAAAGCGAAATGAACAAATGCAACCTTAAATTCCCACCGAACTCTGGTTATTAAATTTGCCTAAAATAAACTTGAAACTAAAAAGATACTCAAGAAATTAATCAGCCAAATAGTTTTTCAGACAGAGTTCAGAGTATCAAACCTGCAGCCTGCACAATTTATATAAACCGATGGATCGAAATCAGCTGCAGAGGTCAGTGCAGCTTTACTCGTATGTCACGACACACCCAGTCACTAGGGGAAATTGCCATAAACTAAATCCGTACTCTTGCAATGTTTTTAGAGAACTAGTCATAGGAGTCGGCATTGTATGTATGCGACCTGATAGTTTCTTCAACCCTGTACAGCACACAACATATTGTACAATTGGGATTCAAAGTAACATTCTGTTGGCTATCGGGGCATTGTAGTATAGAAGAAACAATGTCTGCAGAAATCTGCGGAGTCCCGAAGAGTACTTCAACATTTTTAATAAATGCTCATTCAAGCTATTTGTCTCATTAATAATTAATGAGATAAATAGCTTGAATTTAAATTGAAATTGAACGAGAAAAATAACAATAATAATTATTATTATTTTTCTCGTACCTACCATTTTACTTTTTTCACTGACATAAAAGAACATTTTATTCCAATTTGTTTAAGTATATGTTTCAAACATGTTCGTTTTTATTATATTTGTTCATGTTTTTATTTGTTATATTTTTTTCTCCCTTTCTAGGAAAGTGTGTTACATAAGAAAATCCTCGTGTATATGCAGGCATCCAATACCCTTGTGGTTAACATGACCTAAAAAAAAAAATCTGCTTGTTCGTCACTGAGTGTGTATACCAAATACAGTAGTTAATACTTCGAAGTATGCAATATAGATATGATAAAAACCAAATTTTAAACAATCTGTCGTTTGGTTTTTATAGTTAAATTACCTAGAACAGTCATTTTACTACGCATACATCCATAGTGATTATAGATCCTCCTCGGAGACTTAAGTGGCAATTGTCTCGTGACCTGCTATAAACTTAAATTAAAATTTATGTAAAAATTAAAAATCAGCCCTCATGTGATGCTATGTTTCAATTTTCTTTCTTGAGACTGTCATATTACTTAGGACCAAAGTAATCCGAAAGAATAATGAAATGTTATTTTTTTACTATAACATTATCATCTACTTTTTCGTGCGTTTCTAAAGATTATTCTCGCACTTCTCATTCTGGCTTGAGAGAGGTGGTCCTATGTATGCATCCTGTTCTATTCACAAATGATAGCGTTTAAGAAAACATAAGCAAAATTGAATTTCATTGAATACTTGTTAGTTAGTAAAAAAGAAAAGAAAAGAGAACAAAATTACCCAAAATATTGATTAATGAAACCAGTTCCCAGGAAACATGGTATGTCCATTAGCTTCGGGGTATAATTTATTATGTTGGACATAGATTGAAATAAAGGCAGGAAGTGATGTCAATTGTTTTTTGGCAATTAAGCAAATAATTTAGTGAAAATATGTATTCAACAGTTATATAATGCTAAGAATATTATAATCCTAATATTATTTATAATGCTAAAAGCCCCTTCTAGTGTATACCTGCCTCGGGACTTCGTGGAAGTCACTGGTGTTTCTTGTTATTTTTAAGTAAGCGACCACATCCCTCCCAATTCCTGAAACAACCCTTCTCATATTCACATACGTCTCAGCTTTAGTTCCAGTCCCCACTTGTACACACTTGTCTCTCAAACATGAGTCCCTAAACACCCCTCCGACCCAGTATGTAGTAATCATAACTCTTAATATTTGTATATACCAGTGTTTAGCTTGTACTTCATGATAAAGCTTTTCTTTCTTTTCTTTTACATTACTCTCCTCTACAAAGATTATTTAAACTAACGACGCCTTTTTAATATAATTTATTTTCCCTAAGTAGAGCTTTTTAAATATTTTGTCAGTAATCAGTCACCTAATAAAAAACTTTGGGGTATAGGGGGTGAGGAGCAGAATGATCAATGTGGAACATGATTTTTTCTCGAGCCTATGAAATGAGTCCTAAACTTGTAGAATCATCATTTTTTTTACTAAGCTTAACAGCTGACTAAGTACGGTAACCCGTTCACTGCCATCAAGATGCAATAGAACCGAAGTATTTAGCACCATGTAACCATACCATAGTCATGTTAACCACTAGAACATGTCTTAAGCTTCCGATCGTTTGTTTGAAGCAATAATTCTTAATATATAAATTGTCAATACCCAATTCTAGTTTTTACATAAACTTATTTTTAAATTGACAACCAACCACGAAATAATTTTATTTTATACGCAATTGAACTAAAGGCTCCCACATGATATAGTGGCTTATCAACATTGTTGCCAATTCACCTGTCACTAGGACTACAGCAGGAATCCCCGACAACATTGGATACCGGTTCGCATAATACCTCTTAGTCACGGGGAACTCCCCTCTTCCCCGTAGGGGCATCCCAGCCTTGCATTCTTAAAACACAAGTTCTACAAAAGTTCATTAGCGCTTCTGCTCATGTCCTTCTAAAAATAATAACGTAATATTCCAACCAGGGAGTTTATAAACAAATTATTTGTAATCTATTGTTAGTTTTGTTAGTGCCCTTCCGATATAAATACTGCTTGATTTAACAACTATTTAACAACAATGTGTACTACAGTGTGAAACATTCATTTTATGTTTCTTCCGTACTTTATGCGTTAGTTGCCTTATGCTAAATTACTCCGTTTTTGGCGACGCCTAATTAATTAGTTAGGTTTGTTTATTTTCTCTATTCTCCATTAAACTCTGTTTTTTTAATCTGATAGACATCACGCTTGAGGTAACTATTTACCGGTGCTTGATGTTCCTATGATGATACTTCTTCATTACATTCATGCCAGTTAACAGGTATCTGTTTTTTTTACAAGGGAATGGAAAAAAGCCAATGTTTGACCATGACGGTGAAAAAAAGAGGACTATGCTTCTCATGCATAAAATTCTTTGATTTTCTTAGTTCAGAGTCCAAATATTTTGCAGAGTTATTCATTTCTACGGTTATTGCGTTCAGATATTTTTTATTAAAAAGATGACTTAGGTAAGTTAAGAAATCACAAATTTGGTGAAATTAAGGCAAATAATTTATGATTTATAGCAAGGAGGAATCTCTTAATTATAATTTGCCTCTGGTTTCCCAGGGGTTTCTTACTCTTGAAGGTAGAGTGTCTTGAGAAATTGTAATCTTATCCTAGAAGACCTTTTTTGGTCTCTCCTGTAAAACGCAGTATTAGTTTCTATCCATATTTGGATATATTATACTATCCATATATCGTAATATTAAAATTATATATTTAAATATTTATATTACATCGAGGGTTACCTATTACAATGCTAATTGTAACATTTTACATATCATACATATAGTATGTACTTTGTTTTTTCCCCCTTCGCTTTTTAATTTTTAATAAATTATGGAATTCCATATAGATCCTTATATTCCATATAGGTCCTTGGTCAATATTATATGTCCTGTAGCTTGCCTACATATATGGAGTATGTAATAAAGATATTTATAAAACAAGTATATGCAAGCGGCTTATTTTATCGAGAATTGGATTGATTAAAAGAGACACTAAGTATGCAGGATTAGGGACTCCTAAAATCAAAATAACTTTTTTGAATAACAAAATGTCTTCCTCTTTAAATATTATTTTCTTACTCTTCAGATTTCAAATAAATTATTATTATCCAGTACTGGCATTAGGGTAACTTATTTTTTATTATTATTGCTAAGCGGCATGCTTCTGTGCAATTTTTGATTTTGGAAAGGTAGGAAGGATTTAAAAATTTATCTTAGCCTTACTCATTGAGGAGAAATCCACTGCCACCAATATTTCCTCACAAATGAATAAGAACGATGTCTACACTAGATTGATAATTCTATCAGATTTTATAATTTAGTCTGTATTTTCATATCTGCAACTGTCAATAATTACTGGACCATTACGCCTTTCACTGATTAGGTCTCACTGCACAATAGCCACCCCACCACTTCTCAATATATAATGTAGTATTGTAACTAACAATCGCTTTCATAATGTAATATTACCACACTGTTTATGTCGTAACTGTCTGTCCTTGCCTTCCATAGACTAACTGACAACTATTTGTAACTAAGACTTCACTGTGTCACTTAGGGTTGTTATAAATTATAAACATAAAAAAAAAATCATTTGGTGTAATGGAAGATAAAAAAAAATAAAATTTTATCTACTCCGATTCACTTAGAATTTCTGTGAAGGGTGCCCGTACTGTGGCGACGTATGTACAAAGGAACCTCAACACCGCAGATAGAAGAAGAGGTTCCTACTAACAAGAAGAAAAATAGGCCCATGGCCGTGTTCTTCGAACCCACGACCTTCTGGTTTAGCGTGCAGGTGCTCTATCAACTCAACCAGGGATCTTTCTCATTATGGCTTCCGTTACCACCAATCTATTGTTAGCTTTGAGAACACCGCAAGTTGCAAAATTTTTTACGACCGACTGAAATTTTGTAACTTTTATGATTTGTTTGTTGTTTTGATCGAGTAGACGAACTATATACGCGTTATATGAACTATACAGCGACATATATCTGTCACTTTTACAAAACGTGTATGAGCTTTAAAATTTCATACCCCTCCCCCACGATTAGGGCTTTGTGGGTTTTAGGGGTTGATCCTATAATAGGGGTGGGTTCAATAATAACTTAAAACGATCTGAAAAAGTTATCAAATTGTCTAATATGGTTACAGTTGTAACAAATCACGCTTGTATTCACATATTTTTAGTATTTTGTTGTTGTCATTTAAAGAACAAAACTGCATGCCATCGCCCAAGACGTGGTTATACATGAAGTGTTTACAAGCAGAATTTATTTTAAATTGAAGAAACGTTGGAAATAGAGCCAATGATAAAACCTGATTCTAAAATTTCTAGTTGGGTACCAAGATATTATTTTAATATCATTATTTTATTTTAATATTATTATTTTATTAGGCGTCAATGGTTCAAAACTGGGCATGTATCTCTTATTAAATTTACATTGCATTAACTAAAAGGAGATGATAATTGTTGGAAAAAGTTATTCAATTCGTTCGATTGCCCGATTTATGAGGGACTTTAAAATGCTCCCCTAAGTACATTTTTAAGCCCTTGCCCCTTTTTCAGGTTTAGAAAATAGATTTTTACAATTTTAGGTAGGTTTCTACCCCTTTGTGTAGAAGTGAGGAGCAATGATAGAACCGCAAAGCCGGAGTAATAGACTAAAAGAACTTTAAGCGTGTTTTTTATTCTCTATCCATCATTCAATTCAGTTAATTGATATGAAAATCTATGACAGATTTCTGTCCAGAGGGTAGGGCCTCCGAGATTGCCACGGGTAGAAGGCACTTAATGGTAAGATAAATTCTGGGTTCTCTTCTTCTTCAGATATGAATAATGGCGGGTTATGGAAATACCACATGCCCGCGGAGTTGAGAGCGTTAGGTGTCCGAACTGGGAATGAAAGGCTGTGTCGGTGTGGCAACCGGTCGGGAACGACTGCCTTCACTGTCGACAGCTTTCCTCATAGGCCACCGCCATACTTCAAGGTCCCGCGGGAAAGTGCAAATTTGTATAAATAATTTAACGAAGCAAGTGAAGTTCAAGTCAAGCTGCAACTTAAAAAAAAAAAAAATTATTTCTTAAGGACTATTACGTTTTTCACATTTCTTGTTGATGTTGATGACACTACACTTCATGTTGATGTTGATGACACTACACTTCGTGTTGATTTAGAGCTCCTGATTGCTTAATTGCTTTAATGCCAGTCATTGAGACAACGTAGTAAAATTTTAATTAATTAAATAAATAACAACTGCAATCGAAGAAGAAAGGTTAAATCAAAACTAATTCTATATAATAAAACCTACACCAAATGGATAACTTCGTACTGTTAGCCCACAATGCTAATTTCACTATATTTCTGTCAGGGGCCTGGAGGGTTAGGTGGGTGGGGGATGTAATTAAATAATAAAAAATTTAATGAATTAAATAATGAAAAAAAAAGGACTAATATTACCAAAAGCTAATAAATTCCTGGATGGCAATTAACTGAGTTAATGGTTTTTAAGAGGCTATCCCTTAATTTGAAAGAGGGATGTATATAATGTAAATCATTGCTAATTTCCATTACGTCCTGTCAAATTTCATAGGATAGCAACTAAGCGATTTTTTAAATAATACGACTACTGCATGAGGAACTTACTAGCATAAAATATCCTTTAATTTGATCACATTTATTCGTTATTTAAATTAATTCATCAATGAATTTTAGTTTTGGTTTATAACGGTGTTCACATGTATTTATATTTAAAATAATTTGTATGTGTATATGTAGGTTCATATTTGTATGCATATATATTGTTTTTTTTATTTCTCCTCATTTATGTCATCGTAAATTTATATCACTTTGTTCAAATTTTTGTTTACATTTTTTATTTTATAGAATACAATCTTTATATATTACATGCTGTCGGGGACACTCGTCGACCTTACCCTGCCCGGCGGGCGTCAGAAACAGATAAACCTGTGGTCTTTGTCCTTTGCTGGTGGCCTAGTCGGTGGGCAGCTTAATTCATATTATATTTATTTATCTGACTCCATAACATGTTCAGGAGAAGAGGTACAGGCAAGGTATTACTATAGGTAGTTGGTCTTGGAATGACCCCTAGTTTGTATTATTTTTTAAATAATAAATAAAACAACACAGAGGGAGGAAGAGAGAGAGAAAGAGAGAGAGAGAGAGAGAGAGAGAGAGAGAGAGAGAGAGAGAGAGAGAGAGAGAGAGAGAGAGAGAGAGAGAGAGAGAGAGAGAGAGAGAGAGAGAGAGAGAGAGAGAGAGAGAGAGAGAGAGAGAGAGAGAGAGAGAGAGAGAGAGAGAGAGAGAGAGAGAGAAAGAGGGCAGTATTCTGCCTTATAAAGGCAAGTCATTCTTGCTACGGCGAATGAGAGAGCTGTTTATTTCGGCCAATTAAATGTTCATATCTACTAGGCCTAATGTATCATGCTACATACTGTTGAAAGGACTAATTGATAGTATATTTTATTTAGTTATATTTCCATAAATTTGTTCATTTTATAGTTCTATAAATATTTTATCTGAAATATTATATATATTTTTTATTTGTTAGGAGAATATTCAATCATGTGAAGAAAATTTATCTTGATATATTAAGGTATATATTTTAAAAAAATGTATGCATATATTACAGTTTAGTAAGTTCTTGGTCTCATAAATTCTCAACGGAAAGGTAAATGAAGCCCCAACATTTTTTCTGATCACACTAACTTAGCAGCTACTGCTTATGGAATAGTTTAATCTCAATTCGGAAGTCATCTCTTAGAAAATTCGGATTGAAATATTTTGACTACAACTATAACTAGTAGTGTAAACCAATGAAATTCTTATAATTGCATAATTTTAAAATCTATATACAAACAACCATCTTACCATTTCAAGAGACACGATGAAAAACATGGGGGGGAAACAAAAAATCCAATAAAATATTTCGGGTACCACCGAGTAATACAGCTAATAGCAAATATTTTAAATATAAATGTATGTGCATATTTGTTTTTCAAATATTGAAAACAAGTTATAAAATTCCTAGTTTAACCTTTGTGCACTATTTTCATTGTTTGTGTATTTTGCATTATTCTTAGACTTGTTTCTACTCTAATCCCGTAAATAACTATACGTCTTATGGTTTAATTACTGGCTGTATGTTAAGATTAAGTGAGCAACGCCAATTTTTTTTTGCTTCTCACAAAATTGTTTTCTATTTTTTTTTTTTTTCATATCCCCTTGTTACAAAATTAATATATGTTACAAAATATAGATTCTACAAACGAATATATTTACAATTGCTTCATTATATTTCCTGTAGCTTGGCTATATTTTATACAAATCCTGTTTTCTACTAATAGTGATCTGCATTGTACAAAAGTGCAATGATGTACACAATACATTAATGGACTGAATTTATTAAAAGTGATGGGACTCATCTTATTTATCATAGACTTAAAACTAACTTACATCTAACAATAAAAACTTAAACTAAATCTTAACCTAATTTTCCCCGACAGTCTGTTGCCATCGATGTGGGAAGGGTGGTGGGGTCATAACGTTAAACACTGGGTTTGTGAGGTGCCGCAACGAGTCAAAAACTTGATGTGTCTCCGGTGGATGAACTTAACCACCGCTGGCACACCAAGCAACGGGTGCAGGTTGGAAAATCAAAAAGGTGGAAAAAATGTATGTATTTATTAGAGTTCCTTTGTATATGTGTTCACTAGGCCCACCCTCACCTACTGACGACGGATCTGGACCGAACTCGGCATAGTGATAATTTGGCATAAATGGGGGCTAACACCGTAAAAACTATTGGTTTCTGTTAAGATCGACAATTTCGCGATTTTATTTCTTTTATTTTTTTCAAGTTCTTGCCTGTACTAGAAATGTCTAGTACATTTCTATATTACAAGCGCTTTCGGCAGATTTTTTTTTTTTTTCCTTTCATAGCTCCCTTAAATTTACAGATAGTTATATACAATTATAGATCCTCAGGCAAATCTATTTACAAATTATTTTTGTATTTCCTGTAGCATCGCTACATTATATACAGGTTTTGTTATTTTATAAAAATTATATAATTAATAAACAAGTATAATAATACACATTATACGTATCTGGACTAAACTGACTAATAAAGATGACGGGGCTCACCTTTTTGTTCAAACTTAAAACTAACTTACATACTTTTTTTTTTTCTTTCAAAACCTCTTTATTGATAATATATATACAATGACAAAAATAAATAAATAAATTTGGAATTACAGCTGTCTCCTTGTGCTGCATTCGCAGATGCATACGAAGGAGTGCATAAAATATAATACTTTCAGATTGTTGTTAAGAAGAATACACATACACTCACTGGGTGATGAGGCTCACCTTCAGCTTGCAACCGTGGAACTCTTATACTAATTCTTAACCTAACTTTTCCCCGACAGTATGTTGCCATTCGGGAGGGGTGGTGGGGCCGTAGTATTAAACACTGGGGTTTTTAGGTGCTGCAACGAGTCAAAAAACTTGATGCGTCTCCGGCGGATGAACTCACCCACCGACGGCACACCAAGCTACGGGTGCAGGTCAGCGTTCTTTAACCTCTCAAGAGAGGTATGTCGGACCACTTTTCGCATGATCTCATTCTGGAAATGTTGGAGACGTTTGGCTGTATTGTCAGTCAAGTGGGTAAATAGCGGGACACCGTACAGCAGAGCTGGCCCTAGGACACATTTATAGATCATCAGTTTGAGACGAAGCGACAAGTGGGGTGAAGTTAGCAAGTGCGATAGGCAGATATACGTACGTCCATTATATCAAGTGCTCGGAATGTTGCCAATGTTAGCGGGTACAGACTTAATAGCGCTTTTAAAATATAATAATTTGTTTATAAAAAATGTCTTAGTCTTATCATTAAGTTTTTCATTTGTTTAATTTGCCACCAGACGTTGAAAACAGTAGGTGAGATATAACCGTATAATATTTTTGAAACCCTTAATTATACTTACTTTTCCTCACACCGTCATGGTTATTCTTTCTATAATAACTTTAAGTATATATATGATGTCAACTACTGGGCGTTGTTGTTTTATATATTTTGTAACATACCTCTTGTAATATTCATTACACAACTAAGAGTATACCTCGCCCAACTGTGAAAGCATCTACTTAGCTGGTTGAGCATCGGGGAGGACTTACTAACTCGGAGTCAACCTTTTTTTATTGAATGTTGGAAGAAGTTGAACAATTTTTAGTTTTAATATCTCTCTTTTTATGGCTGTTTTATTGTATCATGCCAGAGAACGCTCTGGCTTTTTACAGGAAAAGAATATTTTTTAATTACTAATTTATTCTGATGGGTTGGCAATGTTAACGAATAGAAGCAACTTATGTATGAATAAACGCTTCTTCTAAGGGGTATGAGCAAAAATAAAATGAATAGAATCTGTAAATGATAAGGAGTAGATGATGAAGGAGTTACCTGTTGCCGGTCTCACTGCCATCGCTAGACTGGGAGCAGATCGGGCAGAGATCGATCTGGAAACGTTCCCTCGGGAACTACTGGAGTCCTGGGTCCCCTGGGAGCGATCTTCCGGTGTTCGCGGCACTGGCTACTGCTCCATTTGTCATCTCGGCTGCTCTCTAAAAGCTTATTCTTCTTGTTCTAACTTGTGCCGCTAAATTAAATCTTACCTGTGGGATCATATCAAGTAAAGACAAGGAATGTCGTACGCAATACTTCAGGATGGGAGTGACTTCGACTGGGGAAAGTCGAGTGTGGATCATTAAACAATTAAGAGGTTTGTTACTATTCTTAACACAATTTTAATGGCAGTAGAAAAATTCAATCTTTTTTAATTATAGTCTATAATTTATAATCAATTACCAAGTAGGTAATTAATTAATAACACTTCGTGTGGCGTAGTTTTTATTTTGGTCATTTTTGAGGAACCTCCTAAAGTTACACGTAATATCTCATTCATCTAAGAGGTATGAGCCCCTGGTTGTGGGGATGGTCAAGGGTCTAGAATAGTCTAGAAACGAAATTTAGTATGAGACTAACTAGTAATAAATATGTACAACGTAATAAACAAAATTATAATTTTGTGTGTGGAATGTTTCGTAATCGACTCCACACAAAGCGCATTTATTTCTGGACTTACATCATTATTGGACCTCTTAAGGTCGATTTCGTCTTCGAGCATAAAATCCTTTGCACATAGTCTAACATTGATAACAAAGTGAGATTTTAGGGTAACGAGTGAAAATGACTGGTCTGGCTGAAATGAGCTATGAACTTTAATTTGACCCAAAAAGTTCCCTCAGAAAAAGGGAGATTAAGTAGATGAGAAACTGGTTGTGAACAGGAAATTAACGAATTATTGTAGTTAGAAAAAAAAAAAAAAATCAAAACAGAAATCACATATTTCTAATTACAATACGTCAACAAATTTAATTTGATACATTACTCATTATGATAAAATTAATTTATTTACGACATGATCATGTATTTTTCCCAGAAGATTTTTTTCGGAACACTTTTTTTTGCCACGACCCGATTATTTATTATGTTATTCAGGGCCTTTTTGGCCAAAAACTCTCACCGACTACAAAGCGAATTTTGTATTCGATTCTACGTTATATTTCGATAGTGTCTAATTTGTGCGCGCACAGTTGCCTGACTAAAATTCTTATGTATGCGCATACTCACATAAGCTGCAGTGGCTGTTTCACCTTAAAATTATTGTGATGATTAATTAATTTAATTAATGATATAATGATAATTAAATTAAAAGCTCCCGGTTGGTTTTTGTCTTCGTTGGAGTAAGTAGAGATTCGGGTGCCCACTCGCACTGAACGGTAGCATAATTGTCGCGGACCTGGTTGGTGAGAGAGTTCGATTCTCACCTGGGAGTGCTAGATATTAAATGCACACTGGGACGAAAAGACCCAAAATCACATCGCGATGCATCATCTCGAATTCCTTAGTTGTTGGGTGAGACATTGTTTATAATTGTATCCGCCTGAGTCAAGCACGTATTTTCGTCCGTACGGATGTTCGAACAAGTTCTAGGTACCAAAATCTCCAACTTCTGACGATTTTAACAATCGTATTGAAGAAAAATAAGCAACAGTAGTTATTGGTTGCGAGAAATGCCTTAAACCAAAAGTTGAACCAAATGATATAAATCAAATAATAAATCTTTTGTACATAAATAGTTTTGGTGATTTAATGACAATAACATTATGAATATAATATACAAAAATCAATGTATATATGTACACTTTTTTAAAGCAATTTCAGTTGAAGGCTACGAATTGATTCGAGGTATTTTTATATTTTTAGATGTGTGATGTGAATGATTTGTTAATTATCATTTTTTATAATTACATTTCGTGTCCTACTATTTTTCTCTTTTTAGGGGCAATGTTAACATTCTATTATGCATTTCAGTGATTGGATATTTTACCTACTGGCAAACCTTCAACCAAAGTTAGCAAAGAAAATCCTAATTTTTTATAAATAAAGAACAAAAAGATAAAATAACTTCTTACAAGTTTTACCTGCTAAAAAAAAAAGTAGTTGTTAGTTACGAGAAGATTATGTGTAGAAATGTAAGAACCATTGTAATTATGTTTTCCTAGGAGTTACAAGAAATACAGGTATACTAGCATAATAAATTTTAAGTATCGTCTTTATGATACATAAGCATAGAAACCATAGTTAGCTTGAACAATGCAATAATAGAGATGATATTTGCTAGAATTTCGATTCTTTGAGCTTGAGGTAAAATAGTGAAAATAAGAATCTGTGAAATGCCTACATACTCCTGAGAGAAGAATATTCTTATAAATTACCATTTATTGTTAAATAAACCATTTCTCTTAGGGTAATAAAAAACTACTGTGGAATACTACAGTTTTGAAGTGACTGGATAAAGGGAAGGAGCCGGCCCAGTAGCCTTAGCAACGTATAAATGTATTACCTCTAATGAATTATTGAAGGGCCACCTTTGAACCTTTTCTCTAACAAAAGCCCTACTCTATCTGTCTAATAAACTAAGCCAATGGAGAGGTGATAGAAAATTTAAAATTGTTTCTATTGATATTGAGAAAAAGATGCATATATGGAACGTTGGAGATCATAACCACGGTTACGCTCATATTATGGACACGTGACAACAATACAAGTGGTAGATTGTTCAGGTTAAGGAAGTTACATCATAGTCAAAAGTCCATGAATGAGATATGTACGGACAATTCCGGAACTCGCCGTCACAGCTGAAATCCTCATCTATTTTTCTATTATTTACTCTGGATATCCCTGTTTATCAGTTTTGATTTGTATGGTACCTTTGAATACTGACTTATCACAGAACCCTCGCATTAGTCCATTATCAAATAAAGAAATCCGATATGAACAATAGTTGCAATCCCGTAAAACTTAGATTTTAAAAAAAGAACTATTACATCATAATTTAAAAAAGTAATGACTACGTAAAATAAAGGATAAACCTCTATAGGAAAGATAATAATAATTATGAAATAAAATAAATATTGTTTAACTACTTTTAGTAAATAAAGTCATAGATAGATCCACCTATAACAACCCCCCCCCCAAAAAAAAAAACAATATGCAGAAGTCTGTACAATTCAATATGACATTAAATAAAAACCTTAAATTAATGCAGTTTATGAAGCAAAATGTTCCCACATTACTTTCACTCTCTGTCACAAATCTTGTCCACTAGTTTATTTTAATTCCATTTCTCTCCCTGTATACGAGATAATACGGTACTTAGGCTTCCATCTCGACAAACGGCTGACCTGAAACCCACATACAAGGCAAAAAGACAAGAACTAAACAGACGCTTTGGACAACTGTACAGACTATTTCAAAGGACATCCCATCTCTGAATAGAAAATAAATTACTAATCTACAAAGTTATACTTTAACCAATCTGGACATACGGAATAGAGCTATGGGGGACAGCACTACTTCCTGAGAACAATAGCAAAATGCCCCTTGTTACGTCAGCAACAAAACCCTTCATAATGATCTTAATATACCTTGCATTCTTGTACTCATACCTTCCAGGTTCGTGATATTCCCTAGTAACCTATCCAACCACCCTAATCCCGTAGCACAGTCGTTGCACTGCTCCACTCATCTCTATAATCCTCCTCAGAGGCTGAAACGACAGTGGCCGCGTGACCAGCTATAAATGCGTGACAGTGGGAGTCCTAGCAATGGCCAGTTTTTCTAATCATGTCCTGAGCGCATGTGGCTCTCACGCTCTTCGTCAGCCTCCACTGGCTCGTATCCGGTGACGTGGCTGACGGAGGACAAACATGTCGATTCGGGAGGCCTCTGGGCTGTTTGTAAATATTGTATGAATGAGCGAGTGAATAATGAATTGTAAATATGGTATGAATGAGAACATTTATCTCAATTACTTATTGCCTAATAAGGCAGATTGTAATTTTAGCACAATAAAGAAGTTACAAATTGATAAAATTAATGCAAAAAAGCCGCATAAAAATTGGCAGCTAACATATATTCATACCGTAAAAAATTAAATAAAAATATTACATACAAAAATAAAACTCAGAAGGTATAATATAATTAATCGTTCCCATTTCAGTACTTAACAACAACAATTAATTATTAACTCGCTAATTAAAAAATAATAATATTTTCCAATGTTATTTAATAGTGTTTCAAATGAGATATCGTAGCCCAGATTAATAATACGTAAATTTTGTTTCTTTATTTTTGAAATGTAATCACACGAAGTCATATACACAAAATCGTGTTCATATTTTGAGCTCAACCGGTGATTTTTTTTTAGAGACCTCATATTTGGCATGGTAGTTCCATAAATTCCGTTCATGTCAACTTTTTTTCAAATATTTAAATAAACCTGAAGTAGCCGTGGGGACAAATTCCGATGTACAGTGACAATCAACGGGGCTTGATGGAGAAACTGCAAGTGAGCAAGCGTGTTAATCAAAATAATTCAATAGAACTCAGGAACTCAACCAAGGGTGTCATAATTAGTGAGGTCATTGAAACCCTCAATTACATGGTACGGCACACTTAAGTGGTAACTGTTTTATAATTTATTATCCTACAATAATTCGTCCGTAAATCTGCGGAGATTGATTCATGTTTCTAAGAGACCGGTACGCCATGGCATACCAGGTTTGAAAGAGGCTCTGAATGTTGGGCGTAAGGCTATAGTGAAAATGGCATGATTAATCGCAGTGTTTTCTGTTTCGTTTGGCCCACAATTTGAAGTCTCCGAACGACAATAATACAAATAAATAGTTAAAGTTGTAGTTAGGTACTGGCAGGTCAAGTATTTTTATTTATATTGATAATTTGACACAACAACTTTATTGTGATAAAATTACAATCAGCCTCATTGGGCAATAAATAATTGTGATAAATCATCTCATTCATACCATATTTACAATTTTCATTCACTCGCTCATTCAAAGAGTAAGCGGAGTCTTGGAAAGTCCCCCACGCTCCTCTGTCAGCCGCGTCACTGGATAAGAGCCAGCGGAGGCTAACCAAGAGCGTGAGAGCCACATACGCACAGGACATGATTGGAGAAACTGACCATTGCCAGGACTCCCACTGTCAGGTATTTATAGCAGGTCACGAGGCCACTGCCGTCTTTTAGTCTCCGAGGAGGATTATAGGGATGAGTGGTGCAGTCCAATGATTCTGGGATTAATTAGGGTGGTTGGATAGATTACTATGGAATTTTATGAACTTGAAAGGGATGAGTTCAAGAATGTAGGTTATATTAAGATCATTATGAAGGGTTTTGCTGACGTAATAAGGGGCATTTACTATTGTTCGCGGGACTTTTGATTGAAAGGATTGGATGCGCTTGATGTCCTCCATAGTTCTATTCCGTATTTCCAGATTGGCTTAAGTATAACTTTGTAGATTAGTAATTTATTTTCTATTGAGAGATGGGATGTCCTTCGAAGTAGTCTGTACAGTTGTCCAAAGCGTCTGTTTAGTTCTTGTCTTTTTAGCGTCGTGTGTGGGTTCCATGTCAGTCTTTTGTCGAGATGGAAGCCTAAATACCGTACGGTCTCGGATACAGGAAGAGGAATGGAATTTTAAAAAACTAGTGGACAGGACTTGCGGCAGAGGGTGAAGGTAATGTGGGAATATTTTTATTTATATTAGGACAATTCATCAACATGGCTGATTCATGTTCGCATGACCCATCATTAGTTGTGCTGGTAAAATAAATTATGGCTCTCAAAGAATGTTTGCTATATTTGCCGACCTCGAAGGATTGCTTTCCTTTCACTACAGGCTCTCATTTTCATCTTTCGTATGTCTGTCAGCCTGTCGCTCTGACTGCGCGTGTTTTCTACAGTAGTGGCCGTAAACAATTCTGATATTTTAAATTCAGAAACATCCCAGGTTCCACCTATGAAGTTTAAGATATAAAGAGTAAAAGTATTTTTAAAACAAAAAATTAAATGCGAGTAATTTAAAGTTTATTATTAGTTATTTACTCTGCCTTATATCTAAAGTCAGTGCTCAGAAGCTATTCAAGATTAATGTTTTGTTTTATCTCCCAAAGTTGAGGTCACGCTAAAGAAGGTAATGAAAAAAGAAAGGTTTTACCAAAAATGTATTTTTTGGAGCCAGCACTAGAAATCAGACGTTCGTCTTTTTCCATGCTTGTATGTCAATGCTTTTGTATGTACGTTCCAAGAGAGCATTCATGAAAATTATTGAATTAATAGGAAATTTCAAAAGTATAATCCTCAAGACCACGATATGCGATGATCAGTTTTTGGTCAAAATACAAAAAGAAGTGTGGAAAATAAATTAAAATGTGAAAAAAGTCTGAGCCGTTCTGCCAACTGAGAAGCTAAATAGGATCTGAAATACCTCCTGTAAAGATTTGAAGTAATCTCCGACGTTTAGGACACACTAAAGGCGGTAACACAAAATCTTATTTTGAAAATAATCTTTTGAGAGAAAAAATGCTTATTGAAGGTGCTCCGGTCAATTTTAATAGATTTTTTTAGGATATTTTTATTGAATAAGATGGTTCTTCAAGTATTTTTAATAAAGATTAGGAAGCATTTTTTTTTTACAATAATTTGAAAAGTTTTCTAGATATTCCTACCGTCCTCCTTCCTACGTTATTTATTTCATATACATATTTTAAATACTATTCAGTTCATAATTGACCTAAAAACATTTTTGTAGGGAATTTTTCGCTTAAATAAGAGACAAAAATATTTAGGCTACTGATCTATAGATCAATTAGTATTAAAGACTGTCTATAGAAATAAAAATAGAATTTGAACAGACGTGATAATAGAGAGAGGGTGGAGTTATATTTGACGGCGGAGCCAGATTGGGTGTCAGTGAAAGCCCACTCCTCTCAGCCGCGCTGCCATGGCAACGTCAGGAAGTGCCCCACCCCCCGAGTTAAGCCCACTTACCCCTCAAGGGGCGATACGGGCACAATATCTCTGATTTACTTAGCATTCATTCACTCACGATCAGATTTACTTCCATGTTCGCTGGACTAAAGTTTACTAAGAAAAGTATGTCACGGGTCTAGATTAATGTGACAAATTTAAAAAAAAAAAAAAAAATACGGGAATAGTTATACAATTGAAATTGTCTTTAAACCAATATGAGTTCCAGTAAGAACTTGAAAAGGTAACAACAACAATGTAGCGGTTAAGTCCGATCCATTACTTCACCAGGGGTATTCGAACTCGAGGTCAAGTCTGGTCAAGTCATAGATGACGGTATATCATTTTTGTTTTTCACTCGTTACTGAACAATGATGTCCTTTACGCTAACTCTAATTAAAATCGCACTGATTTTGAATGAAGAGAATAATGTTAGTTCTTTTAATTAGAGAATAATAACGGTTTTTAACAATTGAACAATTTTTATAAAATGACAAGTAGTATTTGCCTAGTAGTTTTTTTTTTTTTTTTTGGCGAATTCTATTCATGGTATAGTTTCGTGCGATGAATCGCCATATTTTTTATGAGTAAAATCATACTATTCGCCAATATTCCGAGAAAACTCTTAAGAGAGGTTCGTCACCCAAGTTGATTTGACTTGACTGCCAAAAGTTGACACTAGCGGTAAGGTCAGATCAAGTCTCGGGAGCGCTACGGTCTTTGGCGATAGTGGATCGATCGCAGCTCGATCTCTCGGTCGACCTGCCTTGACCGAACCGTGCAGTGAGAATGCACTCAATGGATCACGTGAATTATGTGAATCTTGATCCTGTCTGCTGGTGCTAATCGGCCTTCAAGTAAGATCCAAACAAACCCCTCACTGATAAGAGGAGGCTTCGTCCTAGGGACACTGATTTGATAGAAACTTTTTTTTAGCTATCTTTTTTAGTCTCGAAAAATATTTTGAATGTGTTCAAACGTTCTTGCCAATGTTTCTTAGAAGCCGAAAAAAGAAGAAAACGAAAAAAAATAGCATTTTTTTTGGTTTCTCTGGCGGCATTACGTGTAGTTAATCGGACTCAAGATCTTAGTTAAGTCTGGTGTGGATACAGTGTTATTAATTACACAGCAATTAAAAAAAAATATGATCCCCTACCATATTGAGTGGGTTATAAAATAATTATCTTCTCGTATTAATTATTAATAACATATATGTTGTCTTATTTCTTAATGTATTACACAAAATCCATAAAACTACCACTAAACAGTGTCCTAAATTTTAACTCATTCCGTATTTTACAAATAAAGAAGACATTTAGCTTGGTAGTTGATTAAAACCAATTTACCATTGGTGGTCACAAATAAATAATTCAGCCCTAAGATAAATTACAACGAGCCATAATTAATTATTTGACAATTTGACCAATGAACCAGTCTTCCTGCCTCCCTTCATATCTTTCTGCCTGCACCCCTTCCCCCCTCCCTCTCTACCTACCTGCATACCAGCCCAGAGTATCAGGCCAATTATTAATAGATATAAACAAAGTAATAAATCCATTTGTTTAATTAAATAGTAAATTTCCGACAGTAAAGGGCCTCTAAATGTCTATTTAAACCAAAAATACTTTACTTTACTTTACTTTAAACATAGTCTAAACGTGAAAAAATTTTAAGGGCAAGAAATGAGTTTTTAGGATCACAGGTCATGACCACGTGGTCTGATTAGATCTATATTTTAAGTTTGATTATTGTAGGACCTCCTTTGGTCGATTAAAATGAAAAATGCATTCCACAGACCTAAAAGTGACCAAAAATGAGTCATGTCCCTGTGACTTAATCCGACTGAAATACGAACTTGACCTGTGTTTGACCCACAACAAGGATTTACGATTCAGAATTTGAAGAACTTCAGTTGAGTTTGAAGGGCTTAAAATTATTAAAATTGAACATAGATGATCTCACTATATATATCTTAGAAAAACGTTACTATATAGATATAATTTTTTCTTTGTTTGTTTAGGGTGTCTCAAAAACAAGGGTACTTAGCCTACTTAAAGGGAATTTGAAGTCACTTTTAACTTTACCAAGAGCTTGTTAATAACCAGTCTTGATTTGCGGACTGAACCATCGATGATAGATCTCAGAATAAATGTATTTATGTCAAAGATGAGGATAAAAATTCTAGCCAAAAAGCATTTAAAAAATAAATTCATTCAATTAAAAAAATACTAACTTGGTTAGCAATTAGCTGTCACCTCTCAACTGTAATTTTAGATTTCTAAACCAATATTCGATCTTTATTTAAGCAGTAGTTACTCAGTTTTCCCCATTAAGCAGAATGAACCCGGACCAGATCTTTCCCACAATGAATCTTTAAAGTAGTCTTGGTTGTACAAGAGTCTCCATAGAATTCAGCATTCTAACAACAGGGCTGGGGACAGTATA
This sequence comes from Acanthosoma haemorrhoidale, assembly GCA_930367205.1. Classification (NCBI taxonomy): domain Eukaryota; kingdom Metazoa; phylum Arthropoda; class Insecta; order Hemiptera; family Acanthosomatidae; genus Acanthosoma; species Acanthosoma haemorrhoidale. Next base: position 27,538,258 of record OV884012.1, read on the forward strand.
AAAAAAAACCATGCTACTGATTAGTTTATCTCAGTAACTCTACATTATTTACGGAATTTAGAGATTATTTCTACAAGTTACAATGTACAATGAACAGCTATGGTGGTTGGTAAAAATTTGTAGTTTCCATGGAGGCACAACCGTGATGAACTGCCGAAACGTTTAAGGATTCACACTTCAGAGTTCACTGAAGGACATGTTTTAAGAATTTGGTATCTTATCAACCCATTTATAAGATGGCAAATTCTGTAGGGAGGATTACTTCTGTTAACTCATCTGATTCTTTCACCAATAATATTATATTGTAATGATATTCTATTGTGTCATTTCTATCAAAAATATCATTACTTTTTACTATAAATATTAATTTGTATCAAACAGCTATTATGAGTTTATATTTTAAATAAGAGAAGTAAATTTATAAGATAAGAGTATGAAGTGTGAAAGTGATGGATGTTTAGATATATTTTATCCCTGGAAAAACTGAAGGTAGAGAGAAGATAAAGCAGTCTCCTGCCATGGAGGTGGGGAGAAAGAGACAAGCAGACAATGTTTATCATGGGAAGAGGAGAGACCTGTTTGGATGGCACTGAGATAGAGAACATTTTCAAAAAATGTCAGGTTATGAGCTATTTTATTCCTGAATTCCCTTTACTCCTCATTTCCCTACTACAACACAATACCAGAGAATAGGTTTTTAAATTTTTTTAAGATAAAAAATTTTCATGAAGTTTACAATGGTATAAGCTAGGTACACTCAAGGGTCATGTTGATGCCTGCCGGTTCGTACTCGGCAAGACTACCATTTTGAAAACACCTTTATAACACACTTATTTAAGTGCATTAGATTTTTGGGGGTGGCTAAATTATAGGCTCTGAATTTTTGTATTTTAGGATAGTTTAACATTAACATTTTCATTTCACTTAATTTAATTATCTATGTTTACTGTTATAGCGATGACTTATATACTCAGGGAAACCCGGGTAATAGTCTTAGTTCCTGTAAATGACCCTTTCACTCTCACATCTGGCATGTTTGTTTAAATCATAACAGCTATACAAAACCTATCTAAAAAGTGTAAACTAGTAAACAAACTGCTGTCCTTTCTTCTGAATGCTTTAGTGGCGGTTTAATAGAGAAAAAATAATCAGAATATACAAATTTTAAAAACTGGTAAAGAAGGATTATGGTAAATAGTGGGAGATATTATGTTCTGGAAGCCCAAAAAATAAAAGATTGATAGTTTGAGGTAAAGGTCTGAGATTGTGCTGTAGTAGGGAAATGAGGACAAAGGGAATTCAGAAAACAAACATGAGCCAGTTATTCTATAGAATATTATGTATAGTTAGAAGAACAAATCAACCGAAAGATTTTTATTTAAGACCTGTTAATTGCAAGAATTTTTAATGAAAACATTTTAGATTATTTTAAGTTAAACTGCTTTTATTAGATTCAAATTATTATTACATACATTACTAAATATTTACTTTTCAATATAATATGTTATTTTCCAAAAACAAAAGCTTCAGATTTTATACAATAGAAATAAACTAATTAGAATAATAAGCTAAGTAATAAGTCATTTTATCCATTAGAGTCCAATATTTAGTATTTGTCGTTGAAAGTAAATGGTAAATATAATAATGGGGGTATACTTAATCATGTCTATGTGAAAGTGGGTATCCTCCCACCTAAAATTTAAATAGTAAAGAGAACTTTTTTTTTTGGAACCAGAAGTGTTCTCTTGTTATTTTATAATATTTATATGCTGGTTTCATTAATAAAAAATACAATTGTCAACATTTTTATTGTATTTGTTAGCCTCAGGTACACTGACATCGCTATTAGATATAAGCAGTAGGCTACTCTGATCCTCTTCAATTGACTTACAATGAGGCAGTTGTTTAATATTTATAATTCTTTTTCAATTATCATGTCTATGTGAAACAGTTGGGCATATAACTTGATTATAATTGATTTACCATAACAAGGTCTATTTACTAAGAAAATGGATTGCTAAATTTTAAAATGACAGTTATTTCCAGAAATCAAAGGCAATTGCAAGTTGTTATGTATTACATTTTTGAGTCAAAATTAACATTAAAAAAATCTTTAAAAGAATTTTTCAAGCTAACTTAAATATAAAACATTTAAAGTACCTAACTTATTAGAATATCATGAAAAAAATTAAGTTCAGGGCTCAAAAACAATAAAAACAGACTTTATAATAAAGGCAAATCGGGTACTTCCTTAATCAGGCAACTATGTATACAGGTAATTGAGACCAAGTACCCAGTTACCCCAAATCAATTTTGGTCATGGGGGAACTAGACACCTCCTTTTAACTTTTGCATACTAGATAAAAAAAATTTGAAATTAAATATAAATTAAACCTACTTAGTATACACTTAGGAGAGACATTACTACTTTTATTGTAATTATAAAATTATACTCACCAAAATAGCTTGAATAAAGTAGTCAATTTATAAGCTGCAAACACAGTTTAATTTTTCAAGGGATGTCTGTTGTTTTCAATGAAAGATATGCCCAGTGTTGCCTTTATGTGGTTTGAAAATTCTATCTCAAATTTAAAGGGGATTCTCACAAACCCGATGAACCCAGTTACCATCCCATCACCTCACTTTATTAACAACAAAACTTCAGGTTGGGATGATACTAATTTGAAAATCAAGAATTTAAATTATATTTCAGATTTGTAAACGTGAATAGGTACTGCAATAATTGTACTAGTGAATTTTTATTTTCAGGTGAAGTACTTGTTATTAGAGGAAAAGGTTCAATCACAAGTAAAATTTTCTGGAAGCTTAAAAAATATTTGGATTCTGGAACAGGTCTCAGAGTTTGACTAATTTAAATGTAACAACTTGTGTGAAAACAGCTATTAAACAAAGTCTTGGGGTTCGAAGATAGCCCTGTACAAAAAATAAACCTAAAGTTCTGAAACACGAACTTCAACCAAAAGTTTTAAAGAAAAATCATGTGACAGTGAATATTCGATCCAGTATGCAACAAGAAAATGGAGGTGAAGAAAAGAACAAAAGGTTAACTTGCTTTACGATGATCCTGACAGGCAATAGGAAGGCTTAGAATGGCTTGCAACATTGCATGAATACACGATCAAGAAGTTAATTCTCTCTGAACCGCTACATGGATGCCGCAGAGTATGAAGACCAAGGCACTAACTATTAGTCTTAAATATGCAAGAAACTTCAGAATCCACTTTGGATAGATAGTACACGAAACAGAAACACCTGGAAATTGTTGTTGGAGAAGCTCAAGACTCAGCAGTGGTGTGTGTAACCACATTAACCCTCCGAAAACCAGGTGGGATTGCTGACGACTCCATACTCTGGTTTTTCTAATGGTTGTTAAAAAAAAATGTTTTCCTCACCATACCGGAGTATATTTCTGTACCTCGGAGGGATACAACACTATGTCCATTTTCATAACTTTACAGGAGAGGAGTTTTAAACTTTTTTTCAACAAAAAGTGTTATTGGCACAGCTATTGGTGTTGTTTTAAAACATCCTATATCCGGTTCTAACTGGTTTTGGACATAGTGCTCTGTAAAGAAATAGATATATGAGAAAAGCTGATTTTAACTCTGTAATAAAGTCAATATGGAAAAAAATGGACATAGTGTTGTATCCCTCCGAGGTACAGATTTGTACTCCAACTGTCTGTATTACTTGGAGCAGGAAACATATTATTACAACAAAACATTTCCTAGATGTTGAATTCTAAAAGAATGGGTTTCTCTTGTTCATAACATGAACTGTATCCAGATTTGAAAAAGGCTTACAATCACAGCCGTTTATTTTTATAGGAACTCAGCAAGAAAAACTGGGTATGCCCATGATCCAGAAACGTATAAATAACTCTGGTGTTCAAAACAGGCTGCCAAAAGAACTGTGTCAGTCAATGAAGCGTTGCCAACAAACCGTTCAGAATGACACAGAGGAACAAAAAGAACAAGTGGATGCTGTTTCAGGTCAGGAACAATCACCTTCAGCCAATCAGCATAGGAAGAGATGATCAAGGTGTTATTTCTGCCCAAGGAACAATGACACCAAAGTCAATACCAAGTGCCATAGTTTCATGAACTTCCTGTGCAAAGGACAGTGAAGCAACACCATTGTATGCATGCAAAGAGTGTAATAATGATAAAAAATGTTTTTTTTGTTAATTTTTTTTATTAATAATGTTTTGAAATATTTTAGAATTTATTTAACTTCCTTTCCATAGTTCAATACACCCATTTATTGCATTTATTAAACAGAATGGGAGAATGAAAAAGTGGGGTCTTTCCCCCCCCCCCCCCCCCCGAATTAGTTATTAAATTGTGAAGGTTTCAATTATGACTTCACTGCATGTTTTATTTATTTTATTTAATCAATCATTTTATTTAATATCAAATTTTTAATTTAAAATATTGACAGACTACTTTTAGGCTTTTTTACATTATTAATGCAGATTGTTTGATAAATGGATTAAACTATCTATCAATTATCATATTTTGCAATATATTATGTGTTACTTGCTTTAAAAGTGCTCTTGCTTCAATAATAATTTTGTGAAAGACAAAATCATTGACTAATAATTCTTAAGCTTACCATTCCCAAGACTATATCTACTTTCAAATGATAACGTTACACTCACAACAACCCTTTCATTGCTGTTGATAGTGTGTTGTCATTGCTGAATGACTCAAAGGAGTATATTATGTAAAATATACCTTTAATTGATGATATGATTTAAAATACACTGTAATAATGAAAAACAATGTTTTTATGTTAATTACTTTAATAAAGAATGTTTTGAAATGTCTTAGAATTTATTGAACTTGTTTTCCTTTGTTCAATACACCTGTTTATTTCACTTATTAAACAAAATTGGGGAATAAAAAAGAGGGGCCCCCGAGGGACCCCACCCATTAATTTGTGCCAATTTTCCACCCTCAATATTGAGGGTTAATTAATGCTAAATGGCCATAAATCCCTTGCATGTTTGCTATTGTAAGGTAATTGTCAGGCTCAGATATGTGAGTCCTCAAGGTGGGCCGGAGACGCCTGCCGCGGGCTAGGGTCACTACAACCTCTTAGCCGCCGTACGGCGAGCGCCAAGAAAGAGACAAAGCTGGTAGATCTTAGAAGGTGTGCCCTGACAAAGCACTATGTTCAGGAGAAGAGGAACAGGGTAGGTTTATAGGTAGTTTATGTGGTCTTGGAATGACCACAAATTCACACTCGGTGTCTAAGGGTAGGCGAAAACCATCCGGATCCCAAAGGTGAGTGTAAACCGGAGAGAGGCAGACTGGATTGCCGTGGAAGACACTACTCGGTAAATTTATAGGGCCACGACAGCCGTCGTCCGCGAGGGAGAGGTCTCTCCCAAGGAGGTGCTAGATTTAGCGAGACAAAGGCAGAGATTCCCACTAGGAAGGTGTGGGGTCTGACAACCCCGGACTAAACATAGCGAGGTTAGGAGAGAGAGAGAGAGAGAGGCAGAGGTAGTTGAATGAGAAGACCGTGGTTTCAGTAGAGCAGCAAGTGCCAGTGCAGAGAGAGATGAGAGAGTAGTGTTCCAAGTGACGGTCCTGTTCGTTATGCTAATTTGGTCTAATCCCGCTGCTTATATAGGCGGCCAGCCGTGATGGGGATGGGTCCCCACTAGCTCCTTCCCCCACTCTCACTGACGTCATAACCTTTATTAAACATAATGAAACATAGATACATATTTTCTGATACGAGAAGAGGGGAACTTCTTATTATTCGTAATTAAGAGGTGTTTTTTTTTTTCTTAGCTTTCAAATTTTTAAGATTATGGATAAGGGAAAAATAAAGGAATTTATTTGGGGTGAGCGGATCCTATTAAGAGGTGGCCACAACAGTAACATATTTCAGTACGAATTATTTCTTGATTCACCAAGTATGATAATAGGAATGGATGGGTTTTATGATAAATAAATGATAAGATATTCTCATATATTTACAAAAGTGTTTTTATTATTGATATCACAGGTAAAATTACTAATGAAAACTGAAACACTGCTTGTTTAATTGTGAATTCAAGCTTTGGAAAAAATTTTAATACATATTTGGCCAAGTCAATTCTTAAAGATGACTTAAACATATTTTAGAAAAATATATAACTAAAAATTGAAAATAATTCAGACTTAGTGTAACTTACAACCTAACAATACTAAATTTATGGGGAAATGGAAGCTACATTATTAACAGTCAGGCTAAGCGGAATAAATCATAAAAGTGAATCAACGAGCAAATAAATAATTTATAATATATAAATTTATTCAACATTTAAAAAATTAATCGTACTAAAAATTAAACAGTAATAACAAAAGAATGGAATCAAACAATCAAAATCATAAACAACTAAAAGTGGTCATAACTCAAATAAATAAACATTTCTTTTATGGGCAAGATCAATTATTTTTTAAATATAACTGAAAATATATATCTTTATAATACTTCCATTAAATAATAAAGGGTTTAAATAATAACATTGAAAAAAATATACATAAAACATAACTTTTATAACACAATTACATAAATTAACAACAATATTCACCTTACTTTACCTTAAACTTATTTAAAGACATTCATATCTTACTTATACAATGAAAACAAATTTAATACAATTTTATCATAAATTTCTCTTACCATCATAGTTTTTTTTATCCCCAAAGAATAATTGTTAAGTAATTTGAAAGCAACAATTAAATTAAATATAAAAAATTCTTTATATTGTCGAGTTCTTCAATTTAAACGTATAATTTATTGAAAACTAAAAAATAAGTTTAAACATTGGTTGGTTACATAAAATGGTTTAAACAGTTCCAAAGATACTGTTAACACCGCTTTATTTACAGTGTATCTCTAATCAACAACAAAAATTAAAATAATTTAACTTTTTCTATCCCAGTAATACGTTTTGCAATGTTCAGGGACAAAATATAAATTTGAGGTAATAGACAGACTAGACTAAGATACTGTTGAATCAAGAGAACAGAAAACAGTTAAGGTCAAAATTTTTCAGAATTTAGATCATAGCATTTCAGTGTATAAATAATGCAGAATTATCAGTTCATGCCTACTATTTGCTAAAAAAAGTCTTAGAAATGGTTATTTAAAACCTGAATTTTTTTTAATTACCTGTAAAAGTTCCTTAAGTTTTTTGTTTACCCCACTGTAACCAGCTCAATCGAAGTTAATTTATATAAATAATTTATTAATACACCTGTGTAGGAAAACAAAACTTATTTACTACAACATTTTTTATATTTATAAAAATAGACTAGTGGACGAACTAAATCAATTTTTTTCATTGAAGTTTCTTTTTAGACATAACAATATGTACCAAAAATACTGCCCGATTACCGAATTAAAACTAGTTTTCTAAATGATATGTAGTAATGCAACTCCGAAAATCATTAAATTTTCACATTTTTAATATTTATTTCAGCAAATGTTCTATAATAATGTCAAGAAGGTTAAATATCACTGATATTTGGCCAAATTTTATTCCAAACAAAAAAAATATATAAGAAGAATTCATATGAATAGGCTAACATTTTAACCTTATTTCCCGAAATTATTTTGTAAGATTAAATTAATAGAAACAGACCAAATTTAAGTAATTCATAAAAACAATCACTAACAAACTTATGAATATAATAAACATATGTGAAAGTAAGTATACAGAAAAGTTGAATTAAAAATAATATTTACTACTAATATTATCTCTAATGTACATATATCACAATATTAACTGATAAAATTATATACTATTCAGTCTAAAGATTTGATATTACAATTCTCAATTCATCGGTTTAATAGAAAAAAGTCGAAAAAAAACAACATTAAAAATTGTTACCCATCACCTGGTAGTTATTAACGAACACCTGGAAAATATCTATTAACAATTATAATATAGGTAGCTTGATGGAATCTTTTGACAAAAATCTGTCTTAATTAAAAAAAACAAACACAAACTGTTTAATGATAGATATTAATGTACTGTTTTATGCTCAACCATCAGTTTCAGCTTAAATAAATCATCTAGAGATCACAATATACAACGATATCTGAAAAAGACTTGCTTAGTCTTATATCATAGTATTTATTATCCACTGAAGAATCTTACTCAACAACCAAGCAATAATTAGTAATTATCATGAAAACTATACAAACATAATACACATTTAACAATACATATATAACAAACTAAATAAATAGACTGTTTGGTTACAATTTTAAAACTATAACAGGATGGTGGTGACATTTGACGGATGAAGAAAATTTTAAGCCTAAGACAATCTAAACAATAAATAATTAGAAAATATCAATTGACGAGAATTTATAGTCAAAATAACGAGATAAAATCAATTTCTAAATATTTCTTAAGTACTGTTTCATTTAAACAAATTTAAAGCAATAGTAAAATTCATCAGTTAAAAGCATATCTAAATTAATGCTTATAATTACATAAGTAATATATTATTTTATGTATTTTTAGTAGATATATGATATGTTAAAAAATCTTCATAGTTTAACTTAAAAAAAAATATAGTCATATCGACGACTAAATTATTTTTAATAATATATGCCAATATATCAGTGCATAAGTAGTGATACTGGGCTTAATAGTAGAATCTTCTTTATACATTCGTGTCAAACATATTGGGGCACATAAATATTTTTATGCTCTTGAATATTTTCAATTAATGAGATTTTTAAATTGTTAACCAATACACTTTGAAGCTACAGTTTCATTTGTAATACGTGAAGAAAAATGAATATTTTGCAGCCTAGGATTAACATTACGAATCACAGTAGGTTTCAAGTTGGATTTATTTATATTTTCCTTAATAATTGCTAAAGAACATTCCACAGGAGTGAAATGGGGTTCAGGCCAGATGGTCATCAGAACTATTTCTAAACATTAGTGGGTACTGTAAAGCAACAATATCCGACTATTACTCATCGGTCCATGTTTTAGTAGATCATTATCCTTCTTGAATTAAAAATTGTAATTTATCTATTGATTGTGTTCAATTTTCTGTTAACTTATTACAAACCCTATAACAGATACATTACACACTCAATTTTCAAGTAAATTTTTAAACTCTTTAAAAGGTGTTATAATATCTCCGGCAGGTGTATATTTGATGCGTATAAATGTTTACAGTGTTTTGTGAAAGTTTTGTTTATTTTATTCGCGTGGCAAATATTTCAGTTAAATGAGCCTACAAATAGAAAAACTCATTAAAATCCAACTAAAAAAGTTTTTTAAATAATATTTATATAAAAAAAACTGTGGCTGTGATGACAAAATTACATGTGAAGTAATAATCAATCAAATAATGGGGCAGGTTAGAGAAACTGGTTTTAAATATCGTCACTCAAAGGACATTTTTGAGGAGAGCAAAAAAAATGATTTATTCCTTAGTATTTGATTCTAAAATTAAATGCTTTCTGTTTTATTCTTAGTTCAGCATATATTATTGAATGGAACTAATGACATAACAGGTGGGAATCACAAAATGCCACATTTTTTAGTAGTTAGCAACATTAGAGAAAATAAAATTTTCCACATACGATCTTTTCCACTTTGAGTAACAATATGGAAATTAATAGAAATAATTCAATGAAAATTAGGAGATCAGTCAAGATAGTACTATTACTAAGATAACCGAAACCCTTAACTGTATGATATAAAACACTTAACTAAATTTTACATTGTGTCCCAATACTTTTAACACTGAATTCATACATGAGAACAAAAAATTTGCTGGCCTTTTATCTGACTGTTATGAAGCAACACTAAATTTTACACCTCACATAATATAAAATTACAATTCAGAAACTAATTATTATCCCATCTATAAAACCACATCCAATACATTTACTTTAAATAATATAACAAAAAATATTATTGTCAATAGACATAGTTGTTATACTCGTAATGTGAAACACAATTATGGGAAGACGAATAATTGAAATAAAACGTTGGTTAAAATAGTTGAATACAATTCATTTAAATGAGAAAGATTATATGTATGGGAAAAGCCCAAATATCAAAATAAGTACTTGCAAAAATACCTATCAAACATCTCTTGCAAAATTAAGTAAAATCAGTTCTTTTTAGGGCTGATTTTCTCATACATAAATTGTTGACCTTTATCAATCAATTCCCCATCCTTAGTTTTATCCATCCGCCTTTTTAAAAACTGGAACTGTTGAAGAGCAAATTCATACAATTCATTTTCCATTTTCCAAACCACAGAACTTTTAATCAACTTGACTGTTTCTGCACTTGGTTCAATTTTTTGGTTTGTTTTTCGCAAATGAGCTTTCTTACCTAAACAAAAACAATTATAAGTAAAAAAAAAACATTAGAATATTACAAGGATTGATGAAAAGAATCTGATGACACAAAATCTTCCTTTCCTTTTAAAACATACATATCACCCAACGGTTTTATGTTTATGTTTCTTTCCAATTTAAAAATATATTTAATAGAGCTGAAATACTTTAATACAAATAAGAAAGGGGATAATTTAGATGCTAACAGATTTATTTCAGTATTAAAGTATGTTGTTTTAAATAAAAATGAATTTAATTTGTTCAACCCTCAAAACAATAGAGCATCTGTTCTCAATAATTAATATACAACCTCCTGGGGTTTACCTAAATGGTGCCAAATCACCAAATGACTCGTCAACAAGAATGGTCATTGAATAAAAAAACAAAAGCAATAAACACAAATTTGCAAAATAAGAGAAAGAATAAGCCATGTTACACGTTAATGCATTTATTATTTTAATTAATCTAATTAAAAGAAAGTGGATAAAGGCAATGTTCAACTCCAAGAGGATTGAAACAGATATCCATAGTTGATGGGATTTTTTAACAGATGCCATGAATTTAGCCGTATTAGAAGTAATTAGGGAAAGAAAATGTCACCCAAGAATGCCTGCTACAATGAGAAATATCAGGAATCAATAAATAAAGAAATGAGGCATAAATGAAAATGCTACAGAGAATAATAAGAGAATCCAGCAGTACAACAAAAAAAATACTATAAGTGAAGAAGATTTGTTGACACAAGAAGCGTGGCAGGAACCTAAGAAACCTGGAAAAGACACAGAATGATTTCAAGGCCAAAGATATGAGGATCTTTACTTCTGTATCAAACCAGTAATGAAAGGTTATAAGCCCAGCGTAGACTTTTGAAATAATGAAGATGGGAAACTTCTGATAGGCTGGGGAGGAAATAATGGAGAGGTGAACCAGTTACTTCTAGGATCCTGATCTTTTAAGAAGGAAGAAAAAACAGATCAGTGCCTTCAGGTAGATGGAACCCCACATTGGCAAAAATAGATCTAGGTCCTGAGGAAACACTGGATTGGGTAGAAGATATTACTTATATCATTGTAAGGCTCTCATAAAAGCAAAAGGCCCCAGACAAAGATGATATAGTCTTAGGTAATTAATGATTAATGAGAATTAATTATTGATGAATAAGAAATTAATGATTGTAATGAGATACAAAGGCTAATTTGGAACATATAGACCAAAGAGAAGATGAAAGTGGTCAACCTTCATATGTGTAAGTACAAAAACTCTTTACTGGATGAGCTTGAATTCCCAATAATGCCGCACTTCAAATATCTAACAGAAGGCAATGATGTTAGAGAAATTATTAAAGCAAAAATTGCATCACATAATTGAAGGGGCAATTGGATACAGGTGATAAGTGACTATTTTCAAAAAATCGTCTTTTCATCATGGATGAAGGAGTTCTCGAGCAGCTCATGTCACTTTGTGCCAGTTTCTGAAAACATATATTTTCCCAAAACTCACATGATAAAGGGTGTTTGGTAACACTAAGGCCTAATCTTGAAAAACTTGGGAGGTGTCATTCTCAATTTTAGGTGATTGTAACATATCATCTTTATCAACTTGCCCCTTCATTCAATTGTTGTTTCTATGGACTACATGAAATTGCCTACAGGACAATAGTAGCCTGGGTGCTAACCAAAGGACATGAAAAGATGTCACAGTCTAGAAAATATAGATTTCCACAAAATCTACAGACCAGTCTGCGAAGAGGCCCAATAGAAAATCAGAAGAAACCAAGAATTTATGTAGCTATGTGACTATTCAGATTTGGTTGCCTTTGCCAAAAGAGGGTGACTTAAGATTAGGCCATGTCAAGAGGTTTTTGCCTGATCAAATCTCAAGACATATGCTATATCACAGACCTGGAATAATTAAAAGATGACATTAGTCAGTTTGATATTAGGGAATGGATGGAGTAGATAGTCAGGACAGGAGAAAAATTGTTGAAAAGACCAACGGTCTTTCAGGACCACAGTGCCAAGGCCAAGTGAGTAAATAATGTGTGTGTATATTATTAAAATATTTATTATTCATATATTTTTTATATAATTATATTTTATTTTTAATCTTTATACTTAACTTTTACTTTATCTTAAGGTTCTGTTAATAAAAATAGGAAACTTCTGGCAAAAGGAATAATGGTTTATTTACACAAATTGATTTAAAGATTGAATATACATTTAAACTACGTACGTGATAAAATAACATTATTAAAACTAACTTAAAATTGTACCTTAATTACTAGGTAGCTGGCCAGTGTTTCTTTTATGTTGTGTCCTTTGGTGCGTTCTTCCTTTGTCTGGTGCATAGCAATGTCCGGATCGTCTTTCTTTGTTGTCGTGAAAGAGTGACCTTGTGGCCTCGGTTTTTTTCTTAGTACCTTTTCGCTGCCATCTTGATCTCTTGACCTCTTTGATTGTTCAATCCTCTTTGGCTCATATATGATTACTTTTCTTGTTTTGAAGTTATTAAAATAAAATATTTATATTTAATTATTGATATTATTTTTATTATAAATATTAATAATAGAGACAACGCAACGAATAGTGTTTAAACATTCATGAATCGTGATCCACAAGTCATATATTTTCATGTACGCTCGCTAATTTCGAGTTTTATCTCCAAACACCATAAAAATCAAAACTTCACAACAATATATATAATTAAATAATCTCTCTCTATGAATTACTTTTAAAAAGGAATTTATTGAAATTTAGATATAACACTAGGTTTTGAGAAATACAGATTACTACATAACAACTGACCGTAGCATGATAAAGTATAATGGATAGTGTCTTATCTGTTAGGGGTTCACACATATATAGGAGAGGCACAGGATAGGAGTCAGCATTATGATAAGATACTCAGTGGGGCCTTAACTATTGTTGTGATATTTTAATATGATGATTTTTAATGGGGTTTGTTTAAATAAACTCGGAAAAAGCAAGCGTTGAACAACGTAATAACAATCCGTGGTTCATGTCTATGAAAGTATGAACGTTTTTATTGTCGTCATATTAATTATTAATATTTATAATATAAAAATAATATCATAACTAATATAAACATTTATTATATAAACTTCAAAATTAAGCAAAGTATAAACATCCGAAACAACTGGCATTAAATAACCAGTTGAAAGTCAAGAAGGCAACGGTAGGTAATATAAAGATCCGCCAGAGTTCGAAAACAAGCACTTTTTCATCAGGACCCGGCAGAGCAGGTAGCAACAGACAAGAAGCGGCACTGCTGCCTCGAAATGCACAAGGTCTGACTTTCACTTTCACCCGGTGTGACAACAAAGGAAGACGTATGGAACCACGCGCTGCAGTTTTAGAACAAGTATGCTAATCCGAACCACACGAAGATTATCCACAAAGAAGCACTGGCCAGTATTAGTATAAAGTTACGAATAATTAAAGGTACCATTTTAATGTTAGATTTAATAGTATTCTTTTATTACGTACGTAGTTTATTTGTATATCAATTTTTATATATTCAATGTGTGTAAATAAAACCAATATTCCTTTTGCCAGAAGTTTCCTAAAATTTTATTAACAGAACCTTGAGATAACGTTAAAGTTAAATATAAAGTTTTTTAAATTATATGAAAAAATATATAATTAAAATATATAGAAATAATAAATATTTGAATACTATATATAAAATGTTGTGATATTTGGATGTTGTTTTTGTGGATCAAGAAGGCGGGAGAATGGACAAGGACTTGGAAACCAATATGGTGTATTAGTTTTGTTCTTTTTGATCTCATGAGACAAAGTGTTAAGTTAAGATAATAAATGTTGTGAAACTTTAAATTTTTTTACAATAAATGGTGATTGGGCATAAAAGAACAGTTGACGGAAGAAGAATTTTCTCTCAGAAAAAGGATTGAAGTGATAACATAGGATTTTTTACTAATTGCATGGGAGAGGATAGGACCAAACTAGGAATAAAATATAATTCACCGAAGAACAAAGAAAACTTGATGAAACAATAAGACAGGGACATGAAAAGTAGTAAATCTGGTCAGTTGTGAATAATAATAGTAAGGTAAAATAATACAAATTTGTTTTGTAAACCATTGTAGTTTTGTCACAGATGTGCTTGTTGAAAAATTAAAGAAAAGTTTTGTAATTGAACAGTTTCCTTTTTGCCAGAATTCTTTTTTATATTAACAGAACCTTTAACCCTCAGGTAAAATTAAATAATAGCAAGAAAGATACAAATCATAACAAGATATATTTTGTACTTACTAAATTTGAAATGTTGTGTAGCCCCCCTAAAGTATGTTGGTAAGGTAGCTTCGAGAATAGCTATGAAATCAGTCAGTTGTTCCGTTACACCTACCAGAAGATAATGTGATAGAAGATTCCTTTTTGCTTCTTCAAGTGCCCATTCATTGCCAGGTTCCCTAAAATAGGTTTAAATTAACAAAATAAGAGCAAAGGTTAGATAAAAACATTTAAAAACAATATCACTAAACCATGGCTGATGTAAATAAATGTTTTGCTTATTATTTTCTTTCTAAGGGCCCTGTAAATATTGAAAATATAACAATCCTTACACACAGTAGTACAAAAATTAATAAGTCTCCCGTGGAATAAGTGATAAGTAATATATTGTTTCTTAGCCATAATAGATCTTTGTTAATCATATAAAAAATAATCAATAATATGCAACCAGAGAACAATGAATTGGCTTTGTTTCCCATTATATCATATCAAAGATTAATTTTAATTATATTGATTCGTTTACAGTCTAAAGTTTTGTTGTATCAGTTATCAACTAACTTAATTTTTTTCTTAAGTATATATATCTAGGGATGGTCTACCCAGACTGACTTGCCATTGGCACATTATGAATATCTCTAGTGTTAATTACATTATCATGAGTACTCAGTACTTTTAAACAAAAAAAATCCTTGTTTTTATATGTTGTATATGTAACCACCTCAGTCACTGAAATCAATCAAACAAACTTGTAAATATCTACAATTTTTACCCCCTTCAAGGAAAAAAAAATATATATATATATATTATGTATCAAAAATATTTTTTTTGTAATATCTTTGAAGTTATTTTTGTGTTATTACCTATGAAGTCTAATTTACCATGAGAATAAAAATGACCTTTAAATAGTTCCAATGGTTCGACTCAAGTAAGTTTAAAAGTAGTAAAACAGAGGTACCTTTGTCTGCATTCATTTCTTATTTACATAAATGTTTTTCAATAAACATGCATGTACACAATCAACAAATTATATACAAACAGACAATACCGGACAATAAGGGTGCATAATTATACAGCAACAGCGAACAAATGGTAATACGCTCATATTTATCATCAAAGTATTTAAAATCAAAGCTAATTTTCATTTATACATTAATAAAGTAATATATTACCAGCACTCAAAAGAATGACCACAAAGAAATGGTATTTGAAGCCACATGTTGTCAGGATGGCAGTCCGATTGTTTCTTTTGGACACATTCATCAAAGGTCTAAAACAAAAAAAGTTGTTAGAAAATTTATAATTAGAGCAAATATAAAGACAAATTATCATATATAACTAAAGTGGAATTTGCTAATTCCCCAAAATGTTCGATTAATAGAATATTAGGTAAGGATTAGAAAAATATTTCTTTCCAATCCATCCAGACCTCTGACATCTCCATACAATTTAATTTGTCATATCTCAATTTGTGACTTTATTGGGCCTATTTGCAGTTCCTCTCCTATTATTTCAGTGGGTACAAGGTCTCTTCTGGTTTTAATGCCAATTTTAAGGAGAAATATCTCCTATATTGCAATATTTCTGTTTCAAAAATAACAATCAGAACCCAACACTCCACTCTGTACTATAATACTGGAAGAGAGAGAAACTACTTCTTATCCACTGTCCTTGTTTGCTGGCAGACAGTACATATCTGCGTTCGCTTATAAAATTTTGTTCATATTCAACTCAATTTATAGACTTACATGGGAAGATCCTGTGCCGTTTGTACCTGATTTTAAGAAAACTTTTACGGTAACACTAGGCCAAAATAATATTTGACAAGTTTCCAGCCAGTGAAATCAATGGAACAGGATGGCTTTGAAAAAAACTAATAAAGTGCTGAAAATTGGGCATTTTTAATTATTTTTTCATAACTTATTATTGATGAAAGATGGCTTTTAGAGCACAATATAATGGCAAATAATAAGTGTTTTGGCATGCCATTGGAAAAAACGCCCAGGCAAGTTTGAGAAATTGTCAAAAAAATTGTTAGGGGTATTTATTTAGTAATCACAAATGTGCAAGGTTTATAAGTATCTTAACTTTATAGTCCAATCAGGCTCATAGGAATACAAAAGAAAAGTTAATGCCTGATACTGGGAAATGAAGAATTCTGTTCGTTAAATCACTTACCATTTTATCACCATGTTTTTTTCTGATGAGATGTGGTCGGAAGTTATCACCATATCTAAGAAAATAGTAATAAGAAACTAATCGATCTAATGGACGCCTCAGAAGATTGATGTAAATAGGCTTTTCCCTTACGCCGAACCTGTATAATACGAAATATCATATTTATAACAATGCAAGATTTGGCTAAATGTAATTAGAAGAAAATACAAATTACTTACTTTTGAAAGTCTATAAATGCAACATGTCCGTGGTAAAGCCCAGGTTTCTTTTCAGTCCACCCAGTAATGTTCCTAATAAACCTGGCCTGAAATAATAATTAAAAGAAAAATGAGATTTGCAGATATGTTTAAAATATGTCAATGTTTAATTTATACCTATAATTTATGGAGCTGAAAGTGAAAAAAACAACTTTTGCAGCATTTATTTATAAAAAAAAACCCTGTATACAAGTAACATATATTTTTTACATACGTATTTAAACTTAAAACAATATTGTAACGAGAAAAATCTAGTTTCAAATATAACTTCGATATCTAAACCAAATAATTACAAAAAAGGTAAACAGGTAAGGAACAATAAAAAAAAATCAGTATTTTAGGAGAAAAATGTTAATGGATTAGATAGGAACATCAATGTTTTTACAGAGAAAAATGATTTCGGTGAAAAATACAACTATTTTAACAAAAAAAAAACACACTATTTCAAAAAAAGGAACAGATTATCTTTGAAGATAAAAAAAGTCAATATTTAAAAAGAAAAACAAACAAATAATTAAGAGTAAAACTATGTGGTTTGATTCTTTATGTCAGTTTAATACCATCATAAACTAATCATTATCAAAAAAATAAATGAAAAGGAAAAGCTTTATTAGATAACCTACTTTAAATATAAAAATATTCCAACACTTCTTTAGGAAAACTTTAAGTACAAATGCTTTATTTTTGCTAAATAGACAAACAATTCTTATTTTATAGCAACAGTGTTAAGTAGAAACTATTCTACATTATATGGTTCATAGAAAAGTATCTATGTTTAAAGAGTAACACTGATACCTTAAATATATTGCATGCAAGTGTCCTTGATAAATACCAATGGCTTAAAGAGAAATTTATCTCAAAATTGTCACCTATTGCTTATTTGTCACTTAATTTATAAATTTATATTGCAGTTCAGAATGGTGCCTCTCTGTACTCCTATTTAAACTTGCTGTTATGTCAGAGTAAAAGCCAATTAATTGCCTTTATCCTTTATATGCCCCAGTATACAACCAAATGTGGTTTTGTATTTTAATTTGCCTGTATTGGTGATAAAATTGATAATTTTTAAACAATTGGGTTTTGGGAATTTTTTATAACACAAACACTAAACATGAATCGAAAAATATATTAAAATTAGTACTAATAATAGAAGCATTAATTAATCCAGAGCTCTGTTGATAGCTGTTAAGGCACAAATCAGCAGTAAAGAGACCGACTTAATTAGAAGAGCAATATAACTGTACCATACCAACATCCTCTGAAATTTTGGATCCGTTTTGTTGATTACAGAGCAGGAGGAAGACTAGCTACAAATATTTGTATATGCATTTGTAATTAGCAAATGTTAAGACATTTTTCCTTAATTTATGCAGTCTTTAAAAACTGATTGTTTTTAGCCCACTGCGGTTTAGTTAGTACTCGTTAGTAAGTTTGAACGTCTAAAATGTTCGATGATTTTTCGTTGTAGCCATGAATTTTCAAATTAAACGGGTTTTTTATCATGTTGTTTGGAATAAGTTATCAACTGGGTGTAAGGGATTCAAAACTATTTTAGTGTAGAGCGAAAGGCATATTTGTGCTCATTAAAAAGTATAAGTACACATTAATGTAGGTTAAGGTTAAATCAAGAAACAAAGTAAATCATCATGAAATGGAGAGCTGACAGTTATAAAAAAAACTTAGGCTAGACTCATAACATAAAAAAACTCCATTCTGCACTTCATAAGAGGAGAAAATAATCAAAATGGTTTTAAATTTAAATATTTGAACCCATGGTTATTTTTCATTATATGGAGAAAAAAATCAGGAAGGGCGTCTTGGCCACATCTAAGAAGAAAAATTATATTTTTATAATAATTATAGTTTTCATAAAAACTAGGTTTCCTTCCAAACCATGACTGAGCAGTGCTATGATCGAAAACATCGTCACTAATTTTATATGATCTTATATATTTCAGTTAATTAACAACTAATTAGAATATTAAATAATATTTAAGTTTTTTACCTGATCAGCAATCGACATTACATGAAGATTTCCAGTTACATTTAGATGAAGAACGTTAAAACCATTTTTTTTGCACAAATCATAGGCGACATTTACAAAGCTTGTTGAAGCTGTCTTTGGAACCCTGTTATATATTATTATTTGACCATCTTTGTAGTTAACTAGCTTATTGTCAGAAATTTTAGAGTTTTCCTTGGAGCTTAAATAACCTTGTAGTTTTGCTACTGTGGCTTCTAAAAAATTGAAATTTTCAACACATTAGAAAACAAAAAAAAGATTTAATAACTGTAGATTTCTTTGTGTTTCGCAGTGTTAATGATTAATTTATGCAACTAAGCACTTGATTTCTGTTTCCCAGGAAATATGTGCTTTTATTCCAAGATAAATGAAATGATTCACCTTAAAGTTCATTAAAATTTATACAAAACAAAGGCAAGCCTCATTACCAAACATTGGTAATTATTACACTGCGAGTTCATTTTTAATCATTATTGTATAAATTAGTAAAAGAGTTTGTTGGGGGTATCAGCTTGCTGAAACCAACTAGCAGACTTGTTATCAGGACCGTGATACATAGTACACCAAAATGACGCCCATCAATAAAATTTATGAAACCTAACACCTCTCTTTCATCAACCTACGACACGCTCCCCAAAACTCTTCTACTGACTGAAAATTAACTTCTTAATGTCATAAATTAAAGACGTTCCATGCATTGTGGAGTTTGTATGATTTGACTTCCTGTAATTTGCTATGCTTGTTTGTATTGATGCAAAAATCTGTGCAGTTCAGTGGTGATAGTTAAGTAAACTTTTGAACAATTCATCCTGATAGTGCCACCCTTTTCAATACACCACTCTAC
This sequence comes from Acanthosoma haemorrhoidale, assembly GCA_930367205.1. NCBI lineage: Eukaryota > Metazoa > Arthropoda > Insecta > Hemiptera > Acanthosomatidae > Acanthosoma > Acanthosoma haemorrhoidale. Next base: position 27,558,238 of record OV884012.1, read on the forward strand.
AGGACTCCTAAAACCTTACAAATGGCCGTACACAGAAGTTATATTAGGTAGTACAGTGTAATACGAAAGTATTTCTCAATTTGAAAAAAATTATCTCAATGTTTTAGGTGTGATTTCAAAGTGATTTCTTTTTTTTTAATAATTAAAATTGAAGAGAAGGCATAAATAAAAGTTGCTTAGTTATTTAATGAGAATGAGAAATATTAGGTTGGTGGGAATGAAATGTCAGATTCTTTAAGTGAATATATTAAACTGCATATCTTTTTCCAAAAGCTGTTTATTTAATCAAAATATGCTCCATTTACTTCAATACACTTTTCCCGAGATTTTAATGCATAGAGGCCTGTCTTGAAGAAATTCTGATCTTTAAAATCAATGAACTCTGATATGGCATTTTTCAGACTGTCTTCCTTTTCGTACTGTTTAGCCCGTAAAAACAGTTCTAAATGTTTAAATAAATGAAAGTCGGTTGGCGAAAGATCCGGTGAATAAGGTGGGTGCTGCAAAATTTCATATTTTAATTCATTTAATTTTATTAAATTTATTACCGAACAAAATAAGCTCGGTTAATTTTTTTTCACCTTGCCAATTTCAGAAAGATGTCGCAATATTGTTGTATGGTCAACTTCCATTCTGGCAGCAAGTTCCCTTGAAGAAACAGTTGGATTCGTTTTCACCAATGCTTTCAGAGCATCATTTTTCACAGACCTTTCGGGTCTTCCACGTGGTTCCATTTTGCAGGGAAAAATCACCAGACCGAAATTTTTCAAACCAATGCTGCACTTTTTGATCGTTCACAGTATTCTCCCCAAACACCTGATTTATATTGCGTGCAGCTTTTGCAGCATTATTACCAAGTTTATACTCATATAAGAAAATTACACAAATATCGATTGAATTCATATTGGTGCAATATTCAAAGCAAATAACAAAAGGGAACACTTTAGAGAAAATCTTCTTTGCTAAAATGTGACTCTGGCAATGGACAGTACGACTATAAACCAGGTTATGTCAAAAACAAAAGCATAACAAAAACAGGGAGACAAACGTTCACATTCAAAGAAAATCCGACATTTCATACGCACCAACCTAATAATTAATGTTTACCCTTGTATAATCACAAATACAAAAATAAACATTTCAGCAAAACCTATAGGTACATATATAAATATTACAAAAAAATCAAATTTTGAAGGGGCCAATTATAGATTTATTTAACTACCAAATGTTTGTTGGTAACTAGGACGTATCAAAACAGATATAGAAATGTTACAGTTGTAGTAAAGATTTAGAAGATACTATAATTAAATTTTGGGAAAGAGCAATGCATATGACAATAACATCAAGTTGTCAAATGAACTAACAATGTAATAATGAATGAGAAATTAGTAAAATATGATGGAAATAATATAAATTTACAAATAAGTTTAATTAAAGTTTTGTAATCAGCAAATATTTTAGTTATAAAAATTAAATACATTGAGTGGATGACTGACTACTGGACATTTTACTTTGATGGAGTTTAAAATGATTACTTACTCCAACCATTTCGGTCCTCTTTAAGGTTCAAATACTTGTACTGGAAAAATAAAAATACTAGAACAAATATTAATACTGACATAAACAGCCATAACTTCCTCGAATGTCCTAACCAGCAAGACCTAAGAAGCATGATGTGTATAATTTTTGTTGGTAGAAATCGTCCTCCATAGCAGGACACCACCAATTAAGTTAGTGATAGCTAAATTTTAAATATACACAAGAGAGAGATAAGAACTTGTACTCCATCGTAAAAAGAATGGCCTAACTCGTGAAAACAATAGGGATCATAACAAAAAACATGTAGCAGCTTGGGAGGTTATACTCTATACTTGTAAACAACAACGAGGTACAAACACTGAATGACACTAAGGCCGGTGTTAGCTGGAATTAAAGATTAAAACAACGCTCCTTTTAGTCGTCTCAAAAAATATTAATCATAATTCCCATAGCTAATTATTATCTGGCTGAGCTAAGGTTTCTCAATCTGTAATTACCGCTTTAATGATGTCAAAATGTAATATATTTAACTACTCAGACGAATGGTCATCAATTAATCCGTTATTAACTATAAAAAAATATCATATTACTTAGCACATAGATTCTGAAGCCTTGGTTATTGATATGCAATATTTTTTGGAACTTCCGTGGACTATAATCGTTAAACTCCCTTAATTGTGTGTTTAAGCACTATCATTTCCAACTTCAAAAAAATATTGTTGCTTTTTTTCATCACAGATCCTATTTATTACTATAAATTATTGATATTTTTCTCATCAAGTATTGATGCAGTTCTCTTGTTGATGTTTTTCCCTGCCACAGATAATCATTATTTTCCCTTAAAATTAATATTTATCAATTAGTAAGAGGTTATTTTTTCTTAATAAAACATTAGTTTTTCGCCAGTTACCATAAAGTTTACTACTTGAAATACTTTGTTTTCCCCCCTAAAACTTGGGTAATGTTCTAATGTTAATTTTTTCCTGTTATCATATTGATGTTTTCCCCTTAAAATGTAGATATATTTTAGTATATCGATGCTTTTCTCTTAAGGCATTATTTTTTCCTGCTTGAATTAGAATTTTCTCCCTTGAAATATTGATTTTTGGCAGTTAATATAATGTTACTTATTACGTTAAAACGACGATGATTTTAGCATAAGCCATTGATGTTCTTCTCTTTAATGATAGGCAGTTAAAGCAATTTGTAGTTAAGATACTGATATTTTTTTTCTTGGCAGTTAGATATTGATTTATTAAAATGTTGATGGTTTTCTTATCTGCTCCGCCTCTCTGGCTGTACTGTACAAATACTCCATATTTCCTTCTTCCTGGAAAAGCGCAAATGTTCTTCTATTGAATAAAGTGCCTAACCCTACCTCTCATAAAGACTATCGTCTCTGACTGGCTCAATTCTAGATTTCCTCACTTCTAGAAACACGTTTACAACCCCTCATGCCTGCTTCTAACCAGAACTTACCACCTAATCTGCCCTTACAAATACTTTACCAAAGCATTTGACACCCTTGATCACTCTTTCTATCCTTCTGTCAAAACTGGTATCGATGTCATTCTCTTGAAGTTCTGTCAGCTATTTTATATCATTCATATCTGCTTGCTCCCAGGTAGTACACGCACTGTGCTACGTTCGGCGTACGGGTGTTTCTATTTTAAATGACGGATACATACTGCATATCGATACACTAATATATCAAATATTCAACTGTATCCGAATACATAAAACTGTAAGGCAATGTATAAAGGATCTATCTTTTATATGGATACATATATCATTTTATATATTTACCTGACTTACCCCCTTTTTTCCCTTTACGCTCTAGTTCAATAATTAGAATATTTAATTAAAATGGGATGTCATGTAACTATTCAACTACTAGCAGATTTGATTGCTCTATCAAACCTTGAGCGTTTTACGTTAGCAGTCAGGTAGTCTCGGGCCTAGCCCAAAATGAAGTTACTTCATCCATAAACTTATATCCCACACTCTTGGCCCGAGTCTCTATCCCTTAAGAAGAAGACTTTTTATTTATGTCCCTTTGTGTTGGTGGATATATTTACACACTAAGGTATGGCTAAGCTAGGAAGTGACTAAAAACACTGTCTAAGGATCACTTTTACTGCTAAACTCCATATATTTTATGGCCCTATTACAAGAAGAAAAGGAAGTGTTATAAACTCTCAAATCCTCCAGCCATTAATTGAGACTCCACAGCGGATGGTACCTACCCCTCATTGCTCTCGGGGAAATCGGCCCACGCCCAAAAGGGGTTTATTGCATGTTGACTTCTTCCGTTCGTGGCAGTCACCATATCTATCTCTTAACCTATTCTTATTTCTATGTTAAGTTTACCTTAAATTCGCGTGGCAGGGGTCAAACATCTGCGTTTCTGTGTTAACATCAACGACCTCCATACATTTATCCAACACAGATCATACCAGTTAAATGCTGACGACCCCCAACTTTACCGATCCTTATCTCCAAGATTGCTTTTATTTTTAGCATCTCTAGGATACCAGCTTAAAATTCCGTGGATAATTTCTTATCTGCGGTTCCAGAAAATTGAAAATTTACTATTGATGTCAGAAAAATATTCCCTTTTTTGCTATCAATTAATTTTTTATGCGTCGGGTTTTATATTTTATTGCTAAATAGCAATTATCTTCATATTATTTGTTTTTTTTAATTTATACGTGTATACGTTGAATCCGTTAACGCGAGATTCCTATGATAGAGGTTACTTGGAATTGGACGTATATTGGTAATTTCATATTTTAAATTGCATGCATGTAAATACTTTATAATGATGATTATTAATAATTAATCTCAGGGTGTTTTATAGTCTCCCCGGGTGGCATTTCATTACATTAACATAAAGTTAATCTCTTATCTCCAGGTTGTTTAATTTAAAACAGTAAGTGAGTATAAGAAGTTGTCTCTAAGGTAAGTAGAGTAAATTTCTTAATTAAGTAATTGGACAGACAGCAAACAGCGAAGTTCTGAATGGTGAGAACCCGTTTGCACTGTATAGTTATTTATTTCCACCGTCTGGGTAAAGGAGTATGTTGGCAAACTATAATAATATTTTATTTAAGTTAATAATTAATTTTTGTTTTTGTAAGTTTGTTATGATTTTCTTTAAACGTTTCGAAGTCAATTCTAGTTTTGAATGAACTTTACTCAACAGACGACAAATGTCATTTTAAAACGTTTTTACTTGTATTTATTTTTATCGACACTTTTTAATAGTAAATTAAATAACAAAAATGATCCCCGAGAGGTGAATTTAATATAGAAACAAGAATATTATATGATAGAGATTGTCTATGGGAAAATTGGCAAGGGCACTAAGAGGTCAGGTACTGACTGTCATAAACGAAAGATGTAGATAGGCAATAAATCTTTTGGGTGTCCAATGAAACCTTTGAGGGTTGTTAGGATCACATCCCAGCTTGGTTTGAGGTAGGTGTTAAAAGATAGTTTTTAACACAAAGTGGTAAAAGTAAAGCCGGCTTGTTGAGACAGAGAGTGGGAAGGAACTCGGCTTAAATATGGCAAGGGGTAGAAAAACCACTCTAGCCCCATCACCGAGTCACTTTACAATGTTTAATTTCTTTTAACCACAATCCAATGTTAGTTTTTTAAGACATGCACTCCTTAAAATGCATTAAATATATCATGTTATAATTTTAATTCATTTAAAAAAAATAATTACTCACAGGGGTTGAGGGGGGCAAAACCTCTTTCCTTCTTCGGGGATGGGTCCCCATGAACCGCACTTCCTTGGTAGCCGAGCTGGAGATAGCTTAATTTTTCTCTGAGTTGTCTCTGGATAACGGATCTTTGACTTTGACGAAGGACTTGCTTAAGACACTGGCTAAAGAGACCTTGTAAAGTACATGCCTTGAGATTGCACCGACCACTTGAGTACATCGCTGTTTATTAGTAAGACATAGTTTTTAATAGTTAGCCAGTAAGGTATATGTAGTATTTTTCATAATTTTGATCCATATTAAATTTTAGTTTTATTTCATTAAATAATTTCGAACAATTTAATAAAGCATATCGTATCGTAAAATTCATAAAATTCAAAATTCATGAAATACATTTCATTGACCACTACGTCACATTGTTTAGGTAAATTACTTAGGGTGATATCCAATATTAAATTAATTGAATATTCTTGAGCAAAACATATTTTTAGAATAACTTCACCCTTGCTATTGCACAAATGCGATACGCTCAGGATTTGATAGAGGAATCACATCTGTTGTAGTTGAATAGTTGAATGGTACCCTTACAATAAGATACATCCCTTATATATTGCCTTACACTTTATGTATTTGGATACAGTTTATATATCAGATACATTAGTATATTGGTATTCAAGTAACTAACCTTGAATAAAAAAACAAACCGCTCGTTTGACAAACGTAGCATATACATTAAAAAAAAAAAATGAAGTAAAACTTTCTGTAGGTAAGGATGACAAGAAAAAAATCTTTAAAAAAAAAAAAAAATGTGACATACTGCTTTTGGGATATCAACGAGTAATTTACTCAAATTTACCTTTCCTTATGAATAATAATTAAAAAACAAAATCGAATTTAAATAACATACAAATAATTGATTCAAGCAACTTATGTATCTGGGGGTCGAATACATAGATGTTTGGCCACCTGGAATTTTGGCTCCTTCCCATTAAGTAGGCGTGTCAATATTTTCTGTAGATTTAGCCTCCCTTAGAGGTAATATTTACTGTGAAAATGCACTCAATGTCTGTGCCGAATTTCGTTGCTTGCGGGCGGGGCTTATTTTGACCCGGCCTACAAGCAATAATAGTCCAGTGAGGAAATTCCTTGACGTACACGCACTAGATAAGATTCTTATGTTCAAATAAGATTTCCTTTTCATAATCAAAAAGAGTGCTTATAAGCCGATTTTTTTTATATTGATAACTCGGATCAAGACTTTGTGTTGATAAATGTTTATTATTATGCGATAAACCGTTTTATCCTTAAATTTGTTTTTTCAATTGATAAGTTTAACAAGGACATTGAAAACCGTTAGGAAAGAGGATAGAGAATAAACAGATATTATAAGACAATCATTTATTTTTTGATTTAATTGATAATGTATAATATTTTACTCCTTTTATTTATTAATTCTGCTTATATCTATATGAGTGTTAACAACAAGATAATTAAACTAATTCTTAAAGTAATGGTTGAAATGCCAGCCAACCGTTAGTGATGCCCGTCTTTCGTCTCAAGATAGACCCTTAGTGCTAGGCTGGGTGACGCGATATCGGTTAGTTCTGACGTTCCCCACTAATTAATAGTTCTTAGCTGTACTCAAGCTTGATTGCACTTGATGGCCACTTACACAATAGATTAACCGCGTTTGTTACTGTTAATATCCCGTCTAATAAACAAAAATAGAGCACTATTTAACGCGGATATTTAAACTAAATAAAAAAATGCTTGTTTTTGGTGGCTTTGATGCCAGAAATAAGCAGTGGAATTGTCATAGAAAAAATATTATTAATCCTATTTCCCCCGAACCAACTCACATCCCAAGACCACTAAGACATAAACCAAGCATCGTCGATCCATAGAAAGCCCAAGAAAATAGACGTGTCTGAGCCTATCAACCCATTATCTTGCCTTGACTCGGACCACAACGCGGAAATATTTCCCGTGGAAAGCAAGATCCACAATGTAACAAAAGCTAAAGCAGTTTTATTCAGTAAAGCAGATTGGATTAAAATTCGTAAATCAATAGACCCCGCAAATAGACCTCCACCCAACAATAAACTCTCCATCCAATCGATATTGATTTCAATAAAAGAAACTCCAATAGATTCATCCAGGAAGCAATAATTGATCAGTTCATCAAATTTATATGCACACTAATTGTATTAATAAATCTAATTAATTAATTTAAATATTATCTTTCATAAACTATTTAATGTTTCATTTCTATCTTTATCCAACCTTTAGTATCAATTTTTAAAACTATTTTTAGCATCTTCCTTTCTTTTCTTAATATAGTAGACGCTCTACCCCAATACCTTCTTGGCAACATTTGCAGATGAACTCCAGTACTGTCATCCCACCCAGACCCCGATATAGCATCCCATAAACTTCAAAAAACACCTTGATGAGATCGAGCATTGGTGCAACCAATGGCGGATCAAAGTTAATGAAGCAAAATAGTCCCACATTACCTTCACCCTCTGCCCTAAGTCTTGTCCACTAGTTTCTTTTAATTCCAGTCCTTTCCCTGTATCCGAGTTAGTACGGGACTTAGTCTTCCATCTCGACACACGGCTGACCTGGAACCCACATACGAGGCTAAAAATACAACAGCTAAACAGACGCTTTGGACAACTGTACAGACTACTTCAAAGGACATCCCATCTCTTAATAGAAAATAAATTACTAATCTACAAAGTTATACTTAAACCAATCTGGACATACAGAATAGAGCTATGGGGGACAGCAAAAAAGTCGAACATCAAGCGTATCCAATCCTTTCAATCAAAAGTCCTGAGAACAACAGTAAATGCCCCTTATTACGTCAGCAACACAACCCTTCATAATGATCTTAATATACCTTGCATTCTTGTACTCATCCCTTCCAAGTTTATAAAATTCCGTAGTAACCTATCCAACCACCCTAATCCCCTAGCACAGTCATTGCACTGCAACACTCATCCCTATAATCCTCGTGACCTGCTATAAATACGTTACAGTGGGAGTCCTGGTAATGGCCAGTTTCTCCAATCATGTCCTGAGCGTCTGTGGCTCTCGCGCTCTTGGTCAGCAACCGCTGGCTCAGAAGTACAGAAGTCTGTACAATTCAATATGACATTAAATAAAAACCTTAAATGAATGCAGTTTATGAAGCAAAATGCTCCCACATTACCTTCACTCTCTGTCACAAATCTGATCCACTAGTTTATTTTAATTCCATTTCTCTCCCTGTATACGAGATAATACGGTACTTAGGCTTCCATCTCGACAAACGGCTGACCTGGAACCCACATACGAGGCAAAAAGACAAGAACTAAACAGACGCTTTGGACAACTATACAGACTACTTCAAAGGACATCCCATCTCTCAATAGAAAATAAATTACTAATCTACAAAGTTATACTTTAGCCAATCTGGACATACGGAATAGAGCTATGGGGGACAGCAAAAGATTCGAACATCAAGCGTATCCAATCATTTCATTCAAAAGTCCTGAGAACAATAGTAAATGCCCCTTATTACGTCAGCAACATAACCCTTCATAATGATCTTAATATACCTTGCATTCTTGAACCCATACCTTCCAGGTTCGTGATATTCCCTAGTAACCTATCCAACCACCCTAATCCCGTAGCACAGTCGTTGCACTGCACCATCCCTATAATCTTCCTCGGAGACTGAAACGGCAGTGGCCTTGTGACCAGCTAGAAATGCGTGACAGTGAAAGTCCTAGCAATGGCCAGTTTTTCTAATCATGTCCTGAGCGTCTGTGGCTCTCGCGCTCTTGGTCAGCAACCGCTGGCTCTTATCCAGTGACGCGGGTGACGGAGGAGCGTGGGGGACTTCCCAAGACTCCGGTTCCTCCTTCTCACGCGCGGGAGGTGACAACCGTGTGGACTTGGGAAGTCTTTGTGCTGTTTGTAAATACTGCATGAATGAGCGAGCGAATGGAAATTGTAAATATGGTATGAATGAGATCATTTATCACAATTACTTATTACCCAATGAGGCAGATTGTAATTTTATCATAACAAAGTTGTTGATTCAGATTCAGAATATAATAGACACAGATGGTATGTCAAAACTTTGATAATAATTTAATTTGAGGAAAATCTTGAATTTTTCTTTCATCAACTAAATCTAATATCACGCTAAGCTATGAACTCACAGTTTAATTTATTTTTATGACACTGTTTGAAGAAGCGTATTTTTTTTAGAATTTATAACGAGCATATGATGCGACTCCAAAAAAATCTCTATTTACAATGAACACTTTCAGCATCTCACGGGCCAACCTCATATTAAATTATTGAAGTTAAGGATCTAATCTTCAGTTTCAAAAGCGTAACTTGAATCTGAAGATGGTTTCTGAAAGCTATCATTATAAATAACAAAGTTTGCGGAGTAAGATTATATGCGATTTCAACTTCTTCCCAACGTACTTCACCAACTCTACCACATTAAAATGTAATTATGCGTTAATACTACATAAATGATTAACTTGATTTCAATGTACAACTAACTATAGTTATAATAAAAATCACTGCCGTGAGAGGGTGTGGGATGTTGAGGGGTTAATCCTGAATGGGAGATGTTACTTTCCTCAGATCACTATAATATTTCGAACAGTCAACATCCCTACCTTATTTGGACTTTACACGATCAGTAATAATGTCATTACCATCATACGTCTTTCATCGTTGGTCATTTATTACTGTTTAACCTTACACGATCATTTGGAATGATATTGCTTTTCATTTTTTTTTTTTTTTTCTTTCTTTCATAGCCCCTTTAAATTTACAGATAATTATATATAATTATAGATCCTCAGGCGAATCTAATTACTTTTCATCAGTAGGTCCGCTTAACTTTATGACCAATGTATACTATGCACAAGTACATAGTGAGTAAAAATGTTATGTTTGTCCATAAATAAATTTGATGAAAACCCAAGTACTCTCTTTAATGAATCTAAGCCAGTTTCCCAACAAACTGTTATTCTTATAATTGAATAAGCTTTACCATCTTGAAAAATGATTTATTTTACTTTTCTAATTAATTTTTTTTTTTAATATTTTCATATAATGCCATTGCATTAGGTGGAGTACTGCACTCCTAAATGTAACGGTGATTTATTAAAAATTTCAAGAAAAGATAGTTACTTATTTAAAAGGCAGTAGCGGCCTCACCAAGCTACTTCTAAGGGGGGGGGAGGAAGAACGGCATGAAAACTACAACTCTATTTACCCAAGCAATAATTGATATTCAGTAACTAAAATATATTAAGATAATCTTCAATGATTTAAAAGCCCAATTTGAAAAAAGATGTTTGTGTGATAAATAAATTAACATCTGTGGGTAGATAAATATTTCATGTTTGATTTCTAAGAAAATTTAATTTTCTTGAAGGTACTGCTGCCTCTTAATAATTTTGCAACTTAATTAACCGTTTGAACTTTTACTACTTGTTATTTTAGGGTCCAACATTCATTTTGATTCTACCCAAACAGTTTTGGCATTTGTAGTTTCTATTAAACGACACTTCGTTCATTTTGATATGTTGACAATTGGACGGTATACGATTAATAAAAAATGTCTCCTTTGTCCTTGCTCATGAAACTAATATACCCACATATTATTCTACAAAAAAAACCTTTTTTTTTAAAGAAATCAACAACATTTTTATTATGATAAAATTACAATCTGCCTGATTGAGCTATAAGTAATTGTGATAAATGATATCGTTCATACCAATTTACAATTTTCATTCACTCGCTCATTCATACAATATTTACAAACACCCCAGAGGCCCCCCAAGTCCACATGGTTGTCACCTCCCTGGCGTGCGAAGGAGGAAGTGGAATCTTGGGAAGTCCCCCACGCTGCTACGTCAGCCGCGTCACTGGATAAGAGTCAGCGGACCAAGAGCGTAAGAGCCACAGACGCTCAGGTAACAAAACAAAAAAAAAGATTTGGTGGATTTGGCCCCGGGGGTGGGGCAAAGGTTGCTGTCCTCCCTGGGCAGCTCATATAGCTTTTTTTTTATATTTTGTCTAAATTTTATAAAAATAATATAATCAACAGGTCCAATGATTATAGTAAGTATGCAATATAACACAAATACATGATGAACCTTGTTTGTCGACTCGACGTTGACATAGCTTAATCAGTGAAAAAGAAACCATGAAGGTAAATTGGAAATCTTACGATGCTTTTCAAATACAAGCAACTAATAGACGATATAAATTTCGAACGAGTCCAATCTGTTTAAACAAAAGAAATAAAAAAAATATATTTATTTATGTTGAGTAATTGCTAATAAACACTCTTGATTTTTATTGAATTAGAATGGGCGACAAATTGGGGACAGCCTGAGGCGGCAATGCGCAAGGTACGACACTTGTATAAGAATCTTAAGCAGCACGGTATTGCAATAGATGCTAGAATAGGACAGTAAAAAAAAATTAACAGTATCTATTCAGTAATTAGAATGTTGTTATAAAGTTGCCTGAGCCTTTAGATTAATGAGTACAAATGAAAAAGCGCGGCTATCAATGGGAGTTGATGGCGGGAAAGGTTTGAAAGGGCGGCGGAGGGGATGAGTTCGGGCGTTTCCGCCCCCGCTCGGCCGGCACGAATACACAGACCAGTCTCCAGCGAACAGTTGACCTCACAACTGCCGCCCTCTCTGGCTACGTCTCTTCCTTCAAGTGTTTCTTGTTCCAAGTGAATGCGAGTTCTGCAGGCTCCCATCTCCTTAAAGACTTTAAACTAGAGTAAGTGTCTACAAGGATTTACGGATACCAACGTCAGATAAGCTATTTATTATTTTTTTTTTACTGATTGTTGATTCATATTTGCATGTCTTTTATTGTTTTAGTGATTAAAATTTTCATTAAATGCCTAAGGGTTGCCGCGACTTATCTGCCGGAATAGAATTGATAAGAACTCCGGGAGACTTCCTGAAGGGGTGGTTTATTTAAACGGCAGTGGCGGGCGGTGGTCGTGATATTGATTTCTGTTGCCTGCATGCGTCCCGGCCACTCCCCTAAAGTTTTCTTCTCTCCTCGAGGGTTATTCCATCCCTTATCGGCCAAAGTGTTGCTGATTAAACTTGGCAGGTCGGCTAAGGTCGCTTGACCCTTGACACTTGCCGGCAGGAGCCGTCAAACCGACTTGTCCCTACTCACCCCCTGATATATTAAGATGGCGGGCATCCCCTCAAGCTAACCTCTGACCCCGGATCGCCGACAAAGGCCCATACCATACTCTTCTGTGCTGACAGCGGCCGGTTTTGCTCCTGCATTGCGGGCCAACAAATCTACTCCTTCCTTATTCCGACCGGTGGATTTCTGTTTATGTTGGTGTCGCCTTATAATCCACACTCACACTGTTGTATCAATAGCTGATATCCCAATGAATGCTGATGAAAACTCATAACGATGAACAGAGAGCCCATAGTTAGCTGGGAAATTATATTTGATAAAAAGTATTGGTTTTGAATCGGGCAATCCACCAAAAAGCGTTCTAAAAGTTCCATCTCGAAAAATCTCTGATGGAAAAATATATTTGTTCCAATTATTGTTATAACCTAAGCTAATTCCCCAAAAATATATCGTTTAACTAACATAATTTTTCTATGATTTGTTCTAAAATTTCAGATTAGAGATGAAGTATATCTTACTCTAATTTGACTGGGTTTAAGGTCGACATGTACACCAGCTCAGGTTAGGAAGTGTGCATTACAGCTTGCCACTCTTTTACTAGTTCTTTGCCGCCAGTGAAAATGCAGAATTTATTTCGCGAGTACTCGAGGTGATAATCGAACCTACGCTAGCCCGCAGCAAAAAGAATCTCATTAGGGACGATAGATAAGTTTCGATATTTTTAATGATATAGACATTCAATATTTATGTGAGATATTTTTTTTTCATATCAAAAGAGTTTTTTAAATGAAAAATGTATATAATAGAACCAAGAATTTGAAATCTTCCCACGTATTTTTGATACTCGACTACGAATTTTCAGTATTTTTTTCAACTTTGTTTAGTCTCTCTCATAAGTATACTTCTGTTATCGGTAGTTTTCTATTGGTCGGCATTTAGTATTGTGGAGCTCTAAAATTTTATAAGTATACCCTTTGATCATTGAATGATTTTGACTTTTATGTTTCATGAAGGTCTTTCAAAGGAGCTTCTGTTCGACGATGAACGTTCAAAAACCCTAGATGATTTTCGTATGGCCAACATTGTTTTCAGTTTTCCATATATCAGCTACATTTTTTTTTAGAATTAGAACGTTCCTTTATAGTCAGTCATAAGCAATTAGTTGATGTATTTGAATGAAGGTCGGTGTTCTATTTTTTTTTACCAGTGTTTGGGTGTGTATACAATTACATATATTTCTTTGTATAAAATGCGTATGTAAAACACATAACTAGAAAGTTAAGGTGTCGCTGTTTCGTTATAAACAAGAAAGAAGAAGCGGTATCCGGTCAAAGAAGCCGGCTCTTCAGAGACCGCTCAAGTAAACAAATGGCTTTTATAAATTCTACCAATAACATTTTTCTTGGAAACCTTAATTTTTTTCACTCGATTTTAATCAAAGCGTGAGTGAATCGTGCACCGACAAACATTGGTGTTTGAATTTTACGCGTTTATTTTATTATCGAATCCGGTCCTATAAAACCAAACGTTAATCCTTTTATATAATCTTTACACAACTTTTATATCGAGCGCACTAATGAAAAATAGTCCAAAAACATCTACAAAAACTTTCAGCTCGAGTTTAAGTATTTAGATAATAATCTTGCTACGGATGGAACCATTACATTATCTTACGGTTTACGAATTGTCATTTATACAGTTTAAAATATTTCATATTATTATTTAAAGATCCCTTATTATGGGATATTTATACCGTGGAAAACTGCTGTAAAATAATGTAATGATTGTATAATATTAGCATAGAAACCATCTAATTTTGACCATTAGGAAAAAATCATAGCTTAGATATTAAGTAGATTTTGAGCTACGTCTTTTAAGATTTTGAGGAATCTTAAACAATTAAGCGAAATATGCACGACTGATTTTTTTTTTATATTTACTGTATTTTAAGTTTTTTTTACGAACGCTGTAACAGAGATAACATACAGACGAAAGACGATTTTTTACAAACTAGTTTGAAAGTATAGCCTACCTTTGAACTCGTGGGATATCCATTTATTTTTTAAATTTCCGAAACATACATGCAGATTTATTTAGAAAAGATATTGAAGTAGGAAGTGTTTGATAAGCCTTCATGCTTGGCATTTCCCTCTCCCTGCATCATTAATAATATTTTAAATCCTTGTTTTCATTTTCTTTTTTCTTTTCAGGTGTATGCCCATTCGTACACCGACTAAAAGTAGGAAGTGCCGTGTTTATATTTACTCGAAACAGAATATTCTAACATGAAGCCTTGACCACCAGACCTTAGACAACCCGTAGTTACTTCAGAATTCGAAATTAAATATGGCTCTATTCGTCAACCACTGATTATATAAGTGGGCCGTTAAATTATTTCGTCTTAAAATATTACCTTGTTGGTCGTAAATCCGATTCCGTGGTGTCGTACCTGTATGTCGACTTATGTCACTTAATGTTTGAATGTATAATTAATTAAGGGAATATTATTGCTGGTCCGAGTTTGGAGATGAATACTAATGCCAGATGGTCTTTGGCCCATGTCAAAAACCAGCCCGGTTTTGTATCGTCTTATGTTAACATGCACCCACTTCGTTTTAGAATTTTTTTCTTCAAAGTTTGATGTCTCGTATTATATTATATAAATGTATTTTATTTGCCGTAGTCTTTTACTAATGCTTGTCTGGGTTGAAGTATCTTTGGTTTAGAGCTTCCCGATTTTGTGCAATATTAAAGTTCATTAAATTAAGTATCAAGTATCGTTCTTTTCAAGAAATATGAGTCTCTTTAAATTGCGGTCAATCCAAAACCTGTGATAGACTATAGTCAGGTTTCTGATCAAGCGTCGAGTGTAGTCGTTTGCAACTGACGATATTAAAAGTCGGTTTTCAAACATTTTTTTTTTTAATGGAGGTTATGCCATAAATCGTTTTTCCTGTCAGACAAATAGTTTAACATAAAAAAAAAAAAAAAAACCCACGCAATCGTTTATTTCTGGAGACCGAAACAAATTGTATGAATGCAGCTTCTAGAATTTCAAGCTTAGAATTTCTCTAGTATCATTCATTTATTCATCATTCATAAAAACCAGATAAAATAAATATTTCTCTGTTCATTTGATTTATGTGTAGCCATTTGATAAGTCTATTGTGGACAGTGTAAAAACGATGTAATAATCGGGCTTATGCTAATTGTGAATTTTTAATCGTTCAGTAAAACAAATGAATTGTCGCTCAAATATGTCTTAATTATTTTAGCTCAGATCTAAAGGCTCACTGAATAAGAAAATGAGTGAAGATAAAAATGTATGATAGTGATGTAAATAAACGCTTTAGAGATTAACATAGAAATGAGTAAGCTTTATCCCCATGAAACGAGACAATTTTAAACCAACTTAGAATAATGTTTTTTGAGGTTTTTCAGCGTTCTGTTAAACCGCCGTTTCCGGTAATCCGGCAGTACTCCTTCGGCTTCGGATCATCGAGATGATGACTTCCAGCATGAGCTAACCGTTGATGAAAAAACAGTTTTTCCTTATTAGCACTGTGCCCGTTAGGGACCCTATACGGAATGTAATCATCGATGGGTACAGTTAACTCAATTTTTTTTCTTCATTCTTTCGGGAATTATAGGAAGAGGCTAAAGCTTAATGAACAACCCTTAGTGCATACATATATTTATATTTAATGTATTATTATTACATTAATGAGAAGATACAGCAGCTCTGACTTGACTGCGGTGTACCTATGGGCTAGGAAGTATCCTATATCCTATAGTGGGATTATTTCACATGGCTATTGTCGAGTTATGATCATTTTACTGCCGCTTAAAGTTAGATTATAATTTTTTACATAGTAGTTGTGCAATAAACTTAACCCAAAAATTAACCAAAAAATTATTGGACCTATGAGAAGGGAAATGTTCAAAAATGAAATTTTCCCGAAATTCAATCCATTTGCATTGTTTATTATAATAAAAAAATAAATATTCCCTTTCATACAGATGTGATTAAAATCAGTCATAAAATGTTCCATAGATTTTTGGATTAGTCTTCTACAAGCTCCGATAAGCCTGAAAAAATATTTTAATAATCAGTTTTCATTCTTTCAAACTTTAACTAAAAAATAATACAAAAAGTAATTTTTTTAATACAGCTCTAAATCTTTTAATGAGCTTATGCTTTAAAACGAAAATAAAACTAAATAAATAAGGCTTCCCTGTCACTCCACATGGGGCAAAGTTTGACAGGGTATACCAGTAGGTCAGTATCGACGCCCAACAGCCAGATTTTTCTCTCCGATCCACAATTGCCAGGCTCCTATTTTTTCTCTTGTGTGGCGTATGTCTATGGAGTGTGTAAAGTAGAAAGAGATTTAGACTAGCCTTAGTGGAGGAGATACGCAACGTTTGTCCGTGGCATAAAGCAGCGTCAAATTAGGCCGTTTAGGATATCCGCCGCAAAAGCTGGCACTGCAGTGGTGTGTGCTGCGGACCAGATGTGAACCACTTTCTAGTAACTTTACCTAAACATGGATTCCATGGGCCTCCAATAATCATGTTAGCTCCATACGATTCTATACTCCAAGGGCCACTGTTTAGGCCTTTATTGTATTCAGATTATAAAATTTCTTTAATAAATAAACAAAACAAATCCGTGGAGCATATCTCACGAAGAGGTAGGGCCGACAGAACGTTCTAGCCTTAGTTGTTAGGACTAGGCATTTACCTTAGGAGGTACAGAAGTGATAAGCGTATTTTAGTTAACAAACCGTTCATAGGTCACAAGCGTCATTTTGTGTTAATAACTGTTGAGAGAATGTAGTTGTTTTTTTTTCTTTCATAGCCCCTTTAAATTTACAGATAATTATAGATCCTCAGGCGAATCTATTTACAAATTATTTTTGTATTTCATGTGGCATTGCTACATTATATACAGGTTTTGTTATTTAATAAAAATTATATATGAATAAACAAGTATAATGATACACATTTTACGTGACTGGACTAAACTGACTAATAAAAATGATGGGACTCACCTTTTTGATCAAACTTAAAACTAACTTACATACTAATTCTTAACCTAATTTTTCCCAGACAGTCTGTTGCCATCGATGCGGGAGGGGTGGTGGGGTCATAGTGTTAAACACTGGGTTGGTCAGATGCTGCAACGAGTCAAAAAACTTGATGTGTCTCTGGCGGACGAACTCGCCTACCGACGGAACACCAAGCAACGGGTGCAGGTCAGCGTTCTTCAACCTCTCGAAAGAGGTATCTTTTCGTATGATCCCATTCTGGAAGTGTTGGAGACATTTGGCTGTATTGTTAGTCAAGTGGGTAAATAGCGGGGCACCGTACAGCAGAGCTGGCCGGAGGAACATTTATATATCATCAATTTGAGACGAAGCGACAGGTTAGGTGAAGTTAGCAAGTGCGATAGCCGGTAAGACCTTTGTCGTACTTTTTCTTTTTTATTACTAAAATGAGTAGAGAAATGGAGATGCCTATCCATTTTTATGCCCAAATAGTGCATTGAGAAAGCGGTTGAGTTCTCTTGCCCTCCTATACTATATGATTTAGGCAAGGATTTTTTCCCTTTTTGGAGGGAGAAGACTACGCAGTCTGTCTTCCCTGCGTTTACACTGATGTTTAACATGCCCAGTCTGTAAGTCTGTCACTGAAGCATTTTGAACAGAATGTAGTTTTATATCAATGCATGCTTTTTGCTTAAATAGATACTGTTACAATTTGCTGGAGGGTAACTTTGTGAGTAGGGCATTTTCCGGTGTGGAAAATATGTTTTTACGTCTAGTTATGAGTTTTCTATTCTGCCAATATATGAGGCTCTCCTTTATTAGCCTATATACTCCCCTTGTTTTTTGTATCCTAAGTTTCGATGTTTAATTTATTGCCAATTATTGTTTATCAACGGTTAGCTCATGTTGGAAGTTATCATCTCGATTATCCGAAGCCTAAGGAGTACTGACTGATCACCGAAAACGCCGGATTAACAGAACGCTGACAAACGTCGAAAGGTCTTATTTACGGGTAGGTAGATTTTATGTTATTCCAAGTTGGTTTAAAATTGTCTTAATCCGTTCTGTAGTAACCCCCTAAAGCGTTTACCTCACTTAAAATATTCGCATATATTTTTATTTTCACGCATTGAATTATCCAGTGAGCCTGTAGATGACATTGTAGCTAATACGAAAGCTCTGAGCTAAAATAATTAAGACAAATTTGAACGACAATTCCTTTGTTGTACTGTACGATTAAAAGTGGCCAATTAGCATAACCCCAATGTTATAATTATCGTCAATATGGAAAGCGAATAATTCGTTTATATGAAGATGCAGGTGTTAATGCGTCTTCTTGTGTTATCTATTTCAGCAATTGAAGATGGTAGGACTCATATACGAAACCCGCCAGGAAGACATAGATATTGTTTCATTCAGAAATATTGATTGTAAAACAGAGAATACGCTGAAGAAGAGATTATAAACTGCAAACATTGTAGTTCTAACCCCTAGCGTTGAGGGAGAAACCAATTGTGGTGTCTAATAGAGCATACTACTACCCTAATTATAGGGGAGGGCCCGGGCAGGTCGGATTATTGAAATTGTGTGTGGGGGGGGGGGCTACCGCAGGTATGGCCTAAATCTTGTTATAAAGTTTTGATAGCCTCCAACTCCTCTTATTTTAATGACCAATAATAAATTCTAACGAGACGGAAGATTAAGTAGGGTGGAGATGTTCTTTCCTCCGTTTTAAACGCGGGTCTGACTATAACTTGCCCTAAGTTTTGTCCTAACTTAACCCGCCCCTATCTCGGGTTTCACTTAGTAAACAATTATAAGTTCTTATTTATGTCATATTTTACTGTTCTGCTTCAGTGAACAAATATATTTTGTAGGAGCTAAGACTTTTTCATTAAAATTTTTTACTTGTATATATCTGCTAGATCGAATTTAAACGTTAAACAATTATTTTAAATGGCTAATAGCTCTACTGGTAGATTTTATATGCAGTTGAACGATTAAGGTGATAACAAATTGTAAATATGGTACGAATGAGAACAGTCATCACAATTATTTATTGCCTAATAAGGCAGATTGTAATTGTAACAGCCCAATAAAGAAGTTTCAATATAAAAAATAATTGTATTTATGATCGGCAGGACATCAAAACTATTATAAATGAATTAAAAAAATCATCGAAAATTGAGATGGTTTTCTTTTTTTATGCTAAAACTTTTTCCGATCCTATGTATGAAGGAGGAATTCTCACCTACTTTCTTATTGAACCAAACAAAATTGTACAAAAACAAATGTTACTTCCTCTGAAACGAGTAGGGAGATACCTTGGGTGTTTCATAAGGCCTGTATCCGTTTGATATACTAGTCCTGTAACGAACTGAGAAATATGGTGTTAAAGGAGAAGGTTAGAGAACGATTAAGCAAAATATGCTCGACTGTAGAAAACGTGAAATCGCAAATAGTCCTTAATGCCAGGGGAGCGTCGGCTCGTCCCTGTGCGCACTTACCTCGCGAAAGCGGAAAACGACACCAGGGAAAAATAAAACGGAATGCAAACTTTTCCAAAACAAAAATCATTTAAGCCAAACGTGATCAAATTATAACTTGCAAATAACTATAATTTATTTTCGTTGTGCTATGGAACCCACGATCAACTATAACTATTAGCCTAAGAAACAATATCTCAGTATCGAGACTCGTACCCGGGACACCTCAAATTCACTCGGGCCTCAAACCAACTGAGCTAATTTAAATATACGAGCTTGGTATTGTCATTGGTCATCGACATTGGACTACTTTTAAGCATTATTACTTTTATTTTATATAATTGTTTACATAACCATTCTGACGTATGTTAAAGCCTTTTCATGAGTTCATATTAACGCTACCTGGTTGTGTTATTTTTATGTGAATTTTCACATCCATTTATTTTCAATATTAACTCACGCAGTATAAAAAAACAAAAATAACTAACATCACCGCTCTTTTTTTGTGAATAAACTATTCATTGAAGTACACATAAATTTCAATTTAGAAATATATGTACTTAATAAACGGTGTCCCTTAACGCTTGATTTGAATTTGCCGCCATTTGTGCAGTAAAGTGCTGGCAACCCTGAAAAAAAAAAACAATTTGACAGCTGACAGTTTAGGGTTAGTAAAAATGGAGCATTGCTTGATAGAACATCGCGTCTTTATTGTTGAACATTACATCAAAAATGATAAAATTTTGTTGGCTGCAGTTCGAAAATTTCATACAAAATATGGTCGGAATAGTGTTTTTACTTCATCAACTGTGAAGAGATTAATTGAAAAATTTAAGGAGACTAGATCAGTTGGAGACACTAAACACACTGGTTGTCCAAAAACAAGCCGTTCAAATGTCAATATCGAAGCAGTGTTGTTAAAAATCCGGGAACATCAATTCGGCGTCGTTAACACAGTTCTTTGTGTCGAAATTGGATGATATTGATGTGGCTAATATGTGGTTTCAACAAGATGGTGGCAAATGCCATACAGCCCATGAAACAATTCAAATACTGCATGAGACATTTTCAGATCGTGTACTCTCTCGTTTCGGTGATCAGAATTGGCCCCCTAGATCGTGTGATTTAACACCTTTAGATTTATTTTTATGGGGTTATTTGAAGTCAAAGGCGTTTGTCAACAAGCCCACATCCACCCGTCCATTAAAAGAGGAAATTCAACGCTGCATTAACGAAATACAACCACATTTATGTCTAATGGTCATGGATAATTTCGACAAAAGAGTGCGTATGTGCCAGCAAAGTCGTGGAGGCCATTTGCCCGATGTGTTATTCCATAAATAACCCTATCCTATTTACTTTATAATTCAATAAAAAAATAACAACAAAAATACTATGTTTTCTACTTAAATCAAATCTTGCGTTAATTCTGGGACACCCTTTAGCTTGAGCGATTCATCTAATTATTTTAGCAATATGTTTACATTTATGTTTGTGGTTATCATTTTTAAATTATCTATATTATAATCAAGTTTAGTTATGTGGTAAATTTAGCTATTGTAGTGTGCCTTAGTTTGTCAAACTTCAACAACAGGTCAAGCCTGCCCCGCCCCGGCAGGGGCCTGAAATAAGTCGGCCTCTCGGCCGGAAGGTCGACCCTGCTTAAACAGGTAGATGGGGTCTTGTAGCTTCGGTTGAGTCGGCCGGGAGATCGGCCTCGATCTCTCGGCTGGGTGTAGATCTTCAGTCTCCGTCAGGGGGCTAGGGTTCGATCACGTCCATCTGTCTCCAGGCTTCGGCGGTCCAGCAGTGCTTCCATCTGACGGGCATTGGTGGTGGTTGAAGGTCGGAGAATAGTGGGTTGGGGCTGTGTCGAAGTGAGTCGAAAAATTTGATGTGCCTTCTCTTAATGAAATCTTGAATTTGAATGGTGAGCACTTCAAATTTTTTTATGCATCTCGTCTGCCTTCATTCGGTCGAACGGGGTATGTTTGAGGGAGGTGCGGAGAACTCTGTTCTGAAATTGCTGGAGCGTTTTGAGAGTGTCAAACATTATTTAGCATTGTTAGTATAAGTTTTCTGCTATTAGCATCAATGAGAGTGGATTTTAACATTGTGCGTTTGTCCCACTATACAATTATCTGCAATGAATGAATGAAGTTCTTCAGGTCTCTTTTTTTTATATCTTTCTCGTTGCTGGGAAATCGCACATTCTCCACGCCGGCAGGAGATAGCAATAAATGCAAATTAATTGCTTTTAGAGGAGCACCACTGTCTTCTGTCGCTATCGGAATCCCGATACGGTCTACTTATGATGATAGAAGATGCAGTCATTAGGAATTAATTACCTGTCATCACTGGAGTAAGCATTGTGATCGCTGGTTTATTAGCTCTGTTGTCAATAAACAGTAAATGAAGCGAGCAGTAATTAATAGTGTAATCTTTACCATTCTAAGAGTTTATCACTCACATGTGTCGTACTTTGTGAATTGGTTTTTCAAACAAACCATGAAATCTCTCTCAAAATATCTTTTATTATTGATACTACATCAACAGTCGACGTTTGGCCTAATCAGTCACCCCCTTCAGGACTAAAATTTAAACAAAATACATTCAAAACAATTAAATTTACACACAAGCAAAACATTATTTTCATTATAAAATTTGCAACAATCCAAAGAACATAATCATTATTTTTATACCGTTAATAGTCAAATAAAAGTTTTGTTCTTCGAAATTATTAATCAAAGTCCCAAATTTTCGGGTCAAGCCTAGTGGTCATTAAATGTTCTCTAAAACAAACAATTTTTGTATGCATTCCACTACTTTTTCCCCAAAGATTATTTGTCAGCTCGTTGTTGAGTATTTATTTGTTCGTACATGTTTTGTTCAAATATTATACGATTAGCTTAAA
Source organism: Acanthosoma haemorrhoidale (assembly GCA_930367205.1). NCBI lineage: Eukaryota > Metazoa > Arthropoda > Insecta > Hemiptera > Acanthosomatidae > Acanthosoma > Acanthosoma haemorrhoidale. The sequence goes on from OV884012.1 coordinate 27,581,171, forward strand.
TTCAAAACATACATATATTGTTTAAATTGGTTAAGTTTGATCTAAAAGGTGAGCCCCATCACCTTTATTAGTCAGTTCAGTCCAGTCACGTATAATGTGTATCATTATACTTTTTAATTCCATTATATAATTTTTATAAAATAACAAAACCTGTATATAATGTAGCGATGCTACAGGTAATACAAAAATAATTTGTAAATAGATTTTCGCGAGGATCTATAATCATATATAATTATCTGCAAACTTAAAGGGGCTATGAAGGAAAAAAAAATAAGTATCTTCTTTGGCCTTGTGGCATTTTCTGCAGAAGGTAACTTTACCGACTGTCAATTTCGTGAAGTCAATTGTCACAATAATTACATTATTTGTTAAAATTAGTCCTGTATTTTTTGGGTAGTTTCTTAAAAGAGTAGCCATTAGTTTATGGTTAAATATTAATATTTCCATTCATCGGTCAGTCAGAAAATTTGAAATTGTTAACAGCTTTAAATCTTTTAAATCATTTGAGTTATTTTGTTGAGAATGTTAGAATAAATATACATTCGTAGCTAATAAAATGTCAATTGTCAATTTACCAAAAAAATAAAATAAGGCGAGATGTCTTTAATATTGTTAGACCTTCTTTCCGCCATAGACTTCTGACTTGTCATGGTTTTATTTAAAAAAAATTATAATAAGAATCGTTCACAACATATGGTGGGTTAACAATTGAAATACACTAAGTAAAAAAAAAACAAAATGTTTAGAAAACGCTGATCAAAGAACTTGTATTTTAACTTCTTAGGTACTAACACTATTTTATCAAATTAAGTTATAGGACTGACGTTTTTTTTCTAACCATGAAAACCAGTCTTGTCTCTCATGTGCATATTATATATTACTATCCTCTGGAGTTTCACCTGCACAAACTACTAGGCTGGAGTATTTAGCGAGATTACAAAAGTTTGAAAAAAAATAATAATAAAGATATGAATTAGTATCAGTGGAAATATCTCCTGAAAGTCGATAATTTTTACTTAGTAGGTTTCACTTGCAACCCCACGATAAAGTCATATTCGAAGTCAAAGCTGTAGCCTAGTTCCGCATTTTTTATCGATAATTTTATCGATCTATTGTAGCCCCTTATCTCTCTTTTGAGTTTGACCCGCCTTCTAACTTCCATGATTCTAGTTGTCGGTATGATACAACTCTTGCTCCAAAATTCATCTCGATGAGGTGCATGTTAGTAATTCTGAATATTATTTGAGTCATGCCAAAAGTTTGAATGACCCTGTAACCTCTTGTTTCCATTGATATCCAGTTGAAGATTATGTTAATCAAGATTGGCTACAGCTGGGTAGTACATTTCCAAGAGGCAATCAACAGAGCCAGAGGAGACATGAACGCAAAGAGCCGAAACTAACAAGAGGCGGAACGAGTTTACGGTCTGGCTCTGCTCCTCGCCATGTAACCCGACCCGCAGCCGGGATGTTCCCTCAAGACAAAGAAGGCTTTACTACTGCTTAGCTAAAACTTTACTCATTTTAGAACCGCCGAGGGTATCACCATCACCGTGTGTGCGCGCACAGTTTCTGTGTTTGTCTACTCCTGTTTTGTGCAATCTAACCATGAAAGCAATTTCTGATCTTGAGCAGTGTATTTGCTGTAGTGTTTTTAGATTCAAACACACACCATTAAGATTATGATTAGGGCAGGATATCAGAAATAACTTTTACATGTACCATTAAGACTCACCGATGACTGAGTTTTGACACTCACTAGATAGGTGACGTGGACAGTATCACGCTCCAGCCGCAGATAATCAGGCCCAGGAATTAGTCATTTACTCACAGAAGCTGAGCTTGAGGCCGACGAATCGGCAAAAGTAAAACAAAAACTCCTTGGTGAAGTGCCCCACCTATTTGTGTATTTGTTGTGTCATTTGAAGGTACTATCAACATATACTTATACATATACTAAAAAAAAAATTACTATCTGCCTTAATATGGCAATTATAAATTGTGATAAACTGTACTTACAATTTCACATTTTGATATTAACATTTCGGCAGAGATCTGCCTTGATGGAGTCAGATATGTCTAACAGTCGAATGATGACAGTGAACCAAACCATTTTGGAAACCATTTTTGTGCACTTATCTTAAGATTCCATATTGTGAAATCTGTATATATATAATGTATAATTTGGTTATTAAAACAGTGAAAAGCTCTGTTTTAAATCGACAAATATACAGAGAAACAACATTTGTTTAAAAATAACATATATAAAATGTGGCTCCGCTAAAGTAAATATAATAAGCACGATGTGCATTTATGTAAATATTCTCCATATCGTGGAATCTGTATATATTAAAAAACAATTTGGTTAATAAAACAATGAAAGCTCTGTTTGAAATCGACAAATGTACTGAGAATATTGTTATATGGCTGCTATTCTGGGGCATTTTGGTTTCAAAACAAGAAAATGTTTGTAGAGATCTGCCAGTAACTCTTGCTTGATGGATTGGGCTATGTCTAATAGTTAAATGATGACATTGAACCAAACCCATTTGGAACCCATTTTAGCGTCTTGAAAGGTTTTGTTGTATCCAAAGGTCATCAGTGGCAATATTGCTCAAGGGCATCATATGGTGGAAAATACAGAGCTAATTCCATGTATGTTCTTGGATAATTTAAGCCATGGCAGTAGAGAATAGGTTGGAGTACCTGAGAAATCTTCCATTGTTCTTGTGGCCTTCCAGATTATAAACTAGATTTAGTTTTCAGCACCAGTATAAAATGAGGAATGCTAACGGTATAATATACTATCATATAAATACGTTCGGAAATGACTGCATTTAACATTTAATTCTTAGAATTCAGCAAAAAAGAAGCTGCCTGTCTTATATCTATAATTATAAGAACTATCTCATTCATACTGTACTTACAATTTAGACATATGATCAAATCTGGTATTTATTGAAGACTTGTTCATTTAGGAAATACACAATACTACTTGTTTCAATATTTAGAGTTTTTTTTTTTTTTTTTTTTTTCGATAGCAGTCTTTTCACTTGTCTAAACTGTTTTAGTTCGTTTTTTGTTTTTCATTTGTTCTAACGATTTTTTTCCAAGTAGTTTCCAATTTTGATTTCCTCCAAAAATCCACTTCTGGACCAAGTCCCTTCCTTTGCTCCTCAGGTACATGTGAGTTTGTTCGTGTGTTTTCGGCAATATGTTCGAGCCCCAACTTCAAGAAAATTAAACTTATTGAGCCGCCCTATATCATCATTCAAAGATAGCTATTATTTAACATGATTGTATTGTCTCAAATTTTTGAAAATTTATCTAAACTCCTCCTAAAGGATTTTTATACAGGAGAAATGTATTGTAAGAATCTCTTCTTCCTGTAACTACCCACTATTAATTCCCACTGCTCATTATCCTGGTATAAATACTATACTACTATTACTAGTATACTAGTATAAATAGTTGCTAGAAACTGGAGTCGTGAGTTAAATGTGGGCGGTGATAGGATGGCCTCGGCATGAAAGTATAGTTGTCCTCCTCAGTTCAAGGCCGATGGGTCGTCTAAAAAAACATTTCGGATTCTCAATTAAGAAACACTACAACTATTCAATTCACTTCAAAAAATGTTCTAGTATTCATTAATGACCTAAACGATTGTGTTTTGTAAATGAAGTTATCTTTACCATTGCCTTTTATGAGTTTACTTATTGTTATTGCTCATAAAAAAGTTCTTTATATTAATACAAGTAGTTTGAAATAAGTTATACTATATATATATATGTAGGGTTTACTTTTTCTCATTTATCGCTCACGCCGTTAACCGCCCCTCCATCATCCCAGTAATCGATCTATATTGAAGTCATTTCAACGAAACTACCCCCCCCCCCCTCCGTAATATGCTGGTATTTTATGTAAATTTATGCACTCAATTACTTCAATTCGTTTGTGACGTTCAAAGAAGGGCTGAAGCATTAGCCGAGCTGAGTTTATGCAGCTGTCGACATGGCTGTTATAAACCTTGAATGGTTTACGTCATTCCCAGCAGAGGGCTTACGAGACTTGGGTTGACGGTGCCATGCACAGGCAAATTTTTGTCTTAGGAATCCATATTTCAATAATTGAAACTTATTTATTGTGCTAAAATTACAATCTGCCTTATTAGGCAATAAGTATTTGTGATAAATGTTCTCATTCGTACCATATTTACAATTTTCATTCACTCGCTGATTCATACAGTGTTTACAAGCAGCCCAGAGGCCTCCCAAATCCACAGGTTGTCACCTCCCTCGCATGCGAAAGATAGCGGAGTCTTTGGAAGTCTCCCACGCTCCTCCGTCAGCCGCGTCGCCGGTTACTAGCCAGTGGAGGCTAACGAAGAGCGCGAGAGCCACATACGCTCAGGAAATGATGGTAGAAACTGGCCATTGCCAGGACTCCCACTGTCACGCATTTATAGCAGGTCACGAGGCCCCTGCCCTTTCAGTCTCCGAGGAGGATTATAGGGATGAGTGGTGCAGTGTAATGACTGTGCTTCGGGATTAGGGTGGTTGGATATAGGCTCTATTAAGTAGGCACCTGATCCTAATCCAGACAAACCTCCCAATTAAAGTTTTGTACTGACCATAGTACCTCCATTCATTGAGTAAATTTATAGTGCAACTTATAATTGATTTATCAAGTACCAAATACCCATGTATTGTCATATACGGTACCTTTACCTCTGAGTTTATTTCCATATAATCTTCAATAAGTCAAGTTTTTATCAAATTTATTTGTGTTCAATTTTTCGACCTACTATGTACATGTTCATCAGGTCCTTGTGCGAGAAGGAGGAATGTGTCGACTGTCTAAAACATATAAGCGAATTTCAACTTTTTTTCTTGAACCTAAGCCGGTCTTCCACGAAACGCTTCTAGTCATTGATATCCAACGAACTTACTACGCCTTTTAGTTGTCCTTTAGGAGTCCAATAATGATAGCATTTATAAGGTTATAATGCATCTAATATACACCATATGTATAAGCGACGGTATAGTTCCAGTCCTCCAATAAACCCGCAAAAAAAAAAAATTCTATTGGAATAAGGAGCTATCGGCATAAATCATGTGTTCATAATGGCCATTCCAGACAATTTCAATGCTTTTTTTTGTCACTATTTCAGCTATTGAAAAAGAGAATTTTAAATAATTGAGTTGGATTAACAAATCGATTATTATAATGTGGGTAAAAAATACGGGGAATCTTTTAACAATTATTTAAGAAGTTTTAAAGAACTATCGCCGCTCCGAACGTTTATAACCATAGTAGTGGAAAAACTATTTTCCCGTTGAAAGTTTTTTTTTTCCGCATAATTAAATATATTTTCATTCATCGGTGTTTTTCTGAGGAAACTTCTTAAAAAAAAAAAAAAAAAAAAAAAAAAAAAAAAAAAAAAAAAAAAAAAAAAAAACGGTGTTTTTCTCTACCGAGGCTTCCCACACTCCTTAATTCCCTCACACCACCTTCAAGCAGGTACTCCTAGTACAAGGATCCGCTCAACCCAAATATCCCTTTATTTTCCCCTCATCCTTAATCTTATAATTAGAGAGCTTTAAAAAAAAGGTGTTAATTAACTTCGTCAATAGTTTCCTTATAATTTATATAGCATGGCATTGTCACAGCAGTTCTGTAAACATCTGATATGAGCCACATGTATCGACAGGTTCGCCGAGATGAACTTTGTACCGGCCCAAGGTACGACTTACCTTCAGTTCCCATTCCCTCATCGATCGATAAGACCCCTCTTATCATCTTTGCGTACGTTTTCTGGTGAAATATGTTTAATGAGAATAACGTCAGATGAAACGTTTTTGTTACATCTGCTGACAATTAAGTCTGTATTAATTCAATAACTGCTTGCGCAACGTGAAACCATACGTAAAGGCGATCATCTACTGATGACTACAAACTGTAAGTAGTAATTATATTTTAGCGATTTGTTTTATTATCACTAGTTAATCCATGGATAAGTAGCCTCGTACGTTTATAAAAATAAGTACCGATTAAATCTTTTACATTGAAATTATTCGATTATGAACTAAATTGTATTTCTTTTAAAATGTGTACAAACGAAATAAAGCACGTGTAAAGTTAAGAATCAATATCAAGAGATCCCAGGAGTGAGATTCTTAAAAATTTATTAAATAATTGTGCAAAAATAAAAGAACTATTGAAATCAGCGGGGTCGTTAAATACTCGATTTGAATTGATTGCTCTCAAAACTGCATTATTTGGAATACCTTAAAAAATAGTTTTTGTTCCTTTCTTTAATGTGACCCTATTCATATGGGAAATTTTGATTTTAGCATATTTGGTAGATTTATCTTGGACTTTGTAAATCTTAAATATTAGCGAAATTTTTTTTTTCAATCTTAAGTAACTTTGTTTCCATAATTCTCATTACTGTTTGACCAAAACAGTCAGCATATATTGAGATGTGAGGACTATACCTTTAAAATTCCATCCTAAAGATTAGTATTCCAGACACCTGTATTGCTAGAACTGGAAAAAAACTGCAAGTCCTGAGGATGACTGAATAGGCGAAACGTTGACTGTTGATGAAATATCAAATCATAGATATTTTGGGATAGATCAAAGTTTTTTTTTTAAATTTACACGTGATGTAAATTTGAAATTGAAGATAGATTGAATCTTATTTAGCCAAGAATACACAGATTATTACTTGTACACTGTAAACCTATGGTGGAAACTTCAATGGTGGTTAGTTTCCGTGGTTTGGTTATGGTGTTGAGATTTCTCTCCTTCCCCCCGCAGACTGAATGAAGTGGTTGATATGAAGTGCAGGAGCTCACAGTAGTCTGCCGCCTTGTGGAGAGCTTGAAATTTCCCATTATCACGGGTGTATTCTTTATCCTTTTCTACCACTCTCCTGCACGCTATGGAACTATAATGTCCGATTGTGTCATTCTCTATCGCCTTCTTGTCCGTATAATTTATTGTTCTACTGTGACGCCCTTAGTACGAGATTGTGTAACCGCTCCTAATAATAGTTTTATTGTAAGATTCGGAGTACAAAAGACATCTCTCGGGGTTCAGTACGAATTATAAATGTCGACTATGGTGTGATTGATGTAAAAAAAAAAAACTCAGCCTTTTGGTGAAATGTTCTTTTTGTGTCTAAATTGTTTTATTCCTCTTAAATCGGCGATTAATGCTTAAAGAAAAATTATGACCCGTTAGAATGGTGTGAAATATGTTAACGATGCAACCGCGTACATAAGTATGTTTAAAATGTTTCGTGTTTTGACAATAATCCTATGATAAGGACTATCAAAGAAGAAAGATTCAATGGAACATTTACTATTCATCGCACTTTAACATTCATCCTTTTTATCGTGCTATGTAAAATTCACGACTGCTCTGAATTCTAGTTTATTTTTTTTTGTCTTCTGTTCGGTAAAGGTTGGTTGTTAATCGCTCTGGCTCGCTTATGCTGGTGTAATTTACGAGTGACCCTCGCGTGTTACAGCCGCAATGAAAAATTAATTTAGGTAGTAGAATCCTTCAATGCTGGTTTTTCATTCACGTTTAAATAAATTTTCTGTTTTTATTTTGACTGTTTTTTTGTTGTTAACGACTATTTTCTTATCTCAATGGCAATAATTTTTCTTTTTCAATTTTCTCTGTTGGCAACAATTGGATTCTAATATGCTTAGCTCAATAAAAAAAAAAAAAAAAATGCAATCATTATGTACTCTACTTGTGCTTGTACAGTTTTATTATCAAATGTCTGAGTTAATTGTGCACACTGAAGTTTATTATTTTACCTAAACTAAAGTTAGCAAGTCTTCATTGATAGTTTCGATTTGTGTCATACACTATCTATAGTACGATCATATATGCAAATATAAACAAGTTTTACTGTTTTCCTGAGGTCATTGATCCTTGTTTTGTAACCTCACGCTACACCTATTGGCTGAGCGGTTAAATATGTAAAAAATACAATACATTTCGTAACAGTTACTTTTATCTCGGTCATCGCACTGACTTTAGTCGGTGAGGGTCTCGCACAATATTTTTTTTAGTTTTTTTCTTCTTTAGTTTCCTCGGATCCTGGGTTATGTTAAAATATGTTAATGCAACTCGACGTTGAATAGCTGCAGTCCTGATCTATACCGAGATAACCCCCCCCCCCTTTCAAACCCACAGACGAGAGTGAATCCGAAATAGACCCAGACAGAAAACGTTCCCCAACTGTACTATTTATTCCTTCACCTGTCACTTTACTGGATGAATTATGAATAGTTCTTAGGTCATTTCCTGACTCGGGAGGAAGTTCGTTAAAGTAATATTGTTATTATAATTATTGTTGATTTTCAAAGCAATTATTTTTAGAAATAATACCACCTTGGTTTTCTTCGATCAATATCCTGATAATCCTTGTAATAAATACCTTGAAGTATTCCAAGAGTTTCATTCTATTGGAAAATGTGAAAGTTGAATGACGCAGAAGAAAAAAGAGTGAGATTAAAGGAGCCCAGATAGTGATTGATGGTTCACTGATTCTCTTCCATTTGCATCAACCTTTCCCGTCTCAGGGTTCTATCCTTTATAGAACTCCAAGTTTAAAAATGTGAAAAAATGATTTAAACTTTTAACTATTTACAAGTTCCTTGTAAGCCAAATGAACTCTAGTATTACGTTGTCGTTGAACTGATCCTATTACCCCCTTACCGTGCTTCATTGAGTTTGGAGACTTTCTTCTGTTGTATAATTTTCATCATTATGTAATTTTGGTGACGATTTTAATACTGTTTTTTTTTTACGATTTTAATTATGTTTCTGAAGAAGGAAGTCAATGCCAGAACCTAATTCAGCTTTATTCACTACTTACATATTTGGTTACTGTCCAGCAAAAACAAATTTATTTCCCTAGTAAATATCATACGATTTTTTTTTTTACATTACCTAGTAAGCACCCAACACTGCTATCCGACTAAATAAGACTGCACTACATGCCTAGAGGGACTCTAGGCCCAGCCACCAGTGGACTCTCACCACTGTACCGCAACTATCAACCTCTACCGAGGCTTCCCACAGTCCTTAATTCCCTCACACCACCTTCAAGCAGGTACTCCTAGTACAAGGATCCGCTCAACCCAAATATCCCTTTATTTTTCCCTCATCCCTAATCTTATAATTAGAGAGCTAAGAAAAAAAAAAAAAAAATTACATATTACTGATCAGAGTGACGGTATCGTTAATTTGATGCTTTACTGAATATGATTAATGATCAATACAATTACCAATAAATTAGTTATTAACCCTTAATAATGTTTTATGGAGTTGAAAAAATTTTTTGTTTGGTAATTTAATGAAGTGTTGATATAAAATTTCAAGCCTTTAGGTCAAATACGGGTCGCACGATCGATTTGACAGACAGGTGAAAACCTAAGGGTTTATGATTTTGAAAAATATTAAACTCTGTAACGGGGGATTCTTCGTTAACCCTCGCAGAAGTTGGCTTGTAGTCTGGTTATAAATGCCAGACGGATCTGTCCGCAGTGGGAGAGGAACCCCAGCTGCTGTTTAGATTTATTGAGTCACGCTACGGTGTCAACTACCGCCAAGGCTCATGAAGAGGGGATATTTATTTAGTCTGCTGCAATAATGGTTTATTTGCTGCCCTACATTAAATAGTTGTCATTTCTTACACAAAAAGGCTAAAACTCTTCTCCTGACTAGAAGCAATAAACAGACAACTTAAAAGTACCGTAAAAATATCTATTTTTATTTTCCTCAGTATTTGTTTGTCTCCCGTAAAATTGATAAAAAAAACAAAAAAACAGCACGTTTATTGATAGCTTCTAATAATTGGGATATTTTTATACCCAGATAGTACATTGAGAAAACCCACCACCATTCCCGCATCGATGGCAACGGACTGTCGGGAAAAACTAGGTTAAGAATTTTTAAAGTTTAAGTTTTTATTCTTAGATGTGAGTTGTTTTAAGTCGATGATAAAAAAAGGTGAGCCCCATCATTTTCAAAGATGTTCAATAAATGTATAATGCACATCATTGTACTTTTGCACAATAACAGATCACAATGTAAAATAATTAGAGATTATATAAAATGTAGCCAAGTTACAGGAAATATAATGACCTATTGTAAAAATAGATTTATTTGTAGACTCTATATTGAATTCTGTAATAATTTTGTAACAAGAGGGATTGGGTTATTTTTCGCAATTTAAGGTTATTTAGTGGTGTAATGCATAAGCTTTATGTATTGCTTATAAAATGTTAGGCCATATGGGATAATAATAATAAAAAGTTTAATCAGAGACGAAAGATTAATAATTTCATCGTCTTAAAATAAAATTTTATATTTTACCATATCTAAATATTGTATATTTTACGATAACTGAAAGCCATCCCTCCAATAGTATCGGCTTAAACGATTGAAAAATTATTTCACATATTATATAAAATGTGCCTCCGCGAAAGTAAATAAAATAAGCACGATGTGCATTTATGTAAATATTCTCCATATTGTGGAATCTGTATATATTCAAAAACAATTTGGTTAATAAAACAATGAAAGCTCTGTTTGAAATCGACGAATGTACTGAGAATGCTGTTATATGGTTGCTATTCTGGGGCATTTTGGTCTCAAAACAAGAAAATTTTGGTAGAGATCTGCCAGTAATTCTAGCTTGATGGATTGGGATATGTCTAATTGTTAAATGATGACAGTGAATTGAACCCTTTTGGAAACCATTTTAGCGTCTTGAAAGGTTTTTTTTTATCCCAAGGATGGATGAGGCGATATTGCCCAAAAACCACTCACTTTTATCTTGGAAAAGTGGCGTTATGCTAGGCCATCATATGGGGAAGACATTGTACATAGAAAATTATAATTCCTTTTAATATTTTTTAGGGATAAATGTGAATACAGAGCTAATTCCATGTATGTTCTTGTATAATTTAAGCCATGGCAGTAGAGAATAGGTTGGAGTACCTGAGAAATCTTCCATTGTTCTTGTGGCCTTCCAGATTATAAACTAGATTTTGTTTTCAGCACCAGTATAAAATGAGGAATGCTAACGCTATAATATACTGTTATATAAATACGTTCGGAAATAACTGAAAAAAGAGGCTGCTTGTCATCAGCATTGCAAATGTTTGACATGACTGAAGCAAGTGTGTTGTAAATGGCGTGACTACTTTGCAATATTATTTCTGGATATTTTATTCTGAAAACCCTGAGCTGCGAGGGTGAGGTAGAGTTGGGATACATTATGTGACGTTCATTGTATTTTGATGACAAAGCTATGTAAATATCGCTTGATTAAAAACTGGGCGTAGCAGAAACGGAACTTTTAGAAACGTCTGCTAGAATTTCCACTCTCACATCATACACAAGGTTTTTGTGCTAGTGAGGTCGGTCCAACACTGCTGTCGTTGGTTTTAATTGGCCATTAAACACTTGTGCATCAATATTTCGCATAATTTGAGTTCATATATAGTATGAAATATGGTATTTAGTTGTTAAATTAAAGCACTTGTAATTAAATAATACACTCATTATTACAGCGATAAATCGTCCAAAGCGTGTTATATGAGCTAGTATGCTATGGCTTTGTATGTCACACGCACAGGAGAGGCTGAAATGCTTGGTCACAGTAACGATTCGCCTCACTCAGGGGAAATCGATCCACGAAATGATTTCTAACCACTACCATTACAGGCCTTTTTAAATGGATTTAATGTGAACACTTTAAAATGTCATCCTCAACTAGTTATCATTAGCGTAGAAAAATAATTCATTTTTTTTTTTTCATTTTGTGAATAATTACTTCTCTATAATGAGAACTTTATGGAATACTTCGGCTGAATTACTTAATGTACTTAGCGACGACTTGATTCTGGAAGACTGCCCAGGTCCGCTGTGAAGCACTGACTCAGCGAATGAGCCTGCTCAACATGGGCTGGTGTGAGCTGGCCCGCGTCGGTCAACGGTTGTTGGAAGTGAGACTAGTGGAACTAACTGCCAGTCATCCCTTGTGTCTTACCCTCAGCACTATTAACCTGCTATCTGATATTAATTCTTATGTCGTATGTTCTTCTCATTTCAAAAATTCTATCAAAGAGTATTTTTTAGCAATAACATACTATATAAATAAATATTTAGTACCTGTATATATTTAATGGTTTAAAGTATCAGAGAACTGATGAGACAAATTGTTATCAGATATCAATCAGATACAGTGGTCTCACCTATTCCCACTAAATGCACCAATTTATTTTCACATGGCCTTATAATCTAATATTATTCTAATTGACATATTCGTGCAATAATAATTTGCATTGATGGAATAATTTGCCTGACATCCATCTGTTTATTCCTTTACGTGAGAATCCATTAAGGTTTATCTCCATTTTCCCGGCTGGGAGCAGAATTAATGTAAAGGTTATAAATAATAACTGGCAAGAATAAATTCGCGATATTCTACGAAGGGAGTGTTTGTCTAACGTTCCTGGTTATCAAAGCCTACTGGGATTTCCTCACACAATGCCTCATGCCTGTGTGAACCAACACACCATCTCCTCACTTGCATGCTTCTTCTAGTCATATGGAACCCCGTCATATTTAATGCACTTGCAGTAGTGACCGATATACGAGAAATGAAAAATATAAATTATATTATATTTAAACTTCTTTATTGTGCTAAAATTACAATATGCTTTATTAGGCAATAAGTAATTGTGATAAATTTTCTCATTCATACCATATTTAGAATCTGCATTCACTCGCTCATTCATACATTATTTACAAACCAGAGGCCTTCCAAATTCACATGGTTGTCACCTTCGCATGCGAAAGAGGAAGTGAAGTCTTGGGAAGTCCCCCACGGTCCTCCGCCAGCCGCGTCATTATATATAACAGGCGATGTATATTCGTGTTATACTTTTCAGATTATTAGATTTTTAGACAGTAAGTTTATGTGTAAAATTTAACTTTAGCAAATTACGCTCGAAAACCAATGAGGTTGTATAATTTTTACTCATTTCCCTGAGTTATTCACGTCATCTACTATCTTTTTACTTCTATAATCTATTTCCGGTCAGCCTCCTTTGTACTTCCGATGATACAGGACAACAGCCAAAGAAGGTTTCTGTTTTTTTCAACATTCTAAAATTGCCTCTTCCTGTCAGCGCACACTTTACAAACCGCTCCATTCTTTTATTTTATTTCTCTCCTTGTTTCCTATTTATTTTTGTTTCGATTTATTTATAGAATGGTAGAAACATCCAATGCTCTTTCAAATTGTTTGGACCATTCTCGAGGCAGCAATAATAATAAACCATGTAGTTTCTTTTTTTTTTTAATTTTTTTCCTGTTTACAACAGTTCACCTTCCGTTTTTTTTTTTGGTGACAAGTGTATTTATTAGTGACAGTAGTTGTAATGATAATGCATTTATTGCACGTTGTTGCTAAGAGTTGGCCCTTTGGCAGCAGTAAATAAAACTAGTTAAACAAAAATCATATTTTGCTTCTAAATAGATAATCACTATATTATGGTTGCTCATTATAAAATAATATACATTACTAATTGTTATTAACCAGTCAACTGGTTTATAGTGGTTTATGTTAAGGTGGTTTTCGATACCTTCTAACCGGTTGTTGGTACTCATATAAATGTCGAGAAACTAGTCCTTTATTGCATTAGACAAATTACCTGCCTTAGGCCAGATACACAATGGACACTTAGCCCCAATCCTGCAAGTCGAATTTGTGATGTTATCGGGTTTTTAAAGTAACCCTCTACGAATAATTACATGGGGTACATGTAAAGAATCATTTATAATGTGCTTGGGTTACATCTGGGAGTAATTCCTTTCTCATTGTTCCGATCACCATAATTTGAAAATACTTGTTTTAGGTTCAAATTAATCCGAGCAATGAACCTTGGTACATCCATCGCACAGGAGGAATGCAAGGGAATTTCTCTCGTCCTCTTGAGGATTGAGTATCTTGATACTTGCTGGGCCGAAGCAGGTGTAGTTTGATATGCCGACTGGCCATAAACGGTACCCGCACATGAATGGCCAGAATCACTGTAGATAGTTGAGGTATGCAGCGGACGAGATAAGAACATGTTTTGCCGTCGGTGCATTCCTGCCCAGCGTCCTTCGGCAAGGACGCCCTACCCCACCTCGCCTATTCTATTCCGTCGTGCGGGCTGTTTTGTTCTGTTTGTCCGCCCGACCTATGTCATTAGGGTCCGCTCTTTGCCTCTGTAATTACACTCGTCGACGAATGAAGGGGGTGACCCTACCCGGATGATCAGCTATTATATGTAGGGGGGTCCCTCTAAGTGTCAGCTTTGAGTGTAAAATGCTTCCCTCTCCCCACGGACAATTATAACCTGTTATCAGGGTAAGGTGCTAATCTTCGAAGCCGACCCTTCAAAATTTTGGATCGATTCAATTTAACGAGTTCTCAAAAAGTAATTGATTTTCGACGGAGAATCAAAAATTACGGGCCTACCCGTTCTGGTCACTCACTTTTGGATATCCAAATTTTTATTTTTTTTAATAGAACGTATTCAATAATACATGTCCAGAGAAGCTCTACCACACAATGTACACCCTCAAATCTTTACTATTTTTTATTTTGATCATAATGACATTTATAAACATGGATAGTCTACCTTGTCTACACTCATTGTACATTGCCTACACAACACGAGTCTCGGTACGGAATACATTATGGAGCCTTGTATTGCCTCTTTCAATGCAGTTTGAGTATGTATTCTGCATATTACCTACCATAGATATGGCAAGCTACTTAGTACAATATAGTAAACAACCCGAAGAGTTATCTTGTTTCTCCAACAATGGTTATGGCTGTTCATATTGTTAAAATTTTACATTCTATTTTTGCTGTATTCGTGCTGAATGAAAAACGAATTATATTAAACATTACGTTTGCTGAATAATTATCCTTCAAGTTTTTTGACTCGTTGCAGCATCTAACAAACCCTGTGTTTAACACTATGACCCCACCACCATTCCTTCCCACATCGATGGCGACAAACTGTCAGGGAAAATTAGGTTAAGATTTTGTTGTTAGAAGTATGTGAGTTTTAAGTCTATGATAAAAAAGGTGAGCTCCGTCACTTTCGAAAGATGTTCAAGAAATTAATGTATAATGCACATCTTTTTTACAAGCACAGATCACAATGTAAAATAATTAGAGATTATATAAAATGTAGCCAAGCTACAGGAAATGACCTATTGTAATAATAATAATAATAATACTAATAATAGTATAGTAATAAAAATAGATTCATTTGTAGAATCTGTATTGAATTCTGTAATAATTTTGTAACAGGAGATATGAAAAAAAAAATTTATAATTATTATAAAATAGTCTGTAATGCCACCCAATATAAATTTCTATTCTATACTTTTAGAAGATCATCGCTAAGATGTTTAGAATCTCAATCGTCCCCGCTTATCGTCCATTTATTTTAAATAATAAAAAATATAAATAAACTTATTAAGGAATGTTTAGCCGGATGCTATCTGGCAATAACTTATAAATGTCTCATTCAATCAGATATGATTGACTGGAGGGTTGGTAATGGTTAGCAGTGAGTTGTGAAAATATGATGAGAAATGTTAAATTTTATTTTTTGAGTGTGCACTATTATACCTTCATTTCTTATCTATATATTGACTGTCCAAACACGAGATTCCTAAACGTTTACACTTATTAGATTAATCTGAAATACAATTAAATAATTATTAGAAAATATTGTTTTGCAACTTTTTTTTTAAAGTAGTTTTGTTCAACAGAAACAGGGACGCAACGCCAACAGAAATAGGGGCTGTGCAAAAAAACTTATGTTTATTGTTAACAAATATTTTGATAGAATATAATTACATGAATTCAATGTTATTTTATATAAAGCCAGAAAACATGATTTGCTTCTTAGAAGAAATTATAATCAGATAATCATAAGATGGATGTAGTTTATCTTCTAAATTGCTTACTAATGTTGCATCTCCGAACTGATAATTATTATCATCGTTTTTATTTTTTTTCTCAATGATAATGAAAAAAAACTTCATTTTTCCATTATTCAACAGCTATAGAACTAGAAAAATGGGAGGAATATATGGGAATGAGAAACCCGCTCTTTAAAGGAAGAATGGCTGGAAGTGGATCAAACCCTTTTTTAACTTGTGTGCCTCCATTGTATGGAATACCCGGTGGTATACTCCTTTACCCCTGACCCGCATTGTGTCCAGGCGCTTCCCCTGTCATCCTGATGCTAACAGCAATAGAAACTTGTTTACCTGTAAACTAAAACTAATAACCTCAAAGGACAAGCTCTACTTTTGTGGTCTATGGGGGAAAAATAATGGGGGGAAATATGAAAATGTCGGTCACGTTTTTTAAGAATTGAGGAATCTTAGGTTAGGTACAGATCAGAACACGAGATATATGTTTTTTCAGATTTAAAATTCTGAATCTTTCTTTCTATTAGATTAGAAAGAAAAACATTTTGTGAGCCAACAATTTAATGTCGTTTGAGTCGATAATATTATAGCGAATTACATTGGCTTTTTTTTCTGTTAAAAGGGTCATTTGTACTTTCAAAAGTATTTTTAAAACTAACGCAAAGTAACTCCTACAAGTATTTATTGATATTTTCTTCATTATCTATGTACTTTATTTCTCGTACGTATACGAATAAATATAAAGGGTGTCGCAGAATTAACGCAAGATTTGATTTAAATAGAAAACACAGTTTTTAGTATTTTGTGGTTATTTTTTTATTTAATTATAAAGTAAATATGATAGGGTTATTTATGGAATAACACATCGGGCAAATGACCTCCACGACTTTGCTGGTGCATACGCACACTTTTGTGTAAATTTTCCATGACCATTTGGCATAAATGTGGTTGAATTTCGTTGATGCAGCGTTGAATTTCCTCTTTTAATGCACGGGTGGATGTGGGCTAGTTGACATACACCTTTGACTTCAAATGACCCCATAAAAATAAATCTAAAGGTGTTTAATCACACGATCTAGGGGGCCAGTTCTGATCACCGAAACGAGAGAGTACACGACCTGGAAATGTCTCATGCAGTATTTGAATTGTTTCACGGGCTGTATGCCATCCGGCACCATCTTGTTGAAACCACGTATTTGCCACATCAATATCATCAAATTTCGGCACAAAGAACTGACGCCGAATTGATGTTCCTAGATTTTCAACAACACTCTCACGCACTGGTTCGATATTGACATTTGAACGGCTTGTTTTTGGACGACCAGTGTGTTTAGTGTCTCCAACTGATCCAGTCTTCCTAAATTTTTCTATTAATCTCTTCACAGTTGATGAAGTCAAAACACAATTCCGAACATATTTTGTTTGAAATTTTCGAACTGCGGCCGACAAATTTTCGTCATTTTTGAGATAATGTTCAACAATAAAGACACGTTATCCTATCGTGTAACGCTCCATTTTGACTAACCCTAAATTGCCAGCTGTCAAATTGTTTTTTTTTTTTAGGGTTGCCAGCACTCATCTGCACAAATGGTGGCAAATTCAAATCTTGCATTAATTCTGGGACACCCTTTAGTAGATTTGCCAGATTTTACTATCTACGAAGCCTTCCCATTTCTTTTTTTTTTTTCATTTTTAATAGGCTAAATTGTATTTTATTGAAATAAACACACGAGAAACAAAAGACAGAGAAATTAACAAAAAATATAAAGAGATCCTTGTAAGACTCCGTGTGAGTTTTTATGTACACTATTGAGTTAGTGATAAAAAATGCTAAAGCGGTTATAAATCGCCTTTCGAACAGAACTAGAAAATTTTAAATAACTATAATAATATTCAGAAATCGATTGTTAAGACGTTAAATTGTTTGCTGAAAGGAGCTGATACTGCACATTTGTGGCCGAAAAGTAAATGCTTAGGGACTTGCTGGTTGAGTATACTGACTCTATGTAACAAATTGTAAATAGTAAACAGAAGCCTTGGGTAATGACTAATGACTGGCTGGGTGGAATGCTGTTCTCCCGTTGCCATAATGCGCTGAGTGTGGCCCAGACCTTGAGTCACTCCTGCCGCCTGACAAAGAGGCCGTCTATAAATATCTCGTCCTTATTCTTTATCGTCTGTTGATTTGATGAACGTGTTACTTGCTCGCACTAGCTCAGAGTTGTAGTACGATTATCAAAATGCGTAAGTGGAGTAATTTACTGTCTGCAAAGTCGATAATGGTGAAACGTAACCAACAAAAGCTTATTTGACTGAATTCAAGACATAATAATTATGGCTAATTTGGTTCTAACAAGACCGTTCGCTTAGTCAAGTGTCTAGCCTGCTGACTTCTAAGAAGACCGTTTCGATCCATGGTTCGCCCTAAGTTTTTTTTTTAGGGGGGGTGGGTTTGGTAGTAAGAGTTCTCGTAATGACGAATGTGTAGCTACTCGAATAACGTACGGAATCCGATTATCAAAACCGGATTAAGAGTTGACGAGACTCTAGCACCTCAGTGCCACCTACCAACTAAGGCGCCAACCTTAAGCAGACCTCTCCATGGATGTTTATTTTGATACTAACGAGTAAATTATAAGTTCGATCATATTTTTGGTTACGACTACATGGTACGTCGTACACTCGATACCGGTGGATTTACTTGTGAAAATACACAGTCTTGCAACAACGCTTTATTTTAAGGTTGTTTTTTTGTAATGGTTTCATCGATTTTGTATTCAAAAGCTCCTTTTTTTTTTTTATATTTCAGATTAATTATTGATTAAGTTTTTGCAAACTTTATTCTCATCTTTAACTTCGTTGATTAACTTGAAGTTCATCTAATGAGTTCCCACGACTGAATATGGGCCATGTTCTAAATAAAATATTTCTCAGTTAATGAGTTTTAATTGGAGCGTCAAGTAAAGCCATGAGCAGCTTACGGAAAAGAAAGCACACTTCAGAAGCATTATGAGATTAACTTCTGGAAAACTGTTTTGGCTGTAGACTGTTCCAGTTCTACATATAATTTTCAATTAGTTCATTGCTAGGAATTCAACTCCATCTAATTTAAGATATTGATCCTAGATCCGTTTTATGAATTTCCATTGTAACTTTTGAAATCATTTGTGAACTGTTACATACTGTTGTGATAATTGAGTAGCTTTGGGAGAGTTTAGGTCATAAAGTCTTGAATAACACATTTTGGATGTTTTCTGGAGTATTTTTCAAATATATCGTCTCAATGGAAGTGGATTTGCTATGTTTTATGTTTAAAAGTGCTTATCATAAAATTAAGTGTCATGAATTATGCTGTACTATTATTTTATGTCATGATAGAAATATAACGGACTCTCTTTATCGGTTCACACGGTCTTTTTTTGAATTCGCCCAGTTTCTGCCTCACATTCTCCTACCCTCCTTCAGTCTCTGCAGATTGATAGGAATCAAATGATGTCCGCGAGGGTTCAGTGGATTCGACATAACTGTATTCCGTGTTCCATTTCATGCCCAAGTGCATTTTGCCTCGTTCGGCGGATGCCTCTCTATTGTCTGTGTGATTTCTCAATCCTTCCTAGACCGTTGCTGGTCAATGGTACGAGTTGGTTTTTACAGTATTTTACGCTCCTCGGAGCAAAACAAAGACACTCGTACAGATTTTTACTTTCATTTCGTTACGAAGCTCTTATTTTTGCTAATTTAATAATTATAATTAATATTCCAGCCAAATTTATATTAACTTTTAACTTCCTTATAGTAACATGTTTTAGAGCCCTTACGTATAGTAGAAATAAAATTGAAAAATATGCTATTATTTCCATGTATTATTTAACATATTGCCACCAATAAATTACTTATTTATGATATTTGCTCTGAATGAATTCTTGCAACGACAGTGGTCCAATGATATATTCCTCAATATCTCAAAATATTCTAATTAGGTGCTAGTTAAATTAATGTGATGTGATGCATGAAAGAATAATTAAACTTGAAAAAAGGCTGCCTCTACGTCTCACTATATTTTAACATATCTCATGTCACAGTTCAGAATTTATTTAGGTTTAGTGTTTCCCCTCCCCCCCCCCATGGTTAAATGGTGTATCATAACAGAATTTTAATGATGGAAACAAAATGGAAGCCAATAATATCAATGGCGTCTTTCGTTTGCCATTAGTGTAGCAATAGTTAAATTTACGTTAGTTTTCTCCGAGATAGAAAATAAACAGAATAATTTCTTATTTGTGAAAATAGATGAGTAGGCTATTCATGGTTTATGATAGATAAGAGACGTTGTTGATCTGTTGTTTGAGTCGATTTTCGAGTTTTTTAGACATCTTTTGTTCTGTTGAATGAGAGAATTCAATATTTAAAGTATTTTGATGAAAAATCCAATAGCGTACCTTCCTTTTATGTGTTTAAAAAAAAGTACAATTTAGTTCATAAATGATCCTTGTTTTTTTATGGGTGGCCTTACCAGCTTGTAATATTTGAATAGATTAATCAAACAATAAATTATAACCGTTGTATTGTATACATGGTTTCGGCAGATGCCGCATTCTTCTGTTTCAATAAATCATTACATGGCTCGAGTACCGATTCGTATCTTTGCATGGAAAACAATAACTGACATAATAAATCGTATTTAATTGTATAAGTGGGGGGACCCCCCACCACTTATTCGGCGTGGATGAATGGGTGAGCCCCTAGCGGAGAACAGTTAAGTTATTACTAGGCAACAATAGGAGGTGAGAGAGTGGAGTTCACAATGGGATTTGAGAAGGCGATAATAAAAAAGAGAAGGCTCGGGCCCTTCCGCCCTAATGGACAGAGTGGACAGGTGACGAAGGGCCAGGTGTCGCAGCCACGACGTCTACCCTGTGTGGGTATCTGTGAGGTTTCCTTGTTGGCCCTTAAGGCCTCAGGTATTGGTTGGGTTGCTAAGGTCTGACCCTGTTTGCCAGCAACTATATAATTAGGGCAATTTAACCAGGCCTATCGATTCCAGGCGCCATGCTTTCTGCCTCTGTCAGCCCAGCCATAACATAACCATTCAATTGTGTGTGTCTGCGGTTAAAGGTTTGTGTGTCCTGGTGGAATCAATACGAGTCCTTTAGTCGCCTCTACAGACAACTGTGTATAATTAGAAATTTACACCTCAAACTGGTCTGCCCACAATTTACTTCATACCGATAATTAGCGCTTTGGGAGCTAACACCCACAAATATTCAACCCCTTAAAATCAAATTCTCTGCTGTGAGCATAGTAGTATCATCAACAAATGACATAAACACAAGCTATTTATATAATTAAAATGTCTTGTCAGTTCTGATAATTTGAATTATTCCCATAAAGTTTTATCTTAATGTCATCTAAAATTATGTATTTCTTTGCATTGTGTGGCAACTGAATCCTATACGGAGACTCGGTGGTCAACTTTAATGACACGCGTGCAGAACGGAATGTCCTTTCTTTTGAAGACATGAAAACACCTCGTCTTAAACATAATAGTGTATTATTATCACATAGACCGAGTTATTTCATAGTAACAGCTTATCAATTTTTAAGGAAAATTCAATACAACTCAAGTAAGATACATCACACAATAAGGGGGTGTATTTAAGATGATACGAAAACTTCCATTTTTTAATTACAAATAATTTATTGAAGACGCTTCATTATTTATCATGGGGTTGCTTTTACTGTCGATATCATCAAAGGTTTTCCATTCCGTAGTGTCAATGTTTGACGGGGGAGGGTCGCAAGAAAATGCATTTACAATTATTTTGATCAAATCTAATTACTTGCAATGGCTGCCTTTTTTTTTTTTCTCAAAAAACAGAAAAGTTGATTCACTTCTGAAATTTGTGAAATTCGAAGCTAATGAGATGCAGCTTATCTTCGTGATTACTAATTTTGTTTGTGTCATCTAAGAATTGATAAGTATTATCACAGTTTTTTTTTGTATTCTAAACGATAATGAACAACTACAAAACATCTATTTATATTATTTATTATATACAGTTTATTTATATACAGTTTAACTAACTGCTGCGGAACTAGAAAAATAAGGATCCCTCAAAATTAAGGGATTCTTATCGCTGCGAAAACGATTCTAATGCTTTTTTTAATAAACTGTATTTATAAACCTCAAAACTCCCAAGACTTAGTATTATTTATCAAGACGTTAAAATCATTAATTTAATAACCTTACAATAGGAAAATATTTATTGTTTTAATTTACTGACGATACTTCATATCGTCATATCGTCTTATTCGTTGGGAATACGATGCTAGTGACAATTTTACTGACTTTTTGTATTATAGTTACATATTTTTGATCAGAGTACTTATCTTGATTATGTATTTAATTTAATAGATGGTTTTACATATTTTATGCTCCTCTCCTCCGCGGCTAGTTTATGTCTCTAGCTTAAACAGAGGGCCCACAAAGATCAAAACAAACAGGCATACAGGCCAGGCATACGGGCGACAACATTAAAACAAAAAAAAAACCAACGAAACCCTAAAAAACTGTTATCACTACAAAAAATGAACTTAAAAAAGGCCCCGATGTGGCTGGCGGGAAGCTAAAATGACACCGGTCGGTGTTGAGGGGGGTCGGAACCCATCCAAGAAAGTAACATTTGTTTATCATAAAGTTATTGATAAGTGGTGGTGTCCAGTTTATAACCAACCCGCTGGTATGGTGGTTGCCTTATATGATGCCAAAATAAGAGAAATGGTGGTGTCCAGTTTATAACCAACCCACTGGTATGGTGGTTTCCTTATATGATGCCAAAATAAGAGAAATGGTGGTGTCCAGTATATAACCAACCCGCTGGTATGGTGGTTTCCTTATATATTGCCAAAATAAGAGAAATGGTGGTAGCCAGTTTATAAGCAACCCCTGGTGTGGTGGTTTCCTTATAGGATGCCCAAATAATAAATGGTGGTGCCCAGTTTATAACCAACCCGCTGGTATGGTGGTTTCCTTATATGTTGCCAAAATAAGAGAAATAGTGGTAGCCAGTTATTAACCAACCGCTGGTATTGTGGTTTCCTTATAGGATGCCCAACTAATAAA
This sequence comes from Acanthosoma haemorrhoidale, assembly GCA_930367205.1. Lineage (NCBI taxonomy): Eukaryota > Metazoa > Arthropoda > Insecta > Hemiptera > Acanthosomatidae > Acanthosoma > Acanthosoma haemorrhoidale. Next base: position 27,604,340 of record OV884012.1, read on the forward strand.
TGGTGGTGCCCAGTTTATAACCAACCCGCTGGTATGGTGGTTTCCTTATATGTTGCCAAAATAAGAGAAATGGTGGTGCCCAGTTTATAACCAACCCGCTGGTATGGTGGTTTCCTTATATGTTGCCAAAATAAGAGAAATGGTGGTAACCAGTTTATAACCAACCCCTGGTGTGGTGGTTTCCTTATAGAATGCCCAAATAATAAATGGTGGTGCCCAGTTTATAACCAACCCGCTGGTATGGTGGTTTCCTTATATGTTGCCAAAATAAGAGAAATAGTGGTAGCCAGTTATTAACCAACCGCTGGTATGGTGGTTTCCTTATAGGATGCCCAACTAATAAATGGTGGTGCCCAGTTTATAACCAACCCGCTGGTATGGTGGTTGCCTTATAGGATGGCCAACTAATAAATGGTGGTAGCCAGTTTATAGCCAACCGCTGGTATAGTGGTTGCCTCATAGGATGGCCAAATAATAAATGGTGGTGCCCAGTTTATAACCAACCCGCTGGTATGGTGGTTGCCTTATAGGATGGCCAACTAATAAATGGCGGTAGCCAGTTTATAGCCAACCGCTGGTATGGTGGTTGCCTTATAGGATGGCCAACTAATAAATGGTGGTGCCCAGTTTATAACCAACCCGCTGGTATGGTGGTTGCCTTATAGGATGGCCAAATAATAAATGGTGGTGCCCAGTTTATAACCAACCCGCTGGTATGGTGGTTGCCTTATATGATGCCAAAATAAGACATGATGGTAGCCAGTTTATAACCAACCCGCTGGTATAGTGGTTTCCTTATAGGATGGCCAAATAATAAATGGTGGTGCCCAGTTTATAACCAACCCGCTGGTATGGTGGTTGCCTTACATGATGCCAAAATAAGACATGGTGGTAGCCAGTTTATAACCATCCGCTGGTATGGTGGTTTCCTTATATGATGCCAAAATAAGAGAAATGGTGGTGTCCAGTATATAACCAACCCGCTGGTATGGTGGTTTCCTTATAGGATGGCCAAATAATAAATGGTGGTGCCCAGTTTATAACCAACCCGCTGGTATGGTGGTTTCCTTATATGATGCCAAAATGAGAGAAATGGTGGGCCCCAGTTTATAACCAACCCGCTGGTATGGTGGTTTCCTTATATGTTGCCAAAATAAGAGAAATAGTGGTAGCCAGTTATTAACCAACCGCTGGTATGGTGGTTGCCTTATAGGATGGCCAACTAATAAATGGTGGTAGCCAGTTTATAGCCAACCGCTGGTATGGTGGTTGCCTCATAGGATGGCCAAATAATAAATGGTGGTGCCCAGTTTATAACCAACCCGCTGGTATGGTGGTTGCCTTATAGGATGGCCAACTAATAAATGGCGGTAGCCAGTTTATAGCCAACCGCTGGTATGGTGTTTGCCTCATAGGATGGCCAAATAATAAATGGTGGTGCCCAGTTTATAACCAACCCGCTGGTATGGTGGTTGCCTCATAGGATGGCCAAATAATAAATGGTGGTAGCCAGTTTATAGCCAACCGCTGGTATGGTGGTTGCCTTATAGGATGGCCAACTAATAAATGGTGGTAGCCAGTTTATAGCCAACCGCTGGTATGGTGGTTGCCTCATAGGATGGCCAAATAATAAATGGTGGTGCCCAGTTTATAACCAACCCGCTGGTATGGTGGTTGCCTTATAGGATGGCCAACTAATAAATGGTGGTAGCCAGTTTATAGCCAACCGCTGGTATGGTGGTTGCCTTATAGGACGGCCAACTAATAAATGGTGGTAGCCAGTTTATAGCCAACCGCTGGTATGGTGGTTTCCTTATAGGATGGCCAAATAATAAATGGTGGTGCCCAGTTTATAACCAACCCGCTGGTATGGTGGTTTCCTTATATGATGCCCAACTAATAAATGGTGGTGCCCAGTTTATAACCAACCCGCTGGTATGGTGGTTGCCTTATAGGATGGCCAACTAATAAATGGTGGTAGCCAGTTTATAGCCAACCGCTGGTATGGTGGTTGCCTCATAGGATGGCCAAATAATAAATGGTGGTGCCCAGTTTATAACCAACCCGCTGGTATGGTGGTTGCCTTATAGGATGGCCAACTAATAAATGGCGGTAGCCAGTTTATAGCCAACCGCTGGTATGGTGGTTGCCTTATAGGATGGCCAACTAATAAATGGTGGTAGCCAGTTTATAGCCAACCGCTGGTATGGTGGTTTCCTTATAGGATGGCCAAATAATAAATGGTGGTGCCCAGTTTATAACCAACCCGCTGGTATGGTGGTTGCCTTATAGGATGGCCAAATAATAAATGGTGGTGCCCAGTTTATAACCAACCCGCTGGTATGGTGGTTGCCTTATAGGATGGCCAACTAATAAATGGCGGTAGCCAGTTTATAGCCAACCGCTGGTATGGTGGTTGCCTTATAGGATGGCCAACTAATAAATGGTGGTGCCCAGTTTATAACCAACCCGCTGGTATGGTGGTTGCCTTATAGGATGGCCAAATAATAAATGGTGGTGCCCAGTTTATAACCAACCCGCTGGTATGGTGGTTGCCTTATATGATGCCAAAATAAGACATGATGGTAGCCAGTTTATAACCAACCCGCTGGTATAGTGGTTTCCTTATAGGATGGCCAAATAATAAATGGTGGTGCCCAGTTTATAACCAACCCGCTGGTATGGTGGTTGCCTTACATGATGCCAAAATAAGACATGGTGGTAGCCAGTTTATAACCATCCGCTGGTATGGTGGTTTCCTTATATGATGCCAAAATAAGAGAAATGGTGGTGTCCAGTATATAACCAACCCGCTGGTATGGTGGTTTCCTTATAGGATGGCCAAATAATAAATGGTGGTGCCCAGTTTATAACCAACCCGCTGGTATGGTGGTTTCCTTATATGATGCCAAAATGAGAGAAATGGTGGGCCCCAGTTTATAACCAACCCGCTGGTATGGTGGTTTCCTTATATGTTGCCAAAATAAGAGAAATAGTGGTAGCCAGTTATTAACCAACCGCTGGTATGGTGGTTGCCTTATAGGATGGCCAACTAATAAATGGTGGTAGCCAGTTTATAGCCAACCGCTGGTATGGTGGTTGCCTCATAGGATGGCCAAATAATAAATGGTGGTGCCCAGTTTATAACCAACCCGCTGGTATGGTGGTTGCCTTATAGGATGGCCAACTAATAAATGGCGGTAGCCAGTTTATAGCCAACCGCTGGTATGGTGGTTGCCTCATAGGATGGCCAAATAATAAATGGTGGTGCCCAGTTTATAACCAACCCGCTGGTATGGTGGTTGCCTCATAGGATGGCCAAATAATAAATGGTGGTAGCCAGTTTATAGCCAACCGCTGGTATGGTGGTTGCCTTATAGGATGGCCAACTAATAAATGGTGGTAGCCAGTTTATAGCCAACCGCTGGTATGGTGGTTGCCTCATAGGATGGCCAAATAATAAATGGTGGTGCCCAGTTTATAACCAACCCGCTGGTATGGTGGTTGCCTTATAGGATGGCCAACTAATAAATGGTGGTAGCCAGTTTATAGCCAACCGCTGGTATGGTGGTTGCCTTATAGGACGGCCAACTAATAAATGGTGGTAGCCAGTTTATAGCCAACCGCTGGTATGGTGGTTTCCTTATAGGATGGCCAAATAATAAATGGTGGTGCCCAGTTTATAACCAACCCGCTGGTATGGTGGTTTCCTTATATGATGCCCAACTAATAAATGGTGGTGCCCAGTTTATAACCAACCCGCTGGTATGGTGGTTGCCTTATAGGATGGCCAACTAATAAATGGTGGTAGCCAGTTTATAGCCAACCGCTGGTATGGTGGTTGCCTCATAGGATGGCCAAATAATAAATGGTGGTGCCCAGTTTATAACCAACCCGCTGGTATGGTGGTTGCCTTATAGGATGGCCAACTAATAAATGGCGGTAGCCAGTTTATAGCCAACCGCTGGTATGGTGGTTGCCTTATAGGATGGCCAACTAATAAATGGTGGTAGCCAGTTTATAGCCAACCGCTGGTATGGTGGTTTCCTTATAGGATGGCCAAATAATAAATGGTGGTGCCCAGTTTATAACCAACCCGCTGGTATGGTGGTTGCCTTATAGGATGGCCAAATAATAAATGGTGGTGCCCAGTTTATAACCAACCCGCTGGTATGGTGGTTGCCTTATATGATGCCAAAATAAGACATGGTGGTAGCCAGTTTATAACCAACCCGCTGGTATAGTGGTTTCCTTATAGGATGCCCAAATAATAAATGGTGGTCCCAGTTTATAACCAACCCGCTGGTATGGTGGTTTCCTTATATGATGCCAAAATAAGAGAAATGGTGGTGTCCAGTTTATAACCAACCCGCTGGTATGGTGGTTTCCTTATATGTTGCCAAAATAAGAGAAATGGTGGTAGCCAGTTTATAACCAACCCCTGGTGTGGTGGTTTCCTTATATGATGCCAAAATAAGAGAAATGGTGGTCCCAGTTTATAACCAACCCGCTGGTATGGTGGTTTCCTTACATGATGCCAAAATAAGACATGGTGGTAGCCAGTTTATAACCAACCCGCTGGTATGATGGTTTCCTTATAGGATGGCCAAATAATAAATGGTGGTGCCCAGTTTATAACCAACTCGCTGGTATGGTGGTTTCCTTATAGGATGGCCAAATAATAAATGGTGGTGCCCAGTTTATAACCAACCCGCTGGTATGGTGGTTTCCTTATATGATGCCAAAATAAGAGAAATGGTGGGCCCCAGTTTATAACCAACCGCTGGTATGGTGGTTTCCTTATATGGCACCCAAATAAGAAATGAATCTTAAGACGTCCTTCGTATTGCCCAAATGTCAAAAGACAACAAGCATGAACGTTTGAAAGAAATATATAGAAGAAATCAAGTTTTAACTGTAACTACACACGATTACACATTCTGGCCCTCTTTTTTATCTTTCTCATGTAAAAGTTAAATTATAAATTTAATTCTGTCGATTAATAGTAATGTCGAGAAAGGATATAGGATATCGAATGAATCTTGCATGCCAAATTCAGCTGACGTGCTGTTTACAGAGACGACTCGAGTTCCATTTTAACTCGGAAGGCCATATGAATAAAGGATGCCAACCCGTAGAAAACCGCCCTAACTCATATGGCTTTAATGACTCTAATTAAATACACATAATGATATATTATGCTGTGGTGACTGCTTAGCGTAGCTCAGAAGCTGCGTCCCTACTCGAAGGGGCCATCAGTAATAATGATACGGGTCCCACTTCCCCTGATACCAGTTAATAGTCACTTCACGTGACCTGAATGAAGTTTTATCTGTCCGTTTGTTTTCCTATACCTCTCAGCTTTCCTTTTTTCTTTTAGTCTTTAACTTTTTTTTTTTTCTCTTTCATTCTTCGTTTCTACCTCTGTAGTGATTTACGTTCGTGCCGCTAAACGCCTGCCCGCCTTGATAGGTTAGTTGCAGGGGCAGGTAGTCAACACGGGAGCCTTTTTAATTTGAGTGATGGTTTTACGGTTTGTTTAGTGGCCGTAAGCTGCTCTTCTATTTTATACTCTCTCGCTAGGTTATAGGAGCCGATGTGATAATTACCGTTTTCCCAGTCTTAAGCCAGCTAATAATATGGTTTAGTATATCTTTTCCATCAAGGAGTTATGATGGAATCATAATGTTTTCATAATTATAGTAATAAGGTAATGTTGAAATTAAAATATATAATTCATTAGAAAAAACTAACAAGTTATAAAAAAAACTTTAGCACTACATAAGTATGTATTGTGTTGTGTCTTGTCCTACATGTGGAGTTCTTGTGTCGTGAAAGCTAGATCTCGATATGCAGCGAAATAAGTGACCGAGTAAGATAAGAACCGCCCGAAAAATATAATATTTTTCCATTATAAGAAATTTCGGTATATTATGGTAATGACAGTATTTGTTAAGGAAATGACATAAGTAAGTAAGGGAAAGAGGAAATTTATGTGTACAATTTTTAAATGGTAGACCTTAAAAAACTATAATTAGAATGAGTTATGAGGTCACAATAAAAATATTATAATATCAATTAAGGGGAGAAAAAAGAGAAGATTTTCTAAAAATTAACTCAGTCTTTTCGATCAAAGTTCGTTATTTCCGTATCACAGTTTTACACCCTTAATATTTATAATTATAAAGAAATAAAATATTTAAGTATAAAATAACAAAACTTTTTGAATTGCCCTTTTTAGATTAGGATAATGCCAACTGAAAAAAATTTCAATCGAGCATGAATCTAGTTTGAAAGCTTGGTTGATTGAAAATTTATAGAGTTTTATTGTCCTTGGGCTCATCCTGAAAGTTTTAATGCCTTATTATTAACACACAAAATAAAATTCTAATAACAATACTAACTACATATTAACTCAATCTTAAAACAAAATGTAATTACAAGTTTTTAAATTATTCACATAAATCAGGATAATTTATTTTCCTTTCTGTCCATTCCCTAGCTGTCTATCTCCTGACCATTAGCATTTCTTCCTGAGTTAGTTGTTTTTTTGGTTTACCCATTTTTATGCTAAAAAAGGAAAATTTAAATATCAATGCATTTTTAAATAATCCTAAGTTAATGTGAGGAGAATAAAAGTCATTTCTATAACCAAAATCAATTACGATGACAAAATTTCGACTACGGAGTTGACATTTCTGGTTTAATGTTGAGGTAGTACTGTCAAAAACAGAGTTAAAGCAAATCTAAGAATCTTTTCCTGTAGTACTAGAGATAAGGGTTTCAAGGAAATTTATTTCCAATTTTTAAATTCAGACACTATTTAATATTTAAGGTTATGGTAATGACAAGATAAACTGTGCTAAACTTCAAAGTCAACCTTCCTCCTTGGGGGATGCAGCTACACTAAATAGCACTGGATAACCTTCCAACATATTCAGCAGTGTTGCCTTTTTAGAAGAAAACTTAAAGCACACACAAATTTGCTCACTGGTCATGGGAGGACAAATCTTAGTTTAGGTTATGTAAATGACTTAAACACATGGGGCTACTTTTTTCAGTCAATTTTTGATCAAATAAGTATGTATTGAGTTGCTATGTGTAAGTAGAATTTATGTGCCCTAGATGATTGTGGTGCTAACAAAATTATATATTTTTTTTAAATGCCAAACTTTTTTTACAGAATAATGGGATGGCGAAATTTATTTATTTTAGTTTGTTTATTTATTTATAAGTAATTTTTAATATGAATTTTTTTTTTCTGTTTTAGGGAGGTGATGTTGAGTGCTGCTTGGGCCGTAGCTGCGGTTGCCCTGGTGGCATTGGCGAGCTCCGTTTCCGCTCGCCGCTCAGTCACCGTCCTGCCGGAGGACGCACGGCCAGGCTACACGGTCCGGAGACTGAGGCCTTCTTCTGCTCACCTTGCATACTCCCTCGTGTCCACGCCGGTCGCACAGTACTTCGCCGTCCTTGAAGATGGCATCGTCATGACCACCGCAGACCTGGCCCCCCTCCTCAACCTCCCAGTTAACCTTGGGGTCCTAGAGGAGACCCCCAACACAACCTCGACCCACAGCCTGCACATGTACGTGCTCCAGCGAAGGGACATCTTGAGGTTCCCTGAGCCCGTCATAGAAGGAGCCATGGTAAAGGAAGCCGCTCCTCCTGGCACGAGGGTCAAACTCCCTCCTTTCAAGATCGAAGGTAGGGGAACAGGAGGTCCCATAAGATATTCGATAATTTCGGGGGATCACGGGGCCTTCGAACTTCTGCCCAACGAAACCCTTGGTATTGTTACCACTAGACCCCTTGACAGGGAACATCGAGCTTCCTACAGGCTAGGACTCCAGGCCAGCGATGCGAGAGGGATCGACAAGACCAATGTGAAGTTAATAGTTGAAATTGAAGACATTAATGACAACAGCCCTCAGTTCGAACAGAAGGTTTACAGGTTCTCACTGGGTAAGACTAATGGTTCCGAGTGGGAGAGGTTCACCAAATTAGGAAAGGTACACGCGACCGATGCGGACGGGGATAAAGTGACATACAGACTTGCCACGCACACCAACATGGCAGTCATAGTTCCTCAGACAGGGGAGATATTGCTGACGGGTAACCCTGCTCTCAACACCGAATACCAGCTCACCATAATAGCTCATGACATGAGGGAAGATTCCAGGGAGTCTAAACCGTCGAGAGTGTTTTTAGAATTTAATGAAGAAGAAGAAAATTCAATTCACAGGATAGAAAAGAGGCGAGTTACGAGGGCTGTAAGGCCGACCAAAAGGATAGAGTTCACTGAAAGTGACGGCGAACAAGAAGGGAAAATAGTCTTCCAACTGGAGAAAGAGACTGAGAGGGAGACGTTCAAGATTAGAGACGAAAACCCGTGGGTAACGGTTGAACCAAACGGTGCAGTTCGTGTCAAGAAGAAGTGGGACTACGAAGAACTCGGCCCGGAGAAGACCATCGACTTCTGGGTCACCATCACCAACGCGGGAGTAGGAGGTCAGTCATAGCATGCTCTCTTGTATTTGTGATTATAGTAATTAAATAGATGAATATTAAAAGGTTAAAAGTAGCATTACATACATGGCATAAAATCATCAATTGTTATAGTTAAACCAAACATAATATATCTATACATCCCCTTGTTTAGATTACATTACTTGACCACATAAAACATACTTTATACCTCAAGTAGTCAGGACATTTAATAGTATTCGAGATGTTATCAGATTTAGTAATTATTAACTTTGGCTTCTTTTAAAATCGCCTTTTCGATTGTTTGATTATAATATGAGTTTATATCATTGAATGTCGCGTTGGATAAAAAAGATTTTGTAAGGAACTTTTTTATTGATTTGTGTGTACCATAACAGTGATTCAATTCACTTCGTGAAATAAATATAACGCATTAACTAATATTTATAATAATTGAATGAAGTTAATAGAATCAAAACCAGACAAACGAGAAATTTAGAAAGAGTAATTCACTTGTTTCAAATATACCGAAATAAAATTTGAATTCCAAATCTTACTATCGTTATTCTACTGAAATCCTCTTATGATCTGAAAATTTATCTGCTACGTTTCTGTCGACAGCATTGAAGATGCCTGATATTTGAAAGCTAAAGGCCTTGAAAGTCGCTCTCTCGTGATTCTTTTTTACACCCTTCGTTTTGGAGAGCATTTTCTCTACTCAATGTTCTTCGGCACATATAAATATTTATTACGGGGAAATAGTGTGTTATTTTTAAAGGCGCGTCTTGGTCTGCAGTGGTGGTGGCCTAAGCTATAAACTTCACTGCTATCTTCAGCTCATAACAGATAGAAATAACCTTTTTTAACGAGGCTTCAACAAGATATGTCTATATTTGTACTACTTTCGTTACCTCGCTGTCGTACACTCGTAGAATTCATTTTAATGATTGTAAAATTCATTTTATAGCTCCACTCCCAATCTTTATAGGCATCCCTTTTTGCTTCATGGAATAATAATAATTCAATCAAGCATGGTTTTTAACAGTTAGATTTATTCCTTACTGTAATTTGTATTACTATCTAAGATGGAACTGCTAACGTCCGAGATAAAAATTTAACTAAAAATTAGGTAATTAGATAAAAATTAGGTCTCATAGTAATAAATCTGATTCGTTCTTAATTTTAGGTACAGAGTAAAATAACTTGTTGCTGTTTATTCTAATACGCAATGTTTACGGAAAAAGGCTGAAGAAAATGTCGGTCCAGAGTTTTCCAAAGCAATTATGCATAATTAGGCTCAATCCCATTCTAACACGCTAAGCTTTTCAAAACTTTACCCGAATAATTTAACCAACTTTATTCTTTATCAAATCTAAAGACGAATATCTGTGTATCAATAAAATCAATTAAACTTTGGATTGTTAAAGCAGTCGAATCATCTTTTGACGATTCCCTTTGGTGAACTCTCTCTTGGCTTACTAATCCTTCTTTTTTTTTTGTGGTTTCCAATGTAGAGCAGCTTTTTGTGGTTCTAATGTCTATTCTCCCTAAGTGGGGCAGCGTCATTGGCTCAAGAAGATTTTTGGGCAGATTTGTACCTTAGAACTTTAGTATTAAACATCAGTTTCACCCCATAGCGAAAGTGATACGCTTCCCAGAGCTTTATCGGCTCACCAAAAGCACTTTTATCAGCATTTCTTTTTTTGATCATTTTTTTTTCTAGATTACACTTCCCATATTGATGATTCTATCCGGTTCTTCAATTTATTCATTACTTAAATGGTGCTCTGTTTCTACCATGAGGGTTTCGTGTACAAACCAGCACTTTTGGCTGCGTTGCTAAGGTTTGACGGACCCTTTTTATAATTAATTGCATTTTAAACTTAATTAAAATCCATTTTGTTTATTCATTTATATATTAAGGTTGTTAATTTACTTTTATATATCCAGATCTTTGGCTTGCACCTTATTTATTTTGTACTAATTTTACTTTACTGATTTTTTCTTATTGTTTTATATATTTATAACGTCCCATTTATGAATTTATTTGCTTGAATGCTTTTAAATTATTTTTTATTTCCTAATTGAGGTTTGCACTTGAGAAGAAAGTTGTTTTTTTTACATGTCTATCTATAGCTGATTAAGCTTTGGGCAACTGATCCGTCGATCTATTCGTTGTTTGCCCTTGCCTTTGGCCAGTTATGCCAGTTAAGCCAGAAGGAGCAGTTATGCAGGAGACGGTGCCGTAGGTACAACCGGCAAATCGATATGGCGCACACTTCTGCATGGTACAAGGGGTGCACCTCTCACGGGGGTCTTTTGTCTCATGCAGGAAGGACATAAGGCTTAGACTTCACTCAGTCCTATCCTATGGATCTTTGTATCATGGGCACTTTCGAAAATCCACTCCTCAGCACGCATGAGCTCCTTATGCTTCCGAGTATTCTTGTTATATTATTAATCCCTTTTAAGCTACAATTAAAATCTGCCCTAGAAGAACAGTAGATACTTGTAATGAAATATGACATTCAATTATAAATTCATTCAGGACATAGGGGAGAAAACTGACCAGCGTCAGAACTCTCAGCTACAAATATTTACAAAAGATCACAGAGCCACTTCTGCTTCAGTCTCCGAGGAGGCTTTTAATGATGGGTGATACTTACAAGTGATCTCGACAGAGGATTCGGATGGTCAAATAATTTCTAATGGAATTTTAAGAGTTTTGAGGAAATGTGTTCTTGGATAGGAGTTTTGAGGTCATTGGGGAGGTTTTTATTCATGACATAAAAATGTGCATTAAATCTTAGGACTTTAGATTGGAAGGATTAAATCCAATTGATTTAATTTTGGGACCAATTGAAGCTATGAATAAGACGTCGGAATCCACGCCCTTGCACCCTTGAAGAATTGGAAAGGGCTGTTGGACAATATTCCTCAGGACTACATTGAAAACCTCTTCCAATCAATTCCATGGCGTTGTGAATCGTCCCAGAGGCGAAAATACCCGTTATTGTGTACATTTTCTTTAAAAAAAATTGTCCAATTTTATATTTTATCTTTTATTCATTATTTACCTTCAATTAGCTTTGTAAAATACAATTTCGGTTTCAAATGACTAATTTTTTCAACCAAAATTATTTTTGAAGTCTAAAATTTGCACAAATTGGGGTGGTGCGTTAATTTTGTCCATCAGTGTAGTTATTTAACTGTACTAAATTCTGCATGCAGATAGTTTATACTAGCTTCCATCAGTTATAATAAGCGTACTGTTTCAGCTATTATCTTACAGAATGATATATTATATATGCGAGATTAATTAAAAAAAAAAATATGATTCTAGGACGGAGTCCCTAGTGAGTAATAATAAAATACAAATAAAACCTATAAATTATGGCTAGTAAAAATACCATAAAAAATTGGCTTAGCAAAAGTACTGAAATATTACTAAAAATCTATAATTATTAAATTAATTCATACCAAATGAATACACAATTGTAAAGAATATGGCAGGTGCAAGCAAAACATCTGGTTATGTACAGGAAGGAAAAAAAATTGAATAATTTACATGATCTAAAACTCAAACATTCTGATAAGTACTCAGATACACTTATTGATTGTCTACTGGTTTTGTATGTTATTTCAGTATGCTAAAATTAAAAATTTGTTGGAAGTCAAAAGTTATTCATTATTCAGGTATGATGATGATACTGTAGTCATTTTAATAAAAAAAAGTGTATTTTTCTCTCCATCAACTTTTCGCAGAAAATATTTTCGTGACACATTTGTAATTCGGTTGTTTCACGCTTCCGAATCAAATGAATACTTACTCAGAAATAATGCCATTCTGTGGACTCTAAAAGTGATTAAACGGTTTAAGCCTTACACAGAGGACATGGATCTGCGGAAACCCGTAGTCGATGAACAAGGTTTCTCCGGTCTTGTAAACTGGCTGATGTAAGTCTTGTCTGCGATGGACTTACAAGTTGTGACTGGGCCGAGAACAGCAAAATCTGTCAAGACTTTGTAAGAGAGAGTTTGCTCTCCTAATCTAAAGCAGACTTGACTGAGCTTTAGTGATTGATTACTTTAATTGCTCTAGTTCCCAATTTGGACTATTAGTTAATAACAGCTAAATTCATTTAATGACTACCATTAGATAATAGCCAAGACTACTTAATTAGTAAATTATCTATATCGGTATCGTTTTCGTTTATTATTGAAGGCTGCGGCAAAAGGCTTTAATAAATACTTTACCTTGCGATTAATTGTTAAATAAACATTAATTAATTTTGTACCAGCTCTAATTTTGTTGAATTTCAAATTTCCCTCGGATTCCTGTAACCAAAAAATTACGGTCCTTTGTTTGGAGAAGTTCGTCCCCCAGACGAAACCCCTTTTCTGGGCAGTACAAAAGTCTTTACCGAACTCTTCTCATTGAAGAAATATAATGAATGGGATGAAAATCACCAATATTAATGGGTGTACTCTTGGGTAATGGAACTTGCTGGCTATTTGTTCCGGTGCAGGCATGGCGATCGTGGGATCGAACCTGGACCGGTTTAATGACAGCCAGTAATGACGGGTCTAAATAAAGAAAGTGCGGCCTGCATTGATTTGTGTCCATGTTGCCCGATTCGGTCGCCTGACATGGAGGAAACAAAATGAAATCGTGCGGTACCGCCTGTCACGAACTTCGACTTAAATGGAAGAGGCATTCTGTAAACTTCAAACGGTCTCTTTTTACCAATTTTTGTCTCGTTCATGAGTTCTTGTCATTTTTTTTTATTTTTATTTTTAAATAATCCTCAGTTTATAAATACGATTAATCAAGACAAATACATTAACACACATTTTTTTTCAATAATTTTAAGGCACTTTACTGTAGTTGTTTTGTAGTTGTTGAACGGCTACGAATGCTTCCAGCCTGCTCTTATAAAGGGTGTCCCAGAATTAACGCAAGATTGGATTTAAATAGAAAAGACAGTTTTTAGTATTTTTGTATTGAATTATAAACTAAATAGGATAGGGTTATTTATGGAATAACACATCGGGCCTCCATGACTTTGCTGGCACATACGCACTCTTTTGTCGAAATTTTCCATGACCGTTTGGCATAAATACGGTTGAATTTCGTTGATGCAGCGTTGACTTTCCTCTTTTAATGCACGGGTGGATGTGGGCTTGTTGACATACACCTTTGACTTCAAATAACCCCATAAAAAGAGATCTAAAGGTAATCGCACGATCTAAGCGGCCTATTCTGATCACTGAAACGATAAGGTACACGACCTGGAAATGTCTCATGCATTATTTTAATTGTTTCATGGACTGTATGGCACCATCTTGTTGAAGCCACATATTGGCCACATCAATATCATCCAATTTCGGCACAAAGAACTGTGTTATCATGTCGCGATATCGTGCACCATTAACAGTCACTGCTTGACCAGCCTCATTTGACACTCTCACGCACTGCTTCGATATTAAGATTTGAACGGCTTGTTTTTGGACGACCCGGGTGTTTAGTGTCTTCGACTAATCCAGTCTCCCTAAATTTTTCAATTAATCTCTTCACAGTTGATAAAGTCAAAACACTATTCCGACCATATTTTGTATGAAATTTTCGAACTGAGACCGCCAAACTTTCATTATTTTTAAGATAATGTTCAACAATAGACATGCTGTTCTATCGTGTAACGGTCCATTTTTACAAACCCTAAACTGTCAACTGTCAAATTGTTTTTTTTTTTTCAGGGTTGCCAGCACTTTACTGCACAAATGGCGGCAAATTCAAATCTTGCGTTTATTCTGGGACACCCTTTAAATAAATGTTAACAACTTTCAAACAACAGAATTAACAAAAATAATTAAACAATTATTTGTTTTTTATTTTTGAGAATAGACTTTTTTATTCGCCTCATATAGGCATTCTGCTGAGGGGTTTTTGCAAAGGTGCAACACAGATGCCTCAAATAATTATTTTAGTTAAGAAATTTTAGGACCTTTTCAGCTGCTGAGTGCAGAAAGCTGGAAGTTTAAGTCCAATGGTACAATCAAATATAAAATTACGACAGTTGGAAGGCTTAATTTCTTGTAACAGCTCCATGTGGGCCTATCGGTTAAAACTGAGTTCAAATTATGCCCTATGATAATATCCCTAGATTTCCCTTGTGGTTAGTCGACTAGCTCTCTGCCTTCATACAAATCTAAACAAAATTATAACGTTAAAGAATGTGTTAGAGTGCATTTGTAGAGGTTCCGAAGGAGCAGTTCACCCGGGTGGGCAGAAAATGGTTTTTAACTGATTTTTATCTACAGAGTGATCTACTGAGTGAGCTGAACGTTTATAGAAATGCTAGGCCATGCGCAAATCAGTGTGAATGATGGAAGATTTTTTTAGACCTTTCACATATTTTAATTTATTCCAATTTGAATATTATTAACATTGTAGCTGGGAGTAAATTTTATCAAAAGTTATTTTCCATTTTCAATAGATATTCACGATGGAATAAAATAAGAAAAGTTTCCCCCGGATAGAGGAAGAGTTTTGTCTCGTATAAATCCGAACTAGGGAAAAAGTTGCTGAAGTTTGATATACATTAAAATGTGACGAGACACCGCCCCCCCCCCTTAACCCCTTAAATCCTTTGTTTGCCGACGGTGTCTCCATCCCCAAACAAGCTCCCATTTCTCTTCTGACACTTCTCCGAAGGAGTAACTGATGATATTATTTACAGAAACTGGATATCGGGGTCGATAGAGTATTGTATTCATTATTATAAATTCTGATAGTAACTGTATGTATATATTTACAAATACGCATCAGATCTACTTAGTTTTCTGAATTACATATGTCATTATACCCAGCACTTAAACAGTTTTTTTTTTGTCATATCGTATTTCATGACTAGGAATACAACTCATATTGTATAAACAATTAAGTGTCAAAGGTTCACTACTTTTATTTTCATTTGATTTAAAAAAAAAAGAATTATCAATGAACAGGATGGTTTGACAAATAAAATTAAGTATTTTTGGGCAAATACCTGATTATTTCGCTATCATTCAAGATCACACCCACCCGCACCCCGTCGTTCGTTCATTATCTGCCCCTTTATTGTGTAGATATCGATGGCCTTTGTGAAAACTGGGCAGCCATGCATACCGACTTTTAACTACGGGAGACCCGGGTTTGATCCCCGGCTCGCCATGTGAGTTCAACAATGCATGAAGGTCGGGGTTAACTCTACCTCGCTACTTGCACAAAGATGTAGTGAATCTGATTTAAAAAAAAAAAATCAGAATGCACTTCAGCTACCAACTACGAGAACCTTCCGGTCCCTACGTTTTCATGTGGTGTTTTATTTCAAACCAGAATACTAGAGTTTAAGTTTTTTCAAATAAACAATAAGGTTCAAAAGTGGGTAAGTCGCTTCCAAGTACCCATTGAATAGACAAATGTGCAATAAATCCAATTAAAAGAGATGATATAGTTTTAGAACGTATAAGTTAAGTGCATTTAGCCTTAATGGTGGATTTAGGAAGAACCATTGAACATCATAAATGGTCTCTTACTATGTCATTTTGTTTTTCCCTGTGACTATCGATATACCTTGTCGGGCTCAGATAACTGAGTATCCCCAAAGTGGGGAGGAGACGCCCGCCGCGGGCTAGGGTCACTACAACCTCTTAGCCTCCGTCCGGCGAGCGCCAAGAAAGAGTTAAGACGGGCGGACCTGTGGTCTTTCACCCTGGCTGCCGGCCTAGTAAGCGGGCAGTCTAATTCGATCTGATCTGACTCCATAAGGTCTTTAGAAAGTGTGTGCCCCGACAAAGCACTATGTTCAGGAGAAGAGGTACAGGGTAGGTTTATAGGTAGTTTATGTGGTCTTAGAATGACCACGAATTCACACTCGGTATCTAAGGGTAGGCGAAAACCGTCCGGATCCAAAAGGCGAGTGTGAACCGGAGAGAAGCAGACAGGATTGCCGTGGGAGACGCTACTAGGTAAAAGTTGTAGGGCCACAGCAACCGTCGTCCGTGAGGGAGAGGTCTCTCCTAAGGAGGTGCTAGTTTTAGCGCGACGAAGGCAGAGATTCCCACTAAGAGAGTGTGGGGTCTGGCAACGCCGGACTAAAACATAGCGAGGTTAGGAGAGAGAGATGCAGAGGTAGTTGAATGAGAAGACCATGGTTTTGAGTAGAGCAGCAAGCGCCAGTGCAGAGAGAGAGAGAGAAGTGTTCAAGGTGCCGGTTTGTTTCTTTCTGATTTTCACCATATGGGACGTTTCTTATATAGGCAGGCTAGCCGTAGTGGGGAGTCATCCCCACCAGCGGCTGTTCTCCCCCACTCCGACTGACGTCATAATCTTTATTTGTACAAATATGGATATTTTCTGGGACGAGATGAGGGTAACTTTTAACTATTCGTAATTAAGAGGTGGCCACAACATAGCTCAATACATATTACATAAATGCTATTTAGATCATAATTGTTGTAAAAATTACTTATTGGATAAAAAATGTTTTTGGCGAGACTTGTGATGCTTGTAATCAACTGATAAATAAGTCCCGTGACTAAGTCAGACTTGACAGCTAAGAGTGACTGTGGGAACCGAAGGCTCGTGAGCTGGACCTCTCATTATAGAACGTCCACTCGAGCAGGTCCCTCGTGGTCTCTACCGACTCCCGTCACCTATTAACTCATTTTTTTTTTCAAAACATTCTCTTCTTATGATAATGTTGTCTCTCCTGCATCTTTTATTCATGAGATGTCATCGGATGATCACTTTTCAATGTTTAATCATGTACAAACCGTTTTTCCATTTATGATTTCAAATATGTAAAATTATATTTAGCATCTGTTAATAATAAATTTAATCCTAATGAGTGACCACCTCTCTCTGGTCAAGCTTTTCTTGAATTATTTAAGACTGTTACAAGCGCTTTCGGTGACTGCACCGCCAGTCTCAAATATCTTATAATAATAATGATAATAAAATAAGACAAAAAAGTTTACTAATAAAGATTTGATTTTTCATTTTGTATTAGTTTAATTTTCATTTCAATTGTAATATTTAAATAAAGAATGGTCGTTCAAATGCCGAATGCTGCGCGCGTACCACTAAAAAATAAATTGTGTCGTAGGTCAAAGTGTGGTGTACATTGATTAAAATGAGTAGCCCACAACCAGTCTTCCTACATCATATTTAGGCACCATTCACATTTTCATCGCTCAAAATATTGCCAATCAAACGTTATTTTCATCGCATGTATGGGCATAAGTATGTTTTGTTTGTAAATATTTGCCGAGCCCAAAGGAGAGCCTCTTTGCCTGTCCTGTTAATATCTCTTGTAAATAATTAAACATGTATTGTGTATGTTTATACATAGTATGCTGATTAATAAATAATTAATAATAATAAATAATATAAGTTCACCTTATTATACAAATTTGTGATGTATTTTTGTCAGGAGCTGTTCTAAAGTTTCCTTATTTTTAAGATTAAGATTATTTATTTTAAGACGGCAATGAAAAAAATATCGTTTGTAGAACCGGAATACCTTGTAATACCGGTTTGAATGTTAAAATCGATAATTTATCAATAAGCCATTTTGTTGACACAACGAATAAGAAGTGATGGAGATGAATTTACAAATAAAATAAATTATTTTTGCCCAAAAATACCCCACCCCTCTCCCGGCAGTAATATTTTTGTTATTTTTTTCCCGTTTATATTAGTTATTTGAAAAAATCCACTTTAGTTCACAATCTGTAGTCACAAATTAGGTAGTAAAAAAAAAGAAAGAAATGAAAGTCAAATAAAATATGGCGATAGAACTGATCTTTTGAAAAATTAGTTTAGTTTTTGTTATTATTTTATATTTAAAGTGAGAAGCTTCCCTAGGTGAGGAATATAATTATACAGTTTGTATACAATAGCTGCTGCGATAAACCTAACATGTCCCACCAGGCCGAAACTTTTCAGGAAGTAACTTCATACAAATTCCCAGCGAATAACTGAATCTAAAAGTTTATTTATCCTGTTCCTTTATCGTTTGTTGCTGTTGTTCGGTAACAGGATTTCATAAACACAATTGATCTATTAAGGATAATATTTTCATCGGGAGAGCTAACAATAAGAAATTCGAAATAGTTTATTATTTTTTTTCCCAATACTTATCGACTAAAAGTTTCCCTAAATTTTTTGCTAAATTGCTACAACAGAAATCAAGTTACAACTTTAAAGAACTTAGATCTTCGTGTTTACCTCCTTGGATCATAATTTTCATTCACGTAACATGTAAGGTAACATGTATTCTTTTAACTATTTATTACTTGACTAGGCCATTTTCTTTTTTATTGCATCACTGATGAATTATCAATTAAATTGTATTTTGGAATGTTGAAGAAAGTGAAGGGATAATATGGATTAATGGGTTTTTTTTTTATCAACTGTGCTTATTAACTGAAATTCTCATTTTTCAATAAAAAAATGAAAATATCTTTACATAAATATGTTAACATGTAAAATATGTGATGATATTAAACATGTAATGAATAATGGAAAGGAATTATTTCCATAGTTTGCTTTAAAACTTTTTGGAATTTCATTGAAATTATTTTTGCGTTATTGCCTTTCCTTTGTCATTAACCAAAATCAGAAGATTTGATATATAATAATTTTTAGATGTGACTTAAAAGCCAGAGAAAAGTGTGTACACTTTGTTCGTAGATATTTTTTTGCAGACTTCCTTATTTTATTACTGTAATCACTTTTTCAATTCATAATGTTTGGTGTTAAATATAGCAATAAAGTTTCTGAGAGATTATTAAACTAAAACACAAGGAAAGAGTGAAAGTAAGTCAGACGATATCGACGTTTGTCACGACATGTTTGAAAGTAAAATAAAGTAACTAACTTAATTGCTCGGGAGTTAATGCAAATACATCAAGAGTCGATTATCTAAACGGTTTAGGCCTGTTAACATCAACACACGCTTGGGAAAACATTCAGCCACTGTATGTATTGACGTGGAGTTGTTGCTAATAATTACCTGAGCTGGTCAAGCAGCGAAAGGTCACCCTTTGATGTACTGACTCAGGCAAATCATATAATTAGTGTATAAACTTTAAAACACTTAGACGTTCATCTAATTTATTAGTAGCAAAGTTTCTACACGCCATGTATGTCAGCATCAGGCTATCAAATATTGCATAACTTACTTCCATCTCACACTGAGGCCTGATGAGGACACACACAGGTATGTCGAAACGTTTTCTACTAAAATATACTTAAGTCTTTTCATTCACATCCAAATCGATGGCTAATAATGAACTCAAAGTTTAGAAACTCTTTCAGGCTGACTGGATCATTATCACGACCGCTTAAGGAAATGAGAATATGTTTGAAAATAAAGCATTTTAATTTGATACTCCTTCAGGAATGGCTATTAATACACATGGAAATACGCCTTGTGCCGGTGATGGAAATGTTTCAGTTCGGCTCCTAGGACATGGGAAACTCGAGCTATTCCATGACTACAACAACTGTGTAAATGACTGGATTGTGCTCAGGCATTGTTTTCCACCCTCATTCTGCCTCATTTCATTATTCACGCTTTCACGAAGACTCCATTTAGTGATGAAAGGCGGTTTATCTGCAGTCACCCACTTATATTTATGAAACTGTAATAAATTCACTTCCGTCTACGGAATTGAACCCTGGACATATGCAATCATGAAGAATTTAAGTTAAACGCAGTGGCATTCAGACCTTCAGCTTTTAAGTTAATAAAAATGTGGAGTGATAAACTAATATTATTATTTTTTTTCCTGAATGGTTGAATTGGTTAATATATCTGCTTTTCTTTATGAAAAAGAGTTGTTAGATCTACATCAAATTTGTTAGAATAGAATTGAAAATAAAAAAAAAATGTTCCGCGACGTAATGCCTTATGAATAACAAAAGCGCTCAGATAACAGGTTTATGTCTGGGAAACAAAAAGACATATTACATTATAAAAAATGAAACGTATATATAATAATAACATGAGATTATTTAATTAAATTTAGTAAATAAAATAATAAATGGAATAATCGTTCCCAACTAGTAAGCTTCTGCCTGGATGACGAAATGTTGGAATATGAGGGTTTTGAAGGTTCGTGGGGATGAAGCATGGCGGATATTAGGGGGTAGAGAATACCAGAGGTTGGAAATGGAATGAGCCAAGGAAATATTGTGCACGGAAAGAGGGAAAGAGCCACCCTAACTCGATCTAGAGGTGGGAGTTGGTGGTAGCGCCGTGGAGTCCCAAAGACAAGTCTAAAGAAGCAAATTAATGGATTACGTTCCGACATAGCATGTATGTCTGCATCTGAGGTCTTGCTATGTAGCAGGATGAGAGCTGCTTACTGCCGAAGATGTACTGGAGAATTCTATTTTTTTATTCTGAAATTGCTTTATTGTGCTAAAATTGCAATCTGCCTTATTAATTGAGATAAATGTTCTCATTCATACCATATTTAAAATTCATCATTCTCTCGCTCGTTCGTACAGTTTTACAAGCAGCCCAGAGGCCGCAAAAATACACATGGTTGTCATCTCCCTTGCATGTGAAAGAGGAAGCGGAGTCTTGGGAAGTCCCCCACGTTCTTCCGTCAGCAGCGTCACCGGATACGAGCCAGTATAGGCTGACGAAGAACGCGAGAGCCACAAACGCTCAGGACATGATTGGAGAAACTGACCATTGATTGCCAGGACTCCGGCTGACACGCATTTATAGCAGGTCACGGGGCCACTGCCGTTTCAGTCTCCGAGGAGGATTATAGGGATGAGTGGTGCAGTGCAATGACTGTGCTAGGGGATTAGGGTGGTTGGGTAGGTTACTATGGAATTTCATGAACTTGGAAGGGATGAGTTCAAGAATCTATATTAAGATCGTTATGAAGGGTTTTGTTGCTGACGTAATAAGTGGCATTTACTATTGTTCTCAGGACTTTTGATTGAAAGGATTGGATACGCTTCATGTTCGACTTGTTTGCTGTCTTCCATAGCTCTATTCCGTATGTCCAGATTGGTTAAAGTATAACTTTGTAGGTTAGTAGTTTATTTTCTATTGAGAGATGGGATGTTTTTTGAAGTAGTGTGTACAGTTGTCCAAAGCGTCTGTTTAGCCTCGTATATGGTCCAGGTCAGCCGTTTGTCCGGATGGAAGCCTAAGTACCGTATTATCTCGGATACAGGGAGAGGAATGGAATTAAAATAGTGGACATATTCAAGGCTAACCCCCAGTATTATTTGGTCATAGTAATAGTGATTGTTTTATGATAAAATTAGTGGACGATGGCCGTTCAATGCTTCTATAAAACTATTTTATCTCTTTCTGAAAATATTGTGCATCTATAAATACCAATTAACTACCCAGCGACGATTATCGGTTAGGATGGGCCGGGCTGATGAAGCGGGCAGGTAGGGAGCGAAAGGTTGGCCGAGGGGACGTATTGACGCCGCGGCCGGGGACCCTATATCCCCACCGACAGAGGAGATTGCGCATGCCTAGTATCCCGGTCTGCCTCAAAGGTTTTCGCCTTCCTTCGGGGCCCTCTTTAACGGCTCCAATCTATTCCTTCCTTTATTGTCAACCCGCCCATTGCCGACTGTATGGTGGGTTTACTGGAACCCCTTCACCGGATGCCCTGGTCCAATTCATACCTAGGGTCTGTTACAACACTTGGCTTAAAATTATCTACTTTTTCCCTCAAGGGTATACAAAACTACCTAAGAAAATCAGTCCGCATCATGGCGAACCTGAATGTCATAAATGAAAAACGAAAATACTACCAAAGAGTTCAAATATTGTCAAGAGCGTTATTTCACTGTGAGCTTATTGTTAGCCTTGAGAATATAAATGAGTAGAAGGGTTTCTTGGGACATAGGGTTAAAATTCATTAACGACAACGTTTCTATCGACGGCGTGTCTGTGTCATGTACTCATAACAAGAAAATAATGTAGGTGTTAAACATGATGACTTTTTATAATTATATAATATTAAGGTACAAAACAATATGAGGTAGATAAACGTTTGTTATCAGGACCTGATGCGTACTTAATGAAGTAACAATTCTCTTTCATCAACTTCAGCCCATCTCCCAATAAACTCTTCTTGTTATTGAATATTTACCAAATGGATAATGAAAACCTTCTATTTATGGTAAAAAAGTTGTGTAATTATCGCTAGCTGGATCCTCTGGAGTGATGAGTATTCAATAAAATACGAGTCCAAGAAAAAGACTTACCATTGAACAAAGTTAAAAAGTTTTGGAAATTTTCACGCCTCGTCTCAAAACGAAATAATTGATGGGGCTCCTCAAATAGACGGAGTTGCTAAAACAAACAAGTCTTTTAAATTAAAATCAAGCATTAGCTTAAAAACTTAGTCTTTGAGAATAAAATCATTACATAAATATGAATTTATAAACAACTAAATTTTCATCAACTTAAGCCGATTTCTCAACAAACTTTTCTAATCATTTATACATTTACGGCCGACAATGAACTCGCAGTTACTCTTCGATCTTGTGTGGAAGAAAACAACTTAAGTGGGACCTGCACCTTCCACATATTCCTTAAACTATTTCAATACTTATAGAAAATATATCAACAAAAATGTCAACACATTAGTTTTGTACATCTCTCCAATCTTAATTTAAAGTAGACTTAAGGACGAAACAAAATATGCTGTCATATTCACGTTAACAAACGAGTTTCATCGGATGTAAGTGTACGGTATTAACGTGACCTTATAAGCATGGTCTGTTTTTTGAGAGAAACGTTTCGATACTATTAACTACCCGCCTTTAAGCGAAGACATTGAACTTTTAATACATGAACGTATTATTAATTAGTAGATACGCTGTGAATGAATAATTAGTCTGCCTCGGGTGACTGAACACCGAGGTTACTATACCAAAGCCCACAGACCCACTTCTTCAGTAGTTCCATTACTAATTCAACCGTCGGATGAATCCCCCTGGAATCATCAATTTATCCTGCTCCTTTCAAGTGTCAACTTCGGGGCAGTAATAAAACCTATCGCATTTTACGGCATTATATGCATTAAGTATTGCCACAAATGTTCGCTATGGGCTGTGCAAAACATTCCAAGTTTAATTTTTCCTTTGGTGATAAATAGAAGGGTTAGATTTCTCTTATCTAGATTTGACTATTTGACAACCCAGTCGGGGCTTACTAATTTCATCATTACTTAAATGGATTTAATTCAATGAGTTTAACCTGTGTAATTAAAATTAGATTTAATTGAATGAATATGTTGATATATTAATGTATAGGAGTAATTAGGAATAAAACGATAAGTTTCATTGATCTAAAAGACTTGACAAAGAATTTTGTGGTTATTAGATCTGAAAATGTGATAAAATTCAGACAGTGTTAATAATAATCAATATACATATATTTTTACGTAAACGAGAATGGATTTAATTATTGGAAATGAAAAAATCTATATTTATAAGTGTGTAATAAGTTTAAAAAAGAAAAGTTACTTAAGCAAGCATATTAAACGTGTAACAATATATAACAATTATGTTCCTGTTATACATTGTATACTATTACTTACAACCTAAAAAAAAAAAACACTACTAGTATTACATATAAAATAAAAATAAAATTATGTTTTCCATTCATGCATACATTTTATTAATAATTGTATACCTACTTATTAATAAAGTAATCTAGGGTTTTATCGTGTTTTAGTCGCACCATTGGGCAAGACCACCTAACAAATATTTTGTGAAGGCTAGGAAGTGTTATTCACAAAACCAATATTTTTAAAGAGTTGTTTTTGTAAAACAAATGCTTTTAGAAACTTAAAAAATACTTCTTAGTTCTGCAAGATGTCCAGAACGTAATATTTTTAATTTTATTAAACCGAATATTTCGAATAATTATTTTTCTTACTGTTTTTTTTTTTTTTAAAGATATTTTTAATTTGTACTCGTTGTCATGGGTACGATTTTTCGGTTCCTGCAGTACTTCAAGAGTATCCTAACCCATGACCGTAGCGGACGTATCTTTCTGGTGGACTATAGCGGTCAAGGAAGCATTGAATGGAAGTACCATTGGAAAGAGGGTTCACCGAACTGTGTTCTGTCGAACAGCAATCGAAGTAACCTGCTTGTTACAGCTACGCAACACCAATTCTCCGAGTCTTCTACGATCCAGTAGAACATGTGTTTTGTAAAAGAGATCCCTAAGGACCTCACAACATTTTTCAAACTTTTTTTTTTTAATTCAAGAAACACAGGGATTGATTGTATGCGATTGTACACACATCGTTATTTTTTAAAGATTTCAGCATATTTCACTACGCAGCAAGAGGGCACAATAATGATATCTGGTACCGTTGCTGTCCTTGTAGTATTTTAAACTTTACAGTCAGATCTGTAACCATTTTTTCAAAACTCGTATTTTTCTTACCGTATGATCATTTTAAGTGGTTACACGTACATGTACATTGTGTATTACATTCTGTTTCTCCTATGAACAAGTAAATGAATGAACCTATATCCCATATAAAGCTGTGTGGAGGCTGAAGGTATTTTGTTTCAAAATATGCACACGCCGTTAGTAAAATGATATACATCTGTGGTTTCAGATCTGAATTTAGCGTTGAAAATGAAATAAGAACACCCGCGATATCAGGTTATCGTGAAGTTAAAGGCAGTGCTAGTTAAATACGCTAAAATTCTGTAAGATCCACTCATTGGTACTTCTGTTCCAAAAAACAAAAATGTTGTCTGGTGTTATTGCTCAAAACGGATATTGGTCAGCTGTGGTATAATACCACGAACTTATTTGCCATTTCGATTAAGTTGACTAACCCATGAATCTCAAAGTGCTCCTGCTTATTCAAGACTCAGTATTCCGCAGTTCGAGACATCACAGGAGGCGATGAGTCATTTGATTTTTCATTCAGTTGCTTGTCCTCATTAACATTGACTGTGGCGCTGATAAATTCAGATTGGACCAGAAACAGTCCAGTTCGGACCTCAACTAGGGGACCTGATTTTATTTCATCTGTTCCAAATTTTAGTTCCGCAATTCCAACGAAAATAATACTGTTTTTTATTTTTACAAAGCAGGTTCCCTTTAATGTACAAATTTCTTTTAGTATAATAATTTTAGTACTAATTATCCATTAAAGAAAGTAATTCATGAATCGTCAGTAAACTTACTCAATTCTAAGAATTCCGTACCGAAGTACCGAATTTACTCAAACAATGAGCATGTTCCTCCAAAGAATTAAGGATTATATTACTTGTTTGTTATTTGAACTGACGTCTATGAGACGACTTACTAATTCATCTTAAAATGAATGTAGTAATTAAGCATGAGTAATTAATTAGTTAGGATATTAGCTGACGTTGATGGCAAAACATACCATGTATGTTCATGTCGGAGTATGTGGTAATGTTGACCATTAATAAAATTGATGAAAATCTAACATTTCTCTTTTTCTTCGACCTAAACCGATATCCCAACAAATTAATCCACTCACTTATATTTTCACAGCTAACAATGACCTCCCAAGGCTTGCCTAAAAGGCGTTAGTAATTAATACTCGGTTGTAGTTAGGCTGGTTATAAACCTTACGAAAAGTACCTAGTTGAAAAGATAGATTTTTTTTTACCCTCTCTTTCAGCATTATAAGTACTAAACCCCGGACAAATTATCGCGATTTGGCACCGTATCTTAACAAGGAATGCCCATTTATAAAAGTGTACAAGGGTTTTGTACGCTTTGTTACATTTACAGCCGTTTGCGGAACAAATGTTACAGTAATGTAAACAATTCGCTTTGGCGGTAAACATGAACATAAATCAATAAGCGCAAGCAAGCAGGACAGCTCTATAGAATCTATCTTTATGTTCTTGAAGAGTGACAGCGTATCTTTTTTTTTTTTATCGTTATTTAGTATTGTGGTATAGTGAATCGATTAATGTTATTTTTTTGTTTCCTAGTTTCTTCAGTGCCTATGCACTAATGAGCTTTGTCGCGATTACTTACAACTTTAGATAATGACTTAAC
Organism: Acanthosoma haemorrhoidale; assembly: GCA_930367205.1. Lineage (NCBI taxonomy): Eukaryota > Metazoa > Arthropoda > Insecta > Hemiptera > Acanthosomatidae > Acanthosoma > Acanthosoma haemorrhoidale. Next base: position 27,630,937 of record OV884012.1, read on the forward strand.
GTAGGAATTCTACAATAAAACTTATCGATGCTAATCCCGCATCTATTTAGCTAAAAGGAAATACGTTCCAAACATCTTGAACAGTCTGTCACATCGTATTGCTCATCACGTTCATTCATCTGCTTAAGTATTCAGTAATCGTTTTCAACTGCTCTAAATTATACGTTCTCTATAATCATAACAAATCTAAAATACATAGATTTCTGAGTTTAACCAATAAAAAACTTAAATCAATTTACATTTGAGTATAGGATTAAATCCGTGCGCTTCACGAGATGTAATTGTGGCCATAAATCACCTACATCTACAAAGGAAAGGCGGACGTGGCCCGTATGCTAAGTAATTCAATAGGGGCATTATTTTCATTCGCGAGTTATCCTTTATTGTGTTTATTAACGAGAATAGGCGCTATGACAACGTTCAAAGGTGCCTGTATAAAAGCAGTATTTAGTATCGAGTTACAAAGTGAACGCGATGTATACATTTTATTATTTTGTATGAAGAGGAAAGCTTTACCTTTCAGACAAGATTAACACCAATTTTATTACGTCTCCCCCCTGTATTCAAAGGTTATTGTATTTTTTTAAATTTTGTTTTCATTTATTTACTGATATAACAACTTTATTTTGATAAAATTACAATCTGCCTTATTGGGCAATAGGTAATTGTGATAAATGTTTTCATTCATACCATATTTACAATTTTCATTCACTCGCTCGTTCATACAGTATTTACAAACATCCCAGAGACCATTTAAATCCACATGGTTGTCACCTCCCTCGCATGCGAAAGAGGAAGCGAAGTCTTGGGAAGTTCCCCACGCTCCTCCGTCAGCCGCGTCACCATAGGATACGAGCCAGGAGGCTGACGAAGAGGCAAGACATAGGCACAGGACATGATTGGAAAAACTGGCCATTGCCACGACTCCCATTGTTACGCATTTATAGCAGGTCAAGAGGTCACTGCCGTTTTAGTCTCCGAGAAGGACTATAGGGATGAGTGGTGCAGTGCAATGACTGTGCTAGAGGATTGGGGTGGATGGATAGGTTACTATGGAATTTCATGAACTTGGAAGGGATGATTTTTCATTGGGTTAATACTCAAAAGTGTTAGGGAACAATTTTGATTGTTATGTTTTATTTCTATTGATACACTTAAGAATTTTAGTTTTATTTTATACTGTTTACTGTTATATATTTGAGTGTACACGCATGTGAACAATAGTTCAGCTGGTAGAGCACCAGTCCGGATAATCGGGATGTTGCTCAGTTTCCCAGTCGGGACCCAGGTTCGAGTCTAGCGATCCTACCACTGTTTTTTTTTCTCCGGCTAATAATTATTAGTAATATTGTGATCTATACCCGAGACATAAGTTGACAACATAATACTTATATATTATATTATTTAAAATATATATTTCACCCTCGGTAGACTCTCACTACCTTCCCGATTCCACCCGCCTCCTTTAGGTATTCCACACCCTATATCCTTCTCATACATCCTTCAAATGGGGGACTCCCCTTAGTGAAAGGCACTCATTAGCCCAAAATAATTTTCCTTTATTTTTCCCACATCCTATTTTTATAAGTTTTAGAGCTAAGGGGGGGGGGGAATTTCGCACTGGCTAGCTTTACCCAACCTGTCGCTTCATCTCTAATTGATGTTATATAAATGTGTCCTCCGGCCAGTACTGCTGTACGGTGCCCCGCTATTCACACACTTGACTGACAATACAGCCAAATGTCTCCAACATTTCCAGAATGGGATCATGCGAAAAGTTGTCCGACATACCTCTTTCGATAGGTTAAAGAACGCTGACCTGCACCCGTTGCTTAGTGTGCCTCGGTGGGTTAGTTCATCCGCCGGAGACACATAAAGTTTTTTGACTCGTTGCGGCACCTAACCAACCCAGGGTTTAACACTATGACCCCACCACCCCTCCCGCATCGATGGCAACAGACTGTCAGGGAAAATAAGGTTAAGAATTAGTATGTAAGTTAGTTTTAAGGTCGATCAAAAAGGTGAGCCCCATCACCTTAGTCAGTTTAGTCCAGTCACGTATATCATTATACTTGTTTATTCATTATATAATTTTTATAAAATAACAAAACCTGTATATAATGTAGTGATGCTACAGGAAATATAAAAATAATTTGTAAATAGATTCGCCTGAGGATCTATAATTATCTGTAAATTTAAAGGGGCTATGAAAGAAACAAAAAAAAAAATATATATATTTAACAAGTTGATAGAATGTTTATGGCCCGGTGGTCGACCTGATCCAGTGACATTTGTGCAGATCTTTCATAACAAGGCCACACATTAATTAGATTCAGCTTTTCGCAGAAATGTGGAGTGTTTTTTATTCCTTCACAAAGTTGTCGATTTATGAGATCCATCCAATCAATACACGAGTTTGTAGACAACGGTTATTGTTTGTCAAGTGATGATGGAGATCCATCGGTTGAACTAGAATTCAGTTAACTAAACTAGATTTCATATTCCGAAAAGGAAATTTGTGAAGTTTTGGTAAATAATATTGATTTTCTTTGGATTAACCCCCTCCTCCTCTCTACATATGAGGTAAAATTTGAGAACATGTACAATTTCAAATGACTTGCTTAGTTCATGGTGACATACTGCCAGTATCGCGGAAGTAATATTCTGTACATGTTTCAAATAAAACCCTCAACAAAGTTTTTTTTTGTAATAATTAATGCTGATCCCAAAATCTAGTCCTGTTTCGTGACCCAATAGCTCAGTGGATCCGATGCCGTGCTTACATATACAGCGGTGTTTTAAAAAGTAGTTTGTGTTTGACATTAGAAGAGAAATAGCCCTTAACGTGACTCGCATGCGGAAAGTATCTTTATGTTTCCCTTCGGCGTTTCTAAATAATTCCTCAATGTCCTGTCCTAAATGGGACCACAACAGCCAGAGATAAATGAGCACAACCCCTTTTCCTCCGTCTCCTGGGGGAGGTGCCATTAAAAAGTAATGAAACTTATTCATCACGGATGTCCGCTTCACATTACATTTTTTTTTTTTACTTTTACTCATTACCTAATTGGCTATAATGATTTCCATCAATCCTGAACTTCATTTTCATTCTCTTACATATAATCTTATTTCAAAAGAATTTACCTAGATTATTAGTCTTCAACTGTGTTCATAAAATCGCATTAAAACATTTATTAGATTGCTAAATTATCGCAATGGATGCAATTTTTTTTTGTAACTTTTTGCCTATTGGAAATCTAAAAATATGTTTTGGCTATCTAATCGCAAGAAAGGTTATTAGTATGTGATATCTTTATTAGTAAGAGAGTATATGTTATCCAACTAGTTGTTTTTATTGGAGTTCCTCATGGTTGTATGAGTAAATAACCATAATACTTTTTAATTCATCGTGAATTTCTATCCTAATAAATGTTTTCTCTGCAAAAAATATACAATGTTTCTAGTTCACAAAAGAAGAACCCGTTTCTGTTATCAAATCCATTTATTATATACTCGGATTTAGGGGTATTATGCCTATGATATAGACATATTGTTAATTCAATCTATACTATTTCATGGATATATCCAATATTCTCAAGAAAAAAAAAGTTTTTGAACTTTTACGAAACTTAAAAAAGATTAGCGTATTAGAATAGTACAGACATTTAGCTCATTTTTTAAATCAGTAATATTATTGTTATATAATAAATCACTATTTTAATATTTTAAATTGAAGATCAAAAATGTTCGAAAAGTTTCAGTCATCGATTAATTGACAACAGTATGCTTATAACAAAATACTGCTTATAAAAAAAGTTTGAAATGTTATTTTTATTTTGTCAGTTCTGTTGATGATCTAATTTTTACTTTGCTATAATCAAGTCCAATTTCAATATTTTAGTCGATTTAGTAATTTAAGTAGCACCCTACGCCCAAGTGCTTTAAGCTATTAAGCTATCAAGATGACGCTAAAGTAGTTTTGTGCAGTGTTCATTCATTACTTATTTGAGCCACCTAGAGATGCGAAAGAGTAAGTTAATGGTTAGGATCAAACGACCGGACCAACAGATCCCGAGTTTGGGTTGAGCAACCTTGACACCATTTTTCTCGCATAATTTTTTTCTCCCTCGTATGTGCTGTAATAATGGTGTTATGCTAACTACTTTATCAGTGTCTTTATACTTGACGGTATTTCTCCGTAGTGCTTAGCATTACAGCTGGAGTGTGAATGAGTTAACAGCTCAGTAAATATCGGAAAGAGATCAGGAGCTTAGATAAAAATGCGGATTATGCCCAGCCCTGTGGTGAAAGGCTGGCATATGGCTCGTTAAGGGGCGGCGGGTGGCTCCCCTATATTGTATGACGATTTTTTGTGACGGCATGCGGCCGCCCCTAGGCACCGCCATAGAGAGCCGCGTACCCGACCTTGCTCGAAAGTGGAAGTGGCGTCGAAAACCTGTTCCCCGGTACTACGGTGCTAGGTGTAACCTTCCCTATTTATAGCAGCATCAAGGTGCGTGCGATCGCCATTAGTCATCTCTCTTCAACATCCGCCTTAATTTACTTTGTACTCCGAAATTGACACTTCTTCTTATGAGAGCCAATGCTTATGAACTATCTTCACAGGGGTACATGACATCGATCAAGGCGACGAAGTGACCAGGCAGAAGAAAAGAAAGACGAGATTGAGGTTTGGCTCGGGTCAAGAACCAGGCGCTAAACAGCTATAACAGACGAAAAAAGAGCTTGGGTAACAAGGAATGGAATGAGTCCCAAGAGATTATCCGTTCGAGAACATGTTAGGCTGACACAATGTACCTCTCAATTTTGAAACGCCCTGAAATAGATAACGCCAAATTGTCACCGATGCTGCGTATAAAATCAATAAAAACAAATCTCGTCAAGGTTTGTACTGACATGGTGTTTACAGTACTCCGAAAACAAATATGTCTCCTTCACGCAGGTCACGATGCTCGTAAATGCCGCGTTGATTCAAGGCCGAACATTCGCGCCCGATTCGAATTGTTTGTTTTTGTATGGTCATGGTAACATTCTGTCGCCCATTTGATATAATTATTTACATTGGATCTTATATTTTGTTATATCTTACAAATAAATGATCATCGTCAACTTTTCCATATTTGTCTCTTCATCCATTCATGGTCCTATTACATATACCTTTTCGTAGTTTTGTTAATAATTATTTTTAAGGTGTACCTTTCGTGTTATTATCAGGACCTGATACACACGTACATTGTATGTCGAGAAGTTGTCCATTGATAAATTTGATGTAAATCTGACATCTCTCTTACATCAGCCTAAGCCGTTCATCCATTCATTTATTATAAATTATAATTAAGATCTGTGAGAAATTGCCAAGACTTCTAATTAACTCATGAAAGCTAGCAATTAACATAGAAATAACCAGACGCCGGTTTGGCGGAATATATGTTGTCATCTGCTCAGGCCCACACACCCGCTTGTACCTCAGAAGATCAAAGAGAACCGGCCGAAAATCGTCAGTGGATGGAGCGCTAATTTTCCCAGGTTCGGGGGTACTATATAGCGTCCGGATTAGTACATTCGCTCGCGATCAGTACACGTCAGTTCCTGGCTCAATAATCACACCATCTTGGTCATTCAGCTATTTTTATTAGGTTCATAAAAAACTTTATAAACGCCTTCAAAGTTTATTAATAATTGTGCTATAATTGTTGTGAATATGTATTTAGGGATTTGTTATTCCACGTCATTGACTTCAATTTTCCACTGATCTTGGAACACCCGAACCCCTGAAAAATTTTAAACTGCACCCTATTCGCTAAGGCCTTAGAAATTTAAGTTTTCAAATGTTACTAAACTTAGCTTTTGTCATAGGGCTGTCGTTAATGTAAACGGGTAGGCTTGTGATTTTTTTTAATTGCGTTGATGATACATTCAATGTATATTATTGATATTGCTTCCTTGTTTCACTTGCGAGTGAATGAAGAATGTTTGTAAAGTACGAATGAGCGAGTTAATGAAGAATTGTAAACATGGTATGAATGAGAACATTAACCACAATTACTTATTGCCCAATAAGGCAGATTCTAATTATATCACAATAAAGTTTTTGAATTAAGTAGATTATTGATATTATACCTGACTCCTCGGCTCCACACGTATAGCAATTGTAGTGGTTGAGGTGAGCTTTTTATTTTATCAATTACAGCTAAACTACTATTTGGGTTAAAATATTAAACTATTTAAATTATTAAGTGTGGATCATGGGAAACGGGACAAAGCAGCTTACCTATAAACTAAATTCCACCCCTTTTTTTATTATTTTCTAACTGTAAAGGGAGAGTGGTCAATTAAGAAGGCATTTTCTTAGAAGTTTGGTATTTGCAAAACATAGTACTGTGGAATAATCGTAAAGAGGCCTGTTAATGGATGTTTTCCACTGTTTCAGAAAGTTCATATGACACACTGTACAAAAAAAACCTTAAAAAATATGACACGATATTATATAATGAAAGATTTCCATGCATGCAATATAATTTTGCAGCTTTGGAATGTCTGCATTGCACAGTCAGAACACTCTACACGAATTCACATAATTTATGTAAAAGAACTTCTCTAATTTACAATATACCAGTGAATGATTGGCAGTCATTTGACCATGTGAGAATTCTAACTCACAAATTCAACAGCGTTGCATTAGCCGCTTCTCCAATAAATTCTGCTTTGAATAAAAAACAATTGTCAATATCAATTATCCATTTTATAATAGCCAGGTAGAACTGACCGATAAAACAGATTGCATTGTATTAATGAACGGAGCTATTTACTGTCTAATTATTGATTTGAACGCAGAATATGGGAGCGCTTAGCTTAAACAGTGCTCTTTATTTGTTGGATCCCCGATTATTTCTGAAATAAATGTTTGAACAGGATGTCAGCAATTAAAAAAAATTATCCTGCATAAATGATTAAAAAAATTAACCCAAAATAAAAGTTATTTCAATCACCGCGAGGCAGTAAGTAATGAGACATTCATGCAGAATAATGGTACTGGCATTTAATCCAGTTTTTTAATATCCCAGTTTTTTAATATATTTATGCTGTTTCTAAACATCATTATGCGCTAAAAAATAATAAGGTCGACGGAGTTTTGACCAAATATATTATAGTTTTATGTTAGAAGTGTAGAAGAAATCGCTGGCGTCAGAACGTAGATTTTCGTTCAGTTCGGATTAATGACCGCTTTTTGGCTTACTCTCCTGCCAAAAAAGGTACACACGCAAACAAACGAACAAAAACATACATTAATAAACAAAGTATTTTTCAAACTGCATTTTAGACTAACAAACCAATGCGAGTAATTGTTCTGGTTATTTAATATTTATCATCTCATCAGATAAATAATATTTAAAATATAAATAAAACTGTTGTATGATTTTTTGTCTATGGCGTAGGAATCAACGTAATAATACAGTTATATTAGGATTGGGTTGAACCTTTTCTTATTTAAGTATATAATAGATTATATTATAACTATTTTTCAAGACGCTTTTTAAAATACAGAATCAACCGCGTTAATAACGCGATTCCGGATGCTTCTTGCTTAAAATATACCTCTTGCTTGTTACTGGTAGACCAAATTATAATATAATTATAAATTTACTGTCTCCATTGACCAATTATTGTGAAAACGTTCGGTCGGGCCCTGCGAAAATATTCATATAACGTGGATTTATTTTTTCATTTTAAATTATAAGTGAATATGTGAAATTTCATCTGATGATGACAAAATATGTCTACCATTAAACGTTCCTTCCCTGAACATAATTCTACTCACTCGAGTTATGAAGGGTATACAAAAGATCAGTTGAATGAGACCTTTCTGCGTCAACTATGCATAATTTAATTCATGTTTGGACAGGCGCCTATCAAACACGACCGGATAGTTTTTGTCGGTGCCTGGTAGGATTGAAAGCGCTGGCTGACGTAGGTTGTATGGATCAGATAGGAGCATTGAGCTGTCAAGGGGAGCCACCCCCCACAGGCCTTCCGACGATAGCACAGGACAGAGGACAGGGTCGGCGCCCTTGCAAGGGCACCCTGCCAGCACGGCCTGGACTCCTGCCACCACAACAGCCCTTCAACCTATCTGCGAAATGCCATGTTTGTTTCAAATCCCATCCATTCATTCTCCCGATTCATCTTCCGCCTGTGCTGATAGCGGTGGGACGTCCGCTGGCTGATAGTTCAATACATTAGCCAATCCCTTCCTGGTCTTTATTGCCCTCCCTCAACGGCCAATTGGCAAAGTCTGCCAAAAACAATGGGCCCTCTGGTTTATGACCGTAACTTATGAATGATGCAATTCCTGATTTTCTGATATGAACCTAATAGTGAAGTGTGCTATCTTTCTGCCACTAAACCATTTGGTTTATACAATGAAAAAACCACACCTTGTGTTAATATGCAGATTTATAAAAATTTTATTTCCTTCCTCTTCCCTTTAATTGCCAGCTAGATTCTTCTGCGCAATACTAGATTGTTTCTAAAATCCTTATGCAAGGAGCACCACAACAAACAACAGCGAAACGATTTCTGACTATTTCGCATGGTTATAAAACAACTTGTTTATTAGCTAGGGTTTCCTAGCAAATATATATATATATTTTTTTTTTCCTTAGCTCTCTAATTATAACATTAAGGATGAGGGGAAAATAAAGGAATATTTGGGTTGAGCGGATCCTTGTACTAAGAGTACCTGCTTGAAGGTGGTGTGAGGGAATTAAGGAGTGTGGGAAGCCTCGGTAGAGGTTGATTGTTGTGGTACAGTGGTGAGAGTCCACTGGTGGCTGGGCCTAGCAAATAATAATAAAAAAACAACCTTATTATGATAAAATTACAATCTTCATTGGGCAATAAGTAATTGTGATAAATGTTTTCATTCATACCATATTTACAATTTTTATTCACTCGTGCATCCATACAGTATTTACAAACAGCCATTGGCCCACATGGTTGTCACCTCCCCCATATGCGAAAGAGGAAGCGGAGTCTTAGAAAGTCCCCAACGCTCCTACGTCAGCCGCGTTACCGGATACGTGCCAGTGGAGGCTGACGAAGAGCTCGAGACCTAGCAAATAATGTTTTAATTGATTTAAAAGTTTTACTCTCAAGTAACTCATCCCCATCGACAACCGAAGGGTGACCTGTGGATATCGGTGGCCACATCCCACATCCACCGGAGACGCGTAATGTTTTTTGACTCGTTGCAGCATCTAACTAACCCAGTATCTAACACTATGGCACACCACCCTTCCCGCATCGATGGCAACACAGTCCGGGGAAAATTAGGTTAAGATTTTGTTGTCAGATATAAGTTAGTTTTAGGTCTATAATTCATAAGGTCAGTCCCATCCCTTTTGAAGATGCTTAGACAATAAATATATAATGTGCATTATACTTTTGTAACAATCGCAAATCTTATTGTAAAATTACTAAAAATTGTATAAAATGTAGCTAAGCTACAGGACATATAATGATCTACTGCAAATACACTGACTGAATTTATAATAACAAGGGGATATGAAAAAAAAAATATATGCAGTGGATTATTTTAGATAAACAATGAATCCTTATTTGACTCTTTAGTTAATATAATCCATATTAATATTTAAATTTACAAGCCCTTAGTTGTGTAAGCCTACCGTTTCAGAAATTTAAAAAGAATCGGAGCGAAATGGAGGCACGCAAGTTCGGTGGGAGGTTCTCATCGAAATCGCTTTGCTGCAAGCGCTTCAATACTGGGAATACTATTAGGTGCGCTTCGATCCTTCGGTTGTCGAAGGTGATGAGTTACTCGAGAGTAAACTAAAAAAGTATTTAATTATTAATAGAAATAATATTATTTGTTAGAAAAGCTTAGCTAATAAACAAACTGTTCTTTTCATAACCATGTCAAATAGTCAGAAAATGTTTATATATTTTTTATTATACCTATTTAGACCTCGCCTTCGGGAATTACACCTGCCCTATTGGGCAATAAGTAATCGTGGTCAATGATCTCATTCATCCCGTATTTACAGTTCTCGCTCATTCATATAATATATCCAGATACCACTCATTTCTTTATGATTGTAAAGTCTTTCTCATACGATAGAGGAAGGGGAGGCTCATGAAATCCCCCATACTCTATAGTAGCCCGATCACCAGACACTAGTGAAGTTTGACAAAGATCAAGAGAGCCACAGTCGCTCAGGATTCCCCTACAGAAACTGGCCATTGCAAGGGCTCTCACCGTAGCTTTAATCTTCTAAGAGGTTTATTAGGATGTTTGCAGTACAGTATAATGTTTACAGGATGTTTAATTAATGACGGTTCCAGGGGGCTTTGGTGTTTGGAACAGTTTTGATGGAATTTGAATATATATTAACAATACTTCGTACAAGTCTTATGGTCTTCTGGAAATATAGCCTTATAAACAGAGCAATTTACCCGCCATCAATAGCAGTTATCAGTTTAGTAATAGTAACATTCTAGGTTCTGTTGTATGATTTAGAATTTGCATACATTATATGTGGATATTATAAGAATATTCGATATTGGAGTAACCTGAAACTAGATTGCATGTAGAAAATTTCGTCGGGTTCTCCAATCGGGCTGTCATTCCTATTTGATATTTGTTAAATTGAAAGCTAACGTGACAGCAGCCACTCCCGCCCGGTCTAATGGGAATAGTGAAATGCAAAACTACTTACCCGGCAGTCGCTATCATGGCGGGGTGTGACACGGAGACATTAAAAAAACATCAAGGGTGAACACTTTTCTATAACTAGAAACGAGATATTTTCTCGCTTGCTGATATGCGAGACGAGTTCTGCGAACAAATATGATGATGCCTCGTCCTAAAATCATCAATTTATGACCAGTACGTGAAGGAGAGAGCTGATTTCTTGATTTACTCAAGATGTACTTTTCTAAGAAATGTTTTAATATCGCTTTTGATAATGCAATATGAAATACTATTTGTATGTAAAGAAAAAAATGTATTAGTCCTAGTATTGTATTATTATTGTTTGGCGTAATAATTAGATGATATTTAAATTGCGAGAAAATGACTTTTTCAAAAAAAGCTTGAAGTCTCTCATAAAATATCTTTTATTATTGATATTAAATCATCAGGCGACGTTGAGGCTATTCAGGCATCCCCAGAACTACAATTCAGACTAAAACACTAAATATACACATATAGAAAACAACTACATGCAAAACACTTAAAATAATAATATTGGCAACAATCCAAAGAACGAAGCGACACCTGTAAATGATATGATCTTTAAATTGATATTCTTTGATCGTTGTATACCATGCGAGTAACTATTCTGCATAAATAAATTAATATATTAATTGGGTAAATCAATATTGCATTAAAACGTAACTCTGTTAGTACTCAAACTATTGGATTGTCTCTAATCTTATTACTTAAAGGGTTTTTTATATATGTAAATTCAATTGTTTTGTATGAATTGTAGTACGTAGTAACGTCGTCTGTTGATGCATTATCAATAATAAAATATATGTTTAAGCTTTTATGGAAAATCTAATTTTAACACAATATAAATATTATTCCTTATAGACATCTGTTTTTGTGTTGCTCTTAAGAATAGTAATATTAAGAAGACAGTAAAATTCAATATAATTGTCATATTAAGTTAATGATCCTAAGTGGATAGTTACATAAAAGTGAGTTAATTTCAGAATCACATTGTTTCTACGATGTTTAATTTTAAAGGGGCATTGAAGTAACAAAGTTTAGAGAAATAATTTACAGCCCTTCATATCAAAGAAGTCTTAGAAACATGATACAATGTCGTACTTAAGGGTGGATATTAGCTATTTTATAATGCTGTTAGCTTTCATCCGAATTATATTTAAAATTTTAATAAATTGCTTAAATTATTAAAATCTTGTCGTTTAAGCCACAGTCGAGTTATTTGATACCGTGTTAATCCCTTTTACTTGAGACCGACTCCCACGTGTAACTGGAATCGGGATCAATGCCGTACATAGCCTGTTGTGCTTTGAAGAGTTCGAACGAATTCAATTTGTTCCCAGTTCTTTGAGAACATCAAGTTCCAATGTAGGTCAGCTTCTTCCCTTTTCCCTCTAATGTAATTCCATATCTGATTATTTATCTATTTACTACTAACATTCTTATTCGATGTAGCAATTGCATTATACCCCAGGCACTATACAAACTGTCTGAATTTATTTTTTGTTCGAACTTGGCTGGTAGTCAGCTCTTTTGTGTGGGATGTACTTTCGACGGCTATGCCACACAATATTGAAAAATATCTTAAGTTCCGCTGGCCTTGGTTCAACCGAGTTTTCGAATTATACTTCGGGGAATTTCTAACTATCGGACTGGCTGAAAATCGACTGTTTTTATTCAAGAGAAAGAAGGTTTTTTTTTTTCCCTTCTTCCGCTAAAGACATTTTTCAATACTGTTTAGTCTACATACTTTCCAGCTGTACGGGACATCTGGGCACAAGCGTGGGAAGTGCTGAGGGCGTAGTATGGCCAACGGTAGCAACAGATCTGTTGTAATTACCATTGTAATTCACTGGTTGTTTTTACTTTAATCGACACCTTTACAGGTGAAGAACTTGAAGGTCTTAGGTTCTAATCCCTTGGTGGACAACTGGATTGTGGATAGCCTCCCCTTCTTTGAAAAGCTTTACTAATAATCGATCAATTTTTTTTTTGGTTGAAAAAAAATTTAAATCAAATTCATAGTTGATGACCTCATGGAACTGTGTTAGCACGGTCCCATACCTTTAGGAAAAATTTCTGGAGATACCCGGGAATAATGTTGTCAGTCGTGCCTTTACGCCACACAGATGACCCATTGAAGCATCGCAGTAATAAACATTGTTTGTTTTTTTCCTTCATATCCCCTTGTTATTAAAAATTATGGAATTCAATATAGATTCTATATAAATGAGTCTATTTACAAAAGGGCATTATAATATGTCTTGTAGCTTGGCTACGTTTTATAAAAATTTTACAATGCGATTTGTGATTGTTAGAATAGTGTACATGTCTAAATATGTTTAAATGTGATAGGGTTCAACTTATGAATCGTAGACTTAATACTAACTTAGATCTAACAACAAAATCTTAACCCAATTTTCCCCGACAGTCTCAAAAACCATCGATGTGGGAAGGGTGGTGGGGTCGTAGTGTTAAACACTGGGTTTGTCAGGTGCTGCAACGAGTCTAAAAACTCTCCAGTGGTTGTCTGGATGGCACACGGGTGCAGGTTGGCGTTCCGAGAGTTAAGAAATGTCTGACCACTTTTCTCATGATCCCATTCTGAAATTGCTTGAAACGTTTAGTTTTAAAAAAAAATATGTAATAAATATTGTCGTTGCAGGGTTTTCCTTTATTTATTGTTGCCATACTCATTATTTGAGGCCTCCTCTTGTTTTGGAGATTAAAATAAGTCTAGACTACAGACAATATCATGATTACACTCGGCTTGTTCACTGATATCGTATTTTGTTATTGGTCTACTTAAAAAATAAACAATTTTATTCACTGACTCAAGTTTTGAGGTAAGGTATAGTCCAGTAAGTTATTTTTGATATAGTTACTGTGTATCTCGCAATAATTGGTGTGTATTCACTTATACGATATAGCTTGTAGCGGCTTCATATAACTAGTTACTCAGTTACTGCATTTCTGTTCCAATTGAAGCTAACTCGATACTAACTTACCTCCAAGTTACTCCTACCGATCTAGATTGGATGAAAGGAAACCCCTTAATTAAGGAAGACTTGTTAATGGCGTTGAATCGATTACCCGCCCGGGATAAGGGTAGCCTTGGGGTGCATCTCTCAGGTTCGATATTGGTAGTTCGTACTGGAAAGGCTTTGTGTTTTTATTATTCTTGGATGGTGTACTCAAAGGACTAAGATCGATAGCTGAATTAATTAAGCTTGTAACTATTCATTTACTTTTAAATGAAATGCAAAAGACACAATAGTTAGCTGGCTTTCTCATTTGTTATGCATTCTGTCTCTAACTAATTAGTCTTCTTATTAGTAGCCGGGAATAATAGTTTTGTTGTACCTCTGTACATCATGATTATACATTTTTTTTACATGAAGAAATAGATCGGTTCATTTAATTTTTTTTATCACGTTAGTAGATCTTGTTATTCAGGAGTTTTGTTTTAGTTACCTTACTTAAAATTACATTGATTTAAATAATTTTGCTTTGTTTCAATTTATTATGAAGTAATATCATCATTATACTGTTAATATTTACAAGGTTAGTACTTAAGTATAAGTTAGTAGCTAGGAACATAGAGGAGGAACTAATAATCAAGTAATTAATCCGAATTTTTTTTAAACAGCTAATGGTTTAGCGAATATTTTTCAAATTGCATTCACCTTAATATTTAACAGGTAGTCATTAATGATTGAAAATACGCATTTTCAACGAATAATTACTTATTTGAAGAAACAGTAATGAATAATATTAATATCCTTGAAATTATAAATCGAAGAATTGCTTTGTCTGAATGAAATAGTCTGATTTTTTTTTAATTTATTACCAATGTTTGGGAGAGGTTTAGACTGTGAAAACAGTGGAAATCGTGAGTTTTTTTTTTAGATATTTACAATTATTTTTATTTAACGAAAAAGCGCTTTTCAGTGATCTACTTAGTTTAAAAAATAAATTGGAGAACAGCTATTCACCATGTTAATGTTAAATGCATTTCAGAATCTCTCATGAGGAGAATCTAGTATTGATATTATTTGTTCAATTTCTACGTTATCTATTTTGTTAGCATATATTAAAAAAAAAAAAGTGAGGCTGGTGGCCTTTGGATCAACAATATGTCAGTTGTAGCTTTTTTAAATAAATTAAAATTTATTCTTTTAAATGGATAATAAGTTGGGACAAGGAGTAGGAAATGAAATACCTTATGTGGCAACTAATGTTTTTGAAAATCGGAGTCTTTATAGTACTGGAACTATTCTCATTTTCCCCCGAAGGTTTTTTGCGAAGGATACGGGAGGCGGTGCAGCACAACGTGTGTAGGGGAGTATGTAGGAAGAGAGGATGGAGAAGCTAATCGGGACATGCTCAAGAGTATAAATGTGCTCAGACAATACAGGGGCGTAAGGACGTGGGGGGTGGCTACGATATGGGGACTGCAAGGGCACTAGACACCCCCTAATGGGGGTAGGGTAGGATCTGCTGACTGCGCGCCACCCCTCCTGCGCCTCATTTATTTATTTTCTGTCTACTGCCGTTTTTTTTTTCCTTAGTTTATTCTTTATCAATTTGAAATCTGGATATTATTTATTTTCAAAAATATATTGATTCCGATTGCCTTCGCCTATGAAGCTTGTATCTAGTTAAACGTCGAGGGGAATTTGAGGAATGGATTGCAATTGAGGAGTTTTTTAAAAATTTTCAATAAGGAAGTTTGATGTTTGATAAATATTGTTTAAATATATATGCACTTTTTCTCAGAATTTTGGACACTACATTTTTACTTTGTTTAATTTTATGTGTTGGAATAACGAATCTTAAGGGGGGGAAAATACCGGTTGAGAAATTCTACAATATTTCAATTTCTGTTTTTTCTTCATGCCTGTGCATTTGTAGAAGTAAAGTGGCGTAGCGTCCTTTTACAAAAAGTCTAGTCTTACATAAATCACATAAAATTTCCAGTTTTCCAAGCCCGTGACGGATTTTAACGTAAGCCTGAACTAGGTGCGATCTAGCCAAGAACTATGATTAGTTGTCATTTCTCACACTGGATATGCTTTGTGTGAAAAACTCTTTTAGGAAATAGGCTGCACTTTTCTAGAAAACAGCACTTTCTCTCAATAGGTGTTTTTCCTCCGTCGATTTCTCACACGTTCAAGCGTGTTCGCCCTATGCATCATTTTCCATGAAAAGGGGTTCCTTTATGTTTTTCTACATACATGGTGTTTTAAGCCCACTAGTCAAAATATCTTACGTAAAATTATCATTAATCTGATTTCATGCAAAACCCTCAATTATATACATTCTTGATCAACAACTTGATATTATTAATTCGATACGTTACATATTATAGAAGAAATACATTTATTTTTAATTACTAAGTCCATCTCTCAATAGAAAATAAACTACTTATTTACAAACTTGTACTTAAGCCAATCTAGACGTACAGAATAGAGCTATGGGGGACAGCAAACAAGTCGAACATCAAGCGTATCCAATCCTTTTAATCAAAAGTCCTGAGAACAATAGTAAATACCCCTTATTACGTCAGCAAAAAAACCCTTCATAACGATCTTAATATACCCTACATTCTTGAACTCATCCCTTCCAAGTTTATGAAATTTCACAGTAGCCTTTCCAACCACCCTAATCCTGTAGCACAGTCATTGCACTGCTGCACCACTCATCCCTATAATCCTCGTCGGAGACTGAAACGGCAGTGGCCTCGTGACCTGCTATAAACGCGTGACAGTGGGAGTCCTAGCAATGACCTGTTTCTCCAGTCATGTCCTGAGCGTCTGTGGCTCTCTCGCTCTTGGTCAGCCTCCACTGGCTCGACGTGGCTGACGGAGGAGTGTGGGGTACTTCCCAAGACTCCGCTTTCTCTTTCGCATGTGGATTTGGGAGGCCTCTGGGCTGTCTGTAAATATTGTATGAATGAGAGAATTTATCTTAATTACTTATTGCCTAATAAGGCAGATTGTAATTTTAGCACAATAAAGGAAAAATAAAATTACTAAGTATTATAATTATTACTTAGTAGTAACTTACCGCCTGGGTTGGTTTTATATTTACCACATTCGAGGCATAAAATTATACTCTCATGCTATTTTAATGAGGTACTATAATTATATTTTCCCCCCAAAAAAACCACAAAAAAACTCAATTTAAATAATCTTTAGTTTAAGTATAAATTTAATGTGTTTTAAGGTGTTGAACCCTTGTCGTTGGCTAATAAAACGGAAGTAGGTTTTTATGATTTTGAAAATCAACGCTAAAAATTAAGCCCTCTAAATTTATTCTACCGGTAGTCGAATACTGTTTGAACTAGTTTACTTACTGAAATTATAACACCAGATCCTGTTCTCGCATCCCATTGTTGGGGAATAACCTCCTTTCTATGAGTTTAATTACCGAGATATAAAAATAACTAACAAGGCTTTTGCGATAAGTAACAGCGGGAGCGGAAGCAGGCAGCTAAGCTCATTATAAAAGCTAATCCAACGGCAGTGTTACTTACAAGTGTCCTATGTCGGGGCTTTGCTGGCTTCCGCGGCCGAGATCCCCTTACCATCCAGCCATCTGTGTAGCACTCGTTAGCATATTCTTGGATGTCTCTTATGTCCTTTTATGTACTATTCCTTATTGCACATGGCCACAATTGTATTGCGCAATTAGTAGTGTGGTTTCTCTCATCATTATTTCTTTATATTTAACTCTTATATATTTATGTGTGACAAGTAGTCAGCAGTGTATACCCCCTTTTAAGACTCCACTGGCGAATATGTGAATTGCGTAATGGCACCCCACTCACAGCTGTTTTTCACAGACCCAAAATACACAAAGGAACGTAGGAATAACTTCAATCTAATTTATTCAAATAAGCCAAGTAATGAACACTAACCAATACCTAAAAGAGATCGAGATCATCAATACATCTCTTCGTATTTTTGAACGGAAGAATTTTTTAATTGTCCACGATTTATGGTTAAGCTTTCTTCCCATTCAAGTAGTTTTAGATGTGTCTGCTTCAATCGAATCCGTTAGAGCTTCCTCATCGGTACGCCTCAAGCTGCTGATATACCAGAGCGTCCTGTGACCTGCTTTGATGTATGGGACCCCACTTTTCAAGTATCTAACTCCTAACACTCTAAAAACGCTCCAGCAATTTCAGAACAGAGTTCTCCGCACCTCCCTTAAACACCTGTTCGACCGAATGAAGGCAGACGGGATCCACGAAAAAATTGAAGTGCTCACCATTCAAGATTTCATCAAGAGAAGGCACATCAAATTTTTCGATTCACTCCGACACAGCCACAACCCACTATTCTGTGACCTACAATCACCAATGCCCGTCCGATGGAAGCACTGCTGGACCGCCGAAGCCTGTAGACAGATAGACCTCATAGAACCCTGACGGGGACTGAACGATCCACACCCAGCCGAGAGATTGAGGTCGATCTCCCGGCCGACTCAACCGAAGCACCATGACCCCTTCTACCTGCTCAGGGTGGGTCGATCTCCCGGCCGATAGGCCGACACAGTGCAGCCCTCTTCAGAGGCGGGGCCGACTACAAATCAATGCCTAGTACCCCTAGGCTCCACCATAGGTAGACTCTCACTACCTTCCCGAACCCACCTGCCTTCTTTAGGCATCCCACACCCCATATCCTTCTCATACATCCTTCAAATAGGACTCCCTTAGTGAAAGGCACCCATCAATCCAAAATAATTTTCCTTTTATTTTTCCCACATCCTATTTTTTATAACTTTGAGAGCTATGGGGGAAAAAAAAAAAAAAAAAAAAAAAAAAAAAAAAAAAAAAAAAAAAAAAAAAAAAAAAAAAAAAAAAAAAAAAAAAAAAAAGCTTCCTCATCGAATGATTTTGCCCAGAACCCTCTTTCCTCTCGAGGCTGACATTCGCCATTTTCAAATTTTCTGGAACGATCTACTCACAGTCCGTTAAGAAAGAGCACACTCTTCTTGTGATTGCCAGGTTGTTTCGGTGTCGGAAAACTTACGTTCCCTATAAGGGCGTAATATTACCAATAATTGGAATTTTAGTGTTATGTTATTTAACCGAATGTTAAGACAAAAATGAAGGCAATAGGAGGGCATTTTGCTTTCAAATTGATTTAGTATAGTCTAGGGATTAAAGTTATATCAACCTTAATTGGATTTGAAAAACAAATAAAGCCGTTCAGTGGATTATGATTTACGAGAAAACAAACTCGCCCCATTATATACAGGTGTTCCTTGAAATTTCTCAAATAGTTTAAGCTCAAAATGTATTAAATGCGTAGTTTTAACAGGTAGCGACCGTCAAATAAAACAATTTCCCGCAACACTCTCAGATCTATTTTAATGGATAATTATAAACTCACAACAACATCAAAGTTCAAATAGAAAAATTGTATGACATGTGCATATATACTTCAGCAATTATAAGCTTTGAAATAACACTTGTCTGCTTATTTAAAATGCTTCATTTGAATACCAGTTTCTAAAATAGTAGCCATTGGGACAGAATTCTTAAAAACCATAGTCATCCTTACTTATTCTTCCTACGCTTCGATTTGAGTGGCATGATTTAAGTATGTATGTAACAATTATTACAAATGTCACTAGATCCGCTCGAAATTATCTTCTTTTTGGCCCATCAGTGTACAGTTATTATGGAAAAGAGGCTATTAGCTTCGATAAGTAGTACATCAACTCATAGCACTGGCTGCTAATCGTAATCGTAATGTTTGTTTGGAATATACCACGCATACCCACCACAGATTATGAAATGGGTCAATTGTAACGTACTGTAAACAACGTCCAATTTTGTCTTCCCACAAATTTGGAAGATACACTCTTCATTCTCACGAACTGTCACCGTTCACAAAAAAAGAAAGTCGCACTGAGATCTGCTCGTGGACTAATCTGTGCCATGGATACCACCAATGCAGTCTCGAAATGGGCACGACTCAATCGGAGAAATGGCAGACATGCATGACATTCACTATTGAGATAATAATCTTCCATTATGCAATATTACATTATATAAAATACATAAGTACATGTATGTTATAAAGTTCAAAGAGTCAATTGGAAAATTCTACACAACATATTGTTTTTTTAACGATTTAAGTATTTCCGCTAAGTGTTATGTGCTTAGTTGAAGAAATTATAAGTACAAACAAATTGCTAAAATTATACAAAATTTTCTTGCTTGAAATTTTATTACATTGATTTGCTTGTTTGTTACTATTTTCCATTAGAACGGAAATTGATCAAAATTTGGTTACATAAATGAATTGCTTGCATCACTTAGCTCGGTTGGATGACTCCCTAAGGACATTTAACTCCATGTATCACCATCCTTCATCGAATAGAAGAAAAATATTCCCATTTGATGTTTGCTCGAAATGAAACACAAGATTGATGAGATAGAAAAATGTCATATATAATCCTGATTTTTTCCTCATTTTTTTTTAAGCCTTTTAAATCCCCCGGACTCTTCTTGACCACCGTTGACCACCAATGATCACCCTCTTGTTGAGGTTTAAAGGCCTTGAATCTTCTGGTGGAAGATGCGTTGGATAGAGCTGTTTGCATTTGAACAAAACTTAGTTGTGACTAAACAATGGTTCTGGCCACTTCGACCCAACCTAGCCTTTATATATAACAATATGTTTTAGCCAATACAATTAGAATTAGAAACATATTGTAAATATAGTTATCTTGTTCTAATTTTTCCTTTATTTAGTTTTGTACTGTTCTGTTGTTCGGCTATTTAAATAAAACAAAATATTGTAGAAAGCATTGTAAGGCCTTAATTAGTTTGAGTTTCTTTTGCAATTATACAAGTTGTTTAAATAATGTTTACTATTGATATTAAGTGACCCCAAACTGCCCTAAACAATAAAGACCCTTATTTGTTTTTGCCAATGATTCATTCTGTGCAGCCTCAGTGGCGTAACAGAGAACTGTGATTCAGAGGTAATTATTCTATTGTCAATTTTACAGAACTGTGAGTACTTTTATAGTCATTCCTTTTCTTAGTATTTATTCTCTAGTGAAAAATATTTCTAGTAATGTTTTATAATTTAGGGCTAACAAATTATTACTTGTGTTATTTATTTACACAACTTCTACCTGATGTATGGTTAGACACAGTTAGGTACCAGTTACAAGTATGTACAGTAATTGGTGTGAGTAATAAATGCTCGTATATTTTTAAAAACTCCTTTTGTATTTAGTTTTCTTCATGTTTGTAATTTTTTTTTTTTTTTTTCAGGTAAGCAATGCCATGTTTCTTTAACTATTTTGACCAGTTCTTCTGAATTGAGGTAATACTGCATATATATTTAATAAACAATATTTTATATATCTATATATTTTTTTATTGGTTAGCGGCTGTTATCTCCAATATTTGATTGGACGAATTAGTGCTATTTGTAAAACATACAATAGAGATTTTTTTTTTAAACTACCGTTTGACATACTGTTGCCTATGTTGTGATGTAAAATGAATTGTATTCAAGAAAGTGATAGAAATTTTATGAATGTTCCGCATTAAACAAAGAATTTATATGTTTAAAAGAGAAATTTAAAGTCCCTCCGCCTGCTGATGAAATTATATCCCTAAATAAAATTACCTTTCAGTATGAGAACTAAAATCTTTTAAACCCCTTGTGCTCGCTCTACCCTCGTGTTTTAAAATTGTCTGCTGTTCTTCGAACTTCTCTTGAAGAATATACAGTTTGATGAATGAATTTCTATTAGCTAGGTCTCATAATGGATTATTTCAGAATATCTAAAAATGTTGTAACACTTTTTTCATTTTTGTATCATTTTTCAAAATTATTAATAATTTTCGTCATATCCAAAAATGTTGACTTTATTGTGATTGTTTTGTTTTTTATATACAACAACTTTATTATGATAAAATTACAATCTGCCTCATTGGGCAATAAGTAATTGTGATAAATGATCTCATTCATACCATATTTACAATTTTCATTCACTCGCTCATTCATACAGTATTTACAAACAGCCCAGAGACCTCCTGAGTCCACATGGTTGTCACCTCCCTTGCGTGCGAAGAAGGAAACGTAGTCCTAGGAAGTTCCCCACGCTCCTTCGTCAGCCGCGTCACTGGATAAGAGCCAGCGGAGGCTGACCAAGAGCGCGAGAGCCACAGACGCTCAGGACATGTTCGGAGAAACTGATCATTGCCAGGACTCCCACTGTCACGTATTTATAGCCGGTCACGAGGGCACTGCCGTTTTAGTCTCCGAGGAGGATTATAGGGATGAGTGGTGCAGTGCAATGACTGTGATAGGGGACTAGGGTGGTTGGATAGGTTACTATGGAATTTTATGAACTTGGTAAGGATGAGTTCAAGAATGTAAGTTATATTAAGATCATTATGAAGGTTTTTTTGCTTACACAATAAGGGCATTTACTATTGTTCTCAGGACTTTTGATTGAAAGGATTTGATGCGCTTGATGTTCGACTTTTTTGCTGTCCGCCATAGCGTTATTCCGTATGTCCAAATTGGCTTAAGTATAACTTTATTGTGATTGTATGATAATAATTCATTCTTCTTGAAATCTTGTGTGTCCCCTCGTGAACTCTCCACTGAAGGTCTTAGTTATGTTGCTTGTTCTGTTGTTGCGTGTGCAAACAGCTGGTGACATTATTTGTAGCTGGTGTACTTGTAGCTAGCTAGTCATTTGTGGTCTGATAAGTCGGGAGGGGAAGTAGTGTGTCGGTGGGTTACAGAGGGCTGGATGCCTGGCATTAGAACGTGTCTGTCTATTCATCTGAGCTCTAATGAAAATTATGAAGACCATTGTGCTACCGCCCTTTATACTTCCAGCCTTCTCTTCAACTGTCGGTACGTCGGTAGTCAGCCACCACTTTTTTCTTCTCCTTCTGGTAACTCTTACGTTCTATTGTTCGCTAACCACCAGTTATTGTTGATATTCCCAGCACATCGGATCAGGTGGAAGTTTGGTTTTTTATGACAATATAGTTGAAGTAGAATTCTATCTACAGTTTCATTGAAGGGAAGTTATTCGTTAAAGGCACTTAATAATTCTACTATAATCTTCATCTCTTTAATGAATCTGCTACGAATCAGTTCTCGCTCACCCCTGTCTGTTCCTTTAATCATCCTTGGACAACTTACACCTAGCTTTGGGCTGGTTGTTATACCGTCTTAAATAAAAATCATATCATGTAATTATTTTAAGATGTAATCTTTACATTGATTCGAAATTTGAATATAAAATCGCAATAAAAAAACATAAATCCAAAATAGTAGATAAAATCATGTGGATATTGGAATTGTAATGGTATATCCCGTATAAATTAAGGCCAGGCAGCCAGCCTTGAGCTGTTGAGACAGCTTACAAGCACAGAGTAAATCGTTAAATTGAGTACAATAATGACCTCATTAAATCATGATCAGTTCTATGTTCTATACTATACGCGAGTTATAACGATTTGGGCCCAACCAATTTTATGGCAATTTTAAGTTTTCAGACCTGATATTGAATTCAAGCAATTTTATCCGAAGATTGTATAATATGTTATAAATCTACTATTAAATTTTATTTTCCACCAGGTACTGTGACTCGACAGGTACCCTACTCAAAATTATGGACAATTTTTTATGTACCGAATAATTATTTAATTAATGATTTTTAATTGTTTTATGTATTATAAATTTTCAATATCAAGTATGAATTTCAAGTACAATTTCATATACCTTGCTTGAACGTGAATTTAATGGTGTCAATGTGAAAACTGTTTTCTGAACTGGGAGCTCAAGTTGAATATAGGTATGATTGGATTGTTTGTTGGGTTGGGATATTGGCTTTGGTTGATGAAAGAATGTCGTTAGGTTTTCATTAAATTTAGTAATGGACAACAAAAACTCAACAGACGCTTTGGGCAACTGTACAGATTACTTCAAAGGACATCCCATCTCTCAATAGAAAATAAATTACTGATATATACTTAAGCCAATCTGGACATACGGCATACAGCTGTGGGGGACTGCAAAAAAGTCGAACATCAATCGTATCCAATCCTTTCAATCAAAAGTCCTGAGAACAATAGTAAATGCCCCTATTACGTCAGCAAGAAAATCCTTCATAATGATCTTAATATACCCTACATTCTTGAACTCATCCCTTCCAAGTTCATGAAATTCCATGGTAACCTACCCAACCACACTAATCCCCTAGCACAGTCATTGCACTGCACCACTCATCCCTATAATCCTCCTCGGAGACTGAAACGGCAAATAAATACGTGACAGTGGCAGTCCAATGGCCAGTTTCTCCAATCATGTCCTGAGCGTATGTGGCTCTCACGCTCTTCGTCAGCCTCCACTGGCTCGTATGTGGTGACGTGGCTGACGGAGGAGCGTAGGGGGCTTTCCAAGATTCCGATTCCTCTTTCGCATGCGATGGAGGTGACAGCCACGTGGATTTTGGAGGCCTCTGGGCGGTTTGTAATTATTGTGTGAATGATGAATTGTAAATATGGTATAAATGGGAACATTTATCTTAATTACTTCTTGCCCGATAAGGCAGATTGTAATTTTAGCTGAATAAAGAAGTTATATATATATATATATATACACGTGGCCTTAGGAAGGACAAAAAATATCAATTATTCATGGTTTGATAGCTAAGGTTATAATATAAATTAATTTATTAATAATTTTCAAGTGCTTGGTTGTTAGCTAGCTCTCTATCATGACTGTACATAAGAGGTGCTGACACCGTGCTCAAAGAGCTTGTGCATAGATAAATAAATTCGAGGTGTATAACTGCGCGGTTTTTTAATCTGAGTGGACATGCTTTGACCCGCCCTATTGACACATATACAGCGACAGGGAAGCAAACAGACAGCTAGTGTGTTTTGCCATCAGCCCCGTGTGGCCCCAGATGTGGTGCAGCCACAGGGGGCAGTCCTTATCGGCCCTGCCAATCTAAACCGGGCTACAACATGTGCACCTCTGGCGCGTGCTGTATCTCGTCTGTCGGTCTGTCTCTTCCAGATCCGACCTTTCTATTTACATCTCATCCATTTTTTTTATTATATCTGCGTTTACATTAATAATAGTTAAGTAACATTATCCGTCATGAAAACATCCATTATTAAACAGAAATTAGTGTCAATAAAGATGTTATATTTAGAGAGACATCATTCATGTGAAAGCCTTACTTCAGTCTGAATTTTAATAAAACGAATTATACTTATTGAGAATTATTAGTCCTCTAAGTAGGCTACAACAACAACTGTATTATAACAATAAGTAATGGTGATAAATGATCTCATTCACAATTTTCATTTACTCGCTCATTCATGCAGTATTTACAAACAGCCCAGAGACCTCCCAAGTCACATGGTTGTCACCTCCCTCGCGTGCGAAGGAGGAAGCGGAGTCTTGGGAAGGCCCCCCATGCTCCTCCATCAGCTCCGTCACTGGAAGGAGCCAGCGGAGGCTGACCAAGTAGGCTACAAGACTACATTGGGAACTTCATTTCCAGGGAGAAAAAAATACGTATAGGACGTTTATAAATGTTCTAATTTTATACGCTGGGCAATTCGAGAAATGTTGTAAAGGAAGGAAAATGAACTTCAACCAAACCAATGCTTCAAAGAAAACATCCTTGCGAGAGCCGGGAATTTCACGTTCATCGATTCTCTTATTGTTTTATTTTACAGTCATTCTGATCTGCAGAAATTTTCATTTTCTTTGCGCAATACAAAACAAACCCACTGAATGGCAACTGACTGCTTAAACCCGCCAAAGTAGGTCGAGTCAACGGACACCGTTCGCCCGAGCGCGGAACTCTTGTGTGGCGGTTTTCCTCTCTATAAACGTTAAATTAACAAATAGGGATGTTTTATGACAATAGACTGGACCAGTTTAACATATTAGAGATGTTCACGTTCGTTTGGTACGAATTAGCCTTGTTGGTAGGTCACGCGGCCTGAGATCATAAGAACTTTCCTAGTTATCTAGGTCTTATCACTCCATTTTTTTGGGGGGCTAATAATAATGAGACAATTACGTCATTTTGTTTATCCGCAGCGTCAAATGTTTTTCTTGTGATAAAAGTAAAATATGAAAGATTCATCTATCTTAATGCACTGTACTTCACTTCAAACATTGTAGCTACTTACATGTAGCACATGACAACAGTGGATTCATATAGCAAGTATATACAAAAAACTCGAATCAACTGACTGTCTAGCTAAAACTTCTCAAAGACCTACTTGAGCGCCGCATTTACACAGAACAAAAGTTGATTTACTCCTTTATTGTGCTATAATTACAATCTGCTTTTTATAAGGCAATAAGTAATAAGATAAATGCTTTCATTCATACCATATTTACAGTTCATCACTCACTCGCTCATTCACACAATATTTACAGACAGCCCAGAGACCTCCCAAATCCACATGCAAAGAGAAATCGGAGTCTTGAGAAGTCCCCCACGCTCCTCCGTCAGCCGCGTCACCGGAAGAACAAAAATTAGGTCTATACTTGCGCATGTCACACATGGCTCAGGACAAGCAAGCAAAAAAAAAACTTTAGCGATCTCATTAGCTGTAGAGAAAGTTCCAGAAAAATACTTGTACGATTGGAACTTGTTCACAATGTCCTGATTTTATTAAATATTTTGTTGATCTCAAAACTGTGAAAAATACTTTGATGTTTTGATCAAATTAATAAAAGTTAATTTTTGTTGTCGTCGTTTGATGCGAAATAAAAAATAAATTTTCCGCCCCTTCCTTTCCAGGAGAAAGATTATTTTTCATTTCATTTGTGTATCATTATGGCCCTTAACCTTTCTTCTCCGCTCCCTTTGTGCTACTTTCAGCTGTATCTTTTTGAAAATTACTTTTTTTCCTTGTAACAAATTGGCAAATGTTTCATTCAAGAAAATTTTATAATTAAGAGTTAATTGCCAATTACAAAATATTTAGCATGTTTGTTTTTTGTTGATTTCTAATATAATTTATGATTAATCAGTAAGAAAAATCCCCACATTTTATGAATTAGGCATATCAGTAATAATATTGTACAGCAGTAACATACAAATTTAAAAATATTTCAGAGTAATCGCGCGAGGACAGGTTTCCTTTCTTGTTTATCGTAACTGGGGGGGGGGGGGGGACTCGCCTGGTGTGGAGGATGACATTTAATCAATGCTCGACCTTCACTCCACCGCAGACAACTGGTGCAGGTCCTTTCAATTGTCAGTATTGTATCAAATGTTGTTTTCATACAGTGGCGTATTTAAAAAATCCGGTTTTTATACTAATTTTGATTTGAAGGGCCTTATGTTATTGCGGAAGTTAAAATTAACCAAATTCTTTAATAAACCCCTAAAAACTTACCCCCTACTTACAGGGGAACTTGCTAATGATTGATATTTGTTAATTGTTTGAGCTAGCAGTATTGTGCCGTTCAAACAGGAAACACTGATGAAAAGAACCAACAAAAAAAATTCTATGTCGATACAGGCGCCTTTTGCGTCGTCTTTTTGTGACTCTTCGGTGTTAGCGAACTGCTTTCAGTTCAATTATCTGGTGATTGCGTTAGTCACTTCGAGTTATCAGCAGGATTCTAACCAACCACGGAGCATTGAATACATTCCGTGATATCTTATTTGAGGATGTTTGTAGTCTGTACAGTTATCCTTAGTCCTTAGTATTGGTCGAAGTAAACATTTACATATAAGATCATTAAGTGCGACGAACGATCCCGTAAGCTTTGTATTATAACTGTTTTGGAACAATACATATTTCTTGTGTGACAATGCCATTACTATATTTATAATTGTTGTCAAATTAATATATGGGTATTTTTTGTATTTGTTAAAAAAAAAAAAAACTCTTTATCAATAAAATTAGAGCATTTTCCCTGAGAGGTAAAGTTTATCTCTTATATCAATGTTCTCAAATCATTTAAACTATTACATATAATTATATATACAGTGAAGATTCCTTCAAGTTATTTTTTTGTATTTTTTGAGAGAGCCTTATTGTTTGTAGAATAGCATAATCACCAACGAAAGGATATATTTTCTAGAGTTTTTTTTATACATAACTTTCATCCGACAAAATTTCTTTTCCACGGGGTTTATCCGTTGTGAGGCGGGAACCCGGGGCCATTGTGAATGGAGAGGAAGAAATTAAAGCGGGAAGAGTGCATATGGAAGTGGGATGAGAACCTGAAGGCTGCTCTCCAGAGCGAAAAATCGGTTTATGTACTTCCCTCCTGCCCCGTTCGGAAAGCGCCTAACCGCCTTCGCTTTGTCCGCTCTCGGGGGAAATCGTTGGAAAATTAACATCCCCTCCCCCGCCCATTTCGTTTTCGCAGGACCTGGAAATTATGTAAACCCTTCGATGGAATATTTTCTGCAAGTTATTTCTGCTGTGGGATATTCTCAAATTATATATTCCTGCGAAATAACAGAGATCTCTCTTCAATATTTACGTAGAGGAATTTCTAATTTTTTCTAAGCTCTCTAGTTAGAATTTTAGGATGAGGGAGAAATATAAAATATTTAGGGTGATCGGATCGGATTCGTGAGTTAATCGTAAGAATATTTTAGTCGATTACTGGATACTCAATTAATCGAGTATTTTCCCGTTACCTTGCAATTTTATCGATGTTATGAATATTAAAGTTTATTTTTCCCCCCTCTTTTGCCTTGTCTTCTGGTTCCACTGCACAAAAGTGCTTTTGTTCTAAAAGAACTGTTAAGGACATAAATATGTCTAATGTCTGTAGAAAATAATTAGAAAAGACGGGATTTTTTCTTCTTCACCATCAAACAAAAAATAAAAAACACTTTATGATAGCAAATATTATATATATATTACTTATTTAAGTGCCCATGGAAGGAGGCAATACGCCAATATTTGGTCGGTTAGACTTTTAGATCATGTAATATAACGTTACTTTGAAATTTCGTTCAAACCAAAATTTGGTGCTTAAATTGTTTAGTATCATGACGTTGGCCACGTTTCATTAAGGATTTATTATTGAGGACGCACCCCCCCCTTCATAGCCCTTTGCAGATAATTATATACAATTATAGATTCTCAGGCGAATCTATTTACAAATTATTGTTTTATTTCCTGTAGCATCGCTACATTATATGTGAGGACGCAACTACACGATACTCTTTATTTAGAACACAAGGCGCAATATCCCGAGAATGAAATTTAAAATTTTTATCTAGCAACTCCCACTATAATACAAAAATAATTAAAAATATATAATAGCTATATTCATAATTACTTTATTGATCTAAGAAATGTTTAGGAAAGCAATGCATACAAATATAGAAAGAACCCTGCTGATCAATCGAGATTTTCCAACACTGTTTACACGATCATCACGTTCATATTGAATATTTTTTTTTTTTTTTTTTCCTCTTCTAAGCTCTCTAGTTAGAATTTTCGGATGAGGGATAAATATAAAATATTTAGGGTGATCGGATCCTTGTACTAGGAGGACCTGCTTGAAGGTGGTGTGAGAGGAGTAAGGAGTGTGGGAATCCTCGGTGGAGGTTGATTGTTACGGCACAGTGGTGAGAGTCCACCGGTGGCTGGGCCCAGAGTCTTCTCTAGGCATGTAGTGCAGTCGTAGTTAGTCTGACATCAGTGAGGGTGCCCCTAGAGGCTTGTTGTTGGTGGACCAAGCGCTGTGATGTCAACCATTTCTTCTGCTTTACTCGATCTTGTGAGTTGCCATCGTGCCGGTAGTGGTGGTGGTGTCATGTCTCGGAACAGAGGGTTTAGATTGAATATATTAATGTATAGTTGATTTTTAGCATACAATACATTTTTAATAAGCGTTTAGGGAGCGGTCTGCTGTGGAAGAATTGAGCACTGCTTATTATCAGGCAACACCTAATTCATGTTCTTGTGTTCTAATACAAAACGTATATCATGTTTATAATCAAATCCTCTGGCGTAGTTTTAATTTATTTAGTTTCCTAAGGATTCTATTGTAAATCAGAATATGTCAAAACTTTGCATACATAATGTATCATAATTTGTAGTTTGTTTTCTAGGGTTCATCATTCTCGCACACTAAAAACTGCGGTACTTCCACGTATAATATATTAATCTTGCTCACCTAGGTGGGTATCACACTGTTCCTGTTGCTCATTATAAATTGTTTGTGTTAATAAACAAGCCCTCGTGATTTGTAGCCAACCCCTTGCTCCCAGATGTGGAGATATGTCTCCTTTGCTCCCTTGTCCTCCATATCCCGACGTGCACAAGCCGCTCCGAGGCTTCTGTCACGCCGTAATCTGGATCGCTAGTACCGGTCACGTTATCGCCTGCTCCGCACTCACCTGGCCAGTCTGTCTGCCGTAGGGGGCCTGGTGCTTGTACATTATAGCCTAACCTCGCGCTGTAGTGAAGTATTAATTATACTGACATTTAACACGAAATAACATTATCTCTGGCCTCTGGATTCAATACTTTGACGCCTAACACGAGCTATAAATAGCGAACGTGTTTTGGATATGTTTGGTTGGTAATTGAGTGGTAATAAACAGCCATGGAGTAGTAAATGATAATTTAACGCAATTGATATTAGATAGGAAATTTCGATTTAAGGGTAGTGTGATAGGAGAAGATTTTATTAGTTACAGTTCACCTACCGGACTACAGATGAGTTCGGATGTTTAATTATATATTGTAAGACAATTAATTATTGAAGGTGGGGTGAATAAACTGAAATGAGTTTCTCTGTAAACAAAGTTAGCAATTTTATTCACTATATATTATATTATAACAATTATTCATATTAATTTACACAATCTTACCTGTAAACAAACAAACGACAATTACAGTTTATAACTATCACTTCTCTATTCACGCTATTTACATGTTCTGTTAATATCACCCTCTCTAAGTAAGTAGAAGCAGCGCGGCAAATTCAAATTAAAGAGAGAATACTTTCTTTACATATACATTATATATACAAAAAAAATGAGCTAATCATAAGTTGTAGTCTGATCATTTTCCTAAATGCTATTTTATTTAAGGCTACATAAGTTAGGGCAATGTAACGATCGGATTATAGAGGTGGGTTGCAGGTCTCAAACTGTTCTAATTTTTTGTTTCTTAATCTTCCGTATCTGTTTACACATTCGTCGTTCGTTTTCATATAAGTGAGAAATTGGGGGTTGGTTAATGTTTGAGGCCTTGACTTCCACATTCATTCATTTTTATTTTTTTTTATTAATATTGAAGAACTGAAAAGAATAGATAAGATATGTATAAGTATATAAGTTATATATGACATTACATTATATGTAATGTAATATCATCACTGTATATGCAATGATAAGCCGAATGATGTCTCTTGAGCATCGCTGTTTATTCTATGCGCATTCTTGTGCTTATCCACTTTTTATGACTCTGCATGACATCAGTGATTCACCAGGGCAGCACGTTGTAAAGTTGAAATAAGAACGTGATAACGCTTAGATGAGACAAACAAAACGAAGCGTTATAACTTCACTGAAGATAAATCAGCGAACAGACAAAACAATGTAGAGATTATCGCTGGCTCGTTGAAGATAATCTCCTGCCGTTGTTGGGGGACTTGACTGCCGCGTCATTCCAGTCTCGTTCTCTCACGTATCTGTCCTGTGCGCAGGTTTTTTTTTATTTTGTTGCACGAAAACAAACTCATGTTCTATTTATAAATGATCAAGTCAATGGCATCTTTGTTTTAGTTAAACCGCTTCATTATAAGCGGTTTCAAGGTTTTAATTCCGTGTTAAAATATGGGATTTTAGTTTTTTATTTATTTTATTGGTAATTGTTTTTGCAATAAGTGTATCTTAATTTAATAAACAAATGAAGTAATAATTCAGATAAAACTGTATGAGAGCTTATAATGTATTAATATAATTATTATATTAATAAATACAATACTACAACTGGAATCAGCTTGCTATTGGAGGCCTCGGCAGGGTTTATGGCTTGGCAGAATATTGTATGAATGTGAATTTTACATATTTATGTTTAAATCCTCATTGAGAATGCTGTACAAGCATATTGTAGTTTTTCATGTAAAGATCTTTATGCATATACGCCCTTCCTGACTTGGTAGGGATTAGGTCCTTGGTTCAAATCACTACATGTTTCTGTCATTTTTCTTTGGGTAATAATTTTAAATTCTTCACATTATTATCATTAATTAACGAGTCGAAGTTATTTCACAACTGAAGGTATTTTTTTTTGTTTGATTTTTAGGCTTGCTATTAATTAGTTTCTACAAGTTTGGCTTACTGATTAATATTATTATGTTTCCTTAAAATTCTAAAGTTTATTATTTAAGCTATCCTTAAGATAAACCGATTCTAGAATCTGCTAGTTTAATATGACCATAGTTTAACTCTTATTTTATTCTTCTTTCCCAGTAGGGAAACTTGAAAGCTATTAAGTCTTGAACGTATATTGAAGAGCCCCCAGGCGGTTGAGAGTTTTCATAAAACTTTCATGAAGGCTACTTTATTATTCAGCTTACAAAGGAAATTTGAATACGGTGCCTTTTCAAAGCGATTTTTTGGGCCGAGCAGCGGGGTGGGGGACGATTTGCTCAATATGGGATAGGATCGATCACTTCTTACATCGCTCATCTTACATACATTATATATATTATTGGTCGATCCAGATTGTTGGTATTTGTAACTAGCGTTTTGGTACTGAGCAGCTCTATAATGTCCATTTGTTCGAAATTGTGACGCAAATGTTTATAACGTAAATTTCATGCATGAGCAAAGTAAACTATCTTAACGGAATAAAGAAGACTTTTCTAGTCTAGATATGAATTATCTCGTATTTAATTTTAATATTCACATTCGCAATGGACATCATCTGCAAATACTTTCTAAGAATTGTCTCGATACCTTGGATTATAAATTGTCCTGGATTTTTGAGGTGCTACCGTTTTATCTTTTAAACGAAGGATATGTGGACATAAGGAGTTTATCCCCCACCGCTCTCTGAGAAGAGGACTCAAAATTGGTTAAGATCATTAAAGTAAGCAGAGTTCCAGTTTTGATTTGATTACCTATTCATAAAATGTAACTTGCATTTCCAATCGTGCCCTTATGAAATTTTAAAAGTTAGCACAGGCGTGATCTTGATAGAGTGGTGTGAAATGAGAATCTGTCTGCGCAGGGGTTCGAATCGATTCGACCCGCCTAAACTAGACAATAGGACCAGGGTAAGACGAGATGGGCTCCCGCCTGGGTAACTATTGGTCGGCGAGGGTCGTTGTCGCTAATGAGGTCAACCACTCGGCGTATCAGATGTTCTGCTGGTCCATCATTTCATTAACCTCTCCATTACCTAGCTCAGTGACCTGGACCCTAGATAAATGCTAACAAGATTGTTCCAATCTGAGTATGTAAATGTATCCGGATTGGGCTAGTCTTGTCAAGCATTCATTTATTGCATATGTTTATAGTCTTCTCTGGCGCTAATAAGCTCTTTAATCATTCACCAATCTTGACATTCCTGATGCTGGTCACCCTGAATTGGCCGTGAATTTTTGGTGGCTTCCTCGGTATTTTCAAATGCCAGAAATCTCTGTGTGTCCTAGTAATTGTGGGCCCTTGTATGATATTCAGTATGACATTTTACTTACAGTACCATTTAATGATCCGAAGAAATAAAATATACTACTAAGTGTAATTAGTTTCTATCTGGTAAAAAGTCTTGTAATAATAAAAGGAAAATTATTTTTAAGAGATGCTTTAAAACTAAATGAATATAATTTTTTCCAGTATTTTTTTGTGAAAAATAGTTGATGTTTTTCATTATATAAATAATTATTGTATAAATAAATCGCGTCAAGAGCCCAAGTTCCGCGCGTTTTTCTAACCTTGAATCCATTTTTCCTCTAATAAATCATCAATGATTTTATGTGTATATATACATAAGAAATCAATTTCAGTTAGTATTACCATAACAAAATTTTAATTAGTAGACCTACGGATATTAAAAAATCGACCCTCTATACTACTTACTATAATGTATGAATTAATGGGATATAAAAAAAATGTGATTATTATTATTAGTTATTAATTCATGAATCTGTAATCAGCTCGCTCACTTATTTGAACTTAGTTCTTTATTTGTTAAATCATAATTTGCTCATACATCATTAATAATTGTGAATCAAGAGTTCATTTCATACGTTATAAACAATTTCACTCACTAAATATGTACATTTAATATTTACATATATAATTTACCCATGAGCGTTGGCTCAAACTGGTGGAGGGGGCAACGAAGCTCCCTCTCTCCGATCGTTTCGCCGTATAAAACTCATATTTCTTTTCAAAACCATTAATAATTATTGTTGCCGCAGGTAACAATAGGGAAATTATGTATCGGGCGGGAATAAACGCTACTCGGTATTTCTTAACGAAAATGTATTCATTGTATCCACTCCTTTAACAATATCCACTTGAAATTCAAATGAAGCCTCTGAGGATTGAAGTCTGCCAGGTTTACCACAAATGATAAATACTCTAAAAGTTATTAAAAGCAATTCGTCCCACCCTCTACTTGTATGGGTTGTTATAGGAGGGATTTCAGCAAATCCCACCCCATGTAAGCCCCGGTTGCCCACTATGAATTTTTTATAGACCCTTTTATGTCTATATACGTGTCATGCGTGAGTAAACAGTATCACGTAATAGGGTAGCGGCTGGCTACTAAATCAGAAAAGGCTGGAATGAGTTTTTCTCGAGTGCGAGTTCATCCTTGCTTATACTCGCAAGGGTTGAATAAACATCTTTATCAGAACATTCATTCTCCTCGTTCCGTACGTAGAACGGGAATAGCTGATTTTAAAATACGTTTCGGCTGAAAATGGGCTATTTGGCGTCGTGACATACTTGCTTGAAAATCCCAGTCCTTAGGAGGAGGAGGGTGGCCTGGATTGCAGCCCGAGACTGCAGTTGACAATAGACATTACCGCAGTCCAAACCCCAAAGGAATGTACACTCCCCGTCCATTTTAGATTCCGTCTGGGAAGGGGCCCTGGCAACAGACGAAATTCGAGTGCCAGGGGAAATCACATGGCAATCGACTAGGCACTTTATTGTGCTCACTTATTCGTCGCCATGTTCCCCATCGCTAATAGTTTTTCATTGCAGTCTGCGGTCATGGTATCTGCTTTTATGTCCTGATTTAAATCAACCTTATGCTCTCACTGTAGTATAATTAAGAAAATATCTCCTAAAGATTACCAATTATGCTAAGTCGGATTCATTAAATTTTTGTTTATTTACAGTTAAAATCACACAATTATTGATTTTGTTACGGCTAACCAAGTAATTCATTAATTAATGACCATACATCAGTTTTCGTGTGGTTGCTTTTATTTCAAAGTTTCGAACACGAGTTGAGGGGACCAGAGACACAATTTATTATGCATATTATCGATCATAAGTTATTAATTTAAATGTAATGCTGTACTAAATATTACAGAACAATAGTGATTGTTTAATTGGTAAGTAAGTTATTATCCATGTGAATTTCCATGTTTTAAGGTTGTACAGAGAACTCACCGACTTGTAGCAACAGACAGACACGGGGGTTTCTGGTTTTGAAAAAAAAAAGAAAAAAAAAACCGGTGAAAAGCTGTCTGTGGATGAGAAATGATTTTCTCACTCCTTTCGCATCTCGAACTAATTCTGGCCATATTAATTGAAGTTATCAAGAAAATTTTGAAATGCCTGCTATTGGCAGGCGGGGAGACAGCTTGTAAGAAACTTGTTCAGGTTGAGGGTTGAATACATCGTTTCGATCAATTGTTGGAAAATTAAGAAGTTTTAATGGGTTTCGATTTGCCTAAGATGCTTTTATAAAATTTTAATGTTACAAATATTAATTAAAATGTTGTAAGCAATGGCTCATTTGGAAACGGTTACAATATAGACTAGGGTGTGCTAATAATAATTATTAGTTGTGTGCTATTAAGACCTTTAATTATTTTTTGTGAACTGCTCTTGTAAATCAATTAGTATAATGGGTCGACATAAAAAAAATAAACTACAACTTTATGAAAAACCGTTATTTCTCTAGGGGCGAATATGGTTTTGACTTCCATCCGCTTATTAAAAGCATATTTTAGCTAGATTTCTGAACTAGAAGTAAGATGTAATAACTCTTGAATGCACGTTGGGTAAAATACTGTTAAAAGAACCTGTTGGCTTAATCGTTGAGAAAAACTATTTAAAGAAATATGCATAACTTTCCTAGTTCTAGTGTGGCCCCTTCTGGTTTACCGCTCTCATTTTTTTCAGATTCAACCTTAAAATGACTGAATTTTCTTCAGTAGATAATGTGTGTCACGAGGGATTTTTGTTGGTCAATTAAACAATAACTATTGTTCTATAATATTGAGTAGAGCATTACATTTAAATTAATGACTTCTGATCGATAATATGCATAATGAATTGTGACTCGAGTTCCCTACAATTATAAATAACCACCCCCTCAACCCTGAACTTTGAAATAAAAGCAACCACACGAAAACTGATGTATGGTTAAGTTTTAATGGATAACACCGTTAAGTTTCTTAAAAGCTGTCTCCCCGGCTGGCAAGACATTTCAAAATTTTCTTGATAACTTCAACTAATATGACCATTCCAGGCTTCTGGAATGTAGCTAGAATTAGTTGGAGATACGAAAGGGGTGAGAAATTCATTTCTGATCCACAGACAACTTTTCACCGGTTCTTCTTTTCTTTTTCAAAACCAGAAACCCCCGTGTCTGTCTGTTGCTACAAGTCGGCGAGTTCTCTGTACCACCTTAAAACATGGAAACTCACATGGGTAATAAATTACGTACCAATTAAACAATCACTATTGTTCTATAATATTGAGTAGAGCATTACATTTAAATTAATGACTTCTGATCGATAATGTGCATAATGAATTGTGTCTCTGGTTCCCTGAACCCGTGTTCAAAACTTTGAAATAAAAGCAACCATACAAAAACCGATATATGGTCATTAATTAATGAATTACTTGGTTAGCCGTAACAAAATGAATAATTGTGTGATGCATCGCCTTTGAGTTTAATTTTTTTTTTGGAGGAAATGTATTGTGAAAATAAAAATAATTTTACGGCAGTTTTTAACCATAAATAAACAAATATTTAATGTTTCCGATTTAGCATAGTCAGTATTCTTTTGGAGATAATTTGGTTTTTTTGTTGGTGGCTGAAGGTAGTACTTAAACGGCACTGTTAGCTTCAACATTATGTTGCATTACAGGAGTTCTTCAGGTGTGGTAATTAACGTACCTGGGACTTAGTGACAGAGGAAACGGCGAGCAATTAGTTGTGTGAATCCAGTTGGCTGATTGCGTGAGGAATGCGACCGTTAACCAGAGAATGGAACCACTTCTTGTCTACTTGAGCCTTTTTTTATTATATTACATACTCTCTTGAGCTTGAGTAGCGACCATTCAATCCTTTTGTTCCTGGTTTCTTTGCCTAGATATAATTGGAACAGGGTCGTTATATCCTTCGAGATGCCAGTGCCGGGTTGATTGGTTTCAGGATCTCCTGACGAATGATATATGCATGATAAAACAATAGTTTGGAAACTGGGAACTTTAACCCTTCTCATGCCTAAATAACTTTGTGGTTAGGATGCCCGAGCAATAATCAAAAGGTCCCATGTTCGAATCGTCAGAGTTATTTGTCTTTTCTGATTTGGGGTTCACCCTCATGTACTCCCGGTCGCGGTAGGAAACATCGGCTTTCTTACCTTTTTTAAGGTTCTGGGTTCAAAATCCAAAACCACCCTATACTTCCATGAAACAAGGTTGTTAACGTCATTAAAGCAGTTGTTTTAATGACTATGATACAAGAACCTTGATAGTATTTGCATCTATATTACATAATAAAAATAATCCTTTTCTAATATGCAATAAATCTAGTCTAGAACAAAAGAGTAAATATTATCGCTCTTGATTATGAGCGAAGTCTTGATTTAGATCAATGAAAAAATATAAATAAAAAACACCTAAAGACTAAAAGCGCTCTGAGGAGCGTTGTCATACTGCTGCTTTACTTGTCAATCGTTAGCACTTAAAAATGACATCGTGAGCGTAACATAAATAAATGTACGTTAAAAATGTCGAGATGACTCCTTGGTAAAATTGTATTTTTTCTACAGTGGGGGGGGGGGATGGTCAGAGTAGAACATTTCAGTAATGTAGTAAATACTTTTATTTTCTCCTGACTTGCCAAAAGTACTTTCAATTTGCCAATTCTAAGTAATATTCCGTGTTAGAATAAAAACGAGGGGGTTTTAGCCTAATCTGTCTAAGTTAGTTATACCGCTTTTCTTCTTTTAAAATTTAAAATAAAATGGAACCTGAAGAATATTTATAATGTTTTGTGCAAAATAAAACGGCCGAAGACAGAAGGCAGTTAAAGCGTGGGCGAGTACTCCCTCATTATCTCTGTAAGGTCAAGGAGGGCAGGTTGGTAATGCGCCCGACAAATATCACCTACCCCACCATGTCGGGGATTCGCTTGATTTGCTTAATATTATTATCTACTGGGCACTTCTTATAGCGTAAATGGAGCATTTAGTGGCTGTTGCTCCGGCACAGGATATTATGCAACGTTCACATAACTGCCTACTAGTGAAATTTAATTCGCTGCTTAATTTGTCCCCTATTTCAGTTGTAACAGGGGTACTTTACCGTCTTAAATTGAATTTTTCACTTAGCTGTGAATTCACCTCCTGCTTGAAATAAGTATCGACGAAAATCAATACTATGATCTGGCGCACAGGATCGCTGTGAGTTCGTTACAGAAAGACGAGGACCAAATGTAGTCTACTTAACGTAGATCGTTATGCATCCCTAAAAATATTATTTATCAATACATTTAATTACATATTAATTTTAACGCTTGGAATGGTGACCGATTTCTGTGTGCTTAACCGGCCCTTTTTTGGCAAAGCACCGCGGCTATAGCGCAAAGCAGAAATACCAAAGGAATGTGTACACTTTGGACTTTAGGCGGGAAAACATATCTGTTAGTATTCAATCGTAGAGTTTACTGTTATGATGTTTTGAATAAATAATAATATTAGTTTTCATTGTGGGGTTAGGTTGATTAAACAGGGCACCACCGCACGTCCATAAACTGTTGTAACATATTCAGCGCATATTCTATATTCAACATATTTTTTTTACCAAGTAAAAAAAATAAATTGTTTCAAACAAAACAAAATACCGTGCATTTTGTACCATTTTTTAAAACCAATTCAATCAATAATATATTCGTATTATTGTCTCCCGAAAGCTCATTCTAGAGCATATTTTGAAACAGCTCATATGTTAGTCAAACTATATCGAATTTATTGGAGTTTGATAGTGATTAACATTTTAGAACGGCTGAAATATTTACATACATCCGTCTTTTCCTGTTTCAAAGTAAAGCCTCCTCTTTTAATCTCGGCAATACTTTTTCACTTGAGAAACATCACTTGCGTCTCTTTTAATGCTCATGGCACGAAATAGGAACATCACAACCCCTCTCGTAATCCATCCGAACAGGGAATCAATATTTGAGCAGGTGAGTAATAAGAGCCTGCTCAGACCCCACGGAGAAGGAAGGCAGCGGAGGTAAACTGTTAGAGGAAGATCTAGACGGATGAAGCCGTTAGTGGACTGAATGGATATTGAAACAGGGGCAGACGGACGGGGGTGTGACCAGGGGATGAATCACCCCCTGATTGTGTTAGCGACCTTCCCCAAGGCCGAAGCTTCGGCTGCAATCAGCTCTTGCAGCAGCTGCTGTCCTCCTAAGGCATAATCGATAGTTGCAGCCTCTGGCTCATAGGAGGAAATTCGAGGTGGGGTGAGGCGTGGCGCAGGATATAATCATCTATTGTACAACAAACGGCTTGCTACATTAATGTCTAACGAACAGCTGGCTGGGCTTCCACACACACCCATTCAACCTGGGAGTCGCTGGATGTAGTGTGTTAGAGGTGGATTATCTGTGCTGGCAAAAGAATATCATCAATAGTACATAATAATTTATTTTAAATAAGGAAACGCAGGGCTCTGCTAGTTCTTGGCATGAAACCAGTTCATTTAAAAAACTGATATAACCAACCATGGTGGTATTTTGAGCCCCTATGTTGTATGCAGTCAACATCTCAATTGAGACAGACGTACATAATATGTCAAAATATTCTCCATTTTTTAATAATATTGATTAAAACCTAACATCTCTCTTACATCAACGTAAGCAAATATCCGAACAGAAAACCATCCAGTGTGAAGGAACCCCCCCTACCTGTGGCCTCTTTGAGCCTACGGAAAAGCATAATAGTTTGATCGAGTGTTCTCAGTAAAAGAATTAGATGTTATTTGTGATATTTCTACCCTTGGCTCCGAAGCCCTGTGAATTCAGAAGGGAATTAGTTATATCCTGGTGTAAATAATATCTGTACCTGGGAGGGATACAACACATACAACATTTTTGGGATACAACATTTTTTTCATTTTATAACAACTGCATGATGTAAATAACAATAAATAGAATATTTTACCAGAACATTCTATTTATTGTTATTTACATCATGCAGTTGTTATAAAATGAAAAAAATGTTGTATCCCAAAAAATGTTGTATGTGTTGTATCCCTCCGAGGTACAGATATATACTCGTATATATATAATTATCATTGTAATATTTGCTATTTCTGCTATGGTAATATTTGTTTATCTTTCATGGAGCTATTTAATTGTTTTTCCTGTTGCCATTTCATCAAAATTATATATTGTATAAAATTAATCTATAAATAGCCATCGAAATTAAAGTGTTTCATGGATGACGGTGTTATGTAACTATGCTTCATGTGGAATATGAGTTTTTCTTCAGATTACGTGGCTTAACCACTTATTCAACCACGTTAAAGATATGAGTTAAATCGTATTTGATGTAGTTTGTAACACAGTTTTCAAAAACTGAAGTTTGTAACTTGACACCTTCATCCACCGAACAACCCATCATTTAAAAATTGAGTTGGCAACTATAAAGTATATTTTTGCTTGTTTGAACTAAGATTTGCTTATGGTTTGATTGGATTTATCGTTGCAGAGAAATCCTCGAACTGATACGTTTGTAAACTAAATATTTTGTCTGAACTAAAATTGCCTTACGCATCGTTACTTCAACAAAAATGTTACCCTCGATCAAATCAGGGAATAAGAGAAAATTGATTAAGGTCATCTAACTACCACAAGTGAGAAGTAATGATTGCTTGAATGTATACTTATGCATACAAACTTTCCCCCTGGGTTTGAGCTGAGGGTGCAAACAAATGTCGAATAATACATTGACATCACTGCATAGAATTCAGCGAGTCTATTGAACACTTCACTCAGGGAAAGTGTTCAGCAAACAGGGGGCGGGAACAAAATGAGTCATAAATAAGGACTTGGGGGAGGACGGATGGTCTATGAATCATTTTGCCTCCTCTCCAACCATCTTAGTTTCTTCAAAATGTTTTAGGAAAATTTTGTTTCTAAAAGTGTTATTGTATATTGGCAATTATAATTATGTAAAATTGAAGAATTATTTTGATACAAAATACTCAACTACCGAAGAATTCGAAAACGCGGCAGCGGGTCATGGTAGACCAGAAACTTGAAACATTTTGATATAATATGATTCATTGATTGATTATGAACCGATTAATTATCCGTTCTTCATTGGGGATTAGTCGTCTTATAATCGTCCCGTCTTATCATTTCTGGTGGTAAATTTCTTTAAAGAAATCTTAGTATTTTGAAATAATTAAAAACAATATATTGCATGATTTATATACATTTTTTTAAACTCTCCTCCAGTTAGTCATATTAATAACTAATTAGACAGTTAAACGCCTTTATGTGATACCATTAAATGCTTAAATGGCGTGTTAGCAACATCACTCGTCCATTCAGAACGTTGTCATTCACGTACATCAGCTCTTCAGTGTGAAAATTTAATTCATGGCTTCCATCTTTTCTTTTCTGCCGATTGACTAACTGACTTATAATGAGTACAAATTTTGAACCTTGAAAGTTCTTGTGAAAGTTGAAAGAAATCTTGACGTGTTCATGCGATCACAGTCACAAACTGGACTGCCCTTTACTCCTGTGCCCTGGTAAAGTCCCTACTATATGAGAAGGCATCATCAACTAGATTAAATCAGTTTAATGCTAAATCTCAAGAGACTGGCCTAAGCTTTTTCCATACTCTCGTGTGTTTAATATTTATAGCCTCTTTGACAGCTCGCTAAAGTGTCAATGAAGCTGGAGGCTCTGCCCATGCTTAGCCTCTCTACACTCTCGATTCCCAAAATACCACAAAGGCGCCCATTGGACCTTCCCTTCTATCGATTAGGGATTAGCTACTCTATTGTTTCTCTGGAGAAATTAACAGAGTATTAGACCGAGAGAGAATTGTGGCTGGATCGAGTCTGCAAACTTTTTTCACTAGTAAAAGTCTAATAAAAAAAATCTGATACTGACAATGTATAATATATATAACTACTATAATCTAATGAATAATATATATATATATAATCTATATATAGGATGTATAATATATATGTATAATAATAGAAATATCTGTCGATTGAGATTATAAATTCTTCGCCCGAATGGTAAACTTAACGCGATAAGTATTTTTTTCATTGAGACCATCTACAAGTTCAATTTCGCTATTCGCGACCCCTTTAGGGATCAACGTCAAGATACATATTCTATATGCTAACGGTCTAGAGAACATTTAAATTTTCAAAATGCGTTGAACAGTCTCTGAGAACAAACATACAAAGGTTCCTTACCAAGAGTTACCAGGAATTTTATTTACCCCATTCTTCTAAAGATTAGACTGGAAAATGAATAAATTCTGTACATATGGTTTCTAATCGGTCATTTTATTTACAGTTAAGTATACGGAATATCATCACTCATCAATCATGGCCCACCAACAACAAGCCACTGCTATCCGACTAAATAAGACTGCACTACATGTGGTGAAAAATGAAAGAGGGACTCTAGGCTCAGCCACCAGTGGACTCTCACCACTGTACCGTCACTATCAACCTCTACCGAGGCTTCCCACACTCCTTAATTCCCTCACACCACCTACAAGCATGTACTCCTAGTACAAAGATCCGCTCTACCCAAATATCCCTTTATTTTTCCCTCATCCTTAATCATATAACTAGAGACCTAAGAAGAAAAAAAAACTAATAATCTATTTCTGTTTAAATAAGCATTAAACAATGAGTGTTACTTAGGACACTATCGGTTCACTTCTAACGATTTGGCTAGTCTAAGTAAATTAACTTTAAATCGGTAAACTATGTGATGAGACACTAATGAAAGATTGAAAAATTAAATTTAACAAATTGTATTTTTGCTATTTGTGGTGTTATTCTCATGACATTGATCGTGTCCATGTCATCTCGTAGCATTTTTTTCTGTTAGTTCTTTTGTCTATTATGTAATATGACTTGCACCATTGGACAATGTGGCATTCTCTTAAACAATTAATGTGCATACATTTTATTGAGTTTTTAAAAGTTCAATAAATTTTTTATAATTTAAATGGCGTCTTTATTATTCTACCTGACAAACATTGTCTACATGTTGCCTGCCAAATCTCAAAAACGGACCAAAATTTCTTTCCTCAATTATTTGAATTATTCTTTGACAAGTTATAATGAAATAAATAATTAATTATTACAACATTTCAAGCTTCAATTGTTTATATAGTTTGGTATTAGTTAAATATTATTCTTATTTAAACTTTTAATTAATAGCTTCCTAAAATTAATCGGTATAATGAGGCTTTCCCATTTAATTTTTGCGTGTTCCTATTTCCCTACAACTGCTACATGCATACATGAAGTATATTTAAAAAGTATATACTGGTATATAAGACAGGAACTGCCGACAGACTGACGAACGCGTGGTAGTGGCCTCGTGAGAGACGAAC
Organism: Acanthosoma haemorrhoidale; assembly: GCA_930367205.1. Classification (NCBI taxonomy): domain Eukaryota; kingdom Metazoa; phylum Arthropoda; class Insecta; order Hemiptera; family Acanthosomatidae; genus Acanthosoma; species Acanthosoma haemorrhoidale. The sequence goes on from OV884012.1 coordinate 27,674,842, forward strand.
GCGAGACCAGGAAGAAGCGAACCGGTATCGAGCGACCCAGCCCCGCCCCATTCATCGGCACTCTACTACAGACCTCTTACTACCTCCACCTCCCACTCATAGTGTCGCACTTTTTAGTCACGCTGTCTACTACTTTTCATTAATGAGTCCTACTGTTTTTGTTTTTTTATGTAGCCTCGTCCATTGTAAAACAAATGTATTCAAAAACGTTCGCCATTTTTTTTCCACTAAATTCTGTTGTTAAATATTTTTTTGTAGCATTTATGAATTTCACAAATATATCCAAGGGTACCTAGGCTCCCTATATTTTTATTTTATAAATGATCATTTTTTTAGCTACGAAGATCGGAAAACATCAAGACCTTATTCTGATTCCTTTTTTGTACCTCAAATACTAATTAATTGACGATGTTTCACCCTAAAAATAGTTGATTGTATTCTTTTTACCTCCACGGTCCTGAATGACTTCTAAATAGCCGAAATGTTTACCCGATTGATGACGTTTGAACTTATTTTGTCTTTGAAATTTAAAAATCTTGTTAGGGGGGGGGGAATCATAGCCTTTAATTTTATCTTAAATTGAAAATAAAATAAGAACCCTTAATCTTTTAAGTAGCTCTTGAGATGCTTCATAGTTTATAAGTATGGTCAAATTTCTCTAATTTTCAAGTTAATTTACACGTTATCCATTATTCTGTACTAACTTAAAGTTAATCGGTACATGCTTGTTAAGAATATCCCCATAATACTTTCATACCAGTTTTGGGACCAATACGTTCAAAGCTATAGACGTCTGAAAATTTCTTAATATACCCGTTTAAAAGGTAATCGCTAAAGGTTATATGGATCGGCTTATCGCTTGCAAAAAATACCGGTAGTTCATCATAGTTTTGCATATAAATTATTAATTAATCGTTGTTGTATGAAAATAATATCGCGAAATCGTGGCACTGATACTTAAATTCAGTCGATGTATACCCTTATTTTCGAAATATCAAAGCAGATTTTTTTTTTATTAGTATACTTCCTTTGATACTTTGAAAAATGGTTCCTTAGAAGTAATGATGTAATGTGAGTTAGAGTAAAATATATTAAATGAATTCATGAATTTCAGTATATGTGACAGGTATGTGAATTTATAAGGGACGATATTCTATGGATAGACATAATTTTATTGGAAAACTTCAACGTTGATAATTAATACAATACACGTAGGTGGAGGAATTTTCAATTTGCATAGTTATTGTTAGGTGTCGAGGTGCCATCAAATTGAAAATAATTGCTGTAGTATAACCTTGTTTGTTTCATTAATGAAGCACTAGCAGAGTTTGCCGTAGTGGGACTTCTCAATTAATTGTTCTATTGTTCTCGGCGTACTAAAATTCCAAAGTAAACCCGTCGGAAGTTGCTCAGTTCTCCTACGTCTGCGGTTTGTGTGGTTCGGCCCTTCTATCGCAGTTGTTCCTAGTACGCCCTATGGCTTTGGAAACCTAAGGACAAACTTTACTCATGCTCCTGAAGGGTCTAATGAAATATTCTTTCAGTGCATTTAATGACAGACAAAAAGCAATTAATTATGTTAGATACCTTGTGAAAGACGACTATTATTATTAACTTGTCCTAGGCTATTGCAAATGAAACAAACATGCTTTTCAAGTACTGCGAACAAGATATCATTGCAACTTTAATAAAATCTTTAATATGCGTTACATATATCCTGCTATCAGAATATTGATTAATTAATTACAGCTTTAGGAGCTGAATCTGTTCTATATCAATTAAGGAATTAGAATTTGTATGATGTGATATAATTGGGGACCCGAACTAATTTTTATTTTTATATAATTTGTATTATTGGTTTTTATAATATAGCATTAAAAAATGTATAATGAATGGTTTAATGTTTAATAATTGTAATCATCTTTGTGTTTTTGTTGTCCCCTCTAAATTTTAAAATTGTACCCCTGACAGATGTCTTTTGGTATCTGTCTAGTTAGTTTAGCGCGTATATTATTTATAATTGGCCTCCACTGTCCCGAATGATTTCTAAATATCCGAAATGTTTACCCGATTGATGACATTTAAACTTATTTTATCTTTGACATTCAAAAATCTTGGGGGGAGGAGTCATAGCGTCTTATTTGTTCTTAATTTGGAAATCAAATTCCGTTTGATTTTAGGCTTCCCTTGTATCTTTGTTAAACCAGACTACACATACCTTTAATTTTTACTACAAATACTTTTGACATTGTGTTCAATTGATTGAAGTGCCCTGATCATCCTGAAGACATGGGTGTTTACGCCTGTCTGGCTGTATTCAAGATAACAATGGTGATTTATTGATACTTGTTTATTAAAATTGATACCGAATAAAAGGTTTCTTCGTAATTATAAATGATATGTGACGCTGGCTGTAATTTAAGCACAAACTAATCTATTTCCACATAATGTTAGACAAAAGAATTATTGATCTCCCCATAAAAAACTTTTAATGTATTAGTTCATTTCAGCAGCTTTGAACGTAAATATTCTTATAAACTAATCTTAAATTCAACATTACTCAAAGCCCTGAGCGCTTTGAGTACTTGATTTATAACAGCGAAGTTTTAATCAGAAGAGGGGAGCTATTATTAAGCTGTTCACCATTGAAGTAATTTTACTATTTGTTCAACGGCACTGTCTGATTGGCCGGAGAAGAAGCCATTTTGTCTGCGCTATCGGTCGCCAATATCGACCTGAGCCACTAACATCCATCGTGTCATTATTCTGTGACAGTATTCGCCCCATCTATGCTTACTCAAACAAACAACTTATTCTAGCTCGGCAGGAAGTAGTAGTTTAATTATAGCCTACGAATCAATGTCCCTCATCAAATCGGCACACTACAACATCGCTTTCATAGTGCTTTCCCGGATTCTTTACGCTATGGTCGTTGTATAGAAGCCAAGGTGGATACGCTCATCTGAACACAATTAGACGCTGTTTATTTGCCACCTCTACCCCTCAGTAAACTTGCTTATCTGGAGTCGTATTGTTGAACTCTATAGCGTTTAAAAAAACTGAACGGTTACCTCATAATTGTCCAATAGGGCTTGTGGAAGAACGAATTAAATAAGGAGGAAATTAAGGAGGAACTACGCAACCCACTATATTGTTTGATGGCACTCTGGTGTATGACTTCAGTGAGTAATTTTCCCAGGTGGGATTTGATCACTTGAATCATACTGATTTACACAGTGAACTTTACATATCGCTGATAATTTTGCATCGGTTCAATTAGGCGTTTTTTTTTATTATATTCTTTTTCTTTGTTCATTGGAACTAAATGCTCCTATAACAGTAATAGATATAATCACAGCTTTATACAATGTATGGAGATTACAGAGATAAAACGTTTCCTATGTTGAACAGGAATGAAAAAAAAATAACATATTTTGGCAATTACATATTTCCATTTTATTGTGACACTACATATCAATTACCCTCCACGAAGAGAGAGTCTATACCTTCAAACAGTTGGAAATGGTCATTCGTTTATCGGTCTGTTCGTAAGTACGTTTCAAAATTGTTCTTGTGAAAATAGTTAAAAAAAATTATGAACAGATCTGAGTATGTGTGTATTAATGTACAATAAGGGGAAGCAAGTTGGGAGTACTAGTTTAGGCCATATAATTTCCAAATATTTATTTTTGAAACGATATAAGACGTTGTTGGTTTAATTAAATAATCGATTTGATTCTTGAAAATTAGTATATGTAATCAAGCATCAATTATACGTTTTTTAGTTTTTATGTCAGTATCTGTTTGATGAGAACAGATACGATTTTCATCAACGCCTTTTTAGATGCCAGATTTATTATAATATTTTCTGTTGGAAAAAATACTCTTATTATTTCAAACAAAACATATACAGTTCTTGCTAATAATTATCCAATAATTAAAGAAGATGAATACAAAAATATTGAAAAGATCTTACAACGGTAGATGTGTAATGATCACAATATGGTTCTACAGAGCTTAAATTGGACTGGACGATTTTACCTCAAGTACTGAGGGTAACGTTCAATGTTGTTCTGTAGAGCCTGATTCCTGGACAAAGAGACCCCCAGGTCCACCTATGTCTTAGGTAAATACCTGAGAAAATGCTCAGGTCGGTCTTTCTGTTAACCCTTCAGGTAATCAGGTAGTTTAAATCAATCGAGTACACCACAACCTTCCCATTGGGTAGCTCTCATTGTCACATACTTATTTATTTGCTTTATGTCAAGCCGATATTTGCTAGGCTACGAAGCCTTTGTACTAACTGGTCGATACGTTTATTTGTACAAACTACAATCAGTTGAATCGCACTGGCTGTGTCTATTGTCAATAGTTCGAGCTTTGGCCCTGTTTAGTTGATGTGTTTACTTTTCATTACATTATTGCCTGTTTGTACTAGTTTGTTTATGATTGTTCTGATTCATTCGTTCTATTGATGCCTCACCCTGCTAATTACGTCTTGGTATGCTATCAACATATATTTATATCGGAATAATATACCAGTTCATTAGACACCAATTAACACTTGGAAAAGGATGATGTATACTCCGCATCAAATACAGTGGATCCTATGATCAGTGGCCTTGCCATGTTATTTTTTATTGGATCAATTATTAATATATTACTATTAATTAATAAGAAGGTAATCAAAGGAATCAAAGGACGTATAATTTTGACGATGAGCGATTAAATCCGAGATTAGGTAAATTAGACTATTGGAAAGGAAATGGAACTTTTAAATTAACTGCTACTTCTTTTTCACTTTTATCGGGTTTGACAATAAAGGTGGATTTGCTACTTAGAGCTAAAAAAATTAGATTTTGACTCCCACCTCCTGGGCGCTACTGATTTATAACCGAACGGGGGCGGTAGGTGACATTTCATTAAAATTTGAAATGTTGGCCGGGATAACAAAATGCTCAAATTTTCATTAAGCATTAGAGATTTCATTAGAGAGAGAGAGACAGTGGAAGAGAGACAGTCCTAAAACTTCCATGGTTGATTGATTACAGGGCGCCCTTTCCCCCATTTAGGCCCAACACTAATTCGTATAATCAGGCAATCTGGATCCCCATTTTCATCAGTTCCGTGGAATATTTTCTCCCCTTTATGTACAGCCGAATAACCTCTGAAATCATCCTTTAATAGTCCTCTAGAACGAACTGGATAAAGAAGATTATCTGGTTAATTTATGTTACGTTATTGAAGAAGTGTAGTGCTAAATGTAAAACCGTGTTTCATGATAAAGCTGTTCCATGAATCCCTATACTACCAAGTTGTACTCGTACAAGAGACTGTACTCCTGCCTGATATGACTGATGACCGGTCATAGTTGAAGTACGATGTTGTGTATTACAATTGATTAGTTAGTACCTCTACAATTCATGCCGGTGGTTTTCAGCAGTCTGCACTGAGAACCTGTAGTGTAGTATTTCCCAAAATTCATATATAGAATATATAACTCATTATCATCATATATTGTACCAGGTTTCGTTGAATTTTTCAAAATCTGAGACCCGTATATTTTCCCATTTTGAAACCCCTCCTTATCCATTCCTCCTTATTCAAACTAGAAAAATGTAATTTTACTCGACGGTACCTTTTGATATTGAGAAGAAATGTAATACAAAGCCATCTACATACAATTGAGTAAGTTTATTTATTAATTAGTTAGTGTAACCCCCCCCTAGATATTTGTCTATAATTTTGAGTAACATACGAAATTCAATTACAAATCGTCATTAACATCTTGTTCACGACTTCAACTCAACCGCAGAGGAATGGCATTCATAGTAGTTACAATTGATTATCCGATGATGCTAAAAATTAAAATAAGCCCCGTGAAAAATAATGAAAGTTGTATGTATTTGTCGGCATCGGTGCTAAAGTCAGCTATAATTACATTAAGTCATTAAAACGGTATTCAAATTTTATTGGCAATTTTTTTTTTTACATCCCATTTTCACATATAAGGACGTTATTTTGCACGAAAGGTTACTCGATCCCCCAAAAATTGTAGCAATAATAGCAAATCTATAAAAAATAAGGAAAAAATTTAATTTTTTTTGTAATATTATGTTAACTAAGTAAATGTCTCGACGCTCTGAATTAAAATATGTACATATTATGTGTTCCGGTCTTAAATTTCAAAACGTCATCAAAATGGTTAAGGCCACTGGTAAATTTTAATTTTAGATATATGCGCACATAATATAAAAAGAATGAAGATTGTCCCGTTAGAAAGTAGAGCCTCTTCCTTCGGGCTGGTTAATTATTTTTCATGATCAAATGCGGTGTCAGTTTTTTACCTGTCGTTAGGAAGGCAACTGTGCTTTGATTTCCTAATTTTTTTATGAGATGGCAATAAAATCTGGTTAAAAATTTTTCAGGTTGGATGAGTATGGTTTGATTGTTTCTAGTCTTGTAAAAAAAAAAAAAAAAAAAATCAAATAAATTGTTTATAGTAAACCAAAATGAACTTTACTTTAGGAGAATTCAAACGCTGACCCTGACAAAATAAGATGTGTCAGGTATTTTTCATATATGGCCTGTGGGGGATATAATTCAATAATTATCCAGTCAATTTATTGCAAAGGTCTTGTCTGTTTCGTGGCCCTATTGATGTGTTCCCTTACCGGTTCCGGTGAATTGGTTGTCCGTCGTTCTGTCTGAAGAATAACGGCACCCTGTCATAACACGGCTATTCCAACAACAGCCCGCCTCTTAGAAAATTTATGCAAATGGCCGACAGGCGAACACTTGCAAAGCACGGCGTTGTGAAAGGGGGCGCTGTAAATACTGCTAACTTCCTTCTCTCCCTCAACAGTCACAGTTTTGCTTATTTCTTTTCAACTTTGGAAGTTTTGTCTGAAAACATTCTGACATTCAGTCTAAAGTCTCGGTTTAGTGAAACGGCTGAACGCTTTCCTGTCTGTTCCGAAATATCGGTTATTCCTTATTCAACTTAAATGTTCAAATATCAGCTAATAGCAATCATATCAAAACATTATTCTTGTCGAAAATTTAATTTAACTTAAATTAACGTTATATCATGTGTCTATGGTTAGGTTTCTTCGTGAAGTGAATGTAGGAAGGAACAGATCACGTCATCTCGTGTTATGGACCATGTTTGCATACCATGTGTCGGTTTGCTCAGCGGGCATAAGTCAGCAGCTATGACGAAGAAGCAAATATCACATAGATCCGATAAGCAAGCCAAAACAACATAATAAAATACGATGTAAAGGGTGTCCCAGAATTAACGCAAGATTTGATTTAAATAGAAGAGTTTTTAGTATTTTTGTTGTTATTTTTTTATTGAATTATAAAGTAAAGAGGATAGGGTTATTTATGGAATAACACATCGGGCAAATAGCCTTCGCGACTTCGCTGGCACATAAGCACTCTTTTGTCCCAATTTTCCATGACCATTTGGCATAAATGTGGTTGAATTTCGTTAATGCAGCCTTGAATTTTCTCTTTTAATACACGGGTGGACGTGGGCTTGTTGACATACACCTTTGACTTCAAATAACCCCATTAAAAGAAATCTAAAGGTGTTAAATCACACGATCTAGGGGGCCAATTCTGATCACCGAAACGAGAGAGTACACGACCTGGAAATGTCTCATGCAGTATTTGAATTGTTTCTTGGGCTGTATGGCATGTGGCACCATCTTGTTGAAACCACATATTGGCCACATCAATATCATCCAATTTCGGCACAAAGAACTGTGTAACATGTCGCGATATCGTGCACCAGTAACAGTCACTGCTTGACCAGCCTCATTTTTCACTATCACGCACTGCTTCGATATTAACATTTGAACGGCTTGTTTTTAGACGATCAGTGTGTTTAGTGTCTCCAACTGATCCAGTCTCCTTAAATTTTTCAATTAATCTTTTTACAGTTAATGAAGTCGAAACACTATTCCGACCATATTGCGTATGAAATTTTCGAACTGTGGCCGCCAAACTTCGAAACTCATTATTTTTGAGATAATGTTTAACAATAAAGACACGTTTTTCTATCGTGTAACGCTCCATTTTTACTAACCCTAAACTGTCAGCTGTCAAATTGTTTTTTTTTTTAGGTTTGCCAGCACTTTACTACACAATTGGTGGCAAATTCAAATCTTGCGGTAATTCTGGGACACCCTTTATTATGCTATTGTTTTCTAGCTATACATTTTTTAACATTCATATAAGGCGTTCAATATTTATGAAAATGTTGAGACGATGTGGTATTATGTCTTTAGATTAAGCAGGAAGTGCACAATTGCCAAAACAGACCAGACGTTCAGGGCGAATAAGAGGCAGTCACATGTTCAAATACATAACGGTTTAACAAAAAAAAACAATAAAAAAAAACTTAGCATCCCATCACTTAGTAAGAATATGAATCAGAACAAAACTAAAAAAGAAAACATGTGAAGACTTATATGTAATGATTAAAATAAATATTAGAAACAGTAAAACTGAATCCTATTAAGCTACTATAAAATTGTAATAACTCTCAGCAATAAAAATTAAGTGTTATCAAGGAAGTATTGTATAAATATTTTTTTACTAACCTAATAAAGACATTTCTCCTGAATGGAATATATTACGACCCACAGAAAAGAAATTGAAGCCTATGCTTTGGATTCAGTGGTTCTCAAAAAGAAAGGTATATAAAATAAAAAGTTACCCGTCGACATCAAAAAAATCATTCTGGCTGATAAATATAGGAACTTATCCTGTTAAAATATTGAACTGAAACGAAAGATTTAGAAACTACTTAGTATTTTATAAATATTAGATAAGTGTTTACTGTTTCCTAACTAGGAGGGACAAGTATCACACTCCAATTACCAGGTTTCATCCAGTCCAGTGAAAGGTGAAGTACCCGTTTGCAGATCTCAAGTGAGAAAGAAGGACTTGTCTCCTCGGGATAATAATAAGAAACCGTTATTGATAAAACAAGGTGATGGTGCCCAATTAAACTTGGTTGTCTGGTAAACACTTCTTCATCGATTCATGGACGCTCAATTATAATAAATGAATCAAACACACATGCTCAAACATAGGAAGAATGTAAAATATAACGTGGACTAGTATGGTAAATGATGATACCATTAATGTTTTAATAAATTATTAATGGTTAGTTCCATTTTAAACGGAATATTCCACTATAATTGACCAGTATCAATGACATAAATTATATGGAGTGATAATTGATGCAGGTAATCCCAGGGGTCACGTGCGTGGGTTTGGATGTGACCCCGCAAAATCGATAGGTTCACACAACCCTTAGAACTAAAGTACTGGTCCTTTTCCGCCCTTGGCTAGACAGCCATCGTAAACATAGAACTTTTAAGGAAAGTTAGTCGTAAACTGTCGGTTTTATTATTTTCCTTCTCCCTTTGATATTATCCCCTATTGGCACCGGAGAGCACTTTTTATGAAATACGAAGGACCCAAAAAATTGCAGATGGCTCTCTCAATCATCGGAATGTTCACATTTAGTGTTACTTTATATTTTCTATCCCTTTTTTATGTAGCTTGCATTCAAAGATTAAAAATTGTTATTCATATGTACGGTACATACCTTTATCGGTTAAATACTTCGCAAGATTTGTGGTGTAAGAGAAATAGACTTAATCGTTACTTTTCAAAAGAAAATCTGCTAAATAGTAAAATTTTGTCTTTTCCGTTATAATTAAAAAAGTCCCTTCCTTCTCACTCAACAGACATTCTTTTAATTATGACGAATGACACTTGTGTTCCCCCCCCCCTCTAAACCAGTGAAAAGATCAAGTACATATTTCAGCAAGATCAGGTCATTCTCTCATTGAATTGAGTATCATACAGAAAAGTAATAAGTTGACACAAACTTTTTGAAGTAAAAACCGAAATGCAAATACCTTAATTATTATAACTACTAGGGTATTAAAAATATATTTATGCGTAACTAGATAGTAATATAAGTAAAATTCTAAAATTCTAAAAACTCCCCTTTTTTTAATACTTGTAGACTTAATGCAATGCATTGTTTGGTTCAAATCGACATCTAGAGGGCTTAGAAGCTAAGAATGATCAAACATAAGAAATAAAACTATCATGAAATTTGTACTTACTAAAAACATGAATTTTACTTATATTTTGGAAGTAAAAACCGAAATACAAATACCTTAATTATTATAACTACGAGGATAGTAAAAATAAATTTATGTGTAAATAGGTAGTATTATAAGTAAAATTCATGTTTTTAATAAGTACAAATTTCATGATAGTTTTATTTCTTGGGTTTGATCATTCTTAGCCCTCTAGATGTCGATTTGAACCAAACAATGAATTGCATTAAGTCTACAAGTATTAAAAAAAGGGGAGTTTTTAGAATTTTACTTATATTACTTTCTAGTTACGCATAAATATATTTTTAATATCCTCGTAGTTATAATAATTAAGGTATTTGTATTTCGGTTTTTACTTCCAAAATTCTGTGTCAACTTATTACTTTTCTGTATGATACGCAATTCGTGTGTTGGGAGCTATTCTAGACACGTGACCGTATCCAAAACTTATCACGAATTTATATCTCGCTCGACTAAATTGAAACCTGAAAATCGATGCAATGTACAACGAGTCGTTCCCTACAACATCCTCAGTATGTTACATTTGGCTGGACTGTTACATCAACGGACATTATTCAAATAAAAAGTAATTTAGGTCATATTTATGACAGAAATGTATATCTGAGTTGGGAAATTTATTAAAATAAACCAAAAGCTGTTTGTAAATTTTCACTTCAACTTGAACTGACTCAGTGGTTTTAAATCGTGATGGTCGTTATTGGGGAAAACACCCTGTGATTCATAAATTATACTATTTTGGAGTTTATGTGCTAATTTATGTGGTTTTTATGTTTGATATATATCTCAAAGTATTGTTCACTCTTACTAGAGGATGCCGGCCTCAAATCCACACAACAGGTAATAATTCCTTTATTGTGCAATAATTACAATCTGCCTTTTATAAGGCAATAAGTAATTAAGAAATATGCTCTCATTCATACAATATTTACAGTTCATCATTCACTCGCTCATTCATACAATATTTACAGTTCATCATTCACTCGCTCATTCATACAATATTTACAGACAGCCCAGAGACCCCCCAAATCCACCGCAAAGAGAAAGCGGAGTCTTGGGAAGTCCCCCACGCTTCTCCGTCAGCCGCGTCACCGGATACTAGCCAGTGGAGGCTGACCAAGAGCGCGAGAGCCACAGACGCTCAGGTCATGATTGGAGAGACTGGCCATTGCCAGGACTCCCACTGTCACGCGTTTATAGCAGGTCACGAGGCCACTGCTGTTTCAGTCTCCGAGGAGGATTATAGGGATGAGTGGCGCAGTGCATTGACTGTGCTACAGGATTAGGGTGGTTTCAAATCCACACAATGATTTGAAAACAAACTGTTCTTTTACAAAACATTAAAACAGTGTTAGACGTCCGAGATAGGCATTCGGTTATCAAACAGTAATAGAATTCAAATTAACATATAATAAAAACATTATACCATAAAATGTACAGTTGTTTCCTATATCTGTGGACCCTACTAGGACACTGCTAGAGGGGACATGCTCTCCGTTACATGTTGTACTCACAAACCGTTACATCGTCTAACGGTTATAATTTTTATGTTACCTTGAAATTTGATTCCTATTTCGCGGTCAATGCTTGGTCAGCACCCGCGGGTATTGAATTAATTGTTAGTCTGGTTTGTCGTGCGGTGATTACGCAGACACGGTTTTGTTTACTCAGGGGATAATTTTTAATCTTGTGAATGTTGTTTATACTAAGGTATTATTTGGAAAGCTATCTAGAATGTCCTTGACCTGGGATATGAGGTATCTAGGTTTTATTTAGCGAAATTTGTCTATAAGATCTAGAAGTAGGTCAACTTTATCTTGCTTTTAATAGGGAATAATAAGTGTGGTAGGCCCTTGTAACGATAATTTCATAATAAAAAATCATTGTACTTTCAAATTTCCCTACAGAGAACAATATAGACTGAATGTATTCCCTTGGCCTAATACAAAATAGAATCTGCTATTCGAGGGAAGAACCGAACTCAGGCCGCTCTATACCTTGGTTAGGGATTAATTTTTATATAATATCAAATTTGTATTCATGTTTATTTGTTTGTATACTATATATGTGTTTGTATGTGCTTATGATAAATTTGAGTAATATTTTTATAAACTTTGTGTTGGTTTAAAGTAGTGCTTCCTATAGCTCATTTCGAGAGGTGCACTAAACCAACGCTGTGAAAAAAAAAAAAAATGAACGAGATTCCAGGTCTTAGAGGTGGGTGTAACAATGGGTGTCTGAAGAAAAGATTTTAGAAGTAACCTGAATTGTTGACGTCTTTTCTTTGTCGACTTTACAAGACATGCTCATGTCCCAGTCATCTTATGTTTTATTTATAATCAGTAGTATTTACACCCCCTGTACACAACCAGGTGGGCTACCCCTTCTAGAAATGAGGAAAAGTTTTTCATTATCGCTTGGTTAAGCTGTTATTTTACCAGAGATAAGCTCTGTAGTTAACTAGTACACTGCAAGGTTTAGCAAGATCATTTCGTGAACCAAAAAATAATAGAAATGTGTTGTTTTTTGCTGTTGAGCGCTTTAGAAAAGGAATTTTTCAGTTAGTAAATGATTTAATTAAGTAACAGAAACAATTTTTTTATTTCCAGTTTCCTATCTTTAAATTGAAGGTTTTTTTTCAGGATGGTTGAGTCTCCATTTTCTACTTTTATGAGTTAAATGTCAAATGTAATTTTAAAAAATCGTTGTTTCGCTTCCTTTATTTTTCTTGAGGTTTTATAACGTTTTTGAAGAAAAAGTATACTTTTAAAAATAAATTATCCCACACAAAAAAAGGGGGTTTGATGTTAAATCTAATTAGGTAAACAATTACAAAATTCAGCCTGCTTTACAGGCTTATTTTGTTTTTATTTACATTTAAATATCAGTAAATTATTATAAATAATTAAAAGTATCTGTAAAAGATAATTGTATCAGTTAACTTAGAAATTCATTTTTTAAACAGTTATGTTTTGTTTTCAATGAAGCTGCTTGTGACAAAACCTCGAATTCTTTTAATTTATCAGTTAAGTTATGGTTGTCCAATTATTTTAAAATGTATCCATGCTGCTGTGCTGAAAAACGTGGAGAAGAGGAAGTCGACACATAGGAGATGAGAAGCAGGATGATATTTTTTCCCTGAGTCTGGAAGGGAGGAGGAACAAGGAGTATCCGGAGGACATGTGCCGACCATCTGCCTCCCTGCCTGAAACCGGGTATATATAGCTCCTGGAGGGCAATTTATCCAGTCGGCTCCAGCGGGAATAGTTCCAGCACTGGGGCAAGTCTCACAGGCACAGGGGCTTTTCCGGTTAGTTCTAATGGGCTCCTAACTTGGACTGATAGTGACCGCCTCTTCGGAATCCTCTCTCACTTATCAACCGATAATCTGAAGATAACTGCCTGTGTTAGGTTTCATTAACCAGTTACTTACTTCCAAACCAGTAATATTACATGCACATGGTGGATTTGCGTTGTCTAGAAGGGCTGAAAATTATCTTTAGGGGGGTAATATGGTAAGTGTCAAACTCCCGCTACAAGATATTCTCCCCAACCTTGCGAAGGATCTATAATCTTATTTATCGAGGAAGAGCTCAAAGGGTGTCGAAAATAAAACGGATTTGTCTGGAGATCTGTGCCTCCACCTCTATACTGTGTGATGCTTCGTGATACCTCTTTTAGTTAGGGTTTAACTGTTCATTACTCGTTTAAAGTTTTTTTTCAAATCTAAAAATAATATTTAAGAATACGAAGTTTTTATAATTACAAATCTGAAAGAAAACCCATTTAATATATAAATCGATGTTTTTTAAACTACATATTGACTTAATTATCATTGGTTTTACAGAATAGAAATAAAGGAAAACATCATGACTAGCTAGTTCTCTGAAAGCTGCAAATTGTGGTTTATTTTCTAAAATAAATAAAGATGATATAAATTAAATTACTACTAACAATCATTAACTACTACTTGTGTAAACAAATATCTTTCTTAGCTGAAGAAGTCATTCGCATAATTTATTTCAACAACGCCGAGGGCTTGTCTATTCGCAACTATTCGCAAACCATAAAAAAAATAATAGCAGTACCAAAATACATTCATACAACGTGGGCATGTATACGTCCTCCCAATTCAGGCGCAGGATAGTTACTTCCACGCTGGAGAAGGACTTAAGGATCGAAAAGATGCTCCAGCTATTCCTGCTGCAGTTCAGCGGTGAGAGCCACAGACGCTCTGGACACAAAGGGAGAAGATTGATCAGTACCTAAGTATTTACTGACTGCCAGTGATTAAGTATTTAGCAACGATCATGGGGGCACTTCCGCTTCGATCTCCAAGGAGTATCTGCTTTTAATTATAATATCCTGATCTCAGTTTTGCTTACTGAGGGCCTTGATAATATTAATAAGCTGTAAATTATGAGATAAAATACATAACCGGGCACAAAAAGGTGCAGTGACTCCAAGCGCCGTTTTTTACGAGAGCGGCAATAACGAAGTAACTTTCCTCGGTATTAGGCAGCATTATCCCTGTTTAAAAAGGGCCTCGTAAATTTGAAATGGGAGCATTAACTAAAGAAAACCCTGTTTACCTCTCCTTATAATTGAGACGCTTTTATTAACCGGCAGTATCCATTTTATTTTTCATCCGAAGAAAGGTTAAAAAGAAAAATACTTTGAGTTGAGAGTTTACCCTCCGAAGTTGGAATTTGTTCTTAGTAGCTTATAAACCAAAACTGTGAAATATATATTCTTAAAATGTATCTTATCCCAGGGTAGATTGTATCTTTTGTTTCATCTGGAAGGACCTATTTTGTCTAAAAATGACTCTCAATTTCTGATCATGTTAGATGGTGCTATACTCCGATCAATTTACCATTATATAATGTGCTCTTTATATGATTATTATTAAAATATATTTGCCAAATAAATAAAGCATGATTATATACCAGATATAGATTGACTGACCAACAAACTTTTTTGTTCGTTTTAAGTGGAAGTAACAGATCTCATTTACATAAGCATAAAACGTCTGTGCTGAAAACCAGATCTGTCCCTTTTTTTTTTTCTTTCATACTCGTATCTCGAGGTATGTGCACAGATACGAAGTTGTCCTTAATCAGGCTGAGACGTAATTTATCTTTTCATGAAGATAATTCAATGTTCAAAGCAGGTTAGGGTTGTTAGGTAGAAGACAGCTTGTCATTGCCCCAGCGAGTGCCTTTAGGCGACCTTTAATGGTATTTCGCCTGCATTGTTGATAACAAATTTATCCGTTATGTGCTTTCTTTTCATCGTAGAGAATGTTATGCCCGGGTTTAGTGAAGTGAAATTACTCAATAGCAACTAAACCTCAATACCATAACTAACAATGGATTCGGTGTAACAATTCGGTCATGTGCTACCTCTCACTCCCACTGTTTTGGGGTTAGTTGCAATGCCATTGTAAATCTTAGTCATGTAAATTTTCGCGTTGAAATTTGGACGTCTAGGCTCGCATAGATATTTAAAATGTATGTGATTAGGAGACACAGTTGAACTTTTACATGAAATTTGGTTGTATTTCGCTTTGGTACTAAACTACTTAAACTTATCGTTTAAAACTGTGTTTCATGCCTGGACGCATTATTTCTTCCGATCTATCATGGCTGTATAAAAGCCGGCTTGGGCGATGAAGGGTGGGTTATCTACATATAACCCTTCAAGCCTTTAAATTAACTCTCCAAGGTATGACTCGTAGAAGCGACATTTCGACCACGCTCCAGCACGCATGGGCGTCTCGACTCCCTTCTGCCAGTGTAGAATGACAGGACGGTGACCTGATGTGCTGTATGCGATAGCGGTCTGAAAAAGGTCCCTCTGCCTCAAAAGGGTCTGTAACCGAGATCTGTATTAAATCAAGGGACCGTGACTAGATATCTTATTCCCTCCTCGGCTCACTTTCTGAGCTCATTTCATCCCCTCTTTTTACCAGTTGTCCTCTTCATATTACATTCTTTTCGACATCTTAAAAGTATGATATACATTCAGCCAGTCCTTCTCAACATGGAACGGGATTGACAAACAACGACAGCAAATTAATAGCACTAATTCAAACCATAGAAATAACATTAGTTTCCTTCACATTGGACATTTCTGATAGAAAAGAAGAAGTAGTGTACAAAAGTATGCCGAGATGTTCATCCTCTCCAAATATACTCAGTCGTAGAGTGAAGTCAGTCCAACTATCAACGCTCTTACATACGTCCTATTATTTATAATGGGTGTCCCAGAATTAACGCAAGGTTTGATTTGCCGCCATTTGTGTAGTAAAGTGTTCAAGCCTAAAAAAAACATTTTGACAGCTGGCAGTTTCGGGTTAGTAAAAATGGAGCGTTACACGATAGAACAACGTGTCTTTATTGTTTAACATTATCTCAAAAATAATGAAAGTATGGCGGCCGCAGTTCGAAAATTTTATTCGAAATATGGTCGGAATAGTGTTTTTACTTCATCAACTGTGAAGAGATTAATTGAAAAATTTAAGGAGACTGGATCAAATGTCATTATCGAAGCAGTGCGTGATGAGGCTGGTCAAGCAGTGACTGTTACTGGTGCACGATATCGCGACATGATAACACAGTTTTTTGTGTCGAAATTGGATGATATTGATGTGGCCAATATGTAGTTTCAACAAGATGGTGCCACATGCCATACAGCCCATGAAACAATTCAAATACTGCATGAGACATTTCCAGGTCGCCTACTCTCTTGTTTCGGTGATCAGAATTGGTCCCCTAGATCGTGTGATTTAACACCTTTAGATTTCTTTTTATGGGGTTATTTGAAGTCAAAGGTGTATGTCAACAAGCCCACACCAACCCGTGCATTAAAAGAGGGAATTCAACGCTGCATCAACGAAATTCAACCACATTTATGCCAAATGGTCATGGAAAATTTCGACAAAAGAGTGCGTATGTGCCAGAAAAGTCGTGGAGGCCATTTGCCCGATGTGTTATTCCATAAATAATCCTATCCTATTTACTTTATAATTCAATAAAAAAATAACAACAAAATAGTAAAAACTGTGTTTTCTATTTAAATCAAATCTTGCGTTAATTCTGGGACACCCTTTATAAGTATATATATTGAATGAGGAAATTTGATTTTGCTATACTATTATTTAATGTTAAGAGTGAAAGAAAAAATACTGACATGATAGGAACTCTTAACTCGGGATCTTCCCAATATCTAGTCAGGGTTTTATCAACAGAGTTACGCTGCCTCAATTGACAAATGGTAGACACTCGAGGTTATAAAATGTATCATATGACTTTTTTCTGAATTTAGTAGCGAAAGTGATGTTGAAAGAGATATTAGCAATAATCATAAGATATGCCTCCCATTTGTAGACATGGTTGGCGTACCTCAATAAGGGGCAGACGTGCAGACTAATGCAGCTGCACAGAATGGAACTGAAGCGAGTCACGAGAGGCTATTGGGCCGTTTCCTTCGAAGCGGTCCAGATACAAGCAGTGGCGACTTCAGTAGACAGTCAAGACAGACATCTAGAAGAGCTTCCACCTATTGTTCGTCGAAGAAGAACCTAGGAAGTGGAAGGATCGTCTTAGCGACTGGACCAGTGAGGTATGGACTGCTAAGACAGCCAATACCACGAAAGGAAGTATTTCCCCTTGGCTAAGGATAGGCTGAGGGCAAAGTGGTGCTATCGGAAAATGGCGGATTTCGTTCTAAGCCTTACGAGCATAAAAGAGCTGCGTGCCCCAACTGCCCATACTGTGGGGATAGAGATGCCGCAGAGCATGTCGTGCTCACCTGCCAAGCCTTGGAACAAGCAAGGATCACGGATGATCCGCTCAATTAGCCAGTAAAGCTTAGAAAAGGCAAACTTGCTGGTAAGCAAGTAAAAAAGTTGGTAAAAAAACTGGTAGACGACGAGGAGAACTAGAGGGTTCTCGTCATCTTCCAGAAGTGGAACGAGTTGCTGTCCAAGTTGGATTGGAGCCCTATTCTGTATATAAATAAGTTAGCCTTAAGGGAAAAATAATAATTAAAAAAAATTGAATACAATAGAACCGGATTAAAAGAACAAAAGGTGCGCTGACTAGCGCAATACACCCAATTGTCCTGGAATACGTCCATTACAGGCAACGAAATACTCCATGGTCCCGTCAGTGAACGTACCCCGTCTGGGACACGGAACCCGTGGTAGGGGTAATTAAAAAAATAAAATTAAAAAAAGTTATTTATAATAAATAAATAATATTGTTTTATAATTTATTAGAATACTCGCCTTTCCTGGGGCAAATCCTAGCCGGAGCCCGCACAATCTCATTAGGGGATTATTACGTTTGACAAAGTAATTAAGTTTGAATTCGGTTTCGAGGTTTGATTGTCATTTTTGTTGTTGGCAGGCTGACTCGTCTCATTCGAGAGACAAACGTGCAAATGGCATGTTTAAAACACAACGAGACAACCTGCGATGCTTCACGCAAGTAGGAAATTAGTTGCTGTGTATACGAAGAACACGTAAATAATGAACAATTTTAATCATAGGTTTTTCTGGGACCCTGACACGCTCCCGGTATAATATACGTGCTGGAATAATTACAATTTATTATGATAGGATGCTAAGTTGTCGTATGAAGTTGTTGAGTGAAAACTCATTACCGGCCAGCAGTTCCTCCCCTATCCACGAACAATAATTAACTTTGAACGCTGCGGTAGGTATTATGAATAAAGCTACATTCAGCGCTTACAGAAGTTTCTTGCTTTTGATTATCCTCTCGATGAAAATTATTTATTCAATCAAATAACAACAAAACTTATTTCGATTTTTTATTTCGCCTCTACCGAGGCTTCCCACACTCCTTAATTCCCTCACACCACCTTCAAGCAGGTACTCCTAGTACTAGGATCCGCTCAACCCAAATATTCCTTTAATTTTCCCTCATCCTTAATCTTATAATTGGAAAGCTAAGAAAAAAATTTTTTTTTTATTTAGGTTAAGAATTAATATGTTAGTTAGTTTTTATGTTTTCTTTTGTTGTGATCAAAAAGGTGAGCCCCATCACCTTGTAGACTCTTGTCAATGAAGCCAAGTACATTGTGTATCATTGTACTTGTATTGATTATATAACTTCTATGCCGATTCATACCTTGTATAGAGTATACCGATGGTAGAGGACATATAAAATGTAGTATGTAAATAGATTCGCCTAAGAACCTATAGTAAATAAAAGTTTTTTCTTTTTTTAATGTGATTGGGGGGGATATATATATATATATTTTTCTTCGCCTGAGGATCTATGATTATCTGTAAATTTAAAGGGGCTATGAAAGGAAAAAAAAAAATTATTTTACATTTTTAAGATTTAATTTATTTTTTTTGTTTTTCTTCCATGGAATGCCAAGTGCTTTTTGTTTTCCAAGACCATTTTACTAATTTATAGTTATCATTGTTTCATTAAATTGTTGTGTCCGGAATCGAGTAAACCTGGGTAAAATTCATTATCCCAGATGATCATTTTTTATTAAACGTGAATTATAGTAAAAAAAATGTATAATCCTAATTGGACAATAAAACATTTTTTCCCAGATTTTTAATTGCCTTGATATCGGTGTACCTTTTTGCTAGTCATAACAAACAACCAGTAAGTCAGTAAGTAAGTATGTGTATGTTGTTGAATTGTTAAATTTCTTTCAAAGGCAATCCCGCTGGATATGTATTATTCATAAATGTGCGTGTGACGGTGTTTCGAAAACAGTAGACAACTTGTACAAAGTATTGGGGGTTTCACCATTTTACCCCTAATCTTCACCTCCCCACTACCCTCCTTCAAATCGCTTTATACTCTCGTCCTTACCGGATTTGTTAAGAAAAATATTGTCCCATTCCCTTTAACCACCCAGTCTCTATTTTTATTTTTGGACCTCTCTTTACCAAATTTGGCAGGCTGTGTCACCATTAAACCTTTATATTACAATGTGTATTCGCCGAATAGGAAAGCTCATTACTCAACCATTATTTTGTAATTATTGCTTCCATTGATCAACAATCAATATGCTCATCTCTTACTACAATCAAGTGCAAAGTTCGATCTTTAGCCATAAAAAATGAAGACACCCCCCAAAAACCTAGGCGCAGACGAAAGCCAGACGACTGACTGAAGTTGAGTGAGTGAGTGACGTTAAACGTTCGGTTGAAGGGCAGACCAAATAATAATTCATCCCAGCCCTTCTGGGCAGCGCAGGGTGTTACACACCTGGAGCAGTTGTAACCTTTTGCCCTAATCAACCTAACCTTTTCCAGGCTATTGATTCGCTGGGGGGTCACTTCAACTCCTCGAAGAGCCTAAAAGTATACCCTAAAAATGCCATACTCATGTGACTTTTCATAGTTCGTAATATTTTTATTTTAATTCAATTTATGTCAAAATAAAAGTGGTTTGAAATAAAACAAATATATATATTTGTAATAATATATTATATTTACTATTAAATAAAAAACACCTTTAGAAAAACAATGCCTAGAACATATTGAATTAACTTTCAATTTTCTACTTGGTAGCTTTTGTACAATAGATTAATTTTTAAATTTAGATGAAAATACAAATAAAATACTTCTAGCATCACAATATTGATAAGAGCTCACAGTAAAAGGTTGTTTATTCATTATCATTATCTTGTCTTATTTCACGCTCTGTATTTCGATGTAGGGAAGAAATTAAAAATCGATTGGTATGTTATTTACCTTTTTGTGAACATATTGTTGTTTATCAGAGTGTATGGTGAGTGTGGCCATTTTTGAAAACCACCCTACCTGCATTCATAGTAACATTCCACCAAATGTATACAAATTGCGATCCACACAACTTGGCCTCGTGATAACCAAAAAAAAAAATCCTGCTTAAATCTGTTGGGCAATGTTTTGGAATAACGTTGAATTTATTTTTTGCTATCGTGTTTAATGCGGGGAAAGAAACATAATGTTGTAATTGAACATCTTCAGAGCATTAACTCGAACTACCTTAAGAGTAGGAGACAAGACTATTTCACGTTAAATTTCAGCAGTCAGTACCTACTAGAAATTCAAACTTTCGTAGAAGAAAATAAATACTCAAATTACAACAATGAATTAACAATATCTCTTGAATAAAAGCCGTGGGTCCCACTAATACCGTCTGAAGGTGGCAGGATAATGAACCCAAACGTCGCTCCCGGAATGACATTGCGTTAGGAAATAGCAGACCTTGGGTGTGCTCATTAAGGGATACTGCTGATGAGGTACAGATAAGGGTAGAGGGTAAGGGTTAGAGGATCTCTGCAGGCTCAAAGTACCCTTTGCGATTGTTCCTTTAGCCCGTTGTTCTTGTTTAGGCAACTTGTGTAATTGCGACCATTCATTTCATACACCCAAACAGTTCAAAGACATAAACTATATGTTTTTTTTTTTTGACATTTGATTCATTGTTAGGTAAATGTCAGTGAACTGGCCTCTAAGGTAAAGCTAATCATTTTGAACTAATTTTCGCATTATGGGTTTAAATCTAAAAGAGAGCGATCAATTATTATTGCTGGGGTGGGGTTTGTTATTTGAAAAGACAAAAGAGGGCCATTAAAGCCATCTTCAGTTTCAAGCCGAAGTCTCCCTTAATTAATTCACAATAAAAGAGAAGAAGGGATTACAAGACTCGGCATCCATGAATAAATTATTAAAATATCTTAATTATCTTTCCGTTTAATTAACTTGATTTACAGTGGAGGGCCAGAGTGTGTCCCCGTTATATTTTCTAAGTATGTATGGCGACTTCGTATTTTTAGGCACATTGACAGTATACATATCACTGGTGTTTGATAAAATTTTATGACCTTTTGACCAAACACCAGTGATATATTATTGCATTTATACGATAAAATTTACAATATGTATATTTTTAATTATTTTTGGTAGGAAAAAAAGCAGTCGATCTGTTGTGTAGATACGGATTTAATTGTGGGGAGGGGGGACAAACATGAAAATATCGGTCCTGTTTCTGAAATATATTTACACAGGCGCTTGTCTCCGGCCAAGTAAGATGTCTCATGTCACAGTCCTAAAGCTGTTTATGTTTTGAAATATTTCTTTTTCCTTCATCACTTAAGACGGTAAAGCAAAAAAAAAAACTGGTTCAAGTCCTTCGGCCAGCCCTGCTGTACCCACTTGACTGACGCTACAGCCAAATGCCCCCAACATTTCCAGAATGGGATCATGCGAAAAGTGGTCCGACATATCTCTCTCGAGAGGTTAAAGAACGCCGACCAGCACCCGTTGCTTGGTGTGCCGTCGGTGGGTGAGTTCATCCGCCGGAGACACATTAAGTTTTTTTACTCGTTGCGGCACCTAACCAACCCAGTGTTTAACACTATGACCCAACCACCCCTCCCGCATCGATAGCTACAGACTGTCGGGGAAAAATTAGGTTAAGAATTAGTACGTAAGTTAGTTTTAAGTTTGATCAAAAAGGTGAGCCCCATCACCTTTATTAGTCAGTTTAGCCCAGTCACGTATAATGTATATCATTATACTTGTTTATTCATTATATAATTTTTATAAAATAATAAAACCTGTATATAATGTAGCGATGCTACAGGAAATACAAAAATACTTTGTGACTAGATTCGTCTGAGGATCTATAATTGTATATAATTATCTGTAAATTTAAAGGGGCTATGAAAAAAGGGGGGAAAAAAATACACCAGTTTAAACCGACATTCCATATTGTTCCTTATTCTCTGTGACGTTTTTTTTCGTTAATTATAATACAAAAAATACAATTTCGTTCATAAATAAAAACTCATTCTAATAACTTATTGTCCTTCAAGCAGAGATACTTTTTTACAGCTAATACATTAAGTGACATATTATCTGTTTGATGTCCCAATTTATAATTATTTATATATTATTGTTAATGTTGAAATTGACTTAATTTTATTCAGGAAGATGCCTGAATGGGATGTACGTTTTTAAGGAGGTTATTTTAATAAATAGTGAAAAAAACCATATATGCTGATTGACTATCTGGAAATTTATTTTTCTACATTTTGTAGTAAAAAAATCTTTGGTATAGAAAAACAAAATTAGTCTCGCACCCCAATTAGATGATTATTGTTAGAGCCTTTTGGGGGGGGGGGAGTGATGAGAATTAATTTGTGGTGAAGCGAGATAAGTTGCGAAACATATTTTTAAGTATCTACTCGAATAGGGGGTGATTCGCTCTGAGGGGTGCAGATCCGACCGTGCACTGAACACAGCCGCCAGGTGACATGGCGTGGGGAGGGGGGTGTGTGTGTAAAGCTGAGGGGCGGGGAAGGTTGCCATGGTGACAGATATCGAACCCGCCCCTGCCGTGAACTCTGACCCCGCCAACACGTGGGCAGCCGTGGCTGGCTCCTCTTCCTCTGCTCAGTATTTATAGTGGCAGACAATTCCTCTGTTTTTTTTTCCCTCTTCTATAAGAGAACGTAAGTCAGCGGTTTTGTCCTATGTACTTCAGAGAACTAGCCAATAGTCTAGTCATCTAGTCAGTCATTCCTGCCCATAATTTTCAAACTGTACCCATCCTTCATTTTATTTTGTATCTTCCATAATTTTATATTTATCTAATAGTTGTGCTACATATTATCGGGCGATTTGAAATTAATCACAATCCGTCTTCAATGTGGGTGCCATTTTTTCCTTATTATATCATATTAAAATTAAGGACAGTTAAACATTTTACATAGATTTTTCGAAATTGTTGTAAATGAGCTTCATTTCATTTGATAAACCCTCTCAGTAACTGAAAATGACCATTAGAACTTTAATTAAGTTGTCTTGTTACTCTCTTCAAAATTAATTACTGTTACAATAGTATATGTACGTTGATATCATAAATGACTTTGGACTAGTAAGTATGGGACCTTGGGGAGTAAGCTAGTCATATTTATTTATTATTAATGATTTGTCCTTAAGCAAAATAGAAAAAAATAATACTTCTCATTTTTCGGTTTCCGTTTTTAAGATTTTGTTAGTAAATTTGTTTACGGTGCCTGATGTTTGTCCTAGCGATTGCGAGTCCCTAATTTTACTTACAAACATTAAATTTTATGACGAAATTACATTTTATTACTCATTCACTTGACAAATATTTTCAACATTCATAAAACATAATTAAGACTTATTATTAATAAACTGTCGTTAAAATCGTGTTCGCAATTTTATTATTATTTTTTCGTATTTAACAAAGAGTGATGATATTTTTCTAGTTAGCTTCATTTAATACCACGATGGTTCTTAAAATAAACTCATTTAATTAATTACCTGGGGATTAAAAATAAATTTCAATCATATTCGCCCCGATTAATAGTATGTAATTTTTTAATTGTATTTTCAATTGCACAAAATCCTCAAACCCTCTTGTAAAAAGTTTGCAGGGAAAATTAAAAGAGTTATATCCTATTATATTTATTGTGTAGTGTCAAATTATAAATTTGGTGTTGATTATGAATAACATGCTGTGGGTTTAGAGTGACAGAGAAACATAAAATGAGTTTAATTATAATTTCTTCAATTCCTTCTAAAGATAAATAACCTTTAGTTCATGATTCTTGTCGAGAAAAAATATATTGAATTGGGAATCAGTTCTTAAATTTCCCCTACCATAAAAGTTGAACATTTTCTATTGCCTTATCGTTTTATTTTTACTGCCAGAGGGTGGAATCCGGGTAATTCAGCGAAAATTCGCTACCCTCCGTGAAATCGGAATGGGGTCGAATTCGGACCCGTCTAAACCCATTGCCGCGGCATGGTCGCGCCTTGAATGTGACTAATGTCATATTAATGACCTCTGCATTGTACCTACACCAGCCACACTGCGGAGCTATAGCTACTCGAAACACATTCCTTCATTTATGGTCATCGTTCCACGCATCATTGCTCTACGCACTGCGGTAAATTAATTATCAATCAAGATCATTATTTTTTTGGGGACAAAATTCTCTGGAAGGATTTTCTTTTGGTGCTTAATATCAAGATTCGGAGCAATGCTTATATCTTAGTTCAAATTTTAAAAGCTAGTTTTTAAATTAGTTGTGAACAATGCGAGATTCACGTTCTATTTTTTTTAAAACCCCTTTGCCTTTGAACCTTGTGTCATTAGGCTGCTATATATTATTTTACCGATTCGTCGTTCACTAAGAGTAGGAAATACATATAGATTGTGCATTTATATTAATACATTTTGAAAATAAAACATTATAATAAAAGCTCGTCTGTCCGTTTTTCTTTCTACAATAGCTGCTGCAGTCCAGTCTAAAAACACAGAAATTAAACCGAGTAGTCACTTTCCACGTCAGTTATTTCGTTAATATATATTTGTACGTATAGAATATATTTTATAATTTAAAAATATTTTTTAATGTGTAAACATTAATTAATAACTGAAAAAATGCCCTTCATTGGATTGGCATTTCACCGGTTATTGTGGAATTGTTTTTTCCTATCGTTCCAACTTCCAAGTGAAATCCTATCAGCTATTTTTGTCTGTTCGTCAAACAGCGATCCTGCAACGATAGACTCTGAGAGAAACAAGAGGGTTTACAGTTTCGAAAAACTAATATCTCCCCGGAACATCTCCTCAGCTCACGAGTTCCGGAGGTCAGATCAACTAGGAGAGAAAGGTTGTTTGTGACAGAATGACACAGTCGATTCACGATAGTCACACCTGAAAATGGCGCAGCGAAGGGTCAAATATCTCGTATTATAAATATATATATTGACTAACGAGAGTAAATTATCATTTAGTTTCTTATTATTATGTCAAATCCTGGCAATCTCCTCAGATCCTTACAATTCTTTCTCGACAAAAAATTAGATTATTTTATTGACCTTCTACAATTTAGTTATTCGGGATAAAAGGTAAAAATTACGTGGATCATTCTCCATCATGTACATAGATTATTAAAATACGTTTAAAATCTCAAAACAGGTAAATGATCTTGTTTCGATGTTATTAATTGAAGGTTTCATCCCAACAAATAGGTTTATTCATTTGTCATATCATATTGCAACGTATGACAATCATGGCATGACTGTCGGGGAAAAATTAGGTCAGTTTAGTCCAGTCACGTATAATGTATATCATTATACTTGTTTATTCATTATATAATTTCTATAAGGTAGCAGAACCTGTATATAATGTTGTGATGCTACAGGATATACAGAAATAACAAAACCTGTATATAATGTAGTGATGCTACAGGAAATACAAAATAATTTGTAAATAGATTCGCCTGAGGATCTATAATTATATATAATTATCTGTAAATTTAAAGGGGCTATGAAGGGGGAAAAAAAAAAAGGATATACAGGAATAATTTGTAAATAGATTCGCCTGAGGATCTATAGTTATATATGATTGTCTGCAAATTTAAAGGGGCTATGAAGCAAAAAAAAATCATGGCATAGTAGTTGTAATGTTGAACAACCAACATCAATGTTTATTTGTTGTGAACATAGACATACAAATAATTCACCAGCAGTATCCAGGTAATAGCAGCAATTTGAGATGAGTGAGCTCTCAGATGTGGTTCGTGGGAGTACACACAAAGTCCTAAGATTTGTACTGCTTTAGAACGGCATTAGGATGAAGGATGTAAATTAGAGGGTGGGGGGGGGGCGGTCTAGGGTAATTCAGGCTAGATTGCAACCTGCCCGCTAATAGATTTCCGTCAGTTGGTTACGATCTAGCTAATACTCGGTTTCACTGCCGACCAAACAATACGTTTTCTCCACTGTTCTATCTGGGGTCCTATAATCGTGTGAACATCCTGTCTTTGAGAGGGGGCCCTTCTGTGAATTATCTTCCCTATCATTTCTGTTCGGATATCATCGTCATTTTTAATCTTTTCGCCTTGTGAGCTCAATCGGTGTCTTCACGAATTTGTTTACGGGCGGGCCGGGGCCGTTAAGTTGTTTTCGTTCTGAGGATATTTGCATTCTTGAATCGATTGTTCGTCGGGGTTTAACGGCCTCGTTTAGTCCGACTTCTTGCCTACTATGTAACGTTATCTTTAAAGCTTTTATCCGTTTAGTTTATTTTGAATTACATTTTTCTATGGGGTCGCCGAGAAATTTTTTTTATAAATTTATTTCTCATTGGCCGACCGAAGGTTATCGCCTTAATTTGTTAGCGAGTGCTGATTAACAAAAACGTTCCACAATGACAACTTTAAAACTAAATGTCTCATAACCAACTTTCTGTTTCAAATACCCAGTCCATCCACTCCCCCTTCGATTATTATCGTTGGTAACACATTTTGCTCTGGTGGTAAAATTTTTTACAATATTTTGAACATCTTTTTCAGTTCAGAAGCATCATATTTCCAAACGTCGTACATAAATAAATATGCAGATCATATTTTTCTCATCATTTAAGCTGTTCCCCAGAAAATGCAACCCGTCATGTCTAATTTTATTGTTAGCGAGTTTAATAATTACTTTATTGTGCTAAGCCGCATCAAGAATCGAATATAAGCCTCTAATTACATGTATCATAACCGATAATACTGTATCGAGATTACTCTTGTATCATTATGCGAGAGCTACGGACTGTCAGTTCAACACGCGCTGGATATATGCAATAGACGCCTCCCAAAGTAATAGAGCAGGTCTACGCTCTCGTTGATCTCATTACATATTCCATGAATAAATTTCCTAGCTCCTAGCCAGCGCGGTTTGAAGGAAAATCTAAATGAACGGCTATTGAGGAAAGTACACAACAATGTAAGGTAATACGCCAATCAGTTACTGGAATTTATGTTACAAGTTGATCCAGTTTCTACACCCTAGTTTTTCCCTTGTTTGAAACATTTGTTTATTTTGTCTAAAACTACGACATTTCTTAAGTACATTGCCTTTATTTATATCTATTTAAATGTATTGTTCTATTATAAAGGAGCAGAGAAATAAATAAAAGATATGGAAACTTATGGGACTTCGCGAGGGTTTCTCTAGAGCTTGGCATACATTTTTGACTATAAATACATAATTAAATTTGTTATCGAATATCTTAAAGCATGAAACGTAAATAGCTAAGATATTGACTAAAAACACCAATGAAATTGGCGCATTAACTTTATATTTTGCTATCAGAAGTTAATTATTTAAAATATTTTGGAAAGTTTCTGATGCGTCCTTTACGTCTAAACTATCAAAGTGTTACACTGGCATAATCTAAGCTGTGAAAGAAGTTTAAAAGTCTGTCTTTTTTTTTTAATGTCTATTTGAAGAAAATTTCAATCCACCCTAATAGAGCTTTGTATGATTGTGATATACGATCTCATTCATACTGTATGTACACTATTCATACTCAGTATTCACTCTCTTTTCATAGATGTATATACAACCTTTAGGAATACCTCTACTCACCGCGGAAATGTTGTCTCGCCAACAACAAAGGTTAAGAAAGGAGGGATCACATTGCTCCCCTGCCACATTACTGACCAGGATATGACTGGCGAAAAGTGACCAGTACCAAAATTCTGAGCTTCTGAACTTGATGAGGATTACAGGGATGGGCGATGTTCGAAAGTGATTCTGCTATGGAATTTTGGCGGAATGGATAATTTTTTATGGAAATCACAAAATTTTGAGGAAATGTTATCTAGCATAGAGAGAATATTAAAATCATTCTGAATAATTCTATTAGTGCCATAAACAAAGTGTATTCCCTTAAGTTCTTGTGATATTACCCTTATTATTAATAATATATTAGTTTAGCTGAATAAAAATATTGAACTTTGAGAGCACCTTAACAAGACGAATGTTTTCAAGTGCAGTTTCCACGATGGCAACTCACAAGACATCGCGGCGCTTGGCCCACCAACAACAAGCCCCTAACGGGCACCCACCC
Organism: Acanthosoma haemorrhoidale; assembly: GCA_930367205.1. Taxonomy (NCBI): domain Eukaryota; kingdom Metazoa; phylum Arthropoda; class Insecta; order Hemiptera; family Acanthosomatidae; genus Acanthosoma; species Acanthosoma haemorrhoidale. Next base: position 27,703,946 of record OV884012.1, read on the forward strand.
ATCACTGCTATCCAACTAAATAAGACTGCACTACATGCCTAGAGGGACTCTAGGCCCAGCCACCAGTGGACTCTCACCACTTTACCGTCACTATCAACCTCTACCGAGGCTTCCACACTCCTTAATTCCCTCACATCACCTTCAAGCAGGTACTCCTAGTACAAGGATCCGCTCAACCCATATCTTCCTTTATTTTTCCCTCATCCTTAATCTTATAATTAGAGAGCTAAGGGAAAAAAAAAAATATTTGCTAGGAAACCCTAGCTAATAAACAAGTTGTTTTATAACCATGCGAAATAGTCAGAAATCGTTTCGCTGTTGTTTGTTGTGGTGCTCCCTGCATAAGGATTTTAGAAACAATCTAGTATTGCGCAGAAGAATCTAGCTTTACCCTCATCCTTAATCTTATAATTAGAGTGCTTAGAAAAAAAAAATAAGTGCAGTCTCTAGAGTTTATCTCATAACTTCCGAATGTAAAGGCTGTTGTTATGTTATAAAACGTTCAAAAAGCTTTGTTGATTTCTAAGTATGCTTACCATACAGTTTTTTTTTTAATATTCCATAACCCAAATTATTTCTATTGTTTCAACTTAAATAGATAATTTAAAAAAATATACGGCAAAAACTTCTATAGCCGATAAAATGTATTCGAAGACGGAATACTCAACTAATCGCTAATGCTATTTGTTTTTGTTCTCAGACATTTATTTACGATGTTAGGAGCAGGATAAAAATGATATTAATAATTTAATCGATTGGCTATAAATTCTCTACTAAATAGGGGTATTACGCCGTGTAAGCCCTCAAGAAGGGTGGTTCGTGTGACATATTCAAGACACGGTGATAAATTGTCTTCCTTATCTGTGACCCACCCTATATCATCCCCTGTCACTGAGTACATTTTCTCGTTCTCACCCCTTGAAATGAGATCCTTATATAAATATCTAATCCGGATATGTTTGCTTCTCGGTCCATTTAGTGTCATGTTCCAACTTGATATTTAGAGTATATTAAAATATGAAACAAAATCATTTCAAAGTTTCAAGAAAGTCAAAGATGTATCACAAAGTTGTGTTTCATTCAGCTTGATACGAGATGATTTATGTTTTTAGTTTTGTTTCTGTTAGCATTTTTGGATTCATGACTTTACAGGCAATATTTTTGAGTCGCCGTCAAATAGGGATTGTGAATAACTTGTAAACAAGATAGCCATCACAGTTATTACAACCTTCGAAAGTCCTAACAAATATTTAATTTCATACCGTAACAAATGAGGTTTGAAATAAATTAAATTATTTATTGAGCTTTTATTATATTGTAAGGGGTTGTTTTTATTTGTAGCCCCTCACACCTTCGTGCAGTTTGTTTCTATGACAAACGGCGAAAAGAACTCTACAGATTTAAGGATTAATACTATATACAAGTAAAGCTATAATTTTAGTTACCCAGTAATTAATTATTGATGATAAGTCATTAAATGAAACTTTCTTGTAAAATTTCACGTTTCTGGGTCGAACAGGGTATGTAAATAACCATTAAATACCCGTTACATAGCCGACATATTATCCAAATGACTACTGTAATAGAAATGTGTCATAAATAATTAACTGATTTGAGCGTAATTTCGTCGTATAAATTGTTACTCCATGATTTTATCCGTTATGACCCGCATATCTGATCTGAAGTAAGATATAACTTTCGGTCCGTCTGTCCCATTACTCCGTGGCCGTTCAAACTTTATCGAGAACATTAAAGTGAGTAATTCTGCTTAGTATTCAGAATAGTGAGTGCCTGTCCTTCAGGGTTGTCTGAACGTCATTCAGTCTCATTTGCGAAGCCAACGGTCTGTTAGATTAGATTTAGTTCATGAAATTCCATAGAACCTATCTAACCACCCTAATCCCCTAGAACAGTCATTACACTTCACCACTGAACCCTATAATCCTCCTTGGAGACCAAAATGGCAGAGGGAGTCCTGGAAATGGCCAGTTTCTCCAATCATATCCTGAGCGTCTGTGGCTCTAAGTCAGCCTCCACTGGCTCGTATCCAGCGGCGCGGGTGACGTAGAAGCGTGGGGGACTTCTCAAAACTCCGCTTCCTCTTTCGCGTGCGAGGGACCATGTGGATTTGGGAGGTCTCTGGGCAGTATGAATATGGTATGAATGAGAACGTTTATCACAATTATTTATCACCCAACAAAAGGCAGATCGTAATTTTACCACAATAAGGAAGTTTTTATCATAAATAAAGACATCGATCTATTTAAAAAAAACAAAAACATCTCTCTCTTGATGGTGAATTTCCTATCCGACCTTTTCACGTTAATACCAAGCCCGTTGGCGAGATAAATAGACTAGAAACCGAGAGGATAACCAATGGTAACCATAAAACCGTGAAAGCCATTTACCGACCTCATTGACTACAGAAAACTATATTGTATCATATGATACGGTTGTTCATTTTTTTATAGTTTACTTTATTGCTGTTCGTCGGGTCGTCACTAGGGGGTGCCTGATCACCCTAGCCCCGGTGACAAGTGTGGATTGTTCGAGTTTATAACCTGGACAATCGTTTCATGACGGCGTCACTATCTGACTCCATTTTTGATAGGTATGTGCCCCGGTATAGTTCAAGAGAAGTTACAGAGGTTTTTTTTTATAAAGAATTAGTCAAGTTTTCAGAAGTCGAGCGGAAACCAAGCGTCACCGAGTAAAGGTCGCGAGAGACTCATCAACAGGAACAGGAGCCTGCCTTAGTATCCTCTCTAGTGGGGGCTGCAAGGGTGCTGGGCCTGCGGTTGGGGGTTGCCCACACATGTGGTGATGTACCCACGGCCGACGCTTAATTACCCGACCCCTTGCCCCCTGGAGGTAGAGAGGCCCCAAAAAGGGTTGTTATGTTTATGACTGCCAGCTGCTGACCCTTCTCGTGTTACTTGCTTGGTCCCCGTCTTTTATTGCTTAACACATTTACAATGATTTATATTTGTTCATTTACATTTCTTTATAATGCATTTAGTTCATGTTATTTTACTTTTGCTTACAATATATATGCAATAGAGTATAGGGTGATTTATCTTATGTTAGCGGTCGCTACACTGTTGGTTTTTTATTATTAGCTTATTGTGGTTTTATTCTCCTTTCTTACAATTTACAGCCCTATAATTTATATGGTTTAGATAACTGATTAAATTATTAATATTTCTAATTTTAATCTGAGGCCAAGAGTCCTGAAACGTTATTTTCCAGCCACTAATTTTTTTTAAACATACCAAAGATGTAAAAATCATTTTTTTCCCGTGAAAAATTCGAAAGTTTTGGGTGATTGCTATTTCGTTGTTATATTAGCCATTTCGATCGGGCTTGAATATGACATAATAAATAAAGAACACGCCCGCTACTATAGGAAAGATATGAATAAAAAAAAAGTGTAGTAGACCTTAGGGTATAAGTTTGACTTATTTAGTGGAATTATCCATGTAGAGGGAGCTAGTGAGGAGCGTAGGAGCGAGATTATCGAAGTGGCCCTCTCTTGGCATATTTAACATTCGGCACGGCTAAGAAAACCGCTTCTCTCAAAAAACCTCCCCTCCCCCTTGCAGCTCATCAGTTATTTAAGCACGGTCGTCCCGTAACGCAGGCCGAGCCATCTGGGCTGACTGCCTCCATTCGTCTTTGTCAGATCTGGATAACCGCTAGCTGCAGGATTTATCAAAAGCTACAATGGACACGTTCCATAATGTCCTGGGGCTGCTTAGACTAGACCTAGTCGCATAAAATATTATTGGCGATAATGCTACAATGGTAGTAGTATCCATACCAACACATAGTTTCAGGGTTGATGTCATATTTAGTTAGTTGAATTCCTTTATTGGGCAATATTTACAATCTGCCTTTTATAAGGCAATAAGTAATTAAGATATATGCTCTCATTCATACAATATTTACAGTTCATCATTCACTCGCTCATTCATACAATATTTACAGACAGCCCAGAGGCCTCCATAGAATTACCGCAAGATTTGAATTTGCCGCCATTTGTGCAGTAAAGTGCTGGCAACCCTAAAAAAAAAAACAATTTGACAGCTGACAGTTTAGGGTTAGTAAAAATGGAGCGTTACAGGATAGAACAACGTGTCTATATCGTTGAAAATTATCTCATACAAAATATGGCCAGCACATTTTCATCTTGATGGCTTTGTTAATCGACTAAATTGTCGCATTTGGGGTAGACAGAACCTACATGAGATTGTCGAAAAACAAATGCATCCACAACGTGTCACTATTTCGTGTGGATTTTGGGTTGGAGGCATCATTTGACCATTCGTTTTTGAAAATGAGGCTGGTCAAGCTGTGACTGCTACTGGTGCTCGATATCGCGACATGATAACACAGTTCTTTGTGCCGAAATTGGATGATATTGATGTGGGCAATATGTGGTTTCGACAAGATGGTGCCACATGCCATACAGCCCATGAAACAATTCAAATACTGCATGAGACATTTCCAGGTCGTGCACTCTCTCGTTTCGGTAATCAGAATTGGCCCCCTAGATCGTGTGACTTAACACCTTTAGATTTCTTTTATGGGGTTATTTGAAGTCAAAGGTGTATGTCAACAAGCCCACGTCAACACATCAACCCGTGCATTAAAACAGGAAATTCAACGCTGCATCAACGAAATTCATCCACACTTATGCCAAATGTTGATGGAAAATTTCGACAAAAGAGTGCGTATGTGCCAGCAAAGTCGTGGAGGCCATTTGCCCGATGTGTTATTCCATAAATAACCCTATCATATTCACTTTATAATTCAATAAAAACATAACAAAAATACTAAAAACTGTGTTTTCTATTTAAATCAAATCTTGCGTTAATTCTGGGACACCCAAACAATATTCTACAGTTCAAATCCTCACCTCGCTCCCGGGACACCCTTTCTGCCTTTATACTCCTGCCCACCTTACTGCTCACACTACCCTCTGCAATCCTCTACCTCCTAATATCCGTCATGTTTCATCCCTAAGAACCGTCAAAGCTCTTCTATTCCAACACCTTCTCACCACCCAAAGAGTCGCTCGTTAGTCTGGGAACGATTCGTTTTGTATTTTCTGAATATTATTTTTGAATTAAATATTTTAATTAATTGTTTACTATATATATATAGACGTTGACTGCCAGTTGGTATGCGTTCTTTGCTTTGTATTAATTTAATAGTTTTTAATCAATATCATACCGTCGATATTTTTTTACCCCTTCTTCCTATTGGTGGATCTATCTATGACTTTATGTACTAAAAGCAGTTAAACAATTAATCCTGAATCTTACATAAAATAGCTTGTTGGGTTAGAATTTTTGGATTAATTCGCGTTTGATGATTTTCTCTGAAGCATGGAAGGATCAACCTAAATGTTGATTATCCTAAATGCCTCGGTTGCGCCCTCTCTGTGTTTGTGCTGTATGCGTTGTACGTTGTTTGGGATACCATCGCTAAGTCAGTGCAAAGACTGAGCAGATGGCGTGCTAACTACCAAGGAGGATGAGCCCTTCCTTGTGTGCTGCGTCAACAAGCCATTAGGCCTCCCTTATTATTTACCCCCAGGGCATTTGGGGCAACAATATATTTCTCCATTATTGGCCTCCCAGTCTCCGTTACTGAGGATCCACCTTGTTCACACTTGATAAATTTCCAATTAACTGTTCATTTTCGAAATTTGTTATTCATTATACATTAATTTTAACTTAACTGTCTGTTTATTTATAAATCCGGCTTCATACATCGAAAAATGGCAGGAGAGACGAAAAACAAGCCCAAAGGCATTTCACAAAGGTATTTAGGGTAGTATAATTTGCTGCTATAGTTCACCCCCTTTTGAAAAAAAACAGGTACTTTTATATAGAATGCATCCCCATTTTCTAACATTAATCAACCTGAATCGGCCCAAACTTTTTGAGAGGAAGAAACCACCTAGGACGGTTAAAAAAATGGACAGAAGTACCGGTTCTGTTGAATAAAAAAAAAACTCTATGTTACGGCACAATTAAACAAACATCATACAAAATGTAAAGACCATGGAAATTAAAGCAATCAATCGGTAACGGATAATAATTTTTATCTCTTATATTTTGCACACTTTTTTTTAAAATTCTTTGTAAATATGACACATACCCAAGAATAACACTCCGTTTAATAAGAAAACATGTATTTATAGTACATAGGGTTGTATATCAAGTAAAGCAGAACTATTATAATTTGATCGTCATTTTATTCCTCTTAAATTTACAATTTGGGGATTTTATATACTTCTTATGAACGCAGTTACAAATGCGCAAAAAGTTACTTTCAAATAACTTATTGTAACTATTTACATGTTTCTGGTTCCGGGTTCGCCCTTGCCATTTTTTGGTATTCTGGTACATCTAGGAGTTGTTTTTGGTAGTTCTTCAACATCTTTATCAATATATTTTTTCTTTTTTTGTAGCAATTATTTCCTGATTGTTTCTGTCAACATTCATGCATCAATAACATTTATATGATATATTCCTTCTCTGGTCAATCCTGTGAATTAATGACTCTTTTCTTATTAAATTGAAACAGTCATATTACAGCGATGAATTAAAAAATGGTAACTAAATTTGAATTCCTAATAAATGTTATAATAGCGAAAATGGCAGATTTTTAAACAAATATGCTTTCTAAATGGTAATGTAAATATTGAACGTCATAAATGGAGACTCATTAACAATGTCCTTTCCTTGTTTGTTATTTTTTTCTCATCTTTCTAAACTCAGGTAAGAGCTTAACATTAAGAGAAAATTACTTTCCCTCGGTCGGGGGTCCTTTTGTAGCTGGGGTGCCGTTAAGGCTTAATAAGCCTCTTTCTTATAATAAATACTGGAAAATTCTTTCCTTCGCTTTAAAGCTTTTTTTTTTTTTTTAGCTCAAAAACTAATACTTAATAAATAATTGTTAATTTTATATTTATTTAAACTAATTTAATTTTTTTTTATTTTTCAGGTATGTCATGTGAACTTTTATCAGATCTGTTTGGTTGCCAATTGGTAAGATTACTTTTATTCAAATGTATCATTTATTTGGTTTCAATAGTGTGCCTTTGTCTATATTGCAATTATTTAAACTCGTTTATCAATTAATTTTCTGACACGTATAAATAATTAGGTTGGTAATATGTTCGAAATTGAATTATTACTGTGCAGAGATTTATATAAATGGTTGAAGAATGACAAAATATCAGTTATAGTAATACAAATCTATTTCAGAATTAATTTACTGATAAATATTTCAGAAAATTGATTTATGAACACATATTTTGACAATTGTTCAACGGGGTCGGTAGATATATCTTTATTGTATACAAGTACAACTAGAAAATTACGTAATTGTTAATCCTTTAATTTACATATCTGTTATAATTTTTTCATATTTTCATTTGGTTTTCTTTCTACCGAGTCATTTTGCGAAACAGTAATGAGAACTAATCGGATTTGTTCTGCCGTTTTGAATATTGATGAACTTAATTATGAACCATATGTGTACTGTCTGCTCAATTAGTATTAAATCAAACGTTAAAAGGGACAGAGAGCGAGAGGTAATTTTGTGACAAAAGTGATGTCATCGGTTAAACATTTCACAATTAAATAACCCTTGTGGGATAAAGGTATACATTTCAAGAGTGAAATTTGTCAAAAAATATATAATAAAAAAAGATGGTAAATTTATCATGGAAGTATTGATATTAAGTTTAAAACAAATACTAGTGCGATTGCTTTTATGTACTTTGATCGAATTAATGTTGTTCTGGCAACTCAGGCTAATTCTAATAAAATTTTGCAGACTCCGAATGTAATATGAACATTGCTTTATTATATATAGTATACATTGAAAGTGACAATTGAACTACTAAAACTAATGACATAAAGAAAAGAAATAGAGAAAAGAAAATTACCTTGTGTTAACACCTTGAGCCTATAAGTATAACATCTATTAAAATTAAAATGAAACAATATCTTTACAGAGGTCTATTGAAATTAAACTTAAACTGTCTTTAGAGAGGCTACAAAATCCTCTAAATGAAATACAATTAATTTGAACACATAACAACATTATGAAACGTTAACTTGAATTGTCAAATTTGTCTACGTCCAGATACACGACCGTCTCACTGGATGGCTCGTCAGTCCGAAGAATCAGATGGCTCTGGAGAAGCGAGAGCGAGAGAGAGAGAGAGAGAGAGAGAGAGAGAGAGAGAGAGAGAGAGAGAGAGAGAGAGAGAGAGAGAGAGAGAGAGAGAGAGAGAGAGAGAGAGAGAGAGAGAGAGAGAGAGAGAGAGAGAGAGAGAGAGAGAGAGAGAGAGAGAGAGAGAGAGAGAGAGAGAGAGAGAGAGAGAGAGAGAGAGAGAGAGAGAGAGAGAGAGAGAGAGAGAGAGAGAGAGAGAGAGAGAGAGAGAGATAGAGAGAGCGAGCGACCGTATGGCTACGGCAATGTCTCGCTGACGTGTGTCGGGATTGCCCCGGTAACATCGCTAATCCTATAGCTAGTATCCGGCTGGCAACAATACCTACCGAATACCAACACTGATTACATTTGTTGGCCGCAACAAATGTACTGTTTTTTATAAGACACAATAAGTTTATACAATTTTTACCTACAAAACGATTCATGTAACAAGCTCGTTATTCCAGTAAACAAAACATTTGGGAAAATAAAAAAATAACAAAAACATAGGTTCATAGACCTATAATAGACCTTGATCCAAATGTGTTAGATTGGTTTTTCACGAATTATCTAAAGCCGGCAAAGTTCGATGAATTTTCTAAATGGCTGAACTGATGCTTTTGTTCCATGATCGATTTGAAGAAGCTGATTATGAAAGCGTTAGGATCACGAAAAGCTCCTCTCTATGCGCAAATGCATTGTTTTACATAAAAAAAAAATTAATAAATTAGTTGAAACCGTAAAATAGATAAAAGTAGATAATTCTATAAATGCATCACTTCCCAGGCTTCATAATCCTCGTTCCCATAGGCCACGAAGTTTGTTCAAGGAAAATTTTCTTATATTTCTTTGGTAAGTTTTAGGACAGTTTTTTCACATTGTCCATCTTTTTTATTACACCGATTTTACCCTGAAGAAGAGTACCTTCTAAACAAAAAATATATCGATAGTGATTTTGATAAAAAAATGAACAGATGCACTTCTTCTATGACCCCATTCATTTGTGTTTTATTAATGAAAGTATTATTATTTTTCTAGCCTTATAAATATTTTGAGAGATTTATCTGTTTCTTGTTTCACCTGAAAAAAAAAAAAAGAAGACATCTGAAAATGTTATATTCTAGGATTATAAATAATAGATTTGAACAGCACTGATAAAGTTTTATCGAATAATTCTTCCCGGATCGGACTATGTTTATTAGGATATACGGGAGGCCGGGCAATTGCTCTAAAGGCTCATCCTATAATTCAGCGGCGGTCGGTGTTACTGTCAATTAGTAAAACAGTTACGAGCGGCAATCTATTCTCCCTTATTGGATAATCATAGTCTCAAAATGCAATCTGGCAGCTTTGGCCTGTTCATAGTATTTGCTTTCTGTTAGTTCCTTTTATCTAATGAAACTTTCGGGGCAAAATATATTTTAAATACATATAAAAATATATATCTGTCTATCGATACATATATACTTTCACCTACCATATCTGGAGAAATAAGCCTATAAGAATAATTATTCAGACTACTTGATTGCCCATGAAACTATGGGCGCACTACATTGGCGTAAAGTTATAATTAAATAAAAATTGATTTTATTTCATTTTGTCCCAATTAATTCTTTTCCAAAGGTAAATTTCGTGTTGATCTATTGAAGGAATTTAGATAATAATATAGAAATTACTGAAAAAATGAAGAAATTTAATAGAATGAATGATATGATGGATAATTAGATTAGACTTATAAACGAAGTATTAATAGAAATTACCTCTTACTTAATTCTGCTCATAGTCGGTGCCTTGAAGGCTATCTCTATTGATGCCAGCTTAGCCAAGTGCCTCATCAGGGTTTCCGTTAAGCCCTTTGACCCTTATCAACTCTCCAAAAGACTCTCAGTCCCAAGACTGATTTTTATTCTCCTCGATCACCCCTGCCTTCCGACCTCCGTGTAAAGAAAGGGTGTTTTCTTTGACCTCACTCTTTGGTACCGAAAAGGGTTTTTATGATGCCCTGTCTGCCTTGACCAGTTTCCTCCTTACAATGCATTAGCTATGTAGTACCAGGAGAAAGCCTCATACAAATTATAATTCTGTTTATAATAATTAATTTTTAAAAAATAATTACTAACAGGGGTTGAGAGGGAAAAAACACAAAAACAGAAACTGTTTTCAAACCCGTGTAAAAGGAGTATTTATTTCTGGCCCGTCAACTCGTCTGTCAAACCCCTTTTGTTGCACTTATTTACATTTCTTATTTCTTTTATATTATAAATTATATATATATTATGTGGCGAGATACACTGTGCATTCAATGTTAACCGTGAGTTTAAGTTCCCCCAAAACCGCTGTTTAAGGATTATCACATCATTATCACCCATTTCACTTTCTTTTGCTTTTCATTTCTCATTGGCGGATATTGTCTACTTTATATTATATAACATACTTGCACACTATTATTGTTTGTTGTAAACATGTTTTTTATACATATAATTCTTTCATCTATTACATATACATATATCTTTGTAATTCATACCTATACCTATACCTAAGTATGTATAACCAATTCTGTTTAACACTTTCATTCTTTTCTTCTTATGAAAACATGCATATTTCGTCGAAACGTTCTCTATTCGAAAATTTGATGGAAATCTAACAACTCTCCTTCATTAACTAAGCCGATTTCGATTTTTTTTCGGTCACTTAGACCAACCTCCATATTTTCAGAAAGGAGAGGGAGCACTCGAGTACTTCCCTTTATCAAATATATGAACTCTCTTCCTGATTTTTTTTCCCCAACCCACCACTACTCGTTCCCCTCTCGTTGCCACGGGAAAACAATAATGGAGAAAATTCCTTCACAGGGCTAATTTATAAGGGGAAGAAAGCTTGTTTTAGCGCGGCTAAATGATAATACAAGATGTTCCTGTAATTCTTGAGGTTTTCTCATAACTCAACCCTCCCTATCTACTTGAATAAATTAAGTTTTTTTTTAATTTAGACGATTAAAATGTTAGCTTCTGTTATATTTTAACCAGCCAACCTCTCTCCCCAAGGACTCCAAGGGTTGAAGAAAAAAAAAGAATCATTTGGCAAGCTTATTATTTTTTTTTTATAAATTATTTCAGGATTTACCTTGATTTAGGGTCCTTTTATAATTTTTAATTGGAAAATCCATTTTCTTTCTAATGATGAACGTGTTATTTTTTATTATTCTTCTGAGTTGATCTGTTGTTAGCATTTTGTTACCTTATCACAATGGGATTGTGGTTCATGGCTGTTTTATGTGTTATACCTTCGCTGATCAAATTCGAAACAGATTAAAAGGATTGCCTGCTCAACAGCCGGCCATAACGACCCAAACACTTCATGTTTTATACATGCATTATCAACATTTTTTCTCCGGTTATAACGAACATATTTTGTCATAACTACGTTGAATCAGTTTTATGTGACGAAAAAGTAATTTTCACTTAGCGAGATTGTTTAAAGAATAAAATGGATTATTTTTGAACAGAATTTAAAGTAGTTTTTGCGCATATATTCAATAAGAAACTGGATCCCGTATTTTATTTCATTAGGTATAATGTAATTACTTTATTGATATAAAAAAATATGGAAAATATATTTTAATTCCGTTAATGTTTGTTTTTATTTACAATTGCTATCCAATCCGGAGCTATCATCTTCTAATTAAAGGATTTGTTGGGATTAGAAGGGATCCTTCGATTTGGTGAAGTTGAAATCTTTGAAACTTCACCATTTGAAATACCCCTTCTTTCTCTCTACGTACATATATGTAAATGTTGGAGTTAAGATCCTTTGGCGACTTTGACGACCGGCTTAATGGGTGATGGGAGATAGGAAGTGGGTAGAGCACCAGAGGCCTTTGATTAGATAGCAGTTGGGCCCTGAGGAGATCAAAGGTAGCGCCCCTGTAATTGCTCTGTCCGGAACACACTCTACCGGAGGATATTGTAAGCTGGGGTCTCCTGGTTGGGGGGGGGGGGGGAGGGTACCGAAATGGGGATGAGCATTCTGTGTCCCGGCCGAGCCCCGGCAGCTTTGTACCTTCTCCATGGGGCGTTCATCTTGAGCGGATCTGTCTTGTTGAATCCACTGAAGAGAACTAGCTACATTCCGCAAGAAGAAAGCTAATTTCAGTTTCCAATTTGTTTTATAAAACATCCTATAGTATCATTCATAATGTATGATAATTTCACTAAAGTGACTTTGAGCTCTCTTCCCTATATTTTAGATTCTTAGAATCCTACGATACTCTTTTTGTAGATTTTACAGACCTTACTAAAAGTGCCTGGATCTGATTATTGGACATATGGTCAAATAATCTGTCTCCGGTCTAAATTAAACATTGTCAAATCGGATTCATGTAGCGCATATCAATAAATAAATTCGATTTTTAATAAATGTTTCTTCATTTAGTAATTTTTTTTCCGTTTCCGTATTGTAGCTTATGTCTCAACAGATTTTATGTAGATTATCAAGCCTACAACCTCGCATTAAATATTCACGCTTTCTATAGTCATTTTTAGTTTAGTTTCTTTGTAGTTTAAATTAAATTAAGTAAAGCTCTGAGCGAAACAAAATTTTCATTTGCCATTTACGATCTTTAGCTCTCGTTGCATATGAAATAAAATTTTTGAACCTATAATTAGTGCAAAAAATAGATTATCTTAGCTTTTTGGAAAAGATCACGGAAAATTGTGGGAATGTTGTTCTGTGAAATGGTGATAATACAATATACACAGGTGACCTCAGGTGACTAGGTAGGTGGGCCTCAGTGGTGCCATAAGTAATTTGTCGTAATCTAGGCAGCATTTATTCTATTCCTGATCATTATCATTATCCTGACATTCTCTATGTTTGTGTATCGAGTGGCTTTTACTGTTATACTAATGAAGTTCAAATTTCAACATTCCCTACGTCAATTAGTTAGATGGTCATTATCATTTAAAGTATACTAATGATTGATTTCGTTACGAGTAAAAGAATATTTTGATCGATTTTCATTTAAAGTGAAGGATCGATATGTACTAGGTCAAAGAGGACATTTCACTCAAGGACATATTATTTCACCCCCCCCCCCCCTTGCGGCAGTTGTAAGTAGGTTGTTTGTTAGCATTTTATTACCTTATCACAATGGGATTGTGGTTCATGGCTGTTTTATGTGTTATGCCTTCGCTGATCAAATTCGAAACAGATCAAAAGGATTTGCTGCTCAACAGCCGGCCATAACGACCCCAGCACTTCATGTTTTATACATGCATCATCAACATTTTTTCTCTGGTTATAACGAACATATTCTGTCATAACTACGTTGAATTTGAAACGTCTTATATATTATATAAAAAAAAAAAATTGACATCTCATTTGATAAGTTAAGCGAAAGAAGTAGAAGAGACTTTTACCATCTTCCTATTATCTTGAATTTTTATCGCTCGCTTACTTCTTAAGAACATGTAAAAATATACCGTACATCATGACGAACGTGTAGGCGATTCATAAAAGTGATGAAATCTACATTTTACTAAATGCATGGCTGTAGAAAAGATATCGCAAGGACATTTACAAAATCAGTTTCCGTATAAAACATTTTTTAAATGATACCTGAGCAACTATGAAGATTTAGAGTGTTCGCTTGAAACATAGCCTTGCAGATTCTCGTCTGTAAATGACAAGGGCGTCAGTGGACATGTTTCGAATGCTTCAGTAGCATATTGCGCGATGAGAACGATGTTTGACATTTCGTGGGATACCACAGAAATTCGGGTTACGGTAGTTTGGTGTCACGAAATTACCAGTGTCGCGTACCCATTGATTTCACGTCAATATTCATTCGGTTACATCTATTAACTAAACATTTACTAATTTCAGCGTTAGCTGATTTTTCTAAATAGATATGTTCAGTTCAGGAAAACCGTAGATGACGTAGATGTTTTTAAAAAAATATATTTTTGATAGTTCGTTGCGTTTTATTTTAAAAAGAGATGAATCAATTATTTTTCAATGTCCTGAATATGAATCGAACACTGCGTTATGAATCGTTACCAAGTTGAATATACAACCAAAGTACAGGGCTATTTTCTGTGGGGGGGGGATTCAAACTCGTAAACATATCTGGTTTGTACATTATCTTTTGCCAAATCCTTTGTAACTCACTAACCATACTTCTCCATTAATGATAAAAACTATCACAATTGTTAGGTCCGGAGCCGAAAAGGAGGAAAAAAAAACTCATGGCTGATAGTGTTAGCCATGAATCACTGCTGGGACATGCCTCATCTGGCGCGTGCAAGTTGTCACCATCTATCTCCATTATGATGCATATTTAACATAGTGCCTTCCCTATCTTCTCATCATCTACATTGATGTTGGTCTCATGATGAGTAGCTCTATCGGCTATGTGCTATTATTTGGCAATCCTTGTACATAGCGCATTTGCTTTATCGATTTTGCATAATAGACATATCCGAATTACAAATGACAATAATAATGTGTACAGATATACTTATCTTTACTAGATAAATATAGCTCAAGCTTTTGACAGTGTTTAGCACGCAGGTTTGCTCTACAAGCTCAAAAGATATTTACCACAGACCCTTTTCCTAGTCCTACAGTCCTACCTTTCAAACCGCTTCTTCCAAGTCCGCTGTGGTTTAGAATACTCTAACTAATATCCCATAAATGCAGGAGTTCCACAGGGCAGTGTCCTGGGCCCCATCCTCTAAAACCTATACACCGCTGATGTCCCCTCTACTCCCAATACCTTCTTGGCCACATTTGCAGATGACACTGCAGTCTTGTCATCCCACCCAGACCCCGACATAGCATCCCATAACCTTCAAAAACACCTTGATGAGATAGAGTATTGGTGTAATCAATGGCGGATCAAAGTTAATGAAGCAAAATGTTCCCACATTACCTTCACCCTTTGTCGCAAGACTTGTCCACTAGTTTATTTTAATTCTATTCCTCTCCCTGTATTCGAGACAGTACGATACTCAGGCTTCCATCTCGACAAACGACTGACCTGGAACCCACATATGAGACTAAAAAGACAAGAACTAAACAGACGCTTTGGACAACTGTACAGACTACTTCAAAGGACATCCCATCTCTCAATAGAAAATAAACTACTAATCTACAAAGTTATACTTAAACCAATCTGGACATACGGAATAGAGCTATGGGGGACAGCAAAAAAGTCGAACATCAAGCGTATCCAATCCTTTCAATCAAAAGTCCTGAGAACAATAGTAAATGGCCCTTATTATGTCAGCAACAAAACCCTTCATAACGACCTTAATATACCCTACATTCTAGAACTCATCCCTTCCAAGTTTATGAAATTCCACAGTAGCCTTTCCAACCACCCTAATCCTGTAGCACAGTCATTGCACTGCACCACTCATCCCTATAATCCTCCTCGGAGACTGAAACGGCAGTGGCCTCGTGACCTGCTATAAACGCGTGACAGCGGGGGTCCTGGCAATGGCCAGTTACTCCAATCATGTCCTGAGCGTCTGTGGCTCTCGCGCTCTTGGTCAGTCTCCACTGGCTAGTATCCGGTGACGCGGCTGACGGAGGAGCGTGGGGGACTTCCCAAGACTCCGCTTTCTCTTCGCATGTGGATTTGGGAGGTCTCTGGGCTGTCTGTAAATATTGTATGAATGAGCGAGTGAATGATGAATTGTAAATATGGTATGAATGAGAGCGTTTATCGCAATTACTGATTGCCTTATAAAAGGCAGATTGTAATTATAGCCCAATAAAGAGTATTAATTTTTTTTTACTAGATAAATATAAAATTTTGTAAATATAAATTTCAATGTACTATTATTTCATATTCATATTATATTTTATTATTGTTGTGATCTTATTTTTTTATATTTCGTATATGTTGAAATGTGTTTCGATGCGAATCCCTCCTCCCCCACACCCCCAAAATGTATTTACCACTTAACGTCAAGTCATAGACTCATGTCTGTCATATTTCGTTTCCAGAGAGACAGTGTTCTAAAAAAAAACAAGTATTTATTTCTGGGTTTGGTGGGAGATGCTAGACTATGTTTCGTGTGCCCATCAGTGACTTCATACGGGCTTACAAACTAGACGTGAAACAAATCAACTTTGCATTTATTAGCTTACATTCTTTCATGTTAAATGACATCTCATAATTTTTTTGTTCTTGGTTCTTTTTATTTTTAAACAAATACAAAAAATTCAGTTTTTGTGCCCAACAATAAAAATCGACAATTTAATGCCGATTGATTCAATTTCAGTACGTTCATATTTGTCAATTTGTCAATGTTTAGCTATTTATGATTTAGTGTATTTGTTTAAAAGGCGATTTCTCGTGAATGATTTTTATAAATAATTTAATTAAGTGTTTCTGAGCAAATACACATCTTGATAGTGCCCTTTAACATTATATTTCGTTAATATTTAATAACATTCAGGTTAATAATTCTTAATGCGCTAGCGAAACAAAAAACTCTTAGAAATAAGGGGGAAAAGTGGCGAGGCTCCTGATAAAACTGTTTTATTATTTTGCCGCAGATATCAATCTTGTATAAAATACTCATTTTAGTTCCAGATAACTGCAGCATTGTGATTATGTACTTTGTTTAAACAAAGTATGTAACTATTCTACGCATAGTAATTATGTTATCGATGTTACTGTTAATCTACTGGGCCTCATAAAAGGCTTTCGTGCTCTACTGATTAGACTTTAATAGAGAACGTGAGTGGGTGTATTTAAAAAAAAAAAAAAATAATAAATAACGAAATGCTGATAAGGTTTTATAGTGTAAATCAGAACCTCTCATTCCTCCCTTATCTTGGTAATCAATGGGAAGGTTTCGGATACTCGAAGACCAACAAATAAAAATGTATTAAGTACCACTATTTCACTGACGTAATGGACTTATTTGGCCGTAAGTTTATGTGGTTATCGAGTATCATTTTTGTCTATGTATTCCAGGTATATTATTTCTCATAGCTTTAATTCCAAAATTTTTTTTTTTTTTTTTCAAAAATGCAGTCGAAGCAGCTAGTTTGAGAGCTATTTAATCTGGACCCAATTAGGTTGCTTGAGTCAGGCTTTCTGTGAAAAGGCTAGTGAAAACTTGCTCTATTTGTTTGTCAGCACTCTAAACTAAAAGAAGTCTAGCCTTCGCGGTAAGTCTGAAATCGCAAATCAGCAGGATAGCTCAAATATTTTCCCTTTCCTTCAAGAAGTCGATTAGACGAAAGTGCTGTCGTTTTTAGTGATAAGCTCAAGGAAGCATGGAATGTGAAAAACATTCATACAGTTTATCAACAACAGGACACATTGTATTGTTTCTTTTCTTAGTCGTGGAAAATAACTCTATTACAAAATATTTTTTCAAGTATTCCGGTTCTCCTCTTCATGTTATCACTACCACTAACAACAACAACAGCCCGTCCCTACGAATAGAAAAATGTAGGGCACTTATCGCAGTAACTAGAGATTTCATAATTATCATTGTGTTTGCCTAAATAATTATAATAAATAGATATTAACAGGCATAAACTCAAATCACAACTAACGCATACGTTCTACTATTATGAAAGTGATAGACTTTTTAAGCAATATGATGTACTAGATGTTACACGTGTTATCGATGAATAAGTTATGCAAGAAGACTTAAGCATGACAGTACAATGCAGAACTCTCTCAAAAGTGCCATAATTGATGTCTTCTTTCACGTTAAGTTTACAACGTATATATTATGCTCGATTTAATGAAAACTATAGGTTTGCATAATTAATGTTTCAAAAAATTAATAATTAAACCGGAAATGAAATTTCAACGCCATTGTATATTTATGGAAACCTCTGAGAGGCTCTCAAGAAGTACGAGAGCGTACCTAAAAGAAACCTGACCGATGTATGTGGCGGAGGTTTTCGCCGGTAGGACCTCATTTTCGCGAACAGCGAGTGGCCGTGAAGTACTGGCTCAGCAACCCTTGAAATGTTAAAAGTGGCCTGCAAGTTTTGCCTGTGGGGAAAACTCGATTGTTTCCCCGTTAAATTGAGTTGTTTTCCCGTTATAAAAATGGGGAAGTCCCTTGATAGTCCTGGGATATCGACGACGGTCCATCGAAGAAGTTGTGGAGAAATATTGAGTGACTTGGAGTTCAGTTCAGCGAATTTGAAGTGAAGATTTAGGGATGAGAAAGGTAGGTGACTGCAAAAACAGCCATCTCTGGGCGCTGAATTTTGGCCAAAAATGGTATGACCACTGTGTTCCATCCTGCCTATTCACCGGATTTAGCACCCATGACTTATTTTTATTCCCCCGAATGAAAAGGGACATGACGTGAAAGGAAAGCGTTTTGTGGACGTTGAAGAAATTAAGACGACAACGAAGGAGACACTGTCTGGCAACATAAACTTCAATAGAGAGTACTTTGAAGGAGATTAAAGATTTTTTTGAAAAGCAATTAAATAAATCACTTTGTACAAAAGTAGTTCGGTTTGATTTGGGTACGCCCCCGTATATTATAGACGGATGAAAATCATATCTGCAATTATTGGTTTTCATTGTCCCAAAATACTGACTCTATGTTGAATATGAGCTGGGGCTTATACGAATCCCTTAAGGAAAACTTTAGAATAGTGAACAATAAGATTTGTAACAAAATAGTCGTTAATGGAATACTTCTGTATGGAATTACAATTCCATATTGTTTTCTCTACATTATTTACTTAATTAATTCAGCTAATAACTTGTATGTCAAAGGAGTTTTATATTCAGTGTTATAGTTGAAAATTGTATATAATTTATACATTAATATTATTTTTTATTGGTGTTGATGATTAATAGCTTCATGAAATATGATAATTCTTCGAAATTAAAAAAAAAAAGGAAGTAATAATTTTTCTATTACGAAATCGACTGAAATGTAAATTTATCATATGGTTTGTATATTATAAATTATCGGTCGGGGATATATATAACAGAGTATGTTAGTATGCTAAATAAATAGCCCCGCCTAATCACAGAGCTAGACCAATCTAAGGGTTATTACAATATGTGTGTGGGGGGGCGAGGTGCTAACTACTTATCGCCGCATATTAATCATATCGATATAATGACTCACTTCCATTTATATTACAATATTTTGATTTATTTGTTTTATTTGTATGTAAGTAGTAACTTACTGTAGGTAATTTGTGTTTTTGTTTTTTTTAGTGTGCATGTCCAGAATTTTCCCTTTCTGTATAATGAGTATCAACATCTAATTAAACACAGTTTTGGTGCTAATAGAATCACATATCATTTATTTACTGACATATAGACAGGCTGATAATGGGTGGTTATCGGGAAAAGTATACCTACAGTTATTTAATCCATCTGCATTTGAATTCACGTTTTATCGTATCAAGGTGGCGCGCGTTCACTATCCCCCTGAACCCCCTAATTTAGAATATTGAGAATATGCTGTTGTTATTTATCGGTAACTATTTTACAAGAATGTTCGTTAAAGACAGGAAGGCTTCAGAATGCGTGGTATGCTGAATAAGGCTGGCCTCCAGCCAAATATAAAACGAGGGTTATTTTTATACATGTGCTTAATTATTTTGAAAACATTCAAAAATTCATGTTAATTAAATCGGTTTTTTTTTTTTAAATGAAAAATAAATATCAAACCATGGTCAAATTTAAGACTTTTTATCATCTATATCTAAAACCAGAACACGAGATTAAAATTACTTTCTTTAATCTTAATGTTTTAAAGTAGTCTTGCTTAAAAGTAATCTTGAGAAAGCATTGGGTTAGTCGTCTTAGATAAATAGGGGCAGAAAATGATATTAAATAGACCTTTGGCGTTGTATGTGGACCTTAAACTTGGGAGTAGGTGGAATTAACTATATGAAAATAGGCTAAAAAAATTTCTGAAGTAAATATTTGTGTATACGCGATTGATCCGTTTGTATTTAACTTGCTCTTATGCTCTGTGACTAAGCAGCAAAAAATCT